>OZ024814.1:145755534-147005534 GCA_964017055.1 Chloromyia formosa
TACGAGTATGTTATGTGCATTTTTTGTATGAATGGCATCAAAATCTCAAAATTTAAATGAATGTACTATTATTAAATATTATGTGATTGTCATGAAACTTAGAGGTATTATTGCCTATGATGTTGGTTATCATTGGCCATCAATATTTTTGACCTCGGATGCGCGTAAAGGGTGCAGGGGTGTGCTAACTGCAACTATAGAAATGTACTATTATTAACCTAGTAAAATGGCGCTTTTCTGCAAATTTTCATATTTCTAAGTATAACGGTCTCGAAATGCAAGGGGGGGGGGGACAAACTCGGATGACATATTTTCCCCTCTCCCTCTTTTCCCGTTTCTTCGAATTTGAAAAAAATTCCAAAAATGGAATGTACTCAACGGTACCTTTCTTATGATACCCCACTTGCCTGTACCAAACGAAAAAAAAATTTCGACCTTCATTTCCCCTCTATGGGGACCTCCCCTTAAAGTTGACCTATTACGACGATTCGCTTTCTCCGGCGAAGTATAGTAATTCTACACATTCCTACAAAATTTCATGTATTTAGCTTCAGCCGTTCGTGAGATATTCCATGGACAGACGGACAGACGGACAGACGGACAGACAGACATTTGACCGATTTCATAAGGGTTTTGTATTTACTACAAAACCCTAAAAAGGTGGGTAAATTTCGGAGCCGTGAAAACATTAACGTTCAAAAAGGTCATTCTTCGACACAAAGTCGTGGACTATTATATTACTTTTCTGGGGCCACCCTATTAGTATCGAATGTGTGGACCTCCTCTGAAACAAAATCCTAGCTACGTCATTGAATGGGGCGATAAATAAATAAATAGGAAATATCTAAGAACCGTGGTGGAGGTTATCACTGAACATTACCTAATAAAATAGCCTATGCTAGGAAACTTTGTCTCCCAGATAATTATTGACCCAGGTCATTTTGAATCAATATTCTGGAATTAGCCTTTCTTGCTTGAAAATACCATTCTTAATAAGGTGTGCAACTAAACCTGGTTTGTATACATTCAAACGAATCTGTTGTAATGTATTCGTAAGTATGTATCTACGAGTAATCTGTAGTTGGGATGGCGCAACGGTTAGCACGTTAGCCTTCTAAGCACTGTTTCCCGGTTCGATTCCTACTGAATGCGATTCTCTCCGATAAAAAGGGGAATTTTTGTGTCGAAATATGAGCCCACTCGGCTGTTGAATGAGTACCCATTTGAGGTAAATAACCCGGTTGATCGCGTTTCCGATCACACATCTCTATACAAAACAAACCGTTACGATCTAGTAGATGAGATGATGCTAAGTTATCTCGAGGCCATGGTCCAAAATTGGACTGTTGCGTCAATAATTTATTTTAATTTTATTATGTATCTAATCTACTGCTGGGTTCCAATTCGACTAATCAACTAATGTGTTGACATCCTTCGCTTGTTGCTTTTCGTTTCTGTTTTCTTTTTTTCATTCACCTGAATAAATTGTCCATCAGATAGACGTGACTCTTCCTTGAAATATGTACACACGAACGCCCCTACAGTGCCTCCCGATTCGATAGTCTGCCTTCGCCTTCCGCAATTTTTCGACATGGGACTTCTTGAAACTTCCAGCCCAGTAAATGTTTTATTCAGTAATAATCCTCCTAATTAATTCTGAATGTCTTACGAATGTCTTTTGTATTCATGTTTGGAGTAATCTTAATTAAGACGGCAGACGCATTGCGTGTGAAATCATTTCTCGACTGTTGTCTTCTTGCACGAAAAGCTGGTTTATTTTGGAGAAAATATGTTTTTTCGGTTGCTCGTGTATAAATTACTGGGCGTAATGAGAAAAAGTTAATTGATCAAGTACGCAGAAAAAACTAGTACTCTGATCAATCACGGCGAAAGCGTTTAATTACAATCGTAGGATTTACGTGGAATATCGCATTAGTTCAGTAATCACGTGTCAATTAGGGCCGGATTCAGAAACAAAACATGGAGGTGCTTTTTTCTTAATTTTGTTTTATGTATTTTGGGATGCTGAACTCGAATTTCAACTTTGCCTCCTCGAAAATGTGATGCGTTCCGAGAAAAGTGCCCGAAACTGCTCGAAAAAATCTTTTTTTTTTGCACTTGTTTCCCAATAACTCCGAAAATATTAACTTTTGAAGAAAAGTCAGACTTCAAAAATTAGCTACATCAAATTCCCAATAAAAAAAAACCTGCACGTTTTTTTCCTCAGATGAATGGTATTATGATTATGATATACATAAAATACTTATCCGATATATCCAAAACGAAAAACCCGCTAAAAATCTAAAGGTAAGAAAAACGTTGACTGTCCACAAAGAAAAAGCAATGGAAATTCCAAGTAAATTGACTTTGCCAGCATGTTAGCCTGATTAATGTGACCGGCATGAATTCTATATATCTACGACTTTTTTTTTATACATGAAGGATAAACGACAGTACGTCTTTCTCGAGGTTATTTCCGAATCCAGTGCAGTCTCGTATCAAATACGAAAGATCACCTAAGAGGTTAAAACTGACATGAATTTGACCTTTTTCCCATTTTAGTTTTTTTTTCTCCGTTTTTGATGCCTGTGAACATTTCATGCAACAGTAGCTTTTCTGAAGATTTATTCACTTTTAGGGATTTTAAGTCGTTCAGGTTCTCTGGACCATTTTTTTTTATTGAAGGTAAAGACGGTTCCTGTGTTTTTTCTTCTTATTTTTTCCAGAAAATTTGCCATTTTGATTTTGTTATGGTTTCTTGCTTTGATTGTGAGGTAATCCTGGATAATGGCAAGCGGGAGGACTGGATAAAATATTTAGAAAGTAGCTATGAGAATGAGGTAGGGGAGAAATTGTTGACGAAACATTCTAATGATTTCATGCGTGTCGCTTTGAATACTTATGAACCTAAATAAAATAGAGATTAATTCATGATGTTGGTCGTTAGGAATGCACACAAGTACATTAGCAGACGTAATTATTCATCCAATGGGCAGTTTCCCATGGAACGTACGATAAACGAGTTTTTCTCAAAATGAGTCAGTGGCAGGGAGCTTTGTATAGTATGTGCGCCGATTGAATTAAAATTGTACATTCGTATATTACCCCAGGTGACGAGTGAAAATCGAGAGAGGCGGTCTGAGCTCGGCGCGGGGGGAGGGGGATAAAGGGGACTTTTTTTGTTTTTCGCTTTGGGCTCCGTAACTACTAACACTCACTACAAATGAATACAAAAAAAAATGCATAAAAAATGTTACAACCACTTTTCGTATCTTAAACAGTTTTCGAGATAGTCTCACTTGAAAATCACTTTCTGTCAAATGCTCGTTTGTTTCAACTAAGAGTAAAAATCATGGTTTTTAGAATTTACATCGAATAACGTGTAAAATACTATGTAGTCCCACGAGTAATATGAAAGGGGTCCATTCTTCTTAATACCAAATAAGCTTTAATTGGATAAAAGTCAAAAACGCATAGGTATGATAGTAGAAAAAAAGTAGGAAAACGAGAAACAAAATTAACCCTCCGTATACAAGATGGGTTCTGACAGACCCCAGTCATTGAAAATGTGCTACTATTACTATACAATATAAGCCCGCCAGTAACTCAGTAGTTGGAAGGACAACGTTTCCCTTAAAAACGATATTATCTAATCCATTTGATACCGGATACTATGATAAGTTGATTACACGTCCTTAAATCGCAATAGGTATGAAAATCTTCATTCAAATAGGACGAAAAAAAATGCATTTTCTATGGAAAAATGCCAAAGCGAAAAAGTTATGCTTTTATGCCATGTTAAATAAAAGCTATACACACGAGAAATCATCTCCATTTTTTAGTAAATTCCATTAGCTATAAATGCTTGAAAGATAGTTTGTACACGGAGGGTTAAAAAAAAGGTTCTTCACGAAACACAAGTGCAAACATCGCTTAATAACTCCTAAGGTATGTAAACTTCTGAAAAGTAATTTGTGACTTTTGAAAGAGTATTAAATTTCTTAAAATCTAGTACTCGTATATAAAGGTGCTCTGCACGTGGAATCATGAACGAAAGAAAGCTTTTCAAAATTTGAAAATACATTTCGAAAAGCGAAAAATGTCCGTTTTCGGATGCATATTGTCAAAAATCGAGACAACTACTCATCCTACAATATAACCTCTTGTGTCTTGAAAGTGTTAAAATGAATCTTGGATATCCACATTCGACAGCTATTGCTGAAATCACCAATTTCAGTATCTCAACAAGCCTACCTCAAGGTAAAGTTGAGCGAAACGGCTCTCCACGAAGTAGCACGAACAATTGAACATGACTTGAACTACAGACAATACGCCTTGGCGGTTTTCATAAACATTTAATGCGCTTTTAATAATGTCAAGCTAAAATGGTAATCTTGATCTCAGGCAAATACTTATCAGTAATAAGCGACATCATGAGTAGTACCCTGAAGATAGTAACCACTTGGGCGGTAGAGTGCGATCTAAGTGTGAACTCACAGAAAACCAAACTAGTGCTTTTCAATACAATAACGAAAATTGAGGACTTTACGCTTCCTAAACTAAACGGACAATGTAAAGTGCTTGGGAGTGATTCTCGGCTCGAAGCTCTCATGGAAACTGATCGTCGAGCAAAGCATCAAGAAAGCCTACATACTTCTTTATGCTTGCAGGAGAACCTGCGGTAAGAGCTGGGGACTACAACCAAGAATGTTCTTGTGGTTGTACACTGCTATTTTACGACCAATACTCACATACGGGTCGCTGGTCTGGTGGCCAGCGGTGCAAAGGAAATATAATATGGATCGGCTGGACAAGGTGCAAAGGACTGCATCCATCGGAGTCGCAGGTGCTCTGAGGTCTTGTCCAGGTGAAGCACTTAATGTCATCTTACACTTACTCCCCCACGACCTACAAATAAGCTTCAACGCCACGTGCAGCGGTCAGACTTAGCGAGCCTGCGAACTGGACGGCGAAACCATATGGGCAAAGTAACATATTGTGCTCTAAAGTACACGATATGCTACCAACGGGCTATATCGTCGCCGAAACAGACTTCGCGAAACATGGTGCAGGATTCTTCTCTGAAAACCTCGCAGTATTCAAATCGTTTCGCCTCCTTGATTTTGCTATTGTATTGTATTTCAGGCGGAAGTGCTGACAATTAGGGAAACCTGCTGGATGTTGAGACGCACCATGAATGCCACAAAGGATGTCGCAATTTTCACGGATAGCTAAATGACCCTTGAGGCGGCGAGAGTATCATCAAGAAAAGCAAAACAATGCCGTCAAGAGCTGAACCCTTTGGCTATCCTTCACACAGACACCGTCCTCTGGGTTCCTGGTTACAGGTGTATAGCAGGAAATAAGCGGGGCGATCAACTGGCGCAACTGGGCTCTACTCTTAACAGATCCTACTCAGCGACCGTCAATGCGCCATTTAGTGGCACTAAGAGGGAAGTACATAAATCCTATATAAACTTAGCTAACAATAGATGGGGCGCACTAAGGACGTGCATCACCTCTAGGAAAATCTGGCCACCCTATAAGATGGAAAGAATTAATGGCCTTCTAAATAGGACCCGTCCAGAGTTGGTCACGATGGGTTACTGGCCAGCGAAGAGCACGCAGCCTGACTTGGTATTCCAACTACGAGTGCTGTCGTAGTTGCAAGGGTAGTGCGAATAGAAAGATTATGGCACACTTTCTTTGTAAATGTCCAGCACTAGCTAGGGTGCCACACCGAGCCTTGGGCCGTGCATTTCTTCCAGACATAACCGAAATATCCTGTAAGGGTATAGGTAAGATACTTGATTTTCTAAATTCCACATGGTGGATCTAATATAGTTCCCCGGTGAACCCCTAGACAGACTTAACTTCAGTGGTTTTCCTCTTGCGAGGCTTGTGGCAAAACGGCGCACACCAGCGCTAATTGGGTGGTCCCTTTTTTGGGGGCTCTGCCGCCACTTAAAACAACCATAAGGAAAAAAAATAGAAATAAGCTTGCAAATTATGAAATTATCTTTAATTTGAGCATACGAGCAACGTCCGTAGGATTAGTAGTTACATAGAAAATAAAAGAAAAGCAAATTTGTTCAAATTTAGCTTTCCGGGCAAAAAAGTTTTGAAGATCACTCAATACCTTCTAAAGTATGGATTCCACAGAAAAGCAATGTGCACAACTTTAAAAGAGCATCAAATTTTCTAAATTTTTGTGCAAAAATCTTCTCGATTGAAATAAAAATTTTCGATAAGCAGCTCTTCAAAAGTGGGAGCAATTTTTCCAAAAGATTAAAAACTTTCATTTCGATGTTGCATATTGAACAAAATAGCACGACAATAGTACTAAACGTGATGAACAAAAACAGCGAAGCGCCTCAAAATCTTCAGTTGACATAGACTCTAGGGAATACGTGACTGTGACTGTGACCGTTCCATTGCTTAGCACTTCCTTGCTAATGAAAAAAAAAAGTTAAGGTTTATTAATTTTCCTTCTCAAAAAAATGACCAGCAAGGATACTGAAGTAAGAATAGACAAGGCTGATGCACATACTTCTATTGTCTCAAGCGGAATCGATAAAGTAGCATTCGAAGCTAATGTCGGGATCATAGGTAAAGACATTGATTTGTTAGCATGGTTGGCAGCACTAGCTCCACCTCAAACCAATATACTATACATTTCGTTAAACCAGGGAGAGGGAAAGTCGAGACAAAAACATATTCCTCATTCCTTCCAATGAGGAATATGTTTTATGGGTGACCATGCTAAGAGCCTTCGGCTTCCTTTCAGTGAATTTTTTGCAGGAGTTGTAGGGAATAATAGGAAAGCATTTCTCATTGCTCTGCGAATGCCCTCTTCTGTCACGGTAGAGAAAATCAACTCTTAGCAATGCAATGGTTTTCCAACCATCTTGAATTTTTCAGATCTAGCCAGAAGTTAATTTATAGTCCCTCTTATTTTTAAATTGAAAAAAAAAATAAAATGGTAAAATTGTAATTGTGATCACTCCACCTTCCATGTAACGAGTTTAGACTCATGTGGATGGAGTAAAACAAATAATTAAATCTTGGGGAACTTGCAGAGGTGGAGAGGGAACAACTGCTTCGTATCGTGAGTAATAACCGTTGGTTCTAATACTAGGGTCTGGTGCTGATGGTCTTTCTGGAGTATCACAGTTGAGCAATGCTTTATGATATAAGCGTGCTGTTACAGCGACCTTGCCACCTAAAATAACCTAAACTTAATAGAGAAATGTCGTACAGTACTTGAGCCAGCGGCGACTTCTGGATGAAATTTTTTAATGCTAAATGTTTTGAATATGTACCAGGTGACATGACGATTAAGGAAACGATTAGGGCAATGTCGATCAAGAACAACATCAGAAGGTGGAGCCTGATTTAGGCCGCAACAGGCCCACGAAAATCGTTGAAACACCTAAAAATCATTCAAAATTATTGTGAGTTTCTTGAAAAGAAGGTACATGAACATAACCAAAGTTTAAAAAAAAAAATATTGAATTTTTAAAATTGATTTATGCGTGTTCAAAAATCTTTATCCAAACGAAATTGATATCATATTATTTGGAAAAGCCACCTAAATAAAATGGTACTTTATCATATCATCAGACGACGCGAGAAATAATGGAATGAAATGCAACACTTCAAAGCACGCTCTAAAAACGTGAACCCCTCTTAATGAGCTAGGTATGGGAGGAAGAAAGGGCTCCAGAATAGGGCGAGTGGGATAAAAAAACCTGCCTTTTGCGCCCCTCTCTTTGCTATGGTTACTTTAAATTGAAAAAAAAAATATGAATAATTGAATAATATGACATCCTACATACCCGTTGACCTTTTCAACCCTCTGTGGAAGCCCGCTCTTGTACTCGGATTACTACAGTGAAAAGTTTTCAAGCACAAATTATAAATTATAGCAATCCTTCATATTTCTACCAGATTTATGTATGCAGCATGTAGCTTACTTCCTTTACGAGATATTCTCTGACCAGACGGACAGACGGAAAGACATTCGACCGATTTCATTAGGGTTTTGTCCTTCTGTGAAACCCTATAGTACCGTTAGAAAATTTTCAGGTACTGCAAATTTGAATTTAAGCCTTGTGGCTACGTCTCAAACGATTTAAAAAAAAACTCACACAGTGTCCGGCATACACTCTTAAAGTACGGTTTGCTCCATGATCCATCGTGAAATTACGCTATAACTAGGCGCTGTGACCAATCTACAAATTATGTACTTCATAGAACAAGGGGTCAATACAGTTATTTATATTCTATGCATAAATATGTTAAAAATAATTCAAAATAAGAATTCTCAACCAAAATGAATGACTCTTTATAATGCAATTCAAGATTTTTTATTCCAATAAAAAATTATAATAGACGAGATTGTGCCTACAACACCTGTCATTCTGTCAAATTTTCGAATCGTTACCATTTCAAGAAGTGATGTATACGAGTACGTAATAATAGGTTTATGCTGTACTGAAATTCATGGGCGCTACCCTCTGTTACAATCATTTGAATATCTTATTTAAATTCAGCTCACCGAAGACACAACATGTTCATGCCTTCAAGGATTTAACACAAACATTTTCATCACAGGTAAAAATTTCATAGAGCCGTGCAGCCGCCAAGTCGTGTGTATCTTTAAAAATATCTAAACATTCACGTGAATCCTTATGGGCGTCGTCTCAGCTGGCTAGATTTAAAGCGTGGGCGATATATTTAAGTGAAAGTGCGCTTAGTATTTATTACGAGTAAATATGCATACTGAATGTACTTGGAAATTGGAAAATTATTTTAATGGGTCGGCTGTTGAAATCCTGTAGTCCTTTTCATGCTAAATCCAAAGTTTATTTGAATTTTGAATGTTGAAGTCTCGAGTAAACACAATGTTGCTAAGGGCTTTTGAAATGGAAGATTTATGGAAATTCGAGTTATTATAGATGCTGATTTCGGGATGGGTTTAGGAGGGGAGCTGGCACGCTTCGTTATCCCAAAGTTCTACGATGAGGTAAGTGGTCTGCATGCAAAACTCAAACTCTTTTAAATGAAGAAAATGCTTGTTATCCCCAGAAATGCACAATGTTACACTCTAAATACAATTTAGTCATAATTCGAATCACTAAAGAACTTTTATGGACTTTACTGAAACATAGTACGTCAACTTTTTATGGCATTTTACTGTGAAAACTTTTTTCCATGGACATGCCTGTATGTAGCTTTCGCTTCATTTCAACGTGTAGCGAATTTTTCTATTCTTGTCGATTATGCATTAGGCAATCCATTTGATTATATCCTTGAACAATTTCCGACATTCGTAGATACCGCACACGCTAATCAATGGCGGAGGTGGGTAGACTCGATTGCGTGACTAGCCGAACTAAAGAAATCAATGGCAGTAGTTATTGCCCATATTGCATATCGAGAAATTATTATACACCATTAAAATTATTCGCCCGCAGTACACAGTACTTGTACATACCCTTACTTCAAAACTGACGCGATATTAACTGGATTATTGCTACCGTGTAATTTTCCTCTTATCCTCGGTAATTAAATAGGTAAGTGGATTACATCGCTCGGCGGAGCCCTAAAACCGCACCACTTAAAATGCCGCACCACTTAAAATTCTGATACAAAATCTTATTTTCTGCAACATTGAAGACTATTTAATATCCGCCATATGGGATGGGGATTACCATTTATATCTGCGCGAACTACACATCGGAGCTGAAATTATTTACAGGACTGGAGTTTAAGGATAATTCAATTTGCGGTGGCATATGGCTTTTCGTGTGTTCCTTCTTCGCGCTAACTTCTCGCTGGAAGACGGGATGAAGATGAATGTTGAAGATTTTTTTTTTTTAATGAAATAATACCGTTGGTAAGTAAAGAAGGTACACCGCCCACATACTTATCTAATGTACAGCATCTCCGTAATCTGCAACTTTCTCCTACTTTCCTTCAATAGTCTCATATAGTACTACGACCGACTGCATTACTGTTCATTTTCTTTCCGATAAAGTCTATTGTGTTTTTATAATAGGATTTACGTCAGGTATGCGGGGCAGCATCAGAAAATTGACAATGAGCTTTCGAAAATTACTTTAACGTTAAGCTGCTTATTCCGTTAGACTTGGTCCCGGAAAAATCGCTAATAGAGAAAATCCTAATACGATGACAAACAATACGTATACTAGTACTTTTGTGAATTTTCGCAGTCTTAACTCCCATCATTCGGTTGAATGTCCATGACCGGGACTGCTAAAAGGGGGTTAATGTGTCAAAATACCGATTCTCACCTTTTTGGCGATTTCCATGGAAAAACGTATTCTCTTTCCGATGGTGAAAACCACAGATTTTAACAAAAATGACTCTGAAAATTTATTTCGAAAGTTTGCGATTTATATAATTTTATATTATATATTTATAATAATAATATATAACGGCCAGCGACTTATCGACTTCGCCTGCAGCAGGAATCTAGTCGTAAGCTCTACGTGTTTCCCGCATCGACGCATTCACAAGCAGACCTGGAGATGGGCGTCTAGTGTCATGGATGTCCGCTCCTATCAAGGAGCAAACTGCGACTCAGATCATCACTTGGTGAAGACGACCTACAGATGTAGAATCTCCTCAGTGCACCAGTCAAGAATCAGCCCTCCCAAAATCTTTGCGGTTGATAAGCTCTTGAGTGATGCTACAGCGGTGGCGTATACTACCGCCCTTGAGGAAAAACTATCACCTATGCTACACAACATCAGCAACACAGGCGTCCATGGGTTCTGGGAAGAACTCAAGGGTACCATCAAGGATGTCGCAGAGAAGGTCGTGGGATATAAAGCCCGGCGAGCGCGAAATGACTGGTTCGACGAAGAATGCAAAAATTCACTTGACGCGAAAAACGAGGCCTACAGACAATGGATTCAACGATGAACCAGAGCCAGAAGAGAAAAATATGACGAGCTACGGGGAATATCAAATAGAATAATTAGACGTAAGAAACGTAAATACTTTGACGAGCAGTTGCTGAACATAAACGAAAACTTAGCTAATAGGAACACCAGACAAGCGTACAAACTAGTAAATACAATTAAGAACGGCTACCAACCCAGGACTAGCCTTTGTAAGGACAAGGATGGAAACATCATCAGCGACACCGATGGTATTAACAAACGATGGGCCTCTTATTTTGAAGAGCTTCTAAACCGACCATCTAACATCCCCACACAGGAAGCTCTCGATGATATTGTTGATCTAGGCCCACCCATTCAACCCCCGACAGTAGAGGAAGTTGACCTCGCGTTGCAGTTACTAAAACGAAATAAAGCGCCGGGCGCTGACGAGATCCCAGCTGAACTGCTAAGATTCGGTGGAACGAGTCTAGTTGATGCCATACATCAATTACTCCTGCGAGTATGGGAGAACGAGGAGATCCCAGACGATTGGCGCAGAAGCATCATCTGTCCAATTCATAAAAAGGGAGATAAACTGCGGAGTGAGAATTACAGGGGCATCTCACTAGTTTGTACGTCCTATAAAATTTTGACGAAAATTCTGGAAAATAGAATAAAACCGTACACAGAACGAGTCATTGGTGAATATCAAAGCGGTTTCAGACCTGGTCGCTCCACAACCGATCAGCTCTTCTCAGTCAAACTGATACTCCAGAGGTGCTGGGAATACAACGTAAACGTATACCAAATCTTTGTCGACTTCAAGCAGGCATACGACAGTATCGATCGTGGAGTACTGTACAACATCATGCTGCAATTTGGTATACCAGCAAAATTAGTGCGACTGACAAAGATGACGATGACCAACTCCGTCTCACAAGTCAGGATCCAGAATAGACTTACTGATCTATTTGAAACACGCACTGGTTTGAAACAGGGCGATGGACTGGCACCGACGCTCTTCAACCTAGCACTGGAATACGTTATTCGGGCCATGAATATGGACAACAGCAAGACGCTGCTCATCAAGTCGATACAATTAGCAGCGTACGCCGACGACATCAACATCATGTCCCGAAGATTGGCTGACGCAGAAGAACTTCTGCATACGCTCGATACCGCTGCAAAGGAAGTTGGATTACGTATTAACGAGGGTAAAACTAAAATAATGATGCAATCGGTGACAAGGACACCTGCACAACCGAGCATCAATGTGGGGGACCTCAACATCGAGTTCGTGAACAACTTCATCTACCTGGGTTGCAACCTGTCAAGGGACGCCAACGAAACTGACGAAATCAAGCGACGTATACAGTTAGCTAATAAGACTTTTTTCTCGGTTCTCCCCATAATGAAATCGAAACATGTGCACAGAAACACGAAGCTCCGCGTGTACAAAACCATTATACGACCAGTGCTATGCTATGGCTGCGAAGCATGGACCCTAACTCAAGCCTCCGAAAACATGCTAGACACTTTCGAACGTAAGATTCTACGGCGAATTTTCGGGGCTGTTTGCGATCGAGATGGATGGCGCATCCGGTACACCATGAGTTGTATGAAATGTACGATGAGCTGCAAGTCTCGAAAATCGTCAAACTACAACGACTTCAATGGGCAGGGCATGTACAAAGAATGGACGATGATCGCATGCCTAAGAGAGTAATGAATGCAGAACGAGTCGACGGAGCGAGACTGCGAGGACGACCGAGATCTCGTTGGGAGAGCTCAGTAGGTGTGGACGCCGCGCAGCTGCTGGGCTCCCAAAATTGGAGGACGCGGTCATGTGACCGAGATAATTGGAGGACAATGATCCAGGCGGCCAAGGCCAGACGTCGGGCTGTCGCGACACGAAAAAAAAAATTTATAATATTAGATAAAATTGATGTTTGTAGGTTCCATCATAACTCAGGAACCACTTAAGCAATTTTAACAAAATTTTGTACACATATTACCTACGCTCTTAAAAAAATACTGTAGGGTAGGATACCCTTAACGTCCTTAGGAGTGGTGGGAGGTAGTGACATATAAAAAACGATATTAGTGTCAAATTGATAGTTTTCAGAGTCGTTAGATGTATTAGTAGTATTCTCGTTGCTATCTAAGTTCAAGACTAACCCTCTTTCTGGGCGTGAGAAGCGGTAAAAAACATAATTTGCAAAATTGGGGGGCAAAGACCTTTTCCATAGTCCTCCGCGTGGGCGCCCCCTGGTAACGGCAGTGTATCAATTCGCTGACGGCCAATGTCTTAGCGATAAGACAGTTTGGAAAAGGCAGATAGCTGTAGCCTGAATGGCTGACAAACACCTAAGCGTCTCAGGTCTAGTAGGATGGAATGACTTGCGTAGTTGGACCTGCTACATAGTTGTGTGGGCTCCAGCACGTTTATTAAACCATCTGAAGCAGCTATCTCCGAGGCCATCCCCCGAATGGGGTTAAGCGACGTGCTGACAACTCGTCCTTGTAAAAACCACTCCATGTCAAGAAACCTGGAACAAAAGCCTCGGATTGGACGGATCAACAACGACGACCACGCAAACGAATAAAGGATTATTCTTTCGGATCCTGGAATGTACGCTCCCTGAACAAACCGGGGGCCGAGAAGGCCCTCCTTCAACAGGTCAAAAAGTACAAACTGAGCATTACTGCAGTCCAGGAAACAAATTGGCTTGGCAGCGAGATTAATGACAAGAAATCGCACACAATTTTTACAAGTGGCAAACCATCGGGCCGCAAGGAGTTTGGAGTAGCATTTATAGTGGACAATCACCTCAAACCGCATATTACTGACTTCAAACCCATAAATGAACGGCTGTGTGCGATTCGCATCAAGACTCGATTCTTCAATCTCTGGCTCATCAATATGCATGCCCCCACTGAAGTTAAAGAAGACGCAGTAAAAGACGAGTTCTACGCCCGCCTTGAAACTCTCTTCGACTCACTTCCAACAAACGACGTCAAATTGCTGCTGGGAGACTTTAACGCGAAAGTCGGGAATGAAAGTTGGCATCGGGGGACCTCTGGAGGCCACAGCCTCCATGAAGAATGTAACGATAACGGCCAGCGACTTATCGACTTCGCCTGCAGCAGGAATCTAGTCGTAAGCTCTACGTGTTTCCCGCATCGACGCATTCACAAGCAGACCTGGAAGTCTCCAGACGCACATACCGTCAACCAAATTGACCACGTCCTCATTTGCAGGAGATGGGCGTCTAGTGTCATGGATGTCCGCTCCTATCGAGGAGCAAACTGCGACTCAGATCATCACTTGGTGAAGACGACCTACAGATGTAGAATCTCCTCAGTGCACCAGTCGAGAATCAGCCCTCCCAAAATCTTTGCGGTTGATAAGCTCTTGAGTGATGCTACAGCGGTGGCGTATACTACCACCCTTGAGGAAAAACTATCACCTATGCTACACAACATCAGCAACACAGGCGTCCATGGGTTCTGGGAAGAACTCAAGGGTACCATCAAGGATGTCGCAGAGAAGGTCGTGGGATATAAAGCCCGGCGAGCGCGAAATGACTGGTTCGACGAAGAATGCAAAAATTCACTTGACGCGAAAAACGAGGCCTACAGACAATGGATTCAACGAGGAACCAGAGCCAGAAGAGAAAAATATGACGAGCTACGGCGAATATCGAATAGAATAATTAGACGTAAGAAACGTAAATACTTTGACGAGCAGTTGTTGAACATAAACGAAAACTTAGCTAATAGGAACACCAGACAAGCGTACAAACTAGTAAATACAATCAAGAACGGCTACCAACCCAGGACTAGCCTTTGTAAGGACAAGGATGGAAACATCATCAGCGACACCGATGGTATTAACAAACGATGGGCCTCTTATTTTGAAGAGCTTCTAAACCGACCATCTAACATCCCCACACAGGAAGCTCTCAATGATATTGTTGATCTAGGCCCACCCATTCAACCCCCGACAGTAGAGGAAGTTGGTCTCGCGTTGCGGTCACTAAAACGAAATAAAGCGCCGGGCGCTGACGAGATCCCAGCTGAACTGCTAAGATTCGGTGGAACGAGTCTAGTTGATGCCATACATCAATTACTCCTGCGAGTATGGGAGAACGAGGAGATCCCAGACGATTGGCGCAGAAGCATCATCTGTCCAATCCATAAAAAGGGAGATAAATTGCGGTGTGAGAATTACAGGGGCATCTCACTAGTTTGTACGTCCTATAAAATTTTGACGAAAATTCTGGAAAATAGAATAAAACCGTACGCAGAACGAGTCATTGGCGAATATCAAAGCGGTTTCAGACCTGGTCGCTCCACAACCGATCAGCTCTTCTCAGTCAAACTGATACTCCAGAGGTGCTGGGAATACAACGTAAACGTATACCAAATCTTTGTCGACTTCAAGCAGGCATACGACAGTATCGATCGTGGAGTACTGTACAACATCATGCTGCAATTTGGTATACCAGCAAAATTAGTGCGACTGACAAAGATGACGATGACCAACTCCATCTCACAAGTCAGGATCCAGAATAGACTTACTGATCTATTTGAAACACGCACTGGTTTGAAACAGGGCGATGGACTGGCACCGACGCTCTTCAACCTAGCACTGGAATACGTTATTCGGGCCATGAATATGGACAACAGCAAGACGCTACTCATCAAGTCGACACAATTAGCAGCGTACGCCGACGACATCAACATCATGTCCCGAAGATTGGCTGACGCAGAAGAACTTCTGCATACGCTCGATACCGCTGCAAAGGAAGTTGGATTACGTATTAACGAGGGTAAAACTAAAATAATGATGCAATCGGTGACAAGGACACCTGCACAACCGAGCATCAACGTGGGGGACCTCAACATCGAGTTCGTGAACAGCTTCATCTACCTGGGTTGCAACCTGTCAAGGGACGCCAACGAAACTGACGAAATCAAGCGACGGATACAGTTAGCTAATAAGACTTTTTTCTCGGTTCTCCCCATAATGAAATCGAAACATGTGCACAGAAACACGAAGCTCCGCGTGTACAAAACCATTATACGACCAGTGCTATGCTATGGCTGCGAAGCATGGACCCTAACTCAAGCCTCCGAAAACATGCTAGACACTTTCGAACGTAAGGTTCTACGGCGAATTTTCGGGGCTGTTTGCGATCGAGATGGATGGCGCATCCGGTACAACCATGAGTTGTATGAAATGTACGATGAGCTGCAAGTCTCGAAAATCGTCAAACTACAACGACTTCAATGGGCAGGGCATGTACAAAGAATGGACGATGATCGCATGCCTAAGAGAGTAATGAATGCAGAACGAGTCGACGGAGCGAGACTGCGAGGACGACCGAGATCTCGTTGGGAGAGCTCAGTAGGTGTGGACGCCGCGCAGCTGCTGGGCTCCCAAAATTGGAGGACGCGGTCACGTGACCGAGATAATTGGAGGACAATGATCCAGGCGGCCAAGGCCCGACGTCGGGCTGTCGCGCCACGATGATGATGATGATGAAGCTCGAAGGCAGCACCTGATCAGTAGTGATTTATCGGTGGAACGAAACCAGAGACCGTCCGCCAACCATTCCACCCTTATCGCCCCATTATTTTATTATGTATTCCCCATTTTGGGCTCCCATCTTTGAGTTGTCTATGATCTTTTATTAATACGTAAAGGAGAGGGGCAACGAGCGGCGAAAACTTCGCCACATCTCCCAGACTGAACTACAGCAAGCATAGACCGCTGCTTTGCTCATTGAGGGGCCTTTTTCGTCGCCAGATAGCACGACCCGACCTTCACGGTCATTTTGCTACCTCAGACTTCATCCACACCGGCATATTCAGATTCCAACCAAACTATCCATTATATTATTACGCCAAAAATCATCTCAACATAAACAGTAATTATGGACTAGCGAAGGAAAGGAAGGAAACTTTTTTTTAAATCAACTCGGAAAGTATCACCAATCATTTCGAGATAAATAAACATTTTAAATAATTTCCCCTTTCTTAAAATTTGCAGAAATACCAAAAATTGAATGTA
The DNA here is from genome assembly GCA_964017055.1 of Chloromyia formosa. Lineage (NCBI taxonomy): Eukaryota > Metazoa > Arthropoda > Insecta > Diptera > Stratiomyidae > Chloromyia > Chloromyia formosa. Next base: position 145,772,527 of record OZ024814.1, read on the forward strand.
CTCGGTGGTACCTTTCTTATGATACTCCACTTGCCTACATCAGATAAAATTTTCTTTCTTGACCTTCAGTTCCCCTCTATGGGGCTTTAAAGTTAGCCTATTACGACGCATTGCTTTCTCTTTATCTAACTCTAGATATTCCCACATAGATATTCAGCCGTTCTTGAGATATTCTACGGACAGACGGACAGACAGACATTTGACTGACATTGCAGTACTCAAGGAGACATAAGTTCAATGCATCACAAGAAACTCCCATCTCTAATCGTTCATTTGGCTTGTAGCCATCTGCATAAATTCTATTGAATTAGTCAAAAGAAGCGCGTTGCCCTCCCACTGACAGCGTGAATTTACCAGAATGACAAAATGCTTGTGAAGCGCATTTTTGGTGGAGGTGTAGTCAGTCGTCGCGGTAATATTTAGGTTGTTCAGTATAGCAGAGTGTCCAGAGCCTTAAGTAAGCGACTGACCAAGGTAATGGAGTCGAATGATGGACCAAGACTACCTCCCTACAAACTGCCCTAAACTACCCCACCTTTTAAAATTTTTTAGTTTTGTCATCTAACTACAATAAAAATACAAAAGAATAAGTAAATTTTGAAATTTGACACAATTGAACAACAAGAAGAGAAACCATGAGAAAAAAATCGTGAAATTTTGAAACTTAACACTAATAAGCCATTCAGTGATTTTAGAGAAAAAAAAAGTCGGAATTTTCGAGGAAAGTCTGAAGAAAGGGCTTTTGACCACTTTTTCTGACACTTCCTGACCCCCTATCAACGGGAACTTTGAGTATGTAGTAAGAGCATTGTATAGGTACTTATCAATTGTGTCAAATTTCAATGCTTCATATTCATTTTCCTATTTTTAGTGTAGTTATATGTCGAAACTAGAAAATTAAAAAAGTAGGGTAGTTTGGGACACTTTCAATAAGGATTAGCCTTGGTTTTCATCCGATTGAATTAATTTTGACAGAGGAGTGTACTTAGGCCATAGGCAGTCATTCACCTAAACTTGACTTGCCTGCTTTTATTCGGTGCTGAGTTATTAGCATGTTTGGAAAAATAATATTTGTAGGGTAGTTAGGAGTACCTCCGGCCGGGTCGTCCCCATTTCCGGCGAAAACCAACTAAATATTAGTAGAAATATTTTACTAAATTTTTATGTCGTTAACTGTATTCTGTTGGGAGCTATCGTGCGGTTTTCCCTTGTGAATAAATCAATTAATATTTCATGGTCTAGAGTATAATAAACTTTACCCCTCTCCCCTACACTTCCGGACCTCCTATCATCGGGAATTTTGATCACATTTTTGGAAACTGTCCCTAACAATTGTACCAAATTTCAAAGCTATACGATTTTTATTTCCTACTTTTCGATCGTAGCCTAAACTAATAATAGTAGTCCGGATGGCGCAACGGTTAGTACGTTCGCCTTCTATAGTACATTTATACTGAATGCAATTTTCGATATAAAAAGGGGATTTACGTGTCGGACTGTGAGCCCACTTGTGTACCCATCTGGGGTAAACAACTCGGATGAGCGTTATGCTGATCACACACCTCCGCACAAAACATACCGTCATGATCTCGTAAATGTGATGAAGCCATCTCATCTCGAGCCATAGGTCAAATTTGGACTGTGGCGCCAGTTTTTTATTTTTAATAATATTTTAAAATGTTTTTTTTTTTAAATCCGTTCGTTTATATTATGTAATACACACCAAAGATAGAGAAATTTTATCGAAGATATACCAAGAAATTGCAGCAATTTTTTAAATTCCTAATGTATTTCATACAAACTATTTTCCAATGGTCTATAATTTATTGAATTTATAACTGCGAGTCATATTACCATGACTAGCTTTATTCGATATTGACGTGAAGAGGCAGACTATGCTTCCGATGTAATCTCTTGAGTTTAATGCCAGAAAAAATGAAGTCCTCGTAAACTTTCAATATTGCTCCAAGCTCACACAGTTTCGATAAAAATGTGTCCTTTTACCCTAAAAACATCCCGACAAGAATTTCGGTATCTTCCATGAAATCGAAAACCTTCAAAGACGAAAACATTACATTGGACGATAATTTGCCTTTTTGCATACTCCAACCCGTCGCGTCGTCAGATTCTTTGTTGAATCAAAAATCTCCATGGTACATTTTTCAAGTGCCTTTCACTAGGCATGTTTCTCCTGTGAAATTTTCATTATCGGGGCGGTAAGAAACTGGGTCATCTAAAATGGAAAGTTATGCCAGCACATTCCATTCCCACACACACACAAAAAAAAGGAGACCGTATAAAGGACGATAAAAAGGCAGTTTTGACAAAGAATGTCGTGTCGTTAGAGTATTTCGGTGGTGTGATGCTGGAATGTCCCACAAACTCGACAAAATGAACATTTCATTTCAGATGAATGCTAAAAGTGTTTTTTGAATGGATACCGAGATATTTCTTATATTTAGACATTTTGATAAATTTCGAAACATTTCCTCGCAACACCGGACCATTAGCACTTGTTTACCCTGATTTAGGGCATTTTGGAATATTTCCATTCATCTGATATAACGAAGCCCAGAGGAAAAAAAATGTTTGTGTTGTAAGCGTGAATTGGCAGTGTGGTATATCCTTTTCTTGAGTTTCATTGTCGCCATTTAGGAGCATTATGATGGCTTGTTGCCAAAGACTCTGAATTATGGCGTGGTAGCTTGTTGTTGGTGGTGAAATTAGCAAAATTATACTGGCTACTTTAAAATGAAACGTAAAATGCTATTTCAAAAAGCTCTGTTATTTTTATACTCTAGATGAAATCTGAGAGTATTATAAGTTTGCCACAAAGTTTGTAACGCTAAGAAATAAGGCTCGCAGAAAAAAATGAATGATACAGAAGTTCATATTATCACTCGAATATCTCAAAACCGGATGTCCGTCTGTCCGTCTGTCCGTCTGTCCGTCTGTCCGTCTGTCCGTCTGTCCGTCTGTCCGTCTGTCCGTCCGTCCGTCCGTGACCTCTCTAGCTCGAGAACGCGTTGAGCTATGAAGTTCAAATTTTGCACACGTTATTTTTGACAAAAAATGAAGGCTAAGTTCGTGAACGGGCTAAATCGCTCCACCCCTTCTACACCCTCCCATACAAAATGACACATTTTTGAAAATTTACAATAATCAGATTTTCTCAGAAACTATAAAACATATTGCTTTGAAATTTTTAATATATCACTTTTAGGATAATTGTAACCTATGTTATAAAACTTATTGTAATCCTCACCCTCCTTCTATCCCCTCCCATACAAACTGCACTATTTCATGAAATACGTTAAGCCAATTTACTCAGTACATATACAATTTATCGGGCTGAAATTTTGTACTTAACACTAAATTAACAATATCAGTTAGATTCAAAAAAATTAATCGATTACCCTTACTCCGTCTACCCTCTCCCATACAAAATGACACATTGTTGATAATTTACAATAATCAGATTTTCTCAGAAACTATAAAACATCTTGCTTTAAAATTTTGAATATATCACTTTTATGATAATTGTAACCTACATTACAAAATTTATTGTAATCCTCACCCTCCTTCTACCCCCTCCCATACAAACTGCACTATTTCATGAAATACGTTAAGCCAATTTACTCAGTACATATACAATTTATCGGGCTGAAATTTTGTACTTAACACTTAATTAACAATATCAGTTAGATTCAAAAAAAGTAATCGATTACCCTTACTCTGTCTACCCCCTCCCATACAAAATGACACATTTTTGATAATTTACAATAATCAGATTTTCTCAGAAACTATAAAACATATTGCTTTGAAATTTTGAATATATCACTTTTATGATAATTGTAACCTATGTTATAAAACTTATTGTAATCCTCACCCTCCTTCTACCCCCTCCCATACAAACTGCACTATTTCATGAAATACGTTAAGCCAATTTACTCAGTACGTATACAATTTATCGGGCTGAAATTTTGTACTTAACACTTAATTAACAATATCAGTTAGATTCAAAAAAAATAGTCGATTACCCTTACTCCGTCTACCCCCTCCTATACAATATGACAACGCGGGCAATAAAATATCGAATTTATTACCGCCCATCGGAATAGTGCTGATGCCGGTGCATTATTTCTTAGCGTTGCAAACTTTGTGAGAAACCTATAATGCTGTCAGATTTCATTCATTGTGTTTATACTCTAGATGAAATCTGAGAGGTGATGGGATCAACAAAGTCTTAACGATGCATCCGAGATTGCAACCAAAATTATTTATTGGCTTTAACCAGGTTCAAATTCATCTAGAGTATTGCATGATTGGGGTTTACCCCAATCGTAGTTCTTTTATGTTTTTTATTTAACATTGTAATTTGATATTGATAAAGGCGTCGTCATGGTTGTTTTCAATTACTGAACAGTCCTTGTCACCGGACTTGGACAATGTTGATGGTCAAGTGGAGGTCACAAAAACATGCACCATATTCGAAATAAAATATAAAATATTCATCTCGCTAAATCACGCTCGCAACTCAATGCGAGTAGACCAGCGCAATCAGAGCAATTAAACAGTTGCCATTTATTTCCACTTTACGCCTAGAGTGTCGGTTCATCCGTTGTTATTATTCTCGCGAAGCCATGGCATGGCGTCACAATAGCAACTACAAAAATTCATAAATCATAAAAGCACGTTCATGACTGCGTTGAAACACTTTTCAGGTGGTTTCAGGATACTTCAGTACGTTATATATTAAAAGTTACTATCTCAACACCCTCGTGCAGAAACGCTAAGTGACTTTGGCCAACAGTAAAGAGGAATTTTGTACACTGACGCCGATGAGATACTTTTACGTTAATTGCATTTAAAAATTCATATATGCTCGGTAATGCAGTGAAAAGAAGTAATAATTGTCAGTAAAAAGTGTTGTACTCTCTAATGAGACTATCTTTGAAAGTGTGGAATTAATTGCGCTTTATAGACCGGGATGATTCGCTCGTTTTGAAAAGATGATTGGCACGGTAGGGTACGGTAGGATATGAAATATGGATAATTTTCAGAAAATCCTTCTGATTAATCATGCATAAGCACATAACTAAAATACCTTTTGACATGGATATGTCTTATGGCTGGGGTCATCCTGAAAGTTTGTTCGTCACGTCGGATGTCACGATTTCCAACCAGGCTCGCAGAATTGTCAGCTGATCAAGTTTAGTTTAAACGAGTGAAATGAGCATTATTCTTATTCGCAATCAATTTGACATATTGTGCGAACAAATTGATATATGATGTCTATATTAACTGTGTTTTTCTTTTTGTACAGAGCAGAGTAGAGCAGGATAAGCGTCAGAAAAAAACGCAATAGAGCAGATTAGAGTAGCGAAGAAGTAAACGGGGCATATCATGGCTGGGAGTGTATCTAGGTTTAGTTTAGCATTCAAACTTCATATTCAATTTCAAGAAGAAACTTTAATCCTTAGTACATATATAATCGGACAAATTTCCGTTAGGCAGCAAAATCATTTTGCATATTTCTCTCTAAATCTCTCTAATTGTGTTGACCTCTCCAGGGGCATGGGCGCGTCAACATCTCTAGCATTCATTGCCACCAACCAATTAGATCATGCTATTAACATTTAAGCAAAATTTCAAATCTCTAGTTTCGGTCTGTTTTTTTTTTTTAATTTTACTGGCCTATTTAGGGAGACTTTAAATTGTAAAGATGCTCTTAAATTCAATGCAAAATGGGGGATATTTCATTTTTGATACACACCTTCTAAGGCCCTTCCTGATGTTGTAAAAGCTATTATACTATTTCTCCAAATTTTCCTAGAAAACACTCATAATTAAATTCATAACAGAAATATAATCTATCTGTCAATATTCTGTTTATTTATACTTGAATTTATTATATTGTCAATCCAACAATGACTTTATTAGCAAGGACATTGTTCATTGTTCAACGACAACTTTTAAACGCTCAACTCAAATAACAGCTTCTGTGCCAGAAATGACTGTGTAACTACTTTCGCAAAACACACTACAGTCAAAAACTTTGCAATGAAGAAGTTGTAATTAATTAGCTAGGGTATAATACACTCTTATAATGTCTGGCCTATTTTCGCCTCGGTGAATACAAACAAAAGTTGACAGGACGACGACGCAACGATACGAGAACACAAGAACGACGAAATGAAATGTTCGCCCTTTATTTACAAGTATATTCGTCTAAGTATTGGGACACTTTCAGTCAATATGGAAAAACTTATTTTTAATTCTGGACTACCCACGGCGAATATGAGTAGGGTGCTTTCAACATCTTTTCTTTATATAAACGAGTTAAATAAATGAGAGAATTAGTTGATGAAAAATATTAGATGCTTAGGTATGTTCAGAAAGTCCATTGTTTGACTTGAGAGTTACGCTGTCGGCATTAACATCTTTGTAGTCAGCCATTAAGGAAGAAGGGAGATGGGTCAGGGCAACATTGCAAAAAAAAAATAATTTCAAGTAAAGATCGAGTATCATGGCTAGGTAACAAAACTTTTTGTTGTTTTGATTCACCGGATCTCCGACCATTTTCATACAAAACGAAAGTGAGGTTTTAAGTCAGGTCTCGTATGGAATCTCATCGGATCAAAGTTTGCAAGCAAATTGGTTGAACGTCAACTCATTTCGCCTAGACCTAAATGTATACACATTGACAAGACAAGTGGTAGTGCTGCTTCCACCGGCAGATCTATGGCAGCACCTGATGAGTAAGGATCTGTCGGTGGTACGAAACCAGAGGCCGAGGGTCCCATTACACCAGCACGAGAGCGAGGGCAAGCGAGCCATCTGCCAACCATTCCATCCTTATCGCCTCATTTTATTTTATTCCCCATTTTCACCTCCCTTGTTTGTGTTGTCTTCCCCAGGCCTATGAATTTTTGTTAATACGTAAAGGACATGGGCAACGAGCGGCGAAAACCCCGCCCACATCTCCCGAACTGAGCTACAGCAAGCATAGGCTGCTGCTTAGCTCGCTGAGGGGCCTTTTTCTTCGCTAGATGGCACGGCCCGGCCTTCACAGTCATTATGCTACCATAGGCTCCGCCCCCACGGGCTTCTTCAGATGCCCACCAAACCGTCCGTTACACCTTGCCCTCTCATTGCCCCTACAATATTGCTATTTAAATAAAAATTTCGAGCTCAGTCAAAATTTGCTGGAAAAAGTTCGTACTCGAAGTAATTCTCAAAATTTTGTTTTTTATACCCTTCACGGATGTGACAGGGTATATTAACTTTGTCATGAAGTTTGCAACGCACAGAAGAAAGCGTATCCGACCATACAAACCATATATATTCTTGGTCAGTATGATGAGACGAGTCGATTAAGCTTTGTCCGTCTGTCCGTCTGTCTGTCCGTCAGTCCGTCTGTCCATCTGGTTCTATGCAAACTAGTCCCTCAGTTTTAAAGCTATCAAGTTGAAATTTTGCACAAAGCCTTCTTTCTATTGCACGCTGTAAATTTGTCGGAACCAACGGAATCGGACCACTACGTCATATAGCTGCCATAGGGACGACCGGTCCAAAATTCGTCTTAGTGAGAAAAACTTTTTTAATTCTAAAGATATCTATCACGAATTTTCCACAAAGTCTTTTTTCTATTGTACCCTGTAAATATGTCGGAAACAATGGAATCGGACCACTACGTCATATAGCTGCCATAGGAACGACCGGTTCAAAAATTAGTCTTTATGAGAAAAACTTTTTTATTTAGAAAGATACCTTTTTCAAATTTCACAGTAATCAATAATGTCTTTAGCCAAATGATATTCTTGAGTTCGGTTGAAATCGGACTACCCTATCATATAGCTGTCATAGGAACGACCGTTCCAAAATCAAGTTTTTGTTAGAAAAACTCTTTTATTTCTAAAGATATCTTTACGAAATTTAAAATTATTCAATCATATTGACTGCCAAATCACGTTATTAAATTTCATTGAAATCAGCCCACTATTTCACACACCTCTCATAGGAACAATGAAATTGGAACAAATTTTACTACTAATTTCAAAGTAGCAAATGCACCATAAGTCACAACGAAGGTAAAAACAAGCTAGCCTTCGAAAAGTGAAAGTTTCCACTTTGATGAATGTTTGGCGTTAGCAATTAGCAGTTCTTAATAATCAGACAATTCAGTGTCCCGATGCTTCTTCTTGGTGGTATAAGTGGTGGCTGAAGCGAATGAATGCGCCGTATTGTAACCACAAGCCTCGGCAAAATCGGTTATAAGAAGATGGCTGAACTAACAAGGGATGCAAGGATGCCTATATCCAACCTGAGGAGTTCAGGAAGTATAGTAGCTCCCCGATTTTCACCCTCGACGCATCCCCCAGGTTAACAAGAAAGGCCTTACCAAATGTTTTGTCTGGCTCTAGCAAGGGCCGGGCATTTGCAGAGGAAGTGAGTGACGGTTTCTTTCTCATCCTCATTCCCGCAGCTGCGGCAATGCCGATTATGAGGGATGCCAACCCTTATTGCAAATTCTCCGATAGCCCAATGTCCTGTAATGACCGCCGTGAGCCTGGCGACATCTCTACGGGGCTTGGTCAATAGCTCAGATGTTTTCCTTCTGTCATAAGAGGTCCATATCTTCCTTAATACGGCGCAGATTTCGCCAAATTAAGGTAGTGAGAGGAGATCTTGCTCTTAACAGTCCTCAGCGAAATACAAACAGATTCCGCATTAGAACTTTTTAGGACAGACCGTCTCCTGACCAGCTTGTAGGCTTTTTCGTTTCCTTCAATATCTCTATGACCAGGCACCCAGAGCAGGGTGATATTGAACCGTCTGCCAAGTCACTCTTCCCAACACCGCTCGACCAGTTTGGAGAAAGTACTCACTGAGTTCAGTGCCTTGATAGCGGGCTGGCTGTCTTAGTAAATGGCGATGTTCTGCTTTTCTGGTATATTTCTGAGAATGAGACACGGCTTCATAATTGCGAGAGTTTCTGCCTGGATACCATACCATCTTACAACGTTCGCTCGGTCGCTGCGAGCAACAGCGGTAAGCCACATCCACTTGAAGTGAAATGATATTTATTGTACATTATCGTTTCCGTGCGAACATTGAGCAAATTATGGAGCATTCGTGTGAGCATTCTTCTGTTGTCATGAGCATTTGGACTAGTATACGAACTACTATCAAGAGAATTTCATTTCCGACCAGCTAAAACGGAGGGTATGAAGAAAAATGGGCTGCTGAAAAAGATACATAAATAGAAAATTACCCTTTTTCTGTTTGTTATTATTTAGTAGAGAATTGAATTGAGGGGGGAGGGGAGTCGAGTCTGTTCCCAATCATCATGGGAATGGCTTTGAGCAGCTTTGAACATCTTCCCCGAGGATAAATCTGAATTTACTAGTATTTTTTCGTCTTAATGCTTTTTTTTGTTGATCCAAACTGTGAACATCATTTTGTTGTTATTGTATTCACGTTCACATTCAGGAAAATGCTCACGTGTAAACGAAGCATAGCGATAAGTAGCATTTTAGCATGAAAGTATCTTTCATGTGTTGAGGTCTCAATATATCCAATAGGCCTTTCCCCTGCCCCGGTATACCGGAACGTATATGACCTGTCTAATAGATAATACTCAATTTATAGAGATTTTAACTCTACCCGCACAAATCTCCCGTAACTATAATATTTTTCTCACGGAAAACTTTTGATTATGGAATAGAAGCACGTAACAACCGTATAATACACTTTTTCTCTGACATTACGAAAATGTCTGCCGGGCAGACACTTTTGTCGCCCAAAATGTTAGAAAAAATTTACGACTTTGCAGATGCTCCTGTTATAGGGTGAAACCAAATAATTCTCGTTTTTCTACTGACAAATAAAAAAAAGAGTGGAAAACCAAAGACAGAAAGAAACATTGTGTCATACTGTAATCCCGAAAAAAGCTCGTAACATCCTTTTTCATGTACAATACATACAAAGTGCTGCATCCGTTTGCAGTCCAGAAGTCCACAATTGTGGAAATGTAATAGTGAACACGTTTGTTTACAAATCTATATACAGTAGAACGTAGATAATCTGAATTAATTGAGACCGGACTCCATCCGGATAATGGAATTTTCCGGAATTTCGAAATGCACTATAAATGGGCTGGTGAACTTCCTCAGCGTAAAAAAAGCTCCCTAAAACCATTCATATAATTCAAATTGTTGGTTACAGAAGTGAAGTGGATGAATAAAACTATTCATGTATTTATTACGTGTTTTAATTGGAGAAACAAACTGTACTGAGTGTACAGTACTTCATGCACAGACTGTCATATTTTTTGTATTTATTACTAGATTCGAATCCGGATTATCGACGGTCCGGATTTTCAGCGTTCGAATTATAGACGCTCTACTGTATACACGTACGAGTAGTATAGACGTGCATTACATACATAAATACTATTATGTATAAATGAGTAGTTCCAAGTCATTAAGGTAATTGTTTAGCCATGGAATTTATTTTGTATTTTTAGGAATATTTTTTTTTGTTAACGATACAAAAACAACCGAAACGAGTACAGATTTGTTTACATTTAAAGTTTAATTACATATCCTAATTTACCTTCATTTCATGGAATTCATCCCTTCATCTATATCCATCTGTTAACAACTTATCAGCTTCCGAGATCCGGAAATTTTCACCCCTTCAATTAAGCTGAGTGGAATCGCATATTTCCTATTTTAAAAGCAGGTAATTAACTTTTTAAATTACGACCGGTACACCAAAAATAGCTTCCGTCGCGAAAACGATTTCGTCTAATACCCTAAATAAATTTCCACTCGAAAGTACTTTGAAACTTTTCTCACTCACTTTAAGATAGACTCAAGGATCACTTCTTCACTTTCCTTACACTTAAAAACACTTTCACGATTCGTTAATTATTCATTGACTCACATCGTTGTTACGCCACATTAACCACATAACCGTCCATTACGATTCGATAGCAAGACGGTTAACGACCGTTATCTGTCCTAAACAAGCAGGAAGATAGATTCGTTTTTTCTTTTTAAATTGTTTCTACAACCACCGACGGAGTAAAAAGTGTCTGACCATCATCCATCGACGATTATGTCGAAATTGCTTTAGCTCGCAAATTCGTTTGGATGAGATGCAGCTCGAAAACCAACTGCCAAAATGCGAAAACAGCATTCACTGTATTGGCCGTTATTTAACCGTTCGTCCTACTATATTCCATCCAACTTGCTTTTGCACGAGAAAATCGCCATCAGGGGAAGCGTCACGATGCCGGGTGGGGAGTCACAGCCAGCACGATTTCCGTGTGGAGAGTTGTGGAAGAGACTGGAGGTCCTGCGCAATATCCTTGTATCCACTTCGGTAACGATAAGCACGTGGTATTTGCAGATGGGGTAACGAATTGACAATTCACATGACCTAGTAAGTGCCGGCATATAATGCTGTCTCGTATCCTTCATTTCAATGCCAAGGATTATGATGCAATTGTCGTACTATGGAGCGGTAGTCGTCCTAGTTGGGAACACACTTGTCGTGAAATTGGTTTTCCCCGGGAAGTCATCTGCCTTGAGTCCATTGTGCAACCGGATAGGCACACTGAGAAGAATCCTTTTGTTTTGTGGGAATTTGAAATGTCTTTATGCAGCTTGAAAGTTTCAAACAATTGGGACACATTCTATCGGTTGGTAGGATTATAGCTAAGAAACTTTTCCGTTGCCGACTAAAAGGATGAAATAGTGCGGAATGCTTTTTATTCTGCTTCAGTTCTTCTTATTGGATTTGATTTTTTGATTCAGATGCATTCTTTCGATTGGTTGGAACGGGATAGTTTTTAATCTTGTGACAATAGTAATATCATTTGATCTCATCACAACAAATAAAAAAAAAATTTCGAAATTATTGTAGATAGATTTTGAAACATCTCATTCTTTTAGCATCGCCTCCTTCCTGGATGATAACCGCTCGCTCCCAAAGCAAAATCCAAATGAATCAATTTTTATCTTGCCTTGAATGAAGTTATTTCAAATTCGTCATCCGTAATGGACGTTGGAGACACCCAAAGGTGTCAATGAGTACGGAGCTCATGTGACAGTGACTGTCTGGTAGTGGGCAGCTGTCAAAGTTGACTTCTCATTAACCTAAGCAGCGGCATGAGCTTCTTGCTACATCTCAGACTTGGAATACGGGCATGAGACTTTGCGGCTCACTGGCCCTGTCCATCAATATTAACAAAGAGAATACTGATGCCTCTAGGTAAGGACAACACAACAGGGATGAAATTTGGGAAAGAAACAAAGGGAAGCATGGCGCGAGCTTGCTCAGATTTCACCTTTTTATTCTCCGAGGTCCAGACGGTGGTTGACTTCGACCGACTTAACCCACTGAAAAATCACAATAAAGCCGTATTTGAGGCCCTTGTGGCCGACCATGTAGAAAATGTTTTGTGGGGCCTCCCATAGCGAAACAGAGATGAGGCCTTTCACTTCATCTCGTCAAGCAACCTGCAAGAGGACAAGGGTATTCCTCGAATGACAGTAAATTATACATTATTATTACGCATTCATATTGACAAGAAGAAAAAAAAATCATTCTCAATAACAAAAGAAAGACAGCACTGTCATTAAAGGAAAAGGAATAACTTAAATAAATGCAATGTGGTAACAAAAGAATACACAAAAACAGGCAAAATACGAGTATATTTATTTTATATTATCCCGCATCCTTGATGGTCATCGCGGATCAGGATCCAAAAATTCAATAAAATTTGAACAAAATGGAACGAAGGCGTTGGTGAAAAACTAAATAAATAGAACGATGTCCTGGAATTTAATTCCAATACGGCTGTTGCTGCGATGCTGTTGATGATGTAACAACTAAGTGTTTCGAATCCGTGGAATTCCGAAGTTGGGCCCGTCAAACAATTTTTTTTTAATCTTCGAGCGCAACTTCATGTTTTTTGAGTAATGGGTGAATCGGGTGAACAGCCGTCAAATCTGTAGTCGCAATTTACCCGCCAACTCCATCGGCGGGATTTTGGTAATTTGGGCTTCGAAAAAGACTGGGTCGCGATTGGTCTTCGCCTTCTCGGTGAGATCTACTGTGGGCGGTCACGTTGATTGTGTGGATATTTTGCGGATGCGTATCAACAATCTGAAGTAAAGATCGGTTTTTGTTCTGCCCAGGACGGTTTGCCGACGTGACCTTGCCCGGCGGTGAATTTGCCATTTAAGTCTTCAGAACGTAACAACTGCACTTCCGAAAAGTAGATATGCTATTGAAACGTCAACAACGCATAGAAATGCCAGAGATGTTGACGCGCCCATGCCCCTAGAGGGGCCAAGGCAATTAACAACCCGAAAATATTGTGACGAAAGACTCATTCTAAAGGTGACATTATAATTGGCTATGGGGCATTTGAATGCTAAAGTTGGCACTGATAACTATGGGCTCAGACATATGATGGGGACACACACGGACACGGTCTTGGGATCAGAGCGACAACGGTGAAAGGTTTGTAGAGTTCTGCAACTTTCACAGTCTCTTCATTCGAGCATAAGGACCACCACAAAATCAGTTGGTCCTCTGTTGCTCGACGCAGAATGCAAAATCAGATCGGCCACTTTGCCATTCGTAAAATATTCAAGAGTTGCCTCCTGGACGTGCGAAATGAAAAGGGTGCAGATATTGGGGTTGAAAGAGACCATTATCCTTTGATCCCTAATGTTCGATTGCGTATTGCAGACGTGCACCGTCCTAGCGACGAAAGATCCAGGTGCTGCAAATTCAACACCGCTCGACTGAATAAGCCCTGAATGTCCGACGCTTCATGGCAGCGGATTGTTGAATGAAAAGAGCCGAAGGTTCGTTTGGCTGCAGCATCAGACGACAATTGAAGCAGAATCGGACTCCGTAAGTTCAGCGTATTGTGAGACGCGATACAAGGGAACATCGTATAAACCAAACAAACAGCGTATATACGGTGTCATCAAGGAGTTTACAGGTGGTCGTAACTAATGCCAACATCCGGGGAAGGATAGTGATGGAAATCCACTTATCTTGGAGGAAGACCAAATGAGGCGGTGAAAAAAAAAACTTTGCCGTGGTCTTGAACCATGTAACTTCTGGTGAAGTTCCCCCTCATATATGGTAGATAATTTAGATAACCATAGAAATGTGCATATACGGTCTACTGCCCTGACTAAAGAGTAATTAGTCGCCTTAATTATTGCGGTCAAACGAGGAAAGGCCGCCGTACTCGACGGTATCGCTGCTGATCAATATCAAGCAGCGCGAACCGTAACTGCCGAGTTATTACATCCACTTGTTGATAAAGCGTGGAATACAGAGACCTTTCCCACTGAATGGAAGGAAGAATTGATCATCAAACTACCGAAGAAGCGTAACCCTACAGGCTGTAATAATAGGACAGGCATTTCTGGGCTTTGTGCTGTTGCCAAGATGATAGCTAAAATCATCCTGGAAAGGCTAAAGGTTCATTTAGAAAGCACAATTGATGAAGTGCAGGCTAGTTTTCGATTCGGTTTCTCCTGTGTCGATAATATTAGCACCTTGCGAATTATCATCGAGCAATGCGCTGAATACAATTCTCCGCTTCCCTTGCTTTTCGTCGATTTCGAGAAGGCTTTCGATAGTGTGAGCCGGGGTTCTTTATAGGCCGCCTTGCGCAGGAGAGGCATCCTGAGAAGCTTGTGGCTTATATTAAGGCAACCTATGACGGTGCTAAATGTCGCGTTTTGCATAAAAGTAAGGTGTCGGGCGGCTTTGAGATTCGTAGTGGCAGGGGTGCATACTCCCACCGATCCTATTCTTCATAGTGATCGGCGATGTGTTGCATGCAGCCCTATCTGGACTAGATAGATCCACAACATATTGACTACGCTGACGACATATGTCCACTCTCCCCATTGGGGATAAGGCAATGTGGTACATTAATCATCGATGGATTTTTCACTAATTATTCTGATATTAACTTGTTATCTAAATAGTCTGCAAACCACATGTCGTTTCCATGTAATTGAATTTATTTATGTAAATTTGTGTGTTCAGTCAGCCATTAAACAAAAATATCTGCAGGCTCTCCTGCAGGCATCTTATATATTCCATAGCATCAAAATGCAGGGCTACAACTCGTTATCCACAGTTTTGAATCGACATCTCTATTGATGAAAATTTCATTCGTAAACCGCATTTCGATTAAAACATATCCAATTCCAGTATTGCCATTCGTCGTCGTCAGGTACTCAAAATTCTCGGAATGCAATCGTCATGAGATTATCTACATAGAGACACTTCAATCCAGGTCAATTGTTTTCGATTTCGGGATGGGTTTACTTTGCCATCCGTGCAATCAATTAGGACGAAAAAAAAATTGATCCAAACAAACAAGACACACGCATATTGACATAATTCATTCAACATTTACCCGGCGAATATAGAATTACGTTTCTCGACCAGGATAATCAAGACAACCCGTACTCGTCCTGAATAACGAACATTCAGTAAGGTGTCTGTCCAACGTCATGTCCTATTTGTTTGCCTGGCATTGGCAAACACGTGGAATACGCTAACTGAGGAGAAAAGCTTTGGCCAACTTTTATCATTAGTGTCCTCCCAAAACATGTGTTTAGTGTTGCGTGGAAATCAGTGAGGCAACTTTTTCCATTTGAACGGTAGTCGCTCCCAATTACACTCACGCCACTTCGGTTACGAGTTAAATGTTGACAAATGTAAGGGATTGCGAATAATGCAGGTAATTGAATAAACTTTGCGTATTCCCTTTGAGCCGATCTGGCTTCGGTTGGTGTTGATATACATAGTTGGTTTTAGATAATGCAAGTCGGTCAGGGTACTAGAAATTTGATTAGTGTTTTACCAGGGCACTTGATATGTTCGAAATGGCATTACACATCCCAAAAAAACCGTACCCCCCAGTAGATTGGTTTAACATATTGGTGTGTAAATAGGCAGGGTATTTCCAATTTAGTTCACCATCCTTCCTACCGCTCCTTAGGAAATTTTCTAAAAAATTTTCAGTTCTGTATGAAAACAAATCTGTCAAGTCAAATTTCTACAGTCGACCTATCATTGTCGTACTATATGGGTGATCGTGTAAGAAATAATGAAAATGTATTTGATTGCATTCGAAGTCACGACTTTAGCCACGGTAAATAGGGGGGCTACTTGGTTAGTAAAATTACGAGTAACTGCTGGTGTGAAATACTTGCAACCTTCCTGCTATGATACGTTTTTGAACTTCCCTGACCTTCCTTAATTGTCTCGCTTCATTTACAATTCCGTACCGCCCTTCCGGGGGAAACATTTTTAATTTTCGCCTACCAATATACCCACCGAATGTAGTCCATATTTCCTGCTATATAGCCCTGATAATTACGGGGACTACTTGCTTAGTAATATAAGAACGCAGGAAAAAATCGTACAACTTTAGCTGACACTGCCTTAATGCACCTAAGAACTTCACCAGCCTAATACTACCACAAAATAATACAAAGACGGCGTTCACGCCTACGAGCTACATCTAAACTCATCGTTTCGACTTTCTGACCACTGTAGCGTTCTCCAGGCAGAGCCCGTGGCGATTTGGAAGTTTTGGGAGCGCAATTTCTGCAAATTTATCCCGTTGGATTCAAGGCAATAGTGGTATACTTGAAGATTGTATAGCTAATGAACAAGCTAGTTATGTACATGACAACGTCGCAAACCACAAAAAAAAACACTTACTGACACAGCATGCAAACTGCATAAATTGAATAGTAACATAACTTCTTCCCCTGCCTAGCCCCGCAATTTTATACATAATTATATACACGAATTCCGAAAGAACAAGGTACTCTTTTAGTGTTAAAAAAAAGTAGCTTGACGGAGGGCAACGGGAATGGTACCTAATGTCGCTATAGGAGATTTGGGTAAGTTCCGAGATTTAAGAAAATCGACCCCCAAATCTCCAAGATTTACCATACATTTCAATGTTCTAGATTTCGACCGAGATTTAAATCAAATATTGTTGAAATCTTGTTGAATTGTTCATCTGAATATCTATTTTCGCCTGAATATATGCTTTCTACATTCTAGGCGGTACAAATCTTGCTGAAATCGTGTTGAAATGTTCTTTTTTCGCCTGAATATATGCTACTGTTCTACTCTACGTGGTATGTTCTAGTGAGAAAAAAATGTATTGTACATGTACAGCACAACAGCCAACTTAATCTTAGTGAGGGAAGAAGAACGGATAGTGTGCATAGATTTTGGGATTTGCAAATCTTTCAAGATGTAGGTGCCTGGTGTGCATATATTATTATTGTAGCTAGTGGTCGATTCAATAGGTGTGTTTTTTTTTGAACATTTATCTGGTCCATGCATCACAACAACCACTTAAACCTGTACGGGTCAGTGGGGTGGCTAACCTGAACTCGACAGATTGTGCAATTGTACCAGAAAAATGCGCCTAAAGGTATGCTTGTCGTTAATCTGATAATTGATGCCAAGTTCCTACTACAGTTTATTCGTAATTTCCACATTTTACATTCTCTCGTCACTACTATCTATTATTTATGTGGCCATATTCATAATTGCTTGTAGCTACGATCAATTTTGAAAGCTAACTAGACAACTCTGATTGGCATGACACTGAATTTAAGATTAACCTGGAAAACTGCGATCGTTTTTTTGCTCCACGAATTAACTTACTCTAAACCGTTGTTCAAAAAAACGCACCTAATATTGGTCCATTCACTTGTCGATGAAAAGACAACATATTCGTGCGGTCGTGGTCGTTGCCACTGGGCACTGTCCAATTTGGGAGCACCCCAGAGGACCTCGGCTTCCATATAACGATTTCTGCCGAAGTTGGATGAACCATACTCAAAAAAGCCTTGTAAGAGACGGGTACAGGTGCGTGGGCGTGTGAAGGACCTGAGAAATGTTTTTAGGATTCGGTGCGGGAGAACAGCAGGGAGCTGATTGGGATCAGAAATTATAAACAGCAGCACTAAAACCGACATAAATGAAGACGAAGACTTCCAAAAATCACGTCTGAACATGGACACAATGGCTTATAAATTTTCTGAATTTAGGAAGAGTTTATGAACATTTCGGTCAAGATTATTCGGGATTCAAATTATGACTTTTTATGATATTTAATTCGTTTCCAGTTTCTTAAACTCCGGCTCGGTAGCCGTAAAGTCTCGGTCACCACTCTACGATGCTTTATCTAATGAACATGGATTCGATCCACGGCGCGTCAATAAAACTGCCTGTGGGTATCATTAGAGCTCCCACAGTGCTCCAAGTTCATCAGTAGAAGACGGCCCGGGTAAGAGGTACATGCTAGCAACTGCATCATCCGAAATCAATATATGTCCAGGGACAGTAATGCAAGAAACATCGACGCGCCGATATCACTGGAGGGGCCTAGCCAATAACAATAAGTTGGTTGGTTTGTGACCAAGTCCGTCTAGTTACTAGCAAGCTACTAGTTGGTCGTGGCAGGCCCCCAAGTCTCTAATTGATGTGAATTATAGATTCTTCATCATTACTGTCATCGAGTACATCCATGAATTTATCTACCAATAGATGTCCTACAACACCCTCACACCCCATATGTAAAAAAAATTAATCAATAAAACTGAACAATCTTGTGCAACATATTCAAAAAAAACTCCACCATATCGCCTGCGAGAATTTTAGGTCAATTGAAAAAGAAATGAAAATTTAATGATAGTCTCACCCGGTGAACTGCTGTATTGTCCGAAATACTCTTTCAATACAGCAGTTCACCAGGTGAGACTATCGTTAAATTTTCATCTCTTTTTCAGTTGACTTTAAATTATCGTTCTATTATTGAGTAGTGGTTACGATAAAATCCAATCTCTCCCCTGACAATAACGAATTCAACTCTGAAAATTGCCATGTTCCTTTGCAGGGAAAGAAACTGACTCGAAAAATTCATGCTGTTTTCTGGCCCAAAATTGGCGCTAAAGAACACATATAAGTACGATATCTTTTCCCCGAATGGCGTTGTGCGACGAAACATGTTAAACAATTTTTCACTTTATGAAAATATATTTTTGCGGCGCAAGTAATAGACAGAATACACTGTCATCCCGTCGAGTGGGCTAATCTAATTTCGCCATACCGAATTGGGATTTGCCCGGCATCCTACCAACGGCGAGTGAACACTTTTGACACGACAACGTGAATATAAAATGGGACCCAGAACTTACTATCCGATTTCTAATGTTTCAGAAAGATCTCCCAGGACATTTGTGTATGGAATACAATATGAGGTTGTACGAGCCGTGGTTGTCGGTGTCCCGATGATTATTTCTTAGACAAATAATTTATGGCTGAATGTTACGAGCTATTCGGTTGCTTTTGTCGCCTATATAATGGAAAGTGTGATGATTTCTTGCTCCCCTGGTGGGAGGAATATGGGAATATCATGCGGTGTGAGAAGTGCCTAGCAGGACATCATTCATTTCAGTAAAGTGGTTATGTTTTTGTATCATCATGTAGGGGTCCATGGCCTTGTGCATTCCAGGACATAACTTTTTATCTCCTATCTCGTTTTGTCAGTTATATTTGTCAACAAAGTGAGATGACTGAGGAGTTTGTTTTATTTATGTAGAATTTGTCTTAGTATGTTGGTAAAAAGATTTGTAGAAAATTTCCATTTCCTAAACTATGATGAAATATCGATTTATTTTACCATTACGCCAAGAAAAAAAAATATGTATATTGTATGTAAGTTGCCATAATCTTAAGGAACGAATTCAATTAATTTTTTTCTGTGGCTTAATGTAAGAACATACAATATGACTTTTGAGCAAATTTGAGATATCTAGGTTCATCATCATCGTGGCGCGACAGCCCGACGTCGGGCCTTGGCCGCATGGATCATTATCCTCCAATTATCTCGGTCACGTGACCGCGTCCTCCAATTTTGGGAGCCCAGCAGCTGCGCGGCGTCCACACCTACTGAGCTCTCCCAACGAGATCTCGGTCGTCCTCGCAGTCTCGCTCCGTCGACTCGTTCTGCATTCATTACTCTCTTAGGCATGCGATCATCGTCCATTCTTTGTACATGCCCTGCCCATTGAAGTCGTTGTAGTTTGACGATTTTCGAGACTTGCAGCTCATCGTACATTTCATACAACTCATGGTTGTACCGGATGCGCCATCCATCTCGATCGCAAACAGCCCCGAAAATTCGCCGTAGAACCTTACGTTCGAAAGTGTCTAGCATGTTTTCGGAGGCTTGAGTTAGGGTCCATGCTTCGCAGCCATAGCATAGCACTGGTCGTATAATGGTTTTGTACACGCGGAGCTTCGTGTTTCTGTGCACATGTTTCGATTTCATTATGGGGAGAACCGAGAAAAAAGTCTTATTAGCTAACTGTATCCGTCGCTTGATTTCGTCAGTTTCGTTGGCGTCCCTTGACAGGTTGCAACCCAGGTAGATGAAGTTGTTCACGAACTCGATGTTGAGGTCCCCCACGTTGATGCTCGGTTGTGCAGGTGTCCTTGTCACCGATTGCATCATTATTTTAGTTTTACCCTCGTTAATACGTAATCCAACTTCCTTTGCAGCGGTATCGAGCGTATGCAGAAGTTCTTCTGCGTCAGCCAATCTTCGGGACATGATGTTGATGTCGTCGGCGTACGCTGCCAATTGTGTCGACTTGATGAGTAGCGTCTTGCTGTTGTCCATATTCATGGCCCGAATAACGTATTCCAGTGCGAGGTTGAAGAGCGTCGGTGCCAGTCCGTCGCCCTGTTTCAAACCAGTGCGTGTTTCAAATAGATCAGTAAGTCTATTCTGGATCCTGACTTGTGAGACGGAGTTGGTCATCGTCATCTTTGTCAGTCGCACTAATTTTGCTGGTATACCAAATTGCAGCATGATGTTGTACAGTACTCCACGATCGATACTGTCGTATGCCTGCTTGAAGTCGACAAAGATTTGGTATACGTTTACGTTGTATTCCCAGCACCTCTGGAGTATCAGTTTGACTGAGAAGAGCTGATCGGTTGTGGAGCGACCAGGTCTGAAACCGCTTTGATATTCGCCAATGACTCGTTCTGCGTACGGTTTTATTCTATTTTCCAGAATTTTCGTCAAAATTTTATAGGACGTACAAACTAGTGAGATGCCCCTGTAATTCTCACACCGCAGTTTATCTCCCTTTTTATGAATTGGACAGATGATGCTTCTGCGCCAATCGTCTGGGATCTCCTCGTTCTCCCACACTCGCAGGAGTAATTGATGTATGGCATCAACCAGACTCGTTCCACCGAATCTTAGCAGTTCAGCTGGAATCTCGTCAGCGCCCGGCGCTTTATTTCGTTTTAGTGACCGCAACGCGAGATCAACTTCCTCTACATTCGGGGGTTGAATGGGTGGGCCTAGATCAACAATATCGTCGAGAGCTTCCTGTGTGGGGATGTTAGATGGTCGGTTTAGAAGCTCTTCAAAATAAGAGGCCCATCGTTTGTTAATACCATCGGTGTCGCTGATGATGTTTCCATCCTTGTCCTTACAAAGGCTAGTCTTGGGTTGGTAGCCGTTCTTAATTGTATTTACAAGTTTGTACGCTTGTCTGGTGTTCCTATTAGCTAAGTTTTCGTTTATGTTCAGCAACTGCTCGTCAAAGTATTTACGTTTCTTACGTCTAATTATTCTATTCGATATTCGCCGTAGCTCGTCATATTTTTCTCTTCTGGCTCTGGTTCCTCGTTGAATCCATTGTCTGTAGGCCTCGTTTTTCGCGTCAAGTGAATTTTTGCATTCTTCGTCGAACCAGTCATTTCGCGCTTGCCGGGCTTTATATCCCACGACCTTCTCTGCGACATCCTTGATGGTACCCTTGAGTTCTTCCCAGAACCCATGGACGCCTGTGTTGCTGATGTTGTGTAGCATAGGTGATAGTTTTTCCTCAAGGGCAGTAGTAGATATCTAGGTTAGTAAACTTCAAAAGATCCCTATTTCAATTTGTATGAACAACGAATGTCAATCTGGATAAAAAAAAAAAAGAAATGTCGCCATTAGTCATTATTTTTATGCATGATAATACTGTAGGGTTCCCCGTGACACTTACAGTGGCGCCGCGATCGCATTGTAGATCTTTTTCGAACGTAATTTTTAGCTCACTCGCTCGCTTTTTATCGACATGAACGAATGTACGTGTACTCAATTCAACGCATAATAAACGAACGTACTAGTTAATAACCAATAGTTTTTATTGTGGCTTAAGCCGCCGTAAGGATTCTAATACACGAGTCGCGTAAATCTGTTGGGCGCACCAAATGTACGATACCCGTCCCGCATAATCAGAAAACGAGTTTACGACAACGCCTAACTTCTTAGCAGACGACGGGTCCCAAGCCCGACGGATACTCATCCACCGCCGCGCGGTGTCGAATCGTAAACACACCTCGCGCAAATACAACGACGTGTGCATTACTTCCGCGTCAGTAAAATTCGCTTCGATACCCGTTTGACGCTTCGTCAGCGCAAACCCGGCTTACATGTAAACACTATTCGCGTTTACGCGACTCTGGTAAAAAATAACGCGATCGCGTATACGCGTCCCGTGTATCAGAACCTTAACTGCCGCAGCACCCCACATTTCGGTGACGCCGAAAAAAAACAGCAGAGAATTCAGTGGGGCTCTTGAACGTTCATTCGCGACCGCGTGGTATCTTTCAGCCATGATGCCAAACGACTAAAATTATAAATTTTTTGATGCGGAGAGCGGAAATCAATCTCCAACGCTCGGTAGCATCACAGCATTCAAGTTTCCCGCTTTTTGGGTAGCCCGAGCGGCGGCTCACCGAATCACGAATAATGCTACTAAATTTGACAGGTCACCGCCGAGATCGACCCGAATGTTCTTGCTCAGGCTGCAAAAATAATCGAGTCGCCGCCAGACGAGGGCAAATTTCAAAAATTGAAATTTGAAAAGCACTTTTCAAGCGTCCGAGGAAACGGAGCAACGTGAGCTCTTAACTGATGTTGAGTTAAGGAACCAGCGTCCGTCTCAACTCCTGCACATCATGCGTTTTAAAGCGCATCGAAGGTGATCGAGCTGGTCCTGAAGTCGCTCTGGCTTTAACGACTTCCGGCGAATGTTCAGGCGATCCTGAGTGTGTCGGAAGTTAAGGATCACACAGGCCTGGCCAAAGTCCCTGACAAGATCATCAAAGTGCAAAATCCTGCCGGTGTGTTTGCTATTGAGCACCCCAGTTCTGTGTCGCAACTGGATGCAATCCATAATGAGCTGTCCGACCTCCGAACAGAATTCAGAAAGTTCAGTAACAATCAAGCTTCCCCGTCGACGTCCCGCCTGCACTCGCAGTCGCCTGACAAGTTCTGTTTTTACCACACAAGGTTCAGAAAGCGTGCCCGTAAATGTAAGCCACCGTACGAGTGGCGTTGTTTAAAAGTTTGCAAACGTTAAATTTATCGTTTTTAGCTTGTTTATAACCGTATGGCTATGAACAAGTCAGGTTTTGACTTGTTTATAATCACACAGTTATAAGCCAGGAAAAAACTGGAAAAAGTTAATCTCCCTGTTAGCTATCGGACAGTTAAACGAGACATTGAGAAAACGGGTCTAAGTGTTTTATAGTGTTGGTGAAGTGTTTGGTAGTGGATGACTGACGAGATGGTTAAGCTTTACACTTCAGATTGCATTTGGGTACGTGTTTCACTAAGGAAGCTCATTCAACTGCTTTCATTTTAATGTACGTAACTGCTGTCGGCTGCCTAGGACATAACTCTCACAGGAGGAAGACAACACAATCAACCATGGGGTCAGCGGAATTCGAACCCACCCACCCGTTGGTAGAGACAACGTACTGACGCACTGACCACAGTCTCCACCACACGATTTATCTTAAAATTTTAAGCAAAAAGTTTTATTGACAATTTTTTGAATACCTTAGCTGCTGTTGACATTTTCATTTACTATTATTACTTAAAAAAAACAAGCTAGCCGGCATTTAGTTCCCATCAAAATAAACAGATATTGCCTGCTTCTATAAAATAGCAAGCAATTTCGAAAAGAAAGTAGGAGTCAATTACATATATAAATCATTCAAATAATATATCCATCCTCTGGGCTTTATTTGCTATGGAGACCTATTAAAATATCATTAACTTTATCCTGAATCTGATTTTCTGACTGGAGCCAAAGGATTTTAATGATATGTACAAAAAATACCACAAATTACTTCAAGTACAAAAGAATTTGGTTTGTCTTAATCCGTATAATTTCCGTAATAGACTCACCATAGAACGCTTGTTACAAAAAAAGTTCTATTCTTGAAACTAAGCACGTTACATCAAATCCAGCAAAAAAATTACGTAGCCTCTTACCCCTACCGAGAAAAAAAACAAAAGAACAGTGAATTGACGTAATTGATTTTCCTTCAAGGACATAGTGAATAAATTTCGATGAAATTATTTTCTTTTTTTTTGTTGTATTCAATTTTCCAGCTAAAGCCAACCAGTTCACAGGCAAACCCCATTTTTATGTTGACGGGAATTCGACTAGAAGAAATACTATTTGCCTCGATTTCTCGCTGAGTATGTTGCTAATACGGAATATTTCATCAAGCTGTCGGAATTTCGATTGTTGTGTCGTCACTTGTCATAGGTGTTCAACCTAATCGTACGAACACCGTGAAGCTCACTGCAGACTGACTCCTGAAAATCGAATTTTTGCAAATAAATCGACTTTGAGGATAAGTCGGAAATCTGATTTGTATTGGCAAAATGTCGGTTGTTACATTTTTTTGTCTGCATGGTTATGAATTCAGAGTATTCTCGAAATTTGTTTCTTCGATGCGTCATTCGATTTTTTTTTGTTTTGATTTAGTAATTGCGTTTCTGTTAAAAAGGAATCCGATGTGCGGAACTTCACACTGGATACACTCTTTCTTCTCGAATATTAATTACAATACAAGTTAATGGTGTTCCAGAAGATCGCTTAATTGTCGCGAAAAAACAGTTACTATTGATCTTACTTACAAGGTCGACTCGGGACTCATTTCAAGGGTTTTTCTACACTCCACAAGTTATTCGTACGAATTTTTTGCGTTTGATGGATTCTCTCTCAATTGCCCTAACCCCTTGTGGGGCATAGCGCGTCAACTGTTCCATGTGGCCCAGCTGACGTTTTTTGGCATAAACTGGTTTCGGAGAATCCAGTTGGCAGCATGCACCTTCTGCACATCCATGGCCATGAACGTCGTCGTGGATGGGACTCGAACCCGAAACGCCGGTAGTCAAGTCAATGAGACTGATGCCTCAACACACTGCGCTACCGGTTGAATGGATTACTTTCGAGATATTGAATGATAAAGCAAAATAAAGAAACAATAATTTTAGTTTTCTTTTTCTCATTATTGTCAAGGAAAAGTGCTAAAATACTACTTGTCGCTCTTCTCATGTGAATGCCAGCACCCCTTGCTTTGTATCTTGATCAAGAGACGCGACGCAACGGTTCGATGCACGAGCTGCGACGTAAAGGCTCGTGTTCCCCTTGTGAAAGCTCCAGTATACTCTTTCCATTTCAGTCTTAATGTCACCACAGATTGTCGAGCTTGAACTCGAACTCGAGCACGAACCTAGTACAAATGTCCTCTGACACACACACGCACTTCACATAATGTACAATAGATATGAAGAAAACCGGTCCACTTGTACTAGGCTCGTGTTCGAGTTCGACAGTCTGTCGTGACACTTACGCGCCTCGCTCTCACTAGCGAGCGAGAGCCGTACGGCTGTTCTTGTGAAAATGCACTAACTCTGACTCTGCAGAAATAGTTGGTTAAAAATTGATCTTCTTTTATTGCTTCTTGGACGCGCCTCAAATATGTCCAACATATTCTTCCTGAAGTATTCATTTCACCAGGAGAGCAAATTTTCAACAACGATGATCTTCTTCTGCGATGGCCAGTCGGTGACTAGAAACATAAATCTATTTCATGAGCAACTTTTATGTGCGTTTTGGTGTTTCGATATAACGTTTACTTATACGCGTTCAATCGTCAATCTCTCCCACTTTGAGAATGCGATTGAAAACGTGTAAGTAATGTTATGTCGATATACCGAAACGATTGATGTCTAGTCGGTGAATAGAAACATAAATCTTCCTTTTAGAAATAAATCCCATTAAAAGCGGGAATAAAAGGGTGGTCATTGGATGTTCGAATCCGGATGCGGTTGACACGAAGTTGCGCTAATGACCGCCTAACCTGAAGTATTTTTTTTTATCCGAAGTCCCGAAAATCATTTATCATTTCCAGAAGGAGGAAATCTGGCAACATTTCTTGAAATTCAGCAGCAAAATTTTCCATGACTGATTCGGATGTGTTGTGTGCGAAAAGGCGCCCCCAAAAACGAGGCGCCCCGAGAAAATCGCGGTAGCCCGGCGCCGTTCTTTAGTTATTGCGATTTTAGTAAAGTAAGATATTTAATTTTTTGCCAAAACTAAAAAGTGTTATATCTCTGTTCCCACACTATTCAGGTGTAGGTCGCTGGAACACAAAATTAAGTACTAGCTACAAGCGAAATGGTCACGAATAACGAGTGCAGTGTGAGATGTTGCGTTGTCATGGTGCAAAAACCAATAGCTTCATGCAAACGATGCATAACACTCAAATAATATTCCTTGTTGACAGTTTGGGCCGGTGGTAGGAATTCGTAATGCACACCACGATAATCGAAGAAAACCGTCAACATAACCTTAATTTCTGAGCGACTTTGGCGCGATTTTTTCGGTCTTGGCTCACCTTTGGCACGATATTCACTTGATTGATCGGTTGTTTCGGGGTCGTAAGCAAAAATCCAAGTTTCATCGCCCGTAATAATGTGTTTTATCTTGTCCTGATAGTCGGAAAGCATTGTTTCACATACATCAATGCGACACTGTTTTTCCAAAAAATTGAGGGTTTTAAGAACCAAACGAGATTTGACTTTTTTTTGAGGCACAAAACTTCCTTCGAAACGGTGTTGACTGATCCATTTGGAATGCCAACGATATCAGTAAGCTCTCTAGTTGTGAATCGACGATTTTGGAGCACCAATTCCTTAATTTTCGCGACGTGCTATTCGTCAGCTGATGTTCTTGGTCGCCTTTATCATACTTTCGTTTTATTCTCAGAAATTTTTGCTATAGGATTGTTGTTGTAGTTGCAGAGATATAAGCAAACAACTTGTCAAGCGTCTCAGCCAATTACCATGTCGAATTTCAGAACTTTACGATGCATTTTACTTTTAATTTTAATAAAAAAAAAAATAACTGACGCAACAGTCCAATTTGAACCATGGCCTCGAGATGAGTTAGCATCACCTCATTTTCTAGATCGTGACGGTCTTGTGCAGTGGTGTGTGATCAGCAACACGCTCAAACGAGTTATTTACCCCATAAATGGGTACTCATTTAACAGCTGAGTTGGCTCATAGTCCGACACGTAAATCCCCTTTTTTATCGAAAACTACCGCATTCAGTAGGAATCGAACCGGGGCCCGGTGCGTAGAAAGCGAACGTGCTAACCGTTTCGCCGTCCGGACTACAATTAATTTTAATGACTTATTTAAAAAAAAAAGTGGAAGAGTTCCTATATAGGTATACTCGTATTGGCCACCCTGCGTCTTTTAAAGAACGACAACAAAAATTATTTAAAATTTTTATAGAAAATTTTGTCATTTTTGTTTTATTCTTACAACATTTATCGATGCAATTGATAGTTACGGAGATATTTCCAAAAAACACAAAAGCTCCCCTTCCCCCGCTCGAACTCACACCGCACAGACGGGGACTCTTAGTATGATATACTCCTACTACCAACCAACAAATCGGGCAAAGTTTCAAGCTTAATTAATTTTTTTCCTGCAATCACCAAATATTGGCAATCGCCACCTGAGGAAGTAGGAGAATGGTGTTATACGGTATGCATGTATTAATTTATATGTTCCACAGAAACCGAATCTCAACAACCTACGTCTCAATTTTCTCCCGTCCTAATAGGATGGGTAATTACAAATTAGTAACTAAACATCATATTGCTCCCACAATAGGTTGAATGAAAATAATCGAAGGTATTGCGTTATGAAACATGTACGGAGTAAGGGCTACCCCTGCTGATGCATCAACACCACTACTAACCAAAATCGGATAATATATCTGAAATTAATACTAGCATATCAAAATCCCACTAGAACCCAAATACTAGGAATTTTTATTTGTACGAGTAAGATGATTTATAAATATTATCACTCGTGTTGGCGTTATCTACCCGCAATCGCACTGAAGTACTTCCTCTACCTTGTCCTTAATTCAATGAGACATTTTCTGATTTTCTTATGTTATTTGTGCTTTTTTTTCGGTTTCTGCCTCAAGGCATTGTCGGAGAAAATTTCCCAAATGACATAAACTCACACAATACATCCTCATTTTTCTAGGAAATCATCATTAAAGAATTTACTCGATTTAAGAAGCATATCGATTCGATAACATGTCAAGAGACTGGAGTCCACCTCATACATACAGCTCATATTCCAGCAGCTGTCCTCGTGGTTTCATCTCGGACTGGCTGACATATTGACCTTTTCCACTTTGGCGTGTTTGTCTCCAAAAGTTTATGTCCTGCAGGAATTCTTCAGCAGCATGTAAAAGCTTGTTAGAGAGATATGGGCGTTTCTATATTCAATTTGTGGATAAATTGAGATCAATACAAGTTGAGTCGAAATTGAGTAGAATTGAATAGGGAGATGTAAATTGGTCTTATATTAACTTATGTTCAAGGATAAAATAATCATTAAACTCATCGTCATTTACCTTAAAACTTTAGCCATAATGAGTTTTAGGGGGCAAAAGTCCTGTTCCAAGCCAACCAAGTTTTGCAAAGCAAAACTTTTGGTTGGTTGGTCAATTTGATAGCTTTAGCCTGCTCGGCAGATATATGCCTAAGCTTCTCAGGTCATTGAGGGTGTCTACACGAGGCACAATTGTTCCGGCACAAAACCGGTTTTTGTAGGCGAGATGCATGAAGGGAAAGGTATAGGAAGGGAACAAAACTTGTGCTCGAAAATTTCAAGCACAACAATTGTTCCCAACCAATACACGCACTTTTCGCATCCTTCCACAATATAGAATCAAATCAATACATTGAAAAAGCCCTACATGTATACAAGTTGTTCTCGTTTCGATGTGCTTCGTGTAGACAGGCACATAACCGGTTTTGTGCCTGGAACAATTGTGCCTGGTGTAGACAGCCTCATTAGGGTGGAATGAATTACGTAGTCAGACCTGCAACATAGTTGTGTCAACTCTGGCAATTTATGAACTACCTAAAGCAGTTATCACCGAGGCCACCTCTAGATAGGGTTTTGCGATTGGCCGACAACCCATCCTTGTAAAAAGTACTTCATGTCAAGAAACCTAGCACAAAAGCCTCGGATTGGACGAATCATTAACGACGACTACGCAAACGTTTAACGGATTATTCATTCGGATCTGGAATGGGGTATTTATTTCTTTTTCTTTTATTTGAGTGCGTGGGACTTTACCCCGATTTCCCATTCTAAACACATTCGAACGGAAAGTCCTTCGCCGATTTTTCGGAGCAGTTTACGGCCGAAATGGATGGCGCATCCGGTGCAACCATGAGTTGTATGAGCTGTATGATGAGATAGAAGTTCCGAGAATCGTCAAACTACAACGTCTTCAATGGTTAGGGCATGTACAACGAATGAACGATGTTCGCATACCAAAACAAGTAATTAAGGACATTGAGTCGACGGAGCGAGAATGCGAGATAGTCCGAGAGCTCGTTAGGAGAGCTCAGTACATGCTAACGTGGAGCAACTGGGCTGTGCTCCCAAGATTGGAGAACGTGGTCAAGTGATCGGGATATTTGGAGGACAACGCTCCAGGTAGCCAGAGACCGACGTCGGGCTGTTGCGCCGCGATGATGAACTTTTGATTAGCTGTTTATCGGAATCTTCTGAACTGAGCAGATTTAAGTATTAAATTTCATCAAAGTTTATTACGGATTTGTTGGTGGGCGCCGAGTCCCCCCCTCCCCCCGCGAGCTCATCGTTCTTGGGCCTCTAAAAGCCGCTCGAGACGTTTCTCTTCCGCGTACTGGCCGGCCGTTACTTATCGAAGAATGGGAAATGGAGTAGGACACGTAGGACGGATGTAATGCCGCTTACACCGAACAAAACCACATATTCTACAACTATTCACAGTGGGCGCCACGCATTTCTAGGGGAAAGAATTTTTCAGAAGCATACGATCACGCTCGTTCGTCTCGTGTTCCATTTGTTGCCAGCCAACTAATGCCTTCCAGTTGGAGTTGCATAGCTTGAGCCCAGATCGTCAAGTGCCCGTCATCACGCCAATAATTTGCTGTTGTCCGCAAGGTCCGGTGGTAGTTACGCCACTGGAAGAACAAATAGCTGAACTGAGAGCTCATCTGATAGAAGAACTGACACCCCTCCCTAAAAAAAACATTGAAAAATATATGCTCGGTACCTGTACAATTAATTTTACAACATTCCATTCTTCTATTCAGATTATACATATTTACAATACAATGGACTTGCTACTCTTTTAGTCGTCATAAGGCGATATTATGACGTTCCCCATAATTGCAATTTCGGTAGTTCAGACGTAAATAAATGTATTGCGGAGTCAAAAATGTATGTCAATGGCAACCGATTTATCAAATTTCCTTTTATCGAATTATACTGTTCTGAAATAGGAATACGTTATTAGTTGACATTCTCTCCTTGTACAACGCATAATCGCGCACTATAAATAGGGAAACACTACCTTTTCGAATGAATTAAACATTATTTTGGGTGATGTTAGCGTGACACGCGAAATTACACGCGCTCAAAGCCAAAATTTAATAAACATCACGTGAAGCTTTTTATAATGCTGACAGTGATGTGGTTTTGGTCGTGGACTGGACACAAAACACACAAACAATAAAATCAGACACGTGTTTCGCTTCTGATCCAGATCCAGGTATGTGGATCATTTTTGTCTTAGAAACGGCTATGATCCGCCAGCTCTTAGTATTCAAGTTTCAAACCAGCAAATCAGTTAAGACTGGTATTCAGAGCGCGTGAAATGAAAAAACTTAGAGCAGCACTTTTCGTCGGCGAAATGGCTCGCGGAAAAAAGTATGTGGAACATATCATTTTTAGGGTTTTGTAGTAAATACAAAACCCTTATGAAATCGGTCAAATGTCTGTCTGTCCGTCTGTCCGTCTGTCCGTCTGTCCATGGAATATCTCACGAACGGCTGAAGCTACATACATGAAATTTTGTAGGAATGTGTAGAATTACTATAATTCGCCGGAGAAAGCGAATCGTTGTAATAGGTCAACTTTAAGGAGAGGTCCCCATAGAGGGGAAATGAAGGTCGAAATTTTTTTTTCGTTTGGTACAGGTAAGTGGGGTATCATAAGAAAGGTACCGTCGAGTACATTCCATTTTCGGAATTTTTTTCAAATTCGAAGAAACGGGAAAAGAGGGAGAGGGGAAAATATGTCATCCGAGTTTGTCCCCCCCCCCCCTTACATTTCGAGACCGTTATACTTAGAAATATGAAAATTTTCAGAAAAGTGCCATTTTACTAGCGTAGAAAACCTAGATTTCTAGAATTTTGAAATTTTATCAGAAAAGGTTAATAATAGTACATTTCTATAGTTGCAGTTAGCACACCCCTGCGCCCCTTACGCGCATTCGAAGTCAAAAATCTTGATGGCCAATGATAACCAACATCATAGGCAATAATACCTCTAAGTTTCATAACAATCACATAATATTTAATAATAGTACATTCATTTAAATTTTGAGATTTTGATGCCATTCATACAAAAAATGCACATAACATTCTCGTACTAGTACTATTACTGTATACTTGAATATTGTTTATTGTTTTTCGTATAGTGAATTGGAGTTAACCATTTCTGAAAGGGTGGAGATTGGTGGTATAGGAGTGGTAGGGGAGAGAAGTTTAAGAGGGGAGGTAGGTGGGTTGCTGCTTTAAGGGAGGTTCCCATAGAGGGGAAATTAAGGTCAACACTTTTTTTCATCTGATATAGGCAAGTGGGGTATCATGAGAAAGGTACTACAGAGTACATTCCATTTTTGGCGACTTCATCAAATTCAAAGAAAGGGGAAAAGAGGCAGAGGAGAAAATATGAGATCATATTGTAATTTGTCCCACCCCCCTTACCATTTCGAGACCGTTACACTTAGAAATATGAAAACATACAGGAAGATGGCTTTCAACTAGCACAGAAAACAAAAAAAAAATATGGAATTTTGATATCTTCTCAAAATAGGTTAATAATAGTATATTTCTATAGTTACAGTTAGCACACCCCTGCATTTCTCAAACTCATCCGAGGTCAAAAATATTGATGGCCGACGATAATCAACACCATGTGCAATTTCGTAATAATCACGTAATATTTAATAGTAGTATATTCATTTAGATTTGGTCATTTTGATATCATCGATACAAAAAATGCACATAACAGGTCTCTTGTACTACATACTAGTACTACGAGTACAACATACTTGCATATTGTTTTCCGTAGAGCGAATTGGAGTTAACCATTTTCAAAAGGGAAATGATTGGTAGGAGAGGTGGGAGGAGGGGAAGGGGGAAGGAGGGAGGGGGGTATGCTCGTCGCTGACTCCATTCTCTATAATTATTCAAACAATTTATTTTCAATATTTTTTATGCAAACTTACAATTTGCAATATTGTCTTAACATGAATGGTTAAGCATCTCCAAAAGTAGGACAGTTCATCTCCTATCGGCATGGGACACTACAAAACCCTCGGATTGCGGGCGTAGCCCTCTATTTTCCGGTTTCATTTCACTTTTCACCCGATCTGTGTACCAGTGAAATGAAACATGTCAAACATTAAAACGACTAATTTGTTTACTTATCTATCGCCCAACTATAAGCAACACCGGGAAACACCCAACCTTAACGATACCGACAGCGAAAGCCGAGCTGTCAGTGAAAATTTTTCTGTCAGCTGTGAACTGCCAGATTCGTTTGGGGAACATGTTTCGTTAACTGACCGGAACAAATTGATGAACCGAAAAATTACGTTAGTTGGGAACACTTTTAACATGATCGGAACCGGACCGGAATGCGTTTCTCAGAAAATCAAAAAACATTTTTAAAAATCAGACAACAGTTGTCGTTGGAACCCACTAATTGTGTATCCATCGTTAACTAGGGCGGATAGCGGTTAATGGCGATGGTGGCAGTCAGAAAAGGGCTTTGGCAGCGTAACTGTCAGAAAATAGCTTGCTCTGACAGCTATTATCGCCACCGTATCGGATAACATGGTTGCAAATGGCATCCAGCACCCAATGATGGGTCATTGTGTCTATCTAGCATAATTTTCATGCTTACAGAGGGGAGGTGTCCACTCGCATTCTCCTAGGATCTCTCCCCTTCAGTAAATACTGCTTAAGATGTTGGAGATACTAATCGTTATTCACTTACGCAGCACCATTCAGGAAGCGTACCTGCTCAGAACTTCCCCAAACAAGGACCAAATAGATTAAGTTTTTTAGCGTATACGTGACCAAAAACAAAATATTCCTCCTACAAAGTCCGCACAAAAATCCTAGAGGTGAGAATAAAGCCATACGCGGATTCAATAATCGGTGAATACCGGGGAGGCTTTCGACCTAGACAGTGGACACAACAAGACTCATTTAATATCGACTGTTCAAATAGTGGGATACGCATATGACATTAACATCAAGTCAACAACGTCCAGGGAAACGAAAGCGCGCGATCCAGCAGCGAAAGAGGTTGGTCTACAAATCAATAAGTCGAAGACGAAGACGCTACCACAAATAACTACTAAAAGTAGATCGAGGGTGCCGGATAAAGTTAGGCAAACACGACATTGAAAGGATAGACAACTTCACATACCTTGGCGCGAACATCGCAGTTCTCCCCCTACTGAAGACCAGCTGCATCCACAGAAAAGCAAAGCTTCAAGCCCACAAAACTATAATTAGACTGGTATTATGACAGTCTAGCCATAAATATTGTTACAAGGTTTGGCAACCCTGCAGAAAGGAACCGTTGTATTGCATTTCTTAAAAATTGAGCTAATCGCTATAGTACGCTTGTGCTTGATGCATTTGTCATCATTTGAGTTTAATTTTTAGTGTAGTGAACATGGATTGGGGTGACAAAGAAAATAGAATTGCTGTGATTGCACTTCATAAAGTAGGAATGCAACCAAGTGATATTTTTAAGACTCTGCATACCCTTGGTATAAGCCGAATGTTTGTATATCGGGCTATTGAAAGATTTAATGATACGTCTGGAGTAAGTGACCGTGAAAGAAGTGGCCGTCCGCGAACTACTCGAACACCTCAAGCGGTTAAAGCCGTGCGCGAGAGAATTCGCCGTAATCCTCTTCAGAAACAAAAAATTTTATCGCGTGAGATGAAAATACCCCAAAGAACAATTTCAGGTATCATCAAAAGTGACTTGGGGTTGGGTGCTTATCGTAGATCTACCGGGCATTTACTAACAGATTCGTTAAAAAAAATAGAGTGGAAAAATCAAAACGATTACTTTGCCGGTACGCAAACCAAGAACACCGTAAAATTTTGTTTACGGACGAAAAAATTTTTACTGTCGAAGAAACATTTAATAAACAAAACGATAGGGTTTATGCTCGCAGTGCCAGAGAAGCTTCTCAAGTTGCCCAAAAGGTTCAAAGAGGTCATCATCCAGCCTCAGTAATGGTTTGGTGGGGTGTTAGCTACAACGGGGTGACAAAGTTGCATTTTTGTGAGAAGGGCGTCAAAACGTCTGCCAAAATTTATCAAGAAAGTGTTCTTGAAAGTGTAGTAAAACCTCTCAACACGTCATTATTCAAAAATCAGCCTTGGAGTTTCCAGCAAGATTCTGCACCAGGTCATAAGGCGAAGTCAACCCAAAAATGGCTTGAAGAAAATGTTCCAGATTTTATTAAAGCTGAAGATTGGCCTTCCTCTAGCCCAGACCTGAATCCGCTGGATTACGAATTATGGTCTGTCTTAGAGCAAATGACGTGCTCTAAAAGACATTCTAATATCGAATCCTTAAAGAAGTCTCTTACACATTCAGTCGCCAACTTTCCGATTGAAGTCGTGCGTGCTTCCATAGATAAGTGGCCAGCTCGATTAAAGGCTTGTGTAAAGGCAAAAGGCAATCACTTCGAATAACTTGTTGCAATTTCCGTTGTTGACAATGCATTTAATAAATAAACAATGATTTCTTAACATATACATATGTAACATCTCTTTTATTGAACAGTGCTTCAAAAAGTTTGTAACAGTATTTATGGCTAGACTAGGTAGATATAACACTTGGACCCGCACTGGGACATCTGGGAACATGGTAGACGCCTACGAATGAAGGATCCTTCGACGAATCTTTGGAGTAACGCGCGATGGAGACGATGTAATGGACGGTTTGGTGTGCACCCAAAGATACCCGCAGGGACAGAGCCTAAGGTAGCGTATGACCGTGAAGGTCGGGCCGTGCCACGTGGCGAAGAAAAATTTCCCTTAACGGGCTAAGCAGCGGCCTATGCTTGCTGTAGCTCAGTTCGGGAGACGTGGGCGGGGTTTTCGCCGCTCGTTGCCCCTGTCCCTTACGTATTAATAGAAATTCATTGGCCTGGGAAAGACAACACAAACATATGGGAGGCAAAAATGGGGAATGATAAAAAATGGGGTGATAAGGGTGGAATGGTTGGTGAACGGCTCAGATGGCCTTGCGCTCGCATCGGAGTCCGGGTTTAATGGGGCCGTCAGCCGCCTCTGGTTTCGTACCATAACACTGCAACACTGCATTCCTTGCTGTAATTCACTCATAAGCTCTGTAAGCTGCTGAGCACACGAATAATAGAAAAATGCAATACTGTGTGAAGAAAAATTTTCAAGTTACTTAAAAGGACAAACCTGGCAAATAAAAACGTATCCAGGGCTCCTCCGCGCTTCGTCCGGTCACCGAAGAGGCTCACAATACCGGCAATTCGAAGCCTTATGCATACCTTAAATACGTGGCTACACTCTATAGGAAGGATGGAGGAGCTACAAGGGAAAATACGTGAAGTAAGGTGGCTAAGTCCTAAGACTTAGAGCAAGTAGCTTTAATGTGCTTGAGGGGACACAAATCGGTGGAAGAACCAAAAAGGAACGTGACGAGGTCCTTTTCAGTCCTATACTGCGCGTCGCCCAACGTTGGGCGCCAAATATGTCAGGGACGGTTTGATGGGCATCCGAAGATGCTCGTCGGCACGGGGCCTAGAGTTGCCATAATGACCGTGAAGGTCCTGCAGTGTCATCTGGGGAAGAAATAGCCCCTCAACAAGCTAAGCAACGGCCTGTGCTTGCTGTCGCTCGGTTCGGGAGAAGTGGGCGGGGTGTTCGCCCCTCATTGCTCTTGTCCGTACATATTAAAAGGAATTCATAGGCCTGGGGTTTACAACACAAAAAGGGGAGGCAAAAATGGGGAATAATAAAAAAATGGGGTGTTAAGGATGAAATGAATGGCGGGCGAATAGGATGCACTCGCGCTCGCATCGGGGTCCGGGTGTAATGGAACACTTGACCTCTGGTTTCGTACCACAGACAGATTGCTACTTATCAGGTGCGGCTTTTGATCTGTCGGTGGAAGCAGCACGACCAGAATATGGTTCATTACAGCGAACTCAATGGTGTATGGTTTAATATTTATTCAATTTTCTTCTTTCTTTTAAAACAAAATGCAGTGCCGATAGAATATCCCCTCCCTCCCCTAAAAGCTATTTATGCCACTGACTGTACCTGCCGAAATATCTGATTAGTGTGGTGTGCCCATAGTTGAGTATGAGCATACCCGAAGAGGCTTCGGCTTCTGTTATAACAGCTTCTATCGAAGCTGTTAGGATGCGGATGACGTGAGAAGCATGTTTCGTACCTTACACTAGTAAGTATGAGAAGTTCAACTGTTGAGAACTATTTTTACAATAATATAGGGGACCGAATAAAAGAAGAGTTTAGTCAATTCCTCCGTTTCGTGGGCATTATTTCTGGAAGAGTAAAGATTGGTGGGAGAGGAGGGGGACGTAGGCTGGTCGCTGACTGTACTTTCAATATTTGTTCACACAATTGATTTTTTGATATTTTTTTATGCATGCTTCTCTCTATTTGCCTGAACCCCTCCAGCAACATAGACGCGTCAATATCTCTAGCATTTCTATGCCTTTTTGACGTCTCAATACGTATGGCCTTAACATTACTGAAAGGCTGATGATGTTGGTGGCAGCAGCTAGACATATGCAGAACAAACTGAACGATAAAATCATATAGTATGATCTTAACCCAATAACTCGCCTCGGTATGTCATTATTTTTAAATCAAAAATATATCAAATCTGGGATTTCTATTGATTTGATTTTTTATTGATTATTGATTAAATCACAACGGTTTACTCGCCGCATTACATATACTCGTATAGTATCAATCTTCCAATATCTAAACAAACAAACAAAAAAGATTATATTTCTTCTTTTTATCTCAATTTTTCGCACAATAGGACAAAAATAATTGTTGAGTTGTGCAAGTCCATCAAATCGAAAGAATGTCACAGCAACTTGTCATGATATTGAGTTTCCCTCAGTCCACAATGAATTGGCAGTTCTAATTCAATTTATCATGGATTTCAAA
The DNA here is from genome assembly GCA_964017055.1 of Chloromyia formosa. Classification (NCBI taxonomy): domain Eukaryota; kingdom Metazoa; phylum Arthropoda; class Insecta; order Diptera; family Stratiomyidae; genus Chloromyia; species Chloromyia formosa. The sequence continues at coordinate 145,810,378 of OZ024814.1, forward strand.
CGGACGACCGACACGTTTTCGTCGGTCAAAATAAGGCTGATATCTAGACGAAACTCCATTCAGACGGCGAGAGATGAAATAAATCATAATGGGGTTCATTGTGCTACTTTTTAAGGGTACTGGCTTACCATACAGGACAACTAAAAAATTTCAAATTTTTTAATGTTTTTTTTTATTGAATGGTTCACTTTTTTTATAGCTTACTTGCTCGAATCAGCATATCGTTTCAATTATACACTGTAAAAAATATTTGGCTCCTTTTAACACCAGTTGTTGGATAAGGAACTTTTTTTTATCGATTCGATATTTCATCGGTGGTGTATAAGACAATATTGTTACCAAAAAAACATAACCAGAATCGCAAGAAAACCGAACCAGAGTTATTAATCCAATGGGTGGTGTAAATATTTAAATCATTTTAGCTCTATTCCTTTTCCGAAACACATATTTGTAAATCTGTGAGTCGGTAGCTTAGTGCATTGAGGCGTTAGTCCAAAGTATTCATCCTTCCATTCGAGGGTTCAAGTCTAGGTGTGGAATAGGTTATTGTCCGAGTTTTCTTTGATTTAAATAAAAAATATTATACGTATTTACCGTTTGGATAATTTGTGTTCACTGTTTTGATGGATGATATTTAATCCATATGAAATATTAGTCGGCGTACGGGTCAGATGCTGATTGACAAATTGATACAAAGGCGAAATTATCAGTGGACAGGTCACACGGAAGGGTGATAACTGCATTGCTGAAAATACCATGAAGTGTAGTAAGTACCCAATTTCTATGACGGCCGACGAAGGGGATGCCCTAAAATCTCATAGCGCCGATTTTTGACGAAAGAGTGTGAGTTAAAATAATATTCGAAATATTTTGGAGTCTATAGGTGGACTAGGTAGAAAAATCTTATCCACAAAGAAAAGAATTTTATTTACACCGAAAAACAACCGTCCTAACGGCACACCGAATCGGTAAGTTTTCCCTAGGTAGTTTTGATAATGTTTACCAACAACCTGTTGACTGGAGACAACAGTGTAGTGATTATATTTAGAGGGTAATGCTCGAAAGGAGGAGAGGAAGAGAAAGATAGAAGTCCTCACAGTCATTCGATTTTACATATTATCTTTCATTTTTTTAGACTCTATTCTCTTCTTCAGGAGACAGATTTATCTGCTAAACGCCCAATCACAAATAGCTACCAACGAAATTTGCCACTACTGCTTCATTTTAAAATTTAACCCCGACGCTCGACAACCCTATTTTCGCCATGAGTGTACGCAAATTCCTTTCAAAAGGACTTCTCTTTTTTCCCACCAGCTCGAAGCATGAATTTCGCATAGGCAAGCAGACGAATGAAAAGTGTGCGGATTAATTAATAATTCTCTCGTTAGTGATGTAATTTTCATGTGATTGCCATTACGCTAATCCCAATCAAGATTAGCTCGCCCGCGACTCGGTTATTTGCGGTGGCGATTTACAGAATTGTTGGGACTACCAGCCACCTCTGCATTAACCGACTGCCGACGAGGTGATTAATTACTTTTAAAAATCTCTTCACGGGTGAGTCGATTTAATTGAATTCAATAATTCAAGGGTTTTATTGGTTTCTATCGCTTGCAAAGCGTTGGCGTGTCCTTGGTCGTTATTTATGTTACGAGAAGAGTTTTACCATTGATACTGAATTATGGCAATCACCGCCAAGAACTCGCAAAGAAAGTGGTGTGCGGGTTGTTTGTGTCGTCCTAGTGAAATTGAAGTGTTTATACTGCGGGTAACAATATAGAAATTAGTTCGGTGGGGATGTGCAGTAGAAATTTATTTTATGTGAATACTTTTCAATATTGAATTGCCGCAAATAAGAACACCTTGAAATCTGTTATTTCAATTGAATTTATTGCTGCTGACTGCGGAGAAACGGATGAAATATTTTATTGTTTTTCTATGGGATTAAGGGGAAATTGTAGAAAATTTTGAAATTGGTTTTCCTTTATGCAAGTAGAGAGACAAACTTGAACGCTGTGGAATCAAGAAAAGATTGGATTCAGCTAATGCAATATTCTAACAACGGAGCGATCCGTGGCACGATAGAAAGTTTAAGGATGAAAACTCAACAGGGACGAAAATTTTCCTTCGGTTGACAAATACGTTTCCTACATAAGATCTAGCATCAAAGAAAGCAAATACAGATGAACAATTTTGTTCGGTTCGATCACCAATGTGCCTCATGAATAATCTGAATCATGTGAAATTGTTTGTATTCTAATCTATTCCCTTACTAAGTCCACTTCAGGGATAAAATCAGTACAAATATCCATTCTTCTTAACCCTAGAATACTAACACTTCGTTAGATTGACGTGTTCGCTCACACAACAGTGTGCATGTACAAGTCTGCGAGTCCGGGAGAACACTCACTCTAGCAGCGCTTTCAACAGTTAGTTGTTGAACGTTGCTGTGAGTGTCAACATTCAGTCTCCAATCTAATACGGTTTTTTCAGCAATTTTCTAGCAACTAATATTCGAAGAGAAAAAACTCCGATTTACCGGCCTATAGATAATTGAATTCATAAAAACAATATTGGTTCAGAAACTACACAAAATACCCATTAGAATGATATCTTACTGGTTTCGAAATTCATTCCACCGTGCGAGATACTAACGTTCGAATTTTATGAAAAATTCGTTGTCAACTTTTTATAGAAAATTCGAACCCACATTTTATAACGGGGCTTTGCACTAAACCTCTACAAAATCTCGAAAAGATGGCCCAATTTCTTACCATTCGAAAGACATATAAATATCTACGACTTAGATCTGAAAATTTTCCAATATTAGATCTTAAAGGAAGAAACACGTCGTCAGAAAATCGAACAAATTGACTTGACTCTTGACTTTACAAGTCTTCTTGTTAGTGAAAAACACAAGTGGCAGCTTCAGTTTTGAATTAAAAAAAAATATTAAAGCACAAATAAAATTTATTGGTAGAGTTTAAATAAAAATCAAAACAGTAACTACTTAAATCGATCTAACGAACTGCTAAAAATGGCCTCCTTCGAGGTTTATGCACAAACAGCATCTTCTGCTTATTAACAAAATTGCTCTGAGAACTTGTTCGCGTTTTTTTCTTAATTCATGGCACGCAGGATGAATTCTTTGCAGCAGATAATCTCGGGAGGTAATCGGTTGGCCATAAACTGCGTTTTTAATATCACCCCATACTTAAAAATCTAGAGGTGTTAGGTCTGAACTTCTCGAAGGCCATGCAACTGGGCCATATTGACCAATCCACCTTTCACGGAATTCTCGGCTTAAAAAGTCTGTCACAATTGTGCCGTTTTAGGCTAAACATACGTCCATCTGCTACCAAAGGTCCGCTTGTTGAGTAATAGGCAGGAGCTACTTCATTTTGTAAGATTTCGCGGAAGTCAACTGAATTCAGCCGATGAAGAAGAATGATAGGATCAAGCAGCTCATCGTCTACTACACCTATCCAGACATTCACGCTGAACTCATCTTGGAATGGAGAAGTCTGAATTGCATGGAGGTTTTCTTGATCCCAAACGTGGCTGTTCCTCTTATTGAATGCACCACTTCGCGTGAAGGTAACCTCATCGGTCCATAGGATTTTCATGGAGACATTTGGATCTGAAGAGTTTCGCTCTAGAAACCCAGAAAGTCAGTGCTCAAGCCAGGGTTTTCTGTGAGACCTCCAGGATTCTTTCCCCCAAGGAAATCTGATTTCCCGATTACATTCTAAGGCATTACAGTTTTGATTTCCTCCAGTTTCCCCAAAGATACGATACGTTGTTTCGAACGTATGCCTGTCAGGAAGCCTTCTTTCTGGAAAACGTCGACAATACTCTCGAACTGCCTCGTGGCCGTTTCCTCCGGCAAAACCATACACAAAATCATATCAGCGTATTCTCTAACAGTAAGTCGAAAAGGCATCGCTTCTTACTATCTATCATTCAATGAATCAAATGCACTCGGAAAATTCGAAACCGTTGAGGTATCATTCTAACGGGTATTTTGTGCGTCGTAGGCCGATAAATCGGAGTTTTTTTTTTTCAAGAAGGTCAGACTTTTTGACAAAAATTGGGAAAAATGTAATAGCTATGTAACGGTAAAAGGCAGAGGGCTTATTTGGTCGACATTTTTCCACAAACAGAGTGTGGAATATGCCCTAGTCCTATGGCGATCTTAAAGTGGGACACCCTGTATACATCTGGAATAGCCCATCATATACTGCTTCCCCCAGTTATTATAACCTGTAAAGCTTTTAAGATGACTTGGAGATACCGAAGGTCGTACTGAAATAATATATTTATCTCCGTTCCATTTATTTTGAAGTTTTATCGATATCACTGGTAGTCCGGATGGCGCAACGGTTAGCACGTTCGCCTTCAACGCACTGGGCCCCGGTTCGATTCCGTGGATTTACGTGTCGGACTATGAGCCCACTCAGCTGTTAAATGAGTACCCATTATGGGGTAAATAACTCGGTTGAGCGTGTTGCTGATCACATACCTCTGCACAAAAACCGTCACGATCTAGAAAATGAGATGATGCTAACTCATCTCGAGGCCGTGGTTCAAATTGGACTGTTGCGCCAGTTATTTATTTATTTTATCGATATCACTACGCTACATCAACTTGAGGAAGACTAGATTCAGCTATAAGCCGATAGCAACCAAACACTCAATTAAGCCTCTAATTTGTTGAGAATCAGCCATTAGCCACTAAAAACGCAAAAAAATGCTGGTTTATTTACAATAAAAGGACAAAAGGGGATCTCGTTAACATGAATTCGGGAATCAGGAATAAAAAATTTGATGCCATAAGCCACCCGTACTCACATCATCTTAGTACAACTTTTCACGGGGAGCTAGCCGCTACTATCATGGCAACAAGACTTACGGCACTACACATCCTATTCTTCAGCGCCCATGCGTATAACAATAATTACGATAAGTGGACTCCACCCAATAAAAAGCAATATAAAGCAATTGATTGATATTCAATATCCATACTTTGTCCACATCTCGAAGAAAGAAAAAACAATTTTCTTGCACACCTAGCTTCCTTCCTTCCTCCAAACCTTTTCCTTGTAGTTTCTTTCCATACTCAATTGAAAAGAAAAACCTCTTACTCGTATTTCGTCATAAGTCGTCACACCACGAACATAATCTTTCACGGGTCGTGAGTTCGTCGCCAAAAATCCTCTTCACAAAATGAAAACTGAAATTTAATATTGTCAACTTGATCATCATCCTTTTGGGTGTCACACCGATAAAATAATGATTATCCGTTGTAGTCCAGGCTAAGAACGAAAAATACGAAAAAAATCGTCTACTTTTGAAATTTTGCACAACTGTTAGAGACAGTCCCCGAAATATGTGCGTCAAAGTCCCAGATGATAGGGGTCCGGAAGTGTCGGGTAGAGGGGGTCAAAGGTCCTTTTTCTTCAGTTTACCTTGATTATTTTTAAAACTACGGATTCTTAAAAAAAACTGTCCCAAGACCAAATCAAAGCATGTAAAATTTCCTACAAAATTATATATTATACCATAGTCCATAAATATATTATACTCTAGACCAGGGGTCGGCGAACTTTTTCTGAAATGGGCCAGATTTTGGGAATTTTAGGCTCAGCGGGCCGGACAGGAGACTAGAATTGTAAATGCTTACCGGTGCGGTCAATTAAACAAATTCTTAGTGCTTTCCAGGTGGTTCGCAGCGTAAGACGGATCAGTTCATAGACTATTAGTGGTAACACAACGGACCCAAATGTGGTCTACGTGTGCTGTGTTAGTCACTGCAGCCTCTTCTTATCTTATCATATCGCGTCTTTTCTCCATGTGAAAAAATCCACATACCATGTACAGTTTTATAGTCTAGCTAGAGTATAATATGTATACCATTTTATGGTTGCTTCGATTCGGCCTTGGGACATTTTTTTTTGTTAAATCCATGGTTTAAAAAATAATAAAGGAAGAAAAGAAATAATAATCACGGAAAGATTGACTTCCTTTCCCCTGGACATTCGGACACCCTATAATCGGGGACTTTGGAGCACATATGTATTTAGGGAATTGTCTGCAACAGTCGTGCAAAATTTCAAAACTACACGATTATTTTCTCCTATTCACGCTCTTTCGGCTTTCCTAGCCTGGACTACCTATATTGGTATATCAAATTGAATTGAAAAATACCGAAAATAGCATCAGGACAACATGACATCCACATTATATTGAGTTTAGACGCCAGTTTTTCCAGTATATCAACTTTGAAACTCCTCTGCGAGTACTTCCGTGTCTTTGTCGAGGTTTTCATTTTGTCTCGCGAAAACTTGATTTTATCAGTCAAGGATGACATTATACGTTGTCATCGCATAATACGCAGTAACTTTAAAAGGACAATCATCATCATTTTAGAATATGTACGTCTACGCAGTAGTGCCGACAGCGTCTCCCGGAAACTTGTCGAAATGATGAAGATGACATTTTATGGATAATATGTCATCTGGCATTATTGTATTAGTCATGGTTGATGTCATGAACGCTGATAAAAAACATAAATCTCGAGACTCTAAAGTCTGAAACGACGACGCTATAGATACATTGCTTCGATTTCTGGGAATACTCGTATAAGAACTCTCGGTGAAAAGGATCGGTACGCATTAATAAACGTTATAAGTACCAGTGAGAAAATTAGTACCATATATCCTTGAGGACATTTGCAAATAGTAGAGCGACGTTTTTAATGTCTGAACATTCAACTATCGGGCGTATATGGAAAATTTCAGTTTATCTTCTGGTTGACCATTTAAGCAGAGTTTAGAAGCTGCAGGCGCCGCCGCGGTTTAGAAATTTACTTTGAATTTAAATGGAACAAACTGCGCTGGCACTGCTTTTATGTATTGTACATACATACATGAAATTTTGTAAGAATGTGTAGAATTAGTATACTTCGCCGGAAAAAGCGATGCGTCGTAATATGCTAACTTTAAGGGGAGGTCTTCGCAGAAGGGAAATGAAGGTCTCACACATTTTTAATCAAGATCGGGATAAAACTGAAGATAAATTCGCAGATTTTCTTTCTTTAAGTGTGGGAAGGGGGATGAGGTTGTTTTTTTAAATCTTATGTTAACATTAACCTTTTCCTAGTTTTGGAGGTCAAAATTTCAAAATTTCATGAAAATCAGATTAAAGCTGTAGATTTGGAAGCGAATTCTCCTTCTGACTGTTACTTGTGCTCCGTCCCGATGGACACCTTCGGGTTCATTAAAGTAGAAAAGACCGTGGGTCCACCACCATCCAGACCCCTAAGTTTCATCCTCATTTCGTGTTGTCATTCTCTAGGCACGAGATCCCTTCGAATGAACAAGGTGCAGTGAGCGGCAAATACCCCGCCCAATACTCCGAACCTGACCTACAGCACGCTTGTGCCGTCATTTAGTTCGCTGAGGAGCTTCAATTACGACAGCTGCCATCTTAGGCTGATGCTGTCACTACTGGACCTTTACGGCCAAATGATCGCCGTCAACATGGACCCCTTCGGGTATCTCCATCGTCGTTTACAATTAACTTTCGCAAACACGCTTTCAATATCAATGTTCTTCTTCAAAAATGTTTACAAACACTTCGACCACAGTCCACAGACTCAGTGCAGCTTAATAGAGAGTCATTGACTTTGTCAGCTCCTTTCAAATTTCGTAGTAAATTCAATGGCGATCCAAAGTTACGACTTGTAATTTCGCTTCGCCCTACTGCAAGTGCAATATTCATTCAGTTTCTCAATGGTAGCTGAAAAACATTCCAAACATTCTATACCGAGTGTGTTTCCAAAACAAATACCCATACCATTTCTTGTATACATGCTCAGTGAATTTAAAAGCAGATTTGAAGTTGTTGAGAACACTCTTGACGTATGCGTCCAATGGGGAGTACACACTTCCAATATTATGCGCCTCACGACTACAAAACTAGGACAACGTGAGCAATGGGTATCTCATCTGAAATCACCAGCACCACCCAACGCTTTCACTCATCAGAAACCACAGAGCCAAACAGGTTCACTGTTCACATGCTTAAGGATTCATCGTGTTTTCGAGCTCGGTTTCATGGGGAGCAACACATGATTTATAATAGAAATGTTTTCGGATATCTTAAAAGCATCAAAGAGAAAATATGTATACTTGTTGTCCAAAAAGAAAAAAGAATGGAATTTTCCACTTGATCCCATTTTTAAATGGGTTTTTAGTTTTGATGGAGGAAGCCCCATACTCGAAATTGTTAATAGTGTCATGCATGTTAAAAAGGCACTACAGTGGAAAGAAGTAGCATTATGTACTATATTTGATTTGACATATCAAAAATTCTTTATTTCAGAAAGCTACAAGGCTACCTCTTTTGATCCTCTGTGATGGGCCCTACCGGCTTAAGTGTAGTTGAGTCGGTTGCCACTACTCTGAGCGGTTTGTGACGAGTCAAATGCCGCCCCAACGCGGCGCGGCGGTGACAAATAATTTTAGAAGAAGTACAAACGAATAGCTCCGACAGACCAAAACCCCCACCAAACATGGACGTTTCTGGGTGCATTTGCAATTGGTGGATCTCATGTGGATTGTTATCACTCCATATACGACAATTTTGCTTATTGACATAGCCATTCAGGGAAAACTTGTCCTCGTTGCTTAATATGATTTTCCGTCGAAAAGCTGGGTCCACTTTTAACTGCGGAATACAGACAGCGTATGCTCGAGGCTTCCTATGGTCAGTTTCTGAGTGAATTACATTTTGTGCGGGTGCAGCCGCAAGTCCAATGCAAAATTTGCCAATTTATTAATTCGTGTCCTAACTAGCCCACAGAATATGATAGGCATCGCAGTCTGAGCCAAGCAGAACACCTGTATTCTGTGATTTGACAGAAATAATTGGCCTACCTTAGGTAAGAACGTGGGACACCATCATCTGCAGGTAAGTAAGCTGCGATCAGCCAATAATACCTACTCCCGATTTCCAGGCCGATCCTTTGATTTTTAACGTCGCCAATCGGAGTAGAAGTGTTGCTGATGCTCCTTGACAGTGGTGAAGGTTTATACAAAACTGAACTGATCATAACTGTAAATAGTGACGTTAAAAGGTTAGATCGTTGACATACTCGCCTTAACCATATTGTCGTTCATATCGCCTTCAGAATCAGACTCGAAAGGGTCGACTGCAAGGTATCATGAAGATGAGCAAAATTGGATGAGAGTGGCACTCCTCATCCGTATCTTTCTCTCGGGGCCTAGTTACTGAGAGAGTATCTCCCAGCTGAACCACGACCTCCTCTATGGGATTGGATGTTGGCTTGCCCGCCTTTTTTAAGTCGCTTTATAATCTAGAGATGTCCGGATGGGGCAACGGTTAGCACGTTCGCCTTCAACGCACTGGGCCCCGGTTCGATTCCGGGGATTTACGTGTCGGACTATGAGCCCACTCAGCTGTTAAATGAGTACCCATTATGGGGTAAATAACTCGGTTGAGCGTGTTGCTGATCACATACCTCTGCACAAAAAACCGTCACGATCTAGAAAATGAGATGATGCTAACTCATTTCGAGGCCGTGGTTCAAATTGGACTGTTGCGCCAGTTATTTATTATTATAATCTAGAGATAAAGCGACTTAAAAAATTAATTTGATCATAAAAAATTAAAAAAAGAAAAACAAGTTTGATGATGCCATTTAGCAAAAGGAGCCAATGATTACTCACTCGTTTAGGGAAGGTACTAGCCTCAATTTTTCGTCCGAAAACTCATTAAAAAACTGCCAAAAAAGGGGTGGTCTCGGTAGCCATGCGCGGGCTCTTGACAGCGATGGGATCTGATCTCATGTCACAGTTTCCAGTCTGGCGCCTGGCCAAATTTCCCCAGTCCATTTTAGTCTAAATTAAATACGAACTATGCAAATAAAAATTCTTAAACATGACAAGTCACATTTTTTACTACGTATCTATTTTATCAGGTGTAGGGTAGGGTAACAAATATGCAATGCACCAACAAAAAATCGCTTGTTGTCGTAATGCGTATTTGTTACCCTACTACACTACATCCGATAGAAACGCAAAAAAAATCAAATTAAAAAACTCACGCAACAGCCTAATATTTTCTTAATCTTGTGTATTATAACCGCATTCTATTAAGTAACTGTTGTGTATTCTACATTCATTAATTGTTCACCTGGTTAAAAAAAATTAAGCCGAATCACACGAACTATCTGCATTAAAATGACTCAGTGCTCTACACAAAACAGTCCACCGAAATTCATAACCATATTTTACGCAGATTTCTGATGCTAATCCAGAGGAAATGATACTCCGCAATCACAATTGACGTGAATGGCATTCCAAAGAGAGCAGAACAAGAAAAAAAAACAATGGAATTCTGTAAACAAGCGTTTCATCGTATAGAGATTATGCGTTAGTGTCACAATTATTAAGGAATTATTTTTGCTTATCTTGAGTCATCTGATAATGTATTTGGGGTGGGTACAGTTCAGAACAAAAATCGCCGAAAATTTTGCATCGTCATCGTGGCGCGACAGCCCGACGTCGGGCCTTTGTTGTCTGGATCGTTGTCCTCCAATTATCTCGGTCACGTGACCGAAGCCCAGGAGCTGGTCGGTGTCCACATATACTGAGCTCTCCCAACGAGATCTCGGTCGTCTTCGCAGTCTCGCTCCGTCGACGCGTTTTGCATTCATTACTATCCCTTTGGCATGCGATCATCGTCCATTAGTTGTACTATACCTATACATGCCCTGCCCATTGAAGTCGTTGTAGTTTGGCGATTTTCGAAACTTCTAGCTCATCGTACAGTTCATACATCTCATGGTTTTGCCGGATGCGCCATCCGTCTCGATCGCAAACAGCCCCGAAAATTAGAACCTTACGTTCAAATGTGTATAGCATGTTTCCGAAGGCTTGAGAGTCCATGCTGCGCAGCCATAGCAAAGCACTGGTCATATAATAGTTTTGTATACGCGGTAGTGATGTGTAACACAGTAACGAGTCGCTCTTTTTGAACGACTCAACAGGATGAGCGAAAGATTCGGCACAACGACATAGCCTTCGAGTCGTTCAATTTATGAATGACTCACTGTAAAATTAATTCCCAAACTAGCCCATCGCATAAATATTATCCAACGCATAACCAATCCACGCTCATTTCTCAATACATATAATGTACTACAATACATTCATTCACTCACATCCCATCCCATTATCTATCTAAAAGCAAAACCACAATCATTTATCTAACAATCCACGCTCATTTCTCAATACATATAATGTACTACAATACATTCATTCACTCATATCCCATCCCAGTATCTATCTAAAAGCAAAACCACCATCATTAACTACCAAAGCAATCCCATCTAAATCCATTCATATTCATCTCTATGCAGTATGTATGTATACTTCTAAATATATACGCAACAACCCATACTGACTGCAAATGCAAACATATCAAAAATAATTTACTTACGTCGCGTCCCACCGCACAGCCAAGTTTCTCCAAATACAGAAAACAATCCCAACATTCTAAAACAAAAGTATTCGTCTTACGTATCATCATCTCAAGCTCAACTTTAGATGAAACCAAACAAAAACCCAAAGCGCCCACTTCCACTACAGCTACAGTGTAAAGCAGCGTTCTGACGGGGCCAATACGTGACATCGTGGCACGCTTTCGATCTCATGCTTGTATCGAGCGTGGACTGGAAAGTAGGGATGGCGGTTATTGAAAAATCTACCGGTTGTCCGGTTGTTCCGGTTATTTTCGCCATCGGTTTAACCGCTTCGGTTTAACCGACCCAATCTACCGGTTATGGGAAAAACTGGTTATCCGGTTATTTAATAACAATAAGCAAATAATTGTTGACAAGCTTGCGTTATTTTGTAGATCCTTTGGCATACATGTGTTTGGGGAGCAACTTATGCCTTCATTGTAATAGCCGTCATACATTATACGATCCGTCACCTGATAAATCGGCCGATGGATCGCTACAAAATATCAGCAGATCAAAATTATATGGAACAGTCAAAAAAATCGTCAACAATAGGCGCATACACAGGCCGATCCATCGGTCGATATTGATATCGGACGACGGATCGGCCGATCGATCGATGTGTGTATGGCACGTTTTAGACTTACAAAATAAGTAAGAGTCGCACTGAAGAAAAGTTGCTTCCCAAACACATGTATGCCAAAGGGTCTACAAAATAGCGCAAACTCAAAATCTTCCCTTTTCACAAATCACCAAGCTTTGGGCCAATAGTTGGTATCCAGTCTATTCATAAATACTCTTTCGCTAATATGTTGATCCGTTTGTCGGGTCCTTTCATTAGATACCACCCACATCATTTAAAGTTGATACCAGTCGTTTAGAGGCCACGGAACTCCCGATCAAAGCTAAATATTTTTGTGCAATAAATGACATGCAGGCATTGCTCTTCTCCCAAAAATTGAAAGGATCACTTCCCCTATGAAGCAACGGCTGCTGAAGATTGAGTTTCAATTCATTTGGAAATGATTCCACTGGAGCACCCTTGGCTACTTCCTAGTCATGTGATGACCAAAAAGGATTTTAGTTGTTTATGACCTCAGCCCTTTGAGGTAAGGGTGAACGTTTGCCAATGTAAGCCAAGTGGTGCTTAACTTCTTGGCTAAAATAATGGCTTGGCTGGCAATAATGGGGCTCAAGCATATTTTTGTTGGTGCATGCGTTTTTTTTTTAAATAGCCATTGTAAAAAAAACGGTCCCATTAAATTTGAATCAGAAGGACAAACGGCTGAAATTTTCTTCTTCTCTGGCGTCGAACGATTTGAAAAAACAAGTTAGCATTTTCGCATGTCGGTTATTTTCTTCCGGTAATTGGATTTGGAAAGTAGTACCGGTAAAAAACCGGACAAAAGTAGTACCGGAGATAACCGGTTATTCGAAATGGAAAATACCGGTTGTTGGAATAACCGGTAGGTACTTCCCATTCCTACTGGAAAGTGAACTGCTTTTGCCTTGGGTTGTGGACCGTTCACACGACCACTATTTAGTTTATCCCATAAATCATTCTGTTTCAAGCAATTACACCACTACTATACCCCAGTTTTAAATAAACTGTTTTGTGGCCATAACTTCTAAAATATAAGGAATTTCGCATTTTTGACAACATTTTGACCCCCCTTTAGATCCCCCAATCCGGGCTGAGGAGCATCCATCCCCACAATTTGGATGCTCCTCAGCCCTCTCCCTCCCTGTCCCCTTCTCCCTTCTCTATGTAAAATTCGTTCAAAAAAAGCGATACAAAATCGTACCGCACAATAAGATTCGTTCAAAAAGAGCGACACGTTCAAAAAGAGCGACACGTTCAAAAAAAGCGACACGTTCAAAAAGAGCGACACGTTCAAAAAGAGCGACACGTTCAAAAAAAGCGACACGTTCAAAAAGAGCGACACGTTCAAAAAGAGCGACACGTTCAAAAAGAGTCAAAAGAGTCAATTGTGCGGTTCGATTTTGTATTGCTCTTTTTGAACGAATTTTTTTGTACGGTTCGATTTTGTATCGCTCTTTTTGAACGAATCTTTTTGTGCGAGTTGATTTTGTATGCCCGCCCCAGATTGGCTGCCCCGTTTTCATGGGGAATAGTGGTCCGATCGGGCTGGCTCGAACTAAAGGGTATTGGGGGGTCGCTAAGTCCGAATCTGGGGTCAAAAAAGAGAAAAAAAATTAGGGTCGCCCATCCTAGGCTGGCAGCCTCTTTTCATGGGAAATAGTGGTCCGATCGGCCTGGCTCGAACTAAAGGGTATTGGGGGTCGCTAAGTCCGAATCTGGGGTCAAACAAGAGAAAAAAAATTGGGGTCGCCCATCCTAGGTTGGCAGCCCCTTTTCATGGGAAATAGTGGCCCGATCGGGCTGGCTCGAACTAAAGGGTATTGGGGGGTCGCTAAGTCCGAATCTGGGGTCGAAAAAATGAAAAAAAAATTGGAATCGCCCATCCTAGGCTGGTAGCCCCTTTTCATGGGAAATAGTGGTCCGATCGGGCTGGCTCGAACTAAAGGGTATTGGGGGGTCGCTAAGTCCGAATCTGGGGTCAAAAAAGAGAAAAAAAATTGGGGTCGCCCATCCTAGGTTGGCAGCCCCTTTTCATGGGAAATAGTGGCCCGATCGGGCTGGCTCGAACTAAAGGGTATTGGGGGGTCGCTAAGTCCGAATCTGGGGTCAAAAAAGAGAAAAAAAATTGGGGTCGCCCATCCTAGGCTGGCAGCCCCCTTTTCATGGGAAATAGTGGTCCGATCGGGCCGGCTCGAACTAAAGGGCATTGGGGGGGGGGGGGGGGAGGGGTCGCCAACTCCGAATCTGGGGTCAAAAAAGAGAAAAAAAAGTTGGGGTCGCACGTCTACGACTTTTATTGAATATGTTATTACCCAAGTTTCAGACTCTTTGCATGACTCTTTTTGAACGACTCTTTTTGAACGACTCTTTTTGAACGACTCATTGGAAAGAGTCAGAGCTTATGTGCTGGCACAGTGAAAAGAGTCATTATGCCCATCACTAATACGCGGAGCTACGTTTCTCTGTACACATGATTCGATTTCATTATGGGGAGAACCGAGAAGAAAGTCTTTTTAGCCTATATCCGTCGCTTGATTTCGTCAGTTTCGTTGAAGTCCCTTGACTAGTTGAAACCCAGGTATATGAATGAAGTCGTTCGCGAACTCGACGTTGAGGTCCCCCACATTGATGCTCGGCTGTGCAGGTGTCCTTGTCGTCGATTGCATCATTATTTTAGTTTGACCCTTGTTGATACGTAGTCCAACTTCTTTTGCAGCGGTATCGAACGTATGCAGAAGTTCTTCTGCGTCAGCCAATCTTTGGCCCATGATGTTAGTGTTGTTAGCGTACGCTGCTAATTGTGTCGACTCGATGAGTAGCTTCTTGCTGTTGTCCATATTCATAGCCCGAATAGCGTATTCCAGTGCTAGGTTGAAGAGCATCGGTGCCAGTCCATCGCTCTGTTTCAGACCAGTGAGTGTTTCAAATAGTCTGGGATCTCCTCGTTCTCCCATACTCGGAGGAGTAATTGATGTACGGCATTAACTAGACCCGCTCCACCGAATTTTAGCAGTTCAGCTGGAATCTCGTTTGCGCCCGGCGCTTTATTTCGTTTTAGTTCTCAGACAATTTTTGAAAAACTTCGTTGTTTTGTCTTCTAATATCCCCTTCAAATAAGTGAAATTACTAAATAATTTTGAATTGAAAAAAAAAATTCAGTGGTTCGTACTTTGGTCCATCTTAAGCCAGCCCTACATTAAATTTTGGTCTTGTTGATTTCACCCTAGAGTGAATACAATTTTGAGGAGCTACTAAAGTTCCACGTGTTAGATATACGTGGAACTTTGTGGAAACGAATCCATCAAAAACACTATATTAAAGCAGAGCAAAACTAATTAATAATAATAATTTCACTGGAATCTCACCTCTAATTACCTCCAAATCAAAAGAAGTAATCCATTAGTCACCAGACGAAAAGTCAGCAATTTGGATAAGCCCTTAGCCCTTATCCGTCAATCAACATATAAATGAAGTCTCAGGAAACGAACGAATGAAATGGTATTATCTCGCATCGCATACATACCTTCCGACAGTTCAGTGAAAAAAAGCACGCAGCATTCAAGGGAGGGAGAAGACGAAAAATGTGCTCATCCTTCTTGGCCTCTTCACAGGATAAAAGAAAAAAAGCAGAATTTGTGAAGCATTAAATTACAAATGTAACATAGTACGCTTCATGCTTATGTCACACAAAAACAACAAAACATATTCAACATCTCTTTTATTATCTGACAAAAATTCATCCGAATATATGACCGTAATAAATAAAAATAAAGTAAAATTTGGTAATATCCCAGAATACGACAAATTGTTTATTAATTCACCTTTTAAAAGGTGTCAGACAATTTTCCAGGGACCAACTTAAGCTACCCGTGGGAAGGAGAACTGAGCTTTCGGGAAAATCCTAAAGGATAAATTTTGGGGTGCGATTCTCGGTTGTTACTCGTATCTTGCGTCTTTAAATTTCATTTTGGTTTATATTCATTTCAATGGGACTATTTACGCGTGTAACGAGGAAAATCCTATAAAAACGTTTCTCGTGGAAAATTCATGGAAACTCGGTGAAATATGGTGGTTTTCTAAGGACACCTAATAATGCTATTATCCGAATATGCGAATGTACACACTCGTATAAGAGTTTTATGGGATCATAGCAGATTCCAACGCTAAGACGATTTGACTTTATGGCAAAACGGTTGAAAGTGATCGTAAATTGTTCAACATATCGGCGAGGATAAGGCGAAGATAGAAGAAATACACATTCGTCTTTTTTATTGTGAATTTATAGAATGGTTGTAAGAGATATACGAATGACAAGAAAATTCCATTTAATATTTTTCATTGAAGGAAAATTGAAAGAAATTTCAACCCACAAGGATACTAATGAAAATAGGCCAAAGCCCCTATTTGAGAACATCATCGATATGCAATATTCATATACATATACAGGTAGATCTGTCGTGATGACACAGCGGCGATGGCAGATCTACCTGTTGTTGTTGTTGTTGCTTCTGCCGCTGCTGCTGCATTCTGCGTTCAATCTAGTTAGGGCCTAAGGTTCTGCGGCGAATTTTCGGGGCTGTTTGCGTTGGAGATGGATGGTGGATGGTGAATCCGGTATAACCATGAGTTGTATGAACTATCCGATGAGCTGGAATTTTCGAAAATAGTCAAACTACAACGACTTCAATGGGCAGCGCATGTCCAATGAATGGACGATGATCGCATGCCAAAAAAAGTGATGAATGCAAAACGAGTTGACGGAGCGGGACTGCCTAGACGACTGATATTTCGTTGGGAGAGCTCAGTATATGCCGACGCCTACCAGCTACTGGGCTTCCAAGGTTGGAAGACGCGGTCACGCGACCGAAATAATTGGAGGACAACGATCCATGCGGCCAAGGTCCGACGTCGGGCTGTCGCGCCACGATGATGATGATGCTGACGCGATCGCGATCACAGAGGGAAGCGAACACAAACACACCATGTCGCAATCGCAAAGAATAATTTTTTGACATGGATATGTCTTATAGCTGGGGGTCATCCTAAAAATCTGTCCGTCACACGAAATGTCTGTTTTTCTACTCGGGGGTCAGAAGAGGAAACAAGCCCATTGAAAATTTTTCCGAGTTCTATGAATGTAGTGGCCGTAGTCAATCCGAGCCAGTCATCAAAGGGAACTCACGAAAATCGAAAAACTTCGCATCATGAACTGACTAAACAACCAGGCACCCATAAAACAAGTCAACATCATTCAACTGCCATCCCCTCGTGATTCAAATCTGCTCACAACACCAGCCACATCCAGACAACCTGTCTCCCTTACTCGTGCACAGCGCTATGGCTCCTCCTTCACAGCAATCTTTTTGTTTTATCAATTAGTCACTAACCTGACTCAGTAAGAAAATCGTTGGGGTAGGTCGGGAAATAGCTTCAACTTCACACACACATACACACACTCGTATGCAGGCAATGGAGAGACGGTTGAGTCGAAGAAGTTCAATGGATGGGCGTTGCTTCGTCATCGGCGACAGTGCGAAAGAGATGCTTGCTCCACGGACCTTAGACTACACTTCCGCGGCGCATCCACCCCTTTCTTGTGATGGCCAATCCCATCCAGCCGACTGAAATCAGTGTCACCAACGTGTTTTTCCCGTGGATGTAAGGAACTTACGACTGTACTTGTATCGCGCATACCGCGTACTATCACGATCGATGATATATCAACAAACAGTGCACAATTCTGATTTACTGAGGAGAATAGTGCAGATGATGCAGTTTGTGCAGCGCGGATAACGTAAACGTTAATGCAATAAAATTGTGTTGTCGCGCTTACCGTCTTTAGACTTAGACGAGTACTATCTAATTATCTAATAGTAAATGTGTTTAGCTAGACCGCGGGTTGACGCGATCGATCGCGGATTGACGTACTAACGAAGCACAGGCGCATATAAATAAAATATGTAGAGTGTATGATCGCTTGATCCACACACGGGGCAACGGTTGGGTTAATTTGTATTCTCCTGTACACTATGCGGGACGGTATGTCTTGAAAATGATACAAAGTATCTACACTGCATGCAGATACATCGGTACATCTTATGCCTACCGAAAGCGTGGGACGTGTTTTGTCGAATGAATTCATCCAGTATAACTATACTGGGATCTTTATAAAACTTACGTCGATATCTTCAACACAACAGGTTCCACGCAGTCGGTAGCCAAAGACATATCCATGTTCCGATGTATCTGCATGCAGTGTAGATACTTTGTATAATTTTTTCCAGGTTTTTTTACATGGAGTAATTTTTTACAAGGATGGGTTATCGGCCCATTGCCAATCCCTTTTCAGGAGTGGCCTCGGTGATAGCTGCTTCGGGTGGTTCATAACGTGCTAGAGTTCATACAACTATGCAGGTCTGACTACGTGATTCTTGCCACCCTAATGACCTGATATGCTTGGGTGTAACTCAACCAGTCAGGCTACAGCTTTTCTTCCCTCCCTCTTTCACAACACTGGCTTGGGACAAGCTTCGGAAGAGTTTTATCTAATCATTCAGATAATTGAATATGCGCATCGTACCGTCAGCAACCAGACACAAAAAGCGAATCATTTCAGACCTTACCTTAAAGTTTTAAGTGGGAGATTTCGCGCCCCTACATTTTTACAACCTGTTCAAATGCACAGTCTGCATTTGTTTACAGTAGCAGACTCGGGCCTGACATACGAGTAACTGCCGTATAAGTTCTACAAGGTACATATCACTAACAAAACTGAGAAGCTGATCAGGAGTTGCCTCAATTTAATACACTGACCAAAAATCAGACAACACCTCGCCGCATCGAACGAATTTCCGAAAAAATTACTATTCATCGATTTTTCTGCCAAAAATTCCTATTCACCAGTTTTTTTTTCTCATCCTACGGCTATCTTTCGATCCATTGAAAATATCGTATCCGGTGACATAGAAAGACACCACCTTTAAACCTTTTTAAAATGCTTTTATCAGATCGACTTTACAAAAAAGGGAACCATTATCGATTGGTTGGTACGAAGCCAATTACTTCGACTAGGTGAAACAGTGATATTTTATCTCAAACACAAGCACAGGTATCAATGATATCCTCAATAAATTTCTCGGTTACAAGAGTATAAACTTTCTTTTAAAATGCCATCGTCAGGGCATGAATTTTCCCTAAACACTAAAAAATAATGGAAACCTAAAGATTTTGGAGATTATCACCCGAAATACTTTTCGCTAAGCCGCCCGCCCGGTTCATTGAATGAAGGCGTTGAACGGGCAATTGCAAAGGAATCTTTGGCATTCAAGTAGTATCTGCACTTTGTCTGATTGAACTTTGACCTTGAATGGCTTAGGTGTACGTGAGGAAAGTGAAAGTACATGGATCTATGAAAGCTTCTTGTAAGAGGGTTTTTGAATAATGTGAGTTATGTCGATGTAAATGAATTTTAAAAGAAGTGAAGGTTAGTCGTAGTAAGACGACAGGACGATACTAATAAAACGTTGTTCCGGTAAAAAAAAAATATTCGTTAGGAATTTGATATGATAAACAGAAGTATTTGAAGCATATAAAACTTTAGCGTTCTTTAATTAGCTATTCAACACATACACTCTCGATCACTAGGATAGGTTCACCCGAAATTTGGCTATATTTCGGAAAGGACTAACGGCATATTTTCGAAGCTTAATGACATTATATACAGTAGCGTACTTGTTCATTTTATTACAAGTAAAATCAAATCGAAAGTCCCGTTAGGATTTAATTAGCATTTTTTTAAGTCATTAGAAAAAAACCCGCCCCTAAGATTTTACAATTTTGTTAATTAGTCGAAAAATCGGATAACTCCGAAAACATTTGGTAATACATTTCAAACTTCAGAGTGTTTTGAAACGATGTCAAGTTGGTACAGTTATCTCCGATGCATCTTGATGAAAATGTGACAGAGCAAATTGAAAGCCCGCGACAAACTACTTTATTGGTATTCTTTCGAATTTGTCAAGTTGACGATTTCGCAAAAATACTGTTATACGAAGAAGTTCCGTCATACTATACGTAGAACAAACAGCAAGGAGTTTTAAATCGTAGAAAACGTGGACTAACTGTAGATGGCGTACCTGGCATTCTCAAAAAACACGACCTGGAAAGAGTTTACACAGTACATCCGAACAACTTCGATTGCTATTACTTACTACTACTACTTTGCCTTAACCCCTAGCGGGGCATAGCGCGTCAACTACTCCTGCGCGCCATCGTACTCTGTTCTGGGCAATGGGGCGCAACTCCCCAAAAGACTTACCCAGTACCTGACACTCCTTTGCCACAGATCGACGCCATGTGATTCGAGGACCCCCTATTGGTCGGCCTTGGTTGGAAATGGGGTTCCATTTCATGGCATGCAAAGCAATGCAGTTATCACTCTTCCGCAATGTGTGACCTATCCACTGCCATTTTCGCCTGCGTATCAATTCGTCGATTGGCATCTGACCCGTACGCCGACTTAGCTCTTCATTTGATATTGTTTCGGGCCAGAAAATTCTTAAAATTCGACGAAGACATGAGTTGACGAAAACTTGCAGCTTTCTGGTAACTCCTACGGAAACTTTCCATGTACTGCTCCCATACAAAAGCACTGATAGTACCAGGGAGCGAAACAGGCCCAGCTTGGTTTTAATGCTGAGATAACTGCTCTGCCAGATTTTGGACAGCATGCCGTATGCGCGTTTAGCCTGGTTGATACGACGAGCGATGTCCTGCTTCGTACCACCATTTTCGGCAACAATGCTACCCAGGTAGACGAAGTTGTCCACCTTCTCCACAGGCTGCCCATTTATATTGATGGCAATAGGTGTCGGATTTCTTTTTCGCAACGGCGGGCTAAGAACCTTGGTCTTGTTGGTATTAATCTTTAGCCCAACCTTGCTTGCCTCCCTCTCGAGATCTAACGCCATTGCGGACAGATCCATGATTTTGTGGGAGAGTAGGCATATGTCGTCAGCGTAGTCAAGGTGTTGTAGATAAGATGTCAAAGTCCATTGAATTCCTCTGTCGAGTCCGGATAGGGCTGCATGCAACACATCGCCGATCACAATGAGGAATAGGATCGGTGAGAGGATGCACCCCTGCCGAACTCCACTGCGAATCTCAAAGTCCCCCGACACCTTACCTTTATGCAGAACGCGACATTTCGCGCCGTCATAGGTTGCCTTAATAATAGCCTCAAGCTTCTCAGGGATGCCTCTCCTGCGCAAGGCCGCCCATATAGAATCCCGGTTCACACTATCGAAAGCCTTTTCGAAATCGATGAAAAGCAAGTGAAGCGGAGAATCGTATTCAGCGCATTGCTCGATGATGATTCGCAAGGTGTTAATGTGATCGACACAGGAGAATCCGGATCGAAAGCCAGCCTGCTCTTCATCAATTGTGCTTTCTAAGTGGGCCTTTAGTCTTTCCAGGACGATTTTAGCTATTATCTTGGCAACGGCAGGAAGCACACAAATGCCTCTCCAATTATTACAGTCTGTGAGGCTACCCTTCTTTGGAAGTTTGATGATCAAACCTTCCTTCCACTCAGTGGGAAAGGTCTCTGTATTCCACGCTTTATCAACAAGTGGGTGCAGCAAATCGGCAGTTATGCTTGGCGCTGCTTGATAAAGTTCGGCAGGGATGCCGTCAAGTCCGGCGGCCTTTCCTCGTTTTAGTGCAATAATTGCAGTGACTATTTCCTCTTTAGTCGGGGCAGTGGACCGTATACGCACATTTTGATGGTTAGCTAAATTATCTATATGAGGGGGAACTTCACCAGAGGTTACACGGTTCAAGACCGCGGCGAAGTGTTCTTTCCATCGCCTCATTTGATCTTCTTCCAAGATAAGTAGCTTTCCATCACTATCTTTCACCGGATGTTGACAGGAGTTACGACCACCTGTAAACTCCTTGATGACACCGTATACGGCGTTTAAGTTGTTACTTCTAGCGGCTTCTTCTGCTGACGCTAAAAGAGAATTGGCATAAACTCTTTTATCGCGTCGCACACTACGCTGAACTTCTCGAGCTTTCTGACGGTAAAGGAGTTCGATGCTGCTTCGATTGTCGTCTGCTGCTGCAGCCAAACGAACTTTCAGCTCCTTTCTTTCAACAATCCGCTGCCATGAAGCGTCGGACATCCAGGGCTTATTCCGGCAATCCGGGTTTGGGCCAAGGATGGTATTTGCGCTATCAATGTACGCATTTTTTATGGCATCCCAGTTTTCGTTTATGTCACTATCTGGGTGACTAGTTATCTCAGCTGCTTTATGCGCAAGATGGTCATTATATTGTTGTAAGACAGCTGGATTTTTTAGTCGAGCGGTGTTGAATTTGCGGGGCCTGGATCTTTCGTCGCTGGGGCGGCGCACGGCTGCAATACGCAATCGAACATTAGCGATCATAAGATAATGGTCTCTTCCCATCCCAATATCGGCACCCTTCTTGTTTCGCACGTCCAGGAGGCAACTCTTGAATCTTTTACTAATGGCAAAATGGTCTATCTGATTTTGTGTTCTGCGCCGATCAACAGAGGACCAACTGATTTTGTGGTGATCCTTATGCTCAAACATAGTACCACCGATGAAGAGACTGTGAAAGTTGCAGAACTCTACAAATCTTTCACCGTTGTCATTACGATCACCAAGACCGTGTCTCCCCATCACATGTCTGAGCCCATAGTTATCAGCGCCAACTTTCGCATTCAAATCACCCATAACCATTATAATGTCACCTTTAGGTGTTCTGGTCTGAACGGCGTTTAGTTCTTCGTAGAAGGAGTCTTTTGCCAAGACATTGTCGGGTTCAGTAGGGGCATAACATTGTATTATTGAGATGTTCCTCATTTTGGTCCGGAACCTGGCGGTCAAGACCCTGTCAGAGACCGGTTCCCAGGATAAGAGACAGTTTCGCGCGGCTCTGGTTAAAAATCCCCACACCTGACTAACGACGACTACCGGTAGCTTTACCGGAGTACAACATTACAGTGCTGCCCGTTGGAGAGATGAATTCTCCGCTGTTCCACCATCTTATCTCACTAACTCCTAAGATATTTAATTTGTACCTCAGAAAATCACTCTCTAATTGAAGAAATCGTGCGTTCTGGGGACCTTCTGATCCATTGTCCAGGAGAGTACGCACATTCCAGAATCCAATCTTTGTCATTGTACGATAGCTAAAAGTCGTAACCGTTGAGCCAGTCCTTATCCGAGGCATAGTTGACGTTTCGTTAGCATATAAAGATTTCGGATAGTGCAAGTTGCTGGCATACACATCCTGTCCTTTGATTGTCGGTTTTAACGACAGGCCCTCAAAGGGAAAGGCCGTGGTATTTTTTTTTTCACACCCCACACCACAGGGGTACCTCAACCAAATCATCGCACCGCCATCACTGGCGGCTTGACGTTGGTTGGCAATGGTCTGTGACCACTGCCGTTCCAGGGGGCGCCCACGCGGAGGACTATGGAAGAGGAGTTTTTGCCCCCCCAACGGTTACTTACGGTTACTACTTCGTACAGTACGGGGTCCTACTACTTTTGGTTATTTGCGAAAGGTTGACGATTCTTAATACGCTACTTATCAGGCTGCTTGCCGGGCACGTCACTTGCTAGATGGTGATCAGCATTGGCACGACGCATTGGCCGAAGCATGCATCAGCGATAGTTCACATCGCTTGCGTCGTTTGTTTGTCATATTACTGGTATTTTGTGGTCTTTCGAATGCAGCGGAGTTGTGGCATAAGTATCAAAATAAATTTGCTGAAGACTTTTTCGGATATGCATACCGCAACAATCACAGGGGACTGACAGATTACGCGAGAGTAATTTCAATCGATCCTTGCTGGCTATCCAGGGGGTAATTCTCTCTCTTATAAACGAGATGATGCAAACTTATCACGAGGCCATGGTTCTGTATGGACTATTGCGCGAGTTCATTCTTTTTTAATTACAAGCACGCTAGCCTTAAAGCGGTTCAAACAACAATAAGTCTTAATTTTCACAATTCATATTTTATAAACCAGCTTAAACTTACTTTAAAACTATTCAACTGGATCAAAAGTTCCCGGAAACTATTGTACCTAAAACATCCACCCTTTCACGAACACTTCAGAAGAATTTGTTGACTTGTGTACTTACTTCTCAGAAAAATATTTCCTTGTTCTGGATTTTCAAAAAGGAAGATACAAGTTCAAACCTCTCCTCTACTCGTATTTATTGTGAACATAATCGCGCTGCAGGAAAACTTCATGAGTAAGCAAAAGCAGGATTGAAAAAGCATAACATTCAGTTCCACTAGAGGCATGATGGCAACAAAAACCCCGCAAAAGAGAGCCAAACAACATTTCCTCCTGATCGCCTGATTGATTCGCCATGAAATTCAATGAAAAATGTGAAATTCGATTGGAAAAGTATTTGACAATGGGTTCGAGAAAGATATCAAGCATTTTCATTCGGGCATCACGGCATCGTCGTCACCAAGAAAATTCTCTCTGACTCCTTTTCACGGGAAAATTTATGGTGGCGTGGGCGAACAATTGCACATACATAGTGTACGTTGTTGTTGGAATACGGATAGGATATTACGTTTACTGCAGAATTCGGGTGAGGAACATCAATGGAATAGGTTATTTCTAAAGAATAGAGATATAGGGAAAGTTTCACAAGTTTTGTGTCTTGAAATTCCACTAAGGAAGCAAGGAAGTGAAACGAAGCGTTTCTTTGAAAAAAGGGTTACTCTAAATTCCGATGCCATTTATCACCTTGTATGAACGGATTCCGAACGAATGTATAAGTTAGTATGAGAACAAGACAAGGAAACGTGTCTTTGTTTTGCTTTAAGACAAATTCGGGAGAAATGGCTTCTTTGAAATTCAAATTGAAGTGACGAAAAAATAGCCTTTTTATTGCGCTCCAACAGACAGGACTGGCGGAATGTTGACTATAGCGGAGATAGTGTGGAATTTGATTCAAGGTGGCCTACTTTTGAAACTGTGACTGCCAATAAAATACGCCCAGGCAATTTGTTGACTACAAAATAGAGTACGAAGTCAATAGTACACATAAAATGGTGTAAAATAAGATCAGGGTAATATATTGGAAGTGGATCATATAAAATATGTAGAAGAGAGATAAAACATCAAAGGTAAGTGGGTAGTTCGTCTAAGTAGCCAACCAGTTGTGGCAATGCCTTTTACGACGGCAGTTCACGTGTTAGTGTCACCATACACTGTCGCACTCGAACACAGTACAAGTCGACCGATTTTCTTCACGTTTAAGTGAAGTGTGTGCGTGTCTTGAGCTATTCAGAAGACATTTGGACCAGGTTCGAGATCGAGTTCGAATTCGACAGTGTATGATAACACTTATATCTGAAGTTTTGAATGCAAACACTTTGATATACACAGGTAAGAGCAAACTGGGAGTGGAATGGTCATTTTAGGGTAAAAATTCCGTAGTTTTCGAATTAGGCTCAAATGTTGGCGATAGTCCTCAGTTTTTTCGTGAAATCGATAGATTTCGAAATATTCAAGGAAATCACTGAAAAGTACATATCACTCCCTCCCTCCCCAAGTAGCACAATCCAACCTTGGTTAGAAATCTAACTCATTTTACGGTTGTATTTCAGTCCAGAAATAACGAATTTGGTTAAGTTACAGAACTAAAACAATTTTGTTCGGTATCCAAGTTAATATTTTATCTAAGTTTGTCATTAATATTACTAAATTGATTTATTTTGGACCAAATTGTCGAAAGAATACCTATTTTATAACGTTCAGAACAATATTGTATTTCATGAACTATATTGTTGTACCTATTACAAATTCATTGTCGTTAAAACTGTTTCTGTATATCCCAAATCATATTGTTTTGAACACAACTATTTCATTTTTGAATGCACCCCATTTGTCAACATACAGATCAGTCGTTCCATATCTGTACGCGTCACGTGCAATATTTTTCAGCATCCTCGTCGCGTCGGTACAGAAAACACGTATTCGGGTCAAAGTGTGTTTTTTAGCTACATTCCGTCGTATTGGAGTAGCATTGGACCCTTTTCAGTAATTCGTGTTTGTGTTGTGACAAAACGCAATTATGGTTTTAATGACCAGTTACCAGTGTCTGTGTGTTTACTGGGTCTTCAACGTTGTTTTTTTTCTTAAAGTGCGTTCACACGTGGCAAATACTTCGCAAAGGCGAATATTCGCAGAACTATTTGTTGCACGCGTCAACCGATATTATTTTATTTCTATTTAAGGCCACGTGAACAAGCGACAAAGCTGCCTTGCCAGATTAATCTCTATGGACAAATGTTTCTTCATAACTTTGGACAAATATTTGCGACCTGTGAACGCACTTTAAAGGGGAAAAAACAGAGCATTGGAAAACGCAGTAAACACACAGCCACCCTTTTGCAGAAAACATGTAAATGCGAATCTGGTCGTCTTAAGGTGGACACACACATGCATTCAAAATTCAATTTGTCCCGCGTCCAATCCAAAATTTTCCCGGTCGATGTATGGATTTGACTGGGAAATTTTGGATTCGCCCGAGGAAAATTTGAATTTTGGACGTCAGTGTGTGTCGGCTTTTACACAGTTTTGTTTCGTTGTCTTCACGGTTATATTTTGGTTATAAATCTAAAATATTCTTGTCTTATATAAGCGGATAATCTAACAATGATGTTATATTCAAAGCATAATTAGGCAAGGAATCGAACAATATGGTTATAATTAAGACATGTTTAAAACTACAACGTTACAATTATGTTATATACTGGTCACTAGACAGTTACATAAAAGACAATATTGTTAATATTTAGCAATATAACAGTTGTAAACTTAACGATTTTGTTGGAAACGGGTCACAGACATGACTATCTATGACAATGTCGTCAATTAAAGACCTGAAATATAGCCATGTTGTTTCACTGAAATTCATGGTCATAAACCAGGCAAAAACGGTAAAATTACCATTTGACAAACGTTTAAGAAACGTTATTTTGACCATTTATACGACAATGTTGTTATATGACCCTGGTTATATTTCCATCATAACAACCGTTTAATGACTGATTTGTGCTGCTTGGGTCCCTTCCAAACTTACCAACCCTCTATCAACAGGGAGCATATGTTCAGAGGACGGTACCCATTAATTGAGCGAAATTATTGCTTGATAAGCTTACTTTATAAATTGGAACATTTCTAGTTCACCGGACGACGAAAGTTGGTTCGCGTTTTTGACTAATAGTGTAGTTTTAAATGGAGACGATTTCGCATTCCCCTTGCGTGTGTTGCGCTCGCAACGTGAGCTTCGCATTGCGTCGCGAGTTTCTACCCTACCGCCATAGAACGCTCGCTTCGATCGCTCTATACACTAAGCGGTAAAGCCACTATTAGCCAAGATGCGAACCACGGTACATCGCCCGGTATAATAGGAATATACCGATAAATCTTGTAGCTCAAATCTATGTGTGTATGAAAATTGCTAGCGCAGGGACGCGAGTCGTCTCCTCGTAAGTCAGTTTTTTATATCGATCTTGCTAGAGACTTAACCGTTTTGTTTCTGCACTTGGGCCGACGCGCGAATTTTTCATTTGTAACGATGAGCGAGGCAGTTTATGATCAAGTATTTATTCTTATTCTACCGATAGCTGAGCTATCTAATGCCCGCTGTACCTGATCACTACTGAGGAGGTTTTAGCACTTGAGTGCTGGGGAAGGTCTGAACGACCAAACCCCCGACCTCCGTCCTCACCCAGGCTTATAATTCGCAAAATTTTCTCTTTTTGGTCGAGAGCCTTTCGGCCATGATTCTCTTGGAGGGTGGATCCCAGGCCAAGATGCAGCCTCGTGTGGCTCTGGTTAAATGGAGTACAGTGCTACGCGTTGGAAAGATAAATTCTTCGCAGTTCCACCATCTTATCTCACTAACCCCTAAGATAATTAATTAACTTATAACGCAGAAATTCACTAACAAATGGAAGAAATCTCACGTTCCGGGGACCTTCTGATCCATTGCCCACGAGATTACGCGCATTACATAGACCAATCTTTGTAACCGAAATTCTGTTGTAACCGGTGAGTCAGTCCTTGCTCGACGTTCCATTAGCATATAAAATATTTCGGTTTTTAGTCGCCTTTTACGACATGCCGGGTGAGGCCATGACATTATTCTTACGCCCACAAGAACTACAACGAAATCATCGCGGCGCCGTGCCACGACTAGCGACTTGACCCAGTTAGCAATGGTCAACGACCCCTGCCTCTCCAGGAGGCGCCTACGAGGAGGTCAATGGAAGACATGTTTTTGCATATATAAGTCTAGCCATAAATACTGTTACAAACTTTTTAAAGCACTGTTCAATAAAAGAGGTGTTATATGTTAAGAAATCATTGTTTATTTATTAAATGCATTGTCAACAACGGAAATTGCAACAAGTTATTCGAAGTGATTGCTTTTTGCCTTTACACAAGCCTTTAATCAAGCTGGCCACTTATCTATGGAAGCACGCACGACTTCAATCGGAAAGTTGGCGACTGCATGTGTAAGAGACTTCTTTAAGGATTCGATATTAGAATGTCTTTTAGAGCACGTCATTTGCTCTAAGACAGACCATAATTCGTAATCCAGCGGATTCAGGTCTGGGCTAGAGAAAGGCCAATCTTCAGCTTTAATAAAATCTGGAACATTTTCTTCAAGCCATTTTTGGGTTGACTTCGCCTTATGACCTGGTGCAGAATTTTGCTGGAAACTCCAAGGCTGATTTTTGAATAATGACGTGTTGAGAGGTTTCACTACACTTTCAAGGACACTTTCTTGATAAATTTTGGCAGACGTTTTGACGCCCTTCTCACAAAAATGCAACTTTTTCACCCCGTTGTAGCTAACACCCCACCAAACCATTACTGAGGCTGGATGATGACCTCTTTGAACCTTTTGGGCAACTTGAGAAGCTTCTCTGGCACTGCGAGCATAAACCCTATCGTTTTGTTTATTAAATGTTTCTTCGACAGTCAAAATTTTTTCGTCCGTAAACAAAATTTTACGGTATTCTTGGTTTGCGTACCGGCAAAGTAATCGTTTTGATTTTTCCACTCTATTTTTTTTAACGAATCTGTTAGTAAATGCCCGGTAGATCTACGATAAGCACCCAACCCCAAGTCACTTTTGATGATACCTGAAATTGTTCTTTGGGGTATTTTCATCTCACGCGATAAAATTTTTTGTTTCTGAAGAGGATTACGGCGAATTCTCTCGCGCACGGCTTTAACCGCTTGAGGTGTTCGAGTAGTTCGCGGACGGCCACTTCTTTCACGGTCACTTACTCCAGACGTATCATTAAATCTTTCAATAGCCCGATATACAAACATTCGGCTTATACCAAGGGTATGCACAGTCTTAAAAATATCACTTGGTTGCATTCCTACTTTATGAAGTGCAATCACAGCAATTCTATTTTCTTTGTCACCCCAATCCATGCTCACTACACTAAAAATTAAACTCAAATGATGACAAATGCATCAAGCACAAGCGTACTATAGCGATTAGCTCAATTTTTAAGAAATGCAATATAACGGTTCATTTCTGCAGGGTTGCCAAACCTTGTAACAATATTTATGGCTAGACTTACATGTCAAAATAAAAGCGGAAGACTTTTCAACTACCTGTAGGCTAACAGGACGAACGTGTGGCAGCAGTGACACCCCCTGTTGCTGTTCAGGATGAGGTGTATCTCTCTGACAATTACAAACCAAATCGACCGGCTTCGAGCAGCAACTGGGATTATTATCAACGCGCTCGGTGGCCGGGTTCGCTCGGTCTAGATGGTGTGAAGTACTTTCATTAACGCCCTAGAGGGGTGAGAAGTGGAGATACTTGTTCCCTAGCAATTTTACTTAATGCTTTCAATGTTCTTGCAATGTGGAAATTTTTATACGTTTTCAAACTGCATAAAATCGATAGCCCCTTTTTTAAACCAGAGTTGCGTCAGGCAGAAAGCTTACAGCCATGTTTTTAGTATTCGTTACATAATTCCCTTTCAAATGATATTTTATTTAGTTAAAAAAACGCATCAACCAAATAAGTAAAAAGTTAAACTGAACCAACTGGTGTTAAAATTTAGTTTCAATTACGGATGTTGCTAGGCAACTAATTTTACTTTATTATGTTCTTAATTATGTTTCATTTGAGATACATTTCATAAAAAAAACAGGTGCTGATTTTGCAGTGAGATCTTAGACTTCAAAACCAGAATAGAAATTTAGTGAGATCGCTAATATTTCGGATAATATTTTAGTTTTAGCATTTTTAGAATTTTAGCGATAGCGAGAGCTGGAATAGCGCTGCAGGTCATCTCTTCCCGAAAGCCGAAGATTCATCCATCAGTTTCAGATCAATGAGTCTCACCTAACTGCGTCTGATCGACACGATTGTTATTTTGCTACTTATCAAAATTTATGATACATACTCGTATTTCCAAAAAAAAAAGTTTGAACATTCTCATTCTGAGATGACTCCCAATAAGTTACAAACATTACATTTGTAATACAAGGTTTGCTGCGAATAATTCACTGTGTATTGTTTTCAACGCAATGTAATAGAAAAACTTTCTTCTGCAGCATACAAAGTGCTGTTCGTATAAGAAATTAACACTAACGCTCAACATCCGAGTCTTAATTAAAACTTTTCCTCCCAGATACCTTTCAAGCAATAAATTGAGTTTAATTGCTCAGATTCTTTTTCAAGTTTTTTTTTTCTCTTTTGCTATTTTCATATATTCCGCGAAAACAGGAAGACATTGTGCAGATGATACCATTTATCGCTACAAGAATTTGCGTCGTGCTTTCTCACAGTAGTTCGGAAAATCAACTTTCACGGAAAAGGAAATGATTTCTCCCCCAAGTTATAGAAAGACACTGTAACTGAAAAATCAGCTACCCCAACCAGAAGTTTTATATTCTGCTTAAAACCCACCGAACTCAACCGCGAAAAGTCGTAAAACTCAAAAGGATTCATGAACTTTCGCAAATGATGGACTCGTTTGTAAACTCATCATCTACAAATCGGAGCTTCGCTGAATTTTTTAATTTACCTTGCAGCTGTTGTCAGTAAGGTTCTCTAAATTGTCCAGCTAGCAATGTAGTCGACCTCTCTTCTTTTTTAACGCTAATTGGTTATTCGGTCCCTTCAATTAAAACGGGGCTAGGCTACACCGAGAAAAAAATAAACAATTCATTCGGAAAAAATTAACCCTTACATTAAGCAAACCGGGGGCGGATCGTAAAAGCTAATCACTTCATCATAAAAAGCCTTTTCTTTTGACAGCATGGGGAAACACACTTAATTTCAAACAGTTGCATATAAAGTTTTCCCGTTGTATAATTTGGAGAAATTTTGTCTTTTGTGAGGCGAATTTGAAGAATCGTAAGAATTAATAAAAGGAAATTAATAGTAGTTCAGTTTTGATGTATGGAAAGCGATTGGCGTATGCCTTCTAACGCAGCTTCGAGCTTTCACTCTGAACACCAAGCGAGTGGTCTATCTGAAATTTCTGATACGAGAAAACGCTGATTGGTTTAATTGACCCTATTTACACTCGTTTTCATTACCTGGGGCATTAAGTTAAAGCTTTCATTCCCCATGAGCGGCCGGTAGCTAAGTGAGTTAAGGCGTCAGTCTGATTAGATGTCTCATGCTACCGGTCATTAATGGGTTCGAATCCCGTCCACGTCGCGTCTTGGCCATAGATGTTTGTGTTGCCTTGCCCCTGTGGTAACAATACGCCGCAAACTTTCCCGAATTGTCGCAGGTATGCGGCTAAATGGGCGGGAGGTACATGCTAGCAACATTCATCGTCCGAAACCAGTTTATGCTAAGAAAATTTCAACTAAGAGTAAGCCACATGGGAATAGTTGACGCATTATGCCCCACTAGGAGTTAGGGCAAATGCTAGTAGTTCTTTCCTCATAAGTGTTGTTGAGGAGCTCAAGATCCCCGATAGAATTGAATCTTTATGAGGTGGACAATTGAACATGCGTATGTACCAGTGACGTGCACTCGTAGTAAGCAATTCCAAACTGCTTGACTTACCGAAATAAGCAATTCTATAATAAACTTTGCTTCCACCAATACACATATCATCATTTCAGTCAATGTTTTTCTTTAAGCTGAAGAATACATATTATCATTCAAATATTCCTTTACACATTCAAATTCTGATCCGCGCCTTCTTTTGGTTAAAAAACATTCGTTCAATTACTTTAGATAATATTCAAACCTCCCACATTTTGCACACCATAGACACCAAACTTAGAATAGGAAAATGTGCCTAGATCTTTAGATGCATGTACCATGTGTGCATCCAAATACTAGAGACATGTTGATTCCAGAAAATGGGAATCTTGGATTTCGGTAGTACATTGGGCAACGATTTTTTTTGTTTTGTTCGCAAATTTATATGAGACAAGTCAAGCACTGGCGCGACTGCTTTTGTGTGTGGGATAAAGCCCAATGATGCTTGTTAATGAAATGTTGCCAATGCAGGGAATGTTTATGGGAATTTGATTTTTCCAGTAGAGCTTTTGTTTTTGTTATGTAATGGATTTTCCGTTGCAATTTAAAAGAGGAAATCAGTGCAATCGGGTGATTTTGATTAAATTGTGATTTGAAGTTTTTTTACCGTTTGTAGTGATTTAATTGATTTGATTTGTGATAAAAGTGGTAAGTTTTCTTTTCGCATTATGTCGGAGTATTGCTGCGCGACGGATTTCGTACTAAAAGCGGGATTTTCAACTCTTTCCTTTGCCAAGAAAAGAGAAATTATAGAATCGGATAGACCGAAGCCAGATCTTAGTTTAGAGTTTAAATTAAAAAATATTAAGCGAAAATTCCATATCGAAACGTATGAAAAGTACATTTGGTTAACGGGAAGCTGTAAATTAAATAAGTTATTTTGCTGGCCGTGTCTTTTGTTCACGAATGAAAAATCAGTTTGGAATAAAGCTGGATTTAGTGATTTGAATAATTTTACGGGCTCAGCAGCAAAGCATTCAAGTTCCGAAAAACAACTTCAGTCGTTAATTAAATTAGATAATTTTGGTTCTCAGCGTATAGAGTTTATGCTTAGTAACCAGGTGGCAATAACAATAACAACTAACAGATAGTTTGCATAATGAAAAAGATGAGCGTAATCGTAATATTTTGAAACGTTTAATCGATACTGTAATTTTTTTGGCAAAACAGGAGCTTCCTTTTCGCGGAAATAATGAAGACTCTTCTTCAAATAATCGTGGTAATTTTATCGAAACCGTAAATTTCTTGAGTTTGTACGATCCGATAATTGAGTCCCACATAGATTCTATAAAAGCAAATGCAGCGTTTTCGGGTTTGTCTAATAGAATCCAAAACGATCTTGTTTCCGCTATAGCTAATGTGGTTCGAAATAAAATCAATTTGCAAATAAAGGAGGCTCCATTTGTAGCTGTAATGGTCGACGAAACGCCAGATGTTAGCGGTCGGGAACAATTAACGATGATTTTTAGATATACAATATCAAATGAGATTGAAGAAAGATTTAACGGATTTTTGGATGTAAGCGCTAATCGTACAGCTACAGCAATAAGCTCTCACATTTTGAAACAATTGCAAAATTTTAATATCGATAAGAAATAAATTGCACAATGTTACGATGGCGCAGCAGTAATGAGTTCTCAAATTCGTGGAGTTCAGACTTTAATTCGGGAAAAACATAAATCGGCAATTTTCGTTCCATGTTACGCTCATTCACTAAATCTAGTATTGTCTAAAGCAGTTGAGTTTATTCCGGAAATTAAATTATTTTTCGCGCACATCAATAAAATCGCATCATTTTTTAATACATCCACTAAAAGGTCGGACCTTTTTGCAAATATAGTAAATCGTCGTTTACCATCGGTTTCCAAAACGCGTTGGCATTATCATTCGCGTATTATTAACGTTATATTTGAACATAAGCATGAAATTTGTACAGTTTTTGAGACAATTTCGAATGGTTCTCAACACTGGGATGGCGATTCCTTGACTTTTTCCGATATATACTTACAAAAATTCGCAGAGTCAGATTTTCAATTATATCTGTTAATTTTTTCTGAAATTTTTTCGAAAACTGATATATTATTTAATATTATTCAGAGCAAAGTGGTAAACATTTCATATGCAAGCCAAAAAATTATTGAATTTGAAAATTGGCTTGAAAATGACTTTTCTAAAAAGTTTGATAATTTCTATTCGACAGTTACAGCAGAATATCAGCCACCACGTAAGAAATGTAGAAATGCGATAGATCCTTTACAAAATTTACGGCGGATATTTCGGGAGATTATAGATGTTATTCTCGGGCAAATTCGAGATCGATTCCATTCGTTTAAAGATCTTTCATTTTTAGAGTTGCTTGAACCGAATTATTTTTCTAAATTCAAGTCAAATTTTCCCGATAAAAATTTTGACTCACTTATTGAATATCACGGTCAATTTTTCGACAGAATAAAGTTGAAAAATGAGCTAAAAGTTATTTATTCTTCAGATGAGTTTAAAAACGCGAATCCTAGTAAAATTCTCGATTATTTTCAAAAACGGCCTTATGTCGCAAACGGTTTTAAGCAAGTTCATATTTTAGCAAAATTATTAACGTCAATTCCAGTCACAGTGGCAACTGCGGAAAGGTCATTTTCAACACTAAAGCGCGTTCACACATTTTTGAGAAATCGCCAATCCCAAGAACGACTTTCGGATCTTGCTTTAATTGCGGTCGAAAAGGATCTTCTTATACAAATGCGAAGAGTAAACGATTTTTTTGATAATGTGATTAAAGAGTTTTTACTTAAAGAACGGCGCATAGATTTGGAATACAAATAAATGGCAATGGCGAAAGAATATTTATTTATTTCAAATACCCCTGAATTTTTCTTAGTCTTAATTAACATAATATTTATTTATCATTTTTTTTATTAGTAATATTTTATTTATTTATTTTTTTTTGTATTCCGAATATATGTGCCAATATTTTATTTATATCTTTCCTGATTTCTTCTTTAAGGCTTAAAGCCGCTTGGTATAAATGTTTTTGTGACTGTCCATATTCTATTATACAGTCCATTTTTGTTTATGCTAAATTGGCTTTAGGGCGCCCAACTGCTTGACTATGAAAAATTTCCACTGCACGTCACTGGTATGTACATTATTTACCAAATAATTTTATTGTATTAGTAATTGTAAGACAAGCAGGCTAGTATGGCAAAACAAAAATCTTGAGTACGGGCCCAAAACAGTAACCTACTTCAGACCTGTGTCAATTTCCACTTTTGATAGATAAGATTCGTACTGTATCTATTGGGTATAAATAACTATCTAAAACTATTCGAATGGCGTCATACGGAAGATCGGCTAAGTGTCACCATACACTGTCGAACTCGAACACGAACCTAGTACAAGTGGACCGGTTTTCTTCACACCTATGTGAAGTGTAAGTGTGTGTCAGAGGACGTTTGTGCCAGGTTCATGTTCGAGTTCGACAGTGTATGGTGACACTGAGATGAAAAAAAAAACCGATTATGAAATTTTTTAACAGCTGTATCTTTGTAATAACAGTGATCTTTTCTTTACAACTGGGAAAAAATCCATTTGTATAAAATTTTAAGTAGTTTCAGAAAGTGAAATGATCGGGGGAGTGAAAAATTTGGATTTTGTTGGGTAAGTCCAGCTTTTTGACACAATTTACAAAAAATGCTATAACTCTGAAACGATTAAAGAGAGAGTGTCCATGGCCTATGTTAATTTTCCTCAAATAAACACTACCAAGTATTTAAGAATAAAGTGGAGTGGGTTTGATGTATTGTAGACTCTCGTTAAGTCTATGTCAAAATGGTCCACACCATGGATTACTCATCAGGAGGCATGGCATGGAAAAAGAAGCTCGACCAAGCCAGGTTTGTACTCTGACCTAAATCTAAATACGTCCCTGAATGCAATGCTTACACTATAGTGTGCATTATACGACACGAGTGTGAATTATCATCCAATGAAAGTTCCATTGCATTTATTCACGCATAAGCGCATGCCTGGAGAAATTCTCAATTGGAACGTTGCGCAATGGCACGGCCCGGCGCGGCGGTCCGTCTTATTCACTGACGAGTGCAGATCGTGTCTGCATGGTAGTGACATGAGAGCGAGAACTTCGTTTTGATGCACGTAAATGCCAGGTGTCACACGTCGCGTCTTACTCGGCATTTTGTAATGAACAGGTGTTGAGGACACTTGGAGTGTTCATGGGGACGGAGTTAAGAGTTTGTCTAAGTGACCGTGACGGACTGGCTGCGCCATCTGGCGAAGACCCCTCAGGCGGCGGCACGAGGTTGCTGTAGCTCAGCGATGGGAGATGTGGTCGGGGTTTTTACCATCTTGCCGCCCCTAACCATTAGCATTCTGAAGAAATTCTCATGCCTTAAGGAACAACAACACAACATATTGGTATCAAGGCCCCACGATCTAAAACAAATAGCAAATAAAAGAAAAGCAACCTACGTAATTGCATTGGCACCACTATGCACCATAAAAGGGGCGATAAGACACCTCCTTGCGGACAGCCACGTGTGACATTAGCTGTGGGGACACGGAATATTTCAAGTTTCCGGGCCCGGGGTGAAATAATCACTTTTCACTCGAATTTTTTGTCAGTTTTCGCGCGCGTCACTCTAAAACTCTCAAATCTGGAAAAAAAAATAATTTTTTTTAAATTTTAGTTTTGTGATTTATACTGAATGTTTGGTGTTTTTAAAAATTAATAACAACGCTGTTGCACACAGAGCGAGTGAAGCGATACTAAGTGTTTCGATTTCTTAAGCGCGGAGCGACCGTAGCTAGCCGAGATCACACAAGGTGACTTGTGAATATTGCAATTTTCCATACTAAACAATCATAAAAAAAATTATAAAATGAACAACTAAAAAAAATATAAAAAAAAATAAAAAAAAAATTTCTTTTTTTTTTTCGCAAATTCTAGACTTTTAGAATCACGTGAGTGAAAAGTGACAAAAATCCGTGCGAAAAGTGATTTCCTCACCCCGGGTCACGGAAACTAAAAGATTGTCAGCCTTAGACCTTAAAGTGGAGAACACACATACGCGATCGCGATGGCGATTGCGTTCGCGATGGCGATCAAACGCGTTCCATGTTAGTAAGTTAAGCAGCACACACTTGTCGCGATCTGTTAGCGATAGAGTGGACATCTGCAGCGTTTGCTCGCGGAGTAGTCGGCGATCTGCGATCCAACGCAACTGGTTAAATTTATCGCAGATCGCAAGTATAAAAACTGGTAGATCTCACGGAAAATTAATTGAATATGTAAAAAAATATAATGTGGTCTATAACATGTCACATACTGACTACAACAATGTGTGCATACAATTTTTAAAAAATAAAAAAAAAAAAATTTTCCTGCG
Source organism: Chloromyia formosa (assembly GCA_964017055.1). Taxonomy (NCBI): domain Eukaryota; kingdom Metazoa; phylum Arthropoda; class Insecta; order Diptera; family Stratiomyidae; genus Chloromyia; species Chloromyia formosa. The sequence continues at coordinate 145,848,046 of OZ024814.1, forward strand.
ATTGCGATCGCGATTGAAACATGGTGTGTTCGCTTCCCCCTGTGATCGCGAACGCAATCGCGATCGCGTATATGTGTTCTCCGCTTAAAGCTTTATCGATGGCTTTGTACGAGGTGCTATCAAAGGCACCCTCTATCTATAACAAGGAAGGCACTTAGAGCAGTTTTCTTCACCGACATTGTCTGCCAGCTCAATCTCCCTAAAAATACTGTGCAAAGTAGCTTGAGTTGACTTACCCGGTTGGTATGCCACCTGCCTCTCATGTAGTGAACTGAAGCTAAGAAGCGTAAGCCGAATGTGGCAGTAAAAAAAAAACAAATCAGGCTAATTGGCCTGTAGGACGTCGGATCGGATTTGGGGCGGTTCCCTATAGGAGTCAAGACCACTCTCACTAATTCCACGAGTCTTAAATATGCTTTTTTTTTTGTTAATTGCCTTGAGCCCTCCAGGGGCATGGGGGCGTCAACATATCTAGCATTTCTATGCCTTGTTGACGTTTCGATAGCAAATCTACTTTTCGAAAGTGCAGTTGCCAGCATGCACCACCTATCCGCGCCGTCTTTATACTGACAAGCACGGAGCACTGTTAGAGTACTATTAGTACCCACAGGCAGTTTTTGATCGTGCTGAGATTTGAACTCCAAGCTCTAGATTAGTATCGTAGAGAAGTGACCGAACGACCACGGCCACCGAGTATCGAGTGCAAAGCTGCCCCTGAAGATTCTTAGTTGGTTGTATTTAACCGGCAATTTTTAATAACCCTCATCGGTTTTATAAGGTGCAACTACGAGTATATTATATGTTCCTAAATTATCAAAATCATCCCCAAAACCCAGCAAAACACTCTTCCATAGAAATAAATATATATTCAAAAATAGGCCAACACAGGTAACCCAAATCATACTCAAATGCAGATATTCCATCGAATTCAACTTCATCAATTATCGTTTGCACGTCATTTTGTGCTGTGCCCCAACTACCAAGTTGTTGTTTTTAACTGAGCAATTCTGAATTTCCTTAATTTCCTGGCTCACGTACGTACTCATAGATGTTGCTAGAAATGGATATGGCTACAGACAAGTTTTCCCTTTCTGCTTTCAGTTTCACAACATCCCCATGAAAAACGTGCATGACATAATTCAGCCAGCAATGAATATCGGAAGACACCTTCAGCCTTCAAGGACCGTCTGACTACGGACAGGACGATGATGGAATGCTGCGTATGGAATGAAAATTGCGTTTTGTGGTAAATATCACTTTTCATGGCATGGCGTATAAGAGCATCTAGGAACTCAGCAAAGTGTGAAAACTATTCGTACGACAAATTCCTAATTAGTGTCAGGTTTTGATTCAATTTCCAAAAGCTCTGGAAGGCACTAATAAAGTTGAGTGGAGGCAGGGATACATATACACATGACATGATGTTATGATTCATGTCAATAGCGTGATGTTTTGATTTTAATTAGGATCGTTAATTGTATCAGAAGAAAGTGATTGAGCAATTTGTGTAAGGAGAGCAATGATATCTTTACTAGAGCGGATGTTATCGGAGAATTCACTATTGATGGAAAATATTATACATATATGTGAATCTGACTAGTATGTACAGTGTGTTTCCATTGCGAGATATTTATTTATTGCAATGTTTCGAGAGCCACTTGTTCACCTGCATGAACCGTCTGCTTATTTAGCCGCATACTTCCGGCAAGTCGGGAAAGGTTGTGGCTTTCGCTTATTCCCCATACCACAGTGGGAAGACAACACAAACATCCATGGCCACGAAATTACGTCCCCTGACCCTTGATGTAAAGACGGATAGAATCCAATTTTCAGGCTCTCCCAAATCGATTAGAGTCTCAATCTTTTTTTTTCTAATCTGAAATTCTCACAACAAACAATAAAAACTGCAAAATTGCAAGTTTTTCATTCCTGCCGTTCGAAATGGAACCATCGAAGCAGAGTTCATCTGGAAAAATTTATGACGAACCCCAATATTGGTCATATTTCAAATAAAACGAAACTCAACCCTATGCCAACAATCCAATACCGCGATTAGAACTATGGAGGATCGTGACTTGAAAGAAAAAATCAATTTTCTCAGGTTTTCAAATCCCTTTCGTCGGTCGATGAGAATGTATGTGGCTTTCGAGAGTACGAGACAAAGTCGTCAGCACGCAGCTTCGCCCAACATAGCTCTGTAAGGATATAGGGACGATATTTGGAGTAGAAATTCTGGAACGATGAAGCCACAGAGAACATACGTTCTCGTATTTCCTTTTGGCTTTTAAACATTTATCACTCAACTTCTTAACATTTCAGGATAAATCACTTTTTAAGAGTTTACTTCGTGGGCACGTTTTGCTTAGTTGAAAATATAATATCTTCGATGGTTGGTGACGTTTGAAAGGGATAAACACATCTCTAATAGTGAGTTATGATCAGCGTGTAGGTGAGGTTTTTTTTGGAAATGGATGATTTGGTGCAATCTCCACGCCAACTTCTCTCGTGGAAATTTAACACTCTCATCTAATTTTATTTTATTTTTTGGGGCGGCCGGTAGCTCAGTGTGTTGAGGCGTCAGTCTGATGTCTCAGCACAGTGCTTAGTCGTAGGTTCCAGTCCCTCGCAGTCGCCTCGCGTCGCGGCCATGATGTTTGTGTTATCTTCCCCCCGTGTTATGGGGCGTAACAATAAGCCATAAACTTTCCCAACTAGTCGCAGACATACGAATAAATGGCCAGGATGTATACGCCAGCTACCAGCATCATCCGAAACCAGTTTATGCTAACGAAACGGCAACTAAGCCACATGAGAACAGTTGATGTGCTATGCAAATAGCAAGAGAATTTTTAAGTACGGAAAATTCAATCAAATTTATTCGCAAAAAAATGTGAGGAAAGTTCATACAATTTTCGAATGAATTACCATGACGACGACGCCAAGAATCACTCCAGGCATAAATATGCAAAATGACTCCAATTTCGGTATCATTTTTCATATGGATCCAATAATAAACAAAAATCTACTTCCGTAGTCCTCATCGTGGGCGCCCCTGGAACGGCAGTAGTCGTTAATCATTGCTAGCCAAGTTAAGCCGCCAGTAATGGTGGTGAGATGATTTGGTTGAGGTAAACATTCCTCTGTGGAGTGGGTGTAAGGATGATTCAACGGCCTTTCCCTTTGAAGGCCCATCGTAGAAACCGGCACACAAAAGAGAAGATGTGTATGCCAGCAACTTGCACTATCCGAAATCTTCTATATGCTAACGAAACGTCAACCATGCTTCTGATAAGGACTGACTCAACAATTACGACTTTCGGCTATCGTACAATTTCAATGGTTGGATTCTGGAATGTGCGTTCTCTCTTGGACAATGCATCGGAAGGTCCCCAGCACGCACGATTTCTTCAATTGGAGAGTGAATTTCTGCGGTATAAATTAAAAATTTTAGAAGTTCGCGAGATAAGGTGGTGGATCAACGGAGAGTTTTTCTCTCCAACGCGTAGCACTGTAATGTTGTACTCCGATAGAGCTACAGGTAGTGGTCGTGAGTCAAGTGTGGGATCGCTCTTAACCAGAACCGCAAGAAACTGTCTCTTATCCTGGAATCCGGTCTCCGAGAGAATTATGACCGCCAGCTTACGGACCAAATTAGGAACGTCACAATAATATAAAGTTATGCTCCAAGTGAACCCGACAGGCGGCCAAGGCGCGACGTCGGGCTGTCGCGCCACGATGATGATGATGAACCCAACAATATCATGGCGAAAGCCTCCTTCTACAAACAATTAAACGCCATGCAGAGCGGAACACTTAATGGTCACATTATAATGTAATGGGGGTTTGAATGCAAAAGTTGGCCCTGATAACAATGGACTCAAACTTGTAATGGAGGGACACAGTTTTGCAACGACTTAAAAATACAGCTATCTTACAACAATATGACGACCATCTTCCACAAAAGGAAGCTGAGATAACTAGTCACCCAGATAGTGACATAAATTAAAACTGGGATGCCAAAAAAAAATGCGTACATTGACAGCGCAGATATCATTCTTGGGACAAACCTGGATTGCCGGAATAAGCCCTAGATGTCCGACGCTTTATGGCAGCAATAGGCTCAATTTATACACGCGTTTTTTAAACGCAACAGAAATGCGTATTTTTAACGCTTTTCTCTTGCGTGCAGAAACGCTATTGTAAATTCAATTGCGTTAGGCTGTGCGCACGTTGGGACACGTTCGCGTGTCGCATTCATGTGTTTTAAGTCAAACGGTTTGAGTCTATGGTTTGCAACCAAAGATGCGAATCTGTCAAATTGACAAATGCTTTCCGGACCCTACACCTGTGGTTAGGGGAGGAACCTAATAGTAGGGCGGTGAATTTGTGTTGGGAGAGGAGGAATGACCAAATACTCGTAATTCCAAAGCTCTCAGACCTGGATGCTGCTACTAATGAAATATTGAGGATGATTTTTTGCCGAAGCATGAAAGGATGTGACTGTGGCAGGTGTGGTAATAGAAAAACATCGTTAAACTGCTCTATCACATGCCCAAATTGCAAGGGTAGCTGCAACAACAGACTCGGAATAATAATTCAAGAAGAAAGCATCGTTAAACTGCTCTATCACATGCCCAAATTACAAGGGTAGTTGCAATAACAGAGTCGGAATAATAATTCAAGAAGAAGGCGACGACGATGCCATCGATACACTGCCAATCTCTTTGGACAACGTCTTCACTGCTGATTATGAATGAGCCTCGATTCTTCCGTGTCAGAAAAACCAAGATGTCACCTTGAAAAATTTTTTTTTTTTTGGGTTTTGTAGAAAATCAAAATACTTACAAAATCGCTCAAATGTCTGTCCTTTCTTCCGTCCGTCTGTCTGTCTGTCCATGAAATATCTCGTGAACGGTTGAAGCTACCGAAATATTATTATAATACATGTTAATCATTATGGTAGCGTCAACATACTCATTTCAAATTTTCTGAGAAAAGATCGTGGGAAGCACTAGTAGCAAATTATTTCTTCGGAAAATGATTTCTTCGAAAACTAACGATTTTCAATAAGGTATATCTCGTAAACCGTTAGAAATTCCACCAATATGCTTCAAATCAATTTTAAAGGAAATTTAATAAGCTTTCATTTTTGCATAGAACATACTCAATTGCCCTATCCCCTTGTGGGGCATAGCGCGTCAATTGTTCCATGTGGCCCAGTTGACGTTTCGTTGGCATACTCTGGTTTCGGAGAATGCAGTTGCATAGAACATAATTTTCTAGAGTCCACCGTTTCCAACAAATAATCTAAAAACCCAAAAATGGGACCTTCCCCCACACCTCCAAGCGTAAGCTCACCTAGCAAGGGACTTTTAGTATGTTCACCTACTGACCTACTAACTAAAGGAAATCCTGAAGTCAAAAACCAGGCCGAAGCTCGCTTCGGCCCGGAGTCCGAAGCGTATATACCCTAGACTTGTACAGACCTAGTGGTGATACCAAAAGTCCCTATTGGCAACGACCATATGCATTAAAAGTGGGTCTCTTATATGGCCAGTTCATAGGGGAGGTTGGCACTCATTCAGTGGGGTCTTGACCATTCTCAAAATCAATTAACAAACCCATTCTACAAATATTGTATTTATCCAATTTTTCAAGTCGTTAGCTTCATTCTATCGAAAATTAACGCTTATTTGAAGTTTCACTTGTAGGGGAGGTAGGGGTTCCTTGAGTCGGATCTTGCCCAGCATTTCCATCAACCAATTAGATCCCCCTACAAACATTTATACAAAATTTCAATTCTCTAGCTTCATTCTATCGAAAGTTATCGCTTATTTGAAGTTTCTTTTGTAGGGGAAGTAGGGGTTTCGATGGTCGGATTTTACGTATTTTCAATATTAGCCGACTGGATCATACTACAAACATTTGACCAAAATTTCAAGTCGCTAGCTTTATTTTGTTGTAAGTTATCGATTATTTTAAGTTTCATTTCTAGGGGAGGTAGGGGTTCCTTAGGTCGGATCTAACCCATCTTTAATGCCAACTAACTCAATCTCACTTTCAACATTTGACCAAAATTTCAAGTTGCTGGCTTCATTCTATCAAAAGTTATCGCTTATTTGAAGTTTCATTTGTAGGGGAGGTGGGGGTTCCTTGAGTCGGATCTTGCCCATTTTCAATACCAACAAAGTAGGTCTTATTAGCAACATTCTTTCAAATTTTCAACTTGCTAGTATCATTTTTTCGAAAGTTATCGTAATTAAAGGAATATTTAATTTTTGGAAATTTGTAGGGGAGGTAGGCGTTCCTTTCATCTGATTATGCCCACCTTACATAATCTTAAGAAGCTTCTCACTTCAAGGTTACACGCCGAAAATCAGGTGTCTACGTCAATTGGTTCAGGAGTTATAGACAAAAAACCTGAAAAGTAGGGTAGTACGGGGTTCTTTGTAAGAAAATTACCGTTAGTTTTGAACTTATCAGTTTTATTTTCCCAGGAGAGTATGAGATTACCCTCATGAGTAATCTACCACAGCTAGAGCTTTTCATGTTTCTTTAATCGGGAGTTATAGATACATTTATGTATTTTACATATGTAGGGGAGGTAGGCGTTCTTTTGGCCTGATCATGCCCATTTTCAATATCATCTAACTAGATCACACTTCCAACATTTGACCAAAATTTCAAGGCTCTAGCTTCATTTTATCGAAAGTTATCGTGCGAACGGGCAGACAGACGGACAGACAGACAGACAGACAGACAGACAGACAGACGGACAGACAGACAGACAGACATGGCTAAATCGAATCAGGAGGTGACCCTGATCATTTATATATACATTGCAATACCTCCGGAGCCTCCTTTAAGGTGTTACATATTTCCGTCGTGACAAAAACAATATACCCTATACTATAAGTCTAGGGTATAATTATCGAATATTCCATGCACTCTACAACGTGTTTTTTGACTGTTCTACATACTTGATTCATGTAGCTGTGCTATCCATTGATAAATTACGAGTACCTCTATCCATATGAATATTACCACTTCTAAGAAAGAAAGAAAGGTTTTGTGCTTTAAACCATTAAAATTCCACTCTCTGAAACTTTTCCCAACCATCCAAAGCCCATAGAGCAAGCTAATTATAAACAACTTCCATTTCCATAGCCCCATGACTACTAAATGTGAATTTCGGCCAAACGAAAACACCTAATATAAAGTCATCATTCACTTTGACACCTGAAGAGGTGGCTTAGCATTGTTTTCAATTCTTTTATTCGCCAGATTCATTCTTGGATGCCATGCTGCTGAGCATGGCATAATTATTATTAATAAATAATCAGCTCGTAATCCCTATTTTGAATACCTACTATAAATAAACCATTATTCCAACTTCCCACGATGCAATAAAACTGGCTCAGTTGGTTTTCATTTAACTTCGCAAAATTAGCTTACATTGAGGAGGACTCTTAATGGAAATAGATTTCTATAGGGATGTTAACTTCCAACCCTTCAATATGACTGTATTTGACATCATTAAACGATGACGTTGGAAAGTCTTTCTTCAGACAACGTGAGAGATGACACTTGACGATGAATGTTGTCTTTACTCGCATTTTCTGCTTTTGGAATAGATGGAAATGAAAAATGAATGTCTATAGCACGAAAGTATTTTCGACAAAAATGAGCGGAAGTTCGAAAGAAGCTAAAACAGTTCCCAACCAAGATGCTCGTGAACTACATTCTCTAAGTGCCAAATTTAGAAAAGGGCTTCATTAAACGAATGATTGAAACTGAAACAATATGCAGAAGTATGTATTCGTCTTTGCAAACATACTTTATTTTAACGAAGCTGTTGAATGATGTCCTTGTCTTCAGATGATGGAGTGCTTCTGGCTAAGTATTGTAATTTAAATGAGTCAGTAGACTACTTCAACAAATGAGTTCCAGCCAATATGATAGTGTTTTATACGAGTCCAGGAAATTTCGATATCTTATATCTAATAAACATCATTTGAACACAGTAAAATAGGGATTTAGTTTATTCAAAATTCGAGAAATAAGTGACACAAATATATTTTCAATTGACAGAACTTATAACCTTCAAATCATTTTTCTGATTACGGAATAACTGATGTGAAGAAGAAAAATACGAAAAGCATAAGAGTTATAGTCCACCTTGTATTTTGCACAGCATCAATACCAACACATTCATAAAATTTTCGCTGGTATTCTTTCTCAATTCACCCAATTGCAATTGTTCAAAATTCACCAATTTAAACAAATGCACTTCGATACACCTATCATAGGCCAGTAAAAATAAGATTGTAAAAGCAAATATATTAATATTATACTACAATATATTTAAAGACGAAGATTGGGGAAAATATAGGAATTCACTCATCATCATCATCGTGGCGCGACAGCCCGGCGTCGGGACTTGGCCGCCTGGATCATTGTCCTCCAATTATCTCGGTCACGTGACCGCGTCCTCCAATTTTGGGAGCCCAGCAGCTGCGCGGCGTCCACACCTACTGAGCTCTCCCAACGAGATCTCGGTCGTCCTCGCAGTCTCGCTCCGTCGACTCGTTCCGCATTCATTACTCTCTTAGGCATGCGATCATCGTCCATTCTTTGTACATGCCCTGCCCATTGAAGTCGTTGTAGTTTGACGATTTTCGAGACTTGCAGCTCATCGTACATTTCATACAACTCATGGTTGTACCGGATGCGCCATCCATCTCGATCGCAAACAGCCCCGAAAATTCGCCGTAGAACCTTACGTTCGAAAGTGTCTAGCATGTTTTCGGAGGCTTGAGTTAGGGTCCATGCTTCGCAGCCATAGCATAGCACTGGTCGTATAATGGTTTTGTACACGCGGAGCTTCGTGTTTCTGTGCACATGTTTCGATTTCATTATGGGGAGAACCGAGAAAAAAGTCTTATTAGCTAACTGTATCCGTCGCTTGATTTCGTCAGTTTCGTTGGCGTCCCTTGACAGGTTGCAACCCAGGTAGATGAAGTTGTTCACGAGCTCGATGTTGAGGTCCCCCACATTGATGCTCGGTTGTGCAGGTATCCTTGTCACCGATTGCATCATTATTTTAGTTTTACCCTCGTTAATACGTAATCCAACGTCCTTTGCAGCGGTATCGAGCGTATGCAGAAGTTCTTCTGCGTCAGCCAATCTTCGGGACATGATGTTGATGTCGTCGGCGTACGCTGCTAATTGTGTCGACTTGATGAGCAGCGTCTTGCTGTTGTCCATATTCATGGCCCGAATAACGTATTCCAGTGCTAAGTTGAAGAGCGTCGGTGCCAGTCCATCGCCCTGTTTCAAACCAGTGCGTGTTTCAAATAGATCAGTAAGTCTATTCTGGATCCTGACTTGTGAGACGGAGTTGGTCATCGTCATCTTTGTCAGTCGCACTAATTTTGCTGGTATACCAAATTGCAGCATGATGTTGTACAGTACTCCACGATCGATACTGTCGTATGCCTGCTTGAAGTCGACAAAGATTTGGTATACGTTTACGTTGTATTCCCAGCACCTCTGGAGTATCAGTTTGACTGAGAAGAGCTGATCGGTTGTGGAGCGACCAGGTCTGAAACCGCTTTGATATTCGCCAATGACTCGTTCTGCGTACGGTTTTATTCTATTTACCAGAATTTTCGTCAAAATTTTATAGGACGTACAAACTAGTGAGATGCCCCTGTAATTCTCACACCGCAGTTTATCTCCCTTTTTATGAATTGGACAGATGATGCTTCTGCGCCAATCGTCTGGGATCTCCTCGTTCTCCCATACTCGCAGGAGTAATTGATGTATGGCATCAACTAGACTCGTTCCACCGAATCTTAGCAGTTCAGCTGGGATCTCGTCAGCGCCCGGCGCTTTATTTCGTTTTAGTGACCGCAACGCGAGATCAACTTCCTCTACTGTCGGGGGTTGAATGGGTGGGCCAAGATCAACAATATCATCGAGAGCTTCCTGTGTGGGGATGTTAGATGGTCGGTTTAGAAGCTCTTCAAAATAAGAGGCCCATCGTTTGTTAATACCATCGGTGTCGCTGATGATGTTTCCATCCTTGTCCTTACAAAGGCTAGTCCTGGGTTGGTAGCCGTTCTTAATTGTATTTACTAGTTTGCACGCTTGTCTGGTGTTCCTATTAGCTAAGTTTCCGTTTATGTTCAGCAACTGCTCGTCAAAGTATTTACGTTTCTTACTTCTAATTATTCTATTCGATATTCGCCGTAGCTCGTCATATTTTTCTCTTCTGGCTCTGGTTCCTCGTTGAATCCATTGTCTGTAGGCCTCGTTTTTCGCGTCAAGTGAATTTCTACATTCTTCGTCGAACCAGTCATTTCGCGCTCGCCGGGCTTTATATCCCACGACCTTCTCTGCGACATCCTTGATGGTACCATTGAGTTCTTCCCAGAACCCATGGACGCCTGTGCTGCTGATGTTGTGTAGCATAGGTGATAGTTTTTCCTCAAGGGCGGTAGTATACGCCACCGCTGTAGCATCACTCAAGAGCTTATCAACCGCAAAGATTTTGGGAGGGCTGATTCTTGACTGGTGCACTGAGGAGATTCTACATCTGTAGGTCGTCTTCACCAAGTGATGATCTGAGTCGCAGTTTGCTCCTCGATAGGAGCGGACATCCATGACACTAGACGCCCATCTCCTGCAAATGAGGACGTGGTCAATTTGGTTGACGGTATGTGTGTCTGGAGACTTCCAGGTCTGCTTGTGAATGCGTCGATGCGGGAAACACGTAGAGCTTACGACTAGATTCCTGCTGCAGGCGAAGTCGATAAGTCGCTGGCCGTTATCGTTACATTCTTCATGGAGGCTGTGGCCTCCAGAGGTCCCCCGATGCCAACTTTCATTCCCGACTTTCGCGTTAAAGTCTCCCAGCAGCAATTTGACGTCGTTTGTTGGAAGTGAGTCGAAGAGAGTTTCAAGGCGGGCGTAGAACTCGTCTTTTACTGCGTCTTCTTTAACTTCAGTGGGGGCATGCACATTGATGAGCCAGAGATTGAAGAATCGAGTCTTGATGCGAATCGCACACAGCCGTTCATTTATGGGTTTGAAGTCAGTAATATGCGGTTTGAGGTGATTGTCCACTATAAATGCTACTCCAAACTCCTTGCGGCCCGATGGTTTGCCACTTGTAAAAATTGTGTGCGATTTCTTGTCATTAATCTCGCTGCCAAGCCAATTTGTTTCCTGGACTGCAGTAATGCTCAGTTTGTACTTTTCGACCTGTTGAAGGAGGGCCTTCTCGGCCCCCGGTTTGTTCAGGGAGCGTACATTCCAGGATCCGAAAGAATAATCCTTTATTCGTTTGCGTGGTCGTCGTTGTTGATCCGTCCAATCCGAGGCTTTTATTCCAGGTTTCTTGACATGGAGTGGTTTTTACAAGGACGAGTTGTCAGCACGTCGCTTAACCCCATTCGGGGGATGGCCTCGGAGATAGCTGCTTCAGATGGTTTAATAAACGTGCTGGAGCCCACACAACTATTTAGCAGGTCCAACTACGCAAGTCATTCCATCCTACTAGACCTGAGACGCTTAGGTGTTTGTCAGCCATTCAGGCTACAGCTATCTGCCTTTTCCAAACTGTCTTATCGCTAAGACATTGGCCGTTAGCGAATTGATACACTGCCGTTACCAGGGGGCGCCCACGCGGAGGACTATGGAAAAGGTCTTTGCCCCCCAAGGCAAGCTATGATAGCGCGAAATGTCGCGTTCAGCATAAAGTATCGGGGGACTTTGAGACTCACAGTGAAGTTCGGCAGGAGTGCATCCTCTCGCCGATCCTATTCCTCATAGTGATCGGCGATGTGTTGCACGAAGCCCTATCCGGACTTGACAGAAAAATTCAGTGGACTCTAAAATCATTTCTAGAACATATTGACTACGCTAATGACATTCTCCCATAAATCATGGATCTATCCGCAATGGCGTTAGGTCTTGAGTGGGACGCAAGCAAAGTTGACAAAAGATTAATACCAACATACCCACCATTGCGAAAAAGAAATCCTCTACCTATTGCCACCAGTATTTATGGGCAGCCCGTTTAAAAGGTGGACGACTTCGTCAACCTGGGTAGCATTGGGTGGGTTCAGGTCGCGCAACGTTTTAAACGCAAATGCAAACAGTTCGACTGATTTTGCTCGTGGACGGTCCGTTCCAGTTTGCGTTTAATCTACCACACATCGGGGAAATTAACCAGAAATTTTTCCTGGTTGATTTCCGTTTAATGGGGGTTAAGGGGTATTAGCGTATTTGACAGTTCTTAGTTGACGTATTGCATGTGACTGTGAGATGGTGTGGATTTTCGTTTTCGGGTTCTTGATTTGTACATGGCGTCTTATGTGCTTATTTACACCGAAGAAACACAAATTTGTGGCGACTTTGCAGTGCTTTTAAATTTTTATTGAAACCGTCGCGAATTTAATTGAAGTTTTGTTTGAAACTCAATAGCGAATCGGCTGTCAGCTGATTAATACATGACAACTACAAAACAAGTCGTTCGGGTAAAGAGTTTATGGTTGAGTGGAGGGAAAATTTTTACCGCAATTACAACGTTGCAAACGTGAACGCAGGCATTGTTGCCGAAAATGGTGATACGAAGTAAGACATCATTCGTCATATCAACCAGGCTAAATGCGCATACGGCATTCTGCCCAAAATACTTCAGAGCAGTTATCTCAGCATCGAGACGAAGATGGGCCTGTTTCGCTCCCAAGTACTGTATATGCTTTTGTATGGGAGCAGTACATGTAATGTCGAATGCTAAGATTTTTTGGCCAAAAGCTATATCAAATAAAGAGCTAAGTCGGCGTACGGGTCAGATCCCAATCGACGAATTTATACGCAGGTGAAAATGGTGCGGGATAGATCACACATTACGGAAGGATGATAACTGCATTGCTGGACAAGGTATGAAATGGAACTTCCTTTCCAACTATGGTTTTGTTTGTTGAGTTGCGCCTCATTACTACTCAATTGCCCTAGCCCCTTGTGGGGCATAGCGCGTCAACTGTACCATATGACCTAGTTGACGTATCGTTGGCGTAAATTAGTTTGGGAAAATGCAGTTGCCAGCATTCATCTCCTGCTCCCCCATTTACCCGCCTACCAGTTACAAGCCGGGAGATGCTGTGGTTCATTATTACGCCCCGCATCAAAGAGCAAACACAACAATATAATCCATGGCCACGAACGTCGTCGTGGACGGGATTCGAACCCGCAACGCCGGTAATCAGTCATGAGCTTGGTGCCTCTACGCACTGAGCTGCCGGTCGCTCCACTTAACTCAGTATCAGATGCAGATAGAACTAGACAATGTCGTTTTAGCTAGAAAGACATATTCATCATCCAATAATTTTTCGAATAGGGAAAATGTTTCAGCGTCATTTTGAACGACAGCGCTGCTCATTTGAAATGATTTGATGGTTCTTAACTTGGTACAGGACTCTCAGAATATTTTTTTTTATTTATATTTTATCGGTAAGTAGGTCTGAAATGGAATAATGTTCAAATGACAAATAATAATGGATCTTCACATATAGGCATATTATGAATAAATCTAAAAGGACCACATATTTTAATAACCCAATTCATGTTTCCACGACGACAAATTCCAAAACAGACACATCTGGAAACCGTCGCGTCGTCACTCGACTATCCTTTCATCTTTTCTATCGGAAAACTGAAACGATTCCATCCAGTGGCAGACTAGAACTAAGCTTTTCATTGATGTTTTGAAAAAAGAAAAACTTCAAAACACTTCGCTCAAAATAAAAAAGAAAAAGAAAAACAGAGAGAAATCATTGAAAAGGATCTTTTCTGTATGGGAAAGGATGCAGTCGATTTTCAAACAAAGGTGGGAGTCCTTTCAGTATATTTACACACGCAGGGTAATATCATGAGTAGCATATGGGACGCTGTATGTGAATGCTCGATTCTAGAATGTCGTCTCCGCAGCCTTGGAATATTTTCAATTGCTCTCCAACCGACAAGGTTCTGTTCAAGATGATAAAAGCTGTTTCCTTCATCGTCTTTCCTCGGAAAATATTCAACAGACGGATTGAAAGAATAATAACTCTTGCCCTAAATGAAAAAAGGGAGTGAGGAATTCAAAAGGATCTGTGTCGTGTCGGTGAGAAATTGGTTCTTTGGTTCACGACGTCAATTGGTAGGTATTGTTTATTGTGTTGTTTTGAAATTCATCGATTTTGTTGATTTGAAACATAATTCGTGGATGCGAAGCATTTTAATATAAGGAAATAAGACATATTAACTTGAAAGATAATTTTTGAATTGCCAGAGCATAATAAATGGAGGACGATGGACGAAGCGGGCTGTTGCGCCACCACGATGATGAATGAACTGTACGAATTGATTGGTCGTCGGAATTTGGAACCAATTGTCAAATTAACGACCAGCGTACCAAAAGGTGCATTTTTTGGTATAATTGTACAATTTATCGGGTGCAGGTTAGCCACTGACCCGTACAGGCTCTAGTTGTTATTGTTATGCAGAAAGACACCCCAAACTGCACCGAAAAGATGTTCAAAAAAACACACCTAATGTCGGAGCGTGTAAACGCAAATCGCTTCGATGTGACCGACAATGACATTGACAAGGATATCGTTGCATGCAAACTGATGGATAAATCGTTGCGTGTAGATCGCGCCTAAAGATCAGCACACATGATCGTGCAGAACCACGACCGAATATCCATCGAACCATCAAATATCATAGAACAATAAATGAGGACATGTTTTCTGTTGAATTTGACCTGCATGCATGTTCGCGACCAAAGTGTTTGTGGTGAGTTGCAATCTTAAGACGAAGTAAACAAGCAAGTAGAAGAATGGATGTGGTATGGCGGTGTTTTTTGGCATGGTGTCACCAATTTAAATGTGTCCGTGGACGTCGAATGGATCACGTTGCTCACATCGACCTGCTTAAAAGGAATATGCTGCTTTTATTCCCTAAACAATAAATACAAATAATAGTTTCCACATTTTGGAATGAGAGTGCACCGCGATACGAATATCAGCATATGTGAGAACAAAACAAAAAAATTGCTTTCAATATGTGACTTAAATTTTTTTTCTGTATGATGCAGGCTACTGGAAATTGAAGCCGAAAAAGGACAAAAAGCCGTTGTTTGAGTCCCAAAATAAGCTCCCCAGATGTTATCTACTTGACAAGATTTGAAATAAATACAACAGTAAACAGTGTTTCTAAAAAAAAATCCACTTTCAGTAATTAGCTCTTGTCAAATTAAAACTATGTACTTGTACATCCTTCTTGAAACACAATTCGAAATGATTCCACTTTTCCAAATAACCTTGAACCCGAAACACATGTCTGTCCACACTTTGCCCTTCAAACTAATGTCATTTTTCTATTTCGTCCAATATATCTTAATTGAGCATAATACTCTTGTAAAAAATATTAGCTTTTCTTCCATATTGTGTGTCTTTGCTGCCCTATCCACGGTCCTAAACGTTAGATTCGCCACCACTCCTTTCAATTCGATCAAGAAAGTATCTCTATCTTACCCTGGTATTTTAGCCCGTCAAATATTTTCCTTGATACCTATTAAATGTCAATTTACCAAGTAATTTGTCCGATTATGTTTTCGACATATAAAGATACATCGGTGACCGCATGAAGGACACAACATGTAGGAACAGCCATCAACACCTGACTTAATCTCCGAGCAGAGATATAATAGAGTTATTTGTTAAATCAATATATCACTTTCCTTATATCTGAAACCTGCTGTTCGGAATCGTGTAACATAATACAATCATATTACGGTCGTCTACACTCCAGGACTGTAGAAAACATGCCAGTGGAGAACTTTTGAGCTGGTGGTAGACGTTTTTATTATGAAATGATTACGTAGAAATGGATTTCGAATTGTTATTTCTAACCGTAAAGGAAAATTGTCTGCAAAAGTTCACAATGTTCCCACAACGCAATCATGTAGTCTTAACTTCCGAGAATAATCTATTCAAGCTACCAATTCAATGGAAAATAAAGGTAGGAGTATTATATCAGGATCGCACACGACCTTCAAAGTAAATGTACAAAAATATATCCTCGGACACCCTACACAGTTGCCAAAATTAATTAAACATCTCTCCCGAGCTCATTAAACCAAATTCTCGGGATTTCAAGTCTATACAAATTTCGAAATTCAACCGCCACCGATTACACCCTACTCATCGCAACGTGAATGTTATTTATTGCAGAAACTTCCCATGAGGGTCAGAAAAAGTGTCAATAAAAATGCGTAGGGTAAGCATAAAGAAACTCCAATAAATTCTAAAAGATGTTGGTTCGCCTTACTCTTTTGTGGTAATCCTTTCGATTTACAAGAGGTTGATCGGTGGATTACTGGATTAATATTCGGTAGCTCGCCAATAAGAAGTCCACTGAAAGATTTATAGATACGTACTTTGGAGCGCCTTTTTATGGACTAGGAGGAAGTATTTGAACTGTTTTAGATGTAAAGCGATTGCTAAGACATAATATGATGGTAATTTGTTGTTGGAGAACTCTGACCTTTTGTGTTCCTGTTAGGTGGTCCAATTTACATATGATAAGTTATCCGTTCATATACAGCCTTTTGAAATCAAATTACCGCTATTGTGAATCAAATTAAATGATTTAACATTCTTAAAAAGCGAATTAAGTATTTTCAAAATAATTTAACGCTTTTTCAAACCCAATTAACGATATTTCAAATTAAGATAACGATTTTCCAAAACAATTTTACTAGTTTTCAGAACTGCGTCTCTTTGTTGTGATTCTTTCTGAGCTTTCCTTAACACAATTTTAGCGTGTGTGTTCACAGGAGTTATTTTTTCCTTTGTAAACTGATGGCGCGGATATCATCTGTTGACTGTCTAAACCATTATCACAACATCCTCGACAAATTAAAATTTTTCCAGAATGCTCTTCATATTGAGCAAGTTTCGATTTAAGAAAAACTTTCGTCTTTTTCATAATAAATTCCTCATTTAGCGATGTAGGCGACATCTGTTGACAAATTTATTCAGTTTGGGTTAATTAACTCGTAAAGTTCTTCAAGTTAATCCAAGTTTACGCATTGTTGTGATAACGTCCTTTTAACCCGAATTAGGTTCAGTTAGGTTGTGGTCCGCTCAGACCGCTTGGGCCCATAGCCATACCACGGGCTTCCGATACCCATTATGTGTTGGTGTTAGTCGTCACCAAAAGTTCGAAGGAGCCTAACTCATTTGTGAAACTCTAAAGATTTTTCAAGCTGACACAAGGAACTCTTTCTATGTGTTTGAAAAACTAGGCGTAGGCACTTTACTTTTCTTCTAGCGAGCGCTGGACAGTCACACAGATGGTACCTTAGAGCTTCCACTGTATTTGGTAGTTTGCAATTCCTGCGTTCACTACCAGTGATAAGTTTTAATCTAAATGCGTTTTTCCACAACAAACATTGCCCTGTTAATACTCCCACTAGTAGGGCACACTATCCTCTGAATAGTTCCAAGAGGCTTTTGGTTTTCTTCCTGTCATTGGAGTTTCAGAAAATTTTCGATATTCTAGAGTTGTTGGTATTGTGCCAGTTCCGTTAGTCAGCCCATACATCCTGTCGCCCAGTTTTATCTTTCATGTCTGTATTGGCAACGGCAGCTCTTCGGCAGTCCCTCGGTCGAGGCTAGCCCCTTGCTTAGCTAGTCTATCCTCGATTTCGTTACTTAGAACCCCACTGTGACCTGGAACCCACCGGAGCTCCACTGTTCTAGCGGTCCCCAACTTTTGGAGGGTTGTTAGTGTCACCATACACTGTCGAACTCAAACTCGAACTCGATCTTGAACATGGTACAAATGGCCTCTGAATAGCTCAAGGCACACACTTCACATAAACGTGAAGAAAACTGGTCCATTTCTATCATGTTCGAGATTGAGTTCGACAGTGTGTGGTGACACTTAGACAGTTGTGCACTGTCTTCGATTTGATGGTAACGGACTACAGCGAGCGAATGTATGACGATTCTACCCTTTTCCCGAAATGATATAACCGGTTCGGCTGCCTTCTGAGTTCCCAAATTAACCTACATCCGAGTACAAAAAAAACCCCGTTTATAATATACAAAGCAAACCTGAATCCTATTTTCGACAGAAAAATCTGACACTGAATCATCGCTCCATGTATTCGTATCTCTCTCTCATCCACAATAATTTAACACACCACTGAACATATTTCAGACACTGAGCTGTCCGTAAATGTTACTGCAAATGAATGGACAACAAAAGCGATGGAGAATCTACTCTGAAATCCGAATCATGCTTGGAAAGCGTATACGTACGAATGTAATACAATGTGTCCTTTTCATAAGTGAGAAATTGTAGAAATATCTAAAACGAGGCCAATAAAAGCGCGCCACATGACCCATAAAACGCGGAGTCATATAATTTTATTTAGTCTGCAAGTGTTTCTTGTATTATGAAAAGAAAAGTGATTTATGTTCCCAAAATATTTTCCAATTTCGGTATATTCATGGATTGCAACCGTGATTAGAGGAAAATACATTTTATGCCTGCTTCAGACAATCGTGACCATGTTGGGCGCCATTATACACTAAAGGTAAAATCAAATTTTCTACGACCACTCAATGGTTATCGATGGGCCAGTAAATATTCAAGTCGTCAACGTCGAAGTGACAACACAACAATCATTTGCATGTTGTGTGTAGCAGCCAACAACATCTTTGAGAACAGCAGATTTAAATTGATAGACGCGCGATGGGATATTACTCAACTACTACTCAATTGCCCTAACCCCTTGTGGGGCATAGCGCGTCAACTGTTCCATGCGACCCAGTTGACGTTTCGTTGGCATAAACTGGTTTCGGAGAATGCTGTTGCCAGCATGCACCTCCTGAAACCTATGGGCCATCGCGTAGTGAAAAACGGCTCTCGAAGCCCTTTGCGATCATCCGATGGCCCATCGCTGTGACGGCTTCGAACTATTCGCCACTGAACTCAATCCGCCCGTCCACACAATGGCGATGGCTTCAAATGGCTGGAGTTGGGCCATTGTCTGTAGCAGACATTAAACAATCATTGCTGCGATTAGTACGAGTATTTAGTTTTTGGTTCATAATACTCGTACCATTGTTGGGAACTCCGCTCAAATGGCAGAAAATCGGATTTTTATAAACGACTGAAAACAACGAAAAGTTGAATATAGAACACTTACGGCTACTTTTAAAGGGAGCAGTTTGTGCAGCGACAGATTGCTGCATATAAAGGCATACACCGACATGGCAACCACCGCGATTTACAAGTTTACATTGTATTTAAATACCATGTCACCACTTCACAAGCGGCTCGACTTGCCTCTAAACTTGCCACGGTTAGTGTTCAAACATACCCATGGCGGCTGCCCCTGTAATCCTTTATAAACAACTATGTGCCACTGCTCAAACCGCTTATGGAGCCGCCCTCTATTAGTACGAGTAAGTGCAGCCTAAAGATACGTGTGAACACCTCAAAATATTGCGGCATTTTTTCGATGTCCTCTCATCTTGGGCACTCCGGAAACACTAAAGTAAAATATAATTTTCTTACCACTTTGTGATCAAAACAATCCAAAGGGATGGATTTTATCTGTGGATGGAAAAAAGGGACGCATGATCACACTTTGTGGATTGCAATATTCCCCACTGGAGACTTTTCGACGGGACTCCTTATTCGCTGTTTCAATCGTTGTTTACTAAATAGTAGCACGTGCTGAGATAATGTTCTGAAAAATTTGGAAACTTATGGAAAATTTTGTATACAGGACTTGTGTACAGTAAAATACGATTTCCATGGCGACGTTGACCAACAATTATTTGTGATAGTTGATCCAAAACAGAGATAGCAGAAGTGATTTTTTTTCGCTATTTTCGCATATGACACACACTTGCAAGCCCCAAACAGCCACTGGCTAAGTCAGTTATAGCAAATTCATAAACAGTCATACTTTTGCCATCAAATTATCTCACATTGGGCGCTAGTCCAATTAAAAGAATATTTAATTATGTTGATTCTGCTCCTTTTTTTTAGGATACACAACAAATGAGAATGGAGCTGGAAAGTAGACGGCTTCGCCCGCAGTATGAGGATTTTATATGCCCAATGCCAATATGAGATAAATTATCCTACTCCTGGAGATTAGCAATTTATGTTAAGACGAAATCGACTTGCATTTGCGTCAATATTTTCGACCTAGGATGTAGATTTAATGGATGCAGGGGTGGGCTAACTGTAGCAATAGAAATATGCCATTATTAACCAATTTTAAGTAGATATCAAAATTTCACTATTTTCTGTTTTCTATGCTAGTGGAATTCCACGTTTCTGTAAATGCAGTTCTCCAGATGGACGGACCGACGACTGTTTTTTTTTTTTTTTTGACAGATGGACTTATTTATAGATGGTTTACATGTTGAAGTTTTTTTTTTGTTGAAAATGGCAAATAGCGCGCTCGGTAGCCGTGAAATCTCGGTCGATGCTTTATCTAGAGAACATGGGTTTGATCTCCGGCGCGTCAATAAATATGGTCTGTAGAACTCCTACAGCGCTCCAAGGTAGTTAGTAAAATACGACTCGAATAGGAAGAGCATGCTAGCAACTGCACCGTCCGAAATCTATGCTATGGAAACATTAACAAGGCATAGTAATGCAAGCGATGTTGAAGCGCCCATGCCCCTGAAGAGGTCAAGGCAAATAATATAGGTACTTTGATATCAAAGATAAAAGTAATCATGAGACGAAAGTAAGACTGCAGACTTTAGTAGCTTCGTACTGAGGAAATTGGTAAGTTGCCCTCAAGATTTATAGTTTTCAAAAAAAAAAAGAATTATTGTAGTTGGAACTATAACTATTCGATTTTACATTAATACTGCCGTGACCATTCATTCGGGTTTATTCGATAAATAATATTATACAACTTAATTTTGAAAAATTATTTCGGACTAACTATCTTCAGTAGTTTTAATTCTAATTAATTCATTCACTAACTTTTAATTGTATTTCCTTCCCTAGTTGGAAGGGCTTGCAAAGATCGAATAAGGTAAAGAAGAGTTGTCGATACATTTTTTCAACTTTTCCTGGATCTATGATGCTTTGCCTATAGTGAATTTAGGTTGAAGCCATCTATCTGATCAAGACAGTTGTATCAATTTAAAGTTCTATTAAAATTGTATATAAATTCAATCAAAAAATAAATAATTTTCTAGCATTTTTAGGTAATAAATCGCTGCTTAGTAAGATATGATCATTATCTTTCACTCCATCCTAACATTCAGTATGAAGTCCCAACTCAATTTGAAATTGATATAAGACTAACTCGTATGTTATGACAGTTCCAGCAACCTGAAAAATAGAGATAAGTTTTCATATTTTTAATATTTTTTTAATATGGAATGAATAACTGAATAAATAATTCTTACACTCAGTACAAGACCACGTGTTAAGTAGAAAAATCTCATTCCAGATAAGGCAACCGTGTCAGTGTTGACTTCTTGTGAGAAACGTTTCACCTAGATGGAGATAATAATGAAGTATCATAACTATACAATTCACATATTAAGCATGAACGGATCCCATTGCAGCGCATTGATACCAAATTATCCATTCAAACTTGAACAAAAGTCCACCGGCGGATCATTCCACGTATCAGTGTAGAAAATCCGAAAGTTTTAGAAAACGGTTTTGATTCGACTGTCACTTTTGTATGGGCCGTAAACAATTATTATTAACGTAAATGCTAATATTACTACTCTTCCTATATTATATTTTCCAGAGCATTAATCCTTTTTTCGGGTTAGGTACAAAATCCTCAAATCAAAATCCACTAATCAAATCCACCAATCAAAATCCACCGATTCAAAATCCACCAGTTCAGAATCAATAAATTTTCGTAAGGAAAAGTTCCAGTACGAAACCAGTTTTATATCATGTTTGCACTATACTGCCGTTTCTGCTTTAAGTGGAAAGAACCTAGAATACGAACACAGTGGACTTGTAGCTCCATAATTTCGGAAGTCCCCTAAGTTGATGGTAAGAACCTAGAACTCATACATACAAGCACCAAACGAATTTACGCTCCAGGAACTACAAGCTCTGCGTATGTGGAAACTAGGTTCCTTCAATTCAGCAGAAAGAGACTCTGAAGTCAAACTTAACGAAAATCCGCTTTTAAAATTCCACCGTCTGTGAGTTCTAGATGCTTACCATCTAATCCAAAGTAGACTTCGAAACCGCACTCTATGAATTTCCGCTTTAAGGCGAATATACACCATCCGGAATTCCGGACAGGCCGCCAGACAGGCCGTTTATTTCAATAGACGAATGTATTAGGTGTACAACTTTGCTTCTGCCGTTTTCTGACAGATGGATGTGGCACAAAACAACGGAAGCAAAGTTGTACACTTAGTAACCCTAGTACATAGTCTTATCTTATATGTACCTCCAAACACCATGAATCCTTCGGTACACAACGGAAGATTTCGGTGGGCCGTTTGGACTCTTCGTGAATGTTGGCCGAATACAATGAAACGGCCAGCGTTCTTCCAAATAAAAAAGCCAGCGAGAACCAGAAATACACAGAATGAGCAACTGATGGCATTTTACTGAAAATATAAAATGGGATTATTTGTATCAGGTATTAATTATAAATCTGAATCAAATTTTTTTTTTCATTGTATATGCTATATGTATATTATAAACAAGCAAAAGCTCGCTACAACTTACTTTACACTTTTCAACAGTTGAAGGCATATAAAGTAAACATTGTTAGATAAAGATACCATAGTTATGACTGATATGGCACTGTCGATGTCGTCAAGGAGATCGCATACGTTTCGATAATGACTTCGATGTTCATACCAAAAGGATTCAGGTACTGCCTTAAAAAAATGTAAATGAAATAATTTTAAAATGCAGCGCTGGGTGGTTGACATGTTTTATAAATTTCAATTTCGATTTTTTTTAAATCTAAAGCCCGACACAGGCTTGCATCCAAAATTTTCCCAGGGCATCCAAAATTTCCCTGCCAAATCCATACATCGACCGGGGAAATTTTGGTTTTTGGACGAATGTCTGTGGCTATCTTTAATTAGAAAATGGTAGTGGGCCTGAGGAAGGTACAAGCACAGCATTCCGAAGGTCTATTGACCTCCGAGGATCTCACTGGGTGGGTTTCTGGGTAAGTCTTGGGGCAGAAATGTCCCATTGCCCAGAAAGTGGTTATTGTTTAGTGGACAGCACTACGTATAGCGGCTTATCGAAATCAGTTGGGAAAGGTTCAACATCTAGCTTGCATAGCAATAACTGGGGCTAGACCATCCGCTGCTCTAGAAATGCTGCTTAACATACTACCACTGAACAAGTAGTAGTGACGAAGGAGTGAGTGCCGGTGTATACTCCGAAAAGCTGAAAGTCAATAATTCGTTTCGTTTACCGGATCACTACAGCTTTTTCAAGGCGGAGGCTTCGGCGATATCAGAAGTTTTGGCATGGTTGGAACGTCACACCGTAACCTGTGGACATCGCTATATACACGGATAGTCAAGCAGCAACAAGATTTGTCGATTCCGTGCCCAACTGATCTACGTTAATGGAAGAGTTCCGCTCGTCTCTTGTTTAGCTGAAAAAAATTTTCAACATTTTATTGTGATGGATTTCTGCCCAGAGTGGTTTCGGTTACTACTGCATGGCTGACGAGCTTGCTGGTTAGATCGTAATGAATGCTCATCGCTGCTTGTTTAATGTTAATAATGACTGATGCGTTCAGCAGGGCTAACACAAAATGGAGTACTAACAACACCTGCCAAATAACAAACCTGATATTGCCTTGAATCCATCCTGGCCGCTCTCCTAAGTTTCAGTCAATGGAAAGAAAGCACATCGGCGTGCTGGTGGGAGTTACCTCTGGATATTGTCTGATTGGCAAACACGTCAGAGGACTCCAACTTAATTACAGGGATTTTTGTAGTAGTCCCCATGTCGAAGGTGAGGTGGAAAGTCCTTCTCATCTTCTTTGTGGCTGCCCTGCCTTAGTCGTAAGGAAGTATGAGATTCTTGGGTTTTTCTTCTTCAGAAATTTGGATGACCTAAAAGACATAGATATCAACAAGCCCGTTAGTTTCATTGTCATAATGTTAACTAAGCCTGGTTCAATTATTCAACTGTATTTACGGAGATAAGTAAGAAGTAAGAGAGAGAGAGAGACACATCTGGTCTAAGTGTGCTGTGTCATTCATGGCAGCCCTTCTAACCTAACCTAATCCAAGTGCGAAAACATTAAGTTTACACAAAGTTGGTAAGTTGGTAAACTTTGTTACTTTCATCTACTAGGCAACGATCTATATGGATGAGATCTAACGCACATATACACTATGTGTGTGGGGAACCAAACTTTAACAGCTGTTTTGGTTGTTTAGACTGGATGACAATTGTTTGGTTGACAGTTCCTAGTTTTAAAGAAGTGAATTGGCGCAGTGGAATTTTCAAGTGCGGTTTAATAAGAGAAAGTTAAGTTTGTTTGGTGAAATTTTTTCGTAATCTTGCGAGATTCGAATCTTAAATTCTATTTGTGGGCTTGTAAATGTAAAATATAGTGCGAAACACCCAAATTTTACAAAAATAGCGCGCGTCGTAAAAGTCCGCCGAAACAAGTGGAATTTCCGGAAAATAAGAATCTCATTACACACGTAAAAGTGTTGAACGCGTCCTTTAAGATGTGCGGAACCGTGATGTGGCGTTGGAATAAATAAAATACAATTGTGTTCTTAATAAAACAATTGTTTTCTTTCGCGGGCCATTTCTCGCCAGTCGCAAGGTAAACAGATGTCCGTCTGTCATTTTCACCATTGGGCTCATTCATATTGCTGAGCCGCTACTTCACCTCCGTAGCGAAAAGTGCGAGAGTCCCGGAAATAAAAAGATTTCGTACTAGTTTCGTGGTTTTCGCGTTGTATTTCAGGATAAATTTCACAAAATCGTAGAGATAGAAATATTTGTCTTGATAAGACCTTCTGTATGTTCGGATCATGTGCCATGTGGATTCCGATAGCACACACAATAACAAAGCGAGGTAGTCATTCCAGAACGAATGCTCCGGAGCGGCAGTAGTTGCCGCGTTGTTGCTCATGTTTGGTGAATGAGCCCATTGAAAATGAGATAGTGTTGGTGCGCACAACCACATGAAGAAAATGGTTCCCAAAATTCTCGCTTATATTACATCCTGTATTCTTTCATCGTAGCTACTAGGTAAGCTTTCTACAATCCTGACCATATGTATTAGGAAAAATAATGAGCTCCAGCCAAAAAAGAAACACGAATACAAACTTACCTTGCCCTTCACTCGAAACAAACTCTCATTAATTTGTCGAAATTTTTCCGACAGGCCGACACCAACCATCATTACAAACAAATCCATATAACTCCAAACGAAAGTTCCAACGATATTTAACAGTTTCGCACAAACGGCTTTCCATATTGAGAAATCTGTCACCGAAAATATATGATACAGGTGTATTCTGAAGAATGTCTCAAACGGTTCCTGCCCTAATTGGCAATAGTTGACGTAATGTATGTTGGATATAATGCTAAGAAGATGTTCAACTGGAAACAATAATAAGAAAAATTTCCACAAAAATTAAAAAATTTATTTCACACTGAAATAGCCAGAGTAGAGCAGTACTGTTTGGGTAACTTGGTGATAGAGTCGTTCCCGATCCTGGTCATCTTATTTCGCTCAGTCCTAGTATAGCGAAGCTATTTGCTGTTATTTCCCGTTCGACTTCATTGAGCCTCGCACTATTGCACTCGCCCCACATCGTTCGAACGTTCCAAAAGCCGATCGTGGGGTTTGGTTGTACTTTTCAATAAATTATAAGGACAGTGAACGAAGCATAGAAAAAGTACAGGCATTTCGAAGTACAATGTGTGCGTTCAGAAGGAACTGAGCAACTTCCGCTCAGCGAACATGTTCAGAACGAGCGGGTTCAGAAGTGACCGAGCAACTTCTGCTCGGGTGAGCATGATCAAATTTCACCGAGCAAGAAATATTTCTGCTCACTGATCAGTGCTCAGGTTCTTCTTCTTCTTTTCAACCTCACGCTCATGTTGCGAGTTTCGACTTTTGACAGTTGTCAAATTGGGTTTGTTGTGTTTGGGTTGTGTTTTCTTGGTGTTTTCGCCGTTTCTGTCTTGTTTTTTCGTTTTTTTTTTGGGATTTTCATCATGGACAGCGTGGGATTCATGTATTTTCCACTTTTTGGCACTTGACGTCTAAAATTGTCATCGTCAGCTTTCAGCTGGTCGATTTGTCAGCTGGTGAAGTAGCATTCAGCAGGTGCAGACTCCAAACCGAGCAGCTCCGGAGCTGCTCGCGAGCAGTTGCGGAGCTGCTCGCGAGCGGTTTCTGCTCTTTTGCCACCTTCTGAACGCACTCAATGTCCTCCACATGTCTAATACGTATTTAAGCTCAAATATTTCGCGCATTTTGTTATTATATAAACGCCACTGCTATCGCGTTATACAAGGGTTCACCTTTGAATTTCGCTCTTCAAGCGGGTGATAGTCTATTTTGTGAGAAAGATTTTCAAAAGCCATCACTCTGACCCGTTGCGTCTTTCCCTATAAATGTTAGCAGGGGTAATATCAACGTCCAACGCATGCAAAGGTTTCATTTTCCTTAGAATATAAATGCTCTAAACTCTTATACTTTCTAAAAAGAAAAATTACCCACCGGAGGCTGACTAGACCGATCTTTGCGGACAAACTGACGTATACAAAAACAAACACAGCTGAAGAACCTCTGTCATTCTATTCCAATTATTATGAAATTCCGAATTTCATGTATACTCATACATACGAGTATAGTAGACGTAGGTGTGACGCAACGGGTTAAAGTAAGGTTTCATCACTTGGCTCAACATCAGAAGATAAAATAACTTACTCATTGACATTACAAGCACCATCAAAGCAATCATTTTGATCGTATTGGCCATTTTAGCTCGTTGTAAGTGTGACCGGAACTCTGGCAATTGAATCTCAACATTATGCCATTTTCGCATCAGTGCAGGCCATTTTCTTGCTAAATTTCCGAAAAGGCAAAAGGCCAAAAAGCTGGATCCATAAAAAATTATTGGATCTGAAATAAAGAATCGAAAAGAGGGAAAAGGAATTAAAAAAATGTGTCCTAAGGATCATGCATTCTACAAGCTTACCTACATCAATTGCGTGGAGAAAATTGGCTTTCAATACATAGTATATTGTTAAACCAAAGTATAATAACAAACCAACAAACACGGAAAAGGCGTAAAATGTTGAAAAGCTGATCCACTCAAAAGAGAGTCCATTTGCATTTTTAGCTCTTACACCCTTAACGGGCATCACAGCAAACAACTGGGCAATTGTGAGCACTGAAATGTAGTGAATATTTGATGAGAAAGGCGTGACACAGTTCGGCTCGACATCGACTCGACCTTGATCCGATCTTTTTTCCGCTCACGGGTCGACTCAGAATCGATGCGACTCTAACTCAAAATTGATCTCGGTACATGGTACATAGACATACAGTAGAGCGTCAATAATCTGGATTAATTAGGATGGAACCGCTTCCTGTTTATCGAATTGTCCAGGATTTTGAAATGCATTATAGAGGGCTGGTAGACGTCTTCAACATAAAAAAAAATCTGTTGATTACATAAGTGGAGCGAATGAATGGAAAAATGCATGTATTTATTACATGTTTTAATTAGATGAAAAATGCTGTACTGAGTGTAAAGTATTTCATGTACAGTCTTATTTAATATACAATACTTTTTTAACAGACTTGAATCCAGATTATCGACGAATCATCAACGCTCTACTGTATTACATACATACCCAGCCATCATCTTTCAGAAATCATAAGCCAATAATCATCTTCCAAGTCATCATCCCCTAAACTACAATATTGAACCATTACCAGCGCAAATTTTACCCGTGGAACACATAACTTTCGCACCGAACACCAATCCGCAGAATATCATACAAAGAATGCATTTCACACATTTGATTGAGAATCCGGTCCGCTAGATACGAATACTCTTGATTTTCAATTATTTTTTGGAAGTAATCCGACTCACTCAACATTTCTGTTGCAAATATACCGCATGTGTCGAGTTAAGTTGGAGCGCAGTTGAATCGGGGTCGAGTCGTCCAGTGGACCACATTGGATGGCAAGGGTGCTATGATGTCGAGCGCGAGTTCGAGTCGAGCTCGGATCGATGTCGAGCTGATCTATGTGCTGAATGCAGACGAGGTGATGTGACGAAAAACAAACCTGGCGCGACAGCCTCATGAAAACTGCCATTGTAAATAAAATCTTCTCTGGTTGCACGTCGTAGCCACTTGCAGGCTAGAAATAAATTTAATTCGATTGACTTTTCGACTTGGTGGAAATTCATTTAATATTTATATTAAACACAATCTTCTTGGTATATTTTATATGCCAACGAAACGTCAACTGGGCCACATGGAACAGTTGACACGCTATGCACCACAAGGGGTCAGGGCAATTGAGTTGGTATATTTTCATAGTTTTGTAGTAAAAACAAAACCATTATAAATCGGTCAAATATATGCCTATCAGCTTGTCCGTCTGTATGTATGTCTTTCTGTCCGTATGTCCGTCCGTCCATCTGTCTGTTTGCCTCTCTGTATGTCTGTCCATCGGTCCGTCTGTCCATAGAAAAGCTCACGAACGGCTAAAACCACATATTTGAAATTTGGTTGGAATGTGTACAAATGTTGTATATATATCACTGGAGAAAGCAATAGGCTAACTTAAAGGAGGGTCCCCATAAGAGGGGAAATGAAGCTCAATTTTTTTTTCGTCTGTTATTGGCAAGTCAAAGGTACCACCAAGTACTTTCCATTTTTTTTACACTTTCTTCAAATATGAAGAAAAAAGATAAGAAGGGGAGGAGAAAATCATCTTCAAACTTTCAGGTCACAAACTTCTTAGTCAATTGTGGTACAACTGTCGAAAATCAATTGACATTTGTTTAAAATACGTAAAGTACGTGCAAACCCACTTTAAACAAGCAGCAACTATCATCTTCGATGGATACTCTGAGGACCAAAATCTTGAGTGCGTGCACATGTTTTTTCCGTTAACAGTACAGCGAACGTTGCACACCTTCTTGTAGGCAACAAAAACAAACATGATCGGCTTATCCAATTTTTGTTGAATTAGTTTCCAGAAGCAGGCTGTAGTACCCGGCAAGCTCCAGCAGATGCCGATTCTGACATTGATCGTGAAGCATTGAATAAGGATGAATCGTACGAGTCAATTATAATTGCTAGAGAGGACATTGATATTCTAGTGATATTAAAAGCAATAGACAGAAGACATTCAAACGTCTTTCTTGAAAAATCTGTTTCCGGACGTACGCGAAAAAAAATGCACTTTTCATCAAACTTCACGTTTGGAGGAAAAATCGCTGAAAACATTTCGGTTTTACATGCTTTTTCTGGGTGTGACACTACATATGCGACTCACAACGCCAGAAAAATGGGAACATTATGAATTTGGCCTTAATGGGAGAATTCTCTCTATTCCATATATAGAGAGCGTTTCCGTTTTAGGTAGTCCATTTCCGCTTTAGGTGGTAAGAGCCTAGAACCCACGCAGGGAAATGTGCAGGCCCTAAAGCGGAAATTTCTTGAGTTTTGTGAAAATTCTCTCTAATGAAGAAGAAAGAATTTTCCAATGAATGCTAAATCCATAATGTTCCGAAAAATTATATTTATTTCAACGCTGCAGAAGGATCTTCAACTACTGGATTCAATCCAACTTTTCCAAATGAACATGTTGCTCCATCCCCAATAGCCGCTCTTGGACAATTATTTTTCAACAAACTGTATGGTGGAAACAAGGACAACGAAAGTTTAAACCACCTTATTACAAAGGTTTCTTTCAATATGGGAATAAAATTATTTCAGTTTGGCTTCCCTACCACAAACTGAAGATGCAGCACCCCTAAATGCGTACAGAGTGTATCATCAGGTTCAAGAGGGGTTGGGCAATTATATAGACCCGGAAGACTGGAATTGGATAAACACAAAGAATATTTATTTGCCCTACAAAAAAAAAAAACTCTGGAAAAACGACTTTCTAAGGATCGTTGCGGATATAATGAATATGAAAGGGGTCTAAAAGTTCACCCAAAATGGCCAAATTCACACGAAAAAGTCGATAATATGTAAATGAACCTCTCAAAAAAATTTTGGTGTGCTTATACTTATTGTAGAAAAGTGTTTGAGCACTTATTTTGAAGGTAATTTTGAGTACTTTATTTTCATATGTATGCAAAAAAGCTTACCACTTTTGCGGTATTCACGAGAAAGCAAAAACCACCCCTCACTTTCGACTTTTGAGCGGCCACTGTGATCGACCTAATCGACTTATGACCTTGATTTAGATACCGTTGGATAGAGCTTGACTGGAAGGTCAATAGCAAGAAATATATCGAACAAAATCAAATTCACCCCCAACTAGACAATTTATTGTAACTTCTCCTACCCCGTCGGATACGAAAACTCAGTTTTAGATTCAGGACATGTCCCCAAACACCCCCACAATTTCGGCCATTACGTATTCTTTTTAAGTAAAATGTCTTTGTTCATTGCACTATTATTATTATTCGTGATTACTTCAGCTCTCTCGAGCATCTTAATAGGAATATTCGTCTGATTGCGTTTTATACAAAATAAAAATAAATTTATTCCAGTATTTTTGAAATTGTTATTAAATACGTAGGGTATACTAAAAATGTTTCATACCACAGCTTTTCCCTGGAGTATCCGTTTTCTCGTCATTAAAAAATGTGACTTTTTGATCTCCGTGACTCTTCAACCTAAATGAGATAACTAGCATTAATGATATCTAATTTTTGCGGATTTTTCATATGTAGAATGATGAATAATCCATCAGACATAATTTAAGGAGATTAATTCTGTCTGAAAGATTAAAGGAATTTTTACTATGCACTATATGCAGATGCACATTGACAAAATATTTAGATAAAATTCATCCATCTGGTAAAAGATATTAGGAGGAGAATGCTCTAAATTAAAAAAAAAAAGATATTGATGACTCTCTATATCACCTCGTTCCAATCACTTACTTGAAGCTAATTTTTTTCTTGCGAATATATAAACCTCTTATTGGAATATTATCAAATCTCAAATCGTTCCACTTCAATTGTTTTAAAAATTTCATATTTCCCTATTTTTCAGAGATACGAGAAAACTTGAACCGCAATGTTTTCAGAATGAATTCAAAATAGGACTAAATCAAATGCACAGATGCAGGATATAAATGCATTACGGTGCGCCCGTGAGACATGCAAAAGAATAATTTATTAATTGTACTTCTTTTGGTCATATTAGCACTCTATGCGCATTTGAAAGTCAAATTCGTGTTAATGAGTCGTTTGTCGAAGAAAATTAAATGAATGATGAATGATAATGGCCTGTAATGAGAGAAACTAGAAGCATAGTTTACATGCAGAAACCCTCTAGAATGTATGCAAATGATAAGAACGTTTTGTTTGCACAGTGAGTATGAGTAATCATATGTGTTCAAAGAAAAAAAAAAATATATTTATCAAATATAGTATAATATTTTACGAATTCAAGGTTTTTCATTAGTCATGCTAGCAAGCTTGACGGCTGGACCTAACAGAGCCAAGGGTATGTAATGAAGGGCACTGCAAAGATGTTGTAGAAACAGCAAAAAACTATGAGGTATCAACTAGCAAGGCGGCGGCATACGCTTGCAGGCAGCTCTATTCGGGAAATCGGGTGGGGTCTTGCCTGCCAATTGACTTCAGCCCATTACATTAAAAAGGAGTCCGAAGCGTATATACTCTAGACTTATACAGACCTAGTGGTGATACAAAAAGTACCTATTGGTAACGACTATATGCATTAAAATTGAGTTCCCTACATGGCCAGTTTAAAGGGGTGGTTGGCGATCATTCAGAAGGACCTTGACCATTCTCAAAATCAACTAACTAACGCACATTACAAATATTTGTCGAATTTTTCAAGTCGTTGGTTTCATTCTATCGGAAGTTATTGCTTATTTGAAGTCTCAGTTGTAGGGGAGTTAGAGGTTTCTTTTGAAGTTTCATTTGTAGTGGAGGTAGGGGTTCCTTAGGTCAGATCATGCCCATCATTGCCACCAACTAATTAAATCATGCTATATACATTTAAACAAAATTTCAAATCTCTAGCTTCATTCCATCGAAGTTTATCGCTTATTTGAAGTTTCATTTGTAGGGAAAGTAGGGGTTTGGTTGGTCGGATTTTATGTTTTTTCATTATCGACTAGCTGAATCCTACTACAAACATTTAACCAAAATTTCAAGTCGCTAGCTTTATTTTGTCGCAAGTTGTTGCTTATTTTAAGTTCAATTTGTAGGGGAGGTAGGGGTTCCTTGATTGGGATCTGGCCTATCTTTAATACCAACTAACTCAATTTTACTTGAAACATGTGACCATTAATTTCAAGTTTCTGGCTTCATTCTATTAAAAGTTATCGCTTATTTGAAGTTTCATTTGTAGGGCAGGTAGGGGTTCCTTGGGTCGGATCTTGCTCATTTTCAATACCAACAAAGTAGATCTTTTTGACAACATTTTACTAACTTTCTAGTATCATTCCATCAAAAGTTATCGGAATTAAAGGAATATTCAATTTATTGAAATTTGTAGGGGAGGTAGGCGTTCCTTTGATCTGATTGTGCCCAACTTATTAAAACTCAAGGAACTTCTCATCTCAGGGTAACATGCCAAAAATCAGGTGTCTACGTCAATTGGTTCAAGAGTAATAGACAAAAAACCTGAAAAGTAGGGTAGTACGGGGCTCTTTGTAGGAAAATTACCGTTAGTTTTCAACTGATCGATTTTATTTTTCCAGGAGAGTATAAGATTACCCTCACAAGCAATCTACCAAAGCTAGAGCTTTTCATGTTTATTTAATCGGGAGTTATAGATACATTTATGTATTTTACATATGTAGGGGAGGTAGGCGTCCTCTTGGCCTGATCATGCCCATTTTCAATACCAACCAACTAGATTATACTTCCAACATTTGACTAAAATGTTAAGGCTCTAGCTTTATTCTATCTAAAGTTATCGTGCGAACGGCAGACAGACAGACAGACAGACTAACGGACAGACGGACACTTGTGGGTTCAAAGCCCTATCAGCGTAAAAAAAATTGAATTTCTTTCACTTTCCCTATCATTCTCTGCAATTAATAATAACAGATAAACAACGACCATAAATGCGATGGAAAAAAATTACAGAAGGCGAAAATAAAAAACCAAAGAGCCCGATAGAGAGACTCGAACAAAAAACACTTTGTTGTTGTTGGTACTAATTTTTTTTTTCTTGCGAGTTTATGACTTTATTTTTATTTTATCGTTCGTTCGGGCTCTTTTATATCATGATTTATGTACGAGTAAAGATACATTTAAGCGAAAAAAAAGGTGCCTTGCCTGTTTGTTCTTATATCGTTCTTATATTATTCTTTAACCGGCATTTGAGCTCAAGCATAATTCTTCAAGGTAGTCCGGATGGCGCAACGGTTAGCACGTTCGCCTTCAACGCACTGGGCCCCAGTTCGATTCCGGGGATTTACGTGTCGGACTATGAGCCCACTCAGCTGTTAAATGAGTACCCATTATGGGGTAAATAACTCGGTTGAGCGTGTTGCTGATCACATACCTCTGCACAAAAAACCGTCACGATCTAGAAAATGAGATGATGCTAACTCATCTCGAGGCCGTGGTTCAAATTGGACTGTTGCGCCAGTTATTTATTTTTATAATTCTTCAAGAGATATATGAGAAGCAATAAGGGGAGTTTGTGATTAGCTGGGATGTGATGTGATATAACTAACCCTCCGACGTTCGCAATAGGAATTGGGACGAAACGAATCGCAATATGTCTGATAGATAAATGCCACTTAGACTATAATAAGTGGCGTAAAAACGAAAACTGCATTACGACAATTAGAAATTATGTATATTAACTGAAATGCTGAGTAAGCAAAAGCAAATACATATTTTAAAAGTGTAACGTTTTTTTTTACTTTTTAAACTTAACAGCTTTCAAGACATGAAAAATAAAGAGCAGTATATCAGTCTTCAAACATAACTATAAATTCTAGGAATTCAAAAAAAAATCAAATTCAATCTTAATTCGAATTAGTGGAATAAAGTTATGATTCCATAAATCAATAAAATAAAAAATATAAATGCTGAATTTTATTTTTTATTGTTAGCATAACTTACATAACTGGTCGCAATGTATCCCTCAGATATCGGTACTCTGTAAAATGCCACACATGGCACTAAAGTCACAAGTGCACTAAACTCATCATCTACCCAAGACATGAACCTACCACGAAGCCCACGTTCCGGGGTACAAAAAGAATGAAATGTTGCACAATGAAAATCGCTATGTATCTGACAGATATAATACGAGTGTCGGAGGGTTAAACATATTTATCCGTTCAATGATGGTAGTGTGGATTCTTAATCATTTGTACACTAGCCCAATTTTAATTATTGTATAAAAAATTTACCAATGGCTTCAATAAAATGAAATCAAACGACTAAATGACATACATATATGTAATTTCAT
Organism: Chloromyia formosa; assembly: GCA_964017055.1. Classification (NCBI taxonomy): domain Eukaryota; kingdom Metazoa; phylum Arthropoda; class Insecta; order Diptera; family Stratiomyidae; genus Chloromyia; species Chloromyia formosa. The sequence continues at coordinate 145,882,825 of OZ024814.1, forward strand.
ATAGGTGCTCTAAAATGATTTATATTTTATGCATGAACAATTTCATTTACAATTTCTATCAGTATGAATAATAGATACTTTTGAACTGCTGTATCAGCAATTGAAAAAAAAATCGCTGTAAGCGAACCATGATTTCCAGTAATCTTCACAGATGAACACTTCAGTCGCTCCCGTATAATTACTAGTAAATTGAATTTTAATATGCAATTTCTGAAATAGTATCCTGTTCGCTACTCCCCGCCACCGTAAATACAAGTTAAGCCATACATGTCCATGGCGTTGCCATAGCATTCATTGACATTCTGGTAACTTCTCATGAATTTCAAATTGCACTAGGACAAGTTCATAGGTCACAATTGTGCCAGCAACCTGAAAATAATTTTACTGTTATTGATAAATCGCATACATTACACAAAAAATGTAATTAAAGATTTTAAGTATAACAAAAATCCTTACGCTCAAGACCAACTTTCGGGTCAAATGAAAAAATCCCATTCCGGACAAAGCCACCACCTCGCTACTCACTTCTTCCGAAAATCGTTTCACCTGAAATGTGGACTATGATTCTTTTGTTTTGAAAAAGATGAACACTTCTTTCATAAAAGATACAAACAAAAAATCACAAACATCAAACCAACCTCAAGGCACCACGATTCTTTTGGGACACATCGAAAAACTTCCACCGGCCGTTTAGATTCATCATTAATTTGTGCCGAATATAAAGATACGGCCAAGGTACGTCCTATCAGAAATGCCAACGAGAACCAGAAGTAGACGGCATGAGCGAAGGACGGCATTTCACTGAAAATAGTTCTAGATGGAGGCGTAAATTGTGTAGATGTAAAAAAGATTGGATCTCACCTCAAACTTCGCATCAGTTTCATACAAATGAAGTAGAGATTGTTCGAAAAGGATACCATTGTTATGATTGAAATGGCACTGTCAATGTCATCACACAACTGGCATAAATTCCTATAGTGATTGCGATGCTCACGCCAAAAGGATTCTGGTGTTACCTACGGATTTTTAAGTACAAGTTATAGATTATATTTAATTCTAGATAAGCAATCATAATTGGGCTTTATTAAAAAATAAAAAAAAAAAAAAAATCGCCAAAGACTCAACCTAGACTCGATGGCGACTCGTAATTAGACTGCTCTCGACATCCAATGTAAATAAATGGAGGAGAAATACACAGATCAACTCGACTCGACTCAGACTTAAACTATGCTCAAACTATGCGATCAGCTTTAGAACTTGTAATGAACCAATTTTAACGTACATACAGTGAGCCACAGTGAAAATGAGCCACCTTATGTTTGAAAAACAATTACTTAAAAAATGGCTGAAAAACCATTCAGATTAAAATTGATTTTAAATAAATTTATTGTCCTAACATATAAGATCCTTATTTCAGTATGTTTTACAATTATTTTTTCTGCTTAGTACATAAAAACCTATATAAACTTAAAAATTCAAAAATATACCTCACAGTAAAAATGAACCACTTGAATAAAAGTAAAAAGCATATACATACATACATATAAAAGTAAAAAGCATGACCCACTTCAAATGGTAAAAACTTTAGTGGTAGATAGCAGTGACGTGCACTCGTAGTAAGCAATTCCAAACTGCTTGACTTACCGAAATAAGCAATTCAATAATAAACTTTGCTTACACCAATACACATATCATCATTTCAGTCAATGTTTTTCTTTAAGCTGAAGAATACATATTATCATTCAAATATTCCTTTACACATTCAAATTCTGATCCGCGCCTTCTTTTGGTTAAAACACATTCGTTCAATTACTTTAGATAATATTCAAACCTCCCACATTTTGCACACCATAGACACCAAACTTAGAATAGGAAAATGTGCCTAGATCTTTAGATGCATGTACCAAGTGTGCATCCAAATACTAGAGACATGTTGATTCCAGAAAATGGGAATCTTGGATTTCGGTAGTACATTGGGCAACGATTTTTTTTTTTTGTTTTGTTCGCAAATTTATATGAGACAAGTCAAGCACTGGCGCGACTGCTTTTGTGTGTGGGATAAAGCCCAATGATGCTTGTTAATGAAATGTTGCCAATGCAGGGAATGTTTATGGGAATTTGATTTTTCCAGTAGAGCTTTTGTTTTTGTTATGTAATGGATTTTCCGTTGCAATTTAAAAGAGGAAATCAGTGCAATCGGGTGATTTTGATTAAATTGTGATTTGAAGTTTTTTGACCGTTTGTAGTGATTTAATTGATTTGATTTGTGATAAAAGTGGTAAGTTTTCTTTTCGCATTATGTCGGAGTATTGCTGCGCGACGGATTTCGTACTAAAAGCGGGATTTTCAACTCTTTCCTTTGCCAAGAAAAGAGAAATTATAGAATCGGATAGACCGAAGCCAGATCTTAGTTTAGAGTTTAAATTAAAAAATATTACGCGAAAATTCCATATCGAAACGTATGAAAAGTACATTTGGTTAACGGGAAGCTGTAAATTAAATAAGTTATTTTGCTGGCCGTGTCTTTTGTTCACGAATGAAAAATCTGTTTGGAATAAAGCTGGATTTAGTGATTTGAATAATTTTACGGGCTCAGCAGTAAAGCATTCAAGTTCCGAAAAACATCTTCAGTCGTTAATTAAATTAGATAATTTTGGTTCTCAGCGTATAGAGTTTATGCTTAGTAACCAGGTGGCAATATCTGTTAGTTTGCATAATGAAAAAGTTGAGCGTAATCGTAATATTTTGAAACGTTTAATCGATACTGTAATTTTTTTGGCAAAACAGGAGCTTCCTTTTCGCGGAAATAATGAAGACTCTTCTTCAAATAATCGTGGTAATTTTATCGAAACCGTAAATTTCTTGAGTTTGTACGATCCGATAATTGAGTCCCACATAGATTCTATAAAAGCAAATGCAGCGTTTTCGGGTTTGTCTAATAGAATCCAAAACGATCTTGTTTCCGCTATAGCTAATGTGGTTCGAAATAAAATCAATTTGGAAATAAAGGAGGCTCCATTTGTAGCTGTAATGGTCGACGAAACGCCAGATGTTAGCGGTCGGGAACAATTAACGATGATTTTTAGATATACAATATCAAATGAGATTGAAGAAAGATTTATCGGATTTTTGGATGTAAGCGCTAATCGTACAGCTACAGCAATAAGCTCTCACATTTTAAAACAATTGCAAAATTTTAATATCGATAAGAAATTAATTGCACAATGTTACGATGGCGCAGCAGTAATGAGTTCTCAAATTCGTGGAGTTCAGATTTTAATTCGGGAAAAACATAAATCGGCAATTTTCGTTCCATGTTACGCTCATTCACTAAATCTAGTATTGTCTAAAGCAGTTGAGTTTATTCCGGAAATTAAATTATTTTTCGCGCACATCAATAAAATCGCATCATTTTTTAATACATCCACTAAAAGGTCGGACCTTTTTGCAAATATAAAATAGTAAATCGTCGTTTACCATCGGTTTCCAAAACGCGTTGGCATTATCATTCGCGTATTATTAACGTTATATTTGAACATAAGTATGAAATTTGTACAGTTTTTGAGACAATTTCGAATGGTTCTCAACACTGGGATGGCGATTCCTCGACTTTTTCCGATATATACTTACAAAAATTCGCAGAGTCAGATTTTCAATTATATCTGTTAATTTTTTCTGAAATTTTTTCGAAAACTGATATATTATTTAATATTATTCAGAGCAAAGTGGTAAACATTTCATATGCAAGCCAAAAAATTATTGAATTTGAAAATTGGCTTGAAAATGACTTTTCTAAAAAGTTTGATAATTTCTATTCGACAGTTACAGCAGAATATCAGCCACCACGTAAGAAATGTAGAAATGGGATAGATCCTTTACAAAATTTACGGCGGATATTTCGGGAGATTATAGATGTTATTCTCGGGCAAATTCGAGATCGATTCCATTCGTTTAAAGATCTTTCATTTTTAGAGTTGCTTGAACCGAATTATTTTTCTAAATTCAAGTCAAATTTTCCCGATAAAAATTTTGACTCACTTATTGAATATCACGGTCAATTTTTCGACAGAATAAAGTTGAAAAATGAGCTAAAAGTTATTTATTCTTCAGATGAGTTTAAAACGCGAATCCTAGTAAAATTCTCGATTATTTTCAAAAACGGCCTTATGTCGCAAACGGTTTTAAGCAAGTTCATATTTTAGCAAAATTATTAACGTCAATTCCAGTCACAGTGGCAACTGCGGAAAGGTCATTTTCAACACTAAAGCGCGTTCACACATTTTTGAGAAATCGCCAATCCCAAGAACGACTTTCGGATCTTGCTTTAATTGCGGTTGAAAAGGATCTTCTTATACAAATGCGAAGAGAAAACGATTTTTTTGATAATGTGATTAAAGAGTTTTTACTTAAAGAACGGCGCATAGATTTGGAATACAAATAAATGGCAATGGCGAAAGAATATTTATTTATTTCAAATACCCCTGAATTTTTCTTAGTCTTAATTAACATAATATTTATTTATCATTTCTTTTATTAGTAATATTTTATTTATTTATTTTTTTTTTGTATTCCGAATATATGTATGTGCCAATATTTTATTTATATCTTTCCTGATTTCTTCTTTAAGGCTTAAAGCCGCTTGGTATAAATGTTTTTGTGACTGTCCATATTCTATTATACAGTCCATTTTTGTTTATGCTAAATTGGCTTTAGGGCGCCCAACTGCTTGACTATGAAAAATTTCCACTGCACGTCTCTGGTAGATAGTACCGTTCATTGAGGAAAAAATTGACATCAAAGTGGACGCTCTGTATTTAACCGTTACAGAGCTATAGCCTTTTTGTTGTATTGTGTCAAAAAGCTTGACTTTCCGAAAAAATCTAAATTTACCACTCTCCTTTTAATTTATTCCGAGATTTTATCTCATTTTCTGAAACTACTTGTACATAAAATTTTATATAAAACATATAAAACTTCCCCGTTTCGAAATCCACCGTTACCTCAAAGATAAAACTGTTCAAACTTTCACATTCGATTTTTCATCGAAAATTCAATTGGTTATTTGAAGAGTTACAACGGCACTTTGAACTGACAAATCTGCAATCTTTCACAAAATGTGCCCCCGTAGGATAGTTTAAAACGGTATATTTCTTTGATACTTTCGGATTTGACAATTTGCGAATAATACGCACTAGAGGTTGGTACCAACCTCTCTGTACGAATATGTTGCACTTCTCCCACGAAAAAGTTACAATGTAGACTTGCCCAGAGCACATTACCGCAGCACTCTACACGACACCTGATTTCATCTACTCAAAAGACCGGTTTTCAAGCGAAATAAAATGCAAGGTAATTGTTTTCGCGTGAAAATCGCTCATAACTATGTGTAGACATTTTCTTTGAATGAAACAAATTAGTACCGAGAGAGTGAAATTTTTTCGTGCGAACACAACTTTTGACAGTTTTTTGTATGAAATTTCGCACGAAAAGCGGCTGTTAGTACCTACCCTAAGCCTAGGAAGAAAATACGGTCAGGTGATGAAACAAATTTACTACAAGCTTGACTTAACAGGTAGTCCACGCTACCAAAGCAAAATAGGAAAAAAATCATATAGTTTTGAAATTTGGCACAAATAATGTGGAGACGCCTATGAACATATGCTCCAAAGTCTCTGTTGATCGGAGGTCCGGAAGTGTAAGGGAAAGGGGGTCAAAAGCTATTTCTTACAATTTCCCATGGATATTTCGGTTCTTCTTCCATATTTATGGTTTTAGCGTAGATATCGATATAATAACAGGCAAGCGAACTCGTTTAGTTTTGAAATTTTGCAAAATTAATAAAAGTAGTCTTGTGAATACATACCTATATGATTGACACGGGGTCCGGAAGTGTATGGGTAAAGAGTCGACTCTCCACATTAATTGTACAAATTCCAAAACTATACAATCTTTTCCCGTTCCCGTTCTTCTCATTCGAACAAAGACCAAAAGTGAAGAGAACAACACGGATCATACGACGAGCGAACTCAAGCCACCATACAGATGATTCGCCGCGTGGGGGCGACTTGCGGACTTATCATACAAAGGTATAGGGGCGAAATAAATTGACGTTCCACCCACTGGCTTTCAACTCTGATCTAGAAGTGATTCAATACGAGGCCAGGATCATCCACGGTCAGTCGTTTGGTATGGGAATGAGCATTTGATTCAGCGAAAAGAACCCATCATTTGCTACAGTAGCAAATGTACTGAAGAAGGTAGTGGGTCGCTTCCGAAATTCTTGTATTTACTTCGAATAAATATTTATTGTAATTAGTAGAGCAAATGTTTTTGTTTAATCAGACTACAAAAATCGGAAACCAAGTAATCACTTGAACTTATGAGTTCGTCGGGGCAATCATTGCGTACAATATACGGTCTTAAAGCAATTGGAATCGTACCGATTCCGAGTCGATTCGTGTCTGTCGAAAAATATATCGCGTAAATTACGACTGGTAGTTGCATCGGTGTAGAGTCGACTTGTATATGGAAAGAATTACACTCACCTTTCCCTTCATTCGAAACAAACTAGAATTAACTTGACGAAATTTCTCCGATAGTCCAACACTAACCAACATAACAAACAGGTCCATGTAATTCCACAGGAAAGTGGCAACGATATTTAGAAATTTGCCAAAAAAAGCTTTCCACGGGGCAAAGGATGTAACATAAAATATTTGTGACAACTGTGACATCATAGCTTTTTTTACTGGATCGTTTCCTCGACTACAGTAGTTGGCGTTGTGAATGATGGTGATAATGTTCAAAAGATGCTCAGCTGAAGTCAAAACAAATTTTAATTAACATTAAAACTGTTAGCCTTAAGGCAGTCCGCAAATTGGTGTCTGTTCGCAGGATTCCTGTTAATAAATAGTTTGCGCTTTGGTTTTTTTTTCAGCAAAGGTTCAACTTTGCTAGATAGACAGAAAAATAATCGTCTATTAGCGTATCAACAAGTTATGCTAATTTTTGTGCTCCAACAAATAAAATTGACGCGCGTTCGGTCATCGTTCTACGATCTAGACCAGGGAACGGCAAACTCCAGCCCGCCGCTAGTTTTTATCCGGTCCGCGAGTTAATATTATTTTTGGCATGCAAATGAAATCAAATTTATAAAATAGTTAAAAGCTATTTTTTCAACAAAACGTAACTTGTTTTAATAAAATTTTAATTAATTTGCCCAATCCGAATGCGCGAGTGGAATGATATATATGATAATATTAATTCTACCATACGATAAAAGCCGAAAAGAAATTATGCTGGGATCATAAAGTAATAAATAATAAGTGTCGCAACAGTCCAATTAATGAGCAGTGGAATTCAGTCTACTCAACTTTACTCCGCTCCACTCACTTTATGCATACTACCCAGTGTCTTGAAATTGCTGTCTAGTGGCTTGTGATTGTGCCTTGTAATTGCAACAATAACCAATAAAAATAAAAATATACTATCATATAAAAACATAAAAAATGTGACGTTTAAAGAAAAGTATTTCTGGCTACGCCCCTGGTTCAGTCGTTTGTTTCACACCTATTTATCTTTTTAAACACGCAACAATTAACGTAGCTTGTTGATACGATAACAGCCGATCATCAGTCTATCAGGCAGTGTTGATTCTTTGCTAGTAAAGTCAAAAGCGCAACTCGTTCACAAAATATCACGCGACGCTCGAACGCGAACCAATGTGCGTACAGCGTTAACATAAGGCTCTTAGTAGGTACTTATACTTACTTAGTGACAACATTAAAATAACCATTGCAATGATTTTGATTTTTTGCGCAAGTTTCGATTTTTCAATTTGTGACGGATATTCAGGTAACTTGCTCTCGATATTTTCCCACCTTTGAATTAATGTTGGCCATTTTTTCGCAACATGCTGAAATTTGTAAAACATGCATCCAATCGATCCGTAGAAAATAATTGGATCTGTAAGGCAAAATAAACGAAACATTTACCGCATGTTCAAGTTAAGCTCAAATTACTGATCATTTGACGGTTTTACTATTCACCCTAACACCTAGGGCGCGCTATACCCCAGCACGTCAACTATTTCCATGTAACTTAGTTGACGTTTTGTTAGCATAAACTTTTTTAGTTTCGGACGATGTATGCTGACGTGGCTCGGTAACCGTGTGGTCACGGTCAACGCTCTACGATGCTACATCTAAAGAACCAAAGATTTAATCTTCGGCGCGTTAATAAAAACTGCCTGCCTCCCACATCGCTCCGAGCTGATGACAGTATAAAGACGGTGCGGATAGGAGGTACATGCTAGCAACTGCACCATCCGAAAAATATATACGATATTGAAACATCAACAAGACATAGTAATACAAGAGATGATGACGCGCCCATGACCCTGAAGGGGTCAAGGCTATTAACAGCCCCACACCACAGGAGGAAAACTACACAAATGTGCATGACCAGGACGTGGACGTGATTCGAAACCGTCGCTGACCAGTAGCATGAGACATCAGACTGACGCTTCAACGCACTGAACTACCGGCTCTCAATTGACGGTTACAATAATTTAAAAGTATTTTAAAATGCATTAAAATATACAGATTTATTTTAATAAATAAAAGCCCTCGAAAATAACTACCGCTTGGGAAAACTCTACCGACTCCAACAACCGTACCCCATGAATTTTGGTAGAAAAAAACCCACTGCCCCATTTTTTTTTTAATAACGATTTTCAAATTCGAAAAATTCCCAAAATTTTACGTGATTATTCATCAGTCAAATACACTGCGCAACAAAAAAAAAGTGGCACACCCAGTTTTTTTCGTACTGAAGCTAACAAGAATGGCAAAGGTGCAGTTTCTAATACCAGTAAAGGAAGAGTGAAAAGAAACAAATGTTTGGAAGGGTAAACTTCCGATATAACGGTAAATTTATGTCAATTTTACTAGAAACGGCCAAAATACGAAGATTGAATATTTTATATTCTATCAAAACAGCTGTTAATTTTTTTTAAATGTTTGCTACAGTTTAGTTGCCCAAAGACTTTTCCGCTAAACAAAAATGTAAATTTATGGGGAAATCTTACGAATTAGCACTACACATTATGGGGAGATTTTACATTGGTAAAGAAATCCCAAAACCCCGATTTAAAACTTTTGGGGAATTTTCCATATTTTTTCTTTTTTTTTTTTATGCGAGGGGGGGAGGCATAATTCATTAGGAATAGTTCCTAGAGCCCATCATGTCACTTACATACCTAATAATTTTGAAAAAAGTTATACGAGTACTTAGATACATACATACCTATTTCATCCAATTTTAACTGTCGCGCAAGTGAAAGATTTAACGTCAAAATGAAATATATGATTAAAAAAACACCTAAAATTGAACTGTAGATTGAGATGAGTGAGAACCACGAGAATGATAGCTCTTTTGCGCTTTTAGCTTTGACTCCAGACACAGGCATGACACCAAAAAACTGGGCGATAAGAAGCACTAAAAATTAAAAACAAATCAACTGAGCTGCAAATATTAGGATATGCAGTTAAGCACGTTTTCTCAATGATTCGTTAAACTGCCGGATAGCTAACAGGAACATGAGCTTATCCAAGTGATTAACTGGCCGATAAATATTTTGGTTTTTCTCATACGCACGCTAAATTACCTAGCCAATAAATGTGGAATGCATTTTGGGTTTTTGTTTTGGATAAGCGACTGCGATATGTTAGGATTTTGCTTAGGATAAACGATTAAGTGGAGGCTTGGTAATATACTTTTAAAGTTTATCTTTCCGATAAAGTTTAAAAGGTTGCCTTCAGCGCTTTCGAGAGGATAAACTCTAAACAGAGATTGAGAAAATGAAGTTGTGCATACAGGCACTTTATCCCTACGATAAATTTTAACAAGACATTGAAAAAACGGGCCTTAATATAGTTAATCAAGTGCAGACCTGGTCCTATGGCCTCGTGAAAAGTGCCTTTGTACATGAAGTCTTCCCTTGTGGCCCGTCTAAGACTATATTTAATATCTGAAAAATAAAAAAACAAAAATTGAAAATTGACTAATGAACCTTAGGACACTAGACTGAAGTCAGATTTTTCTTTCCTCCTTTTATATTGGAATCTACTAATTAACTAACACTAGTTCATAGGATAATAAATGCGTTGGTCAATTTTTTAATTGTTATAAAATACATAATAAGTGGAGTACATTTGATTTGATTTTCATTACAAAAATCGGAAGCGAAGCAGGCGGTCGCCTAGGGTGCCGACTCCGAAAGAACGCGAAAGAGAGCGTTGAGAGTGAATTTCGTAGAGCTGAATAAAATTCCATTTAGTTATAAATATTTCGCGATTCATCCCATTGAATGTGATTCTCATAGATCAAATTGACACGCACGAACGATTTAGAACATTTGGCTTCATTCTCCAGTGAGATAGCGACTTACCGACAGGCCCGACTCTACCATATGTGCAGACTGTGCATTTCATGTTAACGAAACGGCACTTAAGCTACATGGGAATAGTTGACGCACTATGCCCCACTAGGAGTTAAAGCAGACAGTAGTGGTTAGACAGGCGGCTATCGTCCATATCCTGCCCACTGAATTCTTCGAAATTGTACGGCTCTTTAAACTTCCAGCACATCGTACAGTTCGTACCGCTCATGCAGCAAATATTCGCCGAGGACCTTCCGTTCAAATGTGTTTTCGGAAGTTTGGGTTAGAGTTCAGATTTCGTAGTCAAAGCAACATTGATTATAGTTCACTGAACCAAAACTTAAATAATAATACTCACCAGCTGATTTCTTCACTATAGCCTTTCGCGAGAGTTGGATTTTTAATATGAATTTTCTGGAAAAAAAATTTAAATTTTTAGAAACGTTTAAGGAAAATTAGATAAATTTTAAAGTATTCACCTTAAGACCTCCCTCTTATTTCGGTTTAAGTGTATCTTTATGAAATCCTTATCGGAACGATGAGATTTTGAGATCATCCAGCGAACCATTTTCTTGGATGATCTAGCCCCAAAACACTTTTAAACTGTGAATTTTTTGTGCAAAAGCTTATTCTGTAATTTCTAATTAACACATTATAATACAAGTTTATTCAACACTTTTGCTAGATTATATTAAAATTAATAGAAAAAATTTCCTTCTCTTCTTCAACGCGCACACGGATCGTCACTGACCGTTCCACCCTTATGCAGTTGCACCAAGACCAATTCGTACGTTACTATCGTTCCAGCAACCTGTTCAGAAAACATACCATGAAAATCTATTCCGTAGTCCATAATTTATTTGGTCTACAACTTAATAATGAGACTTTTTTTGGAATTTTGGGCATTTATTCATAGATTTATTCATATAACTAAATTATTCAAAATATTGGCCATCAGCAGCGATAACTTTCTCCCATCTTTCGGGAAGTCTACGAATTCCGTCGCGAAAAAAATCTTGGGGTTTCGAGGCTATCCATGAATCGAGCCAGTTCTTAGTATCCTCATATGAAGTGAAGTGCTGATCAGCCAACGCATGAGTCATCGAAGCGAACAAATAGTAATCGGATGGAGCAATGTCAGGGCTATACGGCGGGTGGGGTAGCACTTCCCATTTGGTTGTTTCCAGGTACGTTTTCACGACTTGCGCAACATGAGGGCGAGCATTGTCATGCTGAAGAATTATTTTGTCGTGCCTTTCAGCAAATTGTTGCCGTTTTTCACGCAATGCTCGACTCAAACGCATCAATTGCAGCCGATAGCGCTGCCCGTCAATGGTTTCATTCGGTTTTAGCAGCTCATAATAAAGAACACCGATCTGGTCCCACCAAATGCAGAGCATAAGCTTGGAACCATGAATATTTGGCTTCGCGGTCGATGTTGATTGGTGCCCGGGCGGTCCCCATGATTTCTTTCGCTTTGGGTTATCATAATGAATCCACTTTTCATCGCCGGTCACAATACGATGCAAAAAACCCTTCCGTCTTTGCCTTTGAAGCAGTTGTTCGCACATGCAAAAGCGCCTCTCAACATCTCTTGGCTTCAACTCGTACGGAACCCAGTGGCCTTGCTTTTGGATCATTCCCAGTGATTTTAACCGCTTCGATATGGCTTGCTGAGTCACTTCCAACGAAATTGCGAACTCTTTTTGAGTTTGGCACGAATCTTCTTCGAGTAATTTCGTCAATTCTTCGTCTTCAAACTTTTTTGGCTGGCCAGGTCGCTCTTCGTCGGTAATGTCGAAATTATCATTTTTGAACCGATGAAACCACCGAAAACACTGTGCACGCGAAAAAGCATCGTCACCGTAAACTTCCACGAGCAATTTATGACTCTGAGCTGCAGTCTTCTTAGCAAAATAATGTCCAAGTAAAACTTCCCGCAAATGTTGTTTTTTTCGTGAATTTTCGAAACTTTCCATGGTCCGGTAAAATACGTTGTCAACAATCAACACGAAATGTTTATACTGACATTGACAGCTTATGAATACAAACTTCAAATGGTATGTATGTCAAAGATGGACTACCATTGGTTTATCGGTGTTGCCATCTCTAAAAAAAGTCTCATTATTAAGTTGTAGACCAAATATTATATTAAATTAAAAAACAATTTTATCGAAGTATCATAGATAGGTAGAATGTATTTTTCCAGAATTCAAGTATTTACTCACGTTTAAAATGAATTGTCTCGTTACATGGAAAAAGTTGAAACCGCTCAATGCAATTGTGCTGTTTGTTACTTGCTCTAAAAGACGTTTCGTCTACAAAAATCAGGACAAACAGGTGGACACCAAATTAGTAAGTGTCGTGAGTGAGGACAATTAGATACTTGCAAACATAAACGTGATAGGTGCATAGAACGGAGTGTCCATCGTTAGAGAGCATGCTACCTTTACAAATATGTGCATTCAGTGGCTTTGAGATCAAGGTACGATAAAAACTGATTTTTCTTCACATTCAAGGACGGCAAAGAATATTTGTCGTTTTATCAGAGTGCTTAAAGTCAAGGCGAAATGAAGGAATGCTTTTACAATAATTAGCAGGATTTTATGGAGACTATTTCCGAGCATTTCATTGAACATTCAGTGTGATAAGCCCCGTTCGATTCATTCGGATCAGATCAATTTTCATACAAAACCATTGACCGGCCGTGGATCGAGGTCTCATGAGAGTTGACATCTGGATCAGAGTTGGAAGTGAATTGGTTGAATGTCAACTTTTTTTCATCTTTCTTCTCCAGATTTAAAGCCATATGGGTCAGAGCTTTGCTTACTTCATTAAACATGGTTTCTTATAGGCTGAGATGATTGGGTGAGTGAGATTGGGTTTCAATTTAATATATTGTCGAAAAGACCTACTTGGAAGTGCCTACGAGAGGTCTGTAAAAGGGTATATACGCTTCAGGCAGCTTCGCTTTGGCCTGGATATTATTAAAAAAACCGACCGCCAACAACCCCCATTCCCTCCAATCAGGGCCGCCAAGAGAAAATCCAGGCCCGGGACTCAACTTTTATGGCGCCCCATAATATGACATAATATTAATGGAAGTTATTGCACTCATTTATTTTTCGTGTTTCAAAGTATCTGGAAAGTTCATGCAATTTTCCATAAATAGTCTCTGCATTAAAAATTCAGCTTAAGACCAAACCGAAGCTTCGCATCGGCCTAGAGTCCGAAGCATATATACACTAAACTTGTACAGACCTATTGGTAGTGGCAACGACCACATACGTACATTAAAGTGAGTTTCCTAAATGACAAGCTTATAGGGGAGGTTCACGATCATTCAAAAGGATCTTGACCATCCTGAAAATCAACTAACTAGCCCACACTACAAATATTTGTCGAATTTTTCAAGTCAAGCCTACGTTAAGGTGTTAAATATTTTCGGAGTGACAAAAACAATAGAGACCAGGCCGAAGCGAAGCTTCGGCCCGGATTCCGAAGCGTGTATACCCTAGACTTGTACAGACCTAGTGGTGATACCAAAAGTCCCAATTGGCAACGACCATATGCATTAAAAGTGGGTCTCTTATATGGCCAGTTCATAGGGGAGGTTAGCACTCATTCAGTGGGATCTTGACCATTCTCAAAATCAATTAACTAACCCATTCTACGAATATTTATCCAATTTTTCAAGTCGCTAGCTTCATTCTATCGAAAATTAACGCTTATTTGAAGTTTCACTTGTAGGGGAGGTAGGGGTTCCTTGAGTCGGATCTTGGCCAGCATTTCCATCAACCAATTAGATCCCCCTACAAACATTTAAAAAAATTTCAAGTCTCTAGCTTCATTCTATCGAAAGTTATCGCTTATTTGAAGTTTCTTTGGTAGGGGAAGTAGGGGTTTCGATGGTCGGAATTTACGTATTTTCAATATTAGTCGACTGGATCATACTACAAACATTTGACCAAAATTTCAAGTCGCTAGCTTTATTTTGTCGTAAGTTATCGCTTATTTTAAGTTTCATTTCTAGGGGAGGTAGGGGTTCCCTAAGTCGGATATTACCCATCTTTAATGCCAACTAGCTCAATCTCACTTTCAACATTTTACCAAAATTTCAAGTTGCTGGCTTCATTCTATCAAAAGTTATCGCTTATTTGAAGTTTCATTTGTAGGGGAGGTGGGGGTTCCTTGAGTCGGATCTTGCCCATTTTCAATACCAACAAAGTAGGTTTTATTAGCAACATTCTTTCAAATTTTCAACTTGCTGGTATAATTTTTTCGAAAGTTATCGTAATTAAGGGAATATTTAATTTTTGGAAATTTGTAGGGGAGGTAGGCGTTCCTTTGATCTGATTATGCCCAACTTACATAATCTTAAGCAGCTTCTCACTTCAAGGTTACACGCCAAAAATCAGGTGTCTACGTCAATTGGTTCAGGAGTTATAGACAAAAAACCTGAAAAGTAGGGTTGTACGAGGTTCTTTGTAAGAAAATTACCGTTAGTTTTCAACTTATCAGTTTTATTTTCCCAGGAGAGTATGAGATTACCCTCATGAGTAATCTACCAAAGCTAGAGCTTTTCATGTTTCTTTAATCGGGAGTTATAGATACATTTAATTATTTTACATATGTAGGGGAGTTAGGCGTTCTCTTGGCCTGATCATGCCCATTTTCAATACCATCCAACTAGATTACACTTCCAACATTTGACCAAAATTTCAAGGCTCTAGCTTCATTCTATCGAAAGTTATCGTGCGAACGGACAGACAGACGGACAGACAGACAGACAGACAGACAGACAGACAGACAGACAGACAGACAGACGGACAGACAGACAGACAGACATGGCTAAATCGAATCAGGAGGTGACCCTGATCATTTATATATATACATTGCTATACCTCCGGAGACTCCTTTAAGGTGTTACATATTTCCGTCGTGACAAAAACAATATACCCTATACTATAAGTCTAGGGTATAAATATACAAAAAAAAATGTGTTTATTACGAATTCATTCAATTCAACTTATTACATTTGCTGATTAAATTTTAACTCACAGGGAATCGCATTCCTGCACGTAGTTGGTGATAAGATTTAAAAAATGAAACTTAACTTTTATTTGCATTTATTCAGGTTTATCGGCGACTTTGTGGCCTTTTAGAAGGTTTGGAAGATTTTTTTTAACTTTTATTGGCACCCTGAACTTTCCTAGTCTCCTACAATCCCTAGAAAAGAATCCACTAATAAACAGTGGTCCGCTAATTTTTCATACTCAACCACCGTCAGCTCTTAGTATATTATACGGATATGACTATCAGGAACAAAGGCAACGCCAAATGAAATTGCTTTGAAAATACTTGTATTATTGCCAAGGTCAATTCCATATTGGTCTCTAAGAGTACCAGGCTTACTTATACATATAAGAAAAACCTATAATACCCCCCCTCCCCCCCCCCCCCCCCACTTCCTCTCGTCGGCCCTGCCTTCAATAAACGGGCCTCCGGGTCAGATCTACCGAAGAGTTGGTAACCCTATCGTCACTGATCCAGGCCGTTTAATGCATACTGAATTTTTGTACGAATGTCTCGAACACGGCTATAGTCTTCCTTAAACTAATTATTTTAGAACTAATAGTATTAAATTATGTGCGTACTAACCTCTCTTGTAAACGAAACAGTTTCAATAAAACGTAGTTCTTCTATGGGTTTTCGTGACTCGTCATGGATTCGAGATGCAAAAAACGACACTGCCAGCGTTCTTCCAATGAGATAAATCATTGAATACCAGAAATACAATGCTCGAATGGTTGTATCACTTGGTCTGGAAGTCAAAAACGGATACTTGATTAATCAGGATTAAATCTGTACTCGAGGCATACTCCACGCTGTTGAACAACTGAAGACACACATAATATAAATTCGTACTAAAAGATATGAGAGTGATAATTCCAATCTTCACGTCAACAAATGACATTAGTTCAGCCAATGCAGTATAGTACTTCCGTTGATCGTCCCAAAACTCGGAGGAGAGAACCTAAAAGATTTAAATACAGTCAGCGAGCTATGACGTCCTTATACAATATAAAGCCCGTAACACAGTACTCGTGACTCGCCGAGTCATGAGCAAAGTGGCTCACACCATAACTTGTGGACACTTAGTGGACGTTCACACTGCGTGCGATGCCGAGCCGAGCCGAGCCGGGTCGAGCGATGCGATGTGGTGGGTGTTCACATTGCACGCCGTGCGATGCCGAGCCGAACGATGGCTTGCGATGCAAAGATGATCCGAGCGATGGCTTGCGATGCAAAGATGATCCGAGATGTTCACTGCACGCAATGATGGAGTGTAGAGACCAATTTAGTTCAAGGAATAGAATCTGTTCGACATCATGTCGTTTGTGCTTCACCCAGTAAATTTATTTCTGTTTCAAAACAGTGCTCTAAAAATGGAAGGGTGTCGTCATTGGGTGCATCCCATTAATGAAGAAAGGCCCAGTGTTGCTGAATTTCATCATCTCTTCCGCGACCTCAGACGAGAGGTTTCACAAGCGGATTGAGCAGCGGCGCACCGCTGTGTATAAACGCAAAAATCGGCAGCCGCAGCGGCTTTAGGACGATGAATGTATAAACCGCTCGACTCGCCGTTGAGGCCACCGCCGCAGTTTGTGGAGCGGCGAGATTGCATTTGAATTCAGTGTAAGAGCTGGTACACATGGACGTCCAAATGACGCCGGACGCCTCGTCACTTAAGCTCCTCCCTCTTTGATACCTATCTGCAACCTGAATTTACAATTTATGTTATTTTTAGTTTTAAATAAACTGTTTTTTGGCCATAACTTCTAAAATATAAGGAATATCGCATTTTTAACACCATTTTCACACCCCTTACGAACCCCCGTCCGAGCTGAGAGCTCCCTCCCCACCATTTTTTTTTTCTCAAAATTAATTGTTAATTGTAGTAGTCACGATCAACAATTAACAATTAATTAATTGGCACTTAAAAGTGATCCTCAAGCGAATGGTTTAAGAAACATCATACAAATCAAACATTGTGACCGTGTCCGTGTTCCGGGTTCGAATTTATGTGGGCCGGCTTATTAAAAATTGATATGCGGACGCGTGAAATGACGCAGATAGGAACAGAAACCAGCGTCATCCCAGATAGCTATCGCGGCGGCAAAATGATGCCGATGCGCCGATAGTTATCGGATAGCTATCTGCGGCCATGTGCATCGCTTCATTGCCCGTAATGTATTTCTTCCTATCCGATTGAAAGTGACGCAGCGTCAGACGGCATTTCGACGTCCATGTGCACCGGCACTAAATATGTAAACCGCCGCTTCTGCTCTATGCCTTTATACGCAGCGGTGTCCGCTGCTCAAACCGCTTGTGAAACCACGCGACCTTATTACAGTGGTAATAACCTTTCATTTGAGCCATGCTGAAACAAAACCGGAGTCCAAAGCGTATATACCCTAGACTTATACAGACCTAGTTGTGATACCAAAACTTCCAACTGACAACGGCCATTGCATTAAAAGTGAATTTCCTATATGGTCAGTTTGAGCTGTGGGCGTGGATCCAATGAAAAGTTTCATCGTTCATCCATTCGAATTTTGGATATTTACATTTGAACTAACGTTTACAGGGAAGGTTGCCGTTCATTCAATAGGATCTTGCCCATTCTCAAAATCAACTAACAACCCACACTATAAATATTTGTCGCATTTTGCAAGTCGCTAGCATTATTGTATCGAAAGTTATCGCTCATTTGAAGTTTCGTTTGTAGGGGACGTAGAGGTTGCTTGGGACGGAGCTTGGCCATTTCCAATACCAACCAACTAAATCTAAATCCAAATATTTTAACCAAATTTCAAGTCGCTAGCTTAATTCTATCGAAAGTTATCGCTCATTTGAAATTTCAACTGTAGGGGTTCCTTCGGTCGGATCTTGCCCATTTTCAATACCAACCAACCAATACCAACTAGATCATGCTACAAACATTTGACCAAAATTTCAAGT
This sequence comes from Chloromyia formosa, assembly GCA_964017055.1. Taxonomy (NCBI): domain Eukaryota; kingdom Metazoa; phylum Arthropoda; class Insecta; order Diptera; family Stratiomyidae; genus Chloromyia; species Chloromyia formosa. The sequence continues at coordinate 145,901,291 of OZ024814.1, forward strand.
TTCTAACTTCATTCTATCGAAAGTTATCGTGCAAACGAACAGACAGACAGACAGATATGGCTAAATCGAATTAGGAGATGACCCTCATAATTTCCATGTATACACTGCCACACCGCCGCGCCTAAAAGTCTAGGGTATAAAAGCAGACATACATGCATTTTTTTCAGTGTGATCTTACATCAAATATTACTTTACAGCTCGTACTTGCACCATACTGGCTCCAAAAAGCTTCACATCGCAAAGCATCGCAAAGCCCATAAACTCCATCGCAAAGCCCATTAAATTCCATCGCAAAAAATCAGCAGCCGGTACTCGCACGAAAAAGCAAAGAAGTTTGTGAAAACATCGGGCCATCGCTCGGCTCATCATTGCATCGCGCGCAGTGTGTACACTCAAAGCGTGATTCCATTTAAAATTGCAGACTTTCCATTTTCTTGCTTTAAAAGCTTGTAATCGCATTGCATCGCTCGACCCGGCTCGGCTCGGCATCGCACGCAGTGTGAACATCCACTTAAGCACCTTGCGTCTGCCCCGTCCAGCGATTCATCGAGTGGGCAAATTGCTATTGCCGTTAAGTTGGCACCCCCCCAACGAAAAATCGAATTGTGATATATCGCATAGTTAGGTGCTACACTTTAAAAAATTTAATGGTCCGAATCGTCACAATTGAATATCTTAAATGGGGATGCAAGCTTGACGTCTCGCTGGGACCCCCACTTTATCAAACTTCAAAATAAGAGTTTAAAAAGAGTCTTAGTTAAGTGCTAATTTGGTGCTCCCTTCCCGAATTAAATGCCACCCGTGCCGGAGCCCTTAATTCGAAATGAAGCTCAAATTAGCACTTAATTAACTCTTTATCATACGGTTCCTAGAAAGTTGATATATTCCATTTAAAAAAAAATTGGGGGTGCTAGCGCAACGTCAAACTTGCACCCGCATTTAAAATAATCAAGTTGAGTTATGCGATAAGTCACATCTCAATTTTTCGTTGTGGGGGTGCCAGCTTAACGGACGTCGAAGTGATCGCTTTTTGGCAATTGTTTACAATATCCGTAGCATATGGATACCTCGAGTGTTTGGTGGGCATTCGCTTTATTCGATGAAAATTTGCCCACTCTACGAATCCTGGACAAGAGAGGCGCAAGGTGCTTCGGTGGACACAAGGTGCTAGCCACTTGGCTCGTGATTCGGCGAGTCACGGAAAATTTGGTACCGGCAGCAGGTATCATTGCAATTGCTGTCAGGTCAATTAAGAACACAAAAATTGATTGAACTCATGAATTTTTCCCATATCCTTACCTGACCTCTATACTGATGCAGATAATCATTGAACTGTTTAAACTGCGTCGTCAATCCGAGACTCATCGCAATGACAAAGCCGTCCGTAAAATTCCAGGCAAATGCGAAAAACAAATTTAACATTTGCCAAAAGCATCCGCTGACAATATTGTATGGAAACGCATAATAGTACGCGGGAAAGGATTGACGAAAGTAGCCTTCAATAATTCCTGACGTATGTTTACATTTACGTGCCCTCAATACGCCATTGGCAATAGACAGCAAGTGCTCTATTGCAGCCAGAGTGAATATTGTGGCGGTCATTTGTTTTATATATCGTTTTAGTTGATTCTGCCTTTTTTCGCTACGAATTGAGATCGTTTGTTCCATTTCCTGCCAGTACAACATAACTTTAGGCCATCGTTTTGCAACTACGGTAAAGGATATGTAAACCATTGTATATGTTCCGAACCATACGATTGGAGCTGAAATATGAATTTCAAAAATCCGTTAACATGTTTCCTTATAGGGTAACTTAAAATATCGCTTGACCGTGATCGGTATTTAGGCAATAGGCGGATTCATGCTCACGTTGTAAACGTCGTATTTGTCGTAAAGTTTAAACTTCTGTCATTCATAGAAATATCTTCAGCTTTTGAATAATGACTTTTTCTATTTGTAGCATCGGTTTCAGAGATATGTGAGCTTGAAATGAGATGTGATTTTTCTCCAAAGCCTCGAAAGGTGACGTTTTTCGACTATCGGTTTTGATTTTACTACTAAACCGAATTCCAGCTTTGAGCAATGCATTGGGTGTAGAATTTGACGATCTTTAATTTAAATCCTAAAAAGTTATTCGATCCGAGGCACCGTTTACAAATTATAAGGAAAATATTAAAAAAGGGTTCAAATTTTTCGGTTTTCGGCCGCATAGCCACTTTGCCGCGGGGTCCAAGATGGCTCCATCTCTTAAAATGTATGTATGGGGACCACCAACAATCATACCAAACGGCATTTCTTTATCATATTTTGCAAGGTCAAATCGCTCACCGTCCCAACTGCTATGGATTTCGACGGTATTTGAAAGCAATGGAAATATTCGAGGAATACCAAATTGCCCTGCCCATGGAGTGATATCTAAAGACTGTTTGGAAGTGGTATCAGCGATTCCAAACTGGACACTTTTCAGTGGAAAACAAGTCTCGTGAAGGTCGCCCAAAATATAGCGATGACGACCATAATATTGCTTTCGTGAAGTCAAACATTGACGCAGTTCCAAAACAAACATATCAACTGATTTAATGTTAGAAAAACTGAAAAATGTATCTTGCTTTTTCGTTTAAACAAATATTAAGCTGCATTATTGCAATAACTTAACAAATTTATTCAAAATTGACCGTAACATTATTTTGAACATGTTAAATTATTAAATCGGTGGAAGGTAATGATTTAAGGGGGGACATCACAGTAAAATTTTGGAAAAATCGAAAAAAAAATTTTTGGCGTAAAAGGTGCTTTAGAGTCTTAAAAATAATATACCAAAAGATGGAATGCACCAAAGATGTCTAAATGTCCAAATTGTCCATTCTGCGGCAACGCTCCTCAGTTATGCTCCGAGCAGCTTTTGTGATCCCGGCGCACGCTGTAATTTATGAGCACGGGAGCCGGTATAACGGCAGCCGATGGAGACAGAACTGCCCTCCGAAAAGTTTATAGTATTTAAGAATGTCTATAGGGGTCACTATATATAATATACATTCAAAGAACACCTGTGTGGCGTCAGTAAACCGAATGTCGATCGTTGAAATGGACGCTTTTTCGCTTCGTGTATCCATTTTACAATATTCAAATAATAGTGATAAAAAAGCAGTGATTATTGAAAACTATGAGTGACATAAAGAAGAGCCGTGAAAGGAAAGGTGTAAAAGGTGATAATTCGCACGAAAAAAAAAACCGAAAATGAAAAACAAACGACCGTTGAATCGCCATGAGATAGAAAAGCCGGAGGATTTGGACGTCAGTGCATCGGCAAAGAAATTAAAACAGCGAGATATTACAGACGTTGAAGTAGATCCTACGTTTGGCTATAATATCGTAAATTTTGTAGCGGTTTTTGCAGTCATTTCCAATGTCGTCGTATGTAAAGTGTGTCATTCTTCAGTGAGTTTCACGGAAAGCAGTAAACGAGGATTAGGATTTAAAATTGTTGTATCCTGTGAGAAATGTAATAAAACAGAAATACCGAGTTGCCCATATATCAACAATGCCTATGAAATTAATCGCAGAATTGTTCTTGCCATGCGATTACTTGGTGTTGGTTTGCAAGGCATAAGAAAATTTTGTGCATTTATGGAACTGCCCCGCCCGGTGTACCAATCGGTTTATGATACGATCATTCAAACCATTTCCAGTGCAACAGAAATCGTTTCCAAGAGTAGCCTGTCAAATGCAGTGGAAGAAGAAAAGAGAATTTCTGTCGAGAAAGGAGAAAAAAACGGAATCACGGTATCGGGCGATGGATCATGGCAAAAACGTGACTTTTCATCTCTGTATGGTTTCGTTTCACTTATCGGTTGGCACACTGGGAAAATTATCGATGTCTTAGTGAAATCCAAATACTGCAAATCGTGCGAATACTGGGAAAAAAAGAAAGACCGAAGAATACAGGGAATGGGCAGAAAATCACGCGAACAAATGCAAAGCAAACCACGAAGGATCAGCTGGAAAAATGGAGGTGGATGTAGCTATTGAAATGTTTCAACGCTCTGAAAAATTGCATGATGTGAGGTATGTGAGTTATGTCGGCGATGGAGACTCCAAAACCTTCAAAGGTCTCACAGATGCTAAACCGTACGAAAACGTGACGATAACAAAAAAAAGAATGCGTAGATCACGTACAAAAACGCATGGGTACGCACCTCCGTAATTTGAAGAAACGCACAAAAGGCTTGGGAGGAAAAGGGAAACTGACAGGCAAGCTGATTGACGAACTGTCAATATATTTCGGAGTAGCTATTCGTAGAAATTGCGAATCAGTCGAACAAATGAAGAAAGCTGTATGGGCCACATTGCTTCACAAAATATCTACGGATGACCATCCGCAACACGACGATTGCCCGACTGGAGAAAATTCATGGTGCTCGTGGCAAAGGGCGAAATCTTCGGACAATTTGGACACTTATACGCACAAATCACTAATGTCTAATGAAATTTATGAAGCTATTAAGCCAGTTTATGAACAACTCACTACGGATGATCTTCTCACTCGCTGCATCGGGGGTTTCACTCAAAACAGCAATGAGAGCTCAACTCTACAGTGTGGGCGATGCCTCCAAAAACTATGAATTCCGGCAAACCAATCCTCGACATTGCTACAGACATCGCTTCGTGTGTTTTTAATGACGGATTAATATCGATTTTACGTATAATCCAGGTCATGGACATGAAAATTGGCTTCAAAAGTCACCAACTATGCATGGACGTGGATGAGAAACGCATACAGAAGGCGGAACAATCACTGAGTATCGGCGTAAAACAGGCCCGCATCGCTTTGAAAGCAATTCGGAAGGACCAAAAAGAGGAGGAGATAGATTTTGAAGGCCAGTTGTATGGTGCAGGCATCGCAGATTAGAGGTGTGTAAGAATATTTTATGATTTTACAGTACTTGAAACTTTAAACGCGTTTTTCTCAAAACCACTTTTTTTGAAATGGGCGGACACATAACTCGGGCAAATTTTTACCGATCGATTTGACATTTTGACAGTATATTTCAAAAGCTTTTCCCTATCGAGCCACGTAGGATTTTTTTTTATATTACTTGGTTTTTTTTTTATCAACAATTTTATGACGTTTTTTTTGTAAAATTATCAACTTATTCTTAAAACGTGCACCATTTCGTGAAAAATCAATATATCGAAAAAATCCTACGTGGCTCCATAGCTGTTGATATACAGAAACTAAAAAACTTTGATTATTTGTTCTAGGTCATAAATTACGGAGTCGACATGTCCGCCCACGGACCCCCTTCCAAAAATAGGCGCCTTGGGAAAAGTGCTGTACATCCGCCATTTTGTTTCAAAAAATGTTGAAAAAATTATTTTTTTTTGTAGTTTTTTAATAGTACTATAAAACCTACTATACAAATTTTCGATTGATCATTTCATTGAGACAAAAAAAATCCCGAAAATATGCCTCCTTATTCGTGCTCTACTGTGATGTCCCCCCTTAAGGTAGTGACCGCAAGTATCATTGAAGGCTTGGCTTTATATGCCTTGTAGAAAACGCCCCAGTAACGCAATGACCAAATTTATATTTTTTTCCACATGGTCTGAATATGCGTTAGAAACTACAATATAAACAATATCCGTACTACTTACACATGTTATCAAATTTGATTTCATGACGAACAATCCAGTAAATATTCGTGAGTGCCATAAATGCTCCCGTCAAAATTATGCAAAACGTATAAAACATATGAAAATTCCGAATTCTGAAATGAAGGGAGTTTGCCGATGGTTTGGTGATTCCTTGAACTGGAAATAATCCAAAACACTGTCCTAATATAAGAACTGAAAGGTAATTATTAGAAATTGGTTGTTATTATTATAAATTTTGATCTATCGTTGATATTAGATCGAAAAACTTAACGTGGTTTTACAGCAGAATGGAAACCAGATCCAGAATTGAAATGTTCCTTCTTGGCCTGAATTTTTGTTGGCAAATCTTCTAGAGAAAAATATCAAAGAAAATGTCTTAAAAAAAATTAAATCTAAATTGATAGGATATAGTGTGCAAAAATACAAACCGTATTTCTTTTCGATAGGCTTTATAAATTGTATATTAGAAGGCGAAGTATTTGATCCAGCATTTGCCTTCCGGTAGCCTGAAAATTCATCTAAACATGAAAATTTTTGAAATGATTTATTTTCACGTGAGTAAAAATAGGTAGAAAAGTGCAAGCAAAGTTATTCTCGCTATACTTTTTTTGTCCTTAGTCCTATATTCACGGTAGCCAAAAATGAACGACAAAGCTCAGAAATATGCGGTCAGAGAGGCTTCCACTAGCCAATGAAAATGTTAACGATAAATACCATAAGTTACCTTAAGGCTCTTAGTTTTCTTCAGTGAAAATTTACGGTGAATTACGCCCACCGAATATAAGTCGAGAAATGGTCGAAAAAGCTGAAAAACATTTGGCACCCAATGCGGTTTCAGTGTGATTTCAATAGCTAATAAAATGGAAATGGACAAACGAATAGTTGCGGACTACCGGTAGTTACAAGACACATAAACCGGAACTTAGACCTATCCTTAAGGCGAAATATGATCGAAAAAGCTAAAAAATATTCAGCGCCCAACGTGGTGTTAGTGTAATTTTTTCTAGTAAATAAAAGTGAAATGGACGTTGGCTAATGAAATGGCATAGGCGCGGGATACCGTTAGCCGTAAGACACAAAAGCCGAAAGTTTTTAGACCTAACCTTAACAAGTGGAAATTCATCGAAAAGTGGTCGAAAATGCACGAAAATTGTCGGCGCCCAATGTGGGAACAGTGTAGTTTGATGCAAGTAATGAAACCAAAGTGAACAATCGACTAGGCGCTTGGTGCCATTGTCACAAGGCACAAAAAGCGAAACTTTCATATACACTTCACCGTGAACGTGAAAATGGAAAAATGTTTTTTTGAAAAATATCTATGAAAATGACATTTTACGTCCGGGGATTATATTGAAATAAATGAAGAATTCCATAAACTATTTTACATTTTGAATATATTTGCACAATTTAATGTTGATATTTCACATACTTTTTTTTAATTCCCCGTATATTTCATCGTGAACAGAAAAATTCATCGTGGAATCAATTTCACCACGTTTCACAGAGAAGTGTAGACGCGCGAACGTGAAAGTGAACGACCGAAACGTGAAATTCACCACGATATTTTTCCACGATGCTGTTCACGTTCGAATTGCATTTGCATTCTGAAAAGTTGTTTATCGTGAAAAAAAAACTATTTTTTTTTTGTTTATTTATGAAATAATATAATCGAATGAATCATTTGATTCAAATATGATTGTGTTTCAATTATAAATATTTGTATTATAAATCCTAAAGTTTAACGGGGTGGGAGAATCGTTTTAAAGGGACATTTGAACTGAAAGAATGAAAAGGAGACCGGAAGTTGATATTTACACGAAGGAGGAGGAGTGAAAATCAGAAGACTGTTATTAAACATGTTGAATGGTCCTACTTATAAAAACATGCTCATTTATTGCACGTATACAACGTAATGGTACTATAATCGAACACGGAAAAGAGTTATGAGGTCAAGAAAAACAATTAAGAACAAAAACGAGTCGTTGTAACTTCCGATTTAAGAAAGTAGGATGGAATGATAAATGTAATTTTATCGGATCAAGATGTAAGACTAAAGAGTCCCAATCACTTGTGTGGTTATATCAAGATATAGTCACGTTTGTAAATCTCAATTGACCACACATCAACAGCCTGATCCTACGATGGACTTAAGGTCGTTGTGAGTGGCCAAATTACGATTTTCGTGATATCTGGCCGCCGTGAGTCCGGCCATGAGCTATCAGTCTGCTCATGCTCACGTCGGGGTACCGAAAGGCACTATGAAAATAGCCATTAATGGACAATTTCGGCTGAGTCCGAAAGTGGCCATGTATGCCCACTTTCGATTCGCATTCAATGTTCACTTTCGTTTAAAAACGAAAGTGAGTATGTACATAGTTATTTTCGCTTTGCATACCTTATTTCAATTTGAGACCGAAATTGTACATAGACAAAAAAATGTTTGATGCAGATATGCTAGGACAAAATGGATGCTGAGGCATATAGGAGTGAAACAAGCGACCTAGGGCTATATATCGAGCATCGCAATTTCCTGGGGATGGAGCTAGCGCAGCTCGTTCCAAACCGAAATTGTCCATGCACACTTTGTGCGATACTAAGAGTTGTGAATCAACAGTCCCTGTGTGGGCGATTTGTTCCATTAAATTACAATTAAATTAAAATTAAAATTTTAAACCGCGAGTGCTCCCGCAGCTTCTAAACTCTAACTAATATCCTTCATTAATTCCTTTCTACAACCGACATTTTTATTTTCTTCTTAAATAAACGACGTTTTGTATATTTCAAATAAATTTCCCGGTGAACTGTAAATATGACTGTGAACAGGAAAAATAATTCTCACCATGCGATAACTGTCAAATCTTTTCACGGAGCTTTTGATCGTGGAAAATTTGTATTTTCATGTTCACGTTCACGGTGAAGTGTAAAGACCTCTTTACGTTCAATTTCACTGGACATTTCACGCCCCTACATAGTGACACCCTGTTCAAATGTACATGGTCTGCGAATATTGTAGAATCAGGCCTGCACACCACAGTGGTGGAAGGCAACACAAATATCCCTCCGCTGTTTTACCTTGGTTAACCCCTCTTGCAAGTGGTCCACCAAGTGAAACAGTCTTTTCGCTAGAACCCTTCTCCCTCCGTGGTTGCTCCAGCGTTGCCGCCCTTGAATCTTTTTACCGGTCTTTCCACTTCCGGAGTCGGCTCCTCATACCCTACTAATAGTTACCCTAATTACTACAATAATATAGTTAATTTTGGGGGCCAAAGACCTCTGCCATAGTTTTCGTCAAGAGCGCTCCATAGTGATAGCTTCAAGGGCACCATGATACCATTCATTATTCACAATATTATAGCTTATTATACTCCAGTAAAAAAAGCTGTTGAGTATTCGGCCAATACACACGCAGCAGATGTAACCGTGGGGCGCACCAGCATGGTATGTAACCACTCAATCATATTTAGTGTGAGCCTGCATTTCCAAAAAAAAATAAGATAGGATTATCACACGATCCACGATTTTATGAGATTATATTCGATATTGTAACAGCTCTGTTATGTTAATACATAGTAGCTAGCATGTTTCTGAGAGCAGGATAACAATGAAATGGGGTTCACTACATTTTCATCGGCTACGTCCCACTTTCATATGATAGTGTATATGTTCTATTCTCTTCTACAAAACCGGCATCGCTAGACGACACGTAATTAACCATGTCAACAACTAACCATTTTATTTTCTGCAAGGTTTGTGCGACGGCTGTTACTTCTATTTATAAGTTTCAGTTAATCGATATTTACATCGGCATACTATATAATGCAGATTTTTCCATGACAAAACTTTCACGAATTCAGAGGTGTTCATTATCGTCGTGGAACGGCAGTGGTCGTTGACCATTGCTTACCAAGTCAAGCCGCCAGTAAGGGCGGTGCGATGATTTGGTTGAGGTAAACATTCTCCCTGTGGTGTGTCGTAAAGACCGACAAGCAAATAACAGGATGTGTAAGCCAGCAAATTGCACTATCCGAAATCTTCTACAAGCTAACGAAACGTGAACTATCCCTTGGATAAGGACTGACTCAACGGTTACGACTTAAATTAAACATCTTAGGAGTTAGTGAAAACAGCGAAAGATTAATCTCCCCAACGGGTGGCATTATAATGTTGTCCGGTTGAACTACCGGTAGTAGTCGTGAGTCAGGTGTGGGGCTCCTCTTAACCAGAGCTGCACGAAACTATCTCTATCCTGGTGTCCACTATCCGACAGAATCATGACCGCCAGGCTCCAAACCAAAATGAGGAACATCACAATAATACAATGTTATGCTCCAACTGAATCCGACAATGTCTTGGCAAAAGACTAATTCTATGCCGTCCAGAGCGGATCACCTAAAGATGACTGTATAAGGGTCATGGGGGATTTGAATGCAAAAGTCGGCGCTGATAACTATGGGCTCATACGTATAATAAGAAGACACATTCTTGGGGATAGTACCGACAACGGTGGAATTCTGCAACTTCCTCAGTTTCTTTCTTCATCAGTGGCACTATGTTTGAGCATAAGGACCACAACAAAATCAGTTGGTCCTCTGTTGATCGACGCAGAACACCAAATCAGACCGACCACTTTGCCATTAGTAAAAGATTCAAGAATTGCCTCCTGGCAGTGCGAAATGAAAATGGCGCCTATATTGGGATGGTAAGAGTCCGATTTTATGTTCGCTAAGTGCCCCCATACACTCTCGAACTCCAACTCGAACACGAACCTGATGCAAATGTCCTCTGAATAGCTCCAGACACACACACACACACTTCTCATAAACATGAAGAAAACCGGTCCGCTTTTACCATGTTCGAGTTCAACAGTGTATGGTGACATTAATGTTCGATTCCGTATTGCAATCGTGCGCCGTCCTACCAACGAAAGATCCAGGCGCCGCAAATTCAACACCGCTCGACTAAAAAATCCAACTATCTTACAACAATATAACGACCACCTTGCGCGAAAAGCAGCTGAGATAACCAGTCACCCAGATAGTAATATAAATGAAAACTGGGATGCCATAAAAAATGCGTACATTGACAGCGTAGATACCATGCTTGGCACTTACCAGAATTAACGGAATAAGCCCTGGATATCACGCTTCATAGCAGCGAAAAAGAAAAGAGCAGAAGGTTCGTTTGGCTGCAGCATTATGCTCGAGCCAGATTGAACGCAGAATGCAGCAGCAGCGGCAGCGAAATGTCAAATTAGAAAGCACGCATTTCCCATATGCGACCTAGATTGAACGGCAGCGACAGCGGTGATAGCAGATCTGCATGTTGTAGTAGTTGCTGCTGCTGCACTCTGCGTTCATTCTGGTTCGGGCACTAGACGACAATCGAAGCAGCATCGAACCTCTTTACCGACACAAAGCTCGAGAAATTCAGTGAAGTTTGCGACGGGATATAAAAGATTATGCGAATTCACTTCTAACCTCAGCAGAGGAAGCCTCAAGAAGCAACAACTTAAACGCCGTATACGGTGTCATCAAGGAGTTTAGAGGTGGTCATAACTACTGCCAACATCCGGTGAAGGATAGTGATGGAAAATTGTGTGTGGAGAGAACACTTCGCCGTGGTCTTGAACCGGGTGAACTTTTGTGAAATTCCCCCTCATATAGATAACTTGCAATTATTATAGCGGAAGGCCGCCAGACTCGACGGTATCCCAGCCGGACTTCATCATGCAGCGCCAAGCGTAACTGTCCGTAATTGCTGTACCCACTTGTTGATAAAGCGTGGAATACAGAGACCTTTCCCACTGAGTTGAAGGAAGGTTTGATCATCAAACTTCCGAAGAAGGATAGCGTTACAGACTGTAATAATTGGAGAGGCATTTGTATGTTTCCTGCCGTTGCCAAGATAATAGCTATTGTAAAATCGTCCTGGAAAGACTAAAAGCTGACTTAGAAAGCACAATTGATGAAGAGTAGAGCTTTCGATTCGGATTCTCCAGTGTGGATCACATTAATACCTTTCGAATCATCATCGACAATGGACTGAGTATGACTCTCCGTTTCACTTGATTTTCATCGATTCCGAGCAGGCTTCCGATAGTGTGAACCGGAATTGCGCAGAAGAGGCATCTCTGAGAAGCTTGTCGCTATTATTTGGCAAGGCTTTTCTGTTGCAAGTTTACGAAGGAAAACGTCAACTTGCGGCAAATAAGCCCGAGTTCGTGACCACACACCAAAACCAAAAACGCGGCGTCATTTTGGGTAAGGAAATTTTTTATAAGTACATACTTGCGGGAGGACGCAGAAGAAAAAATAAGGTGGTTTGTGACTCCAAAATGGTACCACATCCAGGGCGGCTACATTTTAGAAGACGAAATTGTTTGCAGATACTTTCGGGAGACCGAGGAGGAAAATAAGATGGTTCGCGACTCCAAAATCATATCGTTAAACCGAACCAAAGTGGGCGGTGGCATTTGGGATAAAGAAATTTGACACTGTTATATTCGGGAAGACGGGGATGAAAGTAAGATGGTTAGCGACTGCATAATATTTTTACATACAGTAAAATCCAATTTAACGTACTAAATTGATCGACTTCATCTCGGTTTACGAAATTTCGCTCACATTTTGATACATAGTGAAATATTAGAAATATATTACAGAGCAAAGCAGAACAACATCACACAAACAACCATAGTGTAATTGTACGATGTTTTCCGCTCTGCTCTGCACGCCTGTTAAAAAAAACTCACCTAGTATTTTCTTATGTATCAAAATGTGAACGAAGCGAACTGTAAATGAGAGAGCGAGCGAAGTCGAAACCAGTATTTTAAATAAAAATTTTACTTGATTTGAACCCTTTCAAATTGGGGCCCGAAATCGCTGTACCCCCGGGCCCGAATTTCTTCTACACGGCCCTGACTCCAAGCACCAACCAATTACTGAACTTTGGGATGCATTTTTTTTTCGATTTATCTAACTTTGCTATTTACACTGGAAAAATAATAATTATCATTCCAACTTTTATTGGTAGGAGTGATAGTTACAGAGATATAAGCAAAAAACAAATTGGCTTCGCAAATACCAATTAACGTATGACGTCATGCGCAGAACTATTCGAAAATGAGATGCGGGAAGACGTAATCTTGCCATGTTGAATCATGGGCCTACACTACCAAAATGTTGTACAAATTGTACAATAGTTCAAAATTTAGGATAACCTTGTTTTTGAGCAAAATTGTTTCTTTTTAACACTATTGTTAAATAAAAAAGGGGGTACTCATAATATTGAATAGATAGCAAACGTTTTTCAACAAAATTTTAGGACTATTCAATATTATGTTAAATAAGACTGTCATGTGAGGGCGATTAGCAAAAATTCACGTAAATATCATTAATCTGTGCCTAATAGTCCAAGAAATAGAGACCAAATAAGGGAGAAGGTGCTGAAGGTGCGGTAGTTCTAAATTTTTAAATTGTTGCAAGAGGGATTGTAAAAATTAAAGTTTGAGTCCACACAGGGGGAGCGTGACACGAACTTGGCTTTTTTATTACCCCACCTACCTATACAACATATCAAAAATTCAGAAATGCCACACCTTTTGCAAGAAAAAAACGCCCTGTCTCTTGGGCTATAATGCATTGCGAATCTGGATCTGAGTTCCAGCTGCATACGAAAATGAGCAACTAGAGTAAGGAATTTTGAACAAAAATCTTCAGCAGTGTTTTGGGGGTCCCCGTCGTTGAAATTGCATTCACAAAATATTAAAGAATTTTTTAAGTAAAAATTTGAATACAATATTTCGCGGGCTCTATTAGACTTAGGATATAAGTAAGCAAAAAATGATGGTATGATATACATATATATATTTATACTTACTTTCGTACCACACTTCCGGCTGCCTGTCCTTAAAACTCCTTGATGCTACCGAATTATTCCTTTAAAAAAAATGCTATGAAAATCAATATATTCAAAAAAAACTCAAAATTATTATAAATACATACCAAACTACATTCTGATTTTCGAGAAATTCAAATTTCATTTCTGTATCCCGTCAGGAGTGTCTTAGTCGGACGTGATGCAGAATTGAACTAATAACCCAAAAATACTGACGACATTTTATCGGTGACAAACCATTATCAGATTTACCGATTTTTTTTACACATTTTTTCCGCACTTATAAAATATTTACCGAAACATTCCACGTCAATATGGGCGACCATGAAAGAAAAGAAAAAGAAAGGCTGCGAAGGTGTATTTCGAGCTGACATGGTAACAATACTATAAAGGACACTCGAAAAAATTCAAACTCATTCAACAGGGTAGTGTTAGCTCCTTAGGGAATGCTTATGCATACAAGTATACGAGTACGTACATATGGAAGATGTGGAAGGGGTTTGGCGTGTGCTAAAGGCAAAGGATAATTTCTAGAATGGTATGATGACGTACAAAGTAGCTGAATAAATGTGAGTAACTAAAAGGTTTCATAAACAGATAAACATGAGGGAAACGTCGAAGCAAATTAACAGACTTTGTACATGATTACTAGTTAAGAACGTAGTATGTTGACAGATGGTATAGGGAAAGAGTTGAATAGAACAGGATCAACGTAATGGGTGCAAACAGACTCGATACGAAATCAATGAACTTACCTCCATGTCAATAAATGCGTTCGTTTCGTTTACGTCTGGATCAATTTCTCATAGAAGGAGGCTGGTATCTTTGTTAAATATAAACGTACTAAGGAATTCATAGCACTATTTATCAAGTAACCTTACTGACCAACGAACAACGACAACGAACGTAACACTGGGATGAGTAGAATGCTCGATTAACACTAACGAAATTGCAAACTTTACTTCGAGCAACTTACCATAAGCAATGTAATAGACAGAGTGACGAGTTGACAACTTCGAGGTGGATGCGCAACTTCACCACTGTGGAAAAGCGACAACTTTCAATTAGAAAACTTCATAAGCCCCGCTTGAGATAACCGACAGAGTTGATATCTAAAACGAACGGCCTGGATCAAGTGACGGTCGAATGCAAACAGCCACCATACAAATGATTCGACGCGTGGGGAAAATTGCGGACTTCGTATTTAAATGTACTGAGCGAATTGCCGAGAAACAAGTTGACGTTCAACCAATTCAGTTTCAACTCTGATCCAGATGTGATGCCATACGAGACCTGGATCAAACGCCAGCCAATAGTTTTGTATGAAAATTGATCTGATCCAAATGAATCGAACGGGGCTAAGTTAACATTTGAAGCTCATATGGCGTCCAATTCACTCATGATCCAGACTAAAACGAAACGAATGCATCTAATATCTTTGCAAGTTGGAACAATTCAATTAATTCGAACTTAGTTTAATTTTATAATAAGATAAACAATGCAAAAAAAAACTATTTAAACACCCTAAACAGCACGTTGAACCACAATTTCGAAACTTGGTACCTAATATTTAAATTAATTTAAACGAAATTAGGAGAGACGACTCCCAAACCACCTTTATTTTATGTACTTGAATTGATTCAGTTATTTAGAGCGGAATCTTACATTCCTTTCAGCTTGTACCAAACAAGTACCTAATATTAGAGTCTTTCATACTATACTGCCATTATATTCACAAGAACTCCAAAGAAAGTTGCATTAATGCATTTTACGAGTATATCTCATCATAAAACAAAAAATAGTAAAATACATGCATATATGAATGATGTCCATTATGGAGTCAACAATGGGGGTATATCGTAAATATTGTGTATTTTCATATAAAAACTGAATTAGATATTCTTGTGCTATAAAAATCGATTCACTGCTGTAATATATTCTTGCCAACACGCATTCGAAATTTTTATATTTACGAGTATAGCCGAGAGAGCCCACATTGTTAGGAGAGGACAGTTTTAGAATATTTTTTTCCCTGGGCCTTACTCTTGGGAAGATCCAAGCGATGCATAGATGGTTCGGTAAATATTTTTTTTAAGTATCTACACTGCATACAGATGAAAGTAGTCTAAAGCTTAGTCCTCGTATCTCTTTTCCTAGTAGTTCATCACCAGTAAACTGATGATGAGTATCTACAGTGCATGCGGATACATCGGTACATGCATATGTCTTATGGCTACTGAAAGTGTGGAGCATGTCTTGTCGAATGATTTCATCCAGTATAATTAACGATACTGGAATCTTGATAAAACCTCGATATCTTCGACCAAAGGTGTTCCACGCATTCGGTAGCCATTACACATATCCATGTACTAGAGATGGGTTGCTATTAGCGTATCTACTATTTTTTAGCAGCTTCTCACTTTTCACATTAGCAGGTAACTGCTAAAACCAAAAAATAACAGATACAACTCAACTTCTTAAACCCCAAACAAAAATCATCCCCTCATTCATAAAAAATTTATGTGTATCTGCAAATGCTCCGAAATCGCATAAAGAAAGCGGAAACACTACGCACAACGCATTACATGTATGTATATGTGACATGTGTATTCATTCATTCACCCACATCTCACTTATCCCACAATACTAAACCTATTCATAATCTTATCATTACTACCAAATACGCAAGGCAGTTCACTCGAACTCGTTACAGATTTTACAATAGACAAGAATATGTATGTACACAACAAAGATCGTATTCGTCTATACATACTCTATACTTCTCAACTCAAGCTATAAGTTTAGATGAAACGAATACTCTGCTCCACGTCCATCGTCCACGGTTAAATTCGAATTCTCATATGAATCAGCAGCACAGTAGCAAGCATCAGTAGTAAAAGTATCAAAAATAGCAAAAGTTGAAAAATAGCAGCAGAAACGAAAAGTGGAACCGAATTTGAAATTCAAGTAACAGTGCAAGTTCACTAGCTGCTAGTTAGAGTTTCAGCTGATACTAGCGATATTCATTGAATTTCGAAACGAGGCACTTTTCCGCTACCAGCTGCTTTTTCGCTACTCGCCCGTTTTGCAAAATCTGCTAGTACAGAAGCAGTTGAATGGACGGTTGAAAAAGATACAAAGTATCTACACTGCATGCAGATACATCGGAACATGGATATGTCTATGACTACCGACTACGTGGAACCTGTTGTGTTGAAGATATCGACGTAAGTTTTGTAAAGATCCCAGTATAGTTATAACTGGATGAAATCATTCGAAAAAACACGTCCCACGCTTTCGGTAGGCATAAGACATATCCATGTATCCATGTATCTGGTGGCAGTGTAGATACTCGTCATAAATTCTGCTTTGCTTTGTCCTGTCCGCTTGGGCTCCTTTCTCTCGCGGGATCGTTTCGTGTTCGTTTGCATCGCGTGTGTGCAATATTCACCTCCTCTCGTGCACCCTGTTTCATCTACCTGTTCCATCTACCCGTTCGGTATAGTTTGCAGACTGCAGCCTATCGACATTTCTCTGAGTACGTTTCTGCTAATCGCAATCACGCTTCCCACCATCTTTTCCCAATCGGACGTGTGTTGTGTTTGTGTATCTATTGCAAAATCGCTCCCACACTATCCGTCTCATCCCGCCCCTTTACTCGTAATCAACAGTCCGGGTCCGGCACACACAATTTCTCAAGGAACGCGTGCGACTCTATGCGATTGTGTCCGGTAAACAGAAAGGGAAACTAACAAAAGTAAACAAAACATTCCAACACACGCACAAAGAGAATGCACAAGAAAAATTTTGGAATTTTTGCAGAAGGGGGGGGGGCCATTTGATCTTCTGCAGACCTCTGAATGTACATCATAACATATAACATCCTGCGACGAATATTTCTTTATTTCGGGACTTGACAGATTCTAACTCGCCTAGTATAAATCCGCCATTTTGTTCTATTTGTTTATTGCACGTGTGGTGGGGGCCCACATTGTGGACCAGTCAGACCTCAAATCGCCGCCATTGCAAGTGCACAAACGCAGTCGCTGGATCACCCGATTTGGCTCGAATGAACTTCATCCGCTCTCGCTCATCTTCGGGGGGCGGGAACTATGTACACTCTCTCAAATTGCGTCTGCGCATGTCCAAATGTTAGTCGAACTGACTACTTGCTACCTTTTCTGGGACCCTAGTGATTCAGATAGTACAACACGGGCTATTTTATTAAATGATGAATGGGAATTGGCGGAAATTGAAGGTCATTGAAAGTCCGCCCGTTCACCCGTACACTATGTTATTTCTTGCCGTCCACAACGTCAACCTTTATCGCTATCAAATCAACATCCCAACATGTACACACAGGATCCCCGCAAGCGCACCGCCCGCGCGGATCTACAAGCAACAGCTATGCACAATGACCACTTCACTCAAACGACATGCACAACCAGAAAAGAAAATTTTTCAATGGGCTTGTTTCCTCTTCTGACCCCCGAGTAGAAAAACAGACATTTCGTGTGACGGACAGATTTTTAGGATGACCCCCAGCTATAAGACATATCCATGTCAAAAACAGCAGTTGAATCATACGGTTGATAAAAACAGCAGTTGAATGATACGGTTGATAAAAACAGCAGTTGAATCGTACGGTTGATAAAAACAGCAGTTGAATCGTACTGTTGATAAAAACAGCAGTTGAATGGTACGGTTGATAAAAACAGCAGCTGAATGGTACGGTTGATAAAAACAGCAGTTGGCATTTGTTGGTGGCTATTTGTATCTGCACGTAGATGTTTCGTTTGCAATTAGCAGCAGAAATAAAGAGATCTTTAGATTCGCTGGATGATAGGATATGGTCAGTTTTAGGAAGAAGTGATGTTGAGAGATTTTAAAATTGAGGGATTGTTCGGTAAGGTAGACTTGGGTAGTAGGTAGATTGGGTGTTTTTGTAGAAGGATTTGATGATTGTAGGTGAAGTTTAGTGTCTTATAAGCTTAGACAAAGGTCTGCATAATGAAGAGAGATAATGATATAAAGTGAATTTAGGGGTGAAGTAGGATTAAGATAACATTCGATAGGTACCGTTTTCTAATTAATTGGTAATGAAGTGAAGTTTAATGTCTTATAAGTTTAGATAATGAGAGTGAGAGGAGATAATCGAACAGAGTGAATTTTAGGGTTTAACTGGGTGAAGTAGGATTAGGATATCATTCAATAGATGAAGCTGAATAGAAAATGGAGTAGTAGGGATAATTAAGAATAGGAACGATATGTGAAGTAAAGAAGATAATAAAGTAGTCAACTAGAAATTAGGGACTTCAGCTCAAAAATGCTCGACTAGCCTATGAGCTATAGCGGCAATGGAGCTGAATTTGGTACTGTTGTCCAAGATTGAGAATTGTGTAATGATACTATTCTGCAGTTTTTACGCTTGGATACATTCATAATCCCCAAATTCGATCACATACATATATGTGTATACACATATCAGTGACGTGCAGTGGAAATTTTTCATAGTCAAGCAGTTGGGCGCCCTAAAGCCAATTTAGCATAAACAAAAATGGACTGTATAATAGAATATGGACAGTCACAAAAACATTTATACCAAGCGGCTTTAAGCCTTAAAGAAGAAATCAGGAAAGATATAAATAAAATATTAGCACATATATTCGGAATACAAAAAAAAAATAAACAAATAAAATATTACTAATAAAAAAATGATAAATAAATATTATGTTAATTAAGACTAAGAAAAATTCAGGGGTATTTGAAATAAATAAATATTCTTTCGCCATTGCCATTTATTTGTATTCCAAATCTATGCGCCGTTCTTTAAGTAAAAACTCTTTAATCACATTATCAAAAAAATCGTTTTCTCTTCGCATTTGTATAAGAAGATCCTTTTCAACCGCAATTAAAGCAAGATCCGAAAGTCGTTCTTGGGATTGGCGATTTCTCAAAAATGTGTGAACGCGCTTTAGTGTTGAAAATGACCTTTCCGCAGTTGCCACTGTGACTGGAATTGACGTTAATAATTTTGCTAAAATATGAACTTGCTTAAAACCGTTTGCGACATAAGGCCGTTTTTGAAAATAATCGAGAATTTTACTAGGATTCGCGTTTTTAAACTCATCTGAAGAATAAATAACTTTTAGCTGATTTTTCAACTTTATTCTGTCGAAAAATTGACCGTGATATTCAATAAGTGAGTCAAAATTTTTATCGGGAAAATTTGACTTGAATTTAGAAAAATAATTCGGTTCAAGCAACTCTAAAAATGAAAGATCTTTAAACGAATGGAATCGATCTCGAATTTGCCCGAGAATAACATCTATAATCTCCCGAAATATCCGCCGTAAATTTTGTAAAGGATCTATCGCATTTCTACATTTCTTACGTGGTGGCTGATATTCTGCTGTAACTGTCGAATAGAAATTATCAAACTTTTTAGAAAAGTCATTTTCAAGCCAATTTTCAAATTCAATAATTTTTTGGCTTGCATATGAAATGTTTACCACTTTGCTCTGAATAATATTAAATAATATATCAGTTTTCGAAAAAATTTCAGAAAAAATTAACAGATATAATTGAAAATCTGACTCTGCGAATTTTTGTAAGTATATATCGGAAAAAGTCAAGGAATCGCCATCCCAGTGTTGAGAACCATTCGAAATTGTCTCAAAAACTGTACAAATTTCATGCTTATGTTCAAATATAACGTTCATAATACGCGAATGATAATGCCAACGCGTTTTGGAAACCGATGGTAAACGACGATTTACTATATTTGCAAAAAGGTCCGACCTTTTAGTGGATGTATTAAAAAATGATGCGATTTTATTGATGTGCGCGAAAAATAATTTAATTTCCGGAATAAACTCAACTGCTTTAGACAATACTAGATTTAGTGAATGAGCGTAACATGGAACGAAAATTGCCGATTTATGTTTTTCCCGATTAAAGTCTGAACTCCACGAATTTGAGAACTCATTACTGCTGCGCCATCGTAACATTGTGCAATTAATTTCTTATCGATATTAAAATTTTGCAATTGTTTTAAAATGTGAGAGCTTATTGCTGTAGCTGTACGATTAGCGTTAAAATCCAAAAATCCGATAAATCTTTCTTCAATCTCATTTGATATTGTATATCTAAAAATCATCGTTAATTGTTCCCGACCGCTAACATCTGGCGTTTCGTCGACCATTACAGCTACAAATGGAGCCTGCTTTATTTCCAAATTGATTTTATTTCGAACCACATTAGCTATAGCGGAAACAAGATCGTTTTGGATTCTATTAGACAAACCCGAAAACGCTGCATTTGCTTTTATAGAATCTATGTGGGACTCAATTATCGGATCGTACAAACTCAAGAAATTTACGGTTTCGATAAAATTACCACGATTATTTGAAGAAGAGTCTTCATTATTTCCGCGAAAAGGAAGCTCCTGTTTTGCCAAAAAAATTACAGTATCGATTAAACGTTTCAAAATATTACGATTACGCTCAACTTTTTCATTATGCAAACTAACAGATATTGCCACCTGGTTACTAAGCATAAACTCTATACGCTGAGAACCAAAATTATCTAATTTAATTAACGACTGAAGATGTTTTTCGGAACTTGAATGCTTTGCTGCTGAGCCCGTAAAATTATTCAAGTCACTAAATCCAGCTTTATTCCAAACAGATTTTTCATTCGTGAACAAAAGACACGGCCAGCAAAATAAAATAACTTATTTAATTTACAGCTTCCCGTTAACCAAATGTACTTTTCATACGTTTCGATATGGAATTTTCGCGTAATATTTTTTAATTTAAACTCTAAACTAAGATCTGGCTTCGGTCTATCCGATTCTATAATTTCTCTTTTCTTGGCAAAGGAAAGAGTTGAAAATCCCGTTTTTAGTACGAAATCCGTCGCGCAGCAATACTCCGACATAATGCGAAAAGAAAACTTACCACTTTCATCACAAATCAAATCAATTAAATCACTACAAACGGTCAAAAAAACTTCAAATCACAATTTAATCAAAATCACCCGATTGCACTGATTTCCTCTTTTAAATTGCAACGGAAAATCCATTACATAACAAAAACAAAAGCTCTACTGGAAAAATCAAATTCCCATAAACATTCCCTGCATTGGCAACATTTCATTAACAAGCATCATTGGGCTTTATCCCACACACAAAAGCAGTCGCGCCAGTGCTTGACTTGTCTCATATAAATTTGCGAACAAAACAAAAAAAAATCGTTGCCCAATGTACTACCGAAATCCAAGATTCCCATTTTCTGGAATCAACATGTCTCTAGTATTTGGATGCACACATGGTACATGCATCTAAAGATCTAGGCACATTTTCCTATTCTAAGTTTGGTGTCTATGGTGTGCAAAATGTGGGAGGTTTGAATATTATCTAAAGTAATTGAACGAATGTTTTTTAACCAAAAGAAGGCGCGGATCAGAATTTGAATGTGTAAAGGAATATTTGAATGATAATATGTATTCTTCAGCTTAAAGAAAAACATTGACTGAAATGATGATATGTGTATTGGTGTAAGCAAAGTTTATTATTGAATTGCTTATTTCGGTAAGTCAAGCAGTTTGGAATTGCTTACTACGAGTGCACGTCACTGACACATATATATGTATGTGATTCAATTATGCAATTTCACATTAGTGAAATAAAACAGGGGATTTAGGTAGAGATCTGTCTGTGTTCTTTCACCTAGTTTAAGAAGGCCTGAGGTACCGTTACTTGGGAAGACAGGCCAAGCCTGGATTGGTCGGAACGGAATAGATAGATCATCTTTATTATGTTCTTTACGAACTACACCAAGCAACCTAATGTGTCAATATGACGTCTAGATCCTTATGACAAAAAGACGAACTTTCAAAATTTTAATAAAATTATATTATTTAATGTGATTAGTGATTAATTAAATTAAGTTATTTAGTCCGGTTTGAATATATCCTTAACAAAATTAACAGTTAGCAGATTTAGCTGTTATTTTTAGCTACTAATCGATAGTATCATTAACAGATTTAACAGCTAACTAAAATTAGCCCTTTCGCCCATCACTACCATGTACCCACTAGGTAAATAATAAATAAAGATATCAATCTTCGGATCGGCTTCGGATCGTTATGCTCAATAGTTTGTGAGTCGTCGTCGTCATCGCAGGTGACGCCATTTAGCGGAGCAAATCGCTTGCTAGAATGGCAACACCGACGAAAACACATTTTTTAAGGACAAAAAAAAACACCCCAGTTTTAGTTCACACGTTAAACATAATTTTATTTCGCTCCCATAAATTGGGCAATACTGTTACTTTATATTTTACCAAATATCTGACAAAAATTTTTGATATCTGAATACTCATCGATACGATCAAGTAGAACCAGCTCGTAGGTCACTACTGTTCCAATCATCTGCCAGAAAATAAATAAAAGACTTAAATAAGTTTGACAACAACGAAAGTTTCGCTTCAAATAAGTCACCGCAAATATTAACTTTCTCGTTAAAAAGAAAAACCGTTTCCCAGAGAACGCCACCTGTTGCTGATCGACATCGTTTGCAAAACGTTGGACCTGTTAAGGGGAACCATTAAATTAATTCGCTATTTGGATACTTAACGATATACGTCAATTTCAACATGACTTACTTCCAGTGACCAATATTGGGTGGGTAGATCTCTTAGCATCACAAGCGGTCGCTTAGATGAATCGTGAATTGATGATGCAAAGTAGAGTGTAGCTAATGTTCGACAAATCAAAAATATTAGCGAATACCAGGCGAACATTTTATCCACTAAAGTGGGCCTCTCCCTAACAACAGAATAAAAACGACTCTGGTTATCCAAGGAGTTCATTTAACTAACATATGTTAAGGATTCTTAAGACGATCATATCAGTTTCAACTCCGTTTTAGTCTTGCATAAGATTGATATCCATTGTTTCATTAGGATTTGTTTAATTTCTCCCCAAACTTGTTTCACAATTTACAATCAATTCAGTTGTACGGAAAAATCGAAGCAAATCCTTTGGAAAACTATATGAAATTTTATTGAAAAATGTAACCGAATTGAAACTCATGTGAAGCTCATATGATCGTCTAAAAATCCCCTTAAGAATACATTGAGATATTGAACAATTGCAAGCAAGTAACATAGAGTCCATTGGAGCACGATAGAAGTATTATTGCAGATAACTCATCATCCAGGTAATATACCAAATCACTTTGGGTTGCATAGTGACTTCGTATTTCTATCCAAAAAGACTCAGGCATCATCTGCAAATTCAGCAATACATAGTTAATTTAACTTAATAAACAAGAAAGTAAAGAAAATATAAAGGCGCTCACTGACTAATAACTAAAATCCCAAAATACCACAAGGCTCCATATAGAAGCTATGGTTTAACAAGCGGCAGCCGCCGCGGTTTCCAAATTAACATTGTATTTAAATGCACTCTTAACAAACCATTATAGACAGCGGGTGTCGCTGCCCAAACCGCTTGTCAAATAGCAGCTTCTAAACGGCGCCTAAGGGTGCGTTTATGTTGGAACTTCGACAAATAATAAGAGCAGCGCACTGGGCAAATGGTCCCCTTTAGAAATATACCTTTGACTTAGCCATTCGTAACCGTTCTGTAATTAAATCAAATTTGGCGGCAATCGATATACTGGTGACTGTCAAAAATGTATCTAAGAAACTCCAGGAGATTGTTAAAGATAATTGCAGCCACTTCACCGTTTGAGATGCATAGAAGTATATCATAAAATTAAGAAAAAATTTTACTAAAGGATTCTAAAATTATTTCAACAAAATCAGGCACACTTACCGCCAAAATTGGTAGCATCCACATTTTAAAATAGATAAAATCAAAATAATGGGCTCTTTCCCTACGATACATATTTTCGATAATTCCATGCGTAAAATTGCATTTTTCAATTTGCATTTTGCTATTAGCGTATGCTCCGGCCAAATAAAAAATATGTTCTCCTGAAATATACGAAAAAAATAATCGTAACTAAAACATTTCATAAAAGAACACCATCAGTAGTAGTATCCTTACCTAGAGCAAAGGTTAAAAAGGTTATTCCCACAATTCTGATTTTATTTTTAAGATTACTCCTGGCATAGATCATGTACACTTTATCCAAAAAAATTTCCTCAGTTTTTCTCCAATTCTGAATAATTTCGGACCATTTCATAGCCAGCCGAAAAAATAGTATATGTCCAACTTCACAGATTATGAAAAATGTCGAAGACACTTACAAAAATAAACAGAAAAAATCAAATTCAAATTCTGTGCAAACTGGAGTGTAATCGTCTAATCATCAGAGAGTTTTCCTAAAACAAATTGTGGTCTAGTTTTTATTTCAGTTTTTTTTTATGCTTTTTTTGGGGGGGGCTGATTCTGGGGGTAAACCTCAGATTCGTAATCGTAATCGTCGGATTCTCTTATAGTATAGCGAAAGTCTCCCAAGCGTCTAAGGTATATGGTAGTTTTACATGTCTTATGAGTTCTAGATTTTCTAGTCCTACATCGTGTCTGTTTTCGAATACAATTTTTAGGGCAAAAAGTCGCACTTCTTTATTTTATCCCAGCGCTCTTAAACACTCGCTTTTATGCCAGGGCGGTCGAAGCCACGCTTTACCCTTAAATCAATTTGACTTAAATTTCCCTGACAAAACAGCAACCGGATTTTTTCCAGCACACACGGTCCAGGAAGGAGTTCGTATGTTAAGCTCTGTTAAGTCTAGTGAAGAGAGCTGTAGTGAACTACGCCTTAGCCTTAGTTTCCGTTACATGCCCTTAACTTAAGATCTTAAGGGCAACATTCCGTCAACGATGTTTTAAAAAGGTTGTCTGCTGAATCGTTCCAGTGCTAAATCCCTACTCCATAGGCAAAAAGCTTTATGTAAGATTGTTGTTACATTCCATGGGCTCGAAACGTCAGCCTTCGTAAAGTCGCTTTGTTTTGTCTATTAGAATGCGCCTACTCCTTCCGCGAAGTAATACTTAAAAGTAGTTCCGTGGGGCCTCCGATGAAGATAGAGTTAAATTTTTTGACCTGTAGCTGAACGGTGGTCTTCAGCCCGGTTACTCCACTCCATACACGGTCGACCATAGTGCTTGGACAAGCGCTTTTTATCCAAACTAGAAGAAAAAAGGCCGCACATCGCGTCAACCTAAACTACACCTAAATCGTAAAAAAATCGTGAAAATAAGTAAGATACCAACATTTCTGATACCAAATGTGTCGACCCCCTCCGAAACAAAATATTAGCTACGTCACTGCTGTCGACTTGGTTTTACAAAACTCGGAGACTAGAGCAGCTAGAAGGTCGAATTTTGTACTTTCTCAAATGACAGTAACTTTAATACTACGGCAGCCAGAGTATTGAATTTTATGTTGAAATACAGCTTATATGTTACCCCAAAATGGAAATTTCGATTCCGAGAAAAAAACTGCAAAAACCTCGAAAATTGGAAAGCAAAGTCACCCCGCTACTGCAAAATATAAAAACGAAAATATAGCGTAAACTAGAGCAGCTAGAGGGACGAAACTTGCACTTTTTTAAATGGCTGTTACTCGAAAACTAAGGCAGCTATAGTATTGGATTTTGCGTTAAAATACAGCTTATGCCCTACTCCAAAAACAGAAATTTCGATTTCTAACCAGAAACTGCAAAAAAACCTTTAAAATTGCAAGGAAAATTCATACGTCGTTTCCATTTTAAAATACAAAAACGGCTATAACCGTATAACAGCGGTAAATCGTCCTATTGACAATTTTTGCGTGCGGTTTGTCGCAAGGGAAAATGCGACAAGCCGCAAATATAAATTGGCACTTAGCGTACCCTTATAGATATTTTCGAACTCACTCAGTTAATTCGAATCTAACGTACTAACAGTTGCGCTCTAAGTACCAAAAAGTATGTTATAAAATAATAAAAATATTATTCGTAATAAAATTACCTAAGGCATATGGTTTGAAACCGCTATTATAACAGCGTACTGTAGCTGCTGTTGCTTCCAGTATTCCCAATGACAACACACACACAGATAACAATGTTTTTAGTGTAAGCCATTTAAATTTAATTTTAGTGACATCTGTTGATAACAATCCCATTACTGGCATAATGCCAAACAAGTTCCCTAAAATTAGTCCTGGTAGTATTTAGAGATAAATGAAAATGGAATTAATGAAACACCAAAATATGGACGGATAAGAATCTTAAATTCACTTTTAACTAAAAAGATTTTTTATTACCTGGACCAACGGCGACGTGGAAGATATTATCATTGCGTTTTTGGCTCTGATATGTTTTGACATTGCCTAAATTTTGAATAAAATCAATATTATTTCATACTAAACACTTGTTTTGTAAAAACTTACTATACATCATGACAAACCAAAAATAACTTCACAATTGTCCCTTCCTGACACGAAACTAACTCAAGATAATAAACAAACATCACACAATAAACAAAATACACAAATCCTTGACATCTGTTTGTATTTGAACCATTTTAAACATTTTACACAAACAACTTAATAAATTAATCACATTTCATGATTTCTACAACTCGAAATTATTTCAATCGCGTGTTTCAGAATAACCATTCATTAAAAAGATAGTAAGATACTCGTACTAGTAAAATATCATGACTGTAAATTGCATTTAACTGGGTGGAGTTTTATCATTTATCCGCACAAAGGACCCAAACCTGGGCTTGGATCGTCAAGTTGTAGTAGTACCAGTTCATATGTGACTATCGTGCCGGCCATCTAATATAATTTTATTAGATATTTAAAAAAAGGGAAAATAGCAATTTTGTATCATACATACTCCAAAAAATAATTTCCTAGTCAAATAGAAGAATTTCATGCCCGACAATGCAACACACTGCGTTGTTATTTGGTCAGTGAAACGTTCTATCTGAAAAAGATAATTTTGTTATTCTTAATTTAGTTTGATCAATATGATTCTCCGGCATATACAATATATCAATAGTTGGATCAAAAAAGGGTACAAAACGTCAATATTCAATCTGTCTCCCAAACCCGCAACACTTGAAATGGAATGTACAAACTTCCAAATGACATTTGTAAAAAATTTCGTCTCATAAATTTTAACAAACAAAAAAACGCGCGTACAGTTATAGGAAAAATCTGACCAAACTGGAAGCTGATTCCGAAGCATAAGCGAGAAATATGGCCGTGGCAGATCTTTCGAAATTTTAAAAGCCAAACATGGCTCTGGAGCTTTCTTTCTCCATAAGTATTGTGAAATCTCAAGATCTACTTCTAAAACCTCATTCATGAATCAAATAAGAATTAAATTATTTTCTATTTCATCGCACAGTTCCACATTGGATTTTAAGATTTAACAATATTTAAGGGGAACGAAACTCAAATATAATACCTTTATGCTAGAGATTCACGGACGGTCCAAAGCCTAATTTCCGCTGGTTGAAGCCGAAATTCCACTGTCAAATCCATAAAATTTTGGAAATTTTGGCTTCGACCAGGGAAAATTTGGGTTTGGACCATCTGTGAATGTCCAATTTTAGGCTGAGCGCACATTGATGGCGTTCGCGTGTTTTCTGTCAAACGGGTTGAATCTTTGCTAGAATGACACTCCGTCAATTTGGCAAAGACTCGGCGGTTTTCGTTCCACCAATTGTGTTAACTCTTTGTTTCATAGCTCAAATTCGGTTTCGATCGGATAAATCGCGAATTGGAATTATATTATATTCAGCCCTAAATTGACAAAATTCACTCTCAAGCTTGTCTTTATTCTTGGTGCCCTCTTCGCTGCCCTTTCAGAGTCGGCGCCCCAGGCGACGGCCTGTTCCGGCTTAGCCTTTAACCAGCCCTGGGAACAGGGTTCGACGGAGTTACTCTTTATTACAAAATTTTTAAATATTGGCGTGCTAAATGCTTGGTATAGGTCTAATCTTGACCTAAAAGTTATTATATTGAAGACTTGAGTCCAGAGAGAGAGACCTAGGTTGGTTCTAACTGGGAAACGGTTCCGTTTCTAAAACAATCGCTTTGGAAACTCTTTTAGGAATGAGTACGAAATATTTAGTAAACTTTTATAAGAGTACTTTATGGACTAAAATAGTAATTGTATTATAGTTCAGATAACTCACCTCACTACACCAATTTCGACTTGGTACTAGACGAAGTATTTTTAACGGTTTCGCCGCCTCATCGTTAATTGAAGCTGCATAAAGGAATACTCCAGTCGTTCTCGATATTAGGTAAAGCAGTGAAAACCAAAAGTAGACATAATTGACTGCATAGCGAAGTTTGCTTGAACGAAAGAAAAGCAAGAAAAGTAAAGAAGAAATAGAATTCGTCCAATTATACTAGTGTTGGATTGGTGTTATATTAAAACTTTGGTCCTGTTGGGAAGTACTCACTTCAATATATTCAGCAACTGATAACAGATAAAGTATAAGTTGTTCATGCTAGATAATAAAATTATTCCAGACATCAATTCATCTACGCTCTCCAATAGCTCACACAATAAAACGAAATTATGGCGAATTTCCATCCATACTGATTCCGGAACGTCCTGATTACAAGGTTAATTATTAATAGATAGCAACCAGCACTATAGTAAAGTATTTAAAAAAAAATGCTATTAAGAAGAAGCCATCAGCCCAAACAACTTACTTGCACAGGGGTCGTCCTTCCGAAGAAGACCTGACATGATTGCTGCGCTTTATTCAACAGTCCAGATCAGAACACGCATTACACTAATAACATTGTCTTGGATAACTCTCGATAAGTAGTTGGTGCAGGACTTTTGCTCTGAAAGCGAATTCGTAAAGCCGACAATACACCATAAGGAATTCCTGTCCGGAAAAACGTTTATGGCCGTTTCAGGACACCTTCAGGCGGCCGGATTGGCCTTTCAGGCAGCCGGAAGGAAACTCGTTCCCGCCAAGCTTGGCGTTGAGGAATTCCGGGTCGTGAATGGCCTGTTCAGGACGCACAATTGAAAATCGATCTTATTGCCGGAAATTCAAGGAATCTTTCTATCTATTGAATTGAATTGTACGGAAATTAACTTTCCATGGTCAAGTTTCAGATACATTGGTACATTGAAATAAACTCCTGCAAAAATTCATTGTGGATACACGGCCGGACAGGTGGCCTTGAGGCGGTCGGACAGGCCTTTCAGGCGGCCGGATGCATAATTGAAAATCGATCTTATCGCCATAGAATCAAAGTATCTGGATTGAATTGTACAGCATTTTACTTTCCATGGCCAAATTTCAGATACATTACCACATTGCAATACCACCTGACAAGAATGAATTTTTGCAGGAGTTTATTTCAATGTAGAAATGTTCTGAAACTTGGCCATGGAAAGTAAAACGAACGAAAGTAAAACGAATCCAATAGATAGCAGTGACGTGCACTCGTAGTAAGCAATTCCAAACTGCTTGACTTACCGAAATAAGCAATTCAATAATAAACTTTGCTTACACCAATACACATATCATCATTTCAGCCAATGTTTTTCTTTAAGCTGAAGAATACATATTATCATTCAAATATTCCTTTACACATTCAAATTCTGATCCGCGCCTTCTTTTGGTTAAAAAACATTCGTTCAATTACTTTAGATAATATTCAAACCTCCCACATTTTGCACACCATAGACACCAAACTTAGAATAGGAAAATGTGCCTAGATCTTTAGATGCATGTACCAAGTGTGCATCCAAATACTAGAGACATGTTGATTCCAGAAAATGGGAATCTTGGATTTCGGTAGTACATTGGGCAACGATTTTTTTTTGCTTTGTTCGCAAATTTATATGAGACAAGTCAAGCACTGGCGCGACTGCTTTTGTGTGTGGGATAAAGCCCAATGATTCTTGTTAATGAAATGTTGCCAATGCAGGGAATGTTTATGGGAATTTGATTTTTCCAGTAGAGCTTTTGTTTTTGTTATGTAATGGATTTTCCGTTGCAATTTAAAAGAGGAAATCAGTGCAATCGGGTGATTTTGATTAAAATGTGATTTGAAGTTTTTTTGACCGTTTGTAGTGATTTAATTGATTTGATTTGTGATAAAAGTGGTAAGTTTTCTTTTCGCATTATGTCGGAGTATTGCTGCGCGTACTAAAAGCGGGATTTTCAACTCTTTCCTTTGCCAAGAAAAGAGAAATTATAGAATCGGATAGACCGAAGCCAGATCTTAGTTTAGAGTTTAAATTAAAAAATATTACGCGAAAATTCCATATCGAAACGTATGAAAAGTACATTTGGTTAACGGGAAGCTGTAAATTAAATAAGTTATTTTGCTGGCCGTGTCTTTTGTTCACGAATGAAAAATCTGTTTGGAATAAAGCTGGATTTAGTGATTTGAATAATTTTACGGGCTCAGCAGCAAAGCATTCAAGTTCCGAAAAACATCTTCAGTCGTTAATTAAATTAGATAATTTTGGTTCTCAGCGTATTGAGTTTATGCTTAGTAACCAGGTGGCAATATCTGTTAGTTTGCATAATGAAAAAGTTGAGCGTAATCGTAATATTTTGAAACGTTTAATCGATACTGTAATTTTTTTGGCAAAACAGGAGCTTCCTTTTCGCGGAAATAATGAAGACTCTTCTTCAAATAATCGTGGTAATTTTATCGAAACCGTAAATTTCTTGAGTTTGTACGATCCGATAATTGAGTCCCACATAGATTCTATAAAAGCAAATGCAGCGTTTTCGGGTTTGTCTAATAGAATCCAAAACGATCTTGTTTCCGCTATAGCTAATGTGGTTCGAAATAAAATCAATTTGGAAATAAAGGAGGCTCCATTTGTAGCTGTAATGGTCGACGAAACGCCAGATGTTAGCGGTCGGGAACAATTAACGATGATTTTTAGATATACAATATCAAATGAGATTGAAGAAAGATTTATCGGATTTTTGGATTTTAACGCTAATCGTACAGCTACAGCAATAAGCTCTCACATTTTAAAACAATTGCAAAATTTTAATATCGATAAGAAATTAATTGCACAATGTTACGATGGCGCAGCAGTAATGAGTTCTCAAATTCGTGGAGTTCAGACTTTAATCGGGAAAAACATAAATCGGCAATTTTCGTTCCATGTTACGCTCATTCACTAAATCTAGTATTGTCTAAAGCAGTTGAGTTTATTCCGGAAATTAAATTATTTTTCGCGCACATCAATAAAATCGCATCATTTTTTAATACATCCACTAAAAGGTCGGACCTTTTTGCAAATATAGTAAATCGTCGTTTACCATCGGTTTCCAAAACGCGTTGGCATTATCATTCGCGTATTATGAACGTTATATTTGAACATAAGCATGAAATTTGTACAGTTTTTGAGACAATTTCGAATGGTTCTCAACACTGGGATGGCGATTCCTTGACTTTTTCCGATATATACTTACAAAAATTCGCAGAGTCAGATTTTCAATTATATCTGTTAATTTTTTCTGAAATTTTTTCGAAAACTGATATATTATTTAATATTATTCAGAGCAAAGTGGTAAACATTTCATATGCAAGCCAAAAAATTATTGAATTTGAAAATTGGCTTGAAAATGACTTTTCTAAAAAGTTTGATAATTTCTATTCGACAGTTACAGCAGAATATCAGCCACCACGTAAGAAATGTAGAAATGCGATAGATCCTTTACAAAATTTACGGCGGATATTTCGGGAGATTATAGATGTTATTCTCGGGCAAATTCGAGATCGATTCCATTCGTTTAAAGATCTTTCATTTTTAGAGTTGCTTGAACCGAATTATTTTTCTAAATTCAAGTCAAATTTTCCCGATAAAAATTTTGACTCACTTATTGAATATCACGGTCAATTTTTCGACAGAATAAAGTTGAAAAATCAGCTAAAAGTTATTTATTCTTCAGATGAGTTTAAAAACGCGAATCCTAGTAAAATTCTCGATTATTTTCAAAAACGGCCTTATGTCGCAAACGGTTTTAAGCAAGTTCATATTTTAGCAAAATTATTAACGTCAATTCCAGTCACAGTGGCAACTGCGGAAAGGTCATTTTCAACACTAAAGCGCGTTCACACATTTTTGAGAAATCGCCAATCCCAAGAACGACTTTCGGATCTTGCTTTAATTGCGGTTGAAAAGGATCTTCTTATACAAATGCGAAGAGAAAACGATTTTTTTGATAATGTGATTAAAGAGTTTTTACTTAAAGAACGGCGCATAGATTTGGAATACAAATAAATGGCAATGGCGAAAGAATATTTATTTATTTCAAATACCCCTGAATTTTTCTTAGTCTTAATTAATATAATATTTATTTATCATTTTTTTTATTAGTAATATTTTATTTATTTATTTATTTTTTGTATTCCGAATATATGTGCCAATATTTTATTTATATCTTTCCTGATTTCTTCTTTAAGGCTTAAAGCCGCTTGGTATAAATGTTTTTGTGACTGTCCATATTCTATTATACAGTCCATTTTTGTTTATGCTAAATTGGCTTTAGGGCGCCCAACTGCTTGACTATGAAAAATTTCCACTGCACATCACTGATAGATAGATACTTTGATTCTATGGCTATAAGATCGATTTTCAATTATGCATCCGCCCGCCTGAAAGGCCTGTCTGGCCGAATCTCCGGCCGCCTCAAGGCCAACTGTCCAGAATGAATTTTCAGTGGAGTTTATTTCAATAGACCAATGAAACCGTTCGTTATAAAAAGGTTCTAAAGTATCTGGGCTAGCAGTCACCGGAATATGGGACCTTAGTTTCAAATAAACAATTGTTTGAACCTGTGGCTTCTTCTAAAAAAAACACCTAGCCCCATATACCTTTCCCGAAAACTCAGCAATACGATTGTTGATTTGTTGAAATCTTACTGATAGACCTAAACTTATCATCACTATGAAAAGATCCATATAGTTCCACATGAACGTAAATAGAAAATTCAGAAACTGAAAGATAAAAAGAAAGTACATATTTCAAAATGTAAAACATGCTTATTTCACGAGATGTACCATGCAGCCGAGTCCGAGAGGTAAACTGTACGGAACAAACTCAAAAATGGTTCTAAATTGGCCATACAAGATATCATCTACTGTAAGGGCTTTTGAAACATTACAAACTCTTCGATGAATACTTTCACTGTAGACGGTTGATGTTAAGAACAGGATATGTTCCACTGAAAAGGGAAAAAACATATAACTCCAATTTATACCGACGAACTAGACATTAATCCTTGTAAAAGTGCTTATCATTACGATACGTGTGAATAAGAGGCGCGTTTTTTTCAACAGCCATACAGAGCAGGGCAGGTTAAGTCCACACAATTACACTAACAATTTGATCTGAGCTGCTATGGATAAAACGTCAGTGCAAGAATGCTGCTCCGTTAAGTAGTCTGCGTTTTGAAATGCAGGCGACGCAGGTGTCGAAGTTTTCGAAAAGTTTACAGTTTGGTAAGCACATAAAGTTCATTTACTGTCAATAAAGTATTCGTTTTGTGTAATTATTTGGAATAGTAAACATACAAAATAATTTTGCTGTCTAAAGGAAATTTGTCCGATTGACTATGTACTATACAAAGCATTTAAGTGTTCTCTTGAAATTTGAGTTGACATTTGAATTCTCACTAAACCAAGCCACATTTCCAGCAAAGGCATTCCCCTTTTTCGTGTTAGCTACCCTAATTTGCTCTCGACCGTTTATTTTTGCCACTTAACCTGTTCTACTCTGCTCTGTACGAAGAAAACGCAGCTATTGTAACGCATGAGGTGAAAGAAATCCATACATTTGAATAATCCCCATCTAGGCATGCAACCTAATCGAACAACTTCCACAAAACCAGATGTTGAATGTGCCCATCCGCAATTGGGTATTTAATTTATATATTTTTGTAACGATTCAGAAAATCGAGGCGATTCGTCAATTTTGTTCGGAAAATTTATGATTTAGAAATTCTTTAATTTCATATGAAAAGTCATGAATTCCATTCAGAAAATTACTAACTTAATTTGACTAGTCGTTAATTTGTTTCAAGATATTACTTGATGTTAGGCGCGTTTTTTGCGTATCTATCGAGTGTAAGGTAGGGTAACGAACAAGCATACACAAACAACAAGCGACTTGTTGTTTGAGTAATATGTGTTTATAACCCTACACTACGATAGATATCGATAGATATCCAAAAAAACGCGCCTATTGTACACGCAACGAGGAGCACCCAAATGTTAAACCAGGCCGAAGCTTTGCTTCGGCCCGGAGTCCGAAGCGTATATACCCTAGACTTGTACAGACCTAGTGGTGATACCAAAAGTACCAATTGGTAACGACCATATGCATTAATAGTCCGGATGGCGCAACGGTTAGCACGTTCGCCTTCAACGCACTGGGCCCCGGTTCGATTCCGGGGATTTACGTGTCGGACTATGAGCCCACTCAGCTGTTAAATGAGTACCCATTATGGGGTAAATAACTCGGTTGAGCGTGTTGCTGATCACATACCTCTACACAAAAAACCGTCACGATCTAGAAAATGAGATGGTGCTAACTCATCTCGAGGCCGTGGTTCAAATTGGACTGTTGCGCCAGTTATTTATTTTATATGCATTAAAAGTGAGTTTCCTATACGGCCAGTTTATAGGAGAGGTTGGCAATGATTCAGTAGGATCTTGACCATTATCAAAATCAATTAACTAACCCATTCTACAAATATTTGTCGAATTTTTCAAGTCGCTAGCTTAATTCTATCGAAAGTTATTGCTTATTTGAAGTCTCACTTGTAGAGGAGGTAGGGGTTCCTTGGGTCGGATCTTGCTCATTATTGCCACCAACAAATAAGATCATGTTTCAAACATTTAAACAAAATTTCAGAGCTTCACTCTATCGGAAGTTATCGCTTATTTGAAGTTTCACTTGTAGGGGAGGTAGGGGTCCTTGGGTCGGATCTTGCTCATCATTGCTACAAACAAATAAAATCATGCTACAAACATTTATACAAAATTGCAAGTCTCTAGCTTCACTCCATCGAAAGTTATCGCTTATTTGATGTTTCATTTGTAGGGGTGGTAGGGGTTCCTTAGGTTTGATCTAACCCATCTTAAATACCAACTAACCCGATCTCACTTCAAACATTTGACCAAAACTTCAAGTCGCTGGCTTGATTCTGTCAAAAGTTATCGCTTATTAAAGTTGCATTTGTAGGGAAGGTAGGGGTTGCTTGGGTCGGATCTTACCCATTTTCAATACTAACCAAGTAGATCCTACTAACAACATTTTGTCAAATTTTCAACTCGCTAGTGTCATTTTGTCGAAAGTTATCGTAATTAAAAGAATATTTAATTTTTTGAAATTTGTAGGGGAGGTAGGCGTTCCCTTAATCTGATTATGCCCAACTTACTAGAACTTAATCATCTTCTTACTCCAGGGTTACATGCCAAAAATCAGGTGTCTACGTCAATTGGTTCAAGAGTTATAGACAAAAAACCTGAAAAGTAGGGTAGTGCGGGGCTCTTTGTAAGAAAATTACCGTTAGTTTTCAGCTGATCAATTTAATTTTTTTATGGGAGTAGAAGATTATCCTCACGAGCAATCTACCAAAGCTAGAGCTTTTCATGTTTATTTAATCGGGAGTTATAGATACATTTAATTATTTTACATATATAAGGGAGGTAGGCGTTCTCTTGGCCTGATCATGCCCATTTTCAATACCAACCAAGTAGATTATAATTCCAACATTTTACCAAAATTTCAAGTCTCTAGCTTCATTCTATCGAAAGTTATCGTGCGAACGGACAGACAGACAGACAGACGGACAGACGGACAGACGGACAGACAGACAGACAGACAGACAGACAGACATGGCTGAATCGAATCAGGAGGTGATCCTGATCATTTATATATACATTGCTATACCTCCGGAGCCTCCTTTAAGGTGTTACATATTTTCGTCGTGACAAAAACAATATACCCTATACTAAAAGTCTAGGGTATAAAAATGGTAATATATCGATTATTCTTACCTATTGCCGATGAAATTATTATTACAGCCGCGATTCGAACTTTACTTGAAAGGCTCCGTTTCAAAGGCTCATATGGCGATTGCAAAAATATAATTTCCGTGTCGAACCAATGACGCATAAGCTGCGGCCAATTCCGTGCCAAAAATAAGAACAGAACACACACCGATATTCCGCATAAGAAAAACACAACACCAACTAGAAGAAAATTTAACCAAGCGACATGTTTTACAACCAAGATGAGTCGGCACAGAATAATTCTTTAGATCGGGCGCATACTATCGATTTTGAATCGTTTGACTATCTAGTTGTATATAGTATCGAGTGGAGTAGAGGCCACTATTTGAGCATACTCCTTAGTCACTTATTTAAAGCTAACTCATTAGGTCACTGATTTCGTCATTTCGGATTTTTGTCACGTTATCCTCCGTGGTAGCCATTTTCGGGCCACCAGGGCGTGGCTCATCAAAAACCGACGTGCGACCACGTTGAAACTCGTTAAACCAATTTTTGACGGTCGCCATCGGAGGAGAAGAGTCACCGTACACAGTATCCAATAGCTCTTTGATTTCGCTGCGCGATTTCGCTTCCAAAAACAAAAATCGAATCACCGACCGATATTGCTCTTTTTACATTTTTCTAAAATCCGCGGACACGCCCGCTTCCACAAGCGGTCAAAACCAAATTACGAGTCCGATTTGACTGAAATTTTGACAGTAGCCGTCTACGAGAATGTACTACACGATAGTAAATTTCTCTTGCGATAGTGGCGCCATCGGGCGGTGAGGCTAAGTACTTATCGGCCGCCCTCGTACAGTACTGGGAAAAAAATGCGCAAAATATTTTATTTTATTCTTTTTTCGGAACCGCTTCAAAACTTAATCTAACATTAAGAACTATATTCAGGCAACGGGTAAGCAAATTTGATGTGAAAAGGCTTGCAAAAGCTGGCTTACGTAATGAAACCAGTCCATACACCCGACTTTCCGTTAAGAGTCAGGAAAAACATTTCCAATGGGCTCAAGAGGATATTACTTGGACTTAGAAGATGTTGAACACTGACATCTTTCGAAAAAGTCAAAATTTAAACTACACGTTGACGAAGGAAAAATCATTGAGCCGCGGGAGCCTCGAAAAAAGCTCAACCATGAATGCCTTCGAAAACTTCCGAAATCTAAAGAGACGCTAAGTTGTGAGGATGTTTCCCGGTCAGGAAAGTGGTCAACTCTTTCCAAAAGATGAGTTTATCATTTTCTGAACCCAAATTCCATACTTTTGAGCCCATTGCATACGTTTTTGCCTGACTCTTAACGGAAAGTCTGGCTTATAGTCTGGTTTCATTGCAAGTAAGCTAGCTTTCGCAAACCTTTTTCTCATCTAAATTGATGATTGGACAATGGGGAAGTACATTGTCCAAACTGGATCGTTTCTAATGTCATGAAGCTTTGAAGTTTTTCCGGCCGCTTTGTAAAAGTAAAACGCGATCTACCGATGGAGCAGTTTTTCTAGCCGTTAAGATTCTTTGTCCCGGTCGGAGGTGCCCATTTCCCTAAACTTTTTAAAGTATGTACCATGCAACAATACGCTAAAGAATATCCAGTCTTTCACCTATTTCCCGAATAATTAGATTTTCTCTGACCAAAACCAAAATATTGGTATTGTTTTTCGCACAAATTTTTCTCTTCTTTTTTTGACTCTCAAATTGCACCTTCTTGCTTATTACGGTATTATCAACAAACGAATGAGTTTCTTATAAAAAGATTTCACTATTTATAGGCAGAATACACACAATTTGTTATTTCCTGAACCAATAAAACGTTGACACTGCAACTATAATACTTTAATGAATTTTGCCAAAAAGGGAATAAAATGGTGCTCATTCTTTTTCAGCACTTGGGCGCCATATTAATTTTTCGCCCCGAGCACCAAATTTTCTTCGCTTGGCACTGCAAGAAGTAGCCCCAAAACACACAAAAAACAACGCCGGCCAATCTTTGCACCTTTCTGAAAGAATGGGAGAAAGCTCTCCACCCTGCAGGGTATCCCTACTCACATGTCTTCGTTCAAAGGATCCTCGCAGGCAAGTGTGCCAACACCATCACTATACGCTTCATTAAGGAAATTTGAAAAGAAACCCACCACCACCCGGTACCTTTTGCATTCGCCAACATTTTTTTTACAAATTATTTTCGAAAATTTCCCCGGACCTGCTCTCTCCCTTTAAATAGTCCAACGATTAAATATCGATTTTTATGCACCCGCTCTAAATCATTAAAAAGTCTTAAGTAATTTACAATTTTATATTTTGTTGACTATATAAAAAGAAATCATAAAGCGAATACTCACCGAAATTTTTCGCTGTTAAGCCGATTCTGAAAGTATTTCTCACTTGAGTCATTGCCAGTATGGATCCGAAAAACAAGAAACCAAAAGCCGTTATCATTGCTTTCGATTTTACTCGAAATTTGAGATGGTAAGGATTTGGATCTCTAATCCCCACGACGGGCATTAGTGCCAAACATTGCGCAAGAAATAGCACTGAGAAGAGCAGAGAAAAAAAAATCGCTTTTACATTTTAATCTACTATGCAGAAGAACGATGCATCGAAGCTCAAGAAGTAGGACCTCCTCCTTACAAATTTACCTGGCGATATCGCCTTATGAAAAGAATCGATGGTGGCGTAATTAACTTTTAAGGATTTCTCCTTATCACCTATCTCAGCACTTACACTATTCATAGCACTTAAATGTCTGCGACGGAGTGAGTTTTCTTCGAAATTCATTTCCTGTTCATTTGAAGCTTTCTATGCAATAATTTGAGAAAATGTCAAAATGCAAGGAAGAAAGACATTTTAGTAGAAAATCCAATCATACGTTGAAGTGCTCGTGTGGGAGTACTTATAGCCGTAGAGTTCGTGGGAACGAACAAATGATTGCAAATCGGCCTCCTGTGAAATGACATTCTCACGAGTAGGATAATTACAGTGCAAAGTCAAGTTCATAGGATTAAACTGCTAATTTGAATTGAACATGCAAATAAGAAGTTCAAGTGCAAAATCCAAATTGTACGAGCATATGCTGTGGCTGTGATTTGAAATCTTATTTTAGTTAGTGTATCACAGTTCCAGTAGTAAGCACTACCGGATCGTAATGCGGTCGAATTGTTAGCCATTAGTAGTTCGTGTCCTATTCAAGGATAGTTGCTTGCTCGGAGCGCCAACAAACAAGTAAATAACCATTTACGCTACACAGGAACTAAAGGGAAAACCTTCGATTCTGGGGAAATCGTAAAAACTTGTGCTTACTTGCAGTAATACTTTAGCATCTTATCAGAGGCGAATTTACGGAGAGGGAAATTCGCCCTTCCGAAAACTTCAAATCGGATTCATATTATGCCTTTCAGAATCCACCAGCCGCGATCTAGTGGCTATTAGCATCAGCCCAGCTGGAGGAAGCGAATCGAAAAAAAAGATACAAAGTATCTACACTGCATGCAGATACATCGGAACATGGATATGTCTATGACTACCGACTGCGTGGAACCTGTTGTGTTGAAGATATCGACGTAAGTTTTATAAAGATCCCAGTATAGTTATACTGGATGAAATCATTCGAAAAAACACGTCCCACGCTTTCGGTAGGCATAAGACATATCCATGTACCCGTGTATCTGGTGGCAGTGTAGATACTCGTCATAAATTCTGCTTTGCTTTGTCCTGTCCGCTTGGGATCTTTCTCTCGCGGGATCGTTTCGTTTTCGTTTGTATCGCGTGTGAGCAATATTCACCTCCTCTCGTGCACCCTGTTAAATCTATCTGTTCCATCTACCCGTTCGGTACAGTTTGCAGACTGCAGCCTATCGACATTTCTCTGAGTAAGTTTCTGCTAATCGCAATCACGCTTCCCACCATCTTTTCCCAATCGGACGTGTATTGTGTTTGTGTATCTATTGCAAAATCGCTCCCACACTATCCGCCAAACCCCGCCCCTTTAATCAACAGTCCGGGTCTGGCACACACAATCCGTTTCTCAAGTAACGCATGCGACTCTATGCGATTGTGTCCGGCAAACAGAAAGGGAAACTAACAAAAGTAAACAAAACATTCCAACACACGCACAAAGAGAATGCACAAGAAAAATTTTGGAATTTTTGCAAAAGGGGGGGGGGGGGCATTTGCTCTTCTGCAGACCTCTGAATGTACATCATGTCACGATGAGCTGCCCGGAACTATAACATCCTGCGACGAATATTTCTCTATTTGGGAGATTTTAACTCGCGCAGTACGAATCCGCCATTTTGTTTTATGATATGTTTATTGCATGTGTGGCGGGGGCCAACATTGTGGGCCAGTCAGACCTCAAATCGCCGCCATTGCAAATGCACAACCATTTGGATAGAATGAACTTCATCCGCGATGGCACCCGCTCTCTATCTTCGGGGGGGGGGGGGGGGGGGGGACTATGTAACGTACACACTCTCAAAATTGCGTCTGCGCATGTCCAAAGGTTAGTCGAACTGACTATTTGCTACTTTTTCTGGGACCCTATTGATTCAGATATGTAGTACAACGCGCGCAATTTTATTTGTTTGGATTCCAGCCATTTTGAACATTTAGGAATTTTTGCGGAAGGGGGGCATTTGATCTTCTGCAGACCTTTGAATGTACATCATAACATATAACATCCTGCGACGAATATTTCTTTATTTCGGGACTTGAGAGATTCTAGCTCACCTAGTATAAATCCGCCATTTTGTTATAAATGTTTATTGCACGTGTGGTGGGGGCCCACATTGTGGACCAGTCAGACCTCAAATCGCCGCCATTGCAAATGCACAAACGCAGTCGTTGGATCACCCGATTTGGCTCGAATGAACTTCATCCGCTCTCGCTCATCTTCGGGGGCGGGAACTATGTACACTCTCTCAAATTGCGTCTGCGCATGTCCAAATGTTAGTCGAACTGACTACTTGCTACCTTTTCTGGGACCCTAGTGATTCAGATAGTACAACACGGGCTATTTTATTAAATGATGAATGGGAATTGGCGGAAATTGAAGGTCATTGAAAGTCCGTCCGCCCGTTTACCCGTACACTATGTTATTTCTTGCCGTCCACAACGTCAACCTTTATCGCTATCAAATCAACATCCCAACATGTACACACAGGATCCCCGCAAGCGCACCGCCCGCGCGGATCTACAAGCAACAGCCATGCACAATGACCACTTCACTCAAACGACATGCACAACCAGAAAAGAAAAATTTTCAATGGACTTGTTTCCTTTTCTGACCCCCGAGTAGAAAAACAGACATTTCGTGTGACGGACAAATTTTTAGGATGACCCCCAGCTATAAGACATATCCATGTCAAAAAATTCCATTTTCCCAACCAAACGACTCACAATGTACTCCAGTACTCCAGAGCATTCGCCTTATCACTCCGGTTCACATGACGCCCATCTTGCCCATAGCCCCCTTCACTACCACGAATATCCTTTTTCCTAATCAAAAGATTAAAAAGATACAAAGTATCTACACTGCATGCAGATACATCGGAACATGGATATGTCTATGACTACCGACTGCGTGGAACCTGTTGTGTTGAAGATATCGACGTAAGTTTTATAAAGATCCCAGTATAGTTATACTGGATGAAATCATTCGAAAAAACACGTCCCACGCTTTCGGTAGGCATAAGACATATCCATGTACCCGTGTATCTGGTGGCAGTGTAGATACTCGTCATAAATTCTGCTTTGCTTTGTCCTGTCCGCTTGGGATCTTTCTCTCGCGGGATCGTTTCGTTTTCGTTTGTATCGCGTGTGAGCAATATTCACCTCCTCTCGTGCACCCTGTTAAATCTATCTGTTCCATCTACCCGTTCGGTACAGTTTGCAGACTGCAGCCTATCGACATTTCTCTGAGTAAGTTTCTGCTAATCGCAATCACGCTTCCCACCATCTTTTCCCAATCGGACGTGTATTGTGTTTGTGTATCTATTGCAAAATCGCTCCCACACTATCCGCCAAACCCCGCCCCTTTAATCAACAGTCCGGGTCTGGCACACACAATCCGTTTCTCAAGTAACGCATGCGACTCTATGCGATTGTGTCCGGCAAACAGAAAGGGAAACTAACAAAAGTAAACAAAACATTCCAACACACGCACAAAGAGAATGCACAAGAAAAATTTTGGAATTTTTGCAAAAGGGGGGGGGGGGGCATTTGCTCTTCTGCAGACCTCTGAATGTACATCATGTCACGATGAGCTGCCCGGAACTATAACATCCTGCGACGAATATTTCTCTATTTCCGGGCTTGGGAGATTTTAACTCGCGCAGTACGAATCCGCCATTTTGTTTTATGATATGTTTATTGCATGTGTGGCGGGGGCCAACATTGTGGGCCAGTCAGACCTCAAATCGCCGCCATTGCAAATGCACAACCATTTGGATAGAATGAACTTCATCCGCGATGGCACCCGCTCTCTATCTTCGGGGGGGGGGGGGACTATGTAACGTACACACTCTCAAAATTGCGTCTGCGCATGTCCAAAGGTTAGTCGAACTGACTATTTGCTACTTTTTCTGGGACCCTATTGATTCAGATATGTAGTACAACGCGCGCAATTTTATTTGTTTGGATTCCAGCCATTTTGAACACTTAGGAATTTTTGCGG
This sequence comes from Chloromyia formosa, assembly GCA_964017055.1. NCBI lineage: Eukaryota > Metazoa > Arthropoda > Insecta > Diptera > Stratiomyidae > Chloromyia > Chloromyia formosa. The sequence goes on from OZ024814.1 coordinate 145,944,566, forward strand.
AAGGGGGGCATTTGATCTTCTGCAGACCTTTGAATGTACATCATAACATATAACATCCTGCGACGAATATTTCTTTATTTCGGGACTTGAGAGATTCTAGCTCACCTAGTATAAATCCGCCATTTTGTTATAAATGTTTATTGCACGTGTGGTGGGGGCCCACATTGTGGACCAGTCAGACCTCAAATCGCCGCCATTGCAAATGCACAAACGCAGTCGTTGGATCACCCGATTTGGCTCGAATGAACTTCATCCGCTCTCGCTCATCTTCGGGGGCGGGAACTATGTACACTCTCTCAAATTGCGTCTGCGCATGTCCAAATGTTAGTCGAACTGACTACTTGCTACCTTTTCTGGGACCCTAGTGATTCAGATAGTACAACACGGGCTATTTTATTAAATGATGAATGGGAATTGGCGGAAATTGAAGGTCATTGAAAGTCCGTCCGCCCGTTTACCCGTACACTATGTTATTTCTTGCCGTCCACAACGTCAACCTTTATCGCTATCAAATCAACATCCCAACATGTACACACAGGATCCCCGCAAGCGCACCGCCCGCGCGGATCTACAAGCAACAGCCATGCACAATGACCACTTCACTCAAACGACATGCACAACCAGAAAAGAAAAATTTTCAATGGACTTGTTTCCTTTTCTGACCCCCGAGTAGAAAAACAGACATTTCGTGTGACGGACAAATTTTTAGGATGACCCCCAGCTATAAGACATATCCATGTCAAAAAATTCCATTTTCCCAACCAAACGACTCACAATGTACTCCAGTACTCCAGAGCATTCGCCTTATCACTCCGGTTCACATGACGCCCATCTTGCCCATAGCCCCCTTCACTACCACGAATATCCTTTTTCCTAATCAAAAGATTAAAAAGATACAAAGTATCTACACTGCATGCAGATACATCGGAACATGGATATGTCTATGACTACCGACTGCGTGGAACCTGTTGTGTTGAAGATATCGACGTAAGTTTTATAAAGATCCCAGTATAGTTATACTGGATGAAATCATTCGAAAAAACACGTCCCACGCTTTCGGTAGGCATAAGACATATCCATGTACCCGTGTATCTGGTGGCAGTGTAGATACTCGTCATAAATTCTGCTTTGCTTTGTCCTGTCCGCTTGGGATCTTTCTCTCGCGGGATCGTTTCGTTTTCGTTTGTATCGCGTGTGAGCAATATTCACCTCCTCTCGTGCACCCTGTTAAATCTATCTGTTCCATCTACCCGTTCGGTACAGTTTGCAGACTGCAGCCTATCGACATTTCTCTGAGTAAGTTTCTGCTAATCGCAATCACGCTTCCCACCATCTTTTCCCAATCGGACGTGTATTGTGTTTGTGTATCTATTGCAAAATCGCTCCCACACTATCCGCCAAACCCCGCCCCTTTAATCAACAGTCCGGGTCTGGCACACACAATCCGTTTCTCAAGTAACGCATGCGACTCTATGCGATTGTGTCCGGCAAACAGAAAGGGAAACTAACAAAAGTAAACAAAACATTCCAACACACGCACAAAGAGAATGCACAAGAAAAATTTTGGAATTTTTGCAAAAGGGGGGGGGGGGCATTTGCTCTTCTGCAGACCTCTGAATGTACATCATGTCACGATGAGCTGCCCGGAACTATAACATCCTGCGACGAATATTTCTCTATTTCCGGGCTTGGGAGATTTTAACTCGCGCAGTACGAATCCGCCATTTTGTTTTATGATATGTTTATTGCATGTGTGGCGGGGGCCAACATTGTGGGCCAGTCAGACCTCAAATCGCCGCCATTGCAAATGCACGACCATTTGGATAGAATGAACTTCATCCGCATGGCACCCGCTCTCTATCTTCGGGGGGGGGGGACTATGTAACGTACACACTCTCAAAATTGCGTCTGCGCATGTCCAAAGGTTAGTCGAACTGACTATTTGCTACTTTTTCTGGGACCCTATTGATTCAGATATGTAGTACAACGCGCGCAATTTTATTTGTTTGGATTCCAGCCATTTTGAACATTTAGGAATTTTTGCGGAAGGGGGGCATTTGATCTTCTGCAGACCTTTGAATGTACATCATAACATATAACATCCTGCGACGAATATTTCTTTATTTCGGGACTTGAGAGATTCTAGCTCACCTAGTATAAATCCGCCATTTTGTTCTATATGTTTATTGCACGTGTGGTGGGGGCCCACATTGTGGACCAGTCAGACCTCAAATCGCCGCCATTGCAAATGCACAAACGCAGTCGTTGGATCACCCGATTTGGCTCGAATGAACTTCATCCGCTCTCGCTCATCTTCGGGGGCGGGAACTATGTACACTCTCTCAAATTGCGTCTGCGCATGTCCAAATGTTAGTCGAACTGACTACTTGCTACCTTTTCTGGGACCCTAGTGATTCAGATAGTACAACACGGGCTATTTTATTAAATGATGAATGGGAATTGGCGGAAATTGAAGGTCATTGAAAGTCCGTCCGCCCGTTTACCCGTACACTATGTTATTTCTTGCCGTCCACAACGTCAACCTTTATCGCTATCAAATCAACATCCCAACATGTACACACAGGATCCCCGCAAGCGCACCGCCCGCGCGGATCTACAAGCAACAGCCATGCACAATGACCACTTCACTCAAACGACATGCACAACCAGAAAAGAAAAATTTTCAATGGACTTGTTTCCTTTTCTGACCCCCGAGTAGAAAAACAGACATTTCGTGTGACGGACAAATTTTTAGGATGACCCCCAGCTATAAGACATATCCATGTCAAAATGTCATAAACAGTACTCCATTGCATTCTCCAACTCCTGTGACACCCATCTTGCCCATTTTCCTCTTCATTACCACGAATATCCTTTTTCCTAACTAAAGGACTCAAAATGTCATGAACAGTACTCCAGGGCATTCGCTGTATCACTCCGATTCATATGACACCCATCTTGCCCATATTCCTTTTCATTACCACGAATATCCTTTTTCCTAACTAAAGGACTCAAAATGGCAAAAACAGTACTCCATTGCATTCGCCTTATTACTCCAACTCCTGTGACACCTATCTTGCTCATATCCCCCTTCATTCCACGAATATCCTTTTTCCTAGTCAAAGGACTCAAAATGCCATGAACAGTACTCCAGAGCGTTCGCCGTATCACTCCGATTCATATGACACCCATCTTGCCCATATTCCTCTTCATTACCACGAATATCCTTTTTCCTAACTAAAGGACTCGAAACGCCATAAACAGCACTCCAGAGCATTCGCCTTATCACTCCGGCTCATATGACACTCATCTTGCCCATATTTATTGCAATGTGCGAATGGGTGTACTGTGCCATAGTACATTCAAATTTATCTCACCTCATTAATTATCGATAATTAACACTGCACGTCACTGATATTGGCACCGGCAAATTATCTGAGTTGAGCAGACCGATTGTTTCGAATTAATGAAACATTCATCTTATTTTATAGTGCGGGACTTAACCGTAGACATTTTTTCTTACCGTATCATTCTGATGTCATCCGACTATTTTCAATTCACTACATCGTGGATTAAAAAAAAAAAAACTGAGTTAGTTAGGTCTTAAACGCTTTCGGTTTTCTCGCCTTTTGACTAACGGTAACGATGAGTGCTCCTTTCGGCTTTATTAACAAGATAAAATCACATCGATCGCATATTGGGTGCCAAATATTTTGATGCTTTTTGACATGGATATGTCTTATAGCTGGGGGTCATCCTAAAAATTTGTCCGTCACACGAAATGTCTGTTTTTCTACTCGGGGGTCAGAAAAGGAAACAAGTCCATTGAAAATTTTTCTTTTCTGGTTGTGCATGTCGTTTGAGTGAAGTGGTCATTGTGCATGGCTGTTGCTTGTAGATCCGCGCGGGCGGTGCGCTTGCGGGGATCCTGTGTGTACATGTTGGGATGTTGATTTGATAGCGATAAAGGTTGACGTTGTGGACGGCAAGAAATAACATAGTGTACGGGTAAACGGGCGGACGGACTTTCAATGACCTTCAATTTCCGCCAATTCCCATTCATCATTTAATAAAATAGCCCGTGTTGTACTATCTGAATCACTAGGGTCCCAGAAAAGGTAGCAAGTAGTCAGTTCGACTAACATTTGGACATGCGCAGACGCAATTTGAGAGAGTGTACATAGTTCCCGCCCCCGAAGATGAGCGAGAGCGGATGAAGTTCATTCGAGCCAAATCGGGTGATCCAACGACTGCGTTTGTGCATTTGCAATGGCGGCGATTTGAGGTCTGACTGGTCCACAATGTGGGCCCCCACCACACGTGCAATAAACATATAGAACAAAATGGCGGATTTATACTAGGTGAGCTAGAATCTCTCAAGTCCCGAAATAAAGAAATATTCGTCGCAGGATGTTATATGTTATGATGTACATTCAAAGGTCTGCAGAAGATCAAATGCCCCCCTTCCGCAAAAATTCCTAAGTGTTCAAAATGGCTGGAATCCAAACAAATAAAATTGCGCGCGTTGTACTACATATCTGAATCAATAGGGTCCCAGAAAAAGTAGCAAATAGTCAGTTCGACTAACCTTTGGACATGCGCAGACGCAATTTTGAGAGTGTGTACGTTACATAGTCCCCCCCCCCCCCCCCCCGAAGATAGAGAGCGGGTGCCATCGCGGATGAAGTTCATTCTATCCAAATGGTTGTGCATTTGCAATGGCGGCGATTTGAGGTCTGACTGGCCCACAATGTTGGCCCCCGCCACACATGCAATAAACATATCATAAAACAAAATGGCGGATTCGTACTGCGCGAGTTAAAATCTCCCAAGCCCGGAAATAGAGAAATATTCGTCGCAGGATGTTATAGTTCCGGGCAGCTCATCGTGACATGATGTACATTCAGAGGTCTGCAGAAGAGCAAATGCCCCCCCCCCCCCCTTTTGCAAAAATTCCAAAATTTTTCTTGTGCATTCTCTTTGTGCGTGTGTTGGAATGTTTTGTTTACTTTTGTTAGTTTCCCTTTCTGTTTGCCGGACACAATCGCATAGAGTCGCATGCGTTACTTGAGAAACGGATTGTGTGTGCCAGACCCGGACTGTTGATTAAAGGGGCGGGGTTTGGCGGATAGTGTGGGAGCGATTTTGCAATAGATACACAAACACAATACACGTCCGATTGGGAAAAGATGGTGGGAAGCGTGATTGCGATTAGCAGAAACTTACTCAGAGAAATGTCGATAGGCTGCAGTCTGCAAACTGTACCGAACGGGTAGATGGAACAGATAGATTTAACAGGGTGCACGAGAGGAGGTGAATATTGCTCACACGCGATACAAACGAAAACGAAACGATCCCGCGAGAGAAAGATCCCAAGCGGACAGGACAAAGCAAAGCAGAATTTATGACGAGTATCTACACTGCCACCAGATACACGGGTACATGGATATGTCTTATGCCTACCGAAAGCGTGGGACGTGTTTTTTCGAATGATTTCATCCAGTATAACTATACTGGGATCTTTATAAAACTTACGTCGATATCTTCAACACAACAGGTTCCACGCAGTCGGTAGTCATAGACATATCCATGTTCCGATGTATCTGCATGCAGTGTAGATACTTTGTATCTTTTTTGGCCATTTTTTCGACCATTTTCTGCTATAAAGTATGACGCGAAAAAACTAGGGTGTAAAAATCTTAAGATCGTCTTAAGTAAGCTTATACTAGTTTGTCTTACTCCCTTGTTGAGCGTAGCGCGTCATCTGTACCGATTATATGTAAATGGATTCGCCTATTTTGGTGGTATTGGTAACAAATAAAAATCTTACTGAGGTCAGAGTCTAAAGGTACGACGCACACGCACTTAAGTAGTAAGTAAGTACCAAAACCTCCTCAGTAAGTGACTGGTTTGACGCGCGATGAGTGGCTTGTTCGGTTATCGGTGAAAAAAAGCTGAGTAAAAGGATGCGTCACTTCCTGACTCACTTTTATTACGAAATAAAAAAATATCCGCGCGTTCGCCCGATCGCAGTATACAAACGAGATATTTTCCTAACCGAATCGAAAAAAAAGGCCGTTGAAGAATCCTCGCCTTTACAACTGACACAGGTGCCTCCCGATAGCGTTTGGGACTCCGCGCACTTCCATCCTTACTTGGGTTTCCCGCGCAATTGCCTAACCCGTGAAGCGCAAATGTGAACCTCAAAGTTTATCAAACATTGGTAGCGGAGTCTAATATAGGACTTGAAGGTGACACGATACTAGAGAAAATCCTATTCTACATGCATAAAAGGGATAAGGAAAAAAAAAGTTGGAAAGAAATAGCCAGAGTCTACAAGGACCTGTGGGCGTGAAATATAAATCTTAGGAGTGAACCTCAAAAACTATGAAATGGCGCCCAACGTGGGTCCCAATAATTTACCATAACGGCCAAAATCAACCCTAACAATGGGGGACGTGGATACCCTTTTACATCCTTGGGTGGCTTTACCGTTGTAGCGTATAAAGCAAGCATTCTAGGGCCGTATACACAGGCAACGTTGAAAGTCCCGGTATATTCTATTTATACAGGCAACGCAGCGTCATTTCGCGTTTTGCGTGATAGTGGTTTTACCTAGTGTCCGACCAGAGGTGCTTTTTTGGCCGAAGTTGGCGATCGGCTAGTGCCGTTAGCTCCGGCGAAGCCGAAGGTGAAAATGCTTATTGGAAATAACTAAATCTCCAATAATACTTCGTTTTTTCATTGTTTTCATTTTACTTATATTATACAGTCAAGTCGCGATAATAGCCGTGTTCTTTTCACAGGGTCAAGATCAACTTCCTTACAAAACTGACCGTTGATGATACACATCTAGATCCGAGATGAAAATGAACGTCAACTTGCTTCTCAGCAATTCGCCCCTATACTAAGTCCGTAATTCACCCCCACGCGGCGAATCATCTGCATGATGGCTGTTTGAACTCGCTCGTCACATTATCCGTGCCGTTGTTTTCACTCTTGATCTTTGTCCGAATGAAAAGAACGGACCTATTATCAACTAATAAAAATCGATCCAGTTGAAATTATCGGATGGAGTATAAATTTTAAATTTTATATCGAAACATCAAATATATGTTAATTGATAAAGAATTTCAGTTAGAAAGGGAAATAACCTAAAACTGCAGGTTGGAAAAAAATTTTTAAAAATTTTATGGTTAATTGAAAACGTTCACTGAATTGAAATTTTAGAGTTTAATGTTAATGGAAACAATACCGAAGGTATGATACCTTTCACGCTTCGCATATTGAAATTATCGCGACTGTGCTGTATATACATATATTTAAAGAAACTCGTATCAACAAAACAATATTTTATTCTTCTCATTTATCAATTCTGTTTAATTTAATATTTAATAGCCACGTTCGTTTCACTGGATTTGACGTTCAACCGGAATGGGGCTATGGAACGCAACTCCACAAATGACTTACCCAAGGCCTTACACTCTTTTGTCACAGATCGACGTCATGATTGGTCAGCCTTATTTGGAAATGGGATTCCATTTCATGGCATGTGAAGCAATACAGTTGTCATCCTTCCGAAAGGTTTTTTCGTCTGCTTGCTTGCTTCCGAATATATTGATCTTCCTTTTTTCACCGTAGATCCTAATGACGGTGTAAACTGGTTGGTGGACTGGTAGGCAGATATGATTTGGTGTGGGTGTGCATGGGAGAAATGCTGTTGGGTGAAAGTAGCGTGAGTACTGGATATTGTCTAGAGAACTAGTTGCCAAGGAAATCAATGTTTATGGTAGTAGTGGACCTCGTAACATTCAATAGATATCAAATGATAACGATAAGCAAAATTTATGTGGGAGCGTCATTCGTAGGGGGGACAGTGCTCGAGATTGAGCTTCCACCGAATTTGAAAAAGGCAGTGATTCAGTAACTGTGTACTCTCTCAATTTTAATATCATATAACAAGTGAAAAAAGAAGTACAAAAATTTAAGTCCTCAGAATTTATCTAAGGTGATCATTCCTAATTAAGAAACCCTTGTCATCACGTGTGTGTAGTTGGTGAAGACAGCGCTCCCGTATATTTCAGGGGTGCGAAGTTGGGGTTGTTGGAGTCCGTCCCTCCACCTTGCTAGGACTCGTCTACAAAACGTCTTCCAGTCGGCTAATTTTTCCTAATCCCGCTTTATGCGATGTTATTCCCGATTTAAACGTCCAGTTGATTAAATCCATTGTTTCCTTTATCTTCACGCACAATTTTGCAAAATATAATGCTGGGAAAAAAAATGCTCAAACTATTTTATTCCCTTTATCGCGAAAATTCTTCGAAGTAGTTAGAGTGACGGTGTTTTATTGGTGCAGGTTATAACAAATTATATGTATCCTGTCTAGAAGTAGTGAAAAGTTTTGAAAGAAGTTCACACATTTGGTATTAATAGCGTAATAAAAAGGAAAGTGCAGTTTTGGTGAAAAAATAGGAAAAAGTTAGTGCGAAAAATAAAAGCAATATTTTGAATTTGGCGCGAGACAATCGAACTATTTGCACAAGAAGTGAAAGACTGGATGTTCCTCGGGAAATGGGCCCCATCGAGCCTAAGAAAGGCTTTAAACAATCAGGAAAAAAAACTAACCCCTTCGTAGATCGCTTCTTACCGTTACAAAGCCATCCAAAACGGGTTGAAAACTTCATCTGACTTTAGAAACGATCTAGTTCTGACAACATGTTGCAAATCTCGTCAAGTTTGTTGATAAGAAAAGCTTTTAAAAGCTGCCGTACGTGCATTGAAATCAGTCCATAAGCCAGACTTTCGGGCTGAAGGGTTTAAGGTGTGAGGATTTTTTTCCGGCCACGAAGGAATTAGTCTTTCCAGCTCAAAAGCAGCCGCAGAAATTTACTTGCAAATACTGAAAAATGAATGGGAGCCTTGTGAGTTAGGCATTCATAGCCCTTGGCTTTCCTCAAATTTTCCGCCGGACTCAAAATCTTCCGCCGCCAACATGTTGCTTAAATTTCAACTATCCCGGAATTATTGCAGTGTCCTCCATCTTCCAAATCTATGTGACCCGCCCCTGATCCCATTTCAAACGTTTGAGCCTAATATTTTAACGGACAGTCTGGCTTACCGACTGACTTCCATGTACGTAAGTCAGCTTTCACCAGCCTTTTTCTCATCAAACTTGTTGAGATTTGCATACCCGTTGCTAAAACTAGATCGTTCCTCAGGCCAGATGAAGTTTGAATCAGTTCGGATGGCTTTGTAACGGTAAGAATGGGATCAACTGGGGTCGTTTTCTTTTTCTTGATCGTCCAAAGCTTTTCTTCCAGTCGGTGGGGCCCATTTTCCGGAACTTCCTCGGGTACCATTTCACAGTACACTGCGCAACATACATTCTTCCACTTATTTTGCAAGTCATCATCATCGTGGCGCGAAAGCCCGACATCGGGCCTTGGCCGCCTGGCCCTTACAAATATATCGATTTTCTCGCACCAAAATCAAAATATTGCTTTTGTTTTCCGTACTAACTTTTTCTTATTTTTTCATCAAAACTGCACTTTTCTGCTTATTACGCTATTAATCACCAAATGAGTGAACTTCTTTCAAAACTTTTCACTATTTCTAGACAGGATACACATAATCTGTTATAACCTGAGCCAACAAAACACCGTAACTCTAATAACATCGAAGAATTTTTGCGATAAATGGAATAAAACAGTTTGAGCAACTTTTTTCCACCACTGTATAATAACTGGCTGCAGGATCTCATGGACTGGGTTCGAGTGAAGAAACAGCCATGGGTCGGTACCATCTTGGCCCTAGTTCGTTGCATGGGTGAACAGACCTGGTCGTCGTACGTCTCTTTTTCCTCCTTGAGCACGTGATTTTCTTGTTATACTCGTATGTAATGCCAATGGAACTGCGAATAGTCAAGAAACCCACCCCGTTCCTCACGAACAGAGCTTCTACAAGTGAGTGCTGTCGCTTTGCTTGCAGATCGGATATGTCCTTTTTTGTTTCCAGCTAGACCCTCACGGTTGTTGCGGCATATTTTCATATGATTCAGTCCCGTCAGACTCAAAATGTCTTGAACAGTACTCCAGAGCATTCGCCTTATCACTCCGATTCATGTGACACCCATCTTTTCCATATTCCAGTCCCGTCTTATACATATCACAATCCCTCACTTTGGCGCTTCCTTCAATTGCTGTTTAAAGGATATTCTTATACAAATGCGAAAAGAAAATGATTTGGAAAATGCAGTTAAAGGGTGTTTATGAGAAGGAGGTCTCACGCACCTATTGGTTAGTTCGTATTTTTTGCTTGTGCAAAATTATGTACTGCGCCATAGTGCATCCATATTTATCTCATCTGATTGATTATCGAGAATTACCACTGTACTTAACTGATATTAGTACCGGGAAAAATATCTGATTAATGAAGAATTTATTTTATTTTATAGCGCGTGACTTAACCGCATTCTTTCTAACCATATCATTCTGATTCGACTATTTTCAATTTTCACTACTTCGTGGGTTAAAAAAAAACCCTGAGTTAGTTTAATCTTAAAGGCTTCCGGTTTTTTCGCCTTTTGACTAACGGTAACAATAAGCTCTCCTTTTGGCTTAATTAACAAGATAAAATCACACTGATCCCATATTGGGTAGAAAATATTTTGATGCTTTTTTGCCTATTTTTAGGGTTTTGTAGTAAAAACAAAACCCTTATGAAATCGGTCATGCGTCCGTCTGTCCGTCTGTCTGTCCGTCTGTCCATGAAATATCTCATGAACCGCTGAAACTACATACATGAAATTTTGTGAGAATATGTAGAATTATTATAATTCGCCGGCGAAAGCGATTCGTTGTAATAGGCTGACTTTAAGGGGAGGTCCCCATGGAGGGGAAATGAAGGTCAAGGCAAATGGGGTATCATAAGAAAGGTAACACTGAGTACATTCCATTTTTGGTATTTTCATCAAATTTGAAAAGAGGTAGAGGGGAAAATATGTGATCCGAGTTTGTTTCCCCCCCTTGCATTTCGAGACCGTTACACTTAGAAATATGAAAACTTGCGGGAAAGCGGCATTTCACTAGCATACAAAAATCGTAGAATTTTGATATCTCATCAAAAAATATTAAAAATAATAGTACATTTCTATAGTTGCAGTTAGCAGACCCCTGCACCCCTTAAACGCATCACAGGTCAAAAATATTGATGGCCAATGATAGCCAACACTATAGACAATAATGTCTCGAAGTTTCATTGCAATCACGTAAAAATTTAATAATAGTACATTCATTTAAAGTTAGGCATATTGACACTATCCACTCAAAAAATACACCTACCGGCCTCATAGGTTTCATGTTGTTCTTCGTAGTGCGAATTGCAGTTATTTAATTAATCGTTTTTGAAAGGCTAAAGATTGGTTGGGGGCGCTGACTAACACAACTTTGGCGGGTGTAAGGGGGGGGGGGGGGGGGGGGCGGTGTCCACATAGAGGCGAAATTAAGGTCAATTTTTTTTATCGACTGGTATAGGCAAGTGAGGTGTCGTGAGAAAGGTAATGTTGAGTACATCCCATTTTTTCGCATTTTCTTGAAATTCTTAGAAAGGGGAACATTGGGGGAGGAGAAAATATTAGTTCGTAATTTTTCCCCCTCCCCTTGAAGTTCGAGACCGTTATACTTAAAATTATGAAAACTTACAGGAAGGTGGGTTCCGAAAAAAACGGAAAATAATGGAATCTGTATCTTCTCAGAATAGATCAATAATAGTTTATTTCTGTAGTTACAGTTAGCACACCCCTGCATGCCTTAAACACGTTCGAGGTCAAAAGTACTGATGGCCAACGATAACCAACACCTTAGGCAATAATATGTTCTAAGTTTCGTTACAATCACGTAATATGAATTAGCATGTAAAATGTAAGCGAGTAAGACATTTTAATTATGTTTTTTTTATCCATCTGAGTGATATCAAGAAGAGCAAGGAGCCGATATTTACATACCAAAATAAGCGCTTGCTACAAAACCCTCGGATTGCGGGCGTAGCCCTCTATATTCCGGTTTCATTTCCATTATTTTTAGCTATATATAAGTATGTGACGCGAAAAACTGGGGTGTAAAAATCATAAGATCGTCTTAAGTAAGCTTATACTAGTTTGTCTTACTCCCTTGTTGAGCGTAGCGCCTCAACAACTCCATCAGTTATATGTAGATGGATTCGCCTGTTTTGGTGGTGTTTGTGACAAGTACAAGCCTTACTGAGATCAGAGTCTGAAAGTGCGACGCTCCTATGTAGTAGGTAAGTCCCAAAACCTGCTCAGTAAGTGACTGGTTTGACGCGCTATGAGTGGCTTGTTCGGTTATCGGTAAAGAAAGGCTGAGTAAAAGAAGGCGTCACTTCCTGACTCGCTTGAATTACGAAATGAAAAAATATCCGCGCGTCCGCCCGATCGCAGTATACAAACGAGATATTTTCCTAACCGAATCGAAAAAAATTGGCCATTGAAAAATCCTCGCCTTTACAACTGACACAGGTGCCTCCTGATGGCGTTTGCGACACCTCGCACTCCCATCCTTACTTGGGTTTGCCGGGCATTTTGCCTAACCCTTGAAATGCAAATGTGAACCTCAAAGTTCAGTCGGAGTCTAACATATATGTAGTAGGACTTGAAGCTGAAACCATACTAAAGAAAAACCTATTCTACAAGAAAAGGGTTCATACAATGGAAGGTTAAATCCAGAGTCCGAAGCGTATATACCCTAGACTCAGTGGCGTAGTAACAGGGGTGGGGGGGGGGGGGGGTTTTGGGGACATCCCCCCCCCCCCCCCCCCCCCCCCCCCCCCCAAATTGAATCGCTAAGAAACTGAAGACAACAGTGTGACCATAGAAAAAAGTGTTATTCAATTTTCCATATTTTTTCTTTTATTATATATATGTAATGCTTGTTGTAAGAAAGAATTAGCTTTGTTGCGAATTAGCTCTAATGACACAACAATGTATGTGAGAAAGAATCGTTTTATTGCTTAATATGTATGCATTCAATTCTAACGCATTTATTTTGCTAAATCGATCAAAAAAATGCCGAATGTGAAATTATAAATTTCGCGCCCTTTTAAGAACCGAGAAATATCAGATGTTATCTATAGCTAATGATAATAGACAAAGCATTCACATGCAGAAACATGCACGACTTATGATCATCAAAACTTAAAGTTCTTCTCGCATAGATAGGGATATTTTTATAACATCGTTCGGTAAAATCGTCTGGCATTTTTGGAACGTTAATTTAAGCAAGAGCAGTCTCGTAAACAATCTGAATCAGTTTTCTTATTCTGTGTGTATGTAAGATTTGTGAATTTCGATTGGAAACAAAAACAATCGCCACATAAGTGTTTTCCTGTTGATAATAAACTTTTTGATTTGTGAATTTCGATTTACAGGGTAAGTACAAATGCCGTTCTCCTGAATTCAGAATATACATAGATTATCGTAAAACATAAATAGTTTTTTTTTTGCAAAATTTTTGCAACAATTTACAGAGTTGCGTTTTCAATCCATGAATGAAATTTTCTCGCGAAAAATATGTAGATTTTGTTGTTGTTCATTTTCAAGTGTCTTTTGCGGTCAAAATAAAACTGGGAGGTAACCCAATGCGGTTACCCTGAGGTTACGTTCAGAATAACCGCATATGCAGTTGCATATTCTAACCATAAAGAAAGCAAAATGATTGTTCCTATTCCAAAGACACTCCGATGAAGGTTTCAGTACGATACATTCATGACAAGTGTTATTTCCGGCTGCAAAGTCGAATGGGCATATTTGTTTCACCTTCTTTACAATTTAAAACTGTATCTGTAACCGAAAAACTGAATTGATGACATCTAAATTTCATCCCAGGTGCCAGGGCCATCCTGCTTGCAATAATTAACGACTATATTTAAAAATTTAGTTTGCACTCCTAAGTCTATAACCTCCCCCAAAAATTCTTCTTACTACGCCACTGCCTAGACTTGTACAGACCTAGTGGTGATACCAAAAGTACCAATTGGTAACGACCATATGCATTAAAAGTGAGTTTCCTATACGGCCAGTTTATAGGGGAGGTTGGCAATGATTCAGTAGGATCTTGACCATTATCAAAATCAATTAACTAACCCATTCTACAAATATTTGTCGAATTTTTCAAGTCGCTAGCTTCATTCTATCGAAAGTTATTGCTTATTTGAAGTCTCACTTGTAGAGGAGGTAGGGGTTCCTTGGGTCGGATCTTGCTCATTATTGCCACCAACAAATAAGATCATGTTTCAAACATTTAAACAAAATTTCAGAGCTTCACTCTATCGGAAGTTATCGCTTATTTGAAGTTTCACTTGTAGGGGAGGTAGGGGTTCCTTGGGTCGGATCTTGCTCATCATTGCTACAAACAAATAAAATCATGCTACAAACATTTATACAAAATTGCAAGTCTCTAGCTTCACTCCATCGAAAGTTATCGCTTATTTGATGTTTCATTTGTAGGGGAGGTAGGGGTTCCTTAGGTTTGATCTAACCCATCTTAAATACCAACTAACCCGATCTCACTTCAAACATTTGACCAAAACTTCAAGTCGCTGGCTTGATTCTGTCAAAAGTTATCGCTTATTGAAGTTGCATTTGTAGGGGAGGTAGTGGTTGCTTGGGTCGGATCTTACCCATTTTCAATACCAACCAAGTAGATCCTACTAACAACATTTTGTCAAATTTTCAACTTGCTAGTGTCATTTTGTCGAAAGTTATCGTAATTAAAAAAATATTTAATTTTTTGAAATTTGTAGGGGAGGTAGGCGTTCCCTTAATCTGATTATGCCCAACTTACTAGAACTTAAGCATCTTCTTACTCCAGGGTTACATGCCAAAAATCAGGTGTCTACGTCAATTGGTTCAAGAGTTATAGACAAAAAACCCGAAAAGTAGGGTAGTACGGGGCTCTTTATAAGAAAATTACCGTTAGTTTTCAGCTGATCGATTTAATTTTTTTATGGGAGTAGAAGATTATCCTCACGAGCAATCTGCCAAAGCTAGAGCTTTTCATGTTTATTTAATCGGGAGTTATAGATACATTTAATTATTTTACATATGTAGGGGAGGTAGGCGTTCTCTTGGCCTGATCATGCCCATTTTCAATACCAACCAAGTAGGTTATAGTTCCAACATTTGACCGAAGTTTCAAGTCTCTAGCTTCATTCTATCGAAAGTTATCGTGCGAACGGACAGACAGACAGACAGACGGACAGACGGACAGACGGACAGACGGACAGACAGACAGACAGACAGACAGACATGGCTAAATCGAATCAGGAGGTGATCCTGATCATTTATATATATACATTGCTATACCTCCGGAGCCTCCTTTAAGGTGTTACATATTTTCGTCGTGACAAAAACAATATACCCTATACTAAAAGTCTAGGGTATAAAAAAAGTTGGGAAGAAATAGCCAGAGTCTGCAATAGCCTGTGGGCGTGAAATATAAATCTTAGGAGTGAACCTCAAAAGTTATGAAATAGCGCCCAACGTGGGAGCCAATAATTTACCATAACGGCCAAAATCATCTCTAGCAATAGGGAACATGGATACCCTCATACCGCCTAGGGTGGCTTTACCGTTGTAGCGTATAAAGCGAGCGTTCTAGGGCCGTATACACAGTAAACATGAAAGTCCCGGTATATTCTATTTCACCAGACGACGCAGCGTGATTCGCGTCTTGCCTGATAGTGGTTTTACCTAGTGTCCGACCAAAGGTGCTTTTTTGGCCAAAGTCGGTGATCGGCTAGTGCAATTAGCTTCGGCGAAGCCAAAGGTGCAAATTCTTATTGGAAATAATTATATTCCCAATAATACTTCATTTTTTCATTGTTTTCAGTTTGCTTATACAGTCAAGTCGCGATAATAGATATGATGGGCTCATTATCAACTAATAAAAATCGAGTCAGTTGAAATTATCGGATGGAGCATAAATTTTAATTTTATATCGAAACATCAAATATATGTTAATTGATAAAGAATTTCAGTTAGAATGGGAAATAACCTAAAACTGCAGATTGGATTGCAGTTGATGTTTTTAATGTAAAATGGTTACTAAATTGAAATTATAGTGTTTAATGTAAATGGAAAAAGGGTTGAAATTTCAGAGGGTTGAAATTATCGGTTATTGAGATTATTGCGACTACTGAATATACAGGGTGTCCCGTAATGACCGCACACGGGCAGTGCCACGTGATTGCTCATGCAATTTCCAACAAAAAATAATAAGGGACATTTTGCCGAAATCTGAACCCTTTGCATTTTATTTTAATTATTTGACTCGCGTTACTAAAAACACCATATCTCAAAAACCACTGAGGCTAGAAGACTCAAATAAAATTTGTAACACAGCTAATACTTTCTTCTATTACAGTAAACAGACCTACCTCATCGAAATCAGATGAAGGGCTAAATTGTTATATCACTACAAAATCAATTTTTATGTTTTTCTTAAAAAAAAAATTTATTATCGAACAATTTTTTCTTAAATTTTGCGTACATAATGTTTTGTCTTACATCAGAAAAAACTTTCCTATTCCCTAGTAATCAAATCTTGTAAACATTATTTCATCCTTAATTCTAAAATTCTAGTAGTTGCGGGCGTTCAAATGTATTGTAGGAGGACAGGGTTTTTCCTGTATCGGAATTTCACTTTTGGTACAAATTACTCATGCAACAATTTCTGCAGGCTCATTAGTGCTAACCTACGTAAGATTAAGAGATCCACTACGTATACCGGAAAGTTGCAATTGATATCATTAGCGAAGAAGTATTCGATGACACAGACACCACCAGAAGCACTAAACGTGATGAACAAAAAGGTCGAAGTGCCTCAAAATCTTCAGTTAATATAGACTTTAGGGAATACGTGACTATGACCGTTCTGCAAGAGCACTTCCTTGCTAATAAAAAAAAAAACAAGTTTCATTAAATTGTAATTGTTTCAAACAGGCCTTGAAAATGCTTAATAAAGCGAAACGTCGGCAGAATAAATAAAGGAATATTGTTTAATTTTAAAAAAAAGCTGGAATAGCGACTAACAACACAACATCGGAATACAACTATCAGTGGCAACGATTAAATTGGAAATTATTGAATTAAGGTTTATTAATATGCTTCCTGAAAAAAATGACCAGCGAGGGTATTTACGTAAGAATAGCCGAGGCTGATGCAGATATTTCTATTGTCCGATGCGGAATCGACGGAACAGCATCCGAAGCTAATGACGCTATCATTGGTGGAGACATTGATTTGTTAGCATGGTTGACTGCTGCGATTACGGTCATCCGTCTTAGGGAAATAGGGCAGTGGAAAGAGTCTACTAATGGCCACTCAGCGATACTGGGCAATCTGGATATTCCAGAAGACACGGACTATACCTCTCCGGTATACTCTTTCGACAAAGGGTACACGAGTCTAACACCTTCGCGGCAGGAGCGGGATACAGATAGTACCCCTGAGTTGGAAGCCATAAGCTTCTTTACTGACGGCTCGAAAACGGAAGCAGGTGTGGGGGTTGGCGTCTTCTCAGAGAAACTGGACATTCGCTTGTCACTTCGTCTTTCAGCCTTCTGTAGCGTTCTGCAGGCGGAGATCACTGCGATCGCCGAAGTTCTGACTTGGCTGGGTCGTAATATCATATTTGCAAGGAATATTACTATCTACACAGATAGTCAGGTGGCGATTAAGTCCTTGGACGCAAACCTTACTACTTCGGAAACCGTGCTGGTATGCCGCACCGCTCTTAAGGAGCTCGGCAACTTTTTCAACATCACTTTGTGCTGGATTCCGGCTCACAGTGGTTTCAGCGGAAACTGCAAGGCAGACGAGCTGGCTCGGGCAGGTACGGCCATTACGGACATGGGATGTTTCCGCAATGTCAAAATGCCTATTGCAGCATGCAAGAAGCTAATTAAGGCAAACGCACTAAGCCGTGCTAATATCGGTTGGCTAAATGGTAATACCTGCAACGTTACGAGGCAGATTTGGCCGCACTTCAATCCTCGCCGCTCCTCAGGGCTGATGATGCTGGAGAGAAGGCATCTCAGAAAGGTTGTGGGGATCATCACGGGGCATTGCCTGATAGGTGAGCATGCTAGACGTCTCCGGTTTCCATACAATGATTTTTGCTGAAGCTGTGGGGACGAAGAAGAGGAGGAGACAGTACATCACTTCCTGTGCACCTGCCCTGCTCTGGCCGGTAGAAGAGAGGATATTTTAGGATCCCTCTACTTTATTGACCTCGATGACCTGAAGGACGTAAATGCTGGTCATCTGCATCGTTTCATTGATAGATCCGGGTGGTTTGACGACTAGGCTCACATGGCGTCTTTGCGCCTATAAGGTATCACAACGGACCCAGTGGTGGTCTATGTGTGCTGTGTTTGTGCGCAGCTGCCTCTTTAACCTAACCTAACCTAGCATGGTTGACAGCACTAGCTCCACCTCAAACCAATTTATACTTCGTTAAACTACTGCCATCTTTACTAACAGGCCGGAGTGTCGCTTTTGCGCACGAAAATCGCTTGACTGCTTGTCATGTCGTCGGTGCTTTGACAATCAGCTGACACTCCGGCCTATTAGTAAAGATGGCAGTGGTTAAACCAAGGCGAGAGAAAGTGGAGCCAAAAACATTGCCATCTTAAAATATAGGCCTCCGCTCAGCTGATTTTGACGGCTAAATGATGTTATTACTTACTTCTACGATTCCGTTATAGAGTCGGTGAAAAAGAATCCAGTGGTCCGCGACTGATGGCGGCGAGTTCCTGGTTTTTGTACGTTTCGTGTTTAGTTTTCGTTTTCTGCGTACAGTGTTTATTTGTTAGTTAAATTCCATCTTGTGATCCGAGAAAACAAACACGTGCGCGATGAATATGTGTCGTGCAGTCAAGTGACGTATTTTTCCCAGTGTGAACTATTCGGCAATACTCTGCGACTAATCCCTGAGGCTACTGCTTCGACCGAATTGCTGCAAGTGTCCAGAAAGTGTGTTTTTAAAGGACAAAAATGCCGTCTGTCACGATTCCAATTGTAAACATATGTCGAGCCGGGGACATCGTCGTGTGCAGTCACTGCCTTGGCAAAGAATTAATGACGTAACATTGACGTCAAAATAGAAGCCGAATTCACCACGATCAACTGAGCGGATGCCTGTGTAATTAAGATGGCAGTGACAAAAACATATTCCTAATCGAAAGTTGAACAACTGACAATCGCAAAAAGGTAGAACTCGGCCTTTACTGCGTCTTCTTTAACTTCAGTGGGCGCAATTCCAATCTATATGCAAATTTATACAATAAATTATGCTTCAATGTTAATATTCCAATTTAAAATCAAATATTACGCCATTAGCAATACGAATTTTATTGATTATGTTATCCGTTCAAATTTGCTTTAAATTAATTATCTATTGAAAATTATGATCTTCGTCAAATGTCAACATATTTTCGACCCTTAGTGGATGTTCACACTGCGTGCGATGCCGAGCCGAGCCGAGCCGGGTCGAGCGATGCGATGTGGTGGGTGTTCACATTCCACGCCGTGCGATGCCGAGCCGAACGATGGCTTGCGATGCAAAGATGATCCGGGATGTTCACTGCACGCAATGATGGAGAGTAGAGACCAATTTAGTTCAAGGAATAGAATCTGTTCGACATCATGCCGTTTGTATGCTTGACCCAGTAAATTTATTTCAAAACAGTGCTCTAAAAATGGAAGGGCGTCGCCATTGGGTGCATCCCATTAATGAAGAAAGGCCCAGTGTTGGTGAATTTCATCATCTCTTCCGCGACCTCAGACGAGAGGTTTCACAAGCGGATTGAGCAGCGGCGCACCGCTGTGTATAAACGCAAAAATCGGCCGCCGCGGCGGCTTTAGGACGATGATAAACCGCTCGACTCGCCGTTGCGGCCACCGCCGCGGTTTGTGGAGCGGCGAGATTGCATTTGAATTCAAACTGCTTGTGAAACCACGCCTTCTAAACGCGACCTTATTACGGTGATAATAACCTTTCATTTGAGCCATACTGAATCAAAACCGGAGTCCAAAGCGTATATACCCTAGACTTGTACAGACCTAGTTGTGATACCAAAACTTCCAACTGGCAACGGCCATATGCATTAAAAGTGAATTTCCCATATGGTCAGTTTGAGCTGTGGGCGTGGATCCAATGAAAAGTTTCATCGTTCATCCATTCGAATTTTGGATATTTACATTTGAACTAACGTTTACAGTAAAGGTTGCCGTTCATTCAATAGGATCTTGCCCATTCCCAAAATCAACTAACCAAACCACACTATAAATATTTGTCGCATTTTGCAAGTCGCTAGCATCATTGTATCGAAAGTTATCGCTCATTTGAAATTTCATCTGTAGGGGTTCCTTCGGTCGGATCTTGCCCATTTTTAATACCAACCAACAAGATCATGCTACAAACATTCGACTAAAAATTTCAAGTTTCTTACTTTATTCTATCGAAAGTTATCGTGCAAACGGACAGACAGATATGGCTAAATCGAATCGGGAGATGACCCTCATAATTTCCATGTATACACTGCCACTCCGCCGCGCCTAAAAGTCTAGGGTATAAAAGCAGACATACATGCACTTTTTTCAGTGTGATCCTTCATCAAATATTACAATACTTTACAGCTCGTACTTGCACCATACTGGCTCCATGGAGCTTCACATCGCAAAGCCCATAAACTCCATCGCAAAGCCCATTAAATTCCATCGCAAAAAATCAGCAGCCGGTACTCGCACGAAAAAGCAAAGTAGCCTGTGAAAACATCGGACCATCGCTCGGCTCGTCATTGCATCGCGCGCAGTGTGTACACTCAAAGCGTGATTCCATTTAAAATTGAAATCTTTCCATTTTCTTGCTTTAAAAGCTTGTAATCGCATTGTATCGCTCGACCCGACTCGGCTCGGCATCGCACGCAGTGTGAACATCCACTAAGGCGAAATTCACACACACGACACCGCTCTGCACGACTGCTTGAAATTTCAGTCGAGATACACAGCATCAAATGGGCGGATTCACACTCATCGCTCAGCATGCGATACGATCGACTATGCTTGGCTATTGTGCGTGGCTGCGTCGGAGCTGCAAATGTAGCTAATCTGAATATCGCCTATAACTTCTGAAATATTAGTCCTACGATAATAGGATTTATGAGTTGTTTGTAGGAAATTGCATCTGCTTTATTTTATTCTCAGAAAGTTTTGCTATAGGATTGGTAGTTGCAGAGGTATAAGCACAAAGTAGGAAAAAAACTTCCAAAAACCTTTCAAGCGTCTTCCCCCTCTTTCTTCGACAGTTCACTTTCCAAGTTTGAGAATTTTTGAGATAATGTACTTTAGATACCAGCCAATTACCATGCCGAATTTCAGAACATTGCGATGCGTTTTACTTTTAATTTAAGAAGAAAAAAGTTTTGTCGAATTCCTATATGTTGGTCACCCTGTATCTCTTAAAGCATTAGTCCTACGACAAAAATTGTTTTAACCCTTTTTCTAGAAAATTTTGTTTACTTAATTTTTTTCTAATCACATTTTTTGCTGGGAGTGATAGTTACAGAGATATTTCGGAAAAAAACACAAAAAACTCCCCTTGAACCCTCTCCCCGCGGAAGATCACATCCCACAGGCGGGGACTTTTAGTATGAAATACTCCTAGTAGCAACCAACAGATCGCGCCAACTTTTAAACTTCCAAAGGCGAATACCCACAAATCACTGTGAACTAGCACTGATCGCATTTGTACTTTCGACCCGTCATAACTCTGGTCATCCAGTCCGGAACTCATCCTGACTCACAACCTTTGTTAAACTTCCTTGAAAAAAACGCCACACTTATAATAAATGTAAACCTTTATTTATGTTAATAAACAATCATTATTTTATAATACTCAATAATAATAATAATAATTCTGTTTCCCATTACCGTTAATTCAATATATGTAATACAAATAGTACAATTAAATATTAAATTGACAATAAATGAATATTAAACGTAATTTTAGTTTACACTATCCCCCGATTACTTCATCTGCTGCTTAATCTGGATGTGGTGAGTTTAAAATTGTATGTATTTGACAGTTCCAGATTAATATTACGTTTACACTATCCCCAGATTAATTCATCTGCGCCAGCTGAGATAATCTGCGACTGTCAAATACATACAATTTTGAACTCACCACACCCAGATTACGATGCAGATGAAGTAATCTGGGGATAGTGTAAGCGTAATTTAATATTACGTTTACACTATCCCCAGATTACTTCATCTGTGCCGGCTGATTTAATCTGGAACTGTCAAATACATACAATTTTAAACTCACCACACCCAGATTACGCCGCAGATGATGTAATCTTGGGATAGTGTAAACGTAATATTATATTACGTTTACACCATCCCCAGATTACTTCATCTGCGCCAGTTGAGATAATCTGCGACTGTCAAATACATACAATTTTGAACTCACCACACCCAGATTACGCTGCAGATGAAGTAATCTGGGGATAGTGTAAACGTAATATTAGCTGCATTTTTTGGCTGTCCAAAGCAAGAGCAGAACAACAATCGCAATGCAATTTTTGTTCTGCTCTGATCTGGACTGTTGAAAAAACGCTATTGTTTCACCGAAACTAGTAATCTGTAAGTTCACCCTTCAAATTCGTTGCCATCCGCTAAAAAAAAGACAGAAAAGCATATATAATTTCCATAAAACAGACATCGAGTGGCTATTATTAACACGATTGACTAATGGCCAATACATACCCGTTTCTTCTCATCAAAAGTCCAATCCTGATGCCCCAAAACATAAGCCAACTTCGTATAGGCTGCTGGAATTGTTATATCTCTGCCGTTTACAACTCCCAATTCTTCCAAAAGTGATCCTGCTTCATAGTTACCCATGGCCGTACCATGAGTGCATTGCGTTACGTTAACCATTAGCACTTTTCGCTCAGCAGCAGCTTTCAATGCATCTTGAATTTCCTGTCTCTTTGATGGAATATTTCCATTTCCAAACGATACAAGTACAGCCCCTTTTATGGATCCTGACAGACTCGCAGTAAGTACTTCAGCTTTTATCCCAGGTACAAAATAAATAAGGGCTAGTTCCGTTTCTAATGCGGTAAATACTTCTAGATGGAAGCCACGATTTCGATGATTATTATTGAAATTTGCAATTTTCAAATTGGCCATTGCGTAAATTGTATCCTGAAAATCAACTAGCGTTTCGGCATTCGGCGATTCGAAAGCATTGAAAGATGTATTGTCAATTTTTATAACGCGATTTCCTCTAAAGACTTTACCGCCGAAGACGACCACAACTTCTGCAAGTGTCTGCCAAGAGCTAGCGACATGAAGGGAGTACATGATGTTGGAAATGGCATCGGTTCTCACGTCGAAAATGGGCAACTGTGACCCAGTTACTATCACTGGTTTCTCTAGGTCATGCAACATGAAAGAAAGTGCCGATGACGTGTAGGCCAGGGTATCCGTTCCGTGCAGTACAAGGAATGCATCGTAGTTGGTGTATTCCGCCTAAACGTGTAATTGAATAAGAGACGATTATAGTATTGATATTGTACGTTAGTGGTCACGGTCCTGAAAGCGGATCTGGTTTTCGATCTGAAACACACTTTTTAGATTTCTAATTCATTTGCTTTCCCCTCCAGTAAAATATGTGCCGTCAACTGTCATTTTTTGGATCTGAAAATACTCCCCTCCGGTTCTGAAAAGGAATCTGATCCAAAAATGGACATACGTTTTAACGGAGGGGAAAACATGTGGAGGAGAAATCGAAAAAGTCTGTTCCAGATCCCGCTTTCAGGACTGCGACCAATGTCAAGCCAGCTCTCACCTTCTATTTACAGTCGAACTTCCTTAAGGCCGTCCGCATCTTGGACTAGGCAGGGCAGCGCGCAAATGACATTGTTGTTGTAAAGCCAGATTTTGACAATTGTTACAACAACAATACCATGTACACGCTGCGCGAGCTGCCCGCCTACGTCCAAGATGCGGCCGGCCTATAGATCGCCACACATGATCGCGCAAAACCACAGCAGCCGAACAGCCGAGATTTTTTTCTATTGAGTTTGACGTGGTCCGATGTATGCTCGCGACCAAAATGGTTGCCATGTGTGGCGACCGTAAGCCTGGCATTACACATTGCGTTTCTCTGCGGGAAAAGCAATCACGTAAAAAAACGCATTACCGCAGGAGAGGAGGAACGCGTACATTTAAAGGAAACGCTCTACACTTATGCGTTACGAAAACGCTGCAATTTCCTGCCACAATCGGAAACGGGATTGCTTTTCTCGCGGAAAAATGCAATGTGTAATGCCAAATTAAAAGATTGGCCGACGTAGAAGAACTTCCGCATATGCTCGATACCGCTGCAAAAGAAGTTGGACTACGTATCAACGAGGGTAAAACGAAAATAAATCAATCGACGACAAGGACGCCTGCACAACCGAGCATCAATATGGGGGACCTCAACATCAAGTTCGTGAACAACTTCATATACCTGGGTTGAAACTTGTCAAGTGACGCTAACGAAACTGACGAAATCAAGCGACGGATACAATTAGCTAATAAGACTTTTTTTCTCGGTCCTCCCCATAATTAAATCGAAGCATGTGCACAGAAACACGAAGCTCCGCGTGTACAAAACCATTATACGACCAGTGCTATGCTATGGCTGCGAAGCATGGACCCTAACTCAAGCCTCCGGAAACATGCTAGACATATTTGAACGTAAGGTTCTACGGCGAATTTTCGGGGCCGTTTGCGATCGAAATGGATGGCGCATCCGGTACAACCATGAGTTGTATGAACTGTACGATGAGCTGGAAGTCTCGAAAATCGTCAAACTACAACGACTTCAATGGGCAGAGCATGTACAAAGAATGGACGATGATCGCATGCCAAAGAGAGTAATGAATGCAGAACGAGTCGACGGAGCGAGACTGCCTAGACGCTCGCTGGGAGAGCTCAGTAGTGAACCAATAATAGATAGATAGATAGATAGATAGCTATCCGATAACTATCGGCGGCATTTTGCCGCCGCGATAGCTATCTGGGATGACGCTGGTTTCTGCTCCTATCTGCGTCACTTCACGCGTCCGCATATCAATTTTTAATAAGCCGGCCCACATACATTCGAACCCGGAACACGGACACAAAATAATGGGGATGGATGCTCCTCAGCCCGGATGGGGGTTTCCAAGGGGGTGAAAATGGTGTCAAAAATGCGAAATTCATTATATTTTAGAAGTTATGGCCAAAAAACAGTTTATTAAAAACTAAAAATTTGTAAATTCAGGTTCGCTATAATGTGGCCCGGCTTATATGGTATAATACCGAGTGATGCTGCGTCCTATCGCAGCATGTGAATTGAAATGCAGATAGGTATCAAAGAGGGAGGAGCTTAAGTTACGCGGCGTCCGGAGTCATTTGGACGTCCAGGTGTACGCTTAAGCGTACACTGTGTCTTTTCAGCTTTAGAATGTCGACCGACATTCCGAAAAAATATCGGCAAATGGGGAAAACGCTGTAATACAGAGCGACGCCGCGCCCTATCACATCATATGAATTGAAACGTAGATAGGTATTAAAGAGGGAGGAGCTTAAATGACGTGGCGTCCAGCGTGATTTGGACGCGCATGCGCACCAGGGCGAAATTGGGCTAGGCTTGTCTACTTTTCACTCCCAATATGATGTCACAATACAAGAATATTTTTAAGAGATAACACATTTTCGGGGAGTTTCCCTAAATACATAATGTGAGTTGGAGTCGACATCTGTTCTATAACGAAGTTCACCTAAAATCCTTGGTAAATATGCCACTCGAATCATTTTTCGGTTGGACCGAACCACGTAGGAACATGGAGAATTAGGACTGTTTTTCAAAACCAAACGAATGTCTCGTTGAATATTCTCTTCATTATATGGAGAGACAAAAATCTAAATACAAGCTGCGCCAGGCAAAAAACTTCCGTAATGGCTCGTTTACATTTGCCAGTGCACCGGCATGCCACAAGAGTTGTCGACAAGTTCCTAAAATATATGTTTGCAAGTCTCTACTGGAATGCCAGTAGAAAATCAATTGGCCCGAGAGGCAAGCTACTTGCAAGGCGCCGTGTGGGTTTACTGGCCTGACAGTTCACAGGCACGGGTGATTACACATATGCCAGTGACAGCTTACCAGTAACTTGCAAGGCATTTGCAATGCCTGTAAAATGTACGTACTAGCACGGTCTACTGGCATGTGTAAGCGCTACTTAATATAGAAAAATTCACTTTACGGGAATTAGTTCCATGGAGATCAAATCGTTTTACGGAGAATTCCGTTATATGAAAGTTCGTTGAAGAGAAGTTCGACTGTATATTTATTAAATTGTTGGTACGCAAAAAAATTGGCTAGCGATACACTGCAGATAACTCACCTCAATATCCTTAGCGATCTTTTTCCAATCTTCCGAGGCCATATTGCTTGAATCCAGCAATTCTGGGTAGTGAAGTAACGTGCACAGAACCTTTATATTATTTTCAAAAGTAAGGACAAACTCATTCTCGGCGAGGGACAATCGACTCTCCAAATCCGAATTATGGAGCTGGGGCGTTTTCCGAATATAACGTAGCAACATATCACTAGTGCCAGGGGCAAGAACACCTGTTCCGAAATTTACTAGAGTAAGGTCATCCTGGACGAATGGGAATAATGAACCTACCTCGAGTTTCAACCATTCCGATAGTTCCTCCAGTGTAAAGAACAAGGATTTCGACAGTGTTTTTGTGAATGATGTCGGACATATTATTGCTGTATTAAAAAAACCGCATTGAATGATATAAAGATGCTGATCATATTTCCCCAAAGACACAACGTACACCAATTACAATAAATAGATTGAAGACAAATTACTAAATCTACTATAGCGCGAAGCAATTATATATTTCGAATGGCAACCGACTAAATTTCTCTGTAATGCCTAGTAATAGCCTTTTCTTTTCGTACGAAATTTCATACAAATACTGTCAAAATTTCGTCCTGTTGACAGTATTTGTATGATCGCACGAAAAGATAATGTTAGTTAGTACCAGGCATAAAATAGAAAGAAATCCTATTAGGCTCAATTTTGAAATGAACAAAGTCTGCCGAATTCATATTCATTTCGACAAGCGACACGAATTAATTTTTACTCTCGAGATTTGTTAAAGATTGTCGATCAATATGAACAAATGACATCATCACTAAATTTCACCTTCTCACAGTAACCGGTAGCACGATAACAATATGTTGCAAATCATTTACTTCAATCGCACATTCAAATTTTATTCACAGGAGTATCAGAAATTAGCACTCAAATCAAAGGCCTAATTTTCACAAGTTTACTGGCGATCAGATCTATGAAACCACTTCAGTCAATATTCTCCTGTGAATGTGGATAATCTATACAGTTGAGCCTTTTATAGCCCTCTGGTGGGTTCACAAGATACTGATCAAGTGAATCAACCGCTCACACTTTGTGGGAGTCCCATAAATTTATATATGGGGATTTTTATCTGCAAGTTCTCACTTGAAGATGGCACGGCGAGCGTTTAGATGGAGTCAACAGAAGCACCATAAAATAGTGCATACGGAAATAATGCATGCATGTACAATTTCGGTTTGAAACTGCATGTTAGTGCTCTACGTATATGTAGAGCACTAAATAGGAAGGTACACCCGACGCCATTTTGTTGACGACGAATGGAGAGTGACCGGCATGTAAAAATGACAGCTCCCAGGTAACAACATTAGTGCTGTCTCTCTCTCTCATATGTCCATTCGATGGGCAAAAATCTCCATTCGATGTCAACAAAATGGCCGCAAGCGTACTCTCCTTTTTAGAGCCTTAGTATATGTGCCTGTATCAGGGCTCATTTAGAGAACACTGAGCTGCTACGTAGCGATATCTTCCCTCCATGTCACACGGTGCGACAGCTACCTGTCACAAACTTGTTTTGTGAATACACCGGCTACACACCGAATTTGTGACATCAGCTGACACGAAGAATGTCTGACAACGGCTGTCTGTTTAAATTGTTTGGTTTGGCCGGGTTTCAAATCACTCGCAATAAGGGCGTGGTAATAAACGCTACTGGTCACATATATTACAAAGCAGTCGGAAGACCTGTGGCTTCTGTGTGGTATCAGAACCTATTTGACATCGAGGAGCTTGAAACGGAATTACAATGTAACACACACACACACACTGCAACTCTGACCATTCGCTACAACAGCAATACATGATTCCTGCGGCAGCCGGTTAACTGTCCAATTAGCCAAACATGCACATCAACGCGAACTCATAATAGAAGTCGTGCCGGTCCCATTGCTAATAGCTGAATATGATGACGCGCATCATTAGTTGTAGCGCTATGCCCCAGGCCCCACTAGGATCATAACCGCGCACACACAACGAAAATACAATTAACGAAAATCCCTCTCACTTTTAGGCTGCGCGCATGTTGGCTCACGTTCGCGTGTCGCGTTCACATGTTTGCTGTCAAGCGGTTTGGGTCTATGATTTGCAGCCAAAGATGCGAATCTGTCAAATTGACAAATGCTCGGCTGTTGTCGTATCACCAAACTGAGTTCATAATTGTGCTTTAAACCGGATAATTAGGTAATATTACGTTTACACTATCCCCAGATTACTTCATCTGCACCAGTTGAGATAATCTGCGACTGTCAAATATTTTACATACAATTTTGAACTCACCACACCCAGATTACGCTGCAGATGAAGTAATCTGGGGATAGTGTAAACGTAATATTACGTTTACACTATCCCCAGATTACTTCATCTGTGACGGCTGATTTATATTACGTTTACACTATCCTCAGATTACTTCATCTGCGCCGGCTGATTTATATTACGTTTACACTATCCTCAGATTACTTCATCTGCGCCGGCTGACTTCATCTGCAACTGTCATATACATACAATTTTAAACTCACCACACCCAGATTACGCTGCAGATGAAGTAATCTGGAGATAGTGTAAACGTAATTTTAATCTGCAACTGTCAGATACATACAATTTTAAACTCACCACACCCAGATTAAGCCGCAGATGAAGTAATCTGGGGATAGTGTAAACATAATATTAATCTGCAGCTGTCAAATACATACAATTTTAAACTCACCACACCCAGATTATATTAAATTACGTTTACACTATCCCCAGATTACTTCATCTGCTGCTTAATCTGAGTGTGGTGAGTTCAAAATTGTATGTATTTGACAGTCGCAGATTATCTCAGCCGGCGCAGATGAAGTAATCTGCGGATAGTGTAAACGTAATATTACGTTTACACTATCCCCAGATTACTTCATCTGCAGCGTAATCTGGGTGCGGTGAGTTCAAAATTGTATGTATTTGACAGTCGCAGATTATCTCAGCTGGCGCAGATGAAGTAATCTGGGGATAGTGTAATATTACGTTTACACTATCCCCAGATTACTTCATTTGCAGCGTAATCTGGGTGTGGTGAGTTCAAAATTGTAAAATATGTATTTGACAGTCGCAGATTATCTCAGCTGGCGCAGATGAAGTAATCTGCGGATAGTGTAAACGTTATATTACGTTTACACTATCCCCAGATTATATTACGTTTACACTATCCCCTGATTACTTCATCTGCAGCGTAATCTGGGTGTGGTGAGTTCAAAATTGTATGTATTTGACAGTCGCAGATTATCTCAACTGGCGCAGATGAAGTAATCTGCGGATAGTGTAATATTACGTTTACACTATCCGCAGATTACTTCATCTGCGCCAGCTGAGATAATCTGCGACTGTCAAATACATACAATTTTGAACTCACCACACCCAGATTACGATGCAGATGAAGTAATCTGGGGATAGTGTAAACGTAATATTAACGTAATATTACTTCATCTGCGCCAGCTGAGATAATCTGCAACTGTCAAATACATACAATTTTGAACTCACCACACCCAGATTACGCAGCAGATGAAGTAATCTGGGGATAGTGTAAACGTAATATTAATATAACGTTTACACTATCCCCTGATTACTTCATCTGCTGCTTAATCTGGGTGTGGTGAGTTTCAAATTGTATGTATTTAACAGTTGCAGATTAATATTACGTTTACACTATCCCCTGATTACTTCATCTGCTGCTTAATCTGGGTGTGGTGAGTTTAAAATTGTATGTATTTGACAGTTCCAGATTAAATCAGCCGGCACAGATGAAGTAATCTGGGGATAGTGTAAACGTAATATTAATCTCATTCTTTGAATGTAGCGGTATAAACGCGTTTTTATTAGGAGGCTACTGCCTCTTGACATTTTCCAAACCAAAGTCACAAAACAACAACTGACATCTTTCATAGGCTGCGTTCCAGCGAGCGGATCAGGATTTGACATTTCTCAAATTCTCCTCCATTTGCTTTCCCCTCCGGTAAATTTAGTACAGACAACTGTCACTTTTGGATCTGAATATTTTTCCGGTCAATTTCTAAAATCAGCAATTTTGACAGTTCTCAGATGTCACCGGCGCCTCTTTCACCAAAGCAACATAGCCAGTCATCCTTTAACCAGCGTGCAGGACGTGTTGCGCAGTGTTTAGTTGTAGTTTGCTGCGCCTTTAGCCTACAAACCTATTTGAACAAACTAGTTAACAATTCCGTGAGAAATTTATTAGTAAATTGCGTTATAGTTGAGTGATTGTGCTGCGAATTAGTGGATTTCGGTAGATGGCTCACGTGTTTCAGAATCGTGTAGAAAGGCAGGAGTAGGCGGTCAAAAACGATTTACATACAAACCCTGGCAGTACAATCCCTTTTGTGGATTAGCTAACCGACTGTGTTTGGAGCCTCATTCGTGGATTTCTGATTTTATCATCGGTGACATCGAGAATAAAGCCTGCATAGTCACAGGAGAAGGGAAAAGAAAGTAACATCTTTTTTTTTGACAAGACGGTCGTGTATGCGTCTGTGGGAATATTTCTCAGATCCAAAAATTGACAGTTGTCTGTACTAAATTTACCGGAGGGGAAAGCACATAGAGGAGAAAACAGAAAAGTCAGATCCATATCAGAAGGCTTCCAGGACCGCGCCCATACTTAATACCTCTCCGTATAGTCGGTATAAACACACCACGAACAAGTACTAGCACTAGAACGATTTAGTTAAATCGCCTTTTAGTTCCACGGTATAAACGGGGCCAATGAGCGACCGGCCTTGTTAAAATTCTGTTTGGTGCCCATAACATTTTACCCCAGAGTGTCTTGGAACAAGTTTGAGAGCCTCTACAATCCATCAAAACTGTCATCGCTGTCATCCGTTTGTTGACATCGGCATCGCTTTTGACACAAGTTATTCGTTGGCGCTTGGTGGCCCTCACTCCGAGCCAGCATGGATTTAATTTCCGAAGAAAACTACATAATTGCCCAAGCGAAAAAGGCCCACGAAACCGATCCATTTACAGCCAAGGCATGGATAATTACAGCCAAAACTCTGTATCCCAACAACTTCCATGTGCAAGTGAGTAAATGGCGCCAAGGAACTCTTGAAAAGGT
The DNA here is from genome assembly GCA_964017055.1 of Chloromyia formosa. Classification (NCBI taxonomy): domain Eukaryota; kingdom Metazoa; phylum Arthropoda; class Insecta; order Diptera; family Stratiomyidae; genus Chloromyia; species Chloromyia formosa. Next base: position 145,976,232 of record OZ024814.1, read on the forward strand.
CACTCTTCTTCTAAGTCGCTCTTATTTCAGTATGAAGCCTACAAAATTGAGAAATGCGCCCGGAATTTTGAGGAGGCAGCAAAATGTTTTAGCTACATGTAAGACACTTAAAATTTCCCTCTCTGTATCACACTAATTTCCACCGACCTCCCTTCAGAATCTTAACATTCCAAACTCAACCCATCGAGCTATGGAACGAGGTGTCCGCGCTGACGTCCGCGCTTCGAGTGCCCGAGGGAGAGACCACCGCCGAACAGGATTTCTACGTGAAAATGTTTCAGCACGTCTCGTACGATGTACAGCATAAAATTCTCTTGCTTACCGCCAATCATACGGACAATAATTTGGATCATTGCAAGTTAGTGCTGCTCTTGTTTAAGCGATTTCCGCAAGCCATTGCCACACACTCGGTAGGTTGGATCCGATTGACTAGAATATTCGTAGGACTAATGATTTGTGAGTGTTCTGCAGCCGCGATTGCTCGAAACGATCGTCCAAGCGGTGAATACGTCACCTCTCAAATTTCAAGAAATGCTCATTCAAGAGGCGTTGCCTTTGATCTATCACAAACCGCCGGAACTGCCCAATCACTTGGTCTATCGAATCTACACCATTGCTCTGGAGTACTACACGAAGCAGCTTATTGAAGAGGTGAAATATGGAAATGTTTTTGTATTGCCCTTGACTAACCGATTTTCTTGATTTTAGAATCAGGACAATGTGACGGCAATTTATGAGATCTGGAAGCAGATCTTTCAAGTACTGACGTTCTGTGGTAAAATGTTGAATTGGGCTCCGTTTTTGCCCTTCAACCGAAATTGGTTTGTCCTGCCCACTTTTTTGTATTTTGCTATGCAACTTTGTAAATACATTTATCACTTAATTTGCAGGAGCAAAGATGTCTACTGGCAAAAAATCGTCGAGATGGCATCAACGGCCGCCCAACGACCACCCGACAACAAGCAAATTTTCTTCTGCGCCACAACTCTACTGATTTTCTCGCTGCAGGAATATTTTCTCAATGTTAGACAAAAAATTGATGGATCCGATGTAGAGTTTATTCTCGTCGAAGGATTTCGAGGTAAACTATTTTAGTGTTGACGTGAAATTTCTTTGGGACAGTAATCCCTTGAATATAAAATATCTTTTGTAGAAAGACCGCCCGATGCCACAAAGCGCCCACTCGAAAATCCCATCGAACATCCCGTCATTGTTGTTTCGCCACCGTGTAGCACCGAGACGCAAACAGCTTTCACGACGGCCGCCAATTGTTGGCAATATCTCACGGGCAGTGAACACTTACAAATCGATTTTAGTCAACTGTTGATCAAACTGCCACTTTCGAATTGGGTGAGTCGCTTCCTATTCGACCTGGCCGTGTACTTTGGACATTATGAGGAGGCAAAAAAGCTGCTTAGCGAAATGAAAATCAGTAACATTCGTCAGAATATTCGAATTCTGAGTTTGAATGTGGGACAGGGTCCGCTCACGGTGAGTATCGAGCTGTTTCGATTGTTAGTATAGAAGTGGACACATACTTGCGTTCAAAATCCAAATTTTCACCGGTAAAATCCAAAATTTCCCTTTTCAAATCGATACATCGTCCGGGAAAATTTTGGATTCGACCGGAGAAAATTTGGATGTTGGACGCAAGTGTGTGTCTAACTTAAGTATTTACACCCTAGGCTTTATGAAGTCGACGAAAATATGTAAAACCTTAAAGGAGCCGCCGTAGGTACGGCAATGTATATGATCAGGGTCACCTCATTCGATTAAGCCATGTCTGTCTGTCCGTCTGTTTGTCCGTTCGCACGATAACTTTCGATAGAATGGAGCTAGTGACTTGAAATTTGGCCAAATGTTTGTCGTTGTTGTAGGAATGGTCGGAATTTCGGTGTGTTGGTGTGTTACATGCTTACGGTTCGTTGTTGTTATGTTGTAGCATTGCAGAAGTTAAGTGCGAGTGTGTGTGCGTCGTAAAATTAGCGCGTCCGAATCAGTTTCCTCCGTAAGAAGTTGCAGGAACGCTGTCACTTCAAAGTCACACCCAAAGCGCTATAGGTGTTAGGTGCGTCGGTGGTGCAGGGCAATCGAAGAAGTGCTCAACGTCGTGGGGAGGACTGTTGCATGCCGGACAAGTGTTTTGGATGCTGTGGTCGATTCGGGACAAGTACGAGTTGAGGCGCGAGCACCAGCCTGAACGGAGCTGTGCGAGCGTGGACCTGGCCGCTCTAGGCAGGTTCCGTTCTTCAGGTGAAATGTCTGGTGGTTGAGCGTCAAGTTCATTGTTGTTAAGGTCCACTATCGCTGTACTTATGTACCTGTGCAGCATAGCGATGGCACATTTATAACTAGTGTTATCGAAGGTCGATTCTCTTAAATCTTTGGACTTTCGAATCCCGTTCGAGGTTCCTAAGGTTTCGCCTGATGTGTCGCGACGGTGGATCGAAGCTCGGGTGGTCACTTCGATAGCATCCATCTAGATACTGGTTTGACAGCAGTTATTGTATTGTGGTTTCTTATGGGCAGTGTGTTGGTATCCTGGTGCAGGTAGTCTTGATGAGGCATCAACAGCTAGCCTGTGATGGTGCGTAGGGCTGGATTTTGACAGGTCTGAATGTGTTTCCAGTTTGTGTCAGATTTAGCGTCCACATTGGAGCCGCATGGCTAGCTACAGATCTACCGATCGCATTGTAAGTAGTTAGTAGGGTATATTTGTCTGTACCCCAGGAACTTCCAGCTAAAGCTTTTAGGACCTTGTTCATGCTTCTCATCTTATAAGTTACTATTGACGCGTCACCATGCTGTCAAGAGTAACGCCGAAGATTTTTGGGTGGTTAGTGGTGGGTATTAAAAGACCATCTACTGAGATGTTTTGTAATGGACGGTTTGATGGGCATCCGAAGATACCCGTGGGGACGGAGCCTAAAGTAGCATAATGACCGTGAAGGTCGGGCCGTGCCATCTGGCGGAGAAAAAGGCTCCTCAACGAGCTAAGCAGCTGCCTTGGCTTGCTGTAGCTCAGTTCGGGAGACGTGGGCGGGATTTTCGCCGCTCGTTGCCCCTGTCCGCTACGTATTAACAAAAATTCAAAGGTCTGGGGAAAACAACACAAACATCGAAGACAAAAATGGGGAATAATAAAAAAATGGGGGCGATATGGATGGAATCGTTGGCGGACAGCGTAGATGTCCTCGCGCTCGCATCGGGTCCGGGTGTAATGGGATCCTCGGCCTCTGGTTTCGTACCACCAACAGATCACTACTCATCAGGTGCTGTCTTCGATCTGCCGGTGGAAACAGCACTACCAGACCAGAATATGGTTCATTACAGGTGGTGCATTACAGTTAAGATGCATCTTTACTTCTTTAGTCCAGGATGTGAATAGTGCGATAACTTGAAGTTCTTGCTGACGAAGAAGGTGTTAAGGTCGTGTAGATAGTCATTTATCCCCACACACATTTGGGTGATGTTGTTCCCTGTTGCTAGGATAGTACAGTCGTCGGCGTAGCTCACAATCTGGATTCCTGTTGGAGGTGTGGGAATTCCAGCGAGGTAGAGATTAAACAAGGTCGGTGACAAGACTCCTCCTTGAGGGACACCTTGTTTAACCCTTCAGAGCTTTGACTTACTTCCTCTGAATTCGGTGTGAGATTGCCGACCAGCAAGATAATTAACGATCCATTTCACAATTGGTACTGAGAGCGACGTGTTGTTGATGTCAGACAGAAGTAGGGAGTGGTTGACCGTATCGAATGCCTTCGATAGGTCAAGTGCTATCATAATGGTTCTGTAACATGGACGGGCCTGTCCTTTTTGTTGTTGTAGCACTGGTCGGAATTCGATGTGCTGGTAAGTTACATGCCTACGGTTCGTTGTTGTGGTAGCGATGCTTCAAATATTGTACTACAGTTCTTCTTGCATCGAGGGGGTTTGACAGCTCTTGGCCGTTGAAAAACGGGTCGTTCCGGTACGAAGAACCGGCTGCCGCTGGAACGAAACTACGGTTCGTCGTCATCCCCGGTGTCGAGGGATAGAAAATTAGCTACTCAACTACTCAATTGCCCTAACCCCTTGTGGAGCATAGCGCGTCAACTGTTCCCTGTGGCCCAGTTGACGTTTCGTCGGCATAAACTGGTTTCGGAGAATGCCGTTGCCAGCATGCACCTCCTGCACATCCATGGCCACGAACGTCGTCGTGGACGGGATTTGAACCCGAAACGCCGGTAGTCAAACATGAGACTGATGCCTCAACACACTGCGCTACCGGTCGCCCCAATCGCGATCTGGGAGTCAGGTGCGTGGGTGCAAAATGTGCTCCACGTCATGAGGAGCTCCATTACAAGCAGGACAGATGTTTAAGACGTCCCGCGATCGATTGAGGAACCTCCTCCTGATGTATCGCTGCGATGGGTGACCTGTGTGCGCCGCTATCAAAGGGCACCCTGTTGTCTGTAATCTAGGTTTCTAGGTCCCTCAAGTCACGCCTAACATGTCGTGGTGTCAGCGTCTTGGCCATGAGGTTGAAGTTTGGGTGCTCGCGTCGGTAACAACCCGCCAGGTATTGCTTGGCAAGAAGCTTGTTGTGGTCCCTTAGAGACATGATCCTGGTTTGCTGATGTAGATGGTCCTGGGGTGACATCAGGAGGCAGCCGGTGACAGTATGAAGAGCGGCATTTTGGCACGCTTAAATGTTTTTCCACTGTGTGTCACAAAGATTCTGTGACCGCACCGGAGCCGCATAGTTGACTGCTCTATACGTGACCATTAGAGTTTCTTTGTCCTTGCCCCAGGTACTACCGGCCATGACTTTAGGGATCTTATTCCTACTACGCACCCTATCGCACACGGTTGAGGCATCGGGTGATGATGTGGCCATGCTGCCCAGCGTGACTCCTAGAATTTTAGGACAGTTTATATGTAGTAGAAATTGAATGATTATCTATCGAGATTCCAAGCTGCATCTTGACTTCCTTCAGCCAGATGGTAAATAGGGTTGCCGAGGATTTGGACGCCGAGATGGTTAGGTTCTTGCTTTTGAAGAACGAGTTAAGTTCTTCAAGATAACCGTTGATGTGTTCGCACATTTCCGCATTGTTGTTCCCTGTTGCCAGAATGAAGCAGTCATCGGCATAGGAGATAATTTCGATTCCTTCAGGTGGAGTCCAGATAAATAATGGTTGTTGGGACATTTTTTTCGGTCGCTTTGCCGCGAGAGTTGGGACAAGGAGGAAGCGTTCTGCATTTTGGGAGTGCCACCATTCGTCTCAGCGACCCCGAAAACTAATGCTTTGGCAATAATCTTGGTCATTTTGGAGACTATTTTTTTTACGCTCACTCAACCTTATGTGGGGGTCGTGGGTCGGGAATGGTTGCTACAGCCAAATCGAAAAATTTAAAACGCAAGAACCTATTCTGGATCATAACGAATACATTTATGGAATTTTCATGGAAGTCAATCCGGCCGTTTGGCCGCAAAAAAACAACGAACATACAGTCCATTTATATATCGATTCTTCTTTCTTAGATTCAAGGCTTTAATTGCATTCTGCAAATATTAATGGAACTGCCATCAACACCCGGCCAACTATTGGACAACATGACTATCACAACAAATCATCGCCACATGATGTTGCTTCCACTGACGCGACGGGCCGTGATTCAGTACTGCACTAAAGCTATTATAAACACGCTCAAGGTAAGCACCAACAGCAAACATTAATGCAGACTACACCACTGCTACTATACTTTACTGTCATAATAATTTCAGCGGAAAGTCTTCGAACCAACATGCACGGATGCTGTGCTGGGTGATTTGCTCATTCTCGCACAACTGGAGTATCCCCGCGAGACAATCATACCGGAAAATGTCTTTTCCATAATCAGTGCTCGAAAGCAATTCACTTTTCTTCAATTTCCGTCGTACATCATAACGATGGATTTCTTGGAAGAGTTTATGAATATTTGGCATGAGCATAACGGTGAATACAATTTCGAATTTGTGTCGATGCAACAGAACGTGGGAACGCGTCGGATTGGGACGAGAGGGGCTGACAAAGGTGTTCGCGAAGATTTCAAACAGATTATGAAGCAGCAGGTGTCGCGGAGTCATGAAGACTTGTCCCTATTGATAGCGGAGTTTGTAACAAAAGAACATGAACATTTGATGAAGAATATATTTTAAAGACTCATTGTACGGAGAGAGAGCTGGTTGTTTTATTCAGTAATGTTGATCGTTCTCCAATGTAGATGTTATTTGCCTCAACACGCGTCAAAATCTCTAGCAATAGCAATGCCTTGTTGGCGTTTCGGTAGCATATAGATTTCGGATGATGCAGTTGCTAGCAGACTTTTTTCTCGGCTCTCCTCATAATGAAATCGAAACATGTGTACAGAAATACGAAGCTCCGCGTGTACAAAACCATTATACGACCAGTGCTGTGCTATGGCTGCGAAGCATGGACCCTAACTCATGCTAGACACATTTGAACGTAAGGTTCTACGGCGAATTTTCGGGGCTGTTTGCGATCGAGATGGTTGGCGCATCCGGTGTGAGTGTATGAACTGTACGATGAGCTTCTACCGACAAGCTTGGAAATCTCTGTCGGAGTTACAATAAGTTAATTTTATTAAGGCGCTGGGGAAATGAACCCTCGATCTCTAGATGCAGGATCGTTGAGTGGCGACCGAGACGTCAGGGCTACCAAGTAGGGATGGGAAATACCTACCGCTTTTTCCGACAACCGGTATTTTCCATTTCGAATAACCGGTTATCTCCGGTACTATTTTTATCCGGTTTTCTACCGGTACTACTTTCTAAATCCAATAACCGGGGAAAAATAACCGACATGCGAAAATGCTAACTTGCTTTTTCAAATCGTTCGACGCCAGAGAAGAAGAAAAATTCAGCCGTTTTTCCTTCTGATTCAGATTTAATGGGACCGCTTTTTATACCCTAGACTTTTAGTATAGGGTATATTGTTTTTGTCACGACGGAAATATGTAACACCTTAAAGGAGGCTCCGGAGGTATAGCAATGTATATATATAAATGATCAGGGTCACCTCCTGATTCGATTTAGCCATGTCTGTCTGTCTGTCTGTCCGTCTGTCTGTCCGTTCGCACGATAACTTTCGATAGAATGAAGCTAGGGCCATGAAATTTTGGTCAAATGTTAGTAGTATGATCTAGTTGGATGGTATTGAAATTGGGCATAATCTGGCCAAGAGAACGCCTACCTCCCCTACATATGTAAAATATTTAAATGTATCTATAACTCCCGATTAAAAAATCATGAAAAGCTCTAGCTTTAGTATATTACTAGTGAGGGTATTCTTATACTCTCCTGGGAAAATAAAATCGATCAGTTGAAAACTAACGGTAATTTTCTTACAAAGAACCCCGTACTACCCTACTTTTCAGGTTTTTTGTCTATAACTCTTGAACCAATTGACGTAGACACCTGATTTTTGGCATGTAACCCTGAGGAAAGAAGCTGCTTGAGTTTTAGTAAGTTGGGCTTAATCAGATCAAAGGAACGCCTACCTCCCCTACAAAATTCCAAAAATTAAATATTATTTTAATTACGATAACTTTCGATAGAATGACACTAGCGAGTTGAAAATTTGGCAGAATGTTGGTAGTAAGATCTAGTTAGTTGTTATTGAAAATGTGTAAGATCCGACCCAAGGAACCCCTACCTCCCCTAGAAATGAAACTTAAAATAAGCGATAACTAACGACAAAATAAAGCTAGCGACTTGAAATTTTGGCCAAATGTTTGCAGCGGGATCCAGTTGGCTGATATTGAAAATACGTAAAATTCGACTAACGAAACCCCTACTTCCCCTATAAATGAACTTCAAATAAGCGATAACTTTCGATAGGGTGAAGCTAGAGACTTGAATTTTTTTTAAATGTTTGTAGGGTGATCTAATTAGTGATGTGTGATAATGATGGGCAAGATCCGACCCAAGGAACCCCTACCTCCCCTACAAGTGAAACTTCAAATAAGCAATAACTTTCTATAGAATAAAGCTAGCGACTTGAAAAATTCGACAAATATTTGTAGAATGTGTGAGTTCATTGAGTTTGAGAATGGTCAAGGTCCTCCTGAATGGGTGTCAACCTCCCCTATAAACTGGCCGTATAGGAAACTCACTTTTAATGCAAATGGTCGTTGCCAATTGGTACTTTCAGTATCACCACTAGGTCTGTACAAGTCTAGGGTATATACGCTTCGGACTCCGGCCTGGTTTTAAATAGCCATTGCGCATTCACCAACAAAAATATGTTTGAGCCCCATTATTGCCAGCCGAGCCATCATGTTAGCCAAGAAGTTAAACATCACTTGGCTGACATTGGCAAACTTTCACCCTTCCCTCAAAGGGCTGAGGTCACAAGCAACTAAAATGCTTTTTGGTCATCACATGACTAGGAAGTAGCCAAGGGTGCTCCATTGGAATCATTTTCAAATGAATTGAAACTCTATCTTTAGCAGCCGTTACTTCAAAGGGGAAGTAGTGATCCTTTCAATTTTTGAGAGAAGAGCAATATGTCTGCATGGCGGGTTTGTCATTTATTGCACAAAAATATTTAGCTTTGATCGAGAGTTCCGTGGCCTCTGAACGACTGGTATCAACTTTAAATGATGTGGGTGGTATCTAATGAAAGGACCCGACTAACGGATTAACATATTAGCGAAAGAGTAGACTGGATACCAACTATTGGCCCAAAGCTTGATTTGCGAAAAGGGAAGATTTTGAGTTTGCGCTATTTTGTAAACCCTTTGGCATACATGTGTTTGGGAAGCAACTTTTCTTCAATGCAACTCTTACTTATTTTGTAAGTCTAAAACGTGCCATACACACACCAATCGATCGGCCGATCCGTCGCCCGATATCAATATCGGCCGATGGATCGGCCTGTGTATGCGCCTATTGTTGACGATTTTTTTGATTGTTCCATATAATTTTGATCAGCTGATATTTTGTAGCGATCCATCGGCCGATTTATCAGGCGACGGATCGCATAATGTATGGCGGCTATTACACTGAAGGCTGCTCCCCAAACATATGTATGTCAAAGGATCTACAAAATAACGCAAGCTTGTCAACAATTATTAACTTATTATTATTAAATAACCGGATAACCGGTTTTTCCCATAACCGGTAGATTGGGTCGGTTAAACCGAAGCGGTTAAACCGATGGCGAAAATAACCGGACTACTGGTAGATTTTCCAATAACCGCCATCCCTACTACCAAGTGCCTCATTCCCCAATGATAATGATTCAAGAACAGATTAAGAGTAAAACCAGGCCCGGAGTCCGAAGCGTATATACCCTAGACTTGTACAGACCTAGTGGTGATACCAAAAATCCCAATTGGCAACGACCATATGCATTAAAAGTGGGTCTCTTATATGGCCAGTTCATGGGGAGGTTGGCACTCATTCAGTGGGATCTTGACCATTCTCAAAATCAATTAACTAACCCATTCTACAAATATTTATCCAATTTTTCAAGTCGCTAGCTTCATTCTATCGAAAATTAACGCTTATTTGAAGTTTCACTTGTAGGGGAGGTGGGGGTTCCTTGAGTCGGATCTTGGCCAGCATTTCCATCAACCAATTAGATCCCCCTACAAACATTTAAAAAAAATTTCAAGTCTCTAGCTTCATTCTATCGAAAGTTATCGCTTATTTGAAGTTTCTTTGGTAGGGGAAGTAGGGGTTTCGATGGTCGGAATTTACGTATTTTCAATATTAGTCGACTGGATCATACTACAAACATTTGACCAAAATTTCAAGTCGCTAGCTTTATTTTGTCGTAAGTTATCGCTTATTTGAAGTTTCATTTCTAGGGGAGGTAGGGGTTCCTTAGCTCGGATCTTACCCATCTTTAATGCCAACTAACTCAATCTCACTTTCAACATTTTACCAAAATTTCAAGTTGCTGGCTTCATTCTATCAAAAGTTATCGCTTATTTGAAGTTTCATTTGTAGGGGAGGTGGGGGTTCCTTGAGTCGGGCAACCTTTTAGTTTCCGGGGCCCCGGCTGGGGGAATCACTTTTCACTCGGATTTTTGTCACTTTTCACTCGCGTCACTCTAAAAGTCGAGAATTTGCAAAAAAAAAAAATTTAAATTTTTATTTTTAATTTTTGTTTTAAGTTTTAATTTTTTTTTATTTTTAATTTTTTTTTCATAATTTATACTGAGTGTTTGGAATATTGGAGGCATGGAAAATTGAAATATTCGCAAATCCCCTTGCGTGGGCTCCGCTCGCTACGCTCGCTCCGCGCTTAAGGGATCGCAACCCTCAATATCGCACAAACATGAACGCTCGCTTCGCTCGCTCTGCGTGCAACAGCGTTTTGATCAGTTTTAAACACACCAAACACTCAGTATAAATCATTAGAACAAGAAATTAAGGAAAAAAAATTAAAAAATTAAGATTAAAAATTAAAAAAAAAATATTTTTTTTTTTTGCAAATTTGAGAGTCTAGGGTGACGCGAGTGATAAGTGACAAAAAATCCGAGTGAAAAACGATTTTTTCACCCCGGGCCCCGGAAACTAAAAATACCCCAACTTATCGTATATTCGTGGTGCGAATTTCGCGGAAATTCGATGTTTTCCATTTTCCGTTAGTTCGTTTGTTGTAGATATTTCGTTCGTTTTAAATAAGTCGTGTGAGTTTTGAACTGAAGTACGTTTTATTATCGAATACAAGAATATCAGCCGAACCCGACTACAAAAAAGGCATGACAATGCCTTCAATGCGTCGTAACAATATTCACACTGAAGAACGTGCCTTAAATGGAAATTCACTTAAGCTTCTGTGTTGTACATTCGAAACACACGACTCAACCTAACAAAATTATGAATCCCACAATTCGCAATTGAATCGTTGGCGCGCATGAATTTAACTGTGAGAATCACTTTTGATCGGGTTAATCGCGAAATATTTATAACTACAATAAATGGAATCATAAATCTAAATAGACAAAATTCTAGATTGTCAAATTAGGCCCTCTTCGGCGCCAAATGCGACCGTCTGCTTCGCCTTAGGCTTTTACCCGGCCCTGTATGCGGGGAATAGTCTACAGCGCCGACTAAAAATGAACAAATAGTTTAATTTCAGGGTGACTTGCGAGCTAAATCATTGATTGACCTAGTTTGCACAAAAATTGAACGCCAACCAAAGTACAAATCGCATGCACCAATTGCATCGTCTACGATAAGAATGTTTCGATGACCAACTGAAAAACATACCAAGCACTACAGTCGCCAACACTATTTATGGGAATCGTACGAAGACGAGTTTCCATTTGAAGAAAACAACACATCCATAAGCGGCGCTCACTACTCATTTATTGCGTTGCGATTCTTAGTATAAATCATAGCAAGTAGACGATGCTATGTGTAATTTAAAAGCTAGTTTAGAATAGAATACTTCTTAGCGACTATAAAGCGAATAAAAATCCATCACAATTATATTTTTCTTTTTTTCGTTCTCTTCGACTGTCCCCGGTGGACGGCGACTGTTCGTTTAGCGGACAGTTTGCGACATGTGCAACGGCGTCACCATCAATTCCAATTCGGCATCCTTTAGGTTGGCGCCCCGCAAGTTGGCCTCTTGTAAGTCGCTTCCCGATAGATTGCACCTCTCCAAATCCGCGCCAGCCAAAACGGCTGACCGAAGCACGCAATTCTTCATGTTGGCATTCTTCAGGTTTGCCACTCGCAAGTTCACGCCGGCCATGTTGCTGCCCTCCAGACAGGCTCCTTTTAGATTCACTCCCTCCAGATTGGTCCGAACTCCGGTCGGGTCTTCGAAATTGCAGCTCTTCAGATTGGCACCTTCGAGATTGGCACAGACGCCTCGCACTGAGACAAGCTGGGCGCACTCCAGATTGGCATGCGATAGGTCGGTTCGTTCCAGACAACAATACGAGAGGTTGGCATACGACAGGTTGCATCCTTGCAAGCAGGCGTACTGGGTGACAATGGAAGAATTAGATTTATATGTGGACTGAAATTGGGCAACTTACCTTGAAGTTGATATTCCTAAAGTCCAATTTTCGCAGATCAGCTCCGGCCAAGTTGACGCCCTGAAACCGAATCTCCGACAAATAGGACGTCTGAATCAGAGCCTGGATTACTTCGCGTCTTGTCAATGGCACGTGATCCGAATGCACATTGTTCGCCTGCAGTTGAGCCCTTAGCTGCGGAATGAGACTTTCGATACCGAAGAATTTCGCCTCCTCCAGAATGCCCTCGACGTTCAAGTGAGCATCGTAGATCAGTTGACCGTGACGCAAATAATTGATGATTGGCTCGAAGTATTCGCAACTGCGATCGATCAAGTACGCACCGTTCTCGTCCATGTCGCTCGGGTTCATGGCACCGTCCAGGGAGAACATTCGTGCCAGCATGCTGTCCGGCTCCTTGTTCACCAACGTGCTTCGCGTCGTCACGAACACTTTTCCGCCCACGTTGAGTTTAATCCATTTCGCTGGAGCGGCGCCAGGACTCGATCCTGGGCCGTTCAAGGGTGTACCAAAAGGTGACGGTTGTCGCGACGGCGGCACGAGGTCCTGGCTCGCCGCCGTCGTAGGTAGTTGGCTACCACTCGCCATTTACTGCGTCGCACAGTTCCTCCAGCTGAATTTGTCAAGGACAGACGAGTACACGTGTGGTTCTCGTTCTGAAGCCGGTTATTCTTGAGAACGAATTCCGCAACGAACCAGAGATACCAGTTTCTAAAGACAGTAACAGCAGAGAATTGGGAGTTTGCGCGAGATCAATTCGCGGACGAATGACATGACGTTCCCCATCAGACGTGAATCCGAGCAACAAACAATCTGTGAACTGAGTGTTTATCTCGGAATTTTGCGGTTAGACTATTTGACTGGGCAGGGCAGTAATAGAAAATGGCCATCAGCATGGGTGCGAACAAGAGGCAAACAAGATTTGGTGATGAAGTAATGGCAAAGTGGGCGTGGGGTGGCGGATGATGAATAAATTTTGGATGCTGATGGTTTGACGTTTGACCGGGTGGTCGGTAACAACGGATATTCACAATGGGATGTTTTGGTATGGCTGACCGGGCTGACCACCGTGGTCGTTAGAACCTCCATACACCATGTGATCCGTCGTCCGATAGATCACCACAAAATGCCTGCGTTCACGTTTTTGAGCGTTGCGGTTATTCAGCAATTCGAATGCATGTAAACAGAAAAATCAGTGATTTTTTCCGTTTACATGCATTTCAATTGCTGAATAACCGCAACGTTCAAGAACGTGAACGCAGACAATAATATCTGCCGATCTCCACTGCATACACACTGTACGATTTTCGTGCGATGCGATAACGAATGACAATTCAAAAATTAGGTTATGATTAACTCCCAATACAACCTGGATTAATTTTTGTTAACTGTTTGGATTCATGTGGTATATTCGTATACTACTTATTTGATATTTTAATTGCAGAACCATTTAATGGCTGAATTATAGTCTGCGCGAACAACGCGGCTTCTGCTGTCAAATAAAGTGGAACCAATGGATTTCAGACGGCGATAAGTATACTGTGCGCGAACAACACGTCGCGAAAGTTGAGACGAGTTCAACTTTGTCGCAATCAACGAGCCACGAAGTGTCAATTCACATATGCGTGTGTTTTAAAACTGTGGGTGATCATTTATTTTGTTGTAAGTTACTGTTATGCGCTTGGAAGTGCATGTTTCTATTCTTGATTCAAAAAAAGCGTTTCAAGTTTGTTAGGAAGCCAGTTTTTCACAGCTCAAATGTGTCAAACGAACGCGAACAAGAGATTTACCTATAAAGTAGCGTTTACACTTGCCAGTAGAGCGTGCAAGTACGTACATTTTACAGGCATTGCAAGTGCCTTGCAAGTAACTTGCATGCTGTCACTTGCGTATGTGTAAACACCCGTGCCTGTGAACTGCCAGGCCAGTAAACCCGCACCGCCCCTTGCAAGTAGCTGGCCTCCCGGTCCAATTGATTTCCTACAGGCATTCCAGTAGACTTGCGAACATATGTTTGCTGTCATTGGTACGCCAAAAAACGATCAAAGATCAACGTCGCCTGCAACTGAATGTCGCAATGGTAAATATGTGATAATCAAATTGACACTCAAGAAAAAGTCCCAGTCAACTTGCAAGTCGAATTGTGTGTGTAAACACCTACTGGCACACGTCATGCAAGCAGCTACACGCAAGGCACTTGTCGACAAGTCTACAGGCATGCCGGTGCACTGGCAAATGTAAACGAGCCATAAGGCTGGCCGCATTTTGGACGTAGGCAGGGCAGCACAGCGCAGCGCACATGGCATTGTTGTAAAATCAGATTTTGACAATTGTTACAACAACAACGCCATGTGCGCGCTGCGTTGCGCTGCCCTGTCTACGTCCAAGATGCGGCCGGCCTTAGGCGGCTATTACACTATAAAAGTTCTTTTACAAATATCGTTTGTAAAATATATTTTCGATGAACTTTTCTAGTGTAATAGCCGCCTAAGAAAAGATTTGCGACGTGAACGTTGCTTGTTTCAAGTGCTTTTCTTACATGCTTGCACACCTTCCCCGGCGGCTAATATCATTCATAAAAGTTTTTTTAAAATATCGTGAGTCAAAGATATTTGTAAAAGAACTTTTATAGTGTAATAGCCGCCTTACAGGCTGAAAAGCTGATTTTCGTTGACTGCAACTTGTGGACGTAATTCGCGCACAGTTAACTTCGGGGTGAACGCAGAAAGCAGCACCAGCGGCGACCAAATGTCAAGTTAGAAAGCATGTGTTTCCCTTAAGGCGCGTTGACATGATCAAACTACGGTTTAACAAACCACCTACTGGAACATGTGAACCCCTTGTCACTGGGTTGAAGTCTGGTGGTCCTGTCAAACCGTAGTTGGACGGTGCTCAACTTTTCATCAAATGCTAGTTTGTCAAACCGTAGTTGATCATGTCAACGCATTTTTAACCACGGAATTAAACTGTGCGCGAATTACGTCAATCCATCGGCCGATCGATCTGTCCACGGATCGCACAGTCTATGGAGGATTTAAAGCGCGTTGACATGATCAAACTACGGTTTGACAAACTAGCATTTGATGAAAAGTTGAGCACCGTACAACTACGGTTTGACAGAAGCACAAGACACCAAACCAGTTTGACAAGGGGTTCACACGTTCAAGTAGATGGTTTGTCAAACCGTAGTTTGATCATGTCAACGTGCTTTTAAGAAAACCTTTTGTACAATTGTAGAACAAATCTACTACATTTCTCTGTAACACTCACCCCTCCGCCAAATGTCAAAACAATTGTCATGTTGACGTTTTGCATGCAGAGAATCTTCGGGAGGTCTTTTTCGCACGGCAGTGACCGTAGTTTATTTTGCACAATTTCGAATACGTGCAGCTGCCTTTTTGCGGAATTTTATTAAGATTCGCGTTTAGAAGCTTTTTGGCAATTTGCGGACAGTGAAATAGAGTTCCAACACAGTACACGCGCATCGGGAAAATGTCTTGCAATCGCAGTGTAAGTAGTGTGACGTGAAAGTGGTTAGGCGGTAGCGGTCGTTTTTCGTTCCCTTGTTCTCGATCAGTGTCCGGAAATCAGAAAAATTACCGTGTCAACAAGTTTGTGGTGAATGAATCACAAAAAGAAAAATAGTTTATGCAGTGTAGTGTCCCCGCGTCCCAATTGGAATCTCCCGCCATGTAAACAAGAATCTCATCCTGTGGATGTGTGTAGCAATTTCGGGATGAAACACCTGACCAGCATTTTCGAAAGGTCACCGCGCCTGCATGTCTTCATTTCCTGTGTTTGGGCCACTGCACAATGCGGGGCCCTAGCCGCGATGTTGGAATCACGCTGCGCCTAATCTCGTTCCAAGGTAATCAACAAAAATGTTTCACTGTGAATTGCCATAACAGTCAACCGCATTTTGTTTTCTTGAGCCTCATGAGTTGATTGTGTTTGTATTTTGCATTCCTGACTTCCATGCAATCGAGCGGTCTTGCGAAATGGACATCTCATGATACCATCTCGGAATGCTTCTCACCTTTCCATTCCACTGTCCGTCCTGTACCCGCTATGTGACCCATCAGGTCGTCGTCGTCCCCGCAAAGCTGATAAATGCCCAAACAAAATATAATACATATTATCGCACTCGCGAGCTCAATTAAGTAATGTCAACAGCAAATTGACGACTTCACTTATCAGTCCACGACCACGGCTCGCTCCTCTACTCTCGTCTGCCGCTCTGTTAATTTTCCCAAGACTTCTCGCCGCCTTGGCGAATAATGCAAACCGAATTGCTTGTTCCACACTCCTCCTCCCACAAAAAAGAAAAGAAAAAGAAAACCTCTAAATCGTACCCCAGACGACATTGTTTTGCTGTTTCCTCGATGAATCGCTGCAGTTTTTTTGCCCTCTCGTTTCTCTCAAACATTGGCTTGGCTTGGTCGTTTTATTCATTTATTTTTTGCTTTTGCTTCGTGGCGGCGTCGCTGGTCATATGATTAGCGAAGAACGAAATTATAGACCGCTACAGATAGCACGTGATGCCTGCTGTGTATATGAGAGCTATAAGCGCGACTATAGATATAGCGGGCCAACCGAGTCGCTGTGTAGTTGTGAACAAATGGCAGAAAAATTACAAATGTACAAATACAGCTGCGACTGCGGGGCAATTGATCTGGCTGATTTGAACATGTGAGAGAGTGCCAGCGGTTCGTTACATGTTTACTCGTAGAGGTACATTTCGCCCTATAGACTAGGGGGGGTTATGGTAACACCCTAACAACATGCCCGTTCACATAACACACACAAGATCATACCCATTGTAGATACATACATATCATGCCGGCACAGCATATTCATAGAATATTTACAGTCATGTCCATAAGAATGTTTATTCCATCGACACTTTCAATTTTATTCCATTGACACTTTCAATTGATTGAATATTATAAACACTAAAAGAATCTACTTTGTTCTTACGCTGCTCATATCATTTGTCATCTACTTAATGCGTTTTCGATGTACTGTATTAATAGCCACTTTTGATTTTAGAAACAATTAACTAAGAAATTTCAATTGAGCCATCAGCATCCATCGTCCACAGAATGATATCCGAAATTTAGTATAAAGATTCAAATTTTGTTAGATTTTAAGTCAGTTGTATCTTACTACTCAGGAAATAAAGATTAGAATTTAATTTGGAATTTCATTTCTAAGTTCCCCTAATCCCATAACTGGCGCAGTCGGTAAACCAAGAGCTTGACTAGTTCACACAAAAATCCGAGTATCGAATAAAGTGTGAGTTTAAGTACTTAAAAAAAAGTAGTTTGCACAAAATCTTCCAAGTGTGGAAAAAGTGTACGTGTTTTAGTGCTTAAAAAGTTAAAACTAGTGACAAGCCCTGTCTAGTTAATCTAGCAGATTCTCGTGCTGAGAATTAAAATAATAAGCCATACGGACACCTGTACAGTCCTCAAACTAAGTACAAACCAAAAGTCCAGTGCAGACTTTAAATACGGCACAATCAACAACTACGTTATCAACAAACGAGCACGGATCCAGCTCCATCACCAAGTCACGGACCTAAGACTTATCAACAAACGGACAAGGTAGAAGCTCCATCACAAAATTCGAGGATCCAAGACTTCAACAGTGAAGAGGAATCGAACAATAACGAGAGGAACGAAATAATTAGAATTTCAACGTCATCAGTGTATCCTGCTCAACAGAAGAAAAAAAAGTAACCGTGAGTAAATTTACACAAATTTAAAATGTCAACGCCGGGTGAAATAGCCGCTCAATTACGGGTTCATCCTCATAGTGATGAAAACATTAATAGATTAGAACAACACGAAATTCCGGAAGTTCCTTTAGAGCTAAATTTTCAAGAAATACTTAGTGAAACGAATAAATTAGATATATTTTCTAATGCAAAATTTGGCATATCATTGCAAAGCTTTTGTAATCGGGTTGACCAAATCCTTAAATATTGCGAGACGGAATCTCAAAAACAGTACTTGGAACAAATCGTAATAACGAAAATTCGTGGCGAACCACAAAATGTCATTGATAGATTTCCTTCAGCCAGGTGGCCTCAGATAAAGCAAATCTTATATGAGTACTTTGGCATTTCACAGCCATACCATGCGCTTATAAACGAAATGAATCATGTTCAGTACAGTACTGACATTGTAAGTGTATATAGAAAAATAAGTGCTATTCTCAATAAATTGAATACAAAGTTTCTGCAAGACCCCCAACAAGTCTCATTTTTCCAATTTCATCCTCAATATAACGAACATTTCGCATTATCTCGTTTTAAGTCTTGTATTCCTGAATATAAAACTATTTTAATCGAAATGCGTCAATGTACAACTTTGTATGAAGCATATTCGGTACTTAAGCAAATTCAAGATCTTCGTGACAGTAATCATACGAGAAGCCATAATAATCAAAATAATCAGGGAAATTCAAATAACCAAAATAATCAGTATCAAGACAATACAAATAGCCAAAATAATCAGTATCAGAACAATTCACATAACCGAAATAATCAGTATCAGAACAATACAAATAACCAAAATAATCAGTATCAGAACAACTCAAATAACCGAAATAATCAGTATCAGAATAATACAAATAACCGAAATAATTACAATCAAAGAAATCAAAATTACCAAAATCAGGGAAATTCCAATTATTCTCAAAACCAAAGAAACCAAAATAACCAAGGTAGAGCTCAACAAGGTAAACAAAATAACATTTCTGAAAATGATCAAAGTATGCGTACTGCACCATTTTCTGCTCATGATGCAAGTATGCGCACAGTCCATATTACGGAAGCTGAAAATTTTCCAGCATCAGCCTCGGAACAGTTTCAAACCCAAGACTCACAAGAGAGTTACCAATAATCCCAATTACAATTAAAAATATAACAATTCGCTGTCTAATAGACACCGGATGTAATACATCCTTGATTAATCATAATATATTTCCGAAATCTCATTACCATACTTTAGAAAGTCCTATTAAATTGGCCAGTTTACATTCAGAAGAAATTATCCAAAGTGGTATATGGACTAATTTCCCTGCAGAATTCAATCTTGCGAATTCTAATATCGAGTGGAAAGCTGTAAAACTATCAAATTCTAAATTTGATGCAATACTCGGACAAAATGTCTTAGTTCCTACTGGGTCCATGATTAATAATGCAGATGGTTCTATCATAATAAATGAAATTAAAGTCCCATTTATAACAGAGGATCAAGATCCAGAAATAATATCGAGAAGCCTTCATCTCGATTTGGATCAGTTATTCCCTATTGAGAACGAATGTGTTCGAAAAATTAAAACTGACCATTTGAATCCTGAAGAGAAGAAAGAATTAATAAAAATTTTGAACGAATACAATGATTTATTCTATAAAGAAGGAGATGCACTTACATCAACTGATGTCGTTACCCATTCAATAAAGTTAACTTCGGACAAGCCTATATTCACAAAAATTTACAGGTTCCCACAAATACACCAAAAAGAGGTGGAAAAACAAATTGCAGAAATGTTGAAAAATAACATAATCCAACATTCACACTCTCCGTATAATGCACCATTGTGGATTGTACCCAAAAAGGTAGACAATTCCGGGCAAACAAAGTGGAGAATAGTTACCGATTATCGCAAATTAAACGAAGTAACTGTTAGCGATAAACATCCTATCCCAAATATCGAAGATTTGTTCGATAAATTAGGAAAAGCCAATTACTTCACAACTATTGATTTGGCGAAAGGTTTTCATCAGGTTCTAGTGAAACCGAGTGATCGAGCAAAGACTGCATTTTCGACACATAACGGACATTACGAATATATAAGAATGCCTTTCGGGCTTAAAAATGCCCCTGCGACTTTTCAGCGGATGATAAATACAGTTTTGAAGGAGTATATCAATAAAATTTGTGTTGTCTATTTAGACGATATATTGATATTTAGTACCTCTCTGGAAGAACATATTAATTCATTACATAAAATCTTTAATAAATTACGAGAATATAAATTAAAAGTCCAATCTGATAAGTGTAATTTCTTCACACATCAGACAGAGTTTTTGGGTCATATCTTAACAAAAGAAGGGATAAAACCAAACCCAGAAAAGTTACAAAAAATACAAAATTTACAAATACCCAAAACTGTTAAACAATTAAGATCATTCTTGGGTTTGACAGGGTATTATCGAAAATTTATTCGAGATTACGCTGCACTATCAGTCCCAATGACTAAATATCTTAAAAAAGACGCTAAAATAGATGCCAATAATTTTTCATATTTGGAATGTTTCTCAAAATTGAAACTACTTCTCACAAATCCGCCTGTATTAAGATATCCGGATTTCACAAAAAATTTTACTGTGACAACTGATGCATCTCAATACGCGCTAGGTGCAGTTTTATCACAAGAAAACCATCCAGTTGCATATGCTTCCCGTACAATGAATGCTCACGAAGTTAACTACTCCACAATTGAGAAGGAGTTACTAGCAATTGTTTGGGCAACAAAAACCTTTAGGCCCTATCTATTTGGTCGACGTTTTGAACTTGAAACAGATCATCGCCCCCTAATTTGGCTGGACTCTTTGAAAGAGCCCAATCAAAAATTGATACGTTGGAAGCTTCGTTTAAATGAGTACGATTTTAACATAAAATTTGTGAAAGGAAAAAATAATCAAGTTGCAGATTTTTTGTCACGTTTAAAAGATGATAACATAGGAAACAGAGAAATTCATGTTGGTGAAATTATTCCAAATGATGATGAAACATTAAAGGAAATAAGAGAACTTTGTGCAGAGCAAAAGATTCAACTTCCAAATATAATAAATATACCCGAATCACTACAGGTTCATGATGAATCTATTTTACTTACTCCACCTGAAGCGAATGATAATGTGACCATTCATTCAGAACCAGAAAATCTAAACACTTTAATACCAATACGAGATGATTATATAAACAAATACAAATATCAGCTGATATTATCCGAAAAAAATAACCCCAAACCTGTTAATAAAATTCGTTTTCAAGTTAAGGAAAAGGACTTACACCTGCATGAGTACATACCTGAATTACTCAACAAATTACCTCCAAATAAACACATAGCTATTTATTCAGATCTTAGTGATCACTGTTATAACAAACTTCAATTGAAACTTAAAGAAGTATTCAACAATAACTACAAATTTGTTAAAGTATCCCAAATGCTCAAAGATCTTCAAACCGAAGATGAAGCTATTTACCAAATTCACATGTACCATACTCGAGAAATAGGACATGGTGGCATTGAAAAAACTTTTAAGGGTATCTTAAAATACTTTTATTATCCAGATCTGAAAACTCTAGTGACACGTTACGTTAATAATTGTGATATTTGCAATAAAGCAAAACACTCTACCAATCCCATAAAAACCAAGTTTAAAATGACAGAAACACCCGACGAAATCAACCAAATTTTCCACATCGACATATTTTTTATTAATAACATTAAAGTTGCTACGTGTATGGACAAATTTTCAAAATATGCAGTTGCCATCATTATACCAGATCAGTCCAAACCAACATTGAGAGAAGCTATATTATTTTTCTTGTCTAGTTTAGGCAAACCTACCAAAATCGTCGCTGATAATGAGTTCAATAATTTCTTCATAAAAGAGCTTTGTAAAGACCATAATATTCAAGCACATTTTACGAAACCACATGCTCACACAGGAAATAGTGATATAGAAAGATTACATCAAACAATTGCTTCAAAATATAGAGCAACTTCTTCTAACGAATCCCCTAAATCTCGACTGTTTACTTCCGTATTTTTCTATAATCGTCAAATTCACTCATCAATTGATGAAGAACCATTTAAAGCTCATCATGGTCTAACAGATAAAACCAAAATTCTTAATTCAATGAAACACAAGAAAGAAAAGTCAATCAACAAACAAAATCAATCCCGTGAAGAATATGAAGAAAATAGAAATGTAGGTTATGTAAAAACACCCAATCGAACTCCAAAACATCTACCCAAATACAAAAAACAAAAATTGGAAAACGTAGCCCCAATTAATATAAAACGTCCCAAGCTTCTTGTCATTTCAGATGACACCAGTTCAGATATTCCGACAGGAAATCCTCTTGTTCCTAATATTTCCACAAAATAAATGTAACCGATTACGAGAATGTAATCACTAACTTAAAGCAAATACCAATGAAAGTAACTGAAAATACGTACAAACCCGTCTATGATGTTTATCCCGATTTAAAATATAAAGTAGAAGATATTGAAGTGAAAATAAAATTATTTAAGAAAATTGATAAAACAAACCCTATAAATACACTTCAACTAGACAATATGAAACTTAAGTTTTGCGCGAGGTATATTATACCACGTTGGGAGACTCTATAGATGGTTTTTTTGGTATAATGGATAGTGAGGATAGCGTAGAAATATTGGAACATCTCGAAAATATTGGTAGAAATGATAAAGAAATAACCAACAAATTCAACAAACAAGAAACAATGAAATCTTCGAACGAAATTTAGCGATAATCAAAAATCACACCGAATTAATTCAAAATCAATTTAAACAACTTGTTACATGGACTTCAAGCCATTACCCAAATTTGAAAACAAATATTATTCCTATAGTATATGTATAAAGGAATTGAAGAATCCAATTAATTGTGAACATACCTGTAAATTCATTAAAGTGAATAATCAAACGTATATCGAAGAAATAGAAATTGGAATATTACTAGTGCAAAATTACTATGGAAGCATAGCACATAATTGTAATGAGAAACAATTTCGAATAGTTGGAACCTTTGTAATCAATCCTAATAACTGTTCAGTAAAATTAAATGAAATGTTTTTCACAAATAAAATAATACATTTTTACCACAAGTTAATAATACCATTACCAATACTTTTCAATCATTCAAAAAACTAAATAAGTTTTGAAGATATCAAGATGGAAAAAGTTGAGAACATAGCAAACATAGAATTAATCGAATTCAAACTTAACCATAATACAATAATTCCCACAATGTCAACCATAACATTTGTAATAGTTATAATACTATGCATTTTTTTATATACTTTAAATGTAAGAATAAAATTTTCAAAGTAAATTCAATTACATCTACAGAAAAACTAGCACGAACATTTGACAAACTAGAGAAGAAACGTGTTAAATATATAAAATAAAAAGACAGAATAACTCTGAATCAGGAGCTTCAGTCTAAGGATGGGGAGGTTATGGTAACACCCTAACAACATGCCCGTTCACATAACACACACAAGATCATACCCATTGTAGATACATACATATCATGCCGGCACAGCATATTCATAGAATATTTACAGTCATGTCCATAAGAATGTTTATTCCATCGACACTTTCAATTTTATTCCATTGACACTTTCAATTGATTGAATATTATAAACACTAAAAGAATCTACTTTGTTCTTACGCTGCTCATATCATTTGTCATCTACTTAATGCGTTTTCGATGTACTGTATTAATAGCCACTTTTGATTTTAGAAACAATTAACTAAGAAATTTCAATTGAGCCATCAGCATCCATCGTCCACAGAATGATATCCGAAATTTAGTATAAAGATTCAAATTTTGTTAGATTTTAAGTCAGTTGTATCTTACTACTCAGGAAATAAAGATTAGAATTTAATTTGGAATTTCATTTCTAAGTTCCCCTAATCCCATAACTGGGGCGGGTTCCCAATAGGGGCACTCGACGACTTTCGCTGGAATGTACTTAAGTCAGATTTACTCAATTGCCCTTACCCGTAGAGGGCATAGCGCGTCGTTCGCTGGCATAAACTAGTTTCGGAGAATGCAGTTGCCAGCATGCACCCCGTGCTCCCCCACTTAGCTGACCTAGCGGGGGTTAGTGTCAATCCGGATAAAACAGAACTTGTTCTCTTTACAAGGAAACACAGGTTACCAATATTTGAAGCACCAACGCTGAACGGGGTGAGACTTGTTCTCTCTGACAAGTCCAAGATTATGGGGGTCATCCTGGACAAGAAGTTGACGTGTAGACCCAATATTTAGGAACAAGTACAATAGGTAGGGCGACTGTTGCGCTGCACTCGTGTAGAAGGCCCATAGGTAGGAAGTGGGGTCTACAGCCGAAGGTTGTACTCTGACTCTACGTCTCAGTCCTGCGGCCTATACTTCTGCTTGGAACTATCGTCTGGTGGACTGCTCTAAACTTTGCGGTTAAAGCCGGTTAAAGAAATTCCAGAGGGTAATGTGCGTTACCATTACAGGTGCTCTTAGAACTACGGCTCCTCTTGATGTGCTGCTGAATTTGCTCGCCTTAGGCCGTTTCCTCACTTGTCGATACGGTAGCGTTGCGGGATCGCAAGCATCGGCAGTATACGCGGTATGGAAAACTTACCAAGCGCGTTTATTTCAATGAGTGTTTTCTGATTGGTTCGGTCCCTCCCTGCATCCGCGAATACCGAGCCAATCAGGAAACACTCATTGAAATAAAGGCGCTCGGTAAGCTTTCGGTATCGCGTATATCGAGCATGCCGATTCCGCACTGCTACCGCACCGACAAAGTGAGGAAACGGCCTTAGGTGGCCGCGAACATAGCCATCCGCCTTCGGGAAACTGGTCAGTGCACTGTATCACTCACGAGTCACTCGTCTGTTCTTAGCAACTCCTTCTGCAGAGATGGATTACACTCAATCCAACTCTCTCCACGAGTTATCATCATCATCGTGGCGCGACAGCCCGAAGTTGGGCCTTGGTCGCTTGGATCATTGTCCTCCAATTAGCTCGGTCACGTGACTGCGTGCTCCAATTTTGGAAGCCCAGTAGCTGCCCGGCGTCCGCATATACTGAGCTCTCCCAACGAGCTCTCGGTCGTCTTTGCAGTCTCGCTCCGTCGTTCTGCATTCATTACTCTCTTTGGCATGCGATCATCGTCCATTCGTTGTACATGCCCTGCCCATTGCTATAGAAATGTCTCCACGAGTCGAATACTGTAAATCTATACATCGATGGCTGGATGGCTCTAAAACGGATCAAGGAGTGGGAGTGGGTATGCACTCGGACAGGTTGAACTTAATCTTCAGGCGGAGATTGCGGCTATTTGGAAGGCTCTTGCCTGGCTAGGGCATAATGTCATAGCTGCTATGGATAATACTGTCTTCACCGATAGCCACTCGGCGATCAGATCTCTTGAGTCTGTTATCACATACTCGAAAACTGCTGCCAATTGTCGTACGAGGGTAAGGTGAAAAGTTCTCCTGATTTGGCACTCTCAGACTTCCATCTGTTCTCAAACTTGAAGATATTTGTTTCTGGGAAGCGCATTGCATCCAATGAAGTAGTTGAAAGGGCCGTAGATGAATATTTTCACAGCCTTCCAGACTCTCAATTCCGGGAGGAATACTGATGTTGCGGAAACGCTGGACCAAGTGCCTTGAAGTCAAGGGAGATTATGTAGAAAAATAAAATCAATTTTTAACTGAAAATCGCAGTCTTTCATTGTCAGGCTGAGAGCTTTTCACCTTACCCTCGGGCGGATATGCTAACTAGAGAAGGTGCGAATGGGGGGGACCAGGCTAAGTCAGTGCCATTTTGGGTGGCCCTTAGCAGCCTGTAAAATGCTGGTAAATGCTGTCGCGTTGGCTACTGCCAACACCAGATGGAGTAATGGGAGCACTTGTAATGTTACTAGGCAACTTTGGACTGGGTTCGATCCTAAACACTCTGCGTAGTTACTGGCGTTTAATAGAAGTAGCATGAGAACTCTTGTTGCATTGATAACAGGACATTGCCTAATCGGCGAACATGCTTGGAGACTGGATGTGCTGTTGTATGGGAGCAGCATATGGAAAGTTTCTGTAAGAGCTCGCGCTCACAGCAAACTTTTTAGTTCGCAGAAAAACTAAATAGTTTAGACAAAAAAATAGAACACACGGCGCCTTATGAGACCGCGCACACAGCAAACTAAACTATTTAGTAATCGCTGTGTGCGCGATCTCACAAAAAACACTGTGTGTTCTATTTTTCTGACTAAACTATTTAGTTTTTCTCCGAACTAAAAAGTCTGCCGTAAGCACGAGCGCGAAAGGTTACCAAGAAGCTGCAAGTTTTCATTAACTCGTGTCTTTGTCAAATTTTTTAAAAATTTTCTGACCCGAAACAATATCAAATGAATAGCTGAGTCGGCCCAGGCGAAAATGGTAGTGGATTGGCCATACATTGCGGAAGTGTGATAACTGCATTGCTGTACATGCCATGAAATGGGAGCCTATTTCCAATGAAGGCCGACCAAGGAGTTGTTCTAGAAAGTCATGGCGCCAATCTGTGGTAAAAGATGCAGATGCATCCCATTGCCCGGAACCGAGTACGATGGCACGCAGTTGATGCGCTATACCCCACTAGGAGTTAAGGCAAAGTAGTGGTAGTATGGTTTATTTGAATCTCAATTGATGAATTTTGAATTTTGCAAAAGGGTATCACAGCCCATCTCTAGTTTCTGAAATCTGATGTCTGTTATATTGAATAATTATCCATAACTACTTCGAAACTCGATTTTTATGGAGAACTGCAACCAATGTACGGAGGTTGCCTTTTATATTTCGGGATTGGACAATCCTAGTGTTGCAATCTGGCAACTGACAGCTCTATCGTAAAGTTTGACATTTTTGAGGTTATACGTACTCAGAACGTTTTGACATACGAGCGCTATTTGTGTTTTTTTACAGTAACTTAAAAGATTAATCTCGGCCAAATAATGGAATTCAATCGTGAACATTTTCGTGCGATTATTTTTTACAACTTTCGACGTGGATTAACTCAGCAACAGTGCATGGATGAACTGAATTTAATTTTTGGCGATGAAGCTCCGTCAAGGACCAGTGTTTATCGATGGTATGGTGAATTCAATCGAGGTCGTAGTTCACTCCAAGACGAATTTCGTGAAGGTCGTCCAAAATCAGTTGTTTTTCCGGATACCATTGATGCTGTGCGCGAACTGACATTGCAAGATCGTCATGTGACCTATCGTGAGATTGAGACAACCTTAGGCATTAGTGGGACCAGCATACATTCAATATTGCATGAACATTTGACTGTCAAAAAAATTTGTTCGCGTTGGATCCCACACAATTTGTCAATCGCTCAAAAAAAGGCTCGTGTCGATTGGTCGAAAGAAATGCTCAAAAAATACGATCGCGGTGCTTCGAAACACGTCTATGACATCGTGACAGGTGATGAATCGTGGATTTACGCGTATAAGCCCGAAAGTAAACAGCAGTCGACTCTATGGGTGTTTCAAGATGAGCCAAACCCAACAAAAGTTGTTCGCGCACGAAGCACTTCCAAGCAAATGGTCGCCTGTTTTTTTTTTCGGAAAAACTGGACATGTCGCAACCGTACCACTAGAACAACGCAGAACAGTCAATTCTGAGTGGTACACAACCATTTGTTTGCCAGTTGTCTTCCAAGAAATCAGGAAAACCAACCGCCGAAGACGGATCACTCTTCACCACGACAATGCGAGCTCTCACACATCAGCTCAAACAACTGCATTTTTGAGCACTCAAAACATAGATTTGATGGGTCATCCGCCGTATAGTCCTAACTTGGCACCGAATGACTTCTTTTTATTCCCGTACGTAAAAAACAAACTGAGAGGTCAACGTTTTTCAACACCTGAAGAAGCTGTTGCTGCGTTCAGAATGCATGTTTTGGAGACACCTCAGTCAGAGTGGCAAAAGTGCTTTGACAATTGGTTCAAACGCATGCAAAAGTGTATATCTTCATGGGGAATATTTTGAAAAACAATAAAGCAATTTTCAATGATTAATATTTGTTTTTGTTCTCTAATCCCGAAATATAAAAGGCAACCCTCGTAAGCCAACAATTAATTCGATATGTAAATTTTCTTCCGATACGCGGATAATAAAAGCCAAGGAGAAATGGGTTTATTGCCACAAAATACGAGTATGCCAGTTCTCCTTGAAATTATTTCCATTTCTGAGTCCGGATAATCATATGCATCGTACTTTTGTGTGCACGTAGTTGTCGTTCCGCACTAGCCCAACTGACCGAGCTGCAATGCTAATTTATGTTACGCCAATCATAATTAATCAATTCCGATTGTTCGATGTCTCGTTCCAATTAGTACAACCTGACTGCACTGTAACGCTCACCACAATGTACGAGTAATGTACTGTACGCGTTGCTTGGGAGGTAGGTGTATTCTATCTAATCTGTACTATTGTTAACACCTTTAATTAGCAACGTTTAATTACTATCTAAACAATATGTGGTCTGCTTTGTTCGCAAAGTAAAATGCAATTTGTACCTGGGCAACATCTGCCTTCGTATGTATTTTTGTTGTTTCACTGCTCGACTCCAATAATGCTAAGTGACAACGATTAATCATGTGAGTAGCGTTTTATTTTTTTAGAAGGCGAAAATGAACACGAGTGTGATTATGCATTGTACTGCAGAGATAGCTGGATAGCAGGATTAGATCCATTAAGAGTTGAATGAGTTGTGTACGAGCAGACTGGTTGTCTATTTACTCGGCTAACATATGGTCACATAATGACTTCTAAATCAATATTTACTTGGACAATTATCAGAGACGTGAAAATGTTACGAAATTATTTAAATATAATTGCCACTGTGTAATTATCGAGATGGGTTTGGTCGGCATGTACTGGTTCTGGTATTTATGTCAATAAAGATTGAATTGTTGTGCTACTTTTTCTATTGCATCTGATGCTATTTTCAGACAGCTGAGATACGTGTCTTTTGAAAGATATGCCTGCTGTATTTCGAAAAAAAAAAAAATACTTTCAACCTCTACTACCACTATTTGCCATAACACCTAGTGGGGCGTCATTTGCCATGTGGCTTAGTTGACGTTTCGTTGGCATAAACTGGTTTTAGACGATGCATGTTGTTAGCATGTACCTCCTGTCCATTTCGCCGCATACCTGCGACAAATTGGGGAAAATTTGTTGCTTATTGTTAGGCCCCACACCACAAGGGCAAGATAACACAAACATCCATGACCACGACGAGACGCAACACACATAACATGGTCTTCAGCATGAACGATGTCAAGCTGATAGACCGATAGGATAGGCCGCCAGTTTTACGCACCGGAGCGACTCGTTCGGCCAAGAGCTGCCAAACCCCTTCAATGCAAGAAGGAAATGTGTTTATTGGGAGCAACACGTATCAGCCCAACTGCTCTCAATACTACTTCTCCGGCGGCATTGAAAGTAGCCCTGGTCGAAAGTTCAGTAGCCAACTATGCGGCTTCTGTGTGGTCACAGAATCTCTGTGAACAACACAAACATCCATCGCCACGAACGCCGTGGACGGGACTTGAACCCGTAACGCTCGTAGTTAGACATGAGACTGACACCTCTACGCACTGAGCTACCGGTCGCCCCAACGAGTCATATGTGTAAATATCCATTAAAGTATGCTTATTCAAACATAATTTCTCATAACAACTTTGATCCAAATATAGCCAAAGACAATTTACTGAACTAATTTCGAAACGTCTGTTTAGTCTATATCTATACGAAATACGAGTTCCCGGATGTGGTTTGCAATTTTTATACCCTAGACTTTTAGTATAGAGTATATTGTTTTTGACACGACGGAAATATGTAACACCTTAAAGGAGGCTCCGGAGGTATAGCAATGTATATATATAATTGATCAGGGTCACCTCCTGATTCGATTTAGCCATGTCTGTCTGTCTGTCTGTCCGTCTGTCTGTCCGTTCGCACGATAACTTTCGATAGAATGAAGCTAAAGTCTTGAAATTTTGGTCAGATGTTGGAAGTATGATCTAGTTGGTATTGAAAATGGGCATGATCGGGCCAAGAGAACGCCTACCTCCCCTACATATGTAAAATAATTAAATGTATTTATAGCTCCCGATTAAACAAACATGAAAAGCTCTAGCTTTGGTAGATTGCTCGTGGGGGTAATCTTACACTTCCCTGACAAAATAAAATCGATTAGGTGAAAACTAACGGTAATTTTCTCACAAAGAACCCCGTATTACCCTACTTTTCAGGTTTTTTGTCTATAACTCTTGAACCAATTGACGTAGACATCTGATTTTTGGCATGTAATCCTGAAGTAAGAAGTTGCTTGGCTTTTGATAAGTTGGGCATAATCAGATCAAAGGAACGCCTACCTCCTCTACAAAATTGAAAAAATTAAATATTACTTTAATTACGATAACTTTCGATAGAACGACACTAGCGAGTTAAAAATTTGGCAGAACGTTGGTAGTAAAATCTAGTTATTTGGCATTGAAAATGGGCAAGATCCGACTTAAGGAACCCCTACCTCCCCTACAAATGAAACTTCAAATAAGAGATAACTTTTGATAGAATGAAGCCAGCGACTTGGAATTTTGGTCAAATGTTTAAAGTGAGATTGAGTTAGTTGGTATTAAAGATGGGTTACATTCAACCTAAGGAACCCCTACCTCTCCTAGAAATGAAATTTAAAATAAGCAATAATTTACGACAAAATAAAGGTAGCGACTTGAAATTTTGGTCAAATGTTTGAAGTAGGATCCAGTTGGCTAATATTGAAAATACGTAAAATCCGACCAACGAAACCCCTACTTCCCCTATCAATGAAACTTCAGATAAGCGATAACTTTCGATAGAGTGAAGATAGAGACCTGATTTTTTTTATATTTGTGTAGGGTAAACTAATTGGTTGGTGGCAATGATGGGCAAGATCCAGTCCAAGGAGCCTCTACCTCCCCTACAAGTGAGACTTCAAACAAGCAATGACTTTCGATAGAATGAAGCTAGCGACTTGAAGAATTCGACAAATATTTGCAGAATGGGTTAGTCAATTGATTTTTAGAATGGCCAAGATCCTCATGAATGAGTGCCAACCTCCCCTATAAACTGGCCATATAGAAAACTCACTTTTAATGCATATGGTCGTTGCCAATTGGTACTTTTGGTATCACCACTAGGTCTGTACAAGTCTAGGGTATATACGCTTCGGACTAGTTTTATTTACGTTCCTTGGATACACCGACAAAAATCTCCATATTTTGCCAAAAAGTACGTCACGAATATGTTCCGCTTGATGGACAGCTACCAATTGGTCATAGTCGGCATATTTTGGCTCTCAAAATTGCAGCGATCCCAAAAAAAAAACTTTTCAATAAAATCGATAATGAGATTTGTCTACAATTAGAATTTGGTCGAATCAATATTTTTCATTTCGCACAGATGACATTATTCGACACTAAATGAAGAGGCAAACAGGTGAATAATGTTAAACTAACTGAATCTGGCAATTGAATAATGGATATCGAATTTATCAGGTTCCAACAATTCGACTGGTACGGGTACGAGAGATTCACATAAGTAGGTGTGCTCGTCAGATTTATCATAAATTTATTATTTAGCGACTGTGTTTTTTTTTTTGCAGGGCTCTGATCCAATGAGAAAAATCTACTCATCGGATTAGAAACATATGTTTTCTTACCTTATTTGTTTACAATGATTATGTGACATCTGGCACTGGCAAATCTTTGCAATGAGTTCAAGGAGAAACCGATATCGGCTTACCGACTAATGTGAATGTCTTCGCGCCAATGTAAATGTCGCTACCACACCACTTGTAACCGGCCAAGTCGCAAGCAAAAGCTCACCAAATGCCAATGTTGCACTTGATCCAATGAAAAAGATTTCATTCGAATTTCAACTCGCAGAGTTTATTTCGTGGCTTGCACTGCTCAGCGGTTTTGGTCGTTTGACCCCAAAAATGTCAGTATCGCTTGAGTCTACATCCCCTACCTCATGAGTCGTCCTCGATTCGCTCTCGATGTCCAATTTGGCAAACCTCGATACTTGTCGACAAAGCGTCTTTGTGCTCGTCCTTACACTTGCCCGCCGAACCTGCCCATCATGCTCATGCAATGTTGGAAGTGTGAATTTATGTGTAGGCCGATCCTTTCCACAGGAAAGTACAAAGGACACTTCAAGAAAACTCTGGCTAGTCTAGAGAAGCTCCGAGAGCTACTAATTCAAGAGTTTTACCAAAAAGAAAAAATAATGAGGTCCTCTTTTGTCCTTTTCCGGACCAGAAGTAGGCCCCACGTTGGGCGCCCATCTATGTAAAGTGCAAGATGGTCACCAGATGGTGCTTTGGGGAATGAGTCGAAAGTTTGCCGAAATTAAGGTCCGGCGACGCTAGAAGCCAGTTTCCAACTTTTGCCAGCCACGGAACCTCAATGGTTGGGTTTATTATTTCTTGGGTTTGGAGGCCAAGGGTCCAAACCAGCTGGACCCGGAGCATGTTTGCATGAGCCGGTCGACGGGCAGTACTATCTTTTTGATTAGTTTTCTGCGTCTGTGGAACCCAGCTTTATCCTTGTTGTTGTTTCGTCTATCCCCAAAAGCACATGATAAATGTTATCTGTGTGGTGGCTGAGGCAGCGAGCGGGCAAAAACCCCGCCCACATCTCCCGAACTGAGCTGAAACAAGTATGTGCCGCCGCTCAGCTCGTTGTAGAGCTTTCGCTTTTAGCGTCGCCGAACCTCCACGGTCAATTTCGACCATCTTTCGGCTCCGTCCCCAAAACACCATCTGGTGACCATTTTACACTTTACACCTTTTTGCACGAGTATAGTGCAACGGTTGCCTTTGTCACACGTTCCAGAATGTTCTCCTTCCAGCATATTTTTCTATTCAGTATGAAACAAAGGAATTTGGCTATACCAGTGAGCACAAGACTTGTGCCCTCATAGTAAAAATTTTTTTTTTTTTTTTGCGAATCTACTCCGACATCAATCTCGCTAGTCCAGTTCGGCAGGAAAATTTTCCCGAGACGGCAATATCAATATTGTCCACATAAGTGATACATACAGGATACACTACATCCAGCATTTGTTGTATTTTAGGTCCGCCGGAATGATACCATCGGGACCGGCAGATTTGCAAGTCTCAAAATTGGTTATAGCCCACAAATTTTTTTTTTCTTTCGAAATAATTGACGTGGAATCACGTGGTTATGGGAGTAATTCCAAGAGAGCTCCCAAGGAAATGTCAGTCAAATACGACCTCAATTGTCTCTTGGCTCAAGGATGTCCATGCATTGCCATAACAAGCTCTCTGGTGCCTAAGGCGAATTTGAAAATATGCGCGCAACCTCTCCTTCGTGAACAGACTTTTTTTTAATACAAAGTAAAGCCATGTACATAACTCCACCTTCTGCGTACCCAATGCTTCGAGCTCGCGTTCAGTCAATGAGCCGGTGAGTCACTAATTATCTAAAAGGCTACGTCCATATCAAAAGCCATTAGACAGTGGATACAAGCAGTATTCTTTGGTCCTCTTCCAAGATATAAACGGCGCTTTTAACGACAATCAACGATACACTCTCAAATCTGGGTGAACATGACTCAATCTGCTAACTTATTTTATTAACATGCTGCTGACCAGAGTATGGTTTAATTACTTTTTGAAGAGTAGTAATTATTTAAAATTTAATTACTGTTATAAACTGATTTTAATAAAGATTATTTAACTCTTTTGCATTATCCACGAAAAGAAATTAAATATTTTAA
Source organism: Chloromyia formosa (assembly GCA_964017055.1). Classification (NCBI taxonomy): domain Eukaryota; kingdom Metazoa; phylum Arthropoda; class Insecta; order Diptera; family Stratiomyidae; genus Chloromyia; species Chloromyia formosa. Next base: position 146,009,943 of record OZ024814.1, read on the forward strand.
ATTTAATTGCCCCAAAAATTGAATCTAATGAATACTAATTAATTATTTTTGTTCTTTTTTTTATGAAAGTAATTAAATACTTTTAATTTAATTACTTCAAAAGTTGAATCTAATAAATACTAATTAATTACTTTTGGGGTTTCTTAAAAAGTAGTTACTACTTTCCAATTAGTTTTTTTTCATTACTTACTCATCCTAGCTTAAAACCAGGCCGAAGCGAAGAGTCCGAAGCGTATATACCCTAGACTTGTACAGCCCTAGTGGTGATACCAAAAGTCCCAATTGGCAACGACCATATGCATTAAAAGTGGGTCTCTTATATGGCCAGTTCATAGGGGAGGTTGGCACTCATTCAGTGGGATCTTGACCATTCTCAAAATCAATTAACTAACCCATTCTACAAATATTTATCCAATTTTTCAAGTCGCTTGCTTCATTCTATCGAAAATTAACGCTTATTTGAAGTTTCACTTGTAGGGGAGGCGGGGGTTCCTTGAGTCGGATCTTGCCCAGCATTTCCATCAACCAATTAGGTCCCCCTACAAACATTTAAACAAAATTTCAAGTCTCTAGCTTCATTCTATCGAAAGTTATCGCTTATTTGAAGTTTCTTTTGTAGGGGAAGTAGGGGTTTCGATGGTCGGATTTTACGTATTTTCAATATTAGTCGACTGGATCATACTACAAACATTTGACCAAAATTTCAAGTCGCTAGCTTTATTTTGTCGTAAGTTATCGCTTATTTTAAGTTTCATTTCTAGGTGAGGTAGGGGTTCCTTAGGTCGGATCTTACCCATCTTTAATGCCAACTAATTCAATCTCACTTTCAACATTTTACCAAAATTTCAAGTTGCTGGCTTCATTTTATCAAAAGTTATCGCTTATTTGAAGTTTCATTTGTAGGGGAGGTGGGGGTTCCTTGAGTCGGATCTTGCCCATTTTCAATACCAACAAAGTAGGTCTTATTAGCAACATTCCACCAAATTTTCAACTCGGTAGTATCATTCTATCGAAAGTTATCGTAATTAAAGGAATATTTAATTTTTGGAAATTTGTAGGGGAGGTAGGCGTTCCTTTGATCTGATTATGCCCAACTTACATAATCTTAAGTAGCTTCTCACTTCAAGGTTACACGCCAAAAATCAGGTGTCTACGTCAATTGGTTCAGGAGTTATAGACAAAAATCCTGAAAAGTAGGGTAGTACGGGGATCTTTGTAAGAAAATTACCGTTAGTTTTCAACTTATCAGTTTTATTTTCCCAGGAGAGTATGAGATTACCCTCATGAATAATCTACCAAAGCTAGAGTTTTTCATGTTTCTTTAATCGGGAGTTATAGATACATTTATGTATTTTACATATGTAGGGGAGGTAGGCGTTCTCTTGGCCTGATCATGCCCATTTTCAATACCATCCAACTAGATCACACTTCCAACATTTGACCAAAATTTCAAGGCTCTAGCTTCATTTTATCGAAAGTTATCGTGCGAACGGACAGACAGACAGACAGACAGACGGACAGACAGACAGACATGGCTAAATCGAATCAGGAGGTGACCCTGATCATTTATATATATACATTGCTATACCTCCGGCGCCTCCTTTAAGGTGTTACATATTTCCGTCGTGACAAAAACAATATACCCTATACTATAAGTCTAGGGTATAAAAAACTATGCTGGTTGCCTAACATGCAGGAGCGAGTTACAAAGGCAGCTGTAATCTTGTAATCGTTCGGTTTTCAACCGATGCTAGTTTTCTTGCTCTATGTATCGTCCTACACTTATGCATGGAATCGTCGTCTTCCAAAAGCAGGATTCTGTTAGGAAAACTTTTTTATTTCTAAAGATAAGATTCTTCACCAAATTTCATATTATTCTATCATATTGACTGCCGAGCCACGTCCCTAAATTTATTTGAAATTGGCTCACTATCTCTCGTACCTCTCCTATAGGAACAGTGAAATCGGAACAAATTTTACTACTACAATAATTTCAAAGTAGCAAATGCACTATAAGTCACAACGAACGCTTCGCGTGAAGGGTATTATATTTGGCAAGCTTGTTTTTTTTTTTTCAGATTTCAGACTTCAGATCCGTATTGGCCTTGATGTAAAAAAGGGGTTGTCGTTCAGGATCTCCTTTTATTTCTCATGTTTGCCAATTTTGACTTCAGATTCGCAATCGGCAGCCTAAACGACTTCATACCAATTTTTTCCTATAAGATTAATTATAAAAAAAACTTGTTGTCATTCTGGAACCCCCTCCTTTCCTTGTTTATGCAATTTTGGCTTTAGATTCGTGATCAGTGACCCAAAAAACCCCTTAAAAGTTTTTTCCCGCTAGATTGACCGTGTTTCTGAAATAAAAATAAAATTTTCACTGTAGAAGAAAAATTCAACCGGTAAAATAACAGAGTTTGCGTTCACAGTTCTCGGGAAGCAGGCGAAAAAAAAAATCGAATTTTCCAAAGAGGCCACTATCCTTCTTCAGTCATGGTTTGGTGGGGCGTTCCGTACGACGGTGTCACCCAGCTGCATTTTTGTGAACAAGTGGTAAAAACCAAAGCAGCGAACTATCAGAGCGATATTTTTGTAAAGGTAGTGAAATCATTGAACGACACTCTGTTTAATGGACAAGGCTGGTCGTTTCAGCAAGAGTCAGCGCCAGCACGCAAAGCTAAAACGAACCGGAGGTGGCGTGCCGACAATCTTCCCGACTTCATAGCCGCTGGCCTTCTGGAAGCCCTGATCTCAATCCGCTGAACTACCGCATGTGGAACTACTAAGAAGAGAGGGCATGCAGCAAACCTCATCGAAATATCGAGTCGCTTAAGACCGATTTGATAAAAACAGTAGCTTCTATTCCCCATGAAGTGGTGCGTACAGCAATTGACGAGTGGCCTAAACGAAAAAGTGGGTTAAAGCCAAGGGTGGTCATTTCAAGTAACATGTAGTTTGTTATTGTTCCTTTGTGAATGGAGAAAAAGTGCCCATAAAAGATTTTGTTTACTTCAACGTTTTAGTTTAATTGAACCCATTTGGACAAAAGACAGAAGCTATGGTACCACTACGTATAGCTGTCATAGTAACGACCGGCCAAAAGTCAGGTTTTGTTAGAATTTTTTTTTTTTATTTCTAAAGATACCATTACAAAATTTCATATTAGTCCGACCGGTAGCGCAATACGTCGAGGCATCAGTCTCATGTTTGACTATCGGCGTTTCGGGTTCGAATCCCGTCCACGACGACGTTCGTGGCCATGGATGTGCAGGAGGTGCATGCTGGCAACTGCATTCTCCAGAACCAATTTATGCCAACGAAACGCCAACTGGGCCACATGGAACAGTTGACGCGCTATGCCCCACAAGGGGTTAGGGCAATTGAGTAGTATATTTACCACCAAACCAGCTTCCTCAATTTAGCTGAAATCGGCTCATTATTTCAAATATCTCTCATAGGAACAGTGGAATCGGAACAAGTTTTACTGCTAATTTCCAAGTGGCAAATGCAGAATGGTTCAAAATTACTGCAGCACAATCTACTGGTATCTGGTACTTATCTTCCCTTCGGCTAGCCCAAGGCTAGCTTGTTTTTGTAGGACATCCGAAAATTCGACATACGTATATAAATACAATTTTCCATATACATACACATAACTAATATTTTTGGTTTCTATCTTTCAGTCTGTCCGGAGTCAACAACTTACTCTCTGAATCTCAACAAGCAAGACTGGAGACACGATAAACTGACTTGAACCTAATAAGGTAAAAGGTTGGCAACCACAACGACAACAAATCAACGATACTCCCATGATTCAGTTCTCATGACTTTTGCATGGCTTGGTATTTGATACGATTTGTTTACATCAAATACAAGCACAATACAACAAAGTATCTAAAATAGAAAGTGTATTCCAACAGTATAAGTACACTCTCGTCAACACTGGATACTGTATAGTATATTCACAGTATCTGAATTTAACCTGTATCTGTTTGTGAGCTGAGTGTATTTGCTGCTGAGTTGCTGATAAGTGCGCGCACTCTTTCGTATATATTTTTTTTTCTTTCGTTTAATAATAATATTCGCAAATTCGGCTTCCACATATAATACATACTATGGACATATATTCCCACAACGATCAGACGGATCGAGGTGGTACTATACTCTGGTGGCCGTATCTGTACAGAAATAAAATTATTCACCGGACTTACATCAAATGTCCGTACAATTTTGTCGCGTACCATCAGTATCGGAAACGTTGGCGAATGTGTAGCGAATCGCCGTCACACCATCAAAAATCGTCGAAATTCGCAAATTCGTATTCTGCGTTCGCTATCGCGAATTCTGTAGATTCTGTTCTAACATTTAGTACAGTGACTTATTCCGATAAGTGCGAATCGTCGTCGTGGTGGTGATCGTCCGGGTAAAAGACGTGCGGCTCGTAGTAATCCTGTAGTTTTCGGAGGCACGCGAAATCATCCGTTTTGTCAGATATTTTCGGCATTTCGCGAATAATCAGTGTCGATTAGGAAAGAAGAAGAGAAAGAACGACCACCAGCACCTTTAACCATTTATAAATGAAAATTTTCCACTTTTCCGAGTCAGAAGACTTGTGGTGATTCAACTGATAACATGTTGAAAACATTTCGTGGTATATTTAATGATTATTGAAGATTATTTTTTTAAAGAGTTTTGCTATTGAATAAACATTGCAAATAAATAAATAAAAAATGCTTGCCACATATGAATAGCCCAGATCTTACAAGGTTTGCTAATATCAGTCTCTCGTCCTTTAAAGTGTGGAGAATGTCCAATCAACATCGATTCCAACGAAATGATGATAATAATAAAACGTGTCGCACCATTTCTTTATTCCCATTGTTATTTTTCGTCCCTTGCTTTTTATCGCGACCCCCATCATCACCATCAATATCAACCTCCTCAACCCCATCGGCATCACTGAATTTTCTGTTTATCGTTGGAAATAGCAACGGTCGTGTTTTAAATAGAAAAAGTGTTTTATAAATAAAATAAAACGGCAACGACGTGGTGACGTGACGTGGGATGGTGGTGTTGAATGTGCGAAATAACATCAACCGCAGAGAAAAAAATAATGATAAAAAGAATTAAATAAAATAGAAGCGAAAATCACATCATCGTTGTGTGCAATTGATTTGAATTCTTCGGAATATTAGACGGATAGTGCCTTTTGGTGAATTAGAGCGCGGCGCGCCGCAATATGGCATTATTAAATAAATTGTTCTCATTGAAAACTCAAAATAAGAGTTTCAGTGCAACACATCCGCCGTATAAGAGGTGAGTGTATAATAGTACATGCATAATTGTTTGTTTACATCAGATCACTCTAATTTAGTTGAAATAAACTGAAAGCAATTCCTAGTGCACGTCAATGGATTTCTTTAAAAATAAAATGTGTAATGTGCAAGTTCATTGAGAAAAATCGAACCACATTTCATATCCCCGTCGCGTTCTCTATCTCATCATCAAATATCTTTTCTAACAGCAACGAAAATATTAGGCTAAAGGACTGTAGACCGGTTCTTTCTTCAAACATCACCTTTCCAATTACAGTGTACATTTTGCAACACATCATGTTAACAGCAGCATCTGCTGATATAGTTTATTCACGGAACAGAAAAGATGAAAAAAAAAAAATTAAACGAATGTGTTAATTATTATCATCACATGACTTGGATTACTATTTGCTCTCGTGACCAACGTATTCATATAGTCATCGTAGTAGTCTTTTTTCGCTCTTCTTCACGTTGTTGGTGTCGCTGACGTGACGACTCATCTAGACTCACAATTTATGAATAATGTATGGGGAGAAGCTTGTTAAGATCGCGGACAGCATCTCTTTCGGATATGGTCGCCATACTCTTCTTTTTATTATTTTTTTTCGCGATATTTGGCGCCCCCACTCTCCCTTGATGTTGCTGCCTAGCGATCTCTACAAAATATGATACAGTGCACGCTCTCATATCCGGGCATCATCGGGACCAACAATTTTGCCGGTTATGGGGAGTGTACGCTTAGAAGAACGCCTACATTTTTTTAATGCGGCCTTACACTTTTTTTAAAGAGTGAACTAACCAAAATTGGATCCGTAGTGAAATTTTAAATTATTAATTTCACCCTGACACAAGGATTTGCACTGACTGGTTGTTGGTAAGTTGGTTATGGTTCAAGTGGCTGTCAATCAGCTGATGCGAGAAAACACATGCAGTGGCGGACCTAGAAATCGAGTTTGGAGGGGGCCCGACTTATGAAACTTTCGATCCTCAAAAGGCAAATGTGTATTGAAATCGCGCGGTTGTGTTCCTCATTGAAGAGAAGCATGAAATAACGAACTTACAAAACCTCGTATCAAGGTTAGGTTAGGTACAAGGGCTGCTGTGCTTACCACAGCGTGCATGCAGGCACTGCAAAAGGATTCGTTTTGTTGCCACCAGACAATCCTAATCATTCAACCAGAAAGGACTCCCGTTTTATTGGGAGTCCTTTATATAGCGTTTGCCAATCAATCAACCGTAGGTAGGTTATCCAGTTCAGTGGAAGAATTGTTATTGTATCCAAGAAATGTCCTCTTCCTTCATGTCAGAACAGGACAGGTGCAGAAAAGATAAAGAATACACCCCCCTCCCTTTTCCTTCCTTTTACCTTCCTTTTTCCTTCCTTTTACCTTCCTTTTTCCTCGTCACAGCTGCTTGCTGCTGCCAATTATGCAATTCTTAGTGATTGATGACTCCTACAGCTGCTCTGCTGTGTTGCCTTTTCATTGACAATAGTTTAGCGGTGTAATTAGAATCCAATCTGAACCACAACGGCTCTGTTGAAAAGTGTGTTTTACCACTTACCCATCTAGGGTTAGTCCTGGTAATCGCTTAAATCATCATCATTGGGGTGCTACAACCCGACATCGGACTTTGGCCGTCTGGAATCGAGCTTCTGTAATCGCATAAGAGCACAACAGTATTCACGAAGACTAAAAAGGAGGTTTAGGTTGAGCTTATCTGAGAAAACTCTAACCCCTTCAACGTCAAGAAGTAAGGGTAAACAGAATCATGAAGGCAGCAGGAGTAGTCCTCAGAGCACCAAAAAAGCAACGCAGTCCAGTTTTTAAACCTTCCTCAGTAAGTTGCGGTGGAAAGATTGTCTGACGCACTGAGCTACCGGTCGCCATATATGGGCCCCTACAAAAGTTGAATAAATTTGAAAAATTGAAAAAAAAAAAACCTATCTACGCTTAGAGCTTTTTTTTGTGTTCATTGAGCTACCGGTCGCCATATACTATATGGGGCCCCACAAAAGTTGAGTACCGGGCCCGGATTGTCTCTCGACGGCCCTCACACTGCGATATAAGTATCTGAATAAATCTGCGGCAATCTTTCCACCGCAAGCGTATTTACATTGAAAAAACGAACGCTTGCGGTGGAAAATACGCAACGCAATTGAATTTAGACAAGCAAGAGAAAATCGTTAAAAATACGCATTTCTCTTGCGTTAAAAAAAAAACGTGTATAAATTGTGCCTAAGGAAGCCTAATTTGTCTGAAAACATGCAAAAAAATTTCGAAACTTAAAAATTTGGCCTCTTATGAGAGGTGTCCGGTTATGGGAGGTGTCCGTACAGAGAGCATACACTGTATTCCTAATGTTTTCTATCTATCTTTTACAAGATTGAGTAATTTTATTTAACTTAGAGATAGCATACTTTCGGATTCTTTAAAAAGAGTTGTTAGGGCAGATCAGTCACACTGTGATTATGTATGTAATGTACCGGCATGAATATGGGGAAATGACCCATGACTTTTTTTTTCATTCAGTCGAATTAGTTGGGATGGTACGCGACAAATGTGGACGCAACCTTGCAAAATATAATAGAGATATCGTTTGGTACGACTGTCGACTGTTATTACTCATTTACTCTAAACCCTAGTGAGGCATAGCGCGTCAACTATTCGAACGAAACGTAAGCTATTTCGTTGGCATAAAATAGTTTCGGGCGATCCACATTGCCGCCATGCACCTCTTGCTCCAATTTACAAGTCGGGGAATGTTGTGGCATATTATTACGCCCCGCACCACAGGGGTAAGACAATACATCCATGGCCACGAACGCCGTGGACGGGACTTGAGCCCGTAACGACCGTAGTCAGACATGAACCTCTACCCACAATCGCCCCATACCGTGATACATGGACATGCCATGAAATCAATGGGACCCCATTCCCAATGAAGGCTGACCAAGGGGTTGTCCTAGAAAGTCATGGCGCCGATCTGTGGTGAAAGAGTGTGAGTTTCTGTGGAAGTCGTGGGGGCAGATGCGTCCCATTGCCCAGAAGCGAGATTTTTTCGCCTATTTTCGCTTCGTTGACTTAACTATAACCCTTTTCGTGGATGATGGTGGTGGAGCCAGAAGAGGTCATCCTTCTGGAGGACCCATATATTTGTGGTGATATAATATCTAGCCTTCATTCAATTAACTAGCTGCTCGAATGATATGTATTTTATGTACCCCTGCCATTTTCCCGTTGAATCGTCCCCCCAGTCCATTCAGTGGTAATTCTTGCTTTCTAATTGTCGGCAAACACAAAGATCCGCCGATGACAAAAGCCACCTGAGAAGCGGCCCGTACTTCGTGGAGCTGTTAGGGAGTAATTAGTGGCGGTTTGGTGCTCTTTGGCCCTAGTGGGGGGGTGCTTTTTTTGTCTCCCCTAAAATCCCGCTTTAAGGCTAATCTAGCATTTTATAGGGACTTCCAGGAGAAACCAAATCCTTATAAATTTGTTCAAATGTCTTACCGTTTGGTCAGAAAAGAAATTTGGTGGGAATGTTGAATATTGGTTTCAAATCGTTAGGCAAACTTTTGGGCTGGAATGGACTTAAAAAAGATCGAGGATTAAAAAGGGGCGATAAGTTTCCTGCTATTTGCATATTTTCATTCTAATTAACATAAATCTACGAGTCTACGAGTAAAAATCAACCAACGCACAACGTACAAATCAACTATTTTTAACGCTTTAAATGTTTTAGTAACAGGGAATAAATCTTCATTAAAGAGAACGTCATTTTTCTATGATATGTATATACTTCAAGTGGTAAATATCTATTCATATGTGCTACCAAGTGCGTAATCAAAAACTCATATGATCACTACTTATGCATGGTCATTTATATATTTATTTATATATCTACATATTTATGTAAATGTGTAGCCGTATGATCACTTGAAATCTTGTAAACATTTTTATCAGTAAGGTAACTAGATCATTATAAGTTTATTTTGTTGCCATCATGGTCGAAGGCATTGTACCCGGCAGACTACAATGTATGTACGCAATGGTGATTAACTGATTAAGTCAAGTGAAGTGGACTTATAGCGCCTACATGAATTATAACAACACGTTTCTTTTTTTTTTAATTGGAATTTTAATATTAGTACAGATATGTTAAGTGAAATGTGGCCATTGTGGTATGTAGTTGAATCTTGTTAAGCGGGGAATTAGCTAAGTATTGAATCACGTGCTAACGTTTAAGGCGCAGTTTACATGCTCCGTCCTATCGTACCTTTTGCCTCAAACGACATCGTACCAAGTCAAAACGGAGCGTGTTCACAACAAAACGTACGTCTTAACAACTCGAATATTTGAAGTTTGAACCGAACGGTTAACTCCGATTAATAGCACACAATTACAACATTGCGTTAACCTGAATTAACTTGAAGTAATCAACGGGGCAGTAAACCTGCCCCGGATAAATCAACAGATGTCGCTTGCAACGCTAAAGTGGCGAATTTCGCAAAAAATATGAGAATTCTCTCTATTCGTTTAGAGGGAACTTTCACAAACTCGAGAAATTTTCGCTTTAGGATCGGCAAATCCCCTCGCATGGGTTCTAGGGTCTTACCACCTAAAGTAGAAATGAGCTACCTAAAGCGAAAATCCCGCAATTTCAAAAATTCTCCCTAAATACAATAGAGTGAATTCTAATATTCTATTCTACTCGTATATTCTAATATTCGCGAAACAGGAATGTTCCCGAATTTATTATGGGTGTTTGTTAGGGTGAACATGTCGTAGATATTTTTCCGGATATGTTCTTTATTTCTGATCTAGCGATACAATCAAAAATGATAATGATAAAAAATCGAATGTACTAGACTCCTAATTTGGCATTTAACCGGGTATTTACCCGGAACGTTTCTTTTTTGAAAAGCGATTGAACCTGCAATACACTGGAGTGATACCAAAAGTACCAATTGGTTACGACCATATGCATTAAAAGTGTGTTTCCTATATGGCCAGTTTATAGGGGAGGTTGGCGATCATTCAGCAGGATCTTGACCATTTTCAAAATCAACTGACTAACCCACACTACAATTATTGGTCGAATTTTTCAAGTCGCTAGCTTCATTTTATCGAAAGTTATCGCCTATTTGAAGTTTCATTTGTAGTGGAGGTAGAGGTTCCTTGGGTCGGATCTCGCCCATTTTCAACACCAACTAACAAGATATCACTACCAACATTCTACCAAATTTTGAACTTGCTAGTGTCATTCTATCGAAAGTCATCGTAATTAAAGGAATATTCAATTTTTTGAAATTTGTAGGGGAGGTAGGCGTTCCTTTGATCTGATTATACCCAACTTACTAAAACTCAAGCAGCTTCTCACCTCAGGGTTACAATCAGGTGTCTACGTCAATTGGTTCAAGAGTTATAGACAAAAAACGAGAAAAGTAGGGTAGTACGGGGCTCTTTGTAAGAAAGTTACCGTTAGCTTTCAACTGATCGATTTTATTTTTCCAGGAGAGTATAAGCTTACTCCCACGAGCAAATTGTCAAAGCTAGAGCTTTTCATGTTTATTTAATCGGGAGTCATTGATACATTTAATTATTTTACATATGTAGGGGAGGCCTGATTATGCCCATTTTCAATACCAGTCAACTAGATCATACTGCCAACATTTGACCATGATTTCAAGGCTCTAGCTTCATTCTATTGAAAGCTATCGTGCGAACGGACAGATAGACGGGTAGACAGACAGACAGGAATCAGGAGGTGACCCTGATCATTTATACATATATGTATACATTGCTTTGCTATACCTCCGGATCCTCCTTTAAGGTGTTACATATTTTCGTAGTGACAGAAACAATATACCCTGTACTTATAACGTCTAAGGTATAAAAACAGGAAAATGTGGCAAGGTTTGGGGAGTAAAGTACTCGTATGATAATCCCAGTGGATACCCAGAAAAGTAATTCATTGTTAATGCTGTGTGTCAAGTAACTCTGACCACACACTGTCGAACACGAACTCAAACACGAATATGGTACAACAAAGTGAACCTGTTTTCTTCAGATTTGTGTGAAGTGTGTCTCTGTGTGTGTCTTGAGCTATTTGGAGGACACTCGTACCAGGTTCGTGTCCTAGTTCGTGTTCAACAGTATGCGACCGAGCTAAGAATCAATCTTTCGGCATTCTGCAAGCCCCCAGTAATTTGGAAAACTCTCCCATAAATTCAATTTCCGCTTTAGACAGTACAGGAATACCCCGATTTAAGTCGCTTTGATTTAAGTCGATTCGCACTTAAGTCGTTCAGTAATTCCCACCTCGCGACTCGATTTACGACAACTTTGCTTCGCACTTACGTCACTCCACCGGATCAGAAAAGAAAACAGTTCATATTTGAGGGGCCTAGTTACAACGCAACATACTCGTAGCTAATATGATAGGATTTAAGAACAATGTTTACAGCAGAGTATAAGATGGCACTCATGGAATAGGTTTTTCCGCCCTTTACCTTGTAACTGTGATATAAATATCACCCCTTTAGTAATAGACCCAGTATGTAGTTAGTAAAAAACAGTGTTACTGGTCAGAAGTGTTTTCATTTTCCTGACAAATATTTTGCTATATTTGCTCGCCTTTCGATCATTTCTCTACACAGGGTACGGATTGAGAAAAGGGAGGGGGGAGAAAAGGGAATTCCTGGAATATTAGAAGTTAGTTTTTGTCGTGCTTACGAGTAGTTTGTCTTCAGCGTATGTTATTGTTTCGATTTTAGTTACGATAAATCAATCGTCGTGTGTGTGTACATTGTAAACGAGTTTAAAATCAATTGAAATGAGTGCAATAGGTGGAGGTTAAGATCTTAGTGGCATAAAAACAAAAAAGCTAGGAAAGCACTGACATTAGAGAAGAAATTGGAAGTTCTTAGACGAATAGACGCCGGTGAAAAGGTTACGTCGGTTGGACGAAATTTAAACTTACAACGCACAACTGTGCATTCGATTATAAAGAATACCCAAAAAATTCGAGCAAGTGCACAAGCGGGCTTTTCTAAATCATGTGCTATTATTACAAAATCGCGAAGTGCTAATATGGAGGAAATGGAAAAATTATTAAATCTTTGGATAGAAGATTTAAATCAAAAAACCGTGCCTCTCAGTACACTGTTGATTCAAGAAAAAGCTAAGGCTTTATTCGCTTTTTTGGCAAACCGAAATGGTGGAGGATCGGAAAATGAGTCCTTTAACGCAAGCCGCGGTTGGTTCGATAGGTTCAAAAAACGAAGCGGACTGCACAATATTAAATTAACGGGGGAATCTGCCAGTGCAGATGAAGATGCTGCCGAAAATTTTTTGCCTACTTTAGCAAAAGTTATTTCCGATGGTGGATACGTTGCACAACAGGCATGGATACATATTAATTGATGTTTTGGTGGATTATTTAAAACTAATTGTTTTGTTATCATAGGTTTTCAACGTAGACGAGACAGGCCTTTTCTGGAAACGAATGCCATCTCGAACATTCTTATTTGTAGAGGAAACTAGTGCACCTGGATTTAAAGTGTCAAAGGATCGTCTTACACTGCTGCTTGGAGGAAATGCATCTGGGGACTTTAAATTGAAACCGCTGCTTATACATATATTCCTCAGAAAACCCAAGAGCAATGAAGAACATTTCTAAAGAAAAATTACCGGTGATTTGGCGCTCAAATAAGAAGTCGTGGATGACTTCCGTAATTTTTGATGACTGGTTCAAAAACTACTTTTGCCCGGCGGTGAGAGACTATTGTCTTAAAAACAACTTGTCGCACAAGGCACTACTCATTGTGGACAATGCACCTTCGCATCCAGTGAACTTGGACGACTTGAACGAGAACATCAAAGTGATATTTTTGCCTCCAAACACCACTTCATTATTGCAACCTATGGACCAGGGGGTAATAGCTTCCTTTAAAGCTTATTACTTACGTAGGACGTTTCAGCAACTTATAAGCCAACTAGATCAAGCACAAAGAGATGAAGTCAACAAATCATCAATCCGAAATTTTTGGCGTAGTTTCAATATAATGAAAGCGGTCGAGAACATTCAAGAGTCTTGGAAGGAGGTGAAAACATCAAATATGAATGCAGCCTGGAAAAAACCTGAATGCGTCAATATACAAATGGAGCACCCGAATTTGCCCGGCATTCAATCAGAAATTTTGGGATTGGCTCATCGAATCGGATTCACGGAAGTAGACAACAATAATTTGGTGGAGTTACTGGTATGTCACGATGGGGAAATGTCTGCCGAGGAACTTATACATATTCTCCAAAGTCCTATAGAAAGTGATGCTGAAGCGGAAGTCGGAGAGGCAGAGAAGTCTTCTCCTGATACTCCTTCTTTAACGTTGCAAAATTTGGCTGAAGGGTTGGAATATGTAAATAAAGCGAAGTCCATTTTCAGCTTGGAGCCAGATAAGGAGAGAAACGAAGAAGAAACATAAGAACATAGACAATGCCGCATTTCCATACAAAGAGCTATACACTGAAAAAAAGCGATGTGCAGTCCAACGGAATATAAATGCTGATTTTCCAAGGATCACCCCGCAGGCAACGACGTCATTACTGCCTTCCCTTGCCAGTTCAGATGATATTTAAGCTTACTTTTTAAGAGTCACTCACAAATTCAAGTTTATGTCTACGTATATTTCTATTAACATACTGGTAACCATATATAAAACTGTATTGATAAACATAATAATATGCATATGTAATAAAATTTTGTGTTTTGATTTTTCGCTTTTAGTACGTTTTCATACATAGCCAAATTTGATTAGATTTAAGTCGTTTCGACTTAAGTCGCTTTTTTCTGGAACCTAACCCTGTCGTAAATCGGGGTATTCCTGTACGAACCACGACCATCAGCTTTATCCGTACTTCCTAAAGCGGAAATCTACTTCATGATGGGCGCAAAGTATCATAATTGGGGGAATAATTCGTGGGGCCTGAACATGTCTTTTTTAACTCTTTATTTATGAACTTCATGTTTTTATTCTGCAATATTTGTTGACCTCTTAAAGCACTTGTAGTAAGCGACGCAACACAATGAAAAAAATATGATTCATTTTTGGGGGCTCGGTCTCACATGACCACAACTCTTGACTAATATCTCGACATGTATCTGGTTTGGAATAAAACCAAATTAATTACATATTGGCTAATTTGCATACTAATTCTGCGTCTGATCGCATTATCTTTCTCACATGACTGTCATAAAAAACGGTCACACGGCACACTGAGTGTTTTAGAGCACCTGTAATGCACGTTATCGAAACAAGGCAGTCATTGTTACCGGAAATATTAATATGAGTATCATTGCCTGTAATTTAGTTTCGAAAATTTTCCATTAAAAAAAATGAGCTAGTATGGCACATGACACTGCTCCACTCTCAAGTGTGTTTTGTCGAAAAGTCACTCCACCTTCATCACATGACATGCACGTCGACAGATAAATATTCTAAATAAACCGCCAATTTCAATTTTTCGTAAACAAACCCATTTTTAAGTTCAATTCAGTTTAATGTTTCAATTTTCCTCGTGCTTCTGCTTCAACAGCAAATTTGCTCGATCGTGCGCCCAAAAAAAAAACATTTTCACTCTATTTGTGAATACATACTATACATAATTGCCAGGAAAAAAAAATGTTTATATAGAAAGTAAAAAAACTGCAAACGGGAAATTTTCGAGCGTGTCATGTGCTTTCGATACTTGAAGATTTTTTGAACGTCATGTGACTGACTCACTTATAAACACGCAACGCAACAAGAAAATAATACAATATTACATGCATACAGCGTGTGGCATCCCTCCCTCTATTTTAATAACACGAAGCCTGTTTGGAAGCGCGATCATGTGAGCGGAAGGAATCAATGGAACTGATCGACAGATTTATACCGGGGTAATAAAGAATCAAGATCCAAATCAGCTGTTGACTTAGGTTTTTATTCGAATTTCGCGATCTTGATTTGTGATAAATTAAAATTTAATTTCTGCCCCGTTTCTATTATGAAACAATCAACAGCTGGATAAAAGTTAAATAGGAAGTTTTTTTTATATTATCCAATTGAAATTTGCAGATAATCTCTTGAGTTTACTCATATCTGATTATGATGATGGTCTTGCGGAGTCCTTTACTTGATGGTAGTTTAAAGATAGATACGTGATACATACATATGTATGTATATCATTTATAATAAAAATAGTAAACGAGTGGTGAGATAAACGACCATGATATTAAAATAAACTAGTTTGGAATTGCAGCAGTGAATTTTCGATTACAAAACAGAACAATTGGCCCAGATTACACCAACAACATTGTCCGAGATAATTCTATATATGTATGCAGTGCGGCTGGTGCAGAATACATTTTACTGAATCGTCAAATGTCAGCCTCCTCTTGTCATTTGAGTTGATGTTTGAAGGTTACCATAGATACACACTTAACCAATTTTATTTCACTGTATCGTATCTTTGCTTATATTCTGTTCTGGCCACAAATAAATACTGCCTGTATCTGAATCGCTTGTAGGGCAATTTCTAGTAGCTTGTTTTAAGACAAGTTTGACTTTGACAGTTTTAAACATGTATCAGGAGGAGCACGTATAGTATTTCAAGTTGGCATCCTACTCCGTTCGGACTATGTTGGCCATAAATACAAATTCGAAACTTTCCTTGCGTTGGCTACCTTTGATATACATATTCCTATTTCACCCCCCGATAAGTTGAGTTTTAAGATAATCAAAACGCATTAAACGGCAAAAACTCCTTACGATGCCGAAATTACATCTTCGGCACAAACATGCCCGTATGGCGTTTGAAAGGAAAAATTGATACGCAGGCGAACTGGAAAAGGTGATTCACCACTACGGTGCTTCGGTTTTGTTCTATTTTCTTAATTTTCCTTTTTCAGGTGATTTTTTCAGATAAAAAAAAATCAAGTTTTGCCGTTTAATGCATTTTGGCTGTCTTGAAACTCTACTTATTGTACATTTAGATACTTCCACACCCTACTCTCGTTATCGTCGATAGACATTTCACAGAGTTACTTGCGGTGTTAAAAATGCGGCGATTGTCTCTTTCAGATAGCTTGTCTTAAGGGCCTCCAGTTTTCTTCTTCCCGTATTCGTTTTGGTTATTGACGAAATTTCGGATGACTCTGTTCGAACGCCCCAATTTTCGTCCAATTTCCCGGTAACAAAATTTTTGATCCAAAAAGGCTAAAATTTTGCCTTTTTCAACTTCGCTCAGATACGCGCCACGTGGCATTTTGTTAGAGAATGAATGATAAAACAAAAAAAAAATGTAACGGTACTGTGAATGGAGTTCAATACGATTGCATTTTCTTCAAAGAAAACAAAAAATATGGCTATACTGCAGTGTGCAAATGTATAGTGCGACTATAGTTATTACACACTAACAAAATAAGAAACATGGCGCAATTAAACCAATTTAAAGAATAGATAGCTCCGATTTGGCAATTTGCTGTAATTAGTTTCATCAAGATATCTCATAAAATACTAAAATTACCAGAATATATGATGCGGCGTCAACATCTCTTGCATTTCTATGCCTTGTTGAGGTTTCGATAGCATATCTACATTGTCGGACGTGCAGCTACTGGCATGCATCTCCTATCCGCGCCGTCTTTATACCGATAAGCTCGGAGCGCAGCGGAAGTTCTATTACTCAACTACTTAATTGCCCTAACCCCTTACGGGGCATAGCGCGTCAACTGTTCCATGTGGCCCATGAGACTGATGCCTCAACGCACTGAGCTACCGGACGCCGAGGATCGAACCTCCATGATGTAGATCAGGGGTCGGCAAACTCCGACCCTCCTCTGGTTTCTATCCGGCCCGCGAGTTAATATTGTTCTTTACATGGACAAATTAAATTTTCACAAATAATTAAAAAAAAAACGGTTTTTTTTTTATCGCAAAGTAATTTGTTTGAATGAAATTTGAATCAATTTATTTGCTTCATTGAAGACTAAATTGGAATCATACAGCACGGGCTGGGAAAATGGCAGATCCTAGGTGCATCATTAGTAAAAAGCGAACAGAGGGTCGTTGAACTTAGCACTGGGATGTCAATCGCTATGGACTTCTGGTCCAGCGAATATTAATCCTTTATCCATGCCATTAAGGCCAGCGCCAGGTAGACTTAAATTCAGGGACTTCTTGGCGCTAACATTGCTATGTATGCTATTAGCATACGTATACATTCGTATCTCAAGATCTTAAGGCTAATGAAAGAGTGCTTCGAGGTCCTTGAATATCTGGAAAAATCCAAACAAGTCATTGGAAGTTTGGTAAGCTACAGACGCATACTAAGTTAGTATGCAGAATGAAACCAAGTCAACCAAACTTTCAATTTGTAGTGAAACATAATTCGCATATACTCTTTGCAGAAAACTTGAAAAATGTTACTCTGGCTGCAGGGTGACGCATTTCCAAGTTTGCCCAAATTGACCGTGAAGATCCGGTGGCGCTAGAAGCGAATGCTCTACAACGAACTGAGCGGCGGCACATGCTTGTTCCAGCTCAGTTCGGGAGATGGGGGCGGGGTTTTCGCCCGCTCGTTGCTCCAGTCATCACATAGATAACATTTATCATGTACCTTGGTAGACAAAGGATAATGCTGGGTCCCACTGACCCAGAAAATAATCAAAAAGATGGCAGAGGCCGTCGGCCGGGTCACACCGATACGCTCCGGGTTCTAGTGGTTTGGACCCTTGGCCTCTAAACGCAAGAAATAATAAACCCAACCATTGAGATTCCGTGTCCAACAAAAATGTCGAAACCTTCCATAGCGGAACAAGAGTTGAGGTCTTCACCTCATCTTATCATCAACCTGAAAGGGTGTGGGGAGTATTCCTCAGTGGAAACGCCGAGTTTTTAATTAAACGTTATAAATCATTTTTATTAATAGCTCATAATAGAAATGCTCTTAATACAAAAATATAAATATCGTGAAAAAATAAACCAAAATACAAAAAAAAAAGGATGTATAATGTTGGTGGGCCAGTCAGAATGTAACATTTTGACTACATATACGTAATATGGTGGAAAACACCACAAAACTTACCCCGAATCTGAAATGGTCATTGCGAACATGAGCAGCTGTAAGTAAATTAGTTTAACACACCGACGAAAGCTACCGGTAAAAAACCAACTGAATTACAAAAGAAAATAATCTTAATTGAAACTGATGAGCCACAAAAAACAAACTAATTGAAAACTGCCACTTTCATTGAAAGAAGATGCATCGCGGCGATTTGGTAAGCGATCGCTAAAATCTCTCCAACCGTTAACGTCGTGATGGCAGATGGCATACGATGTTTCCGATGCGTCGCCAAGAACAAATTTTCGACAGCCCAAAAACGTTTCAATGTCACGGTATTCCTGGGTCCAAAACCTACCCGAAGATGTTGGCGGGCGATTACCAAAAACGATTCTTTTTTCGAATCCCGACTATGATGGCGGTGGACTCGGCACCCTCAAAACACGGCCGATCTTCTTGGCAGGTGACTCGCCACTCGCACTCACGATGACGGCTGTCACCGTGCGACACCAATCACTCATCCAACATGAAGTTGACGTCGAGTAATTGGTGCGCGCGAAATACTAAAAAAAAATTGTCATTACAATTTCGAAATCCATTGACTGTAAAATCAAGAAGCATCCATCTGATCTTCATTGGCAATAGGTTGACCACATCAGTTGCATTTCGAATTTGCTACCCGGCCCGCTGAACTTCAAAATTTTAAAAATCTTGCCCTTTTCAGAAAAAGTTTGCCGATATTCTAGATTGTAGAGCGATGACCGAAAGAGCACGGCCACCGAGCACGTCACTATTAGCGTCTCGGCGAATAGTGATGTTACCGCTGGACCGTATCGAGCGAGCAAAATGAGGGTAGCAAGCCCTTAAGCCGCGGAGCCCACGCAAGGAGAGTGTGAATTCACCTCAATTTAAAACAGAAAATACTATTGGTTCAAAGACAATAACTACGCGTGCGCCGTCCGGTCAACTAGGAATATTCCAAAATTTTAAAATTAGGATAAAAAAACGTAAACTTTATTAACTGATTAATACTTAAATTTTCTTTTTCATTCGACTACGTAATCAAATTTTTCAATTGGATACGATTCATAAGTCTGAAATACTACGTGCATCTGAGCAGGTTCACATTTTCTTTGACAATATTTGATTTTCTTTCCTTTTTTTTATTTCTGTGAATTTTTGGCATATGCTACCAAATCATGTGATAAACATTTACGTATTCTGACGCTCTGATTTTTTTTTTTTTTTTTTTGGTTTTTGTATAATATGTCGCATGGAGGTGAAGAATTTCTAAACGCCTCATTGTCTATTGTACGTGGACGGCAGGACATTTTTTATGTGTCTTTTTCGATGAGGTGAATGGGCCTGTGTTATTGCATAGCTCTAAAATATTTACATAACTTTTAATTGACCTTGTTGATCGTCGATGGGTTATTGAATTGCAAATACATACTTTATCCAGTGTATGTATGTGCATATGTCTATAAAATTGCTTTCCAGATTTACTCTCACTTTGCATTACAAACTTTGATGCTATCCATAAAAATCAAGGAAACATGACATGTAAAATGGTATTACTGCTGTATTTTTAATTCTGTTCGAATTTGAGGTATCTTGGTGTTTACGAGAAGTCCCCTAGACAATATTTTCTTCATTTTATTTTATACGAAATAACGATTTATTTATTTTTTTTTTTATAAAAATTTCAAAACTTTTTCAACAATAAAAATAATACGTTCGGTAAAGAATTTGGTCATTATTCAACGTATATTTTATTTGGATCCTACTTAACTAAATTTTTGTTGACGTAGTTTCAAGCGAGGCGATCGGCTGAAATCTTCAGATTGATAAAAATATCCGAAAAGTAGCCAAAAATAGGAGGTGGGCACGTGAGCAGAAGCGAAACATTTTGGAAATGGAAAGAAAGAAAATTTTAGTGTACTTATTACAAATAATGTGTATTGAATTTTTATTTAAATATTTAATCAAGTACTTAAATAGGGCAGTTACTAGCAGAATGAGAAACTTGTTGATTTTATTGTTTTACAATTAACTGATATACTTATCTAGTACTTGCACCGTCTGGCTGCTTTCGCACTGTACGTTACACATTATTTGACCGAAGCTTTTATCGAACCAGAAGTGGCATTGCACATTAGTGCTGTGACATACTAAATTGCCCTAACCCCTTGTGGGGCCTAGCGCGTCAACTGTTCCATGTGGCCCACTTGATGTTTCGTTAGCATAAACTGATTTCTAGTTGGGACGCTAAGCGATTTCACCTTGCAAAATATGATAGAGAAATGCCATTTGGTATGATTGTTCGTAGTCCCTATACATTCATTTTAAGAGATGGAGCCACCTTGGACCCCGCGGCAGAGCGGCTGTGCGGGCGAAAAACCGCGAAATTCGAGCCCTTTTTTTAATATTGTCCTAATAATTTGTAAACGGTGCCTCGGATCAAAAAACTTAATAGTTTGTAAATTAAAGAGCGTCAAATTCTATTTTACATCCAATGCACTGCTCAAAGTTGAAATTTGATTTAGTAGTATAATCAAAATCGATAGTCGAAAAATGTCACTTTTTGAGGCTTTGGAGAAAAATCACACATATCGCTTTTCAAGCTCACATATCTCTGTAACGGATACTCCAAATGAAAAACCGTACAAGTAAAAGTTGAAGATATTTTGATTTCCGGTTTAAGGTGCTCAATACTTTTCAAATCGGTTCGTTTTTAGTGTAGTTGTGAGCGAAAATGCAAAAATGGTTTTTTAGCGATTTGAGCCTTAATAGCTGTATCTCGATAAATATAACAGCTAAAAGTTTTGGTTAAGCCTTAATTCGTAGATACTTTAACCTTGTTTGTAAAAGTTTTGCTAAGTTTTTTGTCAGACTAATTTAATTAATTAAAAAATTAGTTAATTAAATGATTAAATTTCTTCTATAATTTCAAAGTTCAAGCAACTTATATGACATTTTAGGTTGGTTTCTAACGTATTTAGTCATTCTAAGTCAAATGAAATCAACCGCTATTCCATCCGACTATTAGCTCAAAAGATATTCACTTTTTTCCAGATTTTATTATTAATTAAATAAGCCTTTTTATTAAATACGTTGAAAACAAAGAGCTTTTGTGCCAGTTTTAGGATAGTCCCTAATGTATTTGGTCATTTTGAGTCGAATGAAACCAACCGCAATTCCTTGCGACCATTAGTTCAAAAGATATTTACATTTTTCGAGATTGTTTTATTAGTAAAATTAGCTTTTTCGTTAAGTAAGTTGAAAATAAAAGGTTTTTATGCCAGTTTTAGGTTGGTTCTTAATGTATTTAGTTAATCTGAGTAGAATAAAATTAGCCGTGGTTCCATATGACCATTAGTTCAAAAGATATTCACATTTTTCCACATTTTTGGATTTGTTAAGGAAGCTTCTTTATTAAATAAGTTGAAAATAAAAAGCTTTGATGCCAATTTTAGGCTGTTTCCTAATGTATCTGATCATTTTGAGTCGAATAAAACTAAAGGCAATTCCATACAACAGATAGTTCAAAACTTATTCACATTTTTCCAGATTTTATTTTTTTGTTGAAAATTTATTTTATTAAAAAAGTTGAAAATAAAAGGCTTTCATTCCATTTTTAGGTTAATTCCTAATGTATTTGGTAATTCTCAGTCGAATGAAATCAACCGCTATTCCATACGATCATTAGTTCAAAAGATATTCTCAATTAAATAAAAAAAGATATTAGTTTGATAAGTTGCTTTATTAAATAAGTTAAAAATAAAAAGCTTTTCTGCCCATTTTAGATTAATTCCTAATTTATTTAGTAATTCTGAGTCGAATGAAATCAACCGCAATTCCATACGATCATTAAATCAAAAGATATTCACATTTTTTCCAGATTATGAAGAGTGGCACATGCCCTTGCAGCACCCGGCGCTGTTATCCGTAATGGGAGCCAACGTTCTACTTCTAGTTTCCACCCCCAATCTCCAGGAGATGGAATATGTTGCTGAGTTTCCACAGCCTGCCAAAATTTCATGGCTTGAAGGGATGCCCTCTTCAGGTGTACCTCAAACTCACCAAATAACAATCAGCATCTATCATACGCGCTATCACTTCTGATAACTGTAACACATTGTCACGAAACACAAAACAAATCAGTTTCAAATCTATCCGCTTACTGACTCGACGGTGCACAATGTGGCAATAGCGGACAAAAATAATTTGTATTGTTTTTTATTCTTGACTAGTTGATTAATTATGACTATGTACATGCAAATTGTATCTATAACAAGATACCTGCTCCCGTTGCTAACGGATTGGCATTATTACTTCTCTCTTAAGGTCACTTACGGGATATGCAGAGAGTAGCAAATAAAATTATCGAAATATACTATTATTAAACTTTTTCCTAAGGATATCAACATCCCGGATATTTAACGTCGCTATCCTAATTATATGCCGTCATCCTGGAAATTTTCATATACAAGTACATATGTGCTTTAAGCGGCGAATAACTGTCTCTCCTTGCAGTTTGGCCACTAATGAAAAGCCTTATAACACAAATTGTAGTAATCCTTCATTTTTCTACCAAATTCCATACCTGTAGCTTCAGCTCTTCGAGATATTCTTTGAACAGGCTGACATCTGACTGATTTCATAAGGGTTTTATTTTTTCTACAAAACCCTAAAAAGCGTAACTATGACCTAAGCTATCAAGCCAAGCTGTCAAGCAAAGACTTTTTGAACAAGATTTAATTATCTGTAAATTGAGACTAAAACAAAACTTCAGCTACTATACTTACCGAAGTAGAGCTATTAAAGCTGGAATCGATAAGAAAGCATTCCAGCATTTTCACTCACAACTACACTAAAAATGAACCGATTTGAAAAGTATTGAGCACGTTAAACCGGAAATCAAAATATCTTCAACTTTTACTTGCACGGTTTTTCATTTGGAGTATCCGTTACAGAGATATGTGCGCTTGAAAAGCGATATAGTGTGATTTTTCTCCAAAGCCTCAAAAAGTGACATTTTTCGACCATCGATTTTGATTATACTACTAAACCAAATTTCAACTTTGAGCAATGCATTGGATGTAGAATTTGACGCTCTTTAATTTACAAACTATTAAGTTTTTCGATACGAGGCTCCGTTTAGAAGTTACGAGGAGAATATTAAAAAAAGGGCTGAAATTTCGCGGTTTTTCGCCCGCACAGCCGCTCTGCCGCGGGGTCCAAGCCAAGGTGGCTCCATCTCTTAAATTGAAAGTTTGGGCCCCACCAACATTCGTACCAAACAGCATTTCTCTATCATATTTTGCAAGGTGGCATCGATTTATGTCGCTTAGCGTCCCAACTATTCGGAGAATGCAGTTGCCAGCATGCACCTCCTGCACATCCATGACCACGAACGTCGTCGTGGACGGAATGTTGTCGAAAGATCGATATTTTTTCCAAAATATCGATGTTTTTTTCATGGATATCATGGATCCGATGTTTTTCAAATATCGATGTCTTGTGTTCGATATTTATCGTATCGGGCTCCGTGCAGTAGTTGAATTTTATATTCATTCATTCTCAAGTCCGCTCATTCGTTTTGGTTACATTAGTCTTCCTTTGCCTTTGTTGAGGGCTTAGTTAGTTCGATCCGGCTAATTTCGTTTTATTGAATTTTGAATGTGCGTGGGTTCAGTAACCGTCATCTGACATCTGCCTGTCTCTTTCTCTTGTGTTCGGTTTCCACGGTCGCAAACAAATGCATAGAACCAAAAGTCATAACCGCGACCGGTGAGTCAATCTTTATCGGAAGCCTGGTGATTGCCGTTTCGTTAGCGTATAAAAGATTTCGGATGTTGCAAGTCTGTTTAGTCACCTTTTTTTACGACAAGCCGGGAAAGGCATTATTCTTACGCCCCACACCACAGGGGGACTTTTCATATAAAATAATCGTAATAAACTAGTAAAGAAGTTAGCTTCGGGCGTGCCGAAGCTTGGAAACGTTGCTTTTTGTGTGTATAAAATAATCTACAAAAAAAGGTAATAGGAGACAGAGGTTTTTAATAGCGGCAAATAATTGGATAAAAGTGGTAATCCTCAACCAATTATTCGGACAGCGTTTTCTATGAAAACAACTTTCTTAAACTAAATGAGACCGCATAATAGATACTTTCAACGCCTAATGCTCAAGTTCAAAAGGGACATGAGACAGGGAGGTAGGCGTAGTTTTCAACCGACAGGGATCTTTTTGCTAGGATTATATCAGGGTTCCATCAGAAGCTCATATGTCAAAAATCAGCTATCTATGTGATTTTACTTTATGTATTAATGTTCTTGCAAATGTACAAGTGCGAATCATTTTCAATTTAAATTGGAATTGTTTGTGACACTTGGTTTCATTCTGCACACCAACTTAGTATGCGTCTGTAGCTTAGCTCGGTAACGCACCGGGCATTTTTTGCTACTCGACGAGTGCAGAATGAAACCAAGTGTCACAAACAATTCCAATTTAAATTGAAAATGATTCGCACTTGTACATTTGCAAGAACATTAATACATAAAGTAAAATTGCCAGGGAACAAATATCTCCACTTCTCACCCTCTCTCCACCCCTCTAGTGAGTTAATATAAGTGCTTCACACCATCTAGACCTCCACGGTCGAGTTTTCAAGTAAAATCACGCCTTCACGGCTTAATACAAACAGAATTCTCACACTTTCGTGGTCGTCTTGCACATGGATAGCTGCAAAGATGCAAGACCTGATGAGTGCTACTATCCATACGAAACCACTAAGCTCGGAGAAATTAATTCAGAGGGAATTTGAGAATAAAAAATAGTTGGTCCCGTTGCGGGGCGCGAACCGCAGAGACCGTGTTTCGAGTAGCAAAAAATGCCCGGTGCGTTACCGAGCTAAGCTACAGACGCATACTAAGTTGGTGTGCAGAATGAAACCAAGTGTCACAAACAATTCCAATTTATGTGATTTTGTTCAAAAGTTATGAACAAAAACGTAAAAAATAGGGTAGTGAGGGCCGCCTTGTATGGAAAGTACCCTGGGAATATCAACCAATTGAGTTCATTTTTACAGAGGAGTACAATAAATCCCTAAGCATTCATACACCCGAGTTTGAGCTTTCCACTTTCTTCCGATTGGGAATCCATATCTCCCATTCTTTTACAAATTTTTATTAAAATAACGTTTGTAGGGTGCTAACATCTATCGAGAGTTATCGTGCGAACGGATCGACATACATCGTTAAATCGACTCAGGGGGTGACCCTTACCTCATCATTTCCATATGTATATAGCTTCCTTCAAAGTTTTACATTTTTCCTTGTGACAAAAACAATATAGGGTATCCTATATATTTCAAGTCTAGGGTATAAAAATATCGATTTATCGATGTTTTTCATCCGATATTTTATCGGTATCGATAGGAACAATTTTAAACATCGATATCGTTGAATATCGATACTTTCCAACAACAACAACAATTGCTCAATAGACCCTCGTTTCGAACCCGCAGTGAACCAAAGCAAATCGCCGTGTTGGACGACCTAGTAAGATCGGTTATGGGAAAGGGTGCCTCAATAGGCAAGTCGTGGAGTGAGCTAGAAAGCGATGGCGATGAACAGGACGCGGTGGAAAGTAGGCGTGGTTAATGCCCCACAAGGGGTTAACAGGAACCAGGTAGAGAAACACATCGTTTTAAATGTTCAGTAAGGATCAAAAGGACACCATTGGTTATCAATGGAGATTTTTTTTTCACTCAAATCGCAACAACCATCCATAAAAAAACAACTCATTCGCCGCCATTGAGCTTGAAAAACGATTTGATAAATTAATAATTTTCAGGTGGTTGAACTACGTGATAGCTTAAGAGTTTAAGTTTAAACGCATATGAAATTCCCGTGCGTATGGTGTCAGGTATGTAATTCCAATTAGATATAATTGATGAGGTGATCAATAATTTTGATATTATTTTAGTGGTAATAGGCGCCATCTACGCAATGCAAGGGATCGTTTTAATGACGCATTATATGCCCAAATATCAATTAGAGCAAACAAGCAACAATTTTCGATAATATTTTTAAGTAGAATGAAGTGGGTTTTTTTTTTTCATATACATACCTCTTGGTTATGTTTTTGTTTTCAACTGAAAAAGATATAAGTTCTCACTGACTCACTCACTCAGTCTCACTGACTAACTCCCGAGATTTGTTGTTGCAGGTAAAATCGAATTTTGCCTATCAGTGAGTAGTAGTATCAGTTACTGTCACTGACCTGTGGGTACTACTAGAGCTCCCACTGCGTCCCGAGCTTGTCAGTAATAGACGGCTCGGATAGGAGGTGCATGCTAGCAACTGCACCATCCGAAAAATATGATATCGAAACGTCAACAAGCCATAGCTATGCAGGAGATGTTGAGACACCAATGCCCCGGGAGGGGTCAGGGCAATTAACAACAACAAGGAGATACATCAAGAAATGGTCATTGTAATTTATCTATTGCTGTCTTTCGCTTCTGCAAAAACGACGATGAAACATCTCACGATATCTTCGATGGGTGTCTTAGAGCCTTCGCGCACGCGCACTGGATCAATGCAATTGCAATCCAACTTATTTGCAACAGTTGTATGATAGTTACATCAGCCGTTCTTTGTCAATTGACGCAACTCTTCTACGACTTGTCATCAACTTACAAGGTTTTTCTTTCGTCAGTCTGCATGATTTGTTGTCGCGTATTGGTATTTGAGAAAACGTCAGAAAAGAAGGAAATGTTGGGTATTGAGTTCATCCTTTCATACGCATAATTGAAGTGCGATCAGTTGTTGTTTAGCACAAAACAAAGTTTGATGGCTTTTATAGGTGCCCAGGGAATTGTTCAAGGAGCTGGTCGAAAAACTTCGTCCAATAATCAGAAGAAGAAGAAGAACACAAACTCAAGGAGATGTATCTCAGTGGAAGAAAAAAGTCGGACGAGAGTCGACATGCAACTGAACAGCCAAGTCCTTTTGGAGTTGGTCGTTCTCGAGTTGATCAAAGGTTGCGTTGCAGTCGCAGCAGCGGACGGGGTTCAGAGCAATAACATGTGTCCGACTATAACGCGACTCCCGTCCAACGCGAAGGACCTTATTCGCCGCTAAGAAGATTGCTCCATTTAATTATGCAAGTTTCATCGCCTAGTATAGTATTGCTGTCAGATCCAAGGCAACAGCACATCATATAAACATAAAATCATAGTGTTGGCTTTTTTATATCCATGGACCATACATTCGCATCTAACAGAGTCTTGAAAGTTTAAATGAATCGGGAATGATTTAAGGAATATTAAAGGTCCATTTGTAC
The DNA here is from genome assembly GCA_964017055.1 of Chloromyia formosa. Lineage (NCBI taxonomy): Eukaryota > Metazoa > Arthropoda > Insecta > Diptera > Stratiomyidae > Chloromyia > Chloromyia formosa. Next base: position 146,037,713 of record OZ024814.1, read on the forward strand.
AAAATACTAAAAAATGAAAATTATGTGACAAAAAAAAAATAAACTATTACACGAGTAACTAGGCTGATGTTTCAAAAACGCTTTAAAGGTTCGTGAAAATGTTGACGGACATTGCCGGCAGCAATATGCATTAAGGATGATTCACGGTATCTGGGACTAACGAACGTGAATTCAATTGAAATTTGCATTCAAATGCATTGAATGCAATCAATTTTCCCCCTTCGATCCCTCAGTTTGAGTTTATAACCAAAGGATACGACGCGGTGTTATGACAGGAGGAAAATTTTTCAAAGCTGGATAGACTTAAAAATCAATGGCTTTTAATATTGGCTTAAATGAAACGTTCCAGACGATCAGCGATTCACCAGGAGCTCCAAACATTATTTGGCTAATTATTTATTAGAAATTTGTGGGAATGATAAATACGTGTAACAATTTTAATAAAGGGTTTTAAGACGATCAGTTCGATGAGGTCGACGTACCGTCTGAAAACGTTTAATTGTGCCCATTTTAAAATTCATCAGTCGGCGAGTCAATGTGAACTTTCTTTGCTCGTACGTATATTACGAGTAATTATTATTTTTACTGTGCCCCATCATATTAGCTTTTTATTAGTACCAACATTTTTTAAATTTACTACTCGCAAGTTGCGTCACTGACGTATTGAGAAACTAATGAATTACTCTTCATAGTTACTCCTACGGATATTTGCATTGCACCAACATATACCAACGACAGGTGATTGCGTCAACCAATTGCATTTTTTGCGTGTTACTCGTACATTGTCGCGTCATTGGAATGCACGATTTCCGCAGTCAACAAACTGCACTGCAATTATAGCTTGTAAAATGCATTCAATGATGCACATGCACATAACATGTAATGTATTTTCAGCGAAAAAGATGGGGTGTGCACCTGGGCGGTGGCGCAGCTATTATTTTGCCCACTATCGTCATTAATTGAAGTGTTTCTTTTTAAAAGATTGACGACCTGGCCGTCATCGATTTAGTCGCAACCATCTACTTTGTTGTTGGTCGCCAATGTGGTTTGCTCATGCGACTCATCCGGTTCATGCGGCGCAGTGTAAATTGAGCCTAACATGATGAGCGGATTTTACAATAAATTTAAATTATCTCGGATGCATTTCGACTATTGTCATTCTCAGCGAGTACGTTTAAATGATAATTGTGATAAATGATAATTAATAAAAATTTTGTAAAAGTACCGTTGTAAAGTTATCACTTGAGTTTTCAATGAAAAATCGATTTTGAAATTTCTTTAAGTTTGAACCGCTGTATCTTTGAAGTAATTTGAATTTCGGTGAATTTCGCAACTGTAAATAATTGATTTTATATTAAATTTTATGTAGTTTCGGTTTAGTAAGGTCAAATCTCGAATTAAATGATTGGAAGAGTGACAAATGTTGATTTCGTTCGGTAAAAATGTCATAACGACTGTGTAACGATTAAAGATAGATTTTAGATTTTGATGTAAATTTTTCCCCCTGGAACCGTACTATCTGCCATTGAAGTATTTACCGTCTGATGTGGGGCACCTTGCATAGTGTTTAGATGTAGGTATGTAGAATTTGATCGAAGAAAAATAAAAAAATTGCTAAAAAATGTCGTTATCGCGGGAGCGCCGACCACCCATGTGGGGCTTGTTTCAAGCAAACTTATAGCCGCCATACATTATCCGATCTATCGCCCGATCGATCTGCCGATGGATCGCCACAAAATATCAGTTGATCAAAAATTATGTCAAACTGTCAAAAAAATCGTCAACGATGAGCGCATACACAGGCCAATCCATCGGCCGATATCGATATCGGGCGACGGATCGGCCGATCGATCGGTGTGTGTATGGCACGTTTTAAGTGACTGTGCGACCTAGGCCACTTCCGATTCCATCTTGTAGTTCATGCAAAAAAAAAATCGCCACAACATTCTCGATTTGTGAGTATGTGGTTTCACCCTTCACAGAAGCAGCGCTTATCACCACAACTCGCATATTTCGACGAGCACCGTCCCTTACTGAATAAACTTAATTCGACAATATTTTATTAAATAAAACAACGCATATGGATTGCAATAATAAGTGACCATGAAATATATTCTGACACCACAAACATATTCATAATTCCTTAAGCTGTATCCTAATCTATTGGATTACGACTTAATGCCAGTAAATAATCGGTGCTCAAGTTGATTTCGATGATCACATGAAGTAGTCATATGATTGGAAATAACAGTCACTCCAGCACCTTTGATCTTTAAACACGCAAAAAAGGCCACTTGAACCAAACAGTGGCTGCATAATAAACAAGACTAAAATAAAAGTAAAAAAGAACAACACAAATTTGGTTATCTTTTGCAAACTGAATGTGGTGTAAAATAGTCGTTAGCCTGCAAATATCGAGTATATACATGTGGGTACATGTGCCATATTATGATCAGCGAAAACGATAACATTTGGCCTCGTTTATACCGTGGAACTAAAAGACGGTTTAACTAAATCGTTTTAGTGCTAGTACTTGTTCGTAGTGTGCTTATACCGACCATACAAAGAGGTACTAAACATGAAAGATGTCAACTGTTGGTTTGTGACTTCGGTGACATTGGTTGAGAAAATGTCAAGAGGCAGTAGCCTCCTAATAAAAACGCGTTTCTACCGCTACAATCAAAGGATGAAACGAATGCAGAGTTTCAGGAAAGGATGAGATATTTATATAAAGAATTAAATATAATTTTCAACAACAACACCATTAGCGAAGAGAGCAACACCACCTAGTCCCAATTTTTCAGTCCAGTTCTGCATAGCAAGTGGAGCTAAAATTGGTACCAAAACTAGCTAGTGCGACATGTTTATGTCGTCGTGAGTGAGCTCGAATTAGTTAATCCTCGAAGATAGTTCCCTGGCATAAACAAGGCCTCTGACAACAAAATGTGGCGTTTAGAAGTAACAGAACTCGTTCCTGAGATTCTGCTAACTATTGTTGCCGGTTTTTCATGTATTCGTTTAATTTTTTTATATAACGCAGATACTCCAAGATAAAAAAAAACACATAGAGAAAAATTAATATCAAAAAACTATACTCTAGGAATTTTCCACTTAAAACGCCGCGTGCTATACATACATAACAAACAAGCCCCTCTAATCCGCGATTAAAACAACTAAATTGAGGTTATAAGATAGAATCCGCCAAAATTGCTGTTAATACTTTGTTTATATTATATGCGATATGGTGACAATATTGCTTGTACATACATAGATACAGGTATAAATATATGTAGATATGTACATACTGTGGGTGCTTCAAGCACATGCACAATTAATAAGTTGCGGGGTGGATTACCCTTATCAATTGTTGGTGTGAAATTTTTTGAAAAGAGACGGACAACTCATAAATCGATAAGAGAATTATTTCTTCTTTTTTTCGCGATATATTCGATGGAAAAGGACGGACAACTCATAAATTGATAAGTTTGAAAGCTTGTTTTTTAATTAAAATATACATGAGAATATTATTAATTCGTGTTCGTTTTTTCTCCATTTAATTGGGGCATTTTTAAAAATACTTTGCGCTGCTTGAAATCATGATCGCTGATAATAAAGACTGTTCCCACCATCATAGAAAGTTGAACGGTTAATTACCGAGTTATTTGAGTTATTTAATAATATAATTTTCGCCATCAACATGTTTTAAATTGTGAACTGGAGAGGAGAGCATGTGATTTTTATTGACGTCATGGAATATATAAACATTGTTGACTGGTTCGTTTGGTTAATTTATAGAACAGAAATCAATAATGGAGGTAATAAAGGTGTGTGGATTAAACACTGCACGGCGATGAATAATGAGAGACAGGAAAAGCAGCAGCGTGACTTTAATCTCGTGCTTATTGAACCGTAATGCGTAGTACGGATATTGTGAGTGGAGATATTCGCACTCAATTATTAGTATGATATTACGAGTATTTGGCCCCCATGATATTTAGTCATGTTTTTGTTTGGAGTCACAGTCAAGGTTATGCCGTATGTGAAGTGGGTTGATGTGGACTTAGTGATTGGGAGGCGTTATGAAAATTTAAGAAGTCACCAGACAAATTATATATGTATATTTTTTTTTAATTCCACCAACGAATAATATTTGATTATAGCCGCGTTTTCACTGGATTTCCTTCTCCGACCGAAAAAATGCGGATCTGCGCCGAGCGAACTTAAACAGCCACCACACAGACACTTCGCCGTCGAAGTGATCAAAAATCAGTATCTTAAGAACTGTGCAACCGATTTTGTTAAAATTTCGCACGAATGGGGAGCTATACATAATCTTTAAACTGCATAAATTTGATTAAGATAGATGGTCGCAGTTTTGATATATTACGAAAAGTGTGAGTTAAATTTACTGTAATTAGGAGGCTGGTGGTAAAACGTAATATCTTTTAAATGGAAACACAGAATATCTTAAATTTTCAAAGAGATGCAATGCACATATTGCACTTTACTATATTTCAGAAAGATTAAATGTGGCGTTTGTAATTTTTAATTTAAATTCCGACGATTTTGCATTTTTTTTTATTGTATACCAAACACCTAAGGTTTGGAACCTTTTGAATATTTAAAAGATAGAAAAGCTTGTTATACATAAGATGAAGCATCAGTCTTAATAAAAAAAAGACGAAATATGAATTTTCTGAAAATAGTTTATTTTATAAAACAAAATAACAAAATTATTTAAATAAAATAATACAAAAAATGAAATATCAATCTTCGTCGCTATCTTCTAATGCTAATGCATTCAGGTGGAAATCAGCAATGGGAAATGTTGGACTTGTTTGGATTTCTTTTAAATAATAAATAACATGTGCGTCCAATTTCTCTTTACTTTAAGAGTTCTTTGGGATGCTATAAATGGATCTGAAGCCAAAAGCAATATCATTAAATCGGTGTTCGAACTGCTTCTGCAGAACTTACGTGTGTGAGACAATCGATGCCGCCTTACTTCTTTATGACTTGCTTCCAAAAAATCCTCAGAAAGACTTCCTATTGGCAAGTGGAAGGAATCGATTATATCACATCCGTGCATGAGAACTTTGTGGACGCTGCTAAGCATGTAGTACCATGAATACAAGTTCAAATATATTCTCCTTGTTTCGTCCAGCAGCGTCTTAAATCTATCGACACACCACTTGCAAGTACTCTTAATATGATGGAGAATTTCTTTATTAAATTTTCATGCACGCCTGTTATCCTGGAACTTAACTCAGGATTGTAAAAAAAACGTCTTGCCGTGTTTCCGTCATTTGTGGAGCCAAACCCTTGCTTGGGTTTATCAACGAGAAGACCCATTGTCGACTTAAATTCTGCTTGAATCCTCTTCTTATTATCGTCTACAAGTTCCTTATGCTGCGCTCCCCGAACTTGCCATGTCTTAATAGGTAGACGGTAACCTATATGCAAAAGACATTCGAAAAATCGGATCCAGCAGTGTAGCGTTGATAAACCGAAGCGATAATGTTCGATATTAGGCGGTCGCATTGCAACTTGAGTCGTATTCATTTCCTTTGGGGTGGCTCCACAAATGTATTGTAGCAATTTGAAGATGCATTCGTGTTCGATAGTATGTTGGTAATACTACCATCTATCATCGTGAAATGCATGTTGAATTTGACTCGGAATAGCTGACCTTTCGACTAGCTAGCTGTGACATTTTACAGCATTTATTTTATTACTCCGCTCGAATTTTCATTCGTTACGTTAGCTGATGCTTTTAGCACCTAGAGTGTAAAAATTCAAGTGTATTCTTTCATTATATCCTTATTATTCTTTTATTTACTTTTTTTTTCCGGTCCTGCTACTCTAACTCTAAGCACAATACTTATTTTACCTATAAAATATAAAATTTTGTCCGTAATTAGAACTTTTTAGTAGTTTTAACATACATATACATATTTACATGTGTTACAAAAGCGTTTTTCACGCATATAAATTACAATTACGCCCCCAAAATCGCTCGAAAGTACCTATAGATAAGCGAAATAATATATATAATAAAAAAACTTTAACCCAGTTGAACCGATATGCCTTGTGTATTTGTTTCCTTTTATGGGTATTTCTTTTTAGAATAAATAAACTTTTTATAGTTTATTAAATTATTATTTTTTATTTATTTATTTATATTTCAGACGGTAAGCACCTAGTCCTTGCAACAAATGTGCAATTTTCTCTGTATTATTAATTTTAAGGAATCTTGAAAAATATTCATTGATTTTTTAAATGTGACTTATCCCACAAAAACGCCAATTACGCTCAAAAAGGCAAAAAAAGGCAAACCAAAACTACTTAGAATGAAAGAATATATATGCATCTGACAGAAACCGTCAACCACCCAAAACGTTTTTTTTTTAATCCTTACTCAAAGTTTTATTTTAATTTTAAGTAATTGTGCTGTTTTTTTTAACATTTTTTAATTAAAATTTTTTTTTGTCTTTGGGTGTAAGCCTGGGGCCTGGTCTATTGAGAAAATATAACTTTAGGTAGCCAGGACTTCACCCAAGCTCAAAACGCAATTTTCACCTCATAGACCCTTTTTTCAATATTTTCAATTTTTCGAATTTAGCACATAATATTACTAAAACAAAGAAAAGCAAAAATTTTCAAACATCATTTTTAGGAGCTCCAACATGTTTTCTTAAAGATAGGTTACTTTCAAAGCCGGACAAAAATAAAAAAATTTCGATTTTTGGCTATGGAACGACGCACTGTGCGTCGGGGCGATTTGCGGACTCAGCTCAGTATACATTTAGAAAGGGGCGAAGGAAATCGACATTCACACATTTGACTTTCAACTTTTATCCGATGAGATCCCACTCGAGACCTGGATTAAAGCCGGTCTACCGTTTTGTATGAAATTTGTCTGAGATCCAGTGAATCGAAACCGGCTAATAGTTACGTTTTTTTTTCAACAGTCCAGATCAGAGCAGAACAACATTTGCACGCGTTACACTAACAAAGTTGTTCTGGAGAGAGCTGGTTGTAAGTGTAAAGCGGAGAACACATATATGCGATCACGATTGCGTTCGCGATCAAACGCGGTCCTCATTAGCAAGTTAAGCAGCACATACAGTCATTTCCACAAGAGCGTATACTTTGTAACTTTTTAATGCACCATTTCTCAAAGAGTGGTGGGGGACTTTTAGTTACCTGCATTTTTCCTCTTTTTCGCATTGTATAAATTTGGTCATTCTAAGTTCAAGTAGGAGAGTGATAAGACGTCAAGTGAAATGAGTGCGATTTACAAAAAACGATTCGAAGCTGTGTTTTTAGTAAGTCATCCGAAAGGACCAAAAATGACACCTGCATCGGCCGGAAAGTACCTGAAAGTTTCGACACAGTTTGTGAATAAGTGGATAAAGCGTTTTAAAGATACTGGAAATGTAGACGATCTACCTGGTAGGGGTAAAACCCGAAGCACTTCAAAAACCCAGGATAAGGCCATCATTGATATTTTTAAGAAAAATCCGTCCGTTACTACCTTAGTGCAAGCAAAGGAAATGTTATCGAAGAAGAATATTTACGTGTCCTTGAATACGATTCGGCGAAGATTACAAGAGGAAAACATCAAAACCAGGTATGCCTTGATGAAACCATTACTTACCGAAAACCAGAAGCGAAGACGTGTAGAGTGGGCTAAGGAAAACATCGATCGTGATTGGGACAACGTGATCTTTACGGATGAATCAAGTTTTGCTGTAAATACGTTCAGGAGACGAGTGTGGGCACAAAAAGGAGAAGCTGTCGTGAACCGAACCGTTAAACACCCTGTGAAGGTCCATGTTTATGGATGCTTTTCTGCACGCGGTTTCGGAAAATTAATAACGTTTACCGGAATTCTTACTGCTGAAAGGATGATCATTTTGTACAAGAAAAGATTATTGAAGTCTGCTAGGATGCTATATGGCAACGACAACACCGATTGGTTTCTACAAGAAGGTAACGATCCGAAACATAGAAGCCGGTTGTGTACACGCTGGAAAGAAGAAAATAACATTCAAGTATTTGATTGGCCTTCGCAATCGCCGGATGCCAATCCTATTGAAAATGTTTGGGGATTAATGAAGCAGAAGCTTCCAGGAAAGCAAATAAAAGGAGAAGCACATTTAAGGCGAACGCTACTCGGAAAAATTGGCCGAAAGTTGTCACCGAAGATGCCAGTCAATAATCAATAGTGACGGCGATTGGACCATGTATTAAATATAATTGCGAAAATGTATTTTGTATTTACTTTCAATAAAAAATAAAATTTCTTACTTGAAACATTTTGTTTTTATTTTGTGAGGTATACGGTCTTGTGGAAATGACTGTACTTGTCCCAATCTGATAGCGATAGAGTGGACATCTGCCGCATTCGATCATGGGGTAGTCGGCGATCAGCGATCAAACGCAACTGGTTAAGTTTATCGCATACGCGTATACGCGATGGCGTGATTTTTACCCGAGTCGCGTAAACGCGACTAGTGTTTACACGTTAGTGGGGTGTCCGCTAACGAAACGTCAGAAATGGTTGTCGAAGCGAATTTTACTGATGCCCAAGTAATGCACACTTCGTTTTGTTTACACGTGGCGCGTTTACGATTAGACAGCATATGTATGTACGAGTACTGAAATCATCTTTATTCATGTATTTGTTGTTGGGTTCATCGACCCATCAACGGCGGATGAATACCCGTCGGGACACGTCGTCAGTTAACAAATTACGCGTTGTCGTAAACCCGCTTGCTGTTTACACGGGTATCGTAAATTTGACGCGCCCGACGGGTTTACGCGTCTCATGTACTGGAACCTTAATACGCGCAATTGTTGTTCTGCACTTGATCTGGACTGCCAAAAAAAAACACAGCTAATGTACAATATTTTTTCACATCAGTTATTTTTTAATTTGTGCTGGAACGTCTTCTGAGATTTTCATCCAATAGGGCCTCCTCTTATGCGTCCATTACTGAATCCATATCTATTACATCCAGACCTGAAGAGGGGTACGGGTGGACATAAAAAAATAGTCTTTTAAAGTGGGAATATTTCGAACACTATTGAACGTACGGAAAAAGTGACGTTAATCTTTTTTATTGAACTGCTCATGATCTTTCATTTTGACTCAGCTTTCAAATATTTAAAAAAAAATTTAAATCTGATCTCGGCACGATGCAAATTCGATTATCGACTGGACTAACTATTCTGCTGTGTTCAAACCAGAGTCTTTTTAAAGATCACTCTTCCAGGTATTTCCCGTAGTCTTATGCAGCCCACGAGTCTTGTGCAGATTTAGTCGAAGATCAAGTTTGATCCGGCCAACATAACTGCTCAACTGCCTGAGGTCAAGTGTGTAACGATCGCATCCACATCAGGGAAGGGATCACCGAGGTACTCTAAGCGACAACGGCAAAGAGCCTCACACTCGCAGAGGATGTGCTGAGAGGCCTCATAATTCGCTTCGCTTAAGCGACAGTCCCTCATGTCACAATACCCATTTTGTGCATGCCTCGCATTCCATTCCTTTCTGTTCCCAATTTCGGTACAGAATCGACAGGTGAAGCATAACTCCTTTGTTAATTGTTCACATGGCATACCCAGCTCATTGTCTCCATGGAACCAGTTTTTACTCCTATAAGCTCAATTTGTTGGAGGGTTGATTTAATTCAAGTTTGCCTCCGCCTTTAGATGGATGGTTGAAAGGATAATTAGTACGGAAACGAGTTTTCGGACGACGACCATCGACCACCATACCACGTATATGGCGCTTAACATGCCGTCACCCTTTGCAGGGGCAGGCACAAGTGCGACTATACTTTTTAATGATATTAAGAATGACTTTCCCCCCAAAATTATGTTTCCCGGTTTCGATCACTAATGCGAGGCACGTCTCATCAGACGCCTCCGCATCGTACCTCGCATTAATGTGAGAGGCGCGATAAATCTCGTCTTTCGGTCACATCAGTCGACCACCAAGTTCGTGTGATTTGACGCCATTCGAATTTTTCTTGTGGGCTACGTTAAACCACAGTTCTACGTGAAAAAGTTGCAGATGGTTGATACCTTAAAATTCAACATAACCAATGCCATCAATGATATCGAGCTCAATTGATCGAAAATTGAACCTTTCGGTTCGGTACCCTTCATCCAGCGCAGAATCAAGAGAAATTTCACTCTCCCTTTCTATTTAGTGCAATTAGTAAAGGGTTTCTGAACCAGCGTCTCGCCCAACCCCCTCTAGGAGGACCAGACAACTATTCTGCTTTTGTTCCTTTCTCTTCCACTGGGGTTTAAACGCAAGGTGTCCTTACCCAGTCTCCGATCAGAGTTAACAGGACCACGTATAATGCACAGAAAATCATTCAAAAAAAGTTTTAGCTTTTGATTTGAATATGATTAGGTATCTCCACACACTTTCGGTCGTCAAAAGACATGCGTCCACTAAGCATTCCTTGTGATGAGACTGATTTTTCTAACAGTTCTTTTTCTTTTATCCATAGTCGGTTTTTTAAACTTGATTTTAATGAGGTTTCTGATGATTCGGTTTTTAATGAGTCGGTAATTAATTCGGGTTTTTTTTTACCCGGTTTTTAATGAGTCAGTTTTTGGCGTCTCGCCTTTTTTCACCATAGGCCGGTTTTTTATTAGTCGGTCTTTTTGAGACTGATACTTATAAATCTCGGGTCTGGTACTTATAAAAAACCGGTTTAAACGGGTCTATCGGTTTGAGGAAGAGACCTAGTCTCCGCTTCATACAATCAACATCAAATTATTATTACCACGTGGATGGCTTGCGTGCCGAACAATTATCACAAAATCACATGATAAACAATCATCTAACAACTCCATTTGTCACTTATGAATATTGAAATCCCATTAGCGGTTGTTGACAGAAATCATTTATACTCGTTTATTTTTCTGTAAATTCACCTGCGTCAATATTTTCATTTCTTCTACAATCATACTCGTGAACTCACACAGTACATAATGGAAATGTAATCGAATTGTCAATATTTGTTTGATATTGTATCAAATCACACCTTTATGCCCTACAGAATATGATCTTGTGGCCTATCAATTAGCATTCAATTATGCTTCAACATTACGTAACGGCGGCATACATAATTACCATGATTAAGGGCAAATACGCATCCTCCAGCTCGAAATATGAATAATTTACCTACGGGTGAATTTTTAATGGCGTAATCTGTTGACATCAGAGAGAGTCAGAAAACTGGTTTGTACCAAAAATATTGGGCGGAATGGTCTCAAAAAAATGGGGGAAGAGGGGGGGGGGGGATGAGTAAACCTGTTCGGTCCTAAGATTTCAAGACCGGTTTTAGGTTTTTATGGGACCCGGTTTTCCCAGCAGTCAATCGGATCACTAAAAAAATCGGCTCATGGTTACAAAAAACCGGGTTAAAAACCGACTCATTAAAAGACCGATTCACCAAAAAACCGGTTTTTAACTCGTCGGAGCCGGTCGGTTTTTAACAAGTCGGTCGGTTTTTTGGTAAATCGGGTTTTTAATGAGTCAGTTTTTTACCGGTCATGAGTCGGTTTTTATGACTATAAACCGGTTTTTTTTAGTGATTCGGTTTTTTCGAACACGGTCCTTGGGAATCTCGGGACCGGTACTAACAGAAGACCGGTTTTAAACCGATGGACCGGTTTTAGGAATAGGCCTAAGGATGGGAGGTAACTTTCTCTTCATCGACTATAGGCATTTATATTTATGTATATGTCATTTCAAAGGAGACGACGAGTACTGTTTTTTCACTTCACCCCTAACTCCGTTTTAGTTTCGATCGACCAGAAATGGAAGGTACTCGTCGTTCCCTTTGATATGATCAAAGTGGATAGTGAAATGATCCCACAAATGACATACATTACAATAATGACATAAAGGCAATAGAGAAAGTAAAGGTCATAAAGGACATACTCATTTTTTATGAAATGGACGAGAGACGACACTTCGGATATCGAAGGGGATGGAGCTCATGTGGCCGTTAGGGTCCAGTAGTGACTGTTACCACCCAAGTAACATTTTAAGTAGCAAATACCAATGTTTTCGATTCTGCCACTATATGAAGTTGCTGCTACGTTTTTTAGTACTAGAGTTGCAACTTCATCGTAAGGAATCCTGTAACGTAGCTCGTGGAACGTTCCAGCATAGCGGCAGTTGGAACATTTTAGTGGCATTATTTTGTGATTTTATTATGGTTCCAGAGTGGTGATTTTTCATAACCTGGGACTTGAGGAAAATGTTGCCACTATATATTACACAAATGCAGGTGAATATTTCGTGTTGGGCACCACAATATGGTTACTACCTAGTGAGAAACTATAAAGTATTTTTTAAGGTAGCGAATTCGTGGCATTACTATCATTAATTCTACTAAAGGTGCTAATATTCACGAATGAAAAAATTAGTACATATTTGGTACTACAATTGGTACCATAAAGAACCAACTACTTCATTGGATAGTTCCAAAAGTTACTACTAAGTCTTCAAAAATGTATCTGCCACTTCATGTTAGACTTGTCAAATGCAATCATTCGAACATACACTACGTTTAGACCGCGGGACTATCTGCGAGATCTAACGAAATCGATCTAACTCTCGACGATATAAACGTATCGATTTAGTTAGTTTTGGACTTGGCTTATCTCTACTTGCGATGCGGAACTGCACTAAAAAAATTGGGACTATGTCGGTGTCATCGCTAATGTTGACGTTGTTGTCGTTTTTTTTTGTTCGGCATTTGTTTTTTTGCAATTTCAGGAAAGCAGTGCGTGATCACGAACAAGAAAAAGCCTTTTTCTGTCGTAAAATTTATATCCATCAAATTTATCTGTGCTGTCAACGAAGAAAGAAGAAGAAGAAGTACCTCTCCGTATGGTCGGTATAAACACTCCACCAACAAGTGCTAACACTAAAATGATTTAGTTAAATCGACTTTTAGTTCCACGGTCTAAACGTGGCCATAGATTTCATTTGAGCGGCACGTAAAAAGATGCCAAAAAAATATAAAAATGATTCTACGCCGGAAATTTTAACGACGCAATCGTAATCGTTCCAATCTTTCTCCGGAACACTACTGGCATCGAATCGCATTTTTTCCCTTTGCCTGAATGATATATTCGCATGCTGGGGCCACTTTAATATACCATTACTTTCACATGCATCAGGAACTGCAGTAAACATAATGCCATTTTTTTCTTTGGTAGCGACCACTTTAAGGCTGCGCGCATGATGGCTCACATTCGCGTGTCGCGTTCACGTGTTTCATGTCAAACGGTTTGAGTCTATGGTTTCCAACCAAAGACGCGAATCTGTCAATATGACAAATGCTCGGCTATTGTCGTATCAACAAATTGAGATCATTATTGTGCTTTAAAATAGATAATTAGGTAGGAATTGAGTGGCAAAACAAACGACTGGGGAGTAGCAGGATGTGCATAAATACACATTTCATACTAAATTATTGGCGTTAATACACAATAATGAATCCAATTTGATGATACGACAACAGCCGAGCACCTATCAAATTGACAGATTCGCATCTTTGGTTACAAACCATAGATTCAAACCGTTTGACACGAAACACGTGAACGCGACACGCAAACGTGTGCTAACGTGCGCGCAGCCTAAGAGCTCGCGTCCACAGCAAACTTTTTAGTTCGCAGAAAAACTAAATAGTTTAGTCAAAAAAATAGAACACACGGCGGTTTATGAGACCGCGCACACAGCAAACTAAACTATTTAGTAATCGCTGTGTGCGCGGTCTCATAAAACACAGTGTGTTATATTTTTCGGACTAAACTATTTAGTTTTTCTGCGAACTGAAAAGTTTACCGTGGGAACCAAAACTGAAAGACACCATTTTATCCACAAAGAAAACTTAAGGCACACAAGATACGAGTAAAACGATGTTCCACGACAATTATGACAAAATTGTACCAGTTGCCACTGGTACGTGGTCGTGACCACTTCATAGTACCATTCAAAACAATAAAGTTCCCAAAGCTACTTCTGCTGCTCTGGCAACTATATAGTAGTGTCAAATGGATGATTTCTGTTACTCCAAGGTGAAAATTTTACGGTGGCAAATTGTTTGCAACTTTAACTTTAAAGTACCATTTTTTAGTAGAAGATACTATATGGTGTCAAACTAAATAATCGCCATCTTTTTAATTCTGTTACAGAATTGAATATCGAAAAGCTTTTAAAAATAGCTATGTTTGAACTATTATGAACACTATGTTATTGTTTAAGCAAATAGGCATTATTACCCAGCAATTTAAGGCAAGGAAACCCTAAATTATTAAAAAAACACAATCTCATTTTATTAATTTCTCCATATTCCACTTCGAAATTTCAAGAATATTCGAAAGGCGTTGTAATTTTTCGAACTACAATGCCAACTTTCACAATGAAATTTCCTTGGCATACAAATTTGTATGCCAAAGAGATAATACGAGTAGTTTTCTAATATGATAATATGAGGTAAATAATTTTTTCCTCTCACGGCTGGCATAGCATACATGTTAGGGCCAAAAACACAACTTAACATGTTTATAGGAAACAGTTCATTTAGTATTGCATTTATTGAATTGCATTCGCCTTCCTAACTTACACATTCACACATTCACATTTGTATTGGAAAAGGGTATAAAATAAAGTACCAGGTACGTCTTGGGGTATACCCGGTTTAAGTTTCGGACGTCCCAAGAGACGACACAAGGTTTGTGGCAAAAGAGTCACAATCACTAATAGGTCCATTCCCCATTTTAGTGACATATTGGTGCCAACATTTTCCCTATTACGAACCGAGTCACCGTAATTGCTACTTTAAAAGGAACTAGGGTTTAAAAACTGGAGAAGAGGCTACGTGATGGGAACCAAAAATGCTAGTTGGGCAAACTTGGCTCCTCAGTGAGCTAAGCGATGGCACGATCATACAGTACCTCAGTTTCGGTGAAGTAGGCGGGGTATTTGCCGCATTTTGCCCCTGTTCATATCTTAGTTATTAAAGAGATCTCGCGTCAGAAGGAAAGACAACGACTTTATCACATAATTTTTTATGCAATAAAGTCACTGTTTCGTGTACACCCTATTTTAATCGCTGTTGACAGTGAGTGCGGAATAGGCGGACTATACTCATTAGAGATCTAAAAAAAAGGAGAAGAGTTACAAAAATGCGTCGCCTTAGTGGGCAAGACATTACTATACTAGCTGAGATGAAAGCCTGACTAAAAGTTAACTGGAACTATTAGTGTCCATTCGACAAATATCTAATGCATGTTCTATGACTTCGTCATTCGCACATTCTAAAAGACCCATTCGTGTAAATGGACTAATAATTGCCTCATTTCCATTAAACATGCAAAGATATCGAAATCATGGAAAATATTTTTTTATAATTTTTCGTAGTAATGCTGACGTGATTGTTTATCCAAACAATAAGCAATTTATTGACAACGACAACGCTGACATCTGTTATTGCATGACTTCCTTCTTAACACCCACATCACAACTCCTTACAAGAAACCGCCAAATTACGAATGGGCATTATACTCGTACATTATATTAATTTTGTATTAACAATAATAGTAAACAAAATTATAAATTTAAATTGATTTAAATGTTACCATTTATAAAGAGTGTGTGACTAGCGAACCAATCACATTTTAAAGTGGCTTATCTACTTTCAGTCTTTTTTTTTTCAAGTCATATCTACAACTACATTTTATATAATACTCGTATGTGCATATTTTATTGAAAAATCTATATAGAATATGGGTAAATTATCATGTGATCAAAAAATTGGTGAAAATGCATGAATGTCGCCAGCTAGTCTCAGTTGTCGCTTGGAAATCGTACGAGATGTTTGTCCTTTGAAAGTGCGTTGACTAACAAAGATTATTGTGTAATATAGTATCTACGGCTGATTTATTTGTGTGGGAAATTTGAAAAATAATCAAATATCGCTTTTTATATTTTTTTTTCGGATTAAAATCAAATACTGAATAATAAATTGGGAAGAATGCAGTGGTACGTGTCAAAATGCGACAAGAACGATTGGATTCTAACACGTTATTGTGAGTTCTTTTGATCTTTAATTGATGATGATTCTCTTGATTTTGATCACTATTTTCGACGTGATAATAATAATAAATAAAGGCAGGCTAAGATACCCAACTGGAAGGCACTGCCACCATTAGATCTATTAAGCCATAGCCTTCACCAATCCAAAAGACCCTTAACCAACCTGTTGAAGGCCAGTAGGTTCTTAATAGCAGCACCCTTAATGAGAGCAGAGCTCATGATGGAATCTCCAAGAAACATGAGCCTGGAGCCAGCAACCACGGGGCATTCGCAGAGAAGGTGTTTGGTGGACTAATTTTCATCGACTTCATTCTAGTAGACATACCCATTTTGTTAAGTGATATCTCATCCAGTGGTGTCCCGTGAGGGAACCAACAATTAACCTAAAGTCCGCTCTGCCCTGGCGGCTAGCTTCTCTGAGACCGTAGATAAGATCTTTGAATTGCCGCAGTCCAGGGAAATTATTTCAGTGCAGCAGCCTTTCGCTCACAGACCATTCCCTCCCCACGGCCTGGCTGTGGCCCAGCTCAGACCGCCGTAGGGTTCAGGTCCGAAAAACTTTTCCGATGCGCCCTGTCAAGCTAGCTCATCCGCAGCTTTGTTGCCATGAACCCGGATGTCCACCCGATTGGTTTTTGTAAGAATCTGAAGGGTACCAAAACACTCTTTTACTAGTTTCGATGAGAGCTTATGTGAAGAAAGAGCCTTAATGGCTGCCTGCAGATAGCGATGTTAGCACTATTAATTTTCTTGTGCAGAATTTCTCTGGCACTGGCCTTAATGGTATGAATCTCGGCTTGAAAAACGCTGGTCCAAATGCCCGTAGCGATTGAGATTCTGGTGTTCGGTCGGTTTTGAGGTGATGACGTTTTACATTTTAACTTTATGGAAATGCTCTAAAATGCTTTAAGTCTCCCAGAAGTTATTTAACACCTAGCAACGATGCGAGAATACATTTGCGATTTGTAATTTGTATGTACATATTTAAATCGGATTAAAGGGATTTCTTATGTAGGCTCATCAAATGTGTATTGCTATAACGTGTAGCTCGTCCTAGTACTGAAAAATATATAAAACACGTCAGCGTAACTCGTAAAATAGCTAAGCTCGGTGGTGGTGGGATGATGTGTAAGAAAAAACTAAACGAACTTTTTTTAAATAATTTTGTATAGGCTGTTCAAATACTGCTTCCATCTTCATATTTTGAGAAATGAATTATTTGAGTAAACAATTTTGATACAGCAGCGTCTTAAGGTTGACATTCGCTATTGAACCGCGTGATTTGGAACCACCACCGAATCACGTGTAGAAAAACTCTTCTAATTCCCCATGTCCCTATGCATGCTACGTGGTTCCACGTCGGTCGGTTCGATCTTAAAACAATTTGATCACGCCTTGATCGAGCGGTTGCAAAACCTATGTGGCGTTATGTGGAAAAAATATAAAATTCATATTCGAAAGCCATTCAGTATGATAAAGTTCATTAAACATTAAGTTTTTTTGGTCAACTTATAGGCTGTACGCTAGACCAACTACCCGCATTAGACCACGCATTAGACCGTCCATTAGACCACGCATTACACCGTCCATTAGCCGCGCATGATAAATCATTATAATCAAATAGATGCCTACGTGGTCTAACGGACGGTCTAATGGACGTTCTAATGCGCGGTCTAATGGACGGTCTAACGGCTGGATGGTCAAGCGTGTAAAAACAGCCATAATAGGGGGTAATCAACATACAGAGACTTATTTCTATGAAAACCACTTCAAAGGTCAAAGGGTGGTACAAAAGTGGTCAACCTAGAGAGGTGGTCAAAATGCAGAGGTGGTCAACTTTGGACGTTCAACTGTATTTTCAAAATGGCCACCTTTTGCGTCTTCATAGGTTTGTAGTTTGCCAGCTAGTAGTCTATTGCAGTACGAAGGGACTTCTTGAAGAAAATTTCTCCATCAAATTTGTTCTTGAATGTTAAAAATTTTCCCGTTCGAAAATAAGATGCCAAAGTACTGGGTACATTTAGGGTACGGCTACATTCGAAGCTATTATTGCTTAAGCTTAAAATTTATAGTTCAGATTGCGATTCTATTACTGCAGCCGCTCGGAAGAACAAGTGTTCATTCGATCTTTTCAGTCTTTTTATACAACCGCCTGAAACACCATTTTCACAAATATGCTCTCCAGGGATAAAAATAGCATCATTGTCAAGGAGCAAAAGCACTTAAAGATAAATTTGCCATCGACAGACTCGTTACATTATTACCTTATTTCTTATAATGCTATTCTCATAACTAGAGACCGGATTATATGCAAATGCATAACTTCATATGCATTTGCATATATTAGCTGTTTTTAGAGGTTTTAGCATATTTCATTGAAAATCCATTAATTTTGCTTATTTTTAGGGAAATTGTTACGAGTCTTCTCAGGATTTTCCCAAATCTCATGTAGTGTGCAAGGGACATTTTGTGTTTATAAGCAAACACTGTGAAAACAGAGTGAAAGCTATGCTATGATGCTTGTGCTGGTGCTGATATTTTGATCGTAAACAATCAGCGAAGAGAAACGTTCGCGTGAAACGTGCTCATGGAGCTTCCCCTACCCATGAGCTTAAGTGTCACCATACACTGTCGAACACGAACCTAGTACAAGTGGACCGGTTTTCTTCAAACCTATGTGAAGTGTATGTGTGTGTCAGAGGACATTTGTACCAGGTTCGTGCTCGAGTTCGACAGTGTATGGTGACACTAAGATCGCATTCGTAATTGTCCGGTGATTTTCGATATAAAACCCATTCATAACACACAGAAAAATGAAGCCAATACACCAATACAATACAGCATTTGAAAATTCTTCTACATCATCAGAACATCGCTGCCATAAGTACTCATTTTTCCCCACATACCCGAGTGTATCAAAAAACTTGAAACTCGAGGCTTGCATTTGAATGGATCTATTCTTGCAGTTGAATGGATCTATTCTTGCAGTTGAATGGATCTATTCTGCTGATTGAAAAAGTTCGTAAAATACACTCTGAATTGCCCAGACAAACTTTAAAAAAAAAAGTTTGAAAACATTCTAAACAACAACCCAGGCTTCGAGTCTCTGTGCCGGATTAATAGTTTTATTAATGGTACAGGTAGAACTTTGCCTGGGACAATATCTGCCAATACAGCACCCATGTTTAAGTATTGCCCTGTGACATCGGTGGACGTAGAACGATCTTTCTCAAATTACAAAACTATTTTAAATGATAAAAGACATAATCTTACAACTGAACACAGAACAATATATTATACTAAACTTCTATAAAAACAAGAGACTGCTAAAACCATTAAATTTGTGACTTATCGTCCCTTTGTTTCTTAATATTTTAAAAACATAATTATCCAATTTTTTTCTTTTATTTTATGTTGCATATTTTCACATTTTACTTGCATATTCTAAGCATTTTACATGCATATTTGCATGCATATTTCAGGCTTTTTATGTTGCATATAATCCGGTCTCTACTCATAACCCACATTGACATTCATCGCCTATTTGACGGTCAAATACTCGACACCACTTTCCGCCAAAGAGTTCATTAACAGCAAAACGTAAACCATTTAAATGTCATTGTCATTGTCAAAGAAGCTCGACGAACCTGGAATTTTTCAATGGCCCGGTATAGTGATCCATAATTCGAGTGACACTTCGCGGCTCATATCCCAAAAAAAGAAAAATCAACATCGCATCAATACTTGTACGAGAATACAATTTAAATTTTTTTGATTCAACCGGTATTACGTTGTATTGTATGTATATCACTTGATATTTCTGATAAAAAATATTTTTCATGTATTGTTCCAATACAAAATTGATTTCATGTGGTCTCTACTAATACACTTTAAAGAAAGCCACCCCCGCATTTTCCTGACGACATGACTTTCTTTACTTTGGATAAAATCACAATTCCGTTATTTGCCACCTCATATGAAGGAATCTTATCGATTGATTGTTAATTCGATAAAAACTATCCATTCAATAAATATCAGATAAGCTAATGAAGATGAATTTTTTGGGGGAAGTACAATATATTACTTTACCAGTTAAGGTGCGGAATGGGTTTGCGCTGATAATTTTGAGGTGGCTTCAGGGAATAATTTTTTGATAGTTTCTATTAAAATAATTTTTTTTAATGGTAAGGCAAGGCTAAAGCTACCACGCAGGGTGGTTTCTGTGAAAAACATAAAATGAATGATTTAACAAAAGTCCAAACTTGGTGTGACTCAGTTTCTGCACTACGTGTGCTTGTGAAGGCGTGCGTTTGTGCATCACCTTTAATCTGATCTAAATAAAAAAATCATAAAAGATCGTATTCAAAAGTTTTTTTTTAGACGATACGATCCGATTCAGATGCGATATCATTTCAAATTTCCCTCAGATTTGTTTGCGATTTGCATCCAATTCGGAAGAGCGTTTAATTCCCTTCAGATGTGTTTGCGATTTGCGTCCAATCCGATCTGCTATAGTTTCTGTGGGTTTGTTTTGTATTCCAGGCTAACGAACGCCGCAAAAAAAAGTTTTTTGATTCCCTCCTTGTAGAACTCTCCCGCTATCTCCTTCGTCCACTTCAAGACCTCTTGTCTCACCTCCTCATCGGTTGAAAATTTGTTTCCACCCATGTGAGTCTTCAGGAATTAGATTGGAAGCAAATTGCAAACAAATCTGAGGGAAATGTGAAACGATATCGGATGGGAAGTAAATCGCAAAAATAACTGATACAAATCTGAATCGGATCGGATCATCTAAAAGAACCTAAATAGTTTTCGATATATTACCACTTGAAAAAAAAAATCCATTCGTCTTTTTTTTCCCCCATAAAGTGGGAATATCTTCATTTTTGTGATGTATTTTGCAAAATATCGGAAAAAAACACTCATCTGTCGAGAACAACACTATGGAATGCATTTGTTGATAATTGAGTTAGCTTTTTTCTCCTTCCGACAGTCGAGAACAAGGTCCGTGGCTTTCAACTGTCAAGTGTTATTGATCGCGCTCGGTGGCCGTGGTCGTTCGGTCACCGCTCTACGATACTAATCTAGAGCTCGGAGTTCAAATCTCGGTGCGATCAAAAACTGCCTGTAGGTACTAATAGAACTCCCACAGTGCTCCGAGCTCGTCAGTATAAAGATGGTGCGGATAGGATGTGCATGCTACCAACTGCACTCCCGAAACGTAGTTATGCTATCGAAACGTTAACAAGGCATAGGAATGCTAGAGATGTTGACGCGCCCATGCCCCTTGAAGCAATTAACATCGTCCCATATGTGACTCAATGCAATTGACAGTCGTCGAGAGTAAAGCACAGACGGATTTTGGGTGTGATGACTCCTCTCCTTATCTCTCTTCTTCCTCGATGAATCGAAGATAATTGTTAATCCCTCGAGACCCAAGCTATCGTAATTCGAATGTACGCTCGTACTATCAACAATTTCCCATCTGGTCCAACAATAAATTCACATATGACCCACATCGTTTGCATTAAGATATTTTACATTATTCTTATTGGCCATATCTATTACGATAAATACACATACACAAAATCTTTTCGGATTAAGTACAACTAGATATGCTGGTTTTAGCATCATGTCATGTGACTTATTATATTTATGGTGATTCTCCTCGACACAAAAAAAGGCGAAAGACTTCACCTGGAGAACAACATTTTAGCGTTGAATGAAGATGATGCAAGCAATTTATTTATTTTTCTGTTTCGGACCTAATTGAAACATGTGACCACAACGATAAATTCAAAATGACTCTATAACCCAAAACAAGTTTTCCTCTTAATATATTCTGTTCTTATGAACTGTATAGAGCATCATGTACTTGATTTGTTATCATGTGATATAAATGGTAGTGTAATACAATATGTAGTGTTCTTTGAAATTAAGTAACAAATATAGATATGAGATACGAAAATAAATCTAGAGTGATAGTGATAGTAAGTAAAATGAAGAAGAATAACAAGCAACTTGATATCATTGGGTACGTTCAGAAGTTGCCGCAAATTCCGCACGGCTTTGGAGCGATTGCGCAACTGCTCAGTCATGCATTTTGGCCCTTGTGAACATCAGCTGTGAAATTTTTCGATTTGTGCGCAATTTTTACGGGGGGTGTTCAGAAAAATTCATCCTCCCTCGACAAACTGATGGCACAGATTATCATTCGCGAACTGTCAACATTTTCATTGCAACTTATCCCTTAATTCTAATGGACTAATATTTTATTCCTTCGTTTTCGATTTTTTTCAGTCAGTTTCCCTTCGACGACAGCCAAGTGCGAGTGCTACTCTACAAAGAATGCGATCGTGGACGACGACTTCTATTCGATTCTAGTGCAATCGAACAAATAACATCAAATGATAAAAACACCGACGAAAAGTCGTCAGTATGTAGTACTAAGATAAATGGAACACGTATTAAGGATACATCTAGCAGTAGTAGCAGCAGTGGTAGTCGTAGGAGTAGCACTAACAGTAGTCATCATTCCAATAAACCATATAGTCCATTCATAGAAGTCTCGAATGGATTTGGATATAAGGTAAGAATAACCTAGACCTAAAGATTTCATTTTGAAGTTTTTGACATGGATATGTCTTTTGGGCGAGGGGTCCAGAACATTACGTTTATGGGTTGGTGGCGGACACTCCACGAGTGTTCCAGATTTGGTGCACCGCGGATCTATCTATACACAGATACATGCAATCTATAATGAAAAGTCCTAAAAATGTATCTCTATGCTGCATGGGAAATCCGCAAGCCGGTCTATGACCAAACGGCGATCTACGTTCTGAACGAACAGAGTTAGCGCTCAATTTTTGATTGAGGTTCTAAGCCCGCGGACACAGCAGACTAAACTATTTAGTTATCACTGTGTACGCGGTCTCGAAAACCACCGTGTGTTCGGGTTTTCTGACTAAACTATTTAGTTTTTCTGCGAACTAAAAAGTTTGCCGTATGCGCGAGCTGTTAGGGTTATGTCAATGTCAATCCGACCAAAACAGAACTCGTTCTCTTCACCAGAAGGAATACTCTACCTTCATTGGTACCACCATTGTTGGAAGGGACGAGACTTACTCTTAGTGAGAAAGCCAAATTCCTAGGACTTATATTCGAAAGGAAGCTTTCGAGGAAAGCAAATATTCAGGAGCGCGTTATTAAGGCAACGGTTAACTGTGTACACATGCAGGAGGGCTATTGGTCTGAAATGGGGCCTACGACCGAAGGTGGTCTTCCGGCTATACGCCCCATTTTAATGTGTAGGGTAATAGTTTGGTGGACAGCGCTTAACAAAGCGTCCTACAAGAATCTATTGGATAAAGTTCAAAGACTATCCTGCAAATAACAATCACTGGTGATCTCAAGACTATACCGACTGCAGCGCTTGGTGTGCTGCTTAATTTGCTTTCATTGGGTATCCTAGCTGAACAGATGGCTGCGATAACGGCCATCCGACTTCGGGAAACAGAACAGTGGACAGAGTCTATCGATGGTCACTCTGCTATACTGTGCAATTTTGATATTCCTGAGGAAACGGATTATACCCTTCCGATGTACTGCCTCGATAAAGGCTACACTAGCTTGATACCTTCGAGGCAGGATTTGGAAGTAAATAGTACTTCAGAGGTGAAAGTCGTCAACTTCTTCACTGATGGCTCAAAAACGGAAGAAAGGGTAGGCGCTGGTGTAATCTCAAATTGGATATTTACTTTGGATATTTACTCCGCCTTCCAATTGTCTATAGGCGGAGATCACGGCGATTGCTGAAATGTTAGAATGACTGGGTCGTAATGTCGTGTCTGCAAAGGACATTACGATCTACACCGATAGTCAGGCGGCGATTAAAGCCTCCAATTCGAAAGTCGTAGTGAGATGTCGCTCTGCTCTGTAGAAGCTCATTAATTTTTCAACATCACTCTGTGCTGGATTCCTTGGCATAGTGGATTTAGCGGTAACTGTTAGGCCGACGAGCTGGCTCGGGCGGGTACGACCTGTGTGGACATGTGGCGTCTTCGTACTATCAGAATCAGAATGCCTAAGAAGTATGCAAGAATCTAGTCAAGACGAGCACACTCGGCCGTGTTAATGTCGGATGGCTAAACGGTAGTACTAGAGAGAAAGGATCTCAGAAAGATCGTGGGGATCATCACGGGATATTACTTGATGTGTGCGGCTTCCATTCAATGACTATAGCAGAAGCTGTGCGGATGAGGAGGAAGAAGAAACAATACTTCACTTCCTCTGCACGTGCCCAGGTCTTTGCTAGTAAAAGAAAGGAAACTCTGGGGTCTTTCTACTTTTTTGACTTAGATAACTTGAAAGGCGTGAATGCTAGCTATCTGCTTCGCTTTATTGACAGATCCGGATCATTTGACCATTTGACGACTCGGCTTTCGCGATTTTTGAACTTATGAGGTATCACAACGGACCCAGTGTGGTCATGTGTGCTCTGCTCTGCACGGCAGCCTCTCTAACCTAACCGAACCAAGTAGCCGCAATTCATTGCGGATGATATGTGATTTGATATTTGTATTATTTGTACTATATATTTGTATCTATACATGATCTTAACATAACGACCTTTCAAATCTTTCTCTTTACAGCACTGTCGTCCCCACACATCCGACATTTCCAGTATCGGTGAAATGGTGTTCGGCGCATTGGCCATGTCATTTCGTGGCACATCGTTGAAAGTTCACTGGCTGCAATCGCCGTCTCGAATGCTTTGCTCTCAAGTGTTCCTGTCGCCCGTGCAAGCACTGGGCTTCGTTCAACCGTGCAGTGTATCGTCCTCGACGACGGCTCTGATGAGCGAGAATTCCATTGAAACGACATCCATCAGCTCACTATCAATGCCATTCTCGGTTTGCGTAAACGAAAGTCTCGGACTGATGGGCGAACGAGCCCTCACCCACCCATTGGACGTTCCGTCGGCGGACCTCAATAGTACAGATAATGGACGCATCTATTCGACGTATAGCATGGGCGACTCCGGATACTCGGGTACCGACTACTGGACCACGTCGAATTCGTCATATTGTCAGTATTCGACGAGGAGTAGTATAGGTTCGGTGTTTAGTGACCAGGAGAGTTTGCGAAAATTGAGCGTGGACTCGTCCTCGCAATTTGGTGATAATCCGTCGAGTAGTAGTAGCCGATCGAGTGATGGAAGCTTTCAGCGACGGATCTCGCGAAACATTCTCACCTCGTTCGAGAACCGAAATTCAAATAGTGATTTTATCGGATTCATAAGTGATCAATATCAAAATAATAATACAACGAATGGCGGAAGTGATGGCTGTGTTATCAGAAGTAGACGATATAGTGATACAAATGGTACGCATAGTAATCCGGAGATTAGACGACGAGGTGCAAGTGGCGAGGGAACGCTTAGCGCAACGGGTCACAGTCGATATAATGCTAAACGGCCCAAGCTCGGAATGGCTGTGTGCATCACGATGAGTTCCCAGTTCGAGAAGGAAATGGCTCAATTCTGCAGTGAGCATGTTGCCTTGTTGGAATCAATGTTGTACAGACTACGCGCGTCAGCCGAAGATGCTTATATAAATAAGAAGAATTTTTTACAGGTAGTCCTGCTTATTCTTAATATATTTTGAAATGTAAATTAAAGGCATTTAATTTCAGATAATGTTCGTGGCATGGAAAGGAGCCGTTCGATGGATAAGTGACCTGCTCACAGCGCCCCGATTACCATGTCCAGTGTGGATGACACTAAGTAGTCCGGGCTATGCCAATTCCAAAAGTCTGACTGAACATTTCATGAACGAACTGTGCTACCTGCTCTCCCAAGCTGATACGAAAGACACAAACTTGTAAGTATGCATAATTTCATTAAAGTGCTCAGGAGGGGTGGTCATAATTGTTTGTTTTCGCCCACTCAGTTTCATCAGTACAATGCTGACGGCAGTTCTAACCCATCATCTCGGTTGGGTGTCAACCGTGGCGGCGTTCAATGCCAAGTCGAAATCTCAGACAACGGAAATCATTAATGAACAAAAAGCACGCCTGAATGAAATCTCACGTAAGCATCCGTACAATGCACTGTGGGCTCAATTGGGCGATTTATATGGCGCCGTCGGGAATCCACCGAAAATTTCTCGGACAGTTATTTATGGCACCGAGCAGCGTCAAGTTGAAAAAGTGTTGAACGTTCTCACCTATTTCATTCGATGTAGTGAGGTGCGAAGAGTGTCCAAGAGCGAAGTACTCGACCGGGAGCTCATAGAAGACGCCCTGAATGGCAACATCAAACGCACGGCCGAAGCACCCAAGATGAAAGTTGGACTGAAACGGACTCAAACGTGCAGTAAAAATCTCAGTCAAGTCGATAGCAATGAAGAGACATTGGATGTAACGGAAACACTAAGAAAGCATGTTATGAACGACATTCCCAACGTTTTAGCGTATCGTGATTCGCGTTTTGTTAAACAAGAACTGAGGATCGGTAACTACCTGATGGATACAGGAATCGAAATGAATTCCAAGCAAAAATCCGAATTGAAAATTTACCAAAGCAAAGAGAAAATTCACGTGATGCTAACAACCCCCGAAAATGTAGCGATTCCTGTTGAGTCGTCTACGAGCGCCAGCGAGACTGTGATGTGTGCCTCTCCTGTGGAAGAGGGCATCGAAATTAAACCAATCGAAACAAAAGCCATATCTAAGAAAACTTCACTGACTGAATTATTTGGTAAGATCGATCCAATCAAGGAGGGTCTCAGTTGGGACGACTTGGACAATCTGCAACGGCGAGACTCAATTCAGAACGAAATCTATCCGAATAGTCGCGTGGAGGCGAGTACCAAGAAGAAACCATTGTTTCTCAAACGATCCGCCAGTCTGTATGTTAGACCCGAGAAATTGGAAAGGAGTCACGCCCATTACATATCAGAAAATGGCGAGAAGTGTCAGACGAGTTTATCCGATCTGATTACAGCCAACAATGTGGGCCAGAACAATGAGCGATTCACTTGGGGCATAGAGCGTATAAAGGAGACGGTGAGCCCCGAGGAAGAGCAACATTTCGAACAAATGAAGAAAATCGTCGAACGCGAGCAGACGTTGCGCGCTCCCAACAATGTTGTGTTCGTGCTGGGCGATAACGAGACGCTCGTCAACATCAAGAAGAGCACCGATAATTTGCTGCAGAATGAGGTCATTCCGTCGCCATCAAACACGGCCACTACGTCAATGCCCAAGTGCACTTGCAACCAACACAAAAAACATTCCGGCGTCAAATTCAATTTCGAACAATATCCTCAGATTGCTACAAATTATATGAAAAATAAAAATCTTGACCTATCCAATTACGATTTTCTCGAGAAATCGTCCAAACTCGATCGTATTTTTAACACAGAGGCGACAACAAGTACATTCCCCGCAGGTCAGTTAGCGTCCAAAGCGGACACACTGACATCAACGAAGTCCACCAGCCAAGAGCAAGAATGCGAATATTGCACAAGACGTGGCGGTCGAATGCTACAAACTCCGTCGAATGCCACCGAACTGGAATATGAAATGAATGAAAATTACACGACCGGATCTCTGATGCTGTCAAACAAGTCGGAAAGTACGCAAGCAGGCGTGAGCGACATGGCGAGAAGGGACAATGTAAACGGCAATGTTTTAGGGAAACGCGAGCCCAGCGAAAATGGATCGAATAGTTGCGCGTCCATTGGTTTGAAAATCGTTCCCGTGCTGAATGTGGAGAAGGAGAAGAATGATTTGGAAATAGTCCAAGTTCCGGTGCCGGCCACCGAGGATGATAGTGAAAAGGATCCCGAAGTTCTAGTTAAATCCGGTTTCATTCCATCTCTGTTTACGGGCGTTTCGAATCACTACATTTCAGATATGGTGTTGCAGGTGTGTAAACATTTTCAATAGTCTGTTTAAGGGGGGAAATTTGTTCTAATTTGGTACTTTTTTTTCTTCTATTTCACAGGGCACACTAGCGTCGCCCGAAACCTGGGAACATGATCTCAAGCAGGAATTGTCTCTCTCCGCGCATTGTTCGTCGTTGATTGCAACACCAACGGAGAATATAGCTGTTGTAGCGGATTTAAGTAAATGGTAAGTGGCTTTTGGTTTCTCATCGAAAGCTTTACACTTCATTGATTGAAATTGAATGTGTCAAGTCTATCGGGGGCTAACAATGAAGGGAAATTGAATTGTTGGCATTCGACTTGTGTTGTATTTCAAATTGTTGGATGGATGCCAAACTTAGAGATCATTAATGCATTGCAAGTAATCACCAGTGCCAGACAATGTACTGAGTTAAATGCGCCGAACGTATGATGCTTTCGCTATGGAAACTTAGTTTGCTGAGGGTCTGATTTGTTTTTATGGATTTCAAAGTATTTTAGGTTATACAGTTCTATCCAGCTACACTAATGGTACTAAATAACTACGCAAATATTTACCTACAGGTAGATGAGATATTATTCAATTCAATTGGATTGACGCCCTCTACTCTACCTACGAAAGGGCCACTAAGGCCTTGTGGATATGCAGGCAATATGTAGACAAGACGTGGGGAATCAAACCCTCTATAGCCCTCTAGATTTACAAGGCTATCGTCACACCTATAGGTATTAGAATATGGTGCAGCAGTCTAGTTGTAACGATTGCCGGTAGAAATATTGTCGGCGAATTTGCATGGAACGGGACATTCCTACGCAAATTGCCTAGACACACCCCGGGTGTTCTGCTGTGGATGCGGAGCTTCTGGTATGCACAGATCCCATTATGATCGTTGTGCACTAGCAAAAAACTCGCAGCGTCGGAGACATCACTCCCAGCCGAGAATCTCAAAAGGGGTCCAAGCGGTCAACTTGCTTTCGAGACCTTCCACTAAAGGTCAATGCACACACCGAACGACCTCATGCTTGCTGCGCAATCTGGGTCGGAATGCCCTGATTTTCACAGTTCACCTGACGTACCACCTTTACCGGACGAATTTTCTCACCGGACATACCTTTCTCACCGCACATATCTAATCCCTTGACTGCCGAAGCAGAGAGCCAGACTTGCGCCTCCAGCGAGCTACTGTCGTGCGGATCTACGGATTCATCCGCTACTCAGCCAAAGGCATTTAGGATTTTGAAGTCTTACCCTTCCACAACTAAATCTACATCCACAAACCTTATGGTACTGAAGTTGAACCCCACTCACTACAGTTTCAGACCGCTACATGCGCATCCTTTAGTGTTATTACTTAGAGCTTTGCTGAAGCGGTTGTGATGGATAGCCGTTATTCTTGGGAGCAGTTTAGTTTGGAAGTGACAACTGCTGATGGTACGTGCCATACAGCTAAAGGTAAAATCCTGGCAAACGTCACGTTTCGTGGACGTACCAAAACTCTAGAGTTTCTAATAATGCCAACTCTCAGTCAAAACTTGTCGATTTTGTTCGAAGTTTCAACTTGGCTCCTGGCTTGTTTGCTTCGTCTCAATAGATTGTAATGAACCACCTGTAATAAACCATATTATGGTCTGGTAGTGCTGCTTCCACTGGCGAATCTATGGCAGCACCTGATGAGTAAGGATCTGTCGGTGGTGCGGAACCAGAGGCCGAGGGTCCCATTACACCTGGACCCCAATGCGAGCGCGAGGGCAATCGAGCCATCCGCCAACCATTCCATCCTTATCGCTTCATTTTTTTTATTCCCCATTTTTACCTCCCTTGTTTGTGTTGTCTTCCCCAGGTCTATGCATTTTTGTTAATACGTAAAGGACAGGGGCAACGAGCGGTGAAGACCCCGCCCCCATCTCCCGAACTGAGATACAGCAAGCATAGACCGCTGCTTAGCTCGTTAGCCTTTTTCGCCGCCAGATGGTACGGCCCGACCTTCACGGCCATTATGCTACCTAAGGCTCCGTCCCACGGGCATCTCCTGATGCCCACCAAACCGTCCGTTACAAGATATTGGAAATATCGTCCGATGACTTTGCGATTTGTAACAATTTTTATTGGTTGAGGAAGGCTTAAAGTGAGGATGGGGGTTGTGGGCATGGTCTGCTCACTAGCTATTATTAACGCGGAGCCCCAACGCCATCAGGGGGCTCCCGTGCTAGTACCCGGGACGTGTGCAGGGACTTACTCGTTTGTGTCGGCACTTAGGCCGACGCGTGATATATTTTTTTTGCAACGATGACGAGGCAGAGTGTTTTATTAAAACCCCGCCCACACTACCGGTAGCCGAGCTAGTTATCGAGTACGCGTCACCTCTGGTCACTGCGGAGGAGGTCTGAACGACCATGCCCACAACCCCCGTTCTCATTCTGAGCCTTACTCAACCAACAAAAATCGTTACATGGTGGAGTAGAGCATTTACTGCTGCTGGCAAGACCGTCTTAGTGTCACCATACACTATCGAACTAGATCTCGAACATGGTACAAGTGGACCGGTTTTCTTTACGTTTATGTGAAGTGTGTGTGTGTGTGTGGCTTGAGCTATTCAGTGGACATTAATACTATGTTCGTGATCGAGTTCGAGTTCGACAGTGTATGGTGACACTTAGGCAAGGTTCAGTGACTTGCATCCCTAATGGTGACATGGGCTATTCGCTCTTGCCCATCTAGCGCTCTTGAAGTATTGCTCAGCCTGCAGCCGATACACTTAAAAGCGGCAGCCAAAATGTCAATCGTCGCACTTGACAGCGTGGCTACAAGAATGCCATCTGACCATCTCATGAAGGAACTTTCATGCAAGCAACGGTTCACAGCCGTAATTTGGAACAGAGAACGCTGACAAGATAAATATGCCAGTCTTTCCGTACACACCATTAAGTGGTTCACGGATGGTTCGAAAACCAATGAAGGTACAGGGGCAAGCATTGTGGGCCCCAGTCATCGGGATTTCATATCTCTCGGAAAGTTCCCCACTGTCTTCAAGGCAGAAGTGCATGTCATCGAGGCATGTGCTGAATTATGCCTGAGGAGCGGCTATTGCAACAAGGATTTAGCAATATTCACTGACAGCCAGGCGGCCATCAAAGCGCTTTCTTGATAACCTGGAGGATGTGTCGGGGGGAGCTGCTATACTTTCTGAACTCCGGTTGGATCTAGGCATCCTGTTATCCCCTGTTAGTCCAACCCACTTCCTACAACCGACTTTGCCGGAGTTTGTGGTTGCAAAACGGCGCACTAATTGGGCCATAGCAAGTTATGCTTCAGTTAAAAAAAATAAATAACTGGCGCAACAGTCCAATTTGAACCACGGCCTCGAGATGAGTTAGCACCATCTCATTTTCTAGATCGTGACGGTTTTTTGTGCAGAGGTATGTGATCAGCAACACGCTCAACCGAGTTATTTACCCCATAATGGGTACTCATTTAACAGCTGAGTGGGCTCATAGTCCGACACGTAAATCCCCGGAATCGAACCGGGGCCCAGTGCGTTGAAGGCGAACGTGCTAACCGTTGCGCCATCCGGACTACAACTTCAGTTACCACCTACATATATACCAACCCATGGGAATTGCCTTTAGATTTGGGTGTATTTTTATCCTTAGTATGAACGGAAGTGCAAAATTTCCAATATATCAATAATTGCATATGTTGAAAAATACAGTCGTTAATGTTTTTGTGTCTGTTTTTTCTTACAGGGACGTCAGAGTGGTCACATCACAAACAACGCATCTGCCCTACAACGGTAGCAGTGCTGTACGGCCCGTAGGAATGTCACAGTTAGTCTCTACAATGCTCGAAACAGTCCATGCAATGCGAAAGTCCGGCGTATCGCCGTATGAGGTAAGCATAACACCCTGAAAATTATTTAAATAAAAATTTCATATGAAAGTTAAATTTAACAATTTTTCTAATTTTTTACAGTGCATGTCCTACATCGAATCAAAACTCCAAGAAATGTATTTACAATCCGAAGCACTCGCTGCATTCCTTTTGGCCACCGATTTTTGTTCAATGAATACAATAACGTCGGCTCTGAATTTGTCGGCGAACGATGTACCGCTCTTGCTATCGGTTGCATCCATCCATACACCTCAGGTGACAAAAAAGTACGGTATTAGCTTTAGGTGACATTGTTGCCAATTAGGTTGGTTATAAAACAACCAAAAACGAATGATATTCTGTAAATAATTGTATATTATCGATAATATGTGATTAATTTATGAACTTTAGCTGTAAGAGGTTAGGTCTTTTAAGCCTATATCATTTAACGACTAGAATTACGATAGTTTAAAAAATTTTGAATTAGTTTGGAAAATACTCAATATCGGATATTTTTCATGTGATATAGAAAATTCGTTTGCTATGAAAAACAATAATTGAATTAGACTATAGTCTTCACACATTTACGCACAATCCACCACATATCGCACACTAAAGGAATTTGTACTAAAAATGGTATTTTTGAAGATTTATCTGAAAAAAGATTGAAATTCATCTTTTATGAACTTTTCTGGATGCCATATGAATTTTTGTAGTCATGGATTTCAAGAGATTCAGTTGATATGGCCAAATGTTAACATTTGTCGGGTTGTTGCAACGTAACGACATGCGGAAGTGAAGATTCAGTGAATTATCTTAGATAGGCCTATTACAAATCAACGTTCCTTAGAATATAAGAATTATCATATAATGATTAGTTTATAAATATTTATTTATATAATGCTATGGTGAGATTTGATTTATAATGTTATATGTATTTATCAAGGCTAGGAATTCGCGCTTTATCATTTTGCATATGATCGTGTCGAATAAAATGAAAAACTTTTTTATACAAAACGAAATGTGTTTTAATATTGAATAATGGCTAGCATTGGGTGTTTGAAAATACACTGGCATTATGCATTGATAGATTTGGGGTGTCCATCAGTTTTGCTGACTTCTCTTCACTTTTTATCAAATTAATGTACACAGGTGAGTCAACTAGAGGCCCACGAGAAAAGTAACTATTTGAATAGGTTCGTGGCCGGGGTCGCCCCAGCGACCACTCGCTTGTTAAATAGACGCTCTACCCATCGAGCTACCGCGGCCATATATCGATGCAATTTCTGCAAGACAATTTGGATTTTGTTGGCGTTATTCTTATTTTTGCCAACCATGAAACCACTGTGAGACGGCATACTTATTGGACTAGTAGGTTCGATTGGTGAACTTGATAAATTTCTGAGATACCCTTCAATCGGTTGCAACCAGTGGCTTACTTATATTGTACATATATTACTTATGCAAGGGTCGGTTTCTCGGTTTGTAATAACAAACTGCCGGTTGACACAGTTTGGTTTTCTCAATGTGTGGTTAGCGTTTATATCCGACGATTTCTCTAACCTGCACCTAACATCTGGTTAAAAGTTTATCGGAGCGACAACCCCAAGCAACTGATACCGGTTGTGCTGAAATTTTGGCAGCCAGAACTATTTAATTTTTGACATTCAACAATTAAACTGGCCATAAAAAAACAAAATTCTGGAAATTCATTGGATGGAAGCGGATTTGGAGCAAACTCAGTCGCAAACCATGATGAGAGACGGTACAGACATAAGGCTAAATTACTTCACGATTGTTGAGGTTGCACAAAACGAGCCTAAAGAAATGTGAAATGTATTGAATGGAGCTAATAGCCCAGGAAATGAATGTTCAGTTGGGGGAGGGGGGTTTCTGTCATCAGGTCCAAACATATTTTCGGCCGACTTCATAAGGCTTCGTTTGTAAATTTCAAGCATTTTCACTGCATTCAAATTCTGCGTGAAAAGCCACGAGCAACCAAATCCCCGCTCTGATAAGCACCCTCAAACATTTACTTTTACCGGATGTTTGACAGTGCGCTGAATGAAATCGGCACTGCTTCCCAACCAGGCACGCTTCACTGGAACCCACGCCCAAAAAGTTGCTTCATCCGAGAAAATAGTTTTCGACCAATCGCGATCCTTGTTTTCCTTCGCCCAGTTCAGGCGTTTTTCCATAGGGGTTGCGCTGAGAAGAGGTTTCGAGCTCGTAGAACGGTATATCAGCTTGGCTTCATGTAAACGTCGCCTTATCGTGTCGAGGCTGACATGAATCTCCCCTGGACGTCGCTCTTGTTTTCCCGCGTTCAGGAAGAGCATCAACATTTTTTGTCTCTTTGTACCTTTTTACCCGCTTCTCAATGAAATTCTTTGACTTTTTAATAACTTTAGCTGCCGCGGAATATGATAATTT
The DNA here is from genome assembly GCA_964017055.1 of Chloromyia formosa. NCBI lineage: Eukaryota > Metazoa > Arthropoda > Insecta > Diptera > Stratiomyidae > Chloromyia > Chloromyia formosa. The sequence goes on from OZ024814.1 coordinate 146,072,088, forward strand.
CGGTCCTCTTGCATGCGTGCCTCAAAGCGCTTCGCGTACGTGGAACTCATTTCGATAAATGACTGCTCACTTCGACGTTTCGAGCAAATGTATGTAAATCAATCGTAATGGTACGATCCTGCAAAGAAAAAAATGGAATATTTTCAATTCTACTATTAAAAACCCCGCCTCCAGACTGTAGCGTCTCCCATCATTTTTACTTATTTTTTATAGTTTAAGAGATAGATGTTCGAAAGTTTGCTCAATTTGAAAATTTCGTTTAAATTACGAGATTTACTTGTATAACACAATCGTACATACATATATGTTATTCGACATGGAGGTGGGTAATGTGGAATGTGCGGAAATTGCAGACCTCGGTCTCTTTTCTAATTCTTATTTGTGATGTGTAGGCAAACGCCTTCAGTTGGAAAGAATAAAGGTGTGACAATTGAGCAAAGCAAGTAGACCGCCTGACTTATTTGATAGAAAACCAGCAAAACGGTCACCACTCATCATAAAAAGCTCAACTTAGTCTCAAATTATTCAGTTTTCAGTTGTTGTAGAAGCAACGCCTACTGGCGTGCAAGGGGTTTGGTAGTCCTTAGTCGTTGCTGGTGAACGGGTCGTTCCGGTGCGTAGAACCGGCTGAAAGAATTGATCCTATGACAAAATGGAATAAAACCTGTAGTGGACGGTTTGGTGGGCATCCAAAGATGCCCGTGGGGACGGAGCCTAAGGTAGCATAATGACCGTGAAGGTCGGGTCGTACCATCTGGCGAAGGGAAAGGCTCCTCAACGAACTAAGCAGCAAACTATGCTTGCTGTAGCTCAGTTCGGAAGAAGAATGCTCATCAGTTGCTCCCATCGATCTGCAGGTGGAAGCAGCACAACCAGATCAGAATATGATTTATTAAAAACCTTTTTTGTTGAAATTTTGTATTTTCTCCTAGAATTAATAGTTATGGAGCTTTAGAAAAAAAGAGCCAGTTGCTAAAAAGCTCCTAACCGCTTTCTCTCTCTCTCATCATACAGGATTTTGTATAGGCAATTTTCAACAGGGGATATTTCAGCGTTTATTGTCTGCGCTTATACCCACTTGTTTAGACTTGGTTTTGCCGTTTACTCGGTTAACTATTCATCCTACTGATATTCCAGATATCTCAAATTAAAGCTAATCAATTTATCTACAAAGTAATTTGATGCCTTATCTCAAGAGATAAATACTTTGTTCGAGATTCAATAACAAAATAAAGATTTTTAATCTTTGGAGGAAAATTTTCCAATTTTTGAAGAGTTATTTCTCGGAATATTTTTCGCATATTGATATAATTTCAATACCGAATTTTAGGAAATACTATATATTGCTTTTTCAAAGTTGTTGTACCCAATAGTTCTTCTGTAGGATACATACTTTAGTGTACGGTGACCATACGTACAGCATTTCGCTGTACATTACAGCATTTTGACCGCCTGTACAGCATGAAGAAATGTACAGCAAAATGTACAGCATTTACGACTTTTTCTCGTTTCTGCTTCTCGACCTACTTAAATCGCCATGAAATTCCTTGCAGCCGCACCTGCTAGAACTACGCTGCGAAAAATCAACGAAGGTGATTAGGAGGAGTAGAGAAGTGAGTGGGACATACCGAGTTTATGACACAATGTCGTCAATTTCCGTATGAAATTCGCGTTCAATAATTCAATACAATTATTGTTACTACTTTATTAAAATAATAATAAGAAGAACTCATTTTATAGTAAGTTTGACTCGTATTTAGTAGTTATTAATTAAGTTAGTGGTGAATACTATTCTACTTCTATTATGTACTTTTTTAGATTGCAAAATGTCGAACAAGCGGAGAGCAAATAAATTTACTGAAGAGCTACAGAGAGAATTTAGTTACATAAAAAAAGCAAAACAGAAGGAAGTGTAGCTACCTCTAGTAAACTTTCTACATATTTCCGAAAAGAAGAATTTGGCGATAAGGAAAAAGAATTAGCGATTTCGGAAGCAGTTTTTTCCTATCATACCATTATACACAACCAAAGCTTCCGTTCAATGGATTGTAAAATACATCAAAATTAATTCAAAAGCTGTTCGAACAAAAATTTCCGTGTGGTCGCACTAAAGCTGAAACTATAATTACAAAAGTTTTAAAAGTTCATTCACTGGAAAAATTAGAGTTAGAGTTACAATGTATAGACTTCCTATCTATATATTCGGATGCCTCAAACCACAAGGACTTAAAACTTTTTCCTTTCTTGATTAGATATTTTGACTTTAACTCAGGAATTAAGATTAAGTTACTCGAATTTATTTCATTGCCGGGAGAAACCGCCGAGTTGATTTCTAATTCAATGTTAGATATTTTAACAAAATTTCAAATAACTGAAAAACTAGTTGCATACGGTGCAGATAACGCAAATACAAATTTTGGCGGAGTTGCAAGAAAAGTTAGAAACAACATATTTACCAAACTGCAAACTTCTTTAAACCAAAATTTATTAGGCGTTGAATGTGCTGTACACATTGTGCATAATGCTATACAAACAGCAGCAGATTTGCTTCCAATTGATATTGATCATGCTGTTATAAAAATATATGGATATTTTCATATATACACAGTTAGAGTTGAATCCTTTAAAGAATTTTGTATGGAGGCTGATGTTGCATATAAAAAAAATACTAGGGTACAGTAAAACCCGACGGCTAGCCTTAATGGCTGCTGTGGAAAGGATTTTACAGTTATATGTACCGCTAAAATGGTATTTTTTGTCAATAGAAAAATGCCCGGCGCCATTACTAAAATTTTTTTCAGACGAGTCACCAGAACTTTGGTTAAAATTCATACACAACCAGGCTGCTATATTCAATAATACTATTAAGAACATTGAAGGTGATAAAAATACTATTTTGAGCGTATCTAATGAAATACAATCTTTAAAAAATAAGTATCAAAGTAGCGTTGATAAGGACTTCATTCCACTAGGAATACGTAACAACTTACTGGGCAATTTTCAAAAAATGGATTTAAATGACAGTGATTTATTTGATGAAGTTAATTTTTTAAAAGTATACGTGAGCCAGGAAAAAATTCTGAAGTGGAATGAAGACATGGTTTCAACTGATTTAAAATGGATCGAAATTTTTCAACATTTTACACAAAACAAATGTAAAATAAAAATGTATTAAAAATTGTTCAATATGTGCTGTGTTTACCGGGGACCAACGGAGCCACAGAAAGAGTGTTTTCACTTATAAACAATCTTTGGACATCCGAAAAAACTCAATTGAAAGTGGAGACATTAAAAGCTATTTTAATAGTTCGTATAAAATTCGATTGTACCTGCGAAGAATTTATGAAATACATATATGTATTTCAGAAAATACAGAGTTGTTAAAGAAAATTCATTCTTCCGAAAAGTGTTTATAAGTATACACATTGTAACAATTCAAATACATATATTGTGCGTTTATTAATACAAATTTCTTTTGTTTTACTAATTTTACTAAAGGTTTGATCGCTACTACAGTAGGTTAAAAATTACTTTTCTTTGCGGAAATGCACCCGTTTATAACCCGCAATATTTCTAAAAATCGCAAAATCTATTATTGCTTCTGACAGCCGATTGTATTAAAAAATTTTATTCTGCGCATCCAACATTAGATCGTTTAATAATACATATATGTAAGACAACATTATCTTAAATACAGCTAAGCTAAATGATAGGTAAGTGTTTTTTAGGCGGTGCGTACAGCATTGGTCGCTCAGGAATCTGGTCACCTTACTTTAGTGGGTATTAAGAGATCTTTGCATTTTTTGCCTATTATGCTAATTTTAAGTTAATTGGTTTCTTTCCATTTCCCAAATAACTGCTAATCCTACAGACGTTGCGTGTATTTCAAATTAAAGATAATTGAATTGCCTATTAGATTCCGGACAAACATGAGTACTTTTTTCGATATTTCACAATATGCATCACCAAAACGGACAATTTCCGCTTTTCGGAAAGTATTTTGCATGTTCGAAGAGCTTTTCTTCAGAAAAGCTAACAAGTGCGGAAAAGCCTTATGTATAAAATTTTAGGAAACTCAATTTTTTAAAAAATAGTAGACGACTTAGTTAGTTTACATTAGTGTTTCGTGAAGTCCATTTTTAAAGCATTTGGGCCCTTTTTCCATAACTATCATATATAACCTAATGATTTCAGCGACAAAATCTTCGGCGACTTTGTTCACCTTAAGGACCACGTTCTCGCGGCAGTCGGTTCTACGCACAAGAGCGACCCGTTCATCAACAACGGCCAAGAGCTGCCACACCTCTTCAACGCCCAAAGGAAAGTATTGTATGTATGTGTTTTCGTATCTGTCAGTATCGATTTGTTATCTTAATTGGGACCTCTTTCGGCGTAACTGCTCTGAATTCTCCTCAACCGCGCCGGCATCGAAATCGACCCTGGCCCATGGATCTTCTGTGTCTGCAACAAGATTCTGCACCCTAACACCACCTCAGTGAGATGCAACTGCTGCATTGATGCCACCTTAGGAGCTGATCCTGTCTAACATATCACAGGTAGTGGGATTAATCTTTTACCACTGCCCAATGCGAGCAGGGTGCATGACGAAATTGCTTAAAGGAAAAAACCGGGGTGTTTTCAAAATTCACAAAGTGAAATGCATACGAATGTCATACAACGACATAATCTCTATATATAAGGCGTCTCTCATGCAGGCGACATGAAAACAAACACACTTACGATCGTACAACATTTTATTGTATATCACAGCACTTATCATATTTGAAATTTGTTCACTTAACTAAATTTTATGCTAAATACAATGCATACCTTACTTTATACAACGTAGTCCCCAAATTATATTTATATGATAGATAAATTATGCAATGAACTTATAACAGTCGATAAATTTGGCGCTGTGCTTTTTTTTTCTCGGAAAAATATACACAAAAATGAAACAAACAAAATGAAGTAACGCGATTATAATGATAACAGAGATATTTTCCGGTTTTAAATAAAATTACCAACAGCACTGAACGAATACAAAATATTATTGAATAACTACAACACTATAACAACATAAGAATAAAGACGTCACATAGCATCTGTTCTGGAAAGCCAATAGCCATGTAAAATCACAGCTCTCACTAAGCCTGGCTCAATTCATATTCCCGAGTAAATTCTAATATACACTTCATTATAAAAGTACTTATCTAGTTTGAAAAAAAATAGACGTCCTTATATTGGAATGCATCGCATCTTATGGAGTTTAGATGTTCGACGTTGGGCTTTGAAGACGACTTCATTTTCCGAGGTTTATAATTCACATAGCTCCTAACACATCGTATCATGTCAAAATGGAAGTGAGTCGTGGAAAGACATTAGGAAGTATATTAATTTAAAATTAAATTGTTGAATTATTTACTTATCAAAAAAGATAGCCACTTTATCAGCAAATATTCGCGATAGTCACTTCTAAATGTCTTTCTTATTTAAAGTGGCAGTTGCCACGGCGGCAACTTTTGTCTCAAACTCAGCATTCTTCATATTCTCTTCTTTGAAGTCATTATTCAAAAACACCAGATTACTTTTTTCCGACAAACTTTTCAGACTATTGCTTGTTATCAAATTCGATTGAATATTATTCATATTGAGATTTTTTATGTAGGGCATAGTCGTGGCTGAATTGATAGCAGGGGTGGAAGTTGCAACCGTTGCCGCCGTCGTTGTTATGATATTAGCCACTGGTCGTAAAATATTCTTCGATAAAGGCTCCAGCGTTTGCGGTGTAATCCAAAATCGACGAGCCGTCAGCATAAATGAATCTTTGATGGCCGTTATAAAGGAGAATATTTTGGAAAGGATTGTTGTTACGGTGTCATATTCATTTGGTATTATTCCGTCTACGGAACTTTCAAAATAACTAAACATTGGAAACCAAATTCGTGTGCGTGTCGAATCATGTGACATCAAGGCCTGGAAATGAGAGACGAGGCGTAGGAGGTTAATGTAAAATCGAACTGTATGGGAAGAATTGTGGATTATATGATAATTACCTGGTTATTGGCCAATGTGTGATAGTATAAGAACAGACGTGACGTTATGTAGAATGCAACGAATACATCTATTGAATAGTGCTCGTGAGCGGCCAGAATGAAGAAAATTCCAAACATGTTCAGCAACCAGGTGAGCGTGTGAAGGAAATATAAATTTCGTGGTGTGTCTAAAATTAAAAACAAAAAGTTTTCTTTTTTTATAATGACTGTATTATCCTTTAGAAATGAATTATAAATAACTACGATGCTTTTTGTTAAACAACTACTAAAACTATAAAAATATTATCTATACTCGCGGTACATACAGGTTATCAACATTCATCGCCTGAAATCCTTTGACAGATTCCTATGAAAGTTGTTCCTTCCCTTAAATATCCCAGTTCATTTCAACTCGTATTCAGTTTGTTTATTTATTTACTTTGCATTAGTTAGAAGAATGCATGTTATGGTCGGAGCTGTTGTTGAGAATGGATAACGTTTATAAGTAAAAGATTGTTCTCAACCTTCCTCTCAATCTCACTCGGCAACAGAAATTTAGCCGGCCGGTCAGAGAAATTTAACAGGATAAGACAACATTGAATATGAAAACCCTAGCGTCGTTCCTGCGGCAGCCGATTCTACGCACCGGAGCGCCCCGTTATTCAACGGCCAAGAGCTGCCAAAACCCCTTCAAGGGAGAAGGAAAGTACATGCGTGTGTCACATTTTTTGCATGTTCATTTTTTACGGAGTCTGGGAGCAACATATGTACATATATCGGCACAACTGCTCTCAATTCCCCTTAATCGCGCCAGCATTGAACTCAACCCCGGCCCGTGGATCTGCTGCGTTTGCAACAAGACACTGCATCCAAATGCCACCTCAATAAAATGCAACTGTGGCAACGAGTGGTGTCATCACAGACAGTGGAACCCAACCTTCACAGCTGGTCTATATAGAAACAGAGGACAACATTCATCTACCTCGACAAACAATCTTAACACATCACCTATTAGCATACAAACAAGTGCCGAGCTGCCCCCAGTGACTCCAATAAATAATAGTTCCACCCATACAATTCACAAGCGACACACTCTAACACTTGCACCACCCATCGCCAACTTTACCAGCCTATCCATAGTTCAGCTCAACATCAACGGGCTGCAGCGTAAAATTATTGAACTCACCGCATTTATGGATAGGCTTCGCATTTTAATTGGAGCTATACAAGAGACGAAACGAAATGTAAACTCGTCCCTCAACTCCCACAGAAATTATAACATCATTCGTAAGGACCGGCTATCTAATGCTGGAGATGAACTTGCCATTCTCATCGACCAATCTGTGCCATATCGTGAAATTAGCATCCCAGCAGGCGACAATACCCTACAAGCGCAGGCCATTGCAGTCAAATCTGATAATGTGGACGTGGAAATTTACAATTTTTATTTACCACCTGTATCCAGTTGTCCCTCAGGATACAATGTAAACATGAGTCCCTTTCTAACTGGCCAATACCGCCTTCTGCTCGGTGACTTTAATGCTCACCACGAACTATGGCACTCCAACCTCGATAATGATGTCAGAGGAGTTACTATAGCAGAACAAATAGATGCTCCAGACTTTTACCCGTAAACGACGACGTTCTCACTCGCATTGCAAGAACATGTTCCAGTTCCCCTGACATCTCAATAGCAAGCGCAGGCCTCATTAATATGGCCCAATGGGAATCACTCCTTACGCTATCATCCGACCATCTGCCGATTATAATAAAGCTCGACCGACCATCTGATGTGCTTCATGCAGACCGTCGCACTTTCTTAAATCACAAAGCCATAGGAGCAGATGGTATTTCTATGGTCATGCTGAAAAACCTCGAATTACCAGCAATCGACTACTTAACAGCAACCATCAACATTTCTATCTATATGTTCATTATTCCCGAAAAAGGAAAGGGGGTTCCCATTCTGAAACCCGGAAAGAAACCTACGCAGGGCGAATCATATCGTCCCATCGCACTATTGTGTCCTGTCGCCAAGATATCGGAAGCTTTAGTTCATCCTCTGTTTTCGACCCACACCTAACTGGCCGACCACCAACATGGCTTCAGGAAAATGTACAGTACTACGACGGCGCTGGATGCCATAACATCCAATATACACAACGGTCTCAACCAGGCCCGACCATATCACAGAATCATCCAGGTGGCGCTTAACTTATCGAAGTCATTCGATACTGTCAACCACTCCCAACTTCTGTCTTACATCATCAATACTTCGCTCCCGGTACAAGCAGTGAAATGAATCGCAAATTATCTTGCTGGTCGGCAGTCTTACATTGAATTCAGAGACGGTAAATCTAAATTTAAAAGAATTAAGCAGGGTGTCCCCTAAGGAGAAGTACTAACGTCAACCCTGTTTAATCTCTATCTCTCAGGACTCTCCACACCACCGGGAAGAGTGCAGATCATCAGCTATGCCGACGACTGTTCTATCCTGGCGACAGGGAACAACATCACCCAAATGTGCGAACGGATAAACAGCTATCTTCATGATCTCAACACCTTCTTCGACAGCAAGAACCTGAAGTTATCAACTCCGAAGTGTACCGCAACTCTTTTCACCACCTGGACCAAGGAAGTAAAAATCCAGCTAGATATTACAGTAGACGGTCAACTTATACCCACCATAAACCACCCAAAAGTGCTCGTCCACAGCCCATGCTTTTTTTGTTTTCTTTGTTAGGTCGAGTACTTCTGGGACTACCCTCCTAATTCTATTTAGTTCTAAATAATTCGCGATTTATCCGATCGAATATAATTATCACTGTTCAAATTTACGCGCTCGAACGACTCAATTTCGAATTTTTGGCTTCATTCTCCGGTGGGAGTGACTTATCGACGAAGCAAACCCGCCGGACAAAAGTGGCGCTTGAAAAGTCAATCTCACAGGCGCCCTTGTCCAAGTGCCGCCCAAATACTGTTTTGAAAAAAAAATGAGGGGGCACCAACATTTCCTTGCCTGCATCTTAAATTCATATTTGACCGGCCCTGCATATACCATTTAGCCTCTTTGATTGCTGACCTCGCTGACCTAAAAAAATTAATAAATCAACAAACTGTTTTTTTTTTTTCTATTGCTGAAAAAAATGCGGCAGCTGATCGAAATGGGAAATTTCTGAAGTACGTGACGCCACAGACTAACTCACTGTTTAAAAGCATGAACTTTTTAGGATCTTGTGGGTACATCCTTCAATATTGTTGTATTTTTTATTTAGAACAGCAAAATTTCGGTAGAGGTCCGGACGCCCCGGACCCCTCCCCTAGTCCTAGTAGGTCCCAATGCATACTCAGGCTTACATACCAAATGTAGTTAAGACCATAGCACGGAAAGTGCCCGGACAAACGAACAAACGTACAGCATACAGCGGTCTATATGGACCGACCAAAAAGTATAGTCATTCAATAACTTTTATTTGCTTTATTTATTATTAAAAAAACAAATAAACAATAAATATTGCATGTTTTTTTTTTTCATTTACACCTATTCCGGCATAAAACCGACATTTAAGTATTTTTATATACCTATACATAAAATCCATGTCTTTAGCTAACCAATTCGAAGCGTAATAACCGTTTACAATAAACAGTCGATGAACTTTCAATGTTGTTTGAAATGTTTTGTTTTAAATATCGCATCGTGTTAACACATCAAGTATTGTGTTTACGCAATTTTACGATGTTATTTCCGTCCAGGAAAGGAAAGAAATTGGCCATAAATGCAAAGAAAACAAACAATTAAATTCGTTAGGTTTGTCTTTATATTGTAAGGGACCTTGAGACCGCTGGCATGTCGGTATAAAGATATATTATGTAAATGAGTAATAGGTTTTTAATGTTTAAACAACTACTATATCTTTTCAACTTATCAAATGCGTGCCACAAATATAATTTTAACCCATAAACTATTAAAGAAATGTATTGTCAACACACCTTTCCATGACAAAAATGACACGGAAACTTTCCCCACATTGGGAAAAATATTGGATCACGTACACGGGTAAGGTGGAGGGTTCTCGGCCTGACGCAGAAATACCGTTACATTCAGCAAACATTTATGTTTCCTGCCTGGGTGCACGTGTCATTAGTTCGTATGACGAGTTTCAGCTTGTTCTCTCAAGTAGTTTGTTTACACGAATGTTTGCAGTAGACGTCTTACGTATTTTTCGTTAAAACGGAGAAACTTGAATATCGTGCGGTCAGAAAATTCTTCGTTTTGGATGGATTAACCCCTAATGGTCGCCACCCATTGACGAGCACAACCACGACCAAACTTCCATCGAATCATCAAATATCATAGAACGGTGGAAATAGGGGGAATTTTTTTTCCACACGTCCTATGATATTTGATGGTTCGATGGCAGTTTGGTCGTGGTTGTGCTCATCAATGGGTGGCCACCTTAAGGTAATTCATCCGAAGTTAACAAAAGTTTACGGTGACTCTGCTCCTTCGATGTCAACCGTTAAAAAATGGGCAGCTGAATTTAAATGTGGTTGCACGTCCCTCGAAGACAGTGACGTGCAGTGGAAATTTTTCATAGTCAAGCAGTTGGGCGCCCTAAAGCCAATTTAGCATAAACAAAAATGGACTGTATAATAGAATATGGACAGTCACAAAAACATTTATACCAAGCGGCTTTAAGCCTTAAAGAAGAAATCAGGAAAGATATAAATAAAATATTGGCACATATATTCGGAATACAAAAAAAAAAAATAAATAAATAAAATATTACTAATAAAAAAAATGATAAATAAATATTATGTTAATTAAGACTAAGAAAAATTCAGGGGTATTTGAAATAAATAAATATTCTTTCGCCATTGCCATTTATTTGTATTCCAAATCTATGCGCCGTTCTTTAAGTAAAAACTCTTTAATCACATTATCAAAAAAATCGTTTTCTCTTCGCATTTGTATAAGAAGATCCTTTTCAACCGCAATTAAAGCAAGATCCGAAAGTCGTTCTTGGGATTGGCGATTTCTCAAAAATGTGTGAACGCGCTTTAGTGTTGAAAATGACCTTTCCGCAGTTGCCACTGTGACTGGAATTGACGTTAATAATTTTGCTAAAATATGAACTTGCTTAAAACCGTTTGCGACATAAGGTTGTTTTTGAAAATAATCGAGAATTTTACTAGGATTCGCGTTTTTAAACACATCTGAAGAATAAATAACTTTTAGCTCATTTTTCAACTTTATTCTGTCGAAAAATTGACCGTGATATTCAATAAGTGAGTCAAAATTTTTATCGGGAAAATTTGACTTGAATTTAGAAAAATAATTCGGTTCAAGCAACTCTAAAAATGAAAGATCTTTAAACGAATGGAATCGATCTCGAATTTGCCCGAGAATAACATCTATAATCTCCCGAAATATCCGCCGTAAATTTTGTAAAGGATCTATCGCATTTCTACATTTCTTACGTGGTGGCTGATATTCTGCTGTAACTGTCGAATAGAAATTATCAAACTTTTTAGAAAAGTCATTTTCAAGCCAATTTTCAAATTCAATAATTTTTTGGCTTGCATATAAAATGTTTACCACTTTGCTCTGAATAATATTAAATAATATATCAGTTTTCGAAAAAATTTCAGAAAAAATTAACAGATATAATTGAAAATCTGACTCTGCGAATTTTTGTAAGTATATATCGGAAAAAGTCAAGGAATCGCCATCCCAGTGTTGAGAACCATTCGAAATTGTCTCAAAAACTGTACAAATTTCATGCTTATGTTCAAATATAACGTTAATAATACGCGAATGATAATGCCAACGCGTTTTGGAAACCGATGGTAAACGACGATTTACTATATTTGCAAAAAGGTCCGACCTTTTAGTGGATGTATTAAAAAATGATGCGATTTTATTGATGTGCGCGAAAAATAATTTAATTTCCGGAATAAACTCAACTGCTTTAGACAATACTAGATTTAGTGAATGAGCGTAACATGGAACGAAAATTGCCGATTTATGTTTTTCCCGAATGAAAGTCTGAACTCCACGAATTTGAGAACTCATTACTGCTGCGCCATCGTAACATTGTGCAATTAATTTCTTATCGATATTAAAATTTTGCAATTGTTTTAAAATGTGAGAGCTTATTGCTGTAGCTGTACGATTAGCGCTTACATCCAAAAATCCGATAAATCTTTCTTCAATCTCATTTGATATTGTATATCTAAAAATCATCGTTAATTGTTCCCGACCGCTAACATCTGGCGTTTCGTTGACCATTACAGCTACAAATGGAGCCTCCTTTATTTCCAAATTGATTTTATTTCGAACCACATTAGCTATAGCGGAAACAAGATCGTTTTGGATTCTATTAGACAAACCCGAAAACGCTGCATTTGCTTTTATAGAATCTATGTGGGACTCAATTATCGGATCGTACAAACTCAAGAAATTTACGGTTTCGATAAAATTACCACGATTATTTGAAGAAGAGTCTTCATTATTTCCGCGAAAAGGAAGCTCCTGTTTTGCCAAAAAATTACAGTATCGATTAAACGTTTCAAAATATTACGATTACGCTCAACTTTTTCATTATGCAAACTAACAGATATTGCCACCTGGTTACTAAGCATAAACTCTATACGCTGAGAACCAAAATTATCTAATTTAATTAACGACTGAAGATGTTTTTCGGAACTTGAATGCTTTGCTGCTGAGCCCGTAAAATTATTCAAATCACTAAATCCAGCTTTATTCCAAACAGATTTTTCATTCGTGAACAAAAGACACGGCCAGTAAAATAACTTATTTAATTTACAGCTTCCCGTTAACCAAATGTACTTTTCATACGTTTCGATATGGAATTTTCGCGTAATATTTTTTAATTTAAACTCTAAACTAAGATCTGGCTTCGGTCTATCCGATTCTATAATTTCTCTTTTCTTGGCAAAGGAAAGAGTTGAAAATCCCGCTTTTAGTACGAAATCCGTCGCGCAGCAATACTCCGACATAATGCGAAAAGAAAACTTACCACTTTTATCACAAATCAAATCAATTAAATCACTACAAACGGTCAAAAAAACTTCAAATCACAATTTAATCAAAATCACCCGATTGCACTGATTTCCTCTTTTAAATTGCAACGGAAAATCCATTACATAACAAAAACAAAAGCTCTACTGGAAAAATCAAATTCCCATAAACATTCCCTGCATTGGCAACATTTCATTAACAAGCATCATTGGGCTTTATCCCACACACAAAAGCAGTCGCGCCAGTGCTTGACTTGTCTCATATAAATTTGCGAACAAAACAAAAAAAAATCGTTGCCCAATGTACTACCGAAATCCAAGATTCCCATTTTCTGGAATCAACATGTCTCTAGTATTTGGATGCACACATGGTACATGCATCTAAAGATCTAGGCACATTTTCCTATTCTAAGTTTGGTGTCTATGGTGTGCAAAATGTGGGAGGTTTGAATATTATCTAAAGTAATTGAACGAATGTTTTTTAACCAAAAGAAGGCGCGGATCAGAATTTGAATGTGTAAAGGAATATTTGAATGATAATATGTATTCTTCAGCTTAAAGAAAAACATTGACTGAAATGATGATATGTGTATTGGTGTAAGCAAAGTTTATTATTGAATTGCTTATTTCGGTAAGTCAAGCAGTTTGGAATTGCTTACTACGAGTGCACGTCACAAGACGACCCACGTGAAGGACGGCCAAAAACCGCACCGGAAACCATCGAAAAAGTGCATGATATCGTACTAGACGATAGGCGAATGAAAGTGAGTGATATTGCTGAGCCTGTGGGGATATCGGAAGAAAGGGTGCGAAACATCTTGCACAAAGAATTAGAGATGCGAAAGCTCTGCGCAAGATGGGTACCACATTTGCTGAATGCCGATCAAAAGCAAATGCGCAAACGATTTTCGCAGCAATCTTTGCGCCGATTCAATCGGGATCCGACCGATTTTGTACGGTAATTTGTCACCATGGATGAGACGTGGGTCCACCACTACACGCCAGAAACGAAATAGCAGTCGAAGCAGTGGGTGGAAGCCGGTGGTTCAGCGCCAAAGAATGCGAAGTCGATCGCATCTGCCAGAAAGTTCATGGCCAGCGTGTTTTGAGATCGGAAAGGGATCCTGTTAGTTGATTACCTTGAAAAAGATAGAACAATAAACACCTGTGTGCGTTGGCGATAGGGAAAACTGCGGGATTTGGGGTACGATTTGCTCGACCATCCTCCCTATTCTCCTGATTTGGCACCGTCAGATTTCCATATGTTCCCAAACTTGAAGAAATTTGTTTCTGGGAAGCGCTCCGCATCCATTGAAGAAATTGAGAGGGCCGTAGATGAATATTTTCATAGCCTTCCACACTCTCACTTCCGGGAAGGAATACTAATGTTGCAGAAACGCTGGACCAAGTGTGTTGAAGTCAAGGGAGATTATGTAGAAAAATAAAATTATTTTTTAACTGAAAATCGCAGTCTTTCATTGTCAGGCCGAGAACTTTTCACCTTAACCTGGTATCATATTTCATCATACAAAGCGCCATGTCCATGTTACATTTCAATATTTTTCATGAAGTCATTTTTCACCCTTACCTTAATTTCCACTTTAGATAGTATGAACCTACAGAGCATACATCGTTCCCCTATTACCCGTTGTATCTGAAACCGGCCGATACATACAAATGGGGTATAGTGGGAACATGATATAAGACTAGTTTCGTGCTGGAACTTTTCCATACAAAAATGTATTGATTTTGAACTGGTGGATTTTGAATTAGTGGATTTTGTTTTGTTTTGTGGATTTTGAATAGCTAGCTGTACTTTGATTTTAGTGGATTTTGTACCTATAACCCGTTCTTTTTTAACAGTTTCGCCTTTAGCTGCAATTTTGCATTGTTATTTTTTAACGCTTTATTGTGATTTTATTTTGAACGTTTTAATCCCCAATACTGCCGCCCCAATCTGTTTCCACGTACTACAGAGTAGATGGCTCTTTTCTAAAGCGCACGTTATTGGCGACGGGGGAAAGATATATTAGCACAGTGCGTTTAGGTGTCATTCCGATGTTTTTTCCTACCTGATCGCTCCCTTCATACAGTTCTTGAGTATGACCACACAAATCAATTAAAATTAGAATTCAAATCGAACTCCCCAAGGTCAATTTCAAAATTATGATGATATGATAGCTCACACGGAAATTATATTGAACACATATGTATTTAGCATTCTCCTTGGATAAGAAAAACAACACCGACTACTACTCACCGGCAATCCCTCGTTTCAAGAAATCCCAATTCAACGACAGTCTTAATAGCTACTTACTTACAACCATACAGCAATGATAATAACAATAAATTTTACTTACATTCAGTAATGAAGAAATTTAAAAGGGTCAAAGCAACCGTATGTCCGCTAAACATATAGTCACCGCACGTCCGTACACCACGTATGGACATGCCTAAACCGCTCCATATCGTATAAGCGCGTGATATTCTCAACTCGATTGCATCGCTGACGGTTAGACTAAAACAAGAAAGAAGCAGAGAATATAATGAGAAATTGAAGGTGACTTAATTAACGTTCATTACACGTAGTGGTAGTTGAGACTATATGTACCTTCCAACCGCCGTTTTAGAAAAGCAATTAGGCCTGCACAACAAACCATTTACATATTACGAATTCATACAACATATACACGCATATTATTGTACTTCCTTCACCACCACCATAATGTATCTAGGACAAGCAAGGCCGTTTGTCTCTTGAATCATCCAAGCGAAGAATGGGCCATTTCTTAATTGTTGTCTTGTAGTGTTTGCGCAACGGATGAGATACAACAACGTTGTGTTTTTAGAAATTTAATTAATTTGAGTGTTCCCGAAAAGGGAAAGTCAAGTCATTTCGGGGTTTATATAGAATACAAGACACTCAAATATAAGTAAATGGTTGATGTCGCGCGACAAGGATCATTGTAATTGCCTTAACTCCTTCTGAGACAAGGTGCGACACTCTTACACTGGACTTGAGGTTTTGCTCAGGGCTACTATGCAGGTGAGATGTTCCTCGCATTGGTGTTCAAGACCGTACATATTCGAACAGTTGCTTTTCCGCCGGCATCCAGTCGACTCAGCGGTGAAATCAATGTACCCTGATTTTATAATGACACAAAAAGAGGGATGATGTTCAGTGGCACTTTAGGCCCGTCCCATGCAAGTTCATTTTAATTTTAATCCATTTGCTTTCAAGTTGTTTATGATTTGCTTTGTTGTCCTTATCGCCTCGATTCAGAAGACACCCACATCTACACGACGACCGCAAGAACGTCTATATTTTCTGACTCAAGGATTCAGAATACCATCAACAGTAGTTTAGTGCATTCCCATCAACACCCCCAGTCATATCATACCCATCTTGAATAGATATCACTTCATTGCAAGGGATGTCCTTTTCTCCACACTAAAGGACTCAAAATGCCTTCAACAGTAGTCTAGTGCCTTCGCCTCATGACCAGCACTCAAATGATACCCATCTTGCCTAGATATCACTGGCGGTCATCAAAGCTCTGTTAAAAAGGACGACATCATCTAAGATCTTACCTATGTACTTACCAAAAAACACTGCATAGAGTAGGCTCTCTTAATAGAGTAAACTACTCTAGGTCCCTAACTATGCTGGCATCAATGGCAACGAACTGGCCAGAACAGCTCCAGCTACCCCCCTTTGCGGAATTTCAACCTGCATAATAAAGAAACTTATCAAAGACTGGGAACGCAGTGAAGCTGCTGCCCATTGCGACAACCAGCCAGGACTGAGGCAGACTAAGCTTTTCATCTCAGGTTATTCACAAAGCAGATCAACAGAACTGCCTGAAGTTAGGGCCTGAGAGATCACTTAAAAATCATGGGAATTGTTTCGGACTCGAGCTGTAGTTTCTGCGGTGAGGACGACGAGACATCGACCCATATCTTATGAGATTGCGACGTCTTGGCCCGGCGACTGCTTTTGAGCCGCATACCCGGAGGCTGATGATATCGCTTCATTGTCACCGCACCTCCTGAGCAAATTTATTAGCTCGATCGAACTTGATGGACAGCTTTAGGCCTGATAGCAGACTCTGGGCTATAGCACAATAGGCCATCCGGCCTCAGTGATCTGCACCCCGCGGGATTCAATGCCTAATTCACAATCTAATCTACACTCAGGAACCCAATAAAAAGCATGGTATATGTCCCATTAATTTAATAGGACAAACTTTCCATACAAAAATGTTTTTAAGAATAATTTCCCCCTCGAAGGGGGCCCAAAAAACGTGATTCGCCGGTTTCGATCGCTGGTGCGAAGCGCGTCTCATCAGACGCCTCTGCGTCATACCAGTGGGAGAGGCGTGGACCGGAAATGACCCAAGATCATGATACAAGGAATACAAGATTGTTTCATTTTCGTATTTTTCTGCGCATCACGTAAATGGCTCGTATACACTTGAGAGAGTGGTGGTTCATAACTCTCAGCATTGCAATCTTCGCGACAGTATCGCTTCGCTTGTTGAGGAAGCAGCACGCGTACGGTGAAGGACGCGCATGGTGCAGGCCGCGCACGGTGCAGTGGTCTCTGCTTGAGATTATTGCGATATAAACACAAAAGGAAATTCGCTTCTCAAATAACACACATATCAAGCAAAGCCCACACAAGAGTGTGCATGCTGCACCCTCAACAAGCGAAGCGATACTGTCGTGAGCATGATACAAGGAATACATGTATTCCTTGTATCATGTGTCATGAGGACTGCAATGCAATGCTCTTGTGCTGGCTCTGCTTGGCATGTTTTTTTTTCAATTTCGTGCGAATGAATGAATTAAATGAGATTATCTAAGAAACTATTTAAGATAGAAAAAAGTTGTCCAGACATTTTTTATGTAGATTTTTGTGATCTTCAATGTCGCCTCAGAAAGTTTTTTTGCTAGGATAAATAGTTATAGAGATAAAAGCCGAAAACTAAGTATTCATAAAATACAATTGAATGAGCCAATGACGTAGGTATTCAAAGAGCCGGCATGCGCAATTCCATATCTTATATTCCTTGTATCATGACCCAAGGCAGATGATGTTTTGCCTTATATACATAGGTCGACCAACACGACATGGGTGCGAATTCCTACTGAATGCAAATTGCAACGTGCAGCTTGCAGATTTGGAATTCAGTGCAATGTTCTAGCTTAGCCCCAGTGGCAACTTACAAACAAGTTTTGTGCTGGGTGATGGCCATCGACTATCATACAACGTGCATGGTGCTTAATATGCCGTCACCCTTAGCAGCCACACGTTGCAATTTGCATTTAATCTATTTTCTCCGTCTCAGCGCCTCGAATGCTTTTCGACTTCAGTACCAGAAAGAAATCAATTGAATAAATATTTCAAAATCCATATGGCAGCTCTAATGTGAACCTAAAGCATACCGAAGCTAATTATCACCTTCTGTTCAGCGAAATTATTTAATGGCAATTACTTTTCTTGCTTTGCTTATAAAATTCACATACGAGTATAGTTTGAGTAGGTGTGAAGTGAGTAGGTGCGGATGAGTGCGTGAAAATACTTTTTAACTTCCTGCATTCAATTAAAAAAATCTATACACAACACATGTACTTAATCCTAGTAATCCTTATCCTACTGCCTCTAGTGATACTCACTTTGTGTCATCGACTTTATGATCATTGGGGTTGCATTGTAGATGTGTTCCAGGTACACTTAGCGAGGTAATTAACATCGTTACACATCGCAGTAGAAATACAGTTCCGGCCAATGCAAAGAATCGTCGTAGTAGTACCAAACGATGTTTATGAACTATACATACAGACAGCCAAAGGGTGAATAGGATTGTTCCAGTTATTTCGCACATATGAAATGCCCACGGTATATGCGGTACATTGTCCAAAAATATATCAGGAAGCGGTGGATATCGTTTCATATCGGGTACACGTTCATGCACTACAACCATTACGAATGCCGTTATCCATGTTACAAGGAAGGAGTAACCTGAAACAGATGAGATTAGAGAAGTTTTAGTATACGAGGTTGCACATATTTTGAGTATTGAGTAGACAACAGTGAAGGATTATCATAATTTCATCTGCATATCTGCAAATATTAGAAACGTTTTAAATCTACCCGAAACAAGCTAGCCTTCGGCTAGTATGCCGAAAGTATGACACCCTTCACGCGAAGTGGTGCTGTGAGGTTCCCATCGCCACTCTACCATGCAGCATCTAGACAGCAGTGGTTCAATCCCCGGCGGACTAATAAAAAAAAAATACCTGTGATTACTATTAGAACTCCTACAGCATTGCAAGCTTGGCTCGGATAGGAGGTGCATGATAGTAATTACACCAACCGAAAATATGCTATCGAAACGCACTGTATTAACCATAAGTCTAATGTATATTCAAACCGAAACAGAAACTCTCCACATTTTGTATTCAGACATATGATCATGTACTAAGAAGTTCAGTAATTCAAAATCTAAAGGATACAGTTATGTACAATACTATCTCTCTCAATTGCCCTAACCCCTTGTGGGGCATAGCGCGTCAACTATTCCATGGGGCCCAGTTGACGTTTCTCGGCATAAACTGGTTTCGGAGAATGCAGTTGCCAGCATGCACCTCCTGCACATCCATGGCCACGAACGTCGTCGTGGACGGGATTCGAACCCGAAACGCCGGTAGTCAAACATTAGACTGATGCCTCAACACAATGCGCTACCGGTCGCCCCATGTACAATACTATACGAGTATAAATCGAGAAGGAGACATAATAAATTCAGTTCTTACAATACGCTTGATTGCGTTTCATTTCGATCGCCTGAGGGCCTAGGCCTAGGGCAATTTGGTTTGCCGGTCCAAACTAGCAACATTATAGGGCCAGTACACCATATCAACCCTCGTCCTCCGAGTACCATTACTAAAAGATGCTGTTAAAACTTAATGGGTCTTTTGTGCTAACTACCTACAGTGGCGGACAAAAGTCTACGGCAACACCTTATATTGAGGCTCTGGTTAATTGGAAGCTTTAATCAAAAATCCATTGATGCACATTTTTTCAGTAACATAAATACATTTATAAAAAACAAAAACAAAAACTTTTCAAAACAAACTTAAAGAGAAATTCATAAAAACATAAAAAATTGAATGGACAAAAGTCTACGGCAGTCAGTGCTGGCTGACTTATACAATAAAAATTTCCAACTAAACGTGTCGGAATTTTTAAAATTATTTGCTGGCTTAATACTTGGTTGGACCCCCTTTAGCATCAATTACTGCTGTAGTCTTTGGGGCATAGATGCGACTAAATTACCAGTTTCTGCGGATGTAATTTTCTCCCATTCTGTAATGAGCGCTTCCTTCAACAAATTTTTATTTTTTACGCAACATTTCCGAATTTTCTGCCCCAGAAGCTCCCATACATGTTCTATTGGGTTTAAATCCGAACTTTGGGGAGGCGTATTCAGCTGCCTGGGAGCGTAGTACAACAACCAGTTCTTGACGAAAAGTGCTGTGTGCTTCCAATCATTGTCCTTTTGGAAAATCTAGCTCCCTCCAAGGCATAACTTCTCAATTGATGCCCTTAAATGTTGTTCCAACAGGCTCTTGTAAACATAGCGGTCCACAGTAGTTTCAACAAAAGCCAATCTGCCGACCTCAGATGCAGCTATGGCTCCCCAAACCATAACATTACCTCCACCGTGCTTGACAGTAGGAATCAAATTTTTGGTCTCTAATGCCGTATTCTTTTTTCTCCATATTTTACTGCGACCATCACACCCGAACATGTTGTATTTCAACTCATCGGTAAAAAGGACTCGATTCCAAAAATCATTGTCCTTATTGATATGGGCCTTGGCGAACTCTAGCCGCAGAAGTCCGTTTTTTGCGGATATTAATGGTTTTTTTACGTGAAGTTCTGCTTTGAAACCCATTAAAATTTAATGCTCTCGAGATTGTTCTTGCATGGACATCCTTTTTCCTTACCGCAGCTACTTGTTTCGCCAAATCTGGAGCACTTATTTTTGGATTATTGTTCACTTCTTTTCAAATTGAATTAATGTCTCTGCGTGAAAGCTTTTTCGGTCGGCCAGTTCGCGGCTTATTTCCAATGGAACCACTGCTTCAAAATTTTTTGATAATGGTATAAACAGAACTTCGTTTTAGTTTCAGTTATTTCGCAATTTCCGAGCACTTTTTTATACTGGACGATCAAATTTCGGACATCACTAGAAATTTCCTTTCGCGATGACATTTTGCGGTCCTTACAGTTCGAAACTAGCGATAAACCTATAGTAGAGTTGCAGCCGCACATGTACTGAATGGCAGTAAGATCAAATAAACAAATTTCGAAGAAATACAGTTAGGTTAAGTTGGAAATTTTTTGTGTATAAGTCAGCCAGCACTGACTGCCGTAGACTTTTGTCCATTCAATTTTTTATGTTTTTATGGATTTCTCTTTAAATTTGTTATGAAAAGTTTTTGTTTTCGTTTTTTTATAAATATATTTACGTTACTGAAAAAATGTGCATCAACGGATTTTTGATTAAAGCTTCCAATTAACCAAAACCTCAATATAAGGTGCTGCCGTAGACTTTTGTCCGCCACTGTATATAATAGATGAATTCAGAATGCGGAACAGTTATGGAACGATGGAAAATACTTCTGCTCTATTTCCCGAGTATGTTGCGATAATGATTTTGACAGTTCGCCGGTGGTATCCAGGGAGAATGAACTTTTGTAAACACACATTCAAAAGCGGTGTAAGTTCGGAAAGAGTCTAGACACAAATTTACCAGCATATGGACGATGTCGTTCAGAAGGCGCAAAATGAATTACTCTGAGCAGTTCCGCTGTGTTCCGCTTAGTGTGCATCTTCTGAACCTATCCATAATGATCTTAATACGTAGACGGATCAAATATTTGAACTTAAATTTAATTAAAAAATTTAATTCATAATTTGGTGTTGTCGAACAAAAAACAAAGCATTATGATTGCATTTACAAATGCTTGAAAAGTCGACAACAAAAATTTTTTTTCATAAAACGCTGATGATGTGCACAAACTCGAGACTAGAAAACTGAACGTGTGTAGTGATACTATGCAAACATGTATGTATGTACAGTGACTCGCAAAACTGTTCATAAAAAGTTATTGAAATTGATTTTTGGGAAAATCTAAATATTTATTCATAACAAATTAAAAGTTTTTACAAAATAAAATTACTTCAGAAAATAGATTACATTTTAGAGAACCAAAACTTAAAAATAACAGCAATCCTGTTTTCTAAAATTAAAATTAAAAAAATTGTTTTGTGAACACTTTTGCATCTATCCTGTGACTAACTAAATAGTCCCGTTTTTATTTTATTTATTTAATATTTAGTGTGCCCGCCTTTGACACGAATTACAGCCTTCACTCTTTTAGGCATACTTCCTAACAAGTTTTCCAAATATTGTGGATCAATCTCATTCCACGCTTGTTGAGCGCGTACCCAAAGTTCTTCGCAGTCTTTTGGAACAGTGTTGCTTGCTACTACTCTTTTTTTCAAATAACCCCACACATTCTCTATAGGATTGAGATCTGGCGATTGTGGCGGCCATTTCAGAGTCTCAATATTATGATCTTGAAGCCATTTGGCCGTTATGCGAGCAGTGTGTTTTGGATCGTTGTCTTGCATAAATAAGCTGTCTCCAGGTTCGCAGCCAAATCTATCAAGACTTGGTAGATATGAGTCCTCTAAGATATTAATATAGTCAGTTGTCCACATAATTCCGCTTATACGTCTCAAAATACCAACTTGGTTACCTTTGAAACATCCCCAAACCATTAATGAGCCACCTCGAAATTTGAGGGTTTTCTGCAAATTACGTTCTTGTAAGCCAACGGACTTGTTGACCCACATTCAGTGTCGCCCATCTGAACATAACCTGTTTATTTTTGACCCGTCAGACCATGTAACCAACTTCCATTGTTCTGGCGTCCAGTCTTTGTATTTTCTGGCAAATTGAAGCCTCGCCTTTTTATGGCGGTCGGTTAAAAGTGGTTTTTTTTACCTTTGCTTTTGCTTTAAAATTTGATTTAAGGCATCTTCGAACAGTATCATTGGAAACTGTAACATTTAAATTGGTTCGGATTACCTTGTTGGCTTGTACAGCTGTATCTACCGCTTCAGTCATAGTCAATCTTTTGATACAACGCTTTGTCTCCGGAGATAACTTACTTGGTCGCCCACCAGCGTTCGTTTCGAGAAAATCTTCTACCGTTTTCCTTATTTTGCTTATGAATCCTATTGACACAGAGTACTTTTCAGCAATTTTCCGAACTGAGTACTTCTTTTGAAGATCGCCAACAATTGCTGCCTTCACGTTCTCTTGGATAGCTTTTGGCATTTTTCCTTTAGGTTAGTTTTCGTTTCTATTAGATTAATTTAAATTATTTCCTCTTGTTAAAACATAATAATTTACTAACTCACCGTAATATCAACTAAAAATTATTATTTTTTTCTTTTATTTCAAATATTCCGTCAAGCACGCAAAACTGTTCACGTGACTGCAACAAAACAGCTGTAAAAAAAATAAATTCTTTCCAAAACTATTCGCACAAAATTTCCATGAAATATCGCGTTACATGATTTCCAAGAATATGTGAGGGTACGGTTTCTTAGAAAACCCAGTTGTTCTGCTTGTACATAAAAAACGTGGAAATTTTCATTTTTATGAACAGTTTTGCGAGTCACTGTATGTAAAGCAATCGTCAGTGTTTAGTTGCTTATGTTATTATTCTTGAACTGCACGATTGCTCAAACGACCGCAAGATAAACTCTACTCATCTCCCGCTAGTGCTTTAAATATCGTTATTTAAAATTAAAAACATTCTTGAGAGAAAACTGATACGAATATAATCACAAACCAGCAATAAGATTTCAATCCACCTTGGACTCCATTTCCCATTCAGGCTTTAACAAAGACTGTTGTCGTTTGCATCTAACAAAGACTGCATTTCTTTGTTGTCTCGATAGCAACAGAATAACAGAAATTTATCGACACCAAGAACAACAACAAACCGCCTTCTTATCTTCAGCTGTTTCATATTCATAATAAACATGGGGAAAAATAAGTGTATCTCCTATCCTCACTTGAATTAGCTCTAAAAATAATTGAAATAAACATGTTTTTGTTTACCTCAGTCATGTCTAATACAATTTATCATGATGATTGGCAACGTTGCCCATTGTTCAATATGCCAAACATATCGTTGCATATCTCAATATACTCGTATACGCGAATACGTTCTGGATTGGTGATACGAGAATGTAATATAAAACGCGAGTTCTAAGTTTTCTGGGCATAAATATTTACTCACTTAACTCAAATTTCACAATAAAAACTCACATTGGTATGATAAAAAGATTATTGCTGTAATTTGACTGGCTGAGTTACACCCAAGCGTCAAACGTCATTAGGATGGCATGAATCACCTGCAATATAGTTGTGTGAACTCTGGCACGTTATGAACCACCTGAAGCAGCTATCACCCATCCCTGGCCTGAATAGGGTTTAGCGATAGGCCGATAACCTATCCTTGCGAAAACTACTCCATGTTAAGAAACCTGGAAAAAAAAGCCTCGAATTGGACGGATCATTCGTAGCCGACTTCCACGCTAACGAAACTGACGAAATCAAGCGACGGCGAATCCGGACTAACCGTAAGTTGTATGAACCGTTCGATGAGCTGGAAGTTTCGGAAATCGTCAAACTACAACGTCTTCAATGGGCAGGACACGTACAACGAATGAACGATGTTCGCATGCCTAAAAATGTAATAAACGGACGACGAGTCGATGGAGCGGAGCTGGGTGGCCGTGGTCGTTCAGTCCACTGCCCATTAATATAATCTCGGAATTATACTGTGCGCGAATTACGTCCCCAAGTCGCAGTCAACGAAAATCAGCTGTTCAGCCAGTTATAGTCAAATCTCTTGTTCGCGTTCTTTTGACACATTCGAGCTGTGAAAAACTGGCTTCCTAACAAACTTGAAACACTTTTTTGAATTAAGAATAGAAACATGCACTTCCAAGCGCATAACAGCAACTTACAACAAAACAAATGATCACCCACAGTTTTAAACCACATGCCTATTGTGAATTGATATTTCGCGGCTCGTTGATTGCGACAAAGTTGAACTCGTCTCAACTTTCGCGACGTGAGCGACGTGTTGTTCGCGCACAGTATACTTATCGCCATATGAAATACATTGGTTCAACTTTATTTGACAGCAGAAGCCGCGTTGTTCGCGCAGACTATAATTCAGCTATAAAGCCGACAAACTTAGTACACAATTTTGAATTTCGCAGTATATATGTATGCGTAAGACTTGCAATTCATATATCACGTACGCATGTAGAACGAATGTAGTATAAGTATGAATTGACAGCAAAACTGTGCGAGTAAGACAAAATCGATATAAATCCACAAGGACATTAGTGAGAAAAGGATGCCAACAAAACAAAATATTTCTCCGCGCTCGGTAACCAATAACAACATGACTCCCTGTAGTTAGGCAGCTAATACATACAAAAAATTAAAAATTTCTTACTTATACAGTGACAAATGTAGCAATATGACAGCTATAGCGTTACTTTTGAGTTAGTATTAGTTCCCCATTCATCTCTCAGCCCACTATGAGTATCCTTTTCTAACTAATGTATTCGAATACAAGGATTTATGGACTACTAGTTGATATATTTGCACCTAAAATTAATGTGTTCCACTCTCAAAAATCAACGTTTTATTCGAAGTCTGTCGGCTTTTAGATTACTGGGCAGTGGTTCAGTCACCGCTCTACGATACTAATCGAGAGCTCGGAGTTCAAATCTCGGTGCGACAAAAAACTGCTTGTGAGTACTAATAGAACTCTTACAGTGCTCCGAGCTTGTATAAAGACGACGCGGATAAGAGGTACATGCTAGCAACTGCACTTCCGAAAACTAGATGTGCTATCGAAACGTCAACAAGGCAGAGAAATGCTACAGATGTTGACGCGCCCATGCATCTGGAGAGGTCAAGGCAATTAACAACAAGATTGGAGAACGCGGTCACGTGACCGAGATAATTGGAGGACAGCGATTCAGGCGGCCAGAGCCCGACGTCGGGCTGTTGCGCCACGATGATGATGAAAAGGTGTATTCATTATTAAGTCGTATTAGTGTTAGTACATGGACCTCCTGCTTTCCCATTTAGCCGCCTACCTGCGACAAGTCGGGAGATGATGTGGCTTATTATTACACCACGCACAACAGGGGAAAACAACACAAACACCCATGTACACGAACGTCGCCGTGGACGGACTTCGAACCCGAAACGCCGGTAGTCAGACATAAGACTGGTGCGGCACCATGAAATAAGCCATTGATGGATAATTTCGGCTGAATTCGATAGTGGCCATGCTATGGCGACTTCCGATTCGCATTCAATGTCCAAATTCGTTTAAAAACGAAAGTGAGTATGTATGTATGTAAAATACATGGCTATTTTCGCTTTCCTTCCTTACTCGCTTTCCTACCTTACTCCGGTTTGAAATTCTGCATAGACAAAAAAAAATGCTGGATGCAGATATGCTAGGACGAAATGGATGCAGGTACCTATAGAAGAAATGAAACGGGCGACCTAGAGCTAGCCCAGCTCGTTCCAAACCGAAATTGTTCATGCACATGTGCGATACTGCGGGTTGTGAGTCAAAAGTCCCTCTAATCTGTATTACTACATAGTCTTTACCGAAACAAAAACTAAGAATAAAGAATGATATCAACTTTTTCTACTAAAGTACTAGACTATCAAGTATCAACAACTGTCCAATAGTGAATAACCAAGCAGTCCACCAAATGTGTCAGATTACGAAACGTACAAAGTACAAACTTCTTATCAGTGCCTGGACCCCCCAAAAGCAAATCAAAGTAGAAAAACACCTCAAGAAAGTCATCATTTAAATTGTAAATTTCATTTGGATTTTAGAGTAAGCTCTTAATAACAACGGTAGTTAACAAAGAAATTAGATATGTATATGGGCACTAGTCGAATAATTTATCATCCCGGATGATAATAATTAAAAAAAAATCAGAGATAAGAAGCCGAAAGATAAGCAGGTAAAAAAATTGATAAATCTGCGAAACTCTAGTGGAATACATCATACTTTTTCGCCTGGCCTAGTAATAAAATAAAATGTTTGCTAAAACGACAAAACTTTAAACTAAAGATAATGTTGATCAAGGTTGCGGTTAATAGTAGCACATATTTTATACGTATTGCGTTTAATATGGGTAGTAAATTCATTACATCTACATATACAGATATGACGGAATAGATAATTGATTGTTGTTCATTTTACCAGATGCGTGAACGAATACTAGAAATTCAGCAGGTCATAACTGATGCACGACGACCACGCAAACGAATAAAGGATTATTCTTTCGGATCCTGGAATGTACGCTCCCTGAACAAACCGGGGACCGAGAAGGCCCTCCTTCAACAGGTCGAAAAGTACAAACTGAGCATTACTGCAGTCCAGGAAACAAATTGGCTTGGCAGCGAGATTAGTGACAAGAAATCGCACACAATTTTTACAAGTGGCAAACCATCGGGCCGCAAGGAGTTTGGAGTAGCATTTATAGTGAACAATCGCCTCAAACCGCATATTACTGACTTCAAACCCATAAATGAACGGCTGTGTGCGATTCGCATCAAGACTCGATTCTTCAATCTCTGGCTCATCAATGTGCATGCCCCCACTGAAGTTAAAGAAGACGCAGTAAAAGACGAGTTCTACGCCCGCCTTGAAACTCTCTTCGACTCACTTCCAACAAACGACGTCAAATTGCTGCTGGGAGACTTTAACGCGAAAGTCGGGAATGAAAGTTGGCATCGGGGGACCTCTGGAGGCCACAGCCTCCATGAAGAATGTAACGATAACGGCCAGCGACTTATCGACTTCGCCTGCAGCAGGAATCTAGTCGTAAGCTCTACGTGTTTCCCGCATCGACGCATTCACAAGCAGACCTGGAAGTCTCCAGACGCACATACCGTCAACCAAATTGACCACGTCCTCATTTGCAGGAGATGGGCGTCTAGTGTCATGGATGTCGGCTCCTATCGAGGAGCAAACTGCGACTCAGATCATCACTTGGTGAAGACGACCCACAGATGTAGAATATCCTCAGTGCACCAGTCAAGAATCAGCCCTCCCAAAATCTTTGCGGTTGATAAGCTCTTGAGTGATGCTACAGCGGTGGCGTATACTACCGCCCTTGAGGAAAAACTATCACCTATGCTACACAACATCAGCAACACAGGCGTCCATGGGTTCTGGGAAGAACTGAAGGGTACCATCAAGGATGTCGCAGAGAAGGTCGTGGGATATAAAGCCCGGCGAGCGCGAAATGACTGGTTCGACGAAGAATGCAAAAATTCACTTGACGCGAAAAACGAGGCCTACAGACAATGGATTCAACGAGGAACCAGAGCCAGAAGAGAAAAATATGACGAGCTACGGCGAATATCGAATAGAATAATTAGACGTAAGAAACGTAAATACTTTGACGAGCAGTTGCTGAACATAAACGAAAACTTAGCTAATAGGAACACCAGACAAGCGTACAAACTAGTAAATACAATTAAGAACGGCTACCAACCCAGGACTAGCCTTTGTAAGGACAAGGATGGAAACATCATCAGCGACACCGATGGTATTAACAAACGATGGGCCTCTTATTTTGAAGAGCTTCTAAACCGACCATCTAACATCCCCACACAGGAAGCTCTCGATGATATTGTTGATCTAGGCCCACCCATTCAACCCCCGACAGTAGAGGAAGTTGATCTCGCGTTGCGGTCACTAAAACGAAATAAAGCGCCGGGCGCTGACGAGATCCCAGCTGAACTGCTAAGATTCGGTGGAACGAGTCTAGTTGATGCCATACATCAATTACTCCTGCGAGTATGGGAGAACGAGGAGATCCCAGACGATTGGCGCAGAAGCATCATCTGTCCAATTCATAAAAAGGGAGATAAACTGCGGTGTGAGAATTACAGGGGCATCTCACTAGTTTGTACGTCCTATAAAATTTTGACGAAAATTCTGGAAAATAGAATAAAACCGTACGCAGAACGAGTCATTGGCGAATATCAAAGCGGTTTCAGACCTGGTCGCTCCACAACCGATCAGCTCTTCTCAGTCAAACTGATACTCCAGAGGTGCTGGGAATACAACGTAAACGTATACCAAATCACTGTCGACTTCAAGCAGGCATACGACAGTATCGATCGTGGAGTACTGTACAACATCATGCTGCAATTTGGTATACCAGCAAAATTAGTGCGACTGACAAAGATGACGATGACCAACTCCGTCTCACAAGTCAGGATCCAGAATAGACTTACTGATCTATTTGAAACACGCACTGGTTTGAAACAGGGCGATGGACTGGCACCGACGCTCTTCAACCTAGCACTGGAATACGTTATTCGGGCCATGAATATGGACAACAGCAAGACGCTACTCATCAAGTCGACACAATTAGCAGCGTACGCCGACGACATCAACATCATGTCCCGAAGATTGGCTGACGCAGAAGAACTTCTGCATACGCTCGATACCGCTGCAAAGGAAGTTGGATTACGTATTAACGAGGGTAAAACTAAAGTAATGATGCAATCGGTGACAAGGACACCTGCACAACCGAGCATCAATGTGGGGGACCTCAACATCGAGTTCGTGAACAACTTCATCTACCTGGGTTGTAACCTGTCAAGGGACGCCAACGAAACTGACGAAATCAAGCGACGGATACAGTTAGCTAATAAGACTTTTTTCTCGGTTCTCCCCATAATGAAATCGAAACATGTGCACAGAAACACGAAGCTCCGCGTGTACAAAACCATTATACGACCAGTGCTATGCTATGGCTGCGAAGCATGGACCCTAACTCAAGCCTCCGAAAACATGCTAGACACTTTCGAACGTAAGGTTCTACGGCGAATTTTCGGGGCTGTTTGCGATCGAGATGGATGGCGCATCCGGTACAACCATGAGTTGTATGAAATGTACGATGAGCTGCAAGTCTCGAAAATCGTCAAACTACAACGACTTCAATGGGCAGGGCATGTACAAAGAATGGACGATGATCGCATGCCTAAGAGAGTAATGAATGCAGAACGAGTCGACGGAGCGAGACTGCGAGGACGACCGAGAACTCGTTGGGAGAGCTCAGTAGGTGTGGACGCCGCGCAGCTGCTGGGCTCCCAAAATTGGAGGACGCGGTCACGTGACCGAGATAATTGGAGGACAATGATCCAGGCGGCCAAGGCCCGACGTCGGGCTGTCGCGCCACGATGATGATGATGATAACTGATGCAAGTAAGCTCCATATCAATGAATGATTTGCTTTGTTTGATATTAAGTAATTAAACGATGTCTCTAAATTACCAATGCGATTCGGGAGTATCCCATAGGAATTCACCTTCAATTCCAATGTTTATGCATTGAAATTTTCTGTTCTTCTTATTATTATCCATGTGCGCCTTTACGTCGGGCGGTTTGTAAATTCAGACTGCACGCCACTGTCTGAGATTATTTTAGAAATCGATAGAGTCTTAGCCAGAAAGCTTAAATTCAAATTTGCACCACCTTAAAAATTTTCGAACGGTACTTATTGGGTGTTTTGCCTTGTTTTTGCTTCTATCTCAGCCCACGTCAGTCGCATAATCAAAAGTAGGATATACAGTTATTCGTTATAAAATTATCATCAACTGTTTACTTCTAACAAAAAATGTAAAATTTTACAATGCGCCATAGTTGAAAAAATCGACTTTTGAATCGATTTTTCGAAAAATAAGTCGATAAAGGTGCATTTCTGGGTAAAGTATCAAAAGAGTAATTTCGTAATTCACTCGATTCTTGACAATCTAAAAAATTTAAATTAACTAACTATACGCATCATCGGGCCAAAAATGAAAAATAGGAAAAATCATGTAGTTTTGAAATTTTGCACAATTGTTCGGGACAGTCCCCTGAATATTGTGCTCCAACGTCCCTGATCGCGGTCCAGGAGTGTAGAGGAGAGGGGGTCAAAGGTCCTTTATTCAGTTTTCCTTGATTATTTTGAAAACTAAGGATTCTACAAAAAAAATGTCCCAAGGCCGAATCAAAGTATGTACATAAAATTCCCTACAAAATGACATCATACCCTAGACCATAAAGTGGTATATTATACTCTATACTATACCAAGGGTCGAACAAATTTACTTGCTATGAACGACTTCGATACAACGTCAACACTGTTCATACAGGGGAAAATGAAGTTCCTGCAGACTTTTCAAGAATCCAAACGTTGCTGACGTTGTTAAAGTATTAAAGGATTGGAGCGCTTTTCAGGACATGATTGCAGAAGATGGGGAGTGTTTCCTTGTCTCACTGTACGGCTATAGTGGGAAAAATGTCCCTTCGGCAATCCACCTAAGGTACATTTCGTACAGGAAGTCAGCCTTTAGGTACAATACAAACATTTCTAATTTACCACCATCAGCAGCTGCGGCACGACAGAACTCTTTTAAGATTATATCATCAGGATCAGCAATAGTTGGCGGTTGAAAAAACTCCTGAAGAGTGGGGATGGAAAACAAGAAATTGTTTTGAGTCTGTGACCACTTTACTACTCCCTGCTTTGAATTGAATGTGTCCTGCAAACGCGCAAAGAACCTCCAGCGATATTGTGTGTGAAGAAGGCAGGGTTTTATTGCTCCAACATGTGCCTCAATTGTGAGGGGAGCTGCAACAACATCGCAGTGGTGAGTCAAAACGAGAAAGACGAATTTGTCAGATGTTATCCAACAAGTACATATTCTCTAAAACTGTAACTTCGTAACTCGTTGGAAAATTCCCTCTCAACTGACTCTTTCATTTTTGCTTTGCTTAATCTTGCAATTAACTAGATTAATTTAATAAAGTTGGATGATAGTGCTTCTGTGTCGGTCTCGGGTGATTGGAAGCGACATCAGCAACACAGATTTGTCATAAAACTCATAAGTAATCGGAATTAACACTTCACATGATTAAGTTACAAACTAAATGAAACCGGAATATAGAGGGCTACGCCCGCAATCCGAGGGTTTTGTAGTGTCCCATGCCAATAGGAAATGAACTGTCCTACTTTTGGAGATGCTTAACCATTCATGTTAAGACAATATTGCAAATTGTAAGTTTGCATAAAAAATATTGAAAATAAATTGTTTGAATAATTATAGAGAATAGAGTCAGCGACGAGCATACCCCCCTCCCCTCTTCCCCCTCCTCCACCTCTCCTACCAATCATTACCCTTTTGAAAATGGTTAACTCCAATTCGCTCTACGGAAAACAATATGCAATTATGTTGTACTCGTAGTACTAGTATGTAATACAAGAGACCTGTTATGTGCATTTTTTGTATGGATGATATCAAAATGACCAAATCTAAATGAATGTACTACTATTAAATATTACGTGATTATTACGAAATTTGGAGATATTATTGCACATGGTGTTGATTATCGTCGGCCATCAATATTTTCGACCTCAGATGAGTTTGAGAAATGCAGGGGTGTGCTAACTGTAACTATAGAAATATACTATTATTAACCTATTTTGAGAAGATATCAAAATTCCATAATTTTTTTGTTTTCTGTGCTGGTTGAAAGCCTTCTTCCTGTATGTTTTCATATTTCTAAGTGTAACGGTCTCGAAATGGTAAGGGGGGTGGGACAAATTAAAATATGATCTCATATTTTCCCCTCTGCCTCTTTTCCCCTTTCTTCGAATTTGATGAAGTCGCCAAAAATGGAATGTACTCTGTAGTACCTTTCTCATGATACCCCACTTGTCTATATCAGATGAAAAAAATGTTGACCTTAATTTCGCCTCTATGGGAACCTCCCTTAACGCAGCAACCCACCTACCTCCCCCCTTAAACTTCTCTCCCCTACCACTCCTATACCACCAATCTCCACCCTTTCAGAAGTGGTTAACTCCAATTCACTTTACGAAAAACAATAAACAATATTCAAGTGTGCAGTACTAGTATGTAACCGGTTATGTGCATTTTTTGTATGAATGGCATCAAAATCTCAAAATTTAAATGAATGTATTTTACTATTATTAAATATTATGTGATTGTTATGAAACTTGGAGGTACTATTGCCTATGATGTTGGTTATCATTAGCCATCAATACTTTTGACCTCGGGTGTGCGTTAGGGGTGCAGGGGTGTGCTAACTGCAACTATGGAAATGTACTATTATTAACCTTTTCTGATAAAATTTCAAAATTTTAGAAATCTAGGTTTTCTACGCTAGTAAAATGGCGCTTTTCTGCAAATTTTCATATTTCTAAGTATAACGGTCACGAAATGCAAGGGGGGGGGGGGACAAACTCGGATGACATATTTTCCCCTCTTCCTCTTTTCCCGTTTCTTCAAATTTGAAAAAATTCCAGAAATGGAATGTACTCAACGGTACCTTTCTTATGACACCCCACTTGCCTGTACCAAACGAAAAAAAAATTTCGACCTTCATTTCCCCTCTATGGGGACCTCCCCTTAAAGTTGACCTATTACGACGATTCGCTTTCTCCGGCGAATTATAGTAATTCTACACATTCCTACAAAATTTCATGCATGTAGCTTCAGCCGTTCATGAGATATATATGACAGACAGACATTTAACCGATTTCATAAGAATTTTGTATTTACTACAAACCCCTAAAAATGTATACGACTACATTGTAATTATCAAATGATAGTTTATGTTTGTGCGTGGAAACAACAAACAAATGCGTCAATAATAAATTTCTGACGTATGGAGAGCGTTTGTAATAAATCGCGATTGGAGATTATTGCGAATTGAACAATAAATCTTTTGTCTGCATGTTAACAAAGGTCAAATTAGTAATTTTAACCGTTTTTCTTTGCATACAGAATACATTTATACAATTAAACTACAATACATTACACTAATAAGCTAGCAGGAAACTTGTTATGCATTAGACTTTTAAAAACATATTCAGAATTCGTTTCAGGCACTGCCGTTGTTGCATTTGTAGTTTTTTAGATCGATTATAATATACAATTTATTTTCTATGAATAAAATGTCGATTTTGTGTAATTACATGGAATAATAATGAAAAAGTGGAACCGGAATATAGAGGGCTACGCCCGCAATCCGAGGATTTTGTAGCAAGCGCTTATTTCGGTTTGTAAACATCGCCTCGTTGCTCTTCTTGGTACCACTCAGATGGATACAAAAATCATAATTAAAATGCCTTACGACTTAGTATCCTACATGCCAATTCATAAAAAAAAAATCCTTCTGTCACCTCTCAAAGTAATTAATTAATTTAAAACGAGAAGCTGTACTGTAGATTATGTGTATACGAGATGAACTGTCCTACTCTTCGAGATGCTTAACCATTCATGTTAAGCCGACATTACAAATTGCAAACTTGCCCCCCCCCCCCCCCCCTTAAAGTTGGCCAATTACGACATATCGACACACATCGTTTTTACACATTTTCACCGAATTTCATGTGTGTAGCTTCAGCCGTTCGTGAGATATTCTATGACAGACATTTTACCGATTTTATAAGATTTAAAATACACAACCTTAAGAAAGAAGTTTTATCAATAACTGTTTTTAGAATCATCGCCCCTAACCAATCTTTACTCTTTCAAACATGGTTGTAAGTAACTGCAATTCGCACTACGAAAAACAACATCCAAGTAGTACTCGCATCTATGCATGAGGCCGGTAGGTTTATTTTTTGTATGGATAGTGTCAAAATACCTAATTTTAAATGAATGTATTATTATTAAATATTATGTGATTTTAATGAAACTTAGAGATATTATTGCCTATGATGTTGGTTATCATTGGCCAGTATTTTTTACCTCGTGTTTGCTTGAGGG
Source organism: Chloromyia formosa (assembly GCA_964017055.1). NCBI lineage: Eukaryota > Metazoa > Arthropoda > Insecta > Diptera > Stratiomyidae > Chloromyia > Chloromyia formosa. Next base: position 146,107,183 of record OZ024814.1, read on the forward strand.
GTGCAGGTGTGTGCTAACTGCAACTATAGAAATGTACTATTATTAACCGTTTTTGATGAGATTTCAAAATGCTATTATTTTTAGTTTTCTATGCTAATGAAATGCCGCTCCCCTGTAAATTCCCACATTTCTAAGTACAACGGTGTGGTAAGGCAAGGGGAGGGACAAACTATGATCACCTATTTTCCCCTCTCCCTCTTTTCTCCTTGCTTCAAATTTGACGAAAATACCAAAAATGGAATGCACTCGACGGTACCTTTCTTACGATACCCCTTGCCTATACCAAACGAGAATAAAAATTCAACCTTCATTTCCCCTCCATGGGGACCCCCCTTAAAGTTGGCCTATTAGGACTCATCGCTTTCTCCAGAAAATTATAATACTTCTACATATTATGTACCACCAATTTCATGCATGTAGCTTCAGCGGTTCGTGAGATATTTCATGGACAGACAGGCGAACGCATGACCGATTTCATAAGGACAACAGATCGCATATGTAATTTCACCCTTAAGGTTCGTCTTGCTAGATACGGCTCTGCGTCGATCGTAGGCGATGATCGAAAAAGCGATTACAGTTTAATGATGATTATGTGGATGTGTTTTGCTAGGCGCGATGATGATTGAGCACGGCGCTTGCGATTTTTGGCTATGAAATGTAGAGTATGTACGATTATGCACTAGACTACTGCTGAAGGCATTTTGAGTCCCATAGTCAGAAAAAAAGTCCTTCTTTTCAATGAAGTATTTGCCATGAAAACAGGGTTGCCATTCTAGGGTATTTACCTCCAATTTTTTCTTCTTTTTTTTTACTTCAGATTCGGAATCAGCGTTCCAAAATTACCTTGTACTTGAAACCAGCACGATCGGACGAGTATATCTCGTGAAAAAGGTGTAACAAAAACTAATGTTTAGTTTGAGCTTGGCTCAGAAGAGGACGAAGGTTGAAGGCATGGTCGTTCAGACCGTCCGTGTCGAAACCTCATTAGCTGTGACCAGAGGTGACGCGCGCTAGATAACTAGCTCGGCTATCGGTAGTGTGGGCCAAGTTTTTTTCGGCCACAACTGCCTCTGCATCGTTACAAAACAAAGATTTCACGTGTCGGACGATTTTACTTTATTTATTCGTCATGCCGCTGTGATCATCGATCCTACCCAGCCGGTGGCGTTGGCAAGATTTATCCAAACTTATCAAATTTTTACGTTGACACGCAGAAACCACGGCCAATCTCAATCGCAGGTGATACCCCACTCCTTGTGTTGACGTCTCTACGACAGCTCCTCGAGCGCTAATCACCAGTCTAAGACTAAGTTGACGCTGAGTGATTGGTGAGCGCGAGGAGTTTTGAATTTGTGGTTGTTGTTGTCGTAGTCGTAGCGATGCTTCGAATATTGCAGTTCTTCTTGCATCGAGTGGGTTTGGCAGCTCTTGGCCGTTGAAAAACGGGTCGTTCCGACGAAGAACCGGCTGCCGCAGGAACGTTGAATTTGTGGTCGTTACAAAGGGTTGCCATTCTAGAGTGAGCAACATTACATACAAAAATCCGGCATTGTATAGCCCCAAATCGCAAACGCGGTGCTCAATCATCTTCGCGGCATTCCACAGAAAAAATCCCTCTCGCCAAGTGATCGCTCACAGTTGCGATCGTGCGATGCCATTGCTAGCTGCAGTAGCGTGTAGCAAAACAACTCCATATAAAATACACGCAAATAGTGCTCCGTGCTGTGCGACGATCGTGTGTCTAGCAAGACTAACCTTTACATGGCTCGACTCGTAGCCGAAATTTATGTGACTCAAAGTCGATGTCGTCTTAGGGGACACCTACATGGTATACCTACACATTTGTTACACTCAATTTCGTGTTGGCAACTGGAAATTTATATCAGGCATTTTTTTAAATTCAGAAAGTCATTCTCGGTGGTGTTTAAAAATACATATGTTCTTAAAATACTTTTAGACGAATCAACCAGGTTAATATTATATTTGTATACATATATTTTTCACCCTTTACCACATCCGACTCAACCATAGGTTAATTACTGAAAATGTCACGTTTCCAAACGTCCAATTTAAGAAAATCATAGTCATTTGAACCGATTCAATTATTTATCTCCCAAATATGATTGATATTGATACCTATAAGTAACGAGTAATTTCAAGTACATATTATTTTTATCTGCTCAATTATGTACTACTGGAATAGCAACATAAATGCGCGTAGTAACTATTCTTAGAATAATACTTCATTTCTGGCTATGTGCCTATTTTAATCTCTTCATTACAAATTAACGAAAGCGTGTGGAGTACAATTTTACATAACCTTTAGAATCGGTTAAATTTAATAGCTGTGAGAAAAGTAAAATGTGTTGTTGTTTATTTTAGTGTGTGATCTTCCGCTTTTTATTTTTCATTGGAAAATTACATTAAACTCTAATTCAAGGTTTTTTTTATTGCTCATCATTGCTGATCAAATTTTTGGCGCCACCTTTTCGAAATAGGATCTGCGTGCATATGGAGGACTAAGTCATAAAAAGATATTTCCGCCGTTTATTTTCCCCATTTTTGACCTACTTTCCATCAAACCGGAAGAAAGATTTGAGGAATTTGAGATCAGTAAGAACTTGGTGAGATTAGTCAATTCAATTGCCGCCATCACAAATCGAATGAATACAAACATTATGTAAATACAAATAAAAAGCATGAGTTGCCCAATCTTAAAATAAATTCTGTTGTGGAAAACGCTGGTTAAAACATAAAAGAACTACGATTGGGGTAAACCCCAATCATGCAATACTCTAGATGAATTTGAACCTGGTTTTTGAATCTAACTGATATTGTTAATTAAGTGTTAAGTACAAAATTTCAGCCCGATAAATTGTATACGTACTGAGTAAATTGGCTTAACGTATTTCATGAAATAGTGCAGTTTGTATGGGAGGGGGTAGAAGGAGGGGGAGGATTACAATAAATTTTATAATTTAGGTTACAATTATCATAAAAGTGATATATTCAAAATTTCAAAGCAAGATGTTTTATAGTTTCTGAGAAAATCTGATTATTGTAAATTTTCAACAATGTGTCATTTTGTATGGGAGGGGGTAGAAGGGGTGGAGCGATTTAGCCCGTTCACGAACTTAGCCTTCATTTTTTGTCAAAAATAACGTGTGTGTTGAACTTCATAGCTCAACGCGTTCTCGAGCTAGAGAGGTCACGGACGGACGGACGGACGGACAGACGGACAGACGGACATCCGGTTTTGAGATATTCGAGTGATAATATGAACTTCTGTATCATTCATTTTTTTCTGCGAGCCTTATTTCTTAGCGTTACAAACTTTGTGGCAAAATTATAATACTCTCAGATTTCATCTAGAGTATAAAAAGGCTGATCTAAAATATTTTCAAGAAAGTTAATCATACTCTATTTTACTATAGATATTCAATTTCAATTAGTGTGTATATAAGAAATTGTTTAGTGACAGTGGCTCCAGTAGTCCATTGGCAATTCACATGAAAGGGATTAATCTTACTCATTAGGGTTTTGTATTAAAAACAAAACCCTTATGAAATCGGTCGAATGTCTGTCTGTCCGTCTGTCCATGGAATATCTCACGAACGGCTGAAGCTACATACATGAAATTTTGTAGGAATGTGTAGAATTACTATAATTCACCGGAGAAAGCGAATCGTCGTAATAGGTCAACTTTAAGGGGAGGTCCCCATAGAGGGGAAATGAAGGTCGAAATTTTTTTTTCGTTTGGTACAGGCAAGTGGGGTATCATAAGAAAGGTACCGTCGAGTACATTCCATTTTTGGATTTTTTTTCAAATTTGAAGAAACGGGAAAAGAGGGAGAGGGGAAAATATGTCATCCGAGTTTGTCCCCCCCCCCCCTTGCATTTCGAGACCGTTATACTTAGAAATATGAAAATTTACAGAAAAGCGCCATTTTACTAGCATAGAAAACCTAGATTTCTAGAATTTTGAAATTTCATCAGAAAAGGTTAATAATAGTACATTTCTATAGTTGCAGTTAGCACACCCCTGCACCCCTTACGCGCACCCGAGGCCAAAAATATTGATGGCCAATGATAACCAACACCATAGGCAATAATACCTCCTAGTTTCATAACAATCACATAATATTTAATAATAGTACATTCATTTAAATTTTGAGATTTTGATGCCATTCATACAAAAAATGCACATAACCGGCTACATATCCGTACTAGTACTGCATACCTGAATATTGTTTTTCGTAAAGTGAATTGGAGTTAACCATTTCTGAAAGGGTGGAGATTGGTGGTATAGGAGTGGTAGGGGAGAGAAGTTTAAGGGGGGAGGTAGGTGGGTTGCTGCTTTAAGGGGAGGTTCCCATAGAGGGGAAATTAAGGTCAACATTTTTTTTCATCTGATATGGGCAAGTGGGGTATCATGAGAAAGGTACTACAGAGTACATTCCATTTTTGGCGACTTCATAAAATTCGAAGAGAGGGGAAAAGAGGCAGAGGGGAAAACATGAGATCATATTGTAATTTGTCCCACCCCCCTTACCATTTCGAGACCGTTACACTTAGAAATATGAAAACATACAGGAAGATGGCTTTCAACTAGCACAGAAAACAAAAAAATAATGGAATTTTAATATCTTCTCAAAATAGGTTAATAATACAATAGTATATTTCTATAGTTACAGTTAGCACACCCCTGCATTTCTCAAACTCATCCGAGGTCGAAAATATTGATGGCCGACGATAATCAACACCATGTGCAATAATATCTCCAAATTTCGTAATAATCACGTAAAATTTAATAGTAGTACATTCATTTAGATTTGGTCATTTTGATATCATCCATACAAAAAATGCACATAACAGGTCTCTTGTACTCCATACTAGTACTACGAGTACATCATACTTGCATATTGTTTTCCGTAGAGTGAATTGGAGTTAACCATTTTCAAAAGGGTAATGATTGGTACGAGAGGAGGGGAAGGGGGGGGGGGGGGGGGGTATGCTGGTCGCTGACTCTATTCTCTATAATTATTCAAACAATTTATTCTCAATATTTTTTATGCAAACTTACAATTCGCAATATTGTCTTAACATGAATGGTTAAGCATCTCCTAGAGTAGGACAGTTCATCTCCTATTGGCATGGGACACTACAAAACCCTCGGATTGCGGGCGTAGCCCACTATTTTCCGGTTTCATTTTTATTTGTATTCGGAGAAAAAGGAACTATCTAAAAAATAGAATCATTAGCTGCGTTTTTTCAACAATCCAGATCAGAGCAGAACAACAATTACACGCGTTACACTAACAAAACTGTTCTGGATGGAGCAGGTTGTTAGTGTATCTGCAAGCTTATCAATTCGTTGCTCACTTCGAGGGTGATCTGCACAAAACTGGGCACTTCGTCCGCGCGTAAGCATACGAGTATCTGCAGGGGCACTCCTCAAGGTTGAGTCCTCTCTCCTCTTTTGCTTATAGAATTGGAACGATTAAGTTGTAAACCCTTTGCATATGCCGATACATCGCAATTGTCATCTCGGGTAAATTCCCAGATGTCCTAAGTGAGGTAATGCAGAGGGCCCTGAATGTTCTTGTGAGATGGGCGAGTGAAGTTGTGGTTACAGTAAATCCGACTAAAACTGAGCTTGTTCTTTTCACCAGGAGGGGGATTGTCCGTTCGTTCAAGCCACCGTTGTTGGATCGCATTATGCGTCCTCGCTGACAAAACTAAATTATTGGGCTTATCCTGAATAGGAAATTGGGCTGGAAGCCTAATATTCAGGATCGAGGTAAAAAGGCCACTGTCGCCTTAAACTCGTGTAGAAGGGCTATAGGTAGAAAATGGGGCCTGCAACCGAGAGTGGTTTACTGGCTATATGTGTCGGTCGTGCGCCCCATTCTTATGTATGGGATAGTGGCGTGGTAGAGCGCAATTACAATGGCATCCTACAGAAGCCTATTGGAGAAAGTTCAAAGGCTGGCGAGTGTCACCATTACGTGTACTTTAAGCTCTACGCCTACTGCAGCCCTTGAAGCCATGCTGAACCTGATTCCTCTGGACATCCTGGCCGAGCAGCTTGATGCCAATGTGGCTATTCGTCTTCGTGAAACGGGTCAATGGACGCCGTCCATCAAGGGACATTTGGATATTTTGAATTGTTTGGATGTTCCTGAAACCACGGACTGTTCCTCACCCAAACTAGAGTTTGACAAAAACTTCTGTTGCCGGACGGCTCCAAGAGCGTTGATGGGTTCGGGGCGGGGCGGGGGTTTACTCGGAGACGCTGAATATCAGTCTGTCCTTCCGTCTCCCTGACTACTGCAGTGACTTCCAGGCGGAGGTGACTGCTATTCACGAAGCCATTTCTTGGCTGGGTTGTAATGTAATTTCGTTCCGGAATGTAATCATTTACAGTGATAGGCAATCGGTAATAAAATCGATTGATTCTGCTGTGACTAACTCGAAGGCACTTGCTGAATGCCGTACCTCGATCCAACAGTTGAGTAGCTTTCTCAATGTTACTATTTGCTGGATTCCGGGTCACAGTGTCTATATCGGTAACCGTAAGGCGGATAAACTTGTCCGTGAGGGAACCAATAATGAGGTCGGCGACAGTTTTCGGAATGTTGGTATGCCTATGAACAAATGCAAATTGATCCTAAGGGAAAATACGACTGAGAGGGCTAACATCAGATGGCGTGATGGTTTAACATGTCACGCGGCCAGGCAAATTTGCCCAGTACTAAACCCTGGCCGCTGTTCAGAATTCCTTATGCTGAACAGGAAGTGTATTATTAATGTTGTAGGGGTTATCACTGGTCATTGCCTCAGTGGGGAGCATGCCAGGAGACTTCGTGTCCCGCATAATTTACTGCAGAAGCCGTGCGGACGAGGATGAAGAGGAGTGTTCATTCCACTTGCTCTGGTCCTGTTCTGCTCTTGCAGGTAGTGGGAAGTCCATCCTGGGGTCCTACTACTTCACTACTTAATACCAACAAGACCAAGGTTCTTAGCCCGCCGTTGCGAAAAAGAAATCCGACACCTATTGCCATCAATATTAATGGGCAGCCTGTGGAGAAGGTGGACAACTTCGTCTACCTGGGTAGCATTGTTGCCGAAAATGGTGGTACGGAGCAGGACATCGCTCGTCGTATCAACCAGGCTAAACGTGCATACGGCATGCTGTCCAAAATCTGGCAGGGCAGTTATCTCAGCATCAAGACCAAGCTGGGCCTGTTTCGCTCCCTGGTACTATCAGTACTTTTGTATGGGAGCAGTACATGGAAAGTTTCCGTAGGAGTTACCAGAAAGCTGCAAGTTTTCGTCAACTCATGTCTTCGTCGAATTTTAAGAATTTTCTGGCCCGAAACAATATCAAATGAAGAGCTAAGTCGGCGTACGGGTCAGATGCCAATCGACGAATTGATACGCAGGCGAAAATGGCAGTGGATAGGTCACACATTGCGGAAGAGTGATAACTGCATTGCTTTGCATGCCATGAAATGGAACCCCATTTCCAACCAAGGCCGACCAAGAGGGGGTCCTCGAATCACATGGCGTCGATCTGTGGCAAAGGAGTGTCAGGTACTGGGTAAGTCTTTTGGGGAGTTGCGCCCCATTGCCCAGAACAGAGTACGATGGCGCGCAGGAGTAGTTGACGCGCTATGCCCCGCTAGGGGTTAAGGCAAAGTAGTAGTACTACTTCACTGATCTCGACGATTTGAAGGATGTGAGCGTTGGACAGATTAATCGATTCATCATTCGCTCCGGATGGTTCGCGGAGTAGGTACTGACCGAAAGATCTTTCTTAGTGTCACCATACCCTGTCGAACTCGAACACGAACCTGGTACAAGTGGATCGGCTTTCTTCACATTTATGTGAAGTGTGTGTGTGTGTCAGAGGACATTTGTATCAGGTTCGTGTTCGAGTTCGAGATCGACAGTATGCGTCTTGGTGGAGGATGATTCGTCGTTCGGGGTTGGTTTTTCGAAGCTCAGCGATGAGTTCTGGCAAACAAATGGTTGTATACCAATCAGCAGTAACTGTTCCTTGGTCTTGCAGAGGAATTGTTTCTGCTTTTGAGACAACTATCACGACCATCTTTTTGGAGACACTTCGAGAACGGATGACTTCTGTCGGCTTTTCTTCATTTTGGAACACCCAAACAGACAACTGGCGTTTATTTGCGGGTTCATAAGAGTATTCATCACCACTAACGATGCTGTACACGTTATTAGAGTTTCCTGTGTTGAAGCAGTCTAGAGTTTTTTAACACCAATTGACCCGAGCTGCTTTCTGTTCTACGGTCAACAGATGCGGTATCCAACGGGAAACTATTTTTACACACAATTCTTCATGCAAAATTTGTTGAATTGGGGTTTTTGAAATATCCAATGATGCCTCAATCTCGCGGTATGACACATCCCGATCTTCCGTGATGCGCTTGCGCACAGCAACGACGTTTTCTTTTTTTTTTGAGTGACTGCGGTTTTTGGTGCACCTGCCCTTGGATCGTCGCTAAGACTCACCCGTCCACGTTTGAATTCTGCATACCAACGAGAAATAGTTGTTGTGGTAGCGATGCTTCAAATACTGCAGTTCTTCTTGCATCGAGAGGGTTTGATAGCTCTTGGCCGTCGAAAAACGGGTCGTTCCGGTACGAAGAACCGGCTACCGCAGGAACGAACGAGAAATAGTCGACTGGTGTGGTGGTTCAATGCCGAAAACAGAAACCACTTTTTGATATATGCTCAGATAGCCAGGCGGTCACTAAGGCTCTCTCTTTTTAGTAGAGTCCTCCAGTGCCTGGCGACCGACAACCAAATCGTTATGTATTGGCTCCAGCAAGGTCAATCATCAAGGATTGGTACGATAGGTTACGACAGCTCTATTGGGAAGATCTTCCAGGACTGCGGTTATCTAAGGACCCTTCAAGTATGATGATATTACCCACATGAGTAGGGCCGACCTGAGGTTACTAGTAGGCTACCTCTCGGGTCACCATTGGGTGAGATACCATCTAAACAAAGTGGGTTTTTCGAACGAGACGGAATGTCGTCTGTTTGGAAGACGTTGAAACTACAGGTCACAATTTGTGCAAATGTTCCGCGGTTGTGCGAGCTAGGTATGCGTTCCTCGGGCGAATCGCCACGGAGGTACGTACGAGGTGTGGAAGGCCTTTTGCTACATTAATTAATTAATGTTCGGGCCCAATAGATCTGTCATGGTCGTACTGCCCAACCAACATGGTTAACTTTCTTATTTGCGCGTTACATGCTTCTTCTTCTTCTTCCTTGCCCTTTCATACCACTCTGCGGCTTCGCGTTGCTCTGCCTGTGGTGTTGGCACTTCGCCCATTCTGGCGGTATAATCTCAGCTTCCTTCTGCAGGCAGCTCGGTCTTGTATCGTATCATCGCCAAGATTAACGCGTTGTTGTTGCTTTTTCATCTGATCGATCCACATGTGTTTCCGTCTGCCTCGGCGTTTGGGACCAGCAAATGGAACATTCATTGATATTGCTTTCATGGCCGGGTTCTCAGGCGGACGCCTTAGAACGTGGCAATACCAATCCATACGTGTTACATGCTAACTTAATGTAATATGTAATAAGGAAATAACAGTAAATAAATGAGTTATGTATTTCTATTCTAGATTTGGGGTCGTTTTCGCTTAACGTTATCGTCCGTTTATTGTTATCACTTCTGCTCCGTCCAAACGTTGATCACAATAAGCGGGCCCACTAACAAATCGAGGAATAAAAAAATATGAAGCGACATTTGGATGAAAATACTGTTTTGCTTTCTTCACTGCCAATGCTCTAATTGTGACTCGCCTTATGGGATGCCGTACACCATCGAGCCGAATCATTAGGCGTGTTTTTTTGTACTGCGGTGTAGGTTAATTGGGGGCTATCCAGGTTAACTTACACACATTACACAAACAACTAGGGTATGTTGTTTGTGTAATATGTGTAAGTTAACCCGGATAGCCCCCAATTAACCTTTACCGCAGTACAAAAAAACACGCCTATTTTTCGTATTTAGGCGAGCCACGTCACTTTCATGGAAACTTGGGGAATTAGAAGAAATCTTCCGCACATTCCTATGAAATGGATGACATTTCACTGTTTCCTACACTGTCCAACACAGTAGAACCAACGGTTGAACATGCCCACATTATTCTTGAGTCATTCGAACTAAGTTCAACTTCGCGACTGTATGGAAATAAATTGCTTATTGAACAAATGCATTGATATCTTTGGCTTTTTGTTTTGCAGATATCATAATGACCGTTGATCAATCAGATGCCAGATAAGTAGGTGGGTGATGTGAATGTAACCTAACGTAAAAATATGGGTTAAAATGCTGGCTTGATAAATGAAAAAGATAAATTTTACTCTGAAAAAAATCCGAATTTTACGATTTCTCCTCATTCCAACTACCACGGGCGAGGTTGGTAAAAAGCAAATACACAGCACACATTTCCATCGACCTTACAAAAGAAAGTACCGATCCATCGAACCAACAACGTTCGGAAGCTAAGCACGGCCAATGCCAAAGAATGGGGTCAATAACTGCAAGTGCTAAACAGCTAAACCGTTTCGCCGCACTTAACAAAGAGAGGCCCTAATTGCAGCTTCAGCTACACACCAATTGAACTTCCAAAAATACATTTCACATTAAATGCCCTTCTTTCCCTTGTTTTGCTTCCGCTGTGCATACAAAAACCGAATGAACTCTGTGTGGTTCAGATAAAATTGACGAAAGAAAAGCATCCAATAGCGGGTAAGTGATATCGTACGATCATGATGACGACAGCACGCTGAAGCCGAGATTACTCATTTCGGCTCGTATCTAGCGATGAACGATCTACATGCCTGCACGCACGGAGTGCATAGCAGGCTCCCCACATAAGATGTGTAGGCAAGCATGAATGAATGGAATTGACTACAGATTAGGTCAATCAAATCATGGTCGCAGACAGGTGATTCAACTCAGGAAACTTGTTAAATTCATCTCCACGAACTGGGGATACAGGATGACCGTGGCAATAACACTGTGCAATGTGCATCAGCTGATTTTGTTTTTTTGCGCCAAAATGAAAATCTGGCAACCTACTTCGGCGTGTGCTGAGAGTATGAGAAACACTTTGCTGTGCCATTCCCGTGAAATTGCTTTTCTATTTGAGCTGCCAATCATTTTCACATACCTACACTGATGACCGTCTTGAAGACTTCAGGCTGAATGCTTGTGGCTTGTCCATCGATAGATAGTGGCGGCGATACACGATCAGATTCATTCAAATGCAACAAATCGGATGTTGCGGGCGCAACGTGAAAGCTGGTCAGATGATGGTGATGCGGATGACTGAGGATTGTGTTGGCTGACGACGGTGCGGGTGGTGGTGGACAATCGGCCAGGCCCAGACACACGATTGCCGCCTGATTGTCCTTTTGAAGGGTTCGCGCCGCGATCCAGAATCGTTTGATATCACTGATACGCAAACTGTAACCGTACTTGTCGCGCAAATCGCGTATGTCGTTCTCGCTCAATGTCAACAATGATTTGCCATCGATATCTTCCTCCACGATGCAGTCAATTACCACTTGACCGAGTCTTTCGTTTTTCGCCCATTCACCAACCTGGTCCTTTGACCAATCGAACACTGTGCTGTTGTGCATTTCCGCTAATAATTTCAACTCCATTCAATCACTAATTCGGTTACTAAATTACACTGGCATGACCATATACACCCGCACTTTGCGTACGTTGATCGAACAACGTCCAGGCTGCGTTCCAATTAAATGAACTTCCGCGGTCCAGCGATAGTCAAGCGGCAAGCGCGATACCAGCATCAGCACGACCAGCACATACGTACCAATTTGACAAATTCCATTCTCGTACTAATTTCACTTTGACAGAAACACGGAAATTTCTATGGGAATCCGTTGAGAGATTCTCGTGTTTGAATGGGAATTTTGTGGCAATTGTCAATTGGTAGGGAATTTGAAGCGAGTGGATGCGTTCAATGTGTGCTTGAGATGAGGCGGGAATTTGAAATTGAAAAATCCCACTGAGGGATATAGACAAATGATGGTTTTGGATATAGACGCAGCGAGCCTTTTAGGGCAGTATACTGAGGGTTGTTGTTAATTGCCTTGACCCTTCCAGGGGCATGGGCGCGTCAACATCTCTAACATTTCTATACCTTGTTGATATTTCGATAGCATATCTACTTTTCGGAAGTGCAGTTGCTAGCATGCACCTTCTATCACCGCCGTCTGTATACTGGCCACGTTTAGACCGTGGAACTAAAAGGCGATTTAACTAAATCATTTTAGCGTTAGTACTTGTTGGTGGAGTGTTTATACCGACCATACGGAGAGATACCTCTTCTTCTTCTTTCTCCGTTGACAGCACAGATAAATCTTACAGACATAAATTTTACGACAGAAAAAGATTTTTTCTTGCCCGTGATCACGCACTGCTTTCCTGAAATTGCAAACAAAGCAAACGCCGAACAAAAAAAAACGACAACAAAGGAAACGTCAACCACCGAGTCAACATTAGCGATGACAGCGACATAGTCCCAATTTTTTTAGCCCAGTTCCGCATCGCAAGTAGAGATAAGCCAAGTCCAAAACTAACTAAATCGATACGTTTATATCGTCGAGAGTTAGATCGATTTAGTTAGATCTCGAAGATAGTCCCGCGGTCTAAACGTAGTGATTGACAAGCCCGGAGCACTGTAGAGTTCTATTAGTACTCACAGGCAGTTCTTGATTGCGCCGAAATTTGAGCTTCGAGCTCTAGATTAGTATCGTAGAGCGATGCCCGAACGACCACGGCTACGGAGCGCAACCTCTTAGGCGGCTATTACACTATAAAAGTTATTTTCAAATATCTTTTATAAAAGACATTTTCAAAGAACTTTTCTAGCGTAATAGCCGCCTATCAAAAGATCTGCGACATGAACGTTGCTTGTTTCAAGTACTTTTCTTACAAGCTGGCACCCCTTCCCCTTTAGGCGGTTAATATCATTCATAAAAGTTCTTTTAAAATATCGTTCGTCAAAGATGTTTGTAAAAGAACTTTTATAGTGTAATAGCCGCCTTAAGCCGCTCGCTCACAGAGATATATAGAAGGAGATGAAACCCCCATTTACTGTACACAAAATTCTGGACGTAATTCCACCACATACGAATTACGAACTAGTAAAAAGTAAACAGAGAGACACACGCCCCCCACTGCGCAACACCCGGGCAGTCTATATAAAAGCACAGGAAGCACATGAGATATCATCCCCTCTCCTACTTCTCCTTTGTGAACAATAACATTCCATTTTGTCACTCTGCCGCGGAACACCCACCCGGTCCATATAGAAGCAAATGAGATGTCAAATCCCCCTTCCTACTTCCTCACTTGTGTCGAATTACTTCATTTCTCTCGCTCTTTTTCGTTTCCTTCTATCTCTCTTTCTGTGCGCTCGCTTCGCAACCAGAGCCCACGCAGGGGGAGTGAGAAATCCACTCAAATTAAAACCCACTTTTGGTGAAAGACGCGAAACACTATGCTTCGCCCGATCAAGTAGGAATGTTCCTTTTTAGTGGCAAACCTCAAATTCATAAGCAGCACCACAAAAACATACGAGGGTAAGGTGAAAAGTTTTCGGCCTGACAATGGAAGACTGCAATTTTCATAATCTCCCTTGACTTCAACACAGTTGGTCCAGCGTTTCTGCAACATTAGTATTTCTTCTTGGAAGTGAGAGTCTGGAAGGCTGTGGAAATATGCATCTACGGCCCTCTCAACTTTTTCATTCGATGCCAAGCGCTTCCCAGAAACAAATTTCTTCTAGTTTGGGAACAGATGGAAGTCTGAGGGTGCCAAATCAGGAGAATAGGGGGAATGGTCGAGCAAATCGTACCCCAAATCCCGCAGGTTTCCCATCGCCAAAGCACACTTATGCAACCCATAATGAAATCGAAGCATGTGCACAGAAACACGAAGCTCCGCGTGTACAAAACCATTATACGACTAGTGCTATGCTATGGCTGCGAAGCATGGACCCTAACTCAAGCCTCAACGTAAGGTTCTACGGCGAATTTTCGGGGCTGTTTGCGATCGAGATGGATGGCGCATCCGGTACAACCATGAGTTGTATGAACTGTACGATGAGCTGCAAGTCTCGAAAATCGCCAAACTACAACGACTTCAATGGGCAGGGCATGTACAAAGAATGGACGATGATCGCATGCCTAAGAGAGTAATGAATGCAGAACGAGTCGACGGAGCGAGACTGCGAGGACGACCGAGATCTCGTTGGGAGAGGTCAGTAGGTATCGACGCCGCGCAGCTACTGGGCTTCCAAAATTGGAGGACGCGGTCACGTGACCGAGATAATTGAAGGACAATGATCCAGGCGGCCAAGGCCCGACGTCGGACTGTCGCGCCACGATTATGATAAAGCCAGGCGTCTTCTTCCGAATTTTGGCATCCAGTTGGTCAAGAAGTTTGGAGTAATATTCGCCTGTTATTGTTCTGCCTTTTTCAAGGTAATCAATTAACAGGATCCCTTTCGCATCCCAAAACACGCTGGCCATGACGTTTCCGGCAGATGCGTTCGACTTCGCTTTCTTTGGCGCTGAACCACCGGCGTCCACCCACTGCTTCGACTGCTGTTACGTTTCTGGCGTGTAGTGGTGGACTCAAGTCTTATTCATGGTGACAAATCGCCGCACAAAATCGGTCTGATCCCGATCGAATCGGTACAAAGATTGCTGCGAAAATCGTTTGCGCATTTTCTTTTGATTGGCATTCATCAAATGCAGCACTCATCTTAAGGTCGCCACCCATTGACGAGCACAACCACGACCAAACTTCCATCGAACCATCAAATATCATAGGACGGTGGAAATAGGGGGAATTTTTTTTCCACACGTCCTATGATATTTGTTGGTTCGATGGAAGTTTGGTCGTGGTTGTGCTCGTCAATGGGTGGCGACCTTTACGCAAAGTTTTCGCATCTCTAATTCTTTGTGCAAGATGTTTCGCACCCTTTATTCCGATATCCCCACAGCCTCAGCAATATCACTCACTAAAATTACGTTTATATTACGTTTACACTATCCCCAGATTACTTCATCTGCTGCTTAATCTGGATGTGGTGAGTTTAAAATTGTATGTATTTGACAGTTCCAGATTTTAATCAGCCGGCGCAGATGAAGTAATCTGGGAATAGTGTAAACGTAATATTACACTATCCCCAGATTACTTCATCTGCAGCGTAATCTGGGTGTGGTGAGTTTAAAATTGTATGTATATGACAGTTGCAGATGAAGTCAGCCGGCGCAGATAAAGTAATCTGAGGATAGTGTAAACGTAATATAAAAGGTGGCCACCCATTGACGAGCACAACCACGACCAAACTTATATTACGTTTACACTATCCGCAGATTACTTCATCTGCGCCAGCTGAGATAATCTGCGACTGTCAAATACATACAATTTTGAACTCACCACACCCAGATTACGATGCAGATGAAGTAATCTGGGGATAGTGTAAACGTAATATTAGCGACAACATAAATCAAAGTTGGCGATATGATTCGAGCCGAAATAGGAAATGTAACTAAAATTCGCTAAATACAATTTAGAGAAATATTAGCGATAGAGTTTTAAATTACGTTTACACTATCCCCAGATTACTTCATCTGCGCCAGCTGAGATAATCTGCGACTGTCAAATACATACAATTTTGAACTCACCACACCCAGATTACGCTGCAGATGAAGTAATCTGAGGATAGTGTAAACGTAATTTTAGCGTTATATTACGTTTACACTATCCGCAGATTACTTCATCTGCGCCAGCTGAGATAATCTGCGACTGTCAAATACATACAATTTTGAACTCACCACACTCAGATTACGCAGCAGATGAAGTAATCTGGGGATAGTGTAAACGTAATATTAATTCTTACATTGAGTGCATTCACAACACTCGTTTCATCCGGATCGCTACGGAGCGCTCCGTAGCGCTACAACCCCTCCCGGTCTTGATTGCAGCCGCTCCTTCCATCCGCTCCGGAGCGGTTACTTCCCCTTGGTAGCAGACATTTTTTACGCTCTCTGGGCATGTAGCGCTACATTTGACAATTCGCAGCTGGTATGTGCGTTGTGACGTTTGTGTACATCAAAAGCGCAAATAGAATCCCCGTCTATGTAAATTCACTGTCTTCTCGTCTTTGATTTGATATTTCCTTGTTTCGTGATGTGCCAAAGAAATGTTTTGCGATGGAAAATTGGCAATTGTCAAATATTTGCGGTGTCACCTGTTTGTCAGACATTTCATATGTAGCGGTTCAATCACGAAAGAAATGTTGACAGGTAGCGTCTCCTCAAATGTGTAGTGGAGGGGATGTAGCGTTCAGTAGCGAAAATTTTTCACATGAATGCAGCCATTGGCAAGTCCAATTAATTTCGCTCGAATGCTAAAGTGTAACATAATAAACTTATACATTACTGTTCATACATATTGTAATGTTTCCTCTGTTGAGCGAAACCAGAACGAAACCAGGTTCGTTAGATATTCTTGTGCTGAATAATGAAAACACTTCGATTGAAAAACACACACTTTATTTACTAAACGAACTACACACGAGTACGAACCACAAACGTTAAAACGTCAAACTAGCTCTAACCCCTAGTCTACACTCATAGACAAAATCGTGCGATTGTCTATAGACAAATCGAGGATTTTGTATTTAGACAATCGCGAACAATTCGGAACATGTTTATGAACTTTGTTGCTTGTCCACATCTACATTTAGTTTCTGAGAGATATGGCGACTGAAATAGCGGCTTGTGGAATTGCTGCTTGTGCTTGCTAATAAAAAAGGGAAGTGTTTTTAAATTGTGAATTTTTTTCTTCCCATCGGTTGGGGATAATTCCATTTTGTTGGCAATGTCTTCCAACGCTGTGTTTTTTTTTATTACGGTTTTTGCAATCTGCCGACGTAACATCCCACAAATCATTTGAGGAATGAAATTCCTCAATTAATTGATATGTTTTCACTGTTGGCCACATTTCAAATAAACGATAATTATCTGACCGCACGCTATATACTCTTGCGAACACGACGAAATGTTGCACAAAATGTCTCAAGTTTTCCATTCTGGATGGGAACTCATAGACACACGATAGACAACTCATAGACATGCACATGCAGTTGCAGAACACTCGAATTGTTCCCGATTTGTCTCTAAAAAATCGCAGAACCTTGTCTATAGACACGAATTGCGGAATTTGTCTATGAGTGTGGACTAGGGGTAACAATAACGACGGCACTACTTTCCGGTTCCAAGCGGATACTTTATACCGATCCGACTGTCACTGAGTGTCGAGTCTTACTACTGAGGCGGAATTGCCACCAGTTGGACGAATGATATTCCTAAGGTCACTACAATTCCTCTCAAATAACTGTAAGACGTGTTCTAAATAATAACAACTTTATTCTCACGAAAGATCACAATATACACTCAAGAACGCGTGTGCTGTTATTGAACGTTGACAGACAAGTGTCTGAAATGTCAAAGGTGGATTTTCTCTTCGATGATGACAGCGCCGCCCTAGTGGTAATATGTGTGTAGAGTCGCCGTACTACTTCTCTTCTTCGGTGACATCTGCCTTTTATAGTTGGAAATCCATGCATTCGTCAATTAGCGAAGACTAGATTTTTCGAGATGTTCTAGTCTCGGGTTTGCACTACTCAACCAAGGTTCGAGAATCCGCTTCATTATCGATGGTTCTGTTTCGAGATGGATCGAGACTATGGTAGAGCTTAGTACAGTGTGGGTCGTAAAAGATACCCACTCCGTACACGCAACAATATGTTATTAAATATACTCTCTTCCAAAGAAAACAAATCCCTCTTATTCGAATCGTTTTTTTGTTTTTTATTATTATCATTAACAAGAAATTTTTATTTCACGGATAAAATTTAACCAATGTTTATCGTTTACATATAACCTTTTTTAAAAGTATTCATGTATTACATACGCACAAAAAAATATAAAATATCGCAATAACCCTTAAGATTTTATCTAATAATTATTATAATAGTCGTACAAACTAAAAAAAAAGAGATGCAAACACAATTATCCAATCCGTAGCTGGCAATTTTATTTTCGCCCAAGTCGTAAACGTTTTCATTGAACCACTTTCTGCATATATACCACTCAATCCATAAGCGTGCATGCATTGACGATAAATAATTTTTCAATTATACATATTTAATCAAATTATTTACTTCAATCTGATTGAACTAAATTTGTTCTTGTCTGTTGTGAATGTTTCAAGAAAAAAAGTAAGAAAAAGAATTTGTCTGAATTAAAATATTCTCCATAGCATATTTGATATTAATTTGTTGCTTTAATTTCATATCGTAGTCATAAGTTTACATCTTATATTTTATCAGTAACTTTCATCGAAATCGGGCTTGAAAATGTTACTCACATTTTTCGTCACAAATTTTCTGTTTATTGAATTATAGCTGTACATGTATTGATCGTCTGTCTCCTCATCTGAAAGCGCGCATTCAATTTTGCATTGCATTTAGTGTTGTGTATAAGTAGCTTTACATAATATTTTAATTATACGTCTATTGAATTCCCAAAGCATAGCACATTTTGTATTGTGTCAATTCTTGTATAAATGTTTACGATAATGTATGTTTCCGTTCAATATATGCATATTATGTTATCATTATATGACCATAAATTTGGTAGTAGACACGTGAATATACCAATGGAATATATCGCATTATTCATTTTGAAATATCCTAAATAAATCATCAACTTTTTTTTGTTTTAAACTAAGTTTTAATAGAAAAGATTCAAGAAATCAAAAGAATATAATTATTAAAATTATTGATAAAAAAAAATAATATGTAGTTGAATTCCGGATATTTCCGAAAAATTCTAAATAGGAAACGTTAACGATTTATTGTATATTAGAACTACGTCGAAAGTGTAAAAACCAATACATAGAGATAGAAGGAGTTGACACTAGCATATGCTATACACTTAATTATGGGACGTAATTCCACCACATACGAACTTCCTCATACTTCTCCCTTATGAACAAAAACATTTCCATTTGCCTCTCTATCCTGGAACCCCCGCCTGAACCAAATGAGGTGTCAAATGCACATTCCCCTCGTACTTCCACCCTTGTGCAACATTGCTTCATTTCTCTCACCCAATTTCATTTCGTTTTAATCTCTCTCTTCTGCGCTTTAATATGAATGGCTGCGTTCTAGGAAACTTACAGGATCAGACAATTTGACAGTGAGTAACAGAGATGTGAAGTATTGTATATCCGTAAGTTGAAGAGAGGATCTTTAGATGGGAAATATACCGGAAAAAATTGTTGGTTCGTTTCCCCAGCCTATGATTTCTAAACAAATACATTTACCGGCCTCTCTGTCTCTTTCGCTCTAGTGCAATTACTAAGAAACAGGTCCATAGAGAATAACTATGGAGGAGCAATCCGCATATACTCAACACTAAACTATTTGAAGCAATTCCAGTCGTAAAAAGTAAACAGAGAGAACACAGTCGCAGTCTATATAAAAGCACAGGAAGCACGTAAAATGCCATCCCCTCTCCTACTTTTCCAATTGGAACAATAACATTCCAGTCTGTCTCTCTGCCGCGGAATATCCGCCCGGTCCATATAGAAGCAAGAAAGATGTCAAATTTCCATCCCCCTTCCTACTTCCTCACTTGTGCCGAATTACTTCGTTTCTCTCGCTCTTTTTCACTTCCTCTGATTATATCTCTTCAAGAACAGGCCTAACGAGAAAATTAGTTGGTCATTCTGCTCTCTCGTGTGCGTCAAATGTGTGAATGGGTGGGTTCAGGTCGCGCAACGTTTTAAACGCAAATGCAAACAGTTCGACTGATTTTGCTCGTGGACGGTCCGTTCCAGTTTGCGTTTGATCTACCACACATCGGGGAAATTAACCAGAAATTTTTCCTGGTTGATTTCCGTTCAATGGGGGGTAAGGGGTATTAGCGTATTTGACAGTTCTTAGTTGACGTATTGCATGTGACTGTGAGATGGTGTGGATTTTCGTTTTCGGGTTCTTGATTTGTACATGGCGTCTTATGTGCTTATTTACACCGAAGCAACACAAATTTGTGGCGATTTGGCAGTGCTTTTTATTTTTCCTGAAACCGTCGCGAATTTAATTGAAGTTTTGTTTGAAACTCAATAGCGAATCGGCTGTCAGCTGTTTAATATATGACAACTACAAAACAAGTCGTTCGGGTAAAGAGTTTATGGTTGAGTGGAGGGAAAATCCTTACCGCAATTACAACGTTGCAAACGTGAACGCAGGCAATGTGTCAGTTAAATGCGTTTCTCTTTCACTTACGGATACACAATGCTTTGCTATCTCTGTTGCTCACTGTAATTTCCTTAACCGGTCAGGCTTTCAGGACCGCGACCATTGTGTGTGTGTGTTACATGTTAATTCCGTTTCAAGCTCCTCGGTGTCAAATAGGTTCTGATACCACACAGGAGCAGTATAGTTGGACCACAGGTCTTCCGACTGCCTTGTATGTGACCAGTAGCGTTTATTACCACATCCTTATTGCGAGTGATTTGAAACCCGGTCAAACCAAACAATTTAAACAGACAGCCGTATCAGCTGATGTCACAAATTCGGTATGTAGCCGGTGTATTCAAAAAACAAGTTTGTGACAGGTATCTGTCGCACCGTGTGACATGGAGGGGAGATGTCGCTACGTAGCCGCTCAGTGTGCTCTGAATGAGCCTATGGAAAAGCTCGAAGATCGTCGTATGGATTGGTATTGCCATGTTCTAATGTGTACGCCTAAGAACCCGATCAATAAGGCACTATCAGTCACTACGTTTAGACCGCGGGACTATCTTCGAGATCTAACTAAATCGATCTAACTTTCGACGATATAAACGTATCGATTTAGTTAGTTTTGGACTTGGCTTATCTCTACTTGCGATGCGGAACTGGACTAAAAAAATTGGGACTATGTCGCTGTCATCGCTAATGTTGACTCGGTGGTTGACGTTTCCTTTGTTGTCGTTTTTTTGTTCGGCGTTTGCTTTGTTTGCAATTTCAGGAAAGCAGTGCGTGATTACGGGCAGGAAAAAGTCTTTTTCTGTCGTAAAATTTATATTTGTAAAATTTATCTGTGCTGTCAACGGAGAAAGAAGAAGAAGAAGTACCTCTCCGTATGATCGGTATAAACACTCCACCAACAAGTACTAACACTAAAATGATTTAGTTAAATCGACTTTTAGTTCCACGGTCTAAACGTGGCCAATGACAGCGACATAGTCCCAATTTTTTTAGTTCAGTTCCGCATCGCAAGTAGAGATAAGCCAAGTCCAAAACTAACTAAATCGATACGTTTATATCGTCGAGAGTTAGATCGATTTAGTTAGATCTTGAAGATAGTCCCGCGGTCTAAATGTAGTGAGTGTGCTCTGAATGAGCCTATGGAAAAGCTCGAAGATCGTCGTATGGATTGGTATTGCCATGTTCTAAGGCGTACGCCTAAGAACCCGATCAATAAGGCACTATCAGTGAATGTTTCACTGGTTGGACTCAAAACCCGAGGCAGACGGAAACACGCGTGGATCAATCAAATGAAGAAGCAACAACAACGCATTAATCTCGGCATGATACGATCTAAGAATGAGCTGCCTACATAATGAAGCTGAGAACCGCTAGAATGGGCGAAGTGCCAATACTACAGGCAGAGCAACGCGAAACCACAGAGTGGTATGAAACGGCAGGGAGGAAGAAGAAGAACGAGTTTTTTTTTCATTTGATATTCGCCCATTTGCTAATTAAAAGGCTTGGCAATACAATTCTTAGGGATTAGCCATCGATCCTGGATAGGAGCCCCACCTGTGGACTTCTGTAATACAGCGGTGACATCAGGAACAAAGCCTTATCTGGATCACAGGAGGAAGAAGCTAATTAAAAGGAAAATCTTCCATTAATTAATCCAAGGATAGCTCCATAATTTATTAGTAGTTTGTAAATAAAGCCGAATCCACCTTGCACGAATCGAGGGAAGTCTTTTTTTTTTTCTAATTAGAAAGTGAATTTAAGAGGGACTACACATCTTTAAGGGGCCTACAGACAGACCTTCAGTTTAACTGCGCAAATATCTGTGGAAAAATCTGTGCAGTTATCTGAACTGAAGGTGTGTAGGCTACATTCGATTTTCGCTAAATTAGTTCCGATATTTTGTTCAGTTCCATCAGTTTTGACGAAGTGTGTACATCGTACGTGGCTGTTTAACAATGGACGATAGAAAAAAGAGAGCCGCAGTTTGTTGTATAATTGCAAGTTTGTTGCTAGAAGAAGAAAGAAAGAGGAGAAAACGCCGTGGGAAGTGGTGCAAAGACTGGTATCCAGCCCGATCGGACGAGTATTTCCCCACGAAAACAGGGTGGCCATTCTGAGGTGGGGAACCCCAATTTTTTTGACTTCAGATTCAGAATCAACGACCCAAAATTACCTTATAATTCGAACCAGCCCGATCGGACGAGTATTTCCCCACGAAAACATGGTGTCCATTCTCGGGTGGGCAACCCTAATTTTTTTTCGTTTTTTACTTCGGATTCGGAATCAGCGACCCAAAATTACCTTGCAGTTCGAACCAGCCCGATTGGACGAGTATTTCCCCATGAGAACAGTCAGGTCGTACGAGTGCTTCCCATCAAAATTATCTTCGCTTGAAATATACTCGCGCAACGTTCACATTATCGTGAAACTACACATATGCGATCATGACCGCGAGCGCCACTCGCGTAAAAGCACGTATCAAGTCTGCTACAGACAATGGCCCATCGCCATGGCTCGAACTACAAGATAATTTTGGGTCGCTGATTCCGAATCTGAAGTAGAAAAAAAAATTGGGGTTGCCCACCTCAGAATAGCCACTCTGCTTTTGTGGTCCGATCGGGCTGGTTCGAACTACAAGGTTATTTTGGGTCGCTGATTCCGAATCTGAAGCATAGAGGAAGTAGATAAGAGGTGGAACTCAGTACAAATAATTTTGTAGACAGGGACGCACTTATTCCAACGCACACAAACTTACCCCGTTGAGCTAAAAAAGACAGCTACAATTAGGAGGAAATGGCCCTTTAGGGTGATAAGGACAAACGCAATTCCGAACAGCTGCTCAAAAGTCAAATTGGGCCCAATCAGTTTTAAGGCCGGTTGACATGCTCATAGTACACTTTGTCAAAGTATGACTTGGCAAGAATATCCACCATTGTGAATTACCACTTTGCCACTTGCAAAAAACGCTGGATTTAGTATTTCTAGGGAATTTATACCAAAACACATTGTTCAGACCACCGTAAATTGAATAAAAACCACCAAAAACTCACTATTTCCCGCCCCAACAACTTTTTTCTGTGAACTTGTCGATTTGCAATCAATTCTTTGATGGGAAGTTGAGCACCATCCTACTTTGCTTTGATAGGACGCTAGAGACTTCAAAGCACTTTGAAGGGGGTTGACACGTTCAAAGTAACCTCAAAGTAGGTTGTCAACGTACTTTGTCAAAGTGTACTTTGAACGTGTCAACCGGCCTTTACGTATGCGTGCGTGCATGGTTTTGGATAAGGCCGGTTGACACGTTCAAAGTAAACTTTGCCAAAGTATGACTTGAAAAGAATATCCACCATTGTGAATTACCACTTTGCCACTTGCCAAAAAACGCTGCATTTAGCATTTCTAGGGAATTCACACCAAAACACATTATTCAGACCACTATAAATTGAATAAAAACCACCAACACCTCACTATTTCCCGCTCCAACAACTTTTTTCTGTGAACTTGTCGACTTACAATCAATTCTTTGATGGAAAGTTGAGCACCATCTTACTTTGCTTTGATGGGACGGTGAGACTTCAAAGCACTTTGAAAGGGGGTTGACACGCTCAAAGTAACCCCAAAGTAGGTTGTCAACGTACTTTGCCAAAGTGTACTTTGAACGTGTCAACCGGCCTTTAGATTTCCCTGTAGAGCCGGTTGACACGTTCAAAGTACACTTTGGCAAAGTACGTTGACAACCTACTTTGAGGTTACTTTGAACGTGTCAACCCCCTTCAAAGTGCTTTGAAGTCTCTAGCGTCCCATCAAAGCACAGTAGGATGGTGCTCAACTTTCCATCAAAGAATTGATTGTAAATCGGCAAGTTCACAGAAAAAAGTTGTTGGGGCGGGAAATAGTGAGTTGTTGGTGGTTTTTATTCAATTTACGGTGGTCTGAACAATGTGTTTTGATATAAATTCCCTAGAAATGCTAAATCCAGCGTTTTTTGCAAGTGGCAAAGTGGTAATTCAAGGCCGGTTGACATGCTCAAAGTACACTTTGTCAAAGTATGACTTGGCAAGAATATCCACCATTGTGAATTACCACTTTGCCACTTGCAAAAAACGCTGGATTTAGCATTTCTAGGGAATTTATACCAAAACACATTGTTCAGACCACCGTAAATTGAATAAAAAACACCAACAACTCACTATTTCCCGCCCCAACAACTTTTTTCTGTGAACTTTTCGATTTACAATCAATTCTTTGATGGAAAGTTGAGCACCATCCTACTTTGCTTTGATAGGACGCTAGAGACTTCAAAGCACTTTGAAGGGGGTTGACACGTTCAAAGTAACCTCAAAGTAGGTTGTCAACGTACTTTGCCAAAGTGCACTTTGAACGTGTCAACCGGCCCTCACAATGGTGGATATTCTTGCCAAGTCATACTTTGACAAAGTGTACTTTGAGCATGTCAACCGGCCTGTATGCGTGCGATTTGACAGATATTTAGTATTGCCAGAATCGAAAAACAAGAGAATGAACGCACTTTTGGTATTACCCGATCGATCTGCTGTGATAGTCTTATCTCTTTTTGGTAAACGGAAACATATGACGCGGTGGTTTTGCTATCTGCTTTCGGCAATTCCATTGTGTACCGACAGTGGAATTCAATACATATGAAACAAATCCAATAGGAACAACCATCGTCTCAGTTGTACTGAGTTCCACTTTTTATCTATTGTAGTTCCTCTATGTCTGAGTAAAAAAAAAATTGGGGTTGCCCACCCCAGAATGGCCACCCTGTTCTCTAGTACATTCCCCTCTTTCTTCAGTCGCATTGCATCAGTGGACGAAAGCCCTAACTGTGCCCTGTGTGGTACTGCTTCATGGTCATTGTGAAATTTGGTAGTAAACTGATAAAACCGAACGATAAAACTGTGTAATCTGCGCAGATTATCGTTGCAAACCAGGGTCCGAATGCACAGACCTCGGAGATCTGCGTAAAATCTGCCAAAACTGCTCAGTGCACACGGATTATCGTTCAGACATGATGTCACACGTGATAAACTGAGCGATAAACCCTCTTAGTCTATCGCTCAGTTTATCACGTGTGACATCTTGTCTGCACGATAATCCATGTGAACTGCGGCAGATTTTTACGCAGATCTGAGATCTGTGCATTCGGACCCTGGTTTACAACGATAATCTGCGCAGATTACACAGTTTATCGTTCAGTTTTATCAGTTTTCGACCAAGTTTCACCATGGCCACCAGTACCGCACAGGGCACAGTTAGTTTGTACGATATGCACACTTCGCCAAAAACTGATAGAACTGAAGAAAATATTGGAACTAATTTAGCGAAAATCGAATATAGCCTACACACCTTCCGTTCAGATAACTGCACAGATTTTTTCAGATATTCAGCACAGATAACTGCGCAGATAAGCTGAAGGTACGTAGTCCCCCCTTAAGTCAAATTTCTGAAATGGAACTAAATGCTTTCTACTGCAATCCATTCAATTGTTGAAAAATCCTTTTGCATCGATTGGGCCACTTACTGAGAATACCAAAAGAACTGTTGCATAGTGACAAAGTTGTATTTGTAAGTTTTCCAATTTTTACCCATTTGACCACAGAAAACAAGCAATAATTTTCAAGACTCATAGCCCAACATATCCGGGGGATTATTAAAAGTGCAGTCATTTTCTGGGATCGAGTTTTCTGATTTTTCTTTATTACGCTGTGTCCTGCTTCTCTTCCATCTAGAATCATGAATTTAACATAATGAATAGGGAAGTAGCGTACTCTAATAGTTTGACGTGGCATATTTTTAATAGTACAAAATCGTAGTGCATAGTAATGCTTCAAGTGTTTCGATCATTCTCAAGTAATATTTATATTAGTAGAATATGCGGAGGAAAAATACTTTCTCCCAATTATAATAATGTATATATGACGTTAACAAAACTAGCATAATAATAAAAAAATAAACAATAAGTATATGTATATATGAAAACCGTAAACAAATATGAAAAATCAAAAGTCTGCATATAGAACCGAAAATCAAAGGACAAAAATAAACAAAATATTTTATCGGCCAAAATAATGTGACTAATAACAACAATAACAGAATAAGAATTCCCTGCGTTTAGATTTAATCTTTTTGTTTTTCATGTTTTTTTTTCATGTTTCATTTGTTCCATTAACACTAGAGTTTACTTCGAGGAGAGAAGAAATCGTCGTTGCGACAATTAATCATTATAATTCTTGAATAATATTTATATATGTATATATTAGCAATAAATAGCAATCTATAGTGAATAAATCGAATATTTATTATTCCTTATAGACTGATGTATCCATTGGACTTGCCGGCTGAGCGAATACATTCGGCGGATTATTTGTCGGTGTCGAAACTAAATTACTATTGACGATATTGCTACTGGAACTACTGGACGAATTGTTTAAGCTAGTGTTTAACGGATTTGACGATGACATTATGGTCGTATTATTCGCGGCAGCACCACTAAGACTAATGCGTTCAACACCGCCACTACCACTACTTACATTTTGCATACCACCACTGCCGGCACTCATGAATTGATTCGATAGCACGTTGGGTGCGGATGTGTTTAGTCCAAGCGGTGTCGGAATTGCTGGCTTTATAAAGCGCTCACTTGTGCGACGACCCTACACATCATACAAAAACAAACCAATTCAGCACCACAGCTGGGCAAATTGTAAATAAATAATGGATACTAACCAGCATTTGACCGCATGCATAGCAACGATTCGATTGGGCACCGGGACTCAACGGGCGGCTACTCGACGGACTGTGAGGTATTGGACTGCTTATTGTGCGTTGGCGATGTCCCATGCCACTCAAAAGATTCTCATTGTAAAATCGCTCTTCTTCCATTTCCAACGACGATTCCGATTCGGACAAATGTCGGCATAGTGCCTCGCGTCGTTCCACCTCCATTTGGAGTTTTCGTTGCAACCGTAAGTTCTCCTCGCGAATACATTTCTCCTCCTGGGCGAATTGTTGCATCTTTTCATTTGTCTCCTTCTGGGCGGCCGCCAAATTCGTACGAAGACGCAACACTTCCGAACGTAAGGTTTGAATATGAGCACTTAAATTACTGGCAGTGTCACCATTAGCGTTGTTTATGTCTTTCGGTGTAGTGGGATCAGAAATCGGCTGATCGAGTTTGATTTGGAGCGAACGTTTTTCGGCCTCCAGCTTGTCCATACGTTTCCAGAGCTTGTTGACAAGTGCCTCTTGTTCTTGCTCCAGCGTATTCTCCAATTCGACCATTTCGCGTCGCAATTGTTCCAAATTCGATTGCTTAGCAAGCGTTTCGGCTTCCAACTTTTCAATTTTACGCATCAATTTGTTCACAAGACATTCTTGCTCCTGTTCGAGTGTTTGCTCGAGTTTGCATTTCTCCTGGCGTAACTGGAGGAAGTGGGAGGGGAGGAGTGGAATGGTAATTGATGCTGATCTGTTTAACAATATTTTTGAGAATACATACCTGATCTAATTTGCGAGATAAATCATTAGTTAAACACTCCTCTTCGCGTTCGTAGTGATGTGCTAGTGTTTCTTTCTCTTTCTTCAAGGCTTGGATTTTCTTTAACAAAGTATTCGAAATATATTCTTCTTCCTGTTCGGCTTTCGCTTGCTGCGGGAAAATGTTTGTTAATATAGTTTTAACCATACTTTAGAAAAAAGCTGAAGTAAAATTTTGTATTTTATTTCCCAGGATATCAATTAAATTGCAGAAGTTATTACACAGAAGAATTCCGCAGCGAACTGATTGGGCAAACTACACTGTCTCCGCCAACATCAGAGGTAGATCCACAGAAACGGCTCTCCACGAAGTGGTGTGTGCCATTGATCAGAGCCTTCAGTATAAGCATGTATATGGCTTTCCTCGACATAGAGGGCGCTTTCAACAACGTCGGGATAGAATCTATTCACGACGCCCTATCAGATTTGGGAGTAAAGGCAGGAATCGGCAGATGGATAGTGACTCTGCTAACATCTAGAATAATTCATGCGGACTTGGGATAGAGCCATCTAACCAGATTTGTATGCAGAGGAACACCTCAGGGAGGAGGCATCATCTCTCCACTACTATGGCTACTGGTCATCAACAAAATCCTAACAAGGCTTGACAGGGAAGGGATTAAAGTGGTCGCGTACGCGGATGATGTGACAAAAAGTGGTGTCAGGAATATACCCCTCCGTGATAAGTCAAATCATGGAAAGGGCTCTGGATTTGGTGAGCGCCTGGGCCACAAGCTGTGGACTGGGCGTTAACCCAGGCAACACTGAACTGATGCTGTTTACCACTAAAATCAAAGTACCGTATTTTACCCTCCATAAACTAAATGGTCAGTTACTCCAACTATCACCCAGCACAAAGTATCTAGGTGTCATTTTAGATACGAAGCTCAGCTGGAAGTTAAATATTGAAGAGCGGGTGAAGAAAGCCTGCATCGCTTTCTACGCCTGTAAGAAAACCTTCGGAAAAGGATGGAGCCTTAAGCCAAATATGGTCCTCTGGATGTACACAGCAGTAGGCCGTCCGATTCTCTCATATGGGTCGTTAGTTTGGTGGCCGGCACTTGCTAAAGGATACAACGTAACACAACCCGGCATGTCTTGGCACTACAGGTGCCATGCGAACTTGCCCGAGGGAAGCGCTAAACGTGATCCTGCATCTTCCACCAATAGACCTCTTTATTAAACAGCTGGCGGCGGGCAGTGGTCAGGCTCAGAGGCTCGGGAGCCTGTACTGCCAAGCCGTACGGCCATAGCAACATCCTCAGCCGGTTGCCACGAGATGTGGTCAACGTAAAAACAGACTTCACTGTGCCCAAACTGAGATCTGACAGAAGCTTCTCTGCCAAATTCCCCACCAGGGCTGAATGAAGGGGGACGAGGTGGTAAAGGACTTCGCAATCACGATTTTCATCGACGGGTCGAAAATGGACTACGGTGTCGGTGCAGGGATCTTTTCTGAAGCACTGAGAATCTCGGAGAGTTATCGCCTCCCGGACTATGCCAACATTTTCCAGGCGGAAACTCTCGCAATTATGAAGGCGTGCCTCACTCTCAGAGATATACCAGATAACCAGAACATCGCCATTTGCTCGGACAGCCAGGCCGCTATCAAGGCTTGGTCAAAGAGGATTGATAATTCTACAAGAGTTATCACTCCATATAACTTCCCCCCCCCCTGCCAGGAGATTTGTATGTATTGACAAATTGTATAGACTTCACAAGAAAGCTGACTCCGCCTCCGGCGGTAGATTTGTATGTATTGATTCTCTTGTGTATCTATACTGTGTAGTTTATACTGTGTTTATACAATTTGTCAATACATACAAATCTCCTGGCAAAGGCGAAACTTCTATGGAGTGATAACTCTTGTGGAATCTATACTATTTGGCTTGGTCGAGCGGTGTGGGGAAAAGTTAACTCGGCTGGGCAGACGGTTGAATATCACCCTGTTCTGGGTGCCTGGTCATAGAGACATTGTGGGGAATGAAAAAGCCGACGAGCTGGCCAGGAGGGGGGCTCTCATGCGAAATCTGTTTGTATTTCGCTGAGGACTGTTAAGAGCAAGATCTCCTCTCCCTACCTCAATGTTGCGGATTCCAAATGGCGGAATCTGCCCACCTGCACCGTATCAAGGAAGATATGGCCCTCCTATGACAGAAGGAAAACATCTGAGCTATTGACCAAGTCCCGTAGAGATGTCGCCAGGTTCACGTTGGTCATTACAGGATATTGGCCTATCGGAGAACATGCAATAAGGCTTGGTATCCCTTATAATCCGCATTGCCGCAGCTGCGGGAATGAGAATGAGAAAGAAACCCTCACTCACTTCCTCTGCGAATGCCCGGCACTTGCTAGGGCCAGATATCGAGCCTGGGGTGAGGCCTTTCTTGTTAACCTGGGGGATATGTCGGGGGTGAAGATCGGGGAGTTGCTATAATTCCTGAACTCCTCCGGTTGGATCTAGGCATCCCCTGTTAGACCAATTATTTTATAACCTATTTTGCCGAAGTTTGTGGTTAGAAAACGGCGCATTCGCGCTAATTGGGCTCTGGCAAGTTGTGCTTCAGCCACCACTTATACCACCACACTGTGTCGTTGCAGGAAAGGCTAGTAACATTCGATGGATATCTGGGTGGCACAGCCTGGACAGTCTTGTTACAAAGGTACCTGTGCGTTGAGGACTGTTAAAGACAGAAGGCGAGTTTCATGGGGGAACCCAGAACTCTCCCGAATTAGAAAGGAGACTAGAAGGCGGTTTAACAGAGCCAATCGCTCTGGTGAATGGGGGACTTACCGAGCCGCACTCACTCAATACAGCAGTAAGATCAGGGCTACCAAAAAACTTAGTCGGCTTAATTTCTGCGCTGATATTAACAACACTAATAAAGCAGCTAGACTACATCCCCTTCTGGCAAAGAAAAACACTGATCATGTTAGTACGTTCAAAAGAACGGACGGTAGCATCACGGAGGATGTCGAAAATACAGGTAAACTACTCCTTGATACACACCACACACCCAGGGTGCAAAATTGTAGGAGAAGAACGTAGTTGTCAGAACGACTCAGAGAGGCGGCATATAGCAAAACCTTCTGACTGGTTAGCCGCAAATAAGATTTTTACTTATGATAAGGTGAAATGGGCCGTTAACACGTTTGATCTATTTAAATCACCTAGTCGGGGGCGACCGGTAGCGCAGTGTGTCGAGGCATCAGTCTCATGTTTGACTACCGTTTCGGGTTCGAATCCCGTCCACGACGATGTTCGTGGCCATGGATGTGCAGGAGGTCCATGCAGGCAACTGCATTCTCCGAAACCAGTTTATGCCGTCGAAACGTCAACTGGGCCACATGGAACAGTTGATGCGCCATGCACCACAAGGGGTTAGGGCAATTGAGAGAGAGTATCGACGGGAAATTCCCTGCCCTTTTAGAGCAAGGGCAGCAAGTGCTGATATCATTTAAGAATCTCCAAGGATAGCTTTGCACTAGGATATATTCCATAATCGGGGAGAAAAGTGAGAGAGCGCCACAGATGATCCGAAGCCCTATAGGCCAATTAGCCTGACTTCTTTTATGCAGAAAACAATGGGAAAAATTTCGAACTGCCACATTCGGCTTACACTCCTTAATGGTAGTTCACTGCACGAGAGGCAGTTTGCGTACCAACCGGTCAACTGAGACTGCTCTGTACAGTATTGTGAGGGAGATTGAGCTAACAATGTCGATGAAGGAAACTGCTCTAAGTGCCTTCCTTGATGTAGGTTCGACAACACCTCGTTCTCAGCCACCGATAAAGCTTTAGTGCACTTTCACACGAGGAGCCGCACGGCTCTCGCTCGCGAGTGAGAGCGAGGCGCGTAAGACTGAAATGCAAAGGCTACACTGCAGCTTTCGCACGGGGAGCGCAAGCCTTTAGGTCGCGCGAGTGAGAGCCGGTACGGCTCGTGCATCTCGAGCCGTGCGTCGCGGCTCTTGATATAAATGCATAGCGAGGAGTGCCGGCATTCACACGGTAAGAGCGACAATGGCTCTGCTTTCAGTCGCAAAATACGCGTTGCAGACGTGTTGTGACTATGTATCTTCTTTACCGTCGACGACAAAAACGCCAACGTTCCAAAGCGTATTGTGACCATCCTAGCGGGTAGCGGGGACTGAGGAGCGAGAGCCTTTGTCGCTCTTCCCGTGTGAATGCCGGCACTTCTCGCTGTGCATTTAGACCAAGTGGCGCGACGCGACGGCTCGAGATGCACGGCTCTCACTCGCGCGACGTAAAGGCTCGTGCTCCCCGTGTGAAAGCTGCAATGTATTCTTTGCATTTCAGTCGTACGCGCCTCGCTCCCATTCACGAGCGAGAGCCGTACGGCTCTTCGCGTGAATGAATGGAAGGTGGGAGCGGAAAAGGCTCTCACTCGCGAGCG
The DNA here is from genome assembly GCA_964017055.1 of Chloromyia formosa. Classification (NCBI taxonomy): domain Eukaryota; kingdom Metazoa; phylum Arthropoda; class Insecta; order Diptera; family Stratiomyidae; genus Chloromyia; species Chloromyia formosa. The sequence continues at coordinate 146,139,578 of OZ024814.1, forward strand.
AGAGCCGTGCGGCTCTTCGTGTGAAAGTGCACTTAAAGTCTAAGGCTGCGGATACTACCACCACAAATTGGGTGAGAGAAATGCTTTCCTCCAGATTAGTACAAACTAGTATTGGAGACTGTACCCTCACAGCTAATGTCACACGTGGCTGCCGCAGGAATTAGGCTCAGCGATACATCAACGATGTGCTAATCCTTAATGTTACTGGAAAAGCACATAGCCCTGTGCAGGGCTGGACGCCTGTCTGTGGAGGGCTGGACGCCTGTCTGTGCAGGGCTGGACGCCTGTCTGTGCAGGGCTGGACGCCTGTCTGTGCAGGGCTGGACGCCTGTCTGTGCAGGGCTGGACGCCTGTCTGTGCAGGGCTGGACGCCTGTCTGTGCAGGGCTGGACGCCTGTCTGTGCAGGGCTGGACGCCTGTCTGTGCAGGGCTGGACGCCTGTCTGTGCAGGGCTGGACGCCTGTCTGTGCAGGGCTGGACGCCTGTCTGTGCAGGGCTGGACGCCTGTCTGTGCAGGGCTGGACGCCTGTCTGTGCAGGGCTGGACGCCTGTCTGTGCAGGGCTGGACGCCTGTCTGTGCAGGGCTGGACGCCTGTCTGTGCAGGGCTGGACGCCTGTCTGTGCAGGGCTGGACGCCTGTCTGTGCAGGGCTGGACGCCTGTCTGTGCAGGGCTGGACGCCTGTCTGTGCAGGGCTGGACGCCTGTCTGTGCAGGGCTGGACGCCTGTCTGTGCAGGGCTGGACGCCTGTCTGTGCAGGGCTGGACGCCTGTCTGTGCAGGGCTGGACGCCTGTCTGTGCAGGGCTGGACGCCTGTCTGTGCAGGGCTGGACGCCTGTCTGTGCAGGGCTGGACGCCTGTCTGTGCAGGGCTGGACGCCTGTCTGTGCAGGGCTGGACGCCTGTCTGTGCAGGGCTGGACGCCTGTGCAGCGAGACTACACACACTACGGCAAGGTGTACCTGCACAGACAAACCACAAAGTATACCGTAACATATATGGCGCCTTACACGTACGGTGCAACACACCAGACTACCATACAATTTAATCAAAATCAGAAATATGTAAAGTCGGCCATATACATTCAGGTTTACCTTGAGGTATTCCTGTACAGATACAACTGAACAGGTCTGGACGCCTGTGCAACGAGACAACACACATACCTCAAGGTATACCTGAACAGACGTACCTACACCTCGACGTATATGGCCGGCCTAATAAATGAAAACGGAAACTAGAGGGCTTCGCCCGCAATCCGAGATTTTGTAATGTCCGATGCCAATAGGAGATGAACTGTCCTGGAGATGCGTAGCCAGGCATGTTAAGGCGAAATTGCAAGTTGCTAGCTCACATTTAAAAGTGACACCGAAATTTTCCCTTATTTAGAAAAATATTGATGTTTGTTTCACAAAAACGATATTGGCTGCGTCCAGGACTTCAAGCGTTGTGATTGACTAATACATAAATTCATATAAACCATAAACAGGGGGAAATTAATCGGGAAAATGAATGATTCATTTACCCTATTTAGAGTAGTCGTTTCCTGACAAAGCATAATTTCTCTCGAAGTTGCGTCAATGTTGCGTCTACCTTGCGTAATTGTTGTAATGACGTTGGGGCTCCGTTGCGTCAACGTTGTGTCTACTTACGTCAATGTTATGATACTGTTGGGTGAACGTTGCGCTGCTATGCGTTACGTTACAGAAAATTGATTCAGACCCCCATCCAAAAGACATATACATGTCAAAAAAGAAATTTGATGAATAGTTTCAGATAGAATCACCGCCCCAACCAATCTTTACCCTTTCAAAAATGGTTAATTAAATAACTGCAATTTGCACTACGAAAAACAACATGCAAGTAGTATTCGCACCTATGCATGAGGCCGGTAGGTGTACTTTTCGTACGGATAGTGTCAAAAGACCTAACTTTAAATGTGCTTTTACTAAGTATTACGTGATTGTTACAAAACTTTGAGATATTATTGCCTATGATCTTGGTTATCGTTGGCCATCAATATTTTTTTTACCTCGGATGTAAGGATGCAGGGATGTGCTAACTGTACCTATAGAAAATTATTATTAACCTATTTTGACGAGATATCAAAATTCCATTATTTTCTATTTCGTATGCTAGTGGAAGTTTTCATATTTTTTTGAAAGTTTTCGTATTTCTAAGTCTAACGGTCTCGAAATGCAAGGGGGGTGGGACAAATTATGATCTTATATTTTCCCCTCTCCCTTATTTCTGCTTCCTACAAAATTGAAGAAAATGCCAAAAATGGAATGTACTGCGGTGCCATTATCATAATACTCCACTTGCCTAACAATCGTTTCCCCACTCTATGGGGACCCCCTTAAAATTGGCCTATTACGACGTATCGCTTTCTCCAGCCAATTACAACATTTCAACACATTTCCAGTAAAACTTCAGCCATTCGTGAGATATTCTATGAACAGACATTTGGCCGATTTGATGAGGGTTTTGCTTTTACTACAAAACCCTAAAAAAAGAATCCATAACTTACAATGATAACGGACGCCTGTCTCAAGGTTTTGTTCTCCTCCTGCAGCACTTTCACCCGAATCTTGTACGTTTCCAGTTCCACTTTTAGCACTCTAGAGAAAGCGGGGGAGAGAGACGAAACACACGAATTAGCCTCAATTGTAGAATAAACGATACACGCCTTTTAGATAAATGCCAAAACGAAAGAAAAACAAATTTCATGCAAATTTTCTTATCTACACATTGGCCTAGTTGGATATGACTATGCCAGTCGGTCTCCACCGACACATGCCTTTATGCAAAATTTTGGGCAAGTCGCGGCGGCGACAAAAGGTTCGCCCCCCTTTGGTAGTTTAAATCTCGCCGGTGGACGAGCTGGACCCACCTGTTCTGCTGAGTTAAACTCTCGATGCGTTTCTGCAATTGTTCGCGGGACACAGGACTCGGTGGCAGCATGCTTCCGCCGTCCAATGAACTTTCCGACTCACAAGGACTTTCCATTTTTTGTTCTCACTCAATTTTTCGGCACTCTGAAAACGAAACAGAAACGAGACATGAATCAGACGTGTGAACACAAGACAAACACACACACGGCGCGACGCGATGTCAGAAAATGGGGCAAACAGTGGCGGCCGGTCGAGACCCGGAAATCATTTGTTGCCGGCGTCGCGGTCATCGGTGGCCGAAGCACGTTGCAAAAGTGCAAAGAGAAAGCGAATGTGCTGTCCGAGAAACTTCTCGGCTCGCTCGCTGGCTGGCGACGGCGACGACGAGATAGACACACGTCTTTTTGCAATCGTACTGCACCGACGAGGACACACCACGCCGCAGTTCTTTACTTTTTTTTTTGTTGTCGCCTTTGGCCCGAAGACCCTTCGCGACCGCATCAATTGGCCAGCACTGCGCCGCAATTGGAATGCATTCGGCATTGCCCGCATCGTCCTCCAAAAATCTTGGCACACCGAGCCGCGGCTTCTTCCAAGTCGACAATATAACGTCGACGATGGTCTCGAGCGACATACTTGGGAGCTTCGAACAAAAGTCCCTCTTGTTGGCAAAAAAAAGAAGTTGGTGGTCGCCGTGTGAGCAGCAAAAACAATTTTCCGAAAAGCACTCACCTCAAGCAAGCACGTCGCGTTCGCTACTTTAGACGATCGTGAAACGGATTCACGGGATTTGGAGACGATTTTTCACGCGGACCGAGTGTTATTTGGTCGAAAACAAACGACGGAATTGCGACCAAAAGTATGTCGCCATATGCACTTTTCGCGTTTTTTTTTACTTCACTGTTCACTCTTCGGCTGCTAGTGCTCCTGCCGCTTGCAAGTCAGCCGTTGGTCAACGAGTGGGTATGTGTGTGTGTGAGAGCGAGTGCGAATGGCAAATTTTGCCAACTTGATGCAAATAAAACAACAGTTATTTCCAATTGGAATGTCAAATTGGATTTTGCGTGCGTTCAATGGGAGCGATGCGAAGGGATCAAGTTAGCGGAAATACGTAGTTGAATTTTAACAGTCTATAAATGACTTTAACATTTAAGACCGGCACAATGGCCACGTTTAGACCGTGGAACTAAAAGGCGATTTAACTAAATCATTTTAGCGTTAGTACTTGTTGGTGGAGTGTTTATACCAAATAGTATAGATTCCACAAGAGTTATCACTCCATATAAGTTTCTCCTCTGCCAGGAGATTTGTATGTATTGACAAATTGTATAAACACAGTATAAACTACACAGTATAGATACACAAGAGAATCAATACATACAAATCTACCGCCGGAGGTGGAATCAGCTTTCTTTTAAAGTCTATGCAATCTGTCAATACATACAAATCTCCTGGCAGAGGGGAAGTTATATGGAGTGATAACTCTTGTAGAATTATCAATCCTCTTTAGTTTATACCGACCATACGGAGAGATACCTCTTCTTCTTCTTTCTCCGTTGACAGCACACACACACAGCAAAAAACGACAACAAAGGAAACGTCAACCACCGAGTCAAAATTAGCGATGACAGCGACATAGTCCCAAATTTTTTAGCCCAGTTCCGCATCGCAAGTAGAGATAAGCCAAGTCTAAAACTAACTAAATCGATACGTTTATATCGTCGAGAGTTAGATCGATTTAGTTAGATCTCGAAGATAGTCCCGCGGTCTAAACGTAGTGAATGGTCCAGAATGTCATATATGTATGTATATTTAAGTCGCGGGAACCCAGGAGGTTAATGCCCGAACCAGAATGAACACAGAGTGCAGCAGCAGCGGCAGCGTAATGTCAAATTAGAAAGCACGCATTCACCACACGCGACCTAGATTGATCGCAGCGGCAGCGACAGCGGCGAAAGCAGATCTGCCAGTTGTTGTTGTTGTCGCTTCCGCTGCTGCTGCTTTCTGCGTTCAATCTGGTTCGAGCATAAAGGTGGCCACCCATTGACGAGCACAACCACGACCAAACTTCCATCGAACCATCAATTTCATAGAACGTGTGGAAAAAAAATTCCCCCTATTTCCACCGTTCTATGATATTTGATGGTTCGATGGAAGTTTGGTCGTGGTTGTACTCGTCCATGGGTGGCGACTTAAGACTGGTATGCAGTCCGCCGTTAAATGAAAAGTACCGTGAAATCAATACTAAAAATTTTAAACCAGCTCAAAATAAATTTTTCACTGAAAAATTTCGGGTGAATTTTACACGAGATTTCATGACACTTTTAGGCTGCGCGCACGTTGGGACACGTTCGCGTGTCGCGTTCACGTGTTTTATGTCAAACGGATTGAGTCTATGGTTTCAAACAAAGATGCGAATCTGTCAATTTGATAGATGCTCGGCTGTTGTCATATCACTAAATTGGATTCATTATTGTGTATTAACGCCAATAATTTAGTATGAAATGAGTGTTTATGCTCATCCTATTACTCCCCAGTCGTTTATTTTGCCACTCAATTCTTACTTTATTATCCATTTTAAAGCACAATAATGTACTTAATTTGGTGACACGACAACAGCCGAGCATTTGCCAATTTGACAAATTCGCATCTTTGGTTGAAAACCATAGACTGAAACCGTTTGACATAAAACACGTGAACGCGACACGCGAACGTGTGCCAACTTGCAGGCAGCCTTAGTTTCTGGACGAATTGTGTATCAGCAACGCCATCTAGATAGACAGGACTGCGCTCAGCAGGTTTTGACGGCTAAATTACGCAATTATTTCCTTTGATGACGCCATCGTATCCACAATCCAGTGGTCGGCGACTGATGGCGGCGAGTCCCCGGTATTTGTGCGTTCCGTGTTTAGTTTTCGTTTTCCGCGTTCAGAGTTTATTTGTTAGTAAAATTTCATCTAGTGATCAGGGAAAACAAACAAGTGCGCGATGAAAGTGTGTCGTGCGGTCAAAAGATGTATTTTGTCAAGTGTGAACGGTTCCACGATGCTCTGCGACTGATCCCCGGGGCTGTGGCTTCGACCAAATTGGTGCAAGTGTCCAGAAAGTGTGTTTTTAGAGGACTAAAATGCCGTCTGGCTCAATTCCAATTGTAAACATATGTCGGGCCGGGGACATCGTCGTGTGCAGTCACTGCCTTGGCGAAGGAAATAATGACGTACGCGATCAGCTGAGCGCAGACCTGTCTATCTAGATGGCGTTGCCGGGAGGGTGTTCCGGGGAAACGAAATTAAATTAGGGAATGTGAGTTTGAGAGGTTGGCTCGGGACTTTATGGACAGCGTGGGTGTTTCGGGGTAGAGAGCGCGTGTCTCTCTGTTTACTTTTCACCAGACGGAATGAGGTGGAATTGCTTCAGGGATTTTAGTGTACATAGATGGTGATTTTCGTTCCTTCTATCTCTCTCTTATCTAGGTGGTATACTAGAATTGCAGTAAATTCTCAAACGACCGTTTTGATTTGGATCTTGGATAATCGTGCGTTTTAGCCGAAATAGCATTAGCATATACTGTGCACTAAATTCTCTGTCGTCATTCGACCACATACGAGCTAGTAAAAAGTAAACAGAGAGACACACCTCCGCTACCCCAGAATCTCCGACCGGTCCATATAATCACCATATGATTTGAACCAACCTGTCAAACTCACATTCCCCTTGCGGCGAATTTCATTTCCTTTTGTCCCCCTATCCGGAAAATCTTAATTGCGGCATTTCCTTGCGTGGCTAAGACCCGCCATATACGGTGCGATCGATCGTCAGATCGATCTGACGATGGATCGCCACAAAATATCTGACGATCGAAATTATATAGAACTGTCAAAAAATCGTCAACGATAGTCACATATACACTGTGCAATCGATCTGACGATCACATTATCCCCAGATCGATCTGACGACGGATTGCATCGTATATGGGGGCTTTAAGGAGTTGCAACCCTCAGTATATCACCCTAGAACCTGAAGCGCAGATGCCGCATTTAATGATTCTTTCCTATTTTGGCTTTTGCTTCTACCGGCAATGAAATTCCCGCATCAGTATACCACCAAAGAACGCTCGCTCTCTACTATACAGGCGTGAACCAGGGAAGAGAGAGATAAGAAAAGATAGTACAGTACACTAAATTCTTTGAAGCAATTCCACCTCATTCCGTCCACTGAAAAGTAAACAGAGAGACACGCGCTCTCTACCTCGGCACAACCGCCTGGTCCACATAGTCCCGAACCAACCTGTCAAACTCACATTCCCCGATTCCATCTCATTTCCTCGGAATACCCGCCCCGGTTCATAAAGTAGAAGAACCAAGCCAAAACAATGCTGCCAAACAATTGCTTCGTTTCTCTCGGGTAATTTCATTTCTCTCTATCTCTCTCCTCTCAGTCCTGAACCCATTATTAGGCGGCTATTACACTGTAAAAGTTCTTTTACAAATATCTTGGAAGTACGATATTTTAAAAGAACTTTTATGAATGATAAGGGGGAAGGAGTGCAAGCTTGTAAGAAAGGTACTTGAAACAAGCAACGTTCATGTCGCAAATTTTTTCTCAGGCGGCTATTATACTATAAAAGTCCTTTGAAAATGTCTTTCATAAAAGATATTTGTAAAAGAACTTTTATAGTGTAATAGCCGCCTTTAGCCAAGACGTGGAAAAAACATCGATTAGGTCTGTACTAGAAATCGAAAAACGTCGATTAGGAATGTATACAGAGATACATTGAAGGAGATGAAACCACCAAACACTGTACACTAAATTCTGGACGTAATTCCACCACAAGAACTAGAACAAGTAAACAGCGAAGCACGCGCCCTCCACTGGACAACACCCGCTCAGTCCATAGTGGTCCATACAGTGGCACATGAGATTTCAAAATCGCATTCCCCCCCCCCCCCCTCACACTTCCCCTTGGTGAATAATAACATTTCACTTTGTCTCTCTGCCGCGGAACACCCGCCCGGTCCATGTAGAAGCAGATGAGAATGTCAAACATCACATCCCCCTTCCTACTACCTCCCTTGTACAAAATTCCTTCGTTTCTCTCGCTCTTTTTCATTTCCTTCTAGTTAGTTCTCTCTTCTGTGGGAATGTACCACAAAATCCCATTCATGTTGCTTTTCAATCCGCAGGCGAGCTTCAATGATTTACATATCAGACATTGAACGCACTCACCATGTACCCGTCCAATTTGACAATTGACACTGCAGAACTTTTAATTAGGTCAAGAATGACAAATCGACACATTCACGTACATGACACCAACACATGCACACACATGCTGCACAATGTTTATCTCTTGCCGCGTCGCCATGTACCCTACCGATTTCAAGATTTCTGAATTAGACAAATGTAAATTGCAATGAAACCAAAATTTGCACGAATTCAATATTTTTATTTAATGCATCATGTTGATAGTTCCATTATGTATGATATATAAAAACTCAAAATAAAATAGAATGAACATAACCTAACATTTCACCATGTACAAGTGTCGGCCAATCGCACACACACGTACATGTGGTGGTGAAAATAACCTCAAATTTGCTATAAAATTCATTTTTCATGATATTCCAGTGGATGTCGCGTAACAATATAATGCCGATAGGTGTTCAATTCAACTGAACAATCTTATATTCTACGAAATTCTTATGTAAAGTAGCTATTTTAGTGAACGAATGATATTCAAATTGCGATAGTACATGACATGTAGAGTTTCGGTGTGAAGTAAGACGACGGGTTATGTCAAAAATGACACTTTCCAATGCCATGGCAGCCGCGCGATTACTACATGACACCATGTAAGGTCTTTGTTTATAAACACAAACGAGAGAACGTGCAACAAGTAGCAGCTAATTTGAATAGGGTTCGAATCTGCGATAATTTTATATTGAACTGTCGCTCTGGCGGATTTCGGATGGTGCGCTGCTTTTGCTCAAATTCGCGAAAACCGGAAGCGCGACGATTCCCCCACTCCTTCCACACTTAGTCAAAATGCCAGTGTAACTATACTTTTTTTATATTTCATTTTTCTTCCTTCGTATTTCTTAAAAATTAGTTTGAAACTTAAAAAAAGGTGATTTTGTGTCTCTTCTTATCGATTTCCCTCGATTCTGCTTCACTTGTTTTCATGTCGCATTATTAAAAAAGACAAAACTTAATAACAAAATAAAAAGTTATTTTATCTAAATGGACTCATTCAGTCTGGCCGTTTTCCGGACGATCGATTCTTGACTTTTATTCAGTGGACTGCTACTCAGAGGTCGTTTTAATGTTATGGTAGTTGGTGTTGGAGAAGGTGTAGGTGTCGGCGTTGTTGTGCCAATTGATTTTTTTACAGCCGTCTGTTTACCGCCGTTGCGTTTCACGGGCGATGTTGATTCACCTTCAGTATCGCCTTCAGCAAGTGATTCCATTTCCTCGTCCTCCTGTAAAAAACAATAAAAAAAGGAATTCGAATAAGTGAAGCATTCCAATATCTATATTGATAACAATAGACTGTAGATTAAAGAGAGAAGAGTCTGGTGAGGAAGAAAAATGCTCTACGACCGACAACTAAATATGCAGAGAGGAAAGACAAATGGAAAGCGGGTCTGGTAACGAGACAAATTCATCTAACAGCAGAGCGTCAAATGGCAGAAAAATGAAGATATCTTACTGGAAAACATTTGCGGATCAGACCCTGGCTGGTTCGCAAATGTTTCTGGTGTAATGAGAAATCGGGCCAATAATGGTGCCAAAATCAAAATCTCTGTGGCGCCATGCCCAGTCCTCGCATTCGCAAAAAATGTGAGTTGATGTCTCCGTCATCCTCACCGCAAAACCGACAGAGGGCCGATACAATTCTCATGGTTCTTAGGTGGTATTTTAGGTATAAGTGTCCAATTAGCTGTTCACAGGTGGTTCGAACCCTGATCCGGTTCAGATTTAGCAGATCAGTCGATCAGCCATACGAGTATGAAATGAACAACATAGCTTGCCTAAACTCAACCCTGGGCTTATTTCAATGGGTGTTAGCTTCACTGCGCTCCCAGTCTCTAATGACCATCTTGATACAGTACAGATTGGGGCGAGTGCCAGCTCAGTGCGTACAGGCGTCAGTCTTATGTCTGACTAGGGTCGTTACGGGTTCAAGTCCCGTCCACGGTGTTCGTGGCCATGGATGTTTGTGTTCCCCCTGTGGTGCGGGCAGTATTAATAAGCCACAACTTGGTTAAATGGGAGCAGGAGTCGCATGCTAGCAACGTGTATCGTCCGAAACTGGTTTATGCCAACGAAACGTCAGCTAAGCCACATGGAATAGTTGACGCGTATGCCCAACTGAGTAATGAGTACAGATTGGAATTCAACAAAAGGGCTCTGGCCGGTAAAAGGGAGTAGCCAAGACTGTTCTGTTCAATTCGTCAGCCTGTTCATGGATATCAAAGCCGACTATACCAGTGTTAGTTTTCGAGCCATCGATGAACCATTGGATGGTGTGTGAGGATAGGTTGGCATATATCTGGCAGTGCTATTCGATGCTGGTTGCATGAGATTTGCCCAACTACAATAGATGATCAGATGGCATTCATGCGACAATATTGGTGTTGAGCCAACTATTATGTTCTGGATTTACAAGCTACGAGATGAATGTGTATCGGTTGCAGGTTAAGTTGCGCCTCAAGAGCGCCATTAGACATGCACGTTGTTGTTGTAGCAAATTGAAAAGTCCAATTGTGTCAATCAAATATTCATAGTTCGATTTCTATGCTCTCGGTGTCGAGTCCAAAGAATATGGCCACCTCAATGGGGTCTGGCCAGAGCGCTATTGGTGTTAGTTGCGTTGACGCTGCTGGGAAATTTAAAGTGTTTCATTGTGAGGTCTGACGTCAATTTGGGCAATTTGTTATGTACTGTTGGGTCGATTCGGGACAAATACGAGTTTAAGCGAGAACACCAACCTGAGCGGAGTTGAGCAAGTATCGTCCTAGTTGCTCTTCTTCATCCTGATATGGTACTAGCGCTGCTAGTACAGGGTTTGACTCAAGTTCCTCAATCGTCGCATAATCTTTCTCTCTATGTAGAAAAGCAATAGCAGTTTTGTAGATGATATCGTCTATTGGTTCTCGCTTGAAGTGTTGGACCTCTCTTTCAAAGTCTCTCAAGTTGCGACAGACGTGACGAGGTGGTGGCCTTCTGTCCATCAAGTTTGCGTTGGAATGGTCACGTCTGTAGCGTCCCACAAGGTATTGCTTTGCTAGGAGGTTGTTGTGGCATCTTAAAGGTCTCTTGATGTAAATGGTCTTGTGATGACATCAGGAGGCAGCCTGTTGCTGTGCGTAATGCTGCATTCTGACAGGTCTGAAATTTGTCCCACTGTCCCACAATTTGAGACCAGATGGGTAAAATTGCCCACAGATCTACCGATAGCTTTGTATGATATCAGCAGAATCTTCTTATCCTTACCCCAGGAACTTCCAGTCAGAGCCTTAAGAACTTTGTTCCTGCTTCTCATTTTGTCACAGACTGTTGATGCATGCGCAGAAAATATGCCCATGTTATCAAGGGTGACGACGGGGATTTTAGAATGGTTTACGGTAGGGATAAGTTGATCATCTTCTGATATGTTTAGCTGCATTCTGACCTACTTGGTCCACGATGTTAAGAGAGTAGCCGACGACTTAGGTGCTGATATGTGCAGATTTTAGTTGAAGAAGGTGTTGAGTTCCTCAAAATATCGGTTGATCAGATCACACATTTGCACGACGTCGTTATCCGTAGCTAAAATCGAACAGACATTTGCGTAGCTTATTATTTGAAGTCCTACAGGTGGTGTTAGGAGTCCTGATGATAGAACTCCTCCCTGAACTCCGTGACTAACTGTCTGCCAGCGAGGTAGTTAGCGATGATCCACTTGGTTAACTGAAGTGGAAGCGAAGTACAGCTCATTATCATCGTGGCGCGACGGTCCGACGTCGGATCTCCTCCAACTGTCTCGGTCAAGTGACCGCAGCTTCCAATTTCGAAAGCCCAGTAGTTGTTGTGCATCAGTCTCTACTGAGCCTTCCCAACGAGCTTTTGGTCTTCCCGGCAACCTTGCTCCGCTGATGCTACATTCGAGAATTTTCTTGGGGACTCAACTTACGTCCATGCGATGTACGTGTACTGCCCATTGTAATTGTTGCAGTTTGATGGTCTTCGAAACCTCCAGCTCATCGTAAAGACTGTACAACTCATGGCTGTACCGGATTCGCCAGGTATTTCGATCTGGAACTGCTCCGAACATTCGTCGAAGGATCCTCCGTTCGAAAATGTTCAATAGATATTCGGAGGCTTGGGTCAAGGTCCACGTTTCGCAATCGTAAGTTTTCACACGAAGAGCCGCACGGCTCTCGCTCGCGAGTGTAAGCGAGGCGTGTAAGACTGAACTGCAAGGAGTATGCTGAAGCTTTCACACGGGGAGCACGAGCCTTTAAGTCGCGCGAGTGAGAGCCAGTACAGCTCGTGCATCTCGAGCCGTCGCGTCGCGTCTCTTGACGCAAAGCGAGGAGTGCCGGCATTTACACGGGAAGAGCGACAATGGTTCTCGCTTCTCAGTCCCCGTTACTCGCTAGGATGGACCCAATACGCTCTGGAACGTTGACGTATTTGTCGTCAAAGACGGCGTCGACGGTAAATAAGATATGTGGTCACAGTATGTGTATTATTTATTGCATGCAACGCGTATTTTGCGACTAAACGCAAAAGAGAGCCATTATCGCCCTTCCCGTGCTGGCGCTCCTCGCTTTGCATTTTGATCAAGAGACGTGTCGCGACGGCTCGAAATGCACGAGCTGTACCGGCTCTCACTCTAACTCAAGCCTCCGGAAACATGCTAGACATATTTGAACGTAAGGTTCTGCGGCGAATTTTCGGGGCTGTTTGGGATCGAGATGGATGGCGCATCCGGTACAACCATGAGTTGTATGAACTGTACAATGAGCTGAAAGTTTCGTAAATTGTTAAACTACAACGATTTCAAAGGGCAAGGCATCTACAACGAATGGACGATGATTGCATGCCAAATAGAGTAATGCACGCAGAACGAGTCAACGACGAGCGAGACTGCTAAGACGACCGAGAGCTCAGTATATGCGGACGCCGAGTAGCTACTGGGCTTCCAAAATTGGAGGAAGCGGTCACGTGACCGATATAATTGGAGGACAACGATCCAAGCGGCAAAGGCCCGACGACGGGCTGTCGCGCCACGATGAACCGCTGGAGCTGGAGTTGAGTTGAATTCCGATGACGATCTTCGATGATTGACGTTGTTGTTCATAGGAGTCATTGGTGATATCCGCTGTGTTAGTAGGCAGCGCCGTACTGGGAGTGTGGGGCATAGAAGATGATTGCTGGCCCTTATTTTTACACAGATTCGCAGTGAAGGAAGGGCTCCATAATTTATGGTGAGACAACAGACCAGAACAGTTTTTCAAATTGCACCGCAACAATTGCATTTCACAGAGATGGAATTGCGGTGAAGTGGGCTGTTGCAAACGCGCGGCAAATCCAGGGATCTGTGTTGCTTTCAATACCGGCGCGGTGTAGGAGAATTGAGAGCAGTAGCGCCGACATGTGATGCTCCCAATTCGCATAAAAAATAGTCTCGCAAAATTAAACACACATACATCTACTTCCTTCTCGCAATGAAGGGGTTTGGTGCCTCTTGACCGTAAAACTTGTTGTAAAATGGATCGTCCCGGTACATAGAACCGACTGCCGCACGAACGAGACATGTACCTCTCTGAGCTTTGTTTAAAATGGTTTTACCAGCAACAGACAAACGATAGACTATTCCTAAATAACAGCTTCAAATCTACAAGACACGTTATTTCAACCTGCGCTATGTCGCCGATGCAAAACCTGGACACTCCACTCAGGTTTCTGAAAAAAGGTTAAATGCCACTGAAAGGAGAATACTCTCATAACAAATAAGGGACCTTCAAATTCCTAAGGTATGCAATCGAATCTTTATAACGGGCCATCGTAGAGAAGTGTAACAATACGAACAATGCCTTCTTGCAAACCACATTAAAAAAAAAACCATCCACTCACCTCTTCTTCACCCTCATCATCCATTTCTTCCTCCTCGAATTCCGCCTGCTCGTCGGTCATTTCCGTTTCGAGCAATTTTCCATCTAGCGTTGGAAATAGAATTTCCGGTAGCGGCAATCGATCCGGATTATGTTTCTCCACCAAATCCTTCAGCAACATTGAGATTTCTTCACGCTTTCGCGTCACCACAATTGTCTCGAACCAATTCACTAATTGTTTAATAGGCAGCTTATAATCCAAAATAGGATCTTTGAAAAATTGCTCGACATATTGCAGTACATACAGACCGCAATCGGTGAAATTGTTTTGTTGTGGAACTTTAACACAATGCCCGGGCATATTGTATTTATTGAAAGTATGTACGGAGTCCTCCTTGATTTTCGATCGATACTCGCACGTCAGATAGTCGCGAAGTGTGGCTACGACACGAGATCGCGACGCACCGGCCAGCGAATCGAATATCAATATAAGTGGCTGTTTTATGGCGCGATGTTGGGGCGGACTGTCGTTTGGTGGTGCACTATTGGTTGTATTACCGTTTGGAGTTTCCGTATCGCTCTCGTCCGATGCTAAGTCACTTTCATCCCCCTCGGCCTCATCACGTTCGCTCAACGAATCATCAGCCACGCACACCGCCGAATCGAGTTCACGTTTTGTCAATGGCGTGATTGTTGTATTGCCGATCTGTAGTGAAACTTTTCGCTCGCCTGCAGGTTCTGTGATAGATTTGAGAGGAAAGAAAAATAGATTAAATTAAAGATAAATCAATTGTGACAAAACACAAATTGAAAAATTACAAATTAAAAAAAAAAATCTTTAGTGTCTGTTAGCTATATGAATTAACGCTCTGAGAACTATCGCCCCAAAACGAAAATGAACAATCACCTGAAACTAAGAGCTTTGGACGATTGCTCGTTATGAATTATAATTGTCCCAATTCATCGCAAAATTTTGGGAGAAAAGTTTATCGACCCCCAACCGAAAATCTACCCAAATTTTGGTCCTGCCTAAAGCAGAAATACTGTCAGAGATTTCCTAGAAGAGATTTCGGCGGGTTCGTATACTACCTAAAGCGGAAATCCACTCAGGGATGTATGCTTGAACTGCTAGAACCGTAAACGCTCTTTTGGAGTTCCAGAGTGTATTACCGTGACTTAGTACTGCTTAAAGCCGAGATCCAGTTTGAGATTTACCAGAGTGGATTTCCGTGGGACCTTAAGCGGAAATCCACTCTGAAAATTCTCTACGAGATTTGCTCGAGTCCATTACCTTGGGATCGTACTATTCAAAACGGGAAATCTACTCCGGGTCATGCCCCTCTAGGAAATCGCAGGCATCCTGTGGTGATAGACCATTGGTTGGGGGCGACCTGTAGCGCAGTGTGTTGAGGCATCAGTCTCATGTTTTTGGCTACCGGCGTTTCGAGTTCGAACCCCGTCCACGACGACGTTTGTGGCCATGGATGTGCAGGAGGTGCATACTGGCAACTGCATTCTCCGAAACCAGTTTATGCCGATGAAACGTCAACTGGGCCACATGGAACAGTTGACGCGCTATGCCCCACCAAGGGGTTAGGGCAATTGAGTAAATCATAGAGCCGTAGTCTGCTATGCACACTTACTTTTTTTCTTCACCGTTGGTTGATTAACTACGGGCTCGTGTGTATCGTACGTCACTGGTCCCTTGAGACGGGGGAAGCAAATAATAGCCAAGAACCAATGTGACTGCTCGTTGATCGGTATTATGATGAAATCTTTCTCGAACAAGTTCACATTTTTCGTCCAACTTTTCACCCGAGCATGACGTTTCTGTGACGCCGTCAACTTGACGTCCTTTTCACTTTGGCGCTGCCGTGTTGTCATTGTAGTTAAACGATTATAAAAGAATGAGCTAAAAATGTGTGTTTTCTGCCGCTGCTCCTCGTCCAGCACGTTCAAGTGAAGATATTTCAAGAAGAAATCGATGATGACATCGTTCAAATATTGATCAATGGCGAGGCACATATAATCTTCGGTATTAATCGGCATGCCACCTTTGCCCGGAGGATAAATTAAAATTTGCCTTATGTCGGGTTCAATTTTTACGGTCGCGCTGTAAACAAAATAAAATACATTTTATAATATCAATTGCCATGAAACGAAGCCGGCAGTCATTTACCTAGCATCCTGCTTAATATATTTATCCTTCGTACATGATCGCACCAACAGTTCATTGGCATCACCGCACCCGATTTCCTCGAGCGTGCCTTTCGTGTAGAGAGATCTTATCACAGTTTTCGCTTCCTCCGGGATGCTTTCCATTTGCAGAATTATTCGCTTGTATGAATCCACTCGATCCGTGGGACTGTAGTAAGGATCTGGGAAGATTTAAAATAAGTGATAATATAAACCAACAGTTCGAGGAGGTGTATCAAATAATACACTCACTGTCTGCACTTTTTGCTTTCATCTCTAGACTCTCGCGAACGTACGCGCCACATGATGGTAGCATGTACATGAACAGAATGTTCAATGATTTTGAGAAATGTGCAACGATTTTGACAATTTCATGTATTTTTATGTGTAGCACAACCATTTCGGCAGGATTTTTGCAACTAGGTGCCACAATTCGAATGCCATTTGTTGTCAGTAATACCTAGGATGGGGAGAAAATGGTATCAGACAAAGTCACAACACATATTGTGTTGAATGGGAATCGTTAGCCGTGTTCGATTCAAGCCGAGAGAGTTCCGGGTATAAGGAACGCCACGGATCTGCAGCGACCGTATTCAAACAGCCACCTACAAAAGTGAGAACGATTTGCGGGCTCACATACAAATGGGGGAAAATCGCGGAGAAATAAGTTGACCTTCAACCAATTCACTTCTGATCCGACGAGATGCGATACGAGACCTGGATCAAAGACCGATCAGTCGTTTTGTATGGGGATGGATCTTTGTGGGGTTAAATCGAACACGGCTGTTATCTTAGAATACAAAGTAGATACTACTTACTTTTTCTTTAGGTTCATATTTATATGTACCAATTCGGATAACTTTACATGTAACATGTGTGTATAATTGATCCGTTGTATTTGTTCCGACTTCTATGGCTTGTCGTACGAAATCTGGAAGAAAAATAGAAAAAAAAAACGGTTGAATACATTTTTCTTCGTTAAATGTGTTTAGCTATTAAAATTATATCGATCGATCGAAAAACATTGCAAAAATCTTAACGATGGACATAGACGTTTGACACAACAGAATAAGGCTTTGCTCACTGGGTCGTCTCGAAATTAGCTCGTCTGCGATTTGAACTCCAATTCCCAAGCAAATGTATGGAGATGCTCACACGGGTCATTCATTGGTCAGCACATTAGCGAATCGATTTACTGGGGAAGTGGAGTTCGAATCGCAGACGAGCCGATTACGAGACGACCCGTGTGAGCAAACACTTAAGCTTTCCTCAGAATCACGAAATTTATTCGCTGTGGATTCGCAATTAAATTCACATCGACGCTAGTGTAATTCAAACAAAACTTCAGTAAAATCCACTTCAGAAGCCATAGAAATGCGAGTGACAGCCGCTACGGCCGCGCCAATGTAAAAAGCTCCTTTAGTGCGGTCCTCCACTGCAAGTGTAAATAAAATAAATAACTGGCGCAACAGTCCAATTTGAACCATGGCCTCGAGATGAGTTAGCATCATCTCATTTTCTAGATCGTGAAGGTATGTATGTCTTGAGGTGTGTGATCAGCAACACGCTCAACCGAGTTATTTACCCCATAAATGGGTACTCATTAACAGCTGAGTGTGCTCATAGTCCGACACGTAATTCCCCCTTTTTTTTCGAGAACTACCGCATTCAGTAGGAATCGAACCGGGGCCAAGTGCGGAGAAGGCGAACGTGAGTGAGTGAGAAGGGGTAATTCAAGCGTCGTGTAGAGCGTCGCGGATATGTGCTGTATGGAAGTTTCCACTGTCACTTTTTCGTGGGGGAGATAAGTGTCAGTGTCACAGCACATATCCGCGGCGCTCTACACGACACTTGAAACTCCCCTTTAACTCAAAATACCAGTTGTTTTCAAGCGAAATAAAGTACAAAGTAATTGTTTCCGCGTAAAAATTGCTTATAATGATGTGGAGACTTTTTTCTCACGAAAAATTTATCTTAGTAACCCTATTAAGCGGGGAGGCAAAGACCTTTTCCATAGTCCTCCGCGTGGGCGCCCCCTGGTAACGGCAGTGTATCAATTCGTTGACGGCCAATGTCTTAGCGATAAGACAGTTTGGAAAAGGCAGATAGCTGTAGCCTGAATGGCTGACGAACACCTAAGCGTCTCAGGTCTAGTAGGATGGAATGACTTGCGTAGTTGGACCTGCTACATAGATGTGTGGGCTCCAGCACGTTTATTAAACCATCTGAAGCAGCTATCTCCGAGGCCATCCCCTGAATGGGGTTAAGCGACGTGCTGACAACTCGTCCTTGTAAAAACCACTCCATGTCAAGAAACCTGGAACAAAAGCCTCGGATTGGACGGATCAACAACGACGACCACGTAAACGAATAAAGGATTATTCTTTTGGATCCTGGAATGTACGCTCCCTGAACAAACCGGGGGCCGAGAAGGCCCTCCTTCAACAGGTCGAAACGTACAAACTGAGCATTACTGCAGTCCAGGAAACAAATTGGCTTGGCAGCGAGATTAATGACAAGAAATCGCACACAATTTTTACAAGTGGCAAACCATCGGGCCGCAAGGAGTTTGGAGTAGCATTTATAGTGAACAATCACCTCAAACCGCATATTACTGACTTCAAACCCATAAATGAACGGCTGTGTGCGATTCGCATCAAGACTCGATTCTTCAATCTCTGGCTCATCAATGTGCATGCCCCCACTGAAGTTAAAGAAGACGCAGTAAAAGACGAGTTCTACGCCCGCCTTGAAACTCTCTTCGACTCACTTCCAACAAACGACGTCAAATTGCTGCTGGGAGACTTTAACGCGAAAGTCGGGAATGAAAGTTGGCATCGGGGGACCACTGGAGGCCACAGCCTCCATGAAGAATGTAACGATAACGGCCACCGACTTATCGACTTCGCCTGCAGCAGGAATCTAGTCGTAAGCTCTACGTGTTTCCCGCATCGACGCATTCACAAGCAGACCTGGAAGTCTCCAGACGCACATACTGTCAACCAAATTGACCACGTCCTCATTTGCAGGAGATGGGCGTCTAGTGTCATGGATGTCCGCTCCTATCGAGGAGCAAACTGCGACTCAGATCATCACTTGGTGAAGACGACCTACAGATGTAGAATTTCCTCAGTGCACCAGTCAAGAATCAGCCCTCCCAAAATCTTTGCGGTTGATAAGCTCTTGAGTGATGCTACAGCGGTGGCGTATACTACCGCCCTTGAGGAAAAACTATCACCTATGCTACACAACATCAGCAACACAGGCGTCCATGGGTTCTGGGAAGAACTCAAGGGTACCATCAAGGATGTCGCAGAGAAGGTCGTGGGATATAAAGCCCGGCGAGCGCGAAATGACTGGTTCGACGAAGAATGCAAAAATTCACTTGACGCGAAAAACGAGGCCTACAGACAATGGATTCAACGAGGAACCAGAGCCAGAAGAGAAAAATATGACGAGCTACGGCGAATATCGAATAGAATAATTAGACGTAAGAAACGTAAATACTTTGACGAGCAGTTGCTGAACATAAACGAAAACTTAGCTAATAGGAACACCAGACAAGCGTACAAACTAGTAAATACAATTAAGAACGGCTACCAACCCAGGACTAGCCTTTGTAAGGACAAGGATGGAAACATCATCAGCGACACCGATGGTATTAACAAACGATGGGCCTCTTATTTTGAAGAGCTTCTAAACCGACCATCTAACATCCCCACACAGGAAGCTCTCGATGATATTGTTGATCTAGGCCCACCCATTCAACCCCCGACAGTAGAGGAAGTTGATCTCGCGTCGCGGTCACTAAAACGAAATAAAGCGCCGGGCGCTGACGAGATCCCAGCTGAACTGCTAAGATTCGGTGGAACGAGTCTAGTTGATGCCATACATCAATTACTCCTGCGAGTATGGGAGAACGAGGAGATCCCAGACGATTGGCGCAGAAGCATCATCTGTCCAATCCATAAAAAGGGAGATAAATTGCGGTGTGAGAATTACAGGGGCATCTCACTAGTTTGTACGTCCTATAAAATTTTGACGAAAATTCTGGAAAATAGAATAAAACCGTACGCAGAACGAGTCATTGGCGAATATCAAAGTGGTTTCAGACCTGGTCGCTCCACAACCGATCAGCTCTTCTCAGTCAAACTGATACTCCAGAGGTGCTGGGAATACAACGTAAACGTATACCAAATCTTTGTCGACTTCAAGCAGGCATACGACAGTATCGATCGTGGAGTACTGTACAACATCATGCTGCAATTTGGTATACCAGCAAAATTAGTGCGACTGACAAAGATGACGATGACCAACTCCGTCTCACAAGTCAGGATCCAGAATAGACTTACTGATCTATTTGAAACACGCACTGGTTTGAAACAGGGCGATGGACTGGCACCGACGCTCTTCAACCTAGCACTGGAATACGTTATTCGGGCCATGAATATGGACAACAGCAAGACGCTACTCATCAAGTCGACACAATTAGCAGCGTACGCCGACGACATCAACATCATGTCCCGAAGATTGGCTGACGCAGAAGAACTTCTGCATACGCTCGATACCGCTGCAAAGGAAGTTGGATTACGTATTAACGAGGGGAAAACTAAAATAATGATGCAATCGGTGACAAGGACACCTGCACAACCGAGCATCAATGTGGGGGACCTCAACATCGAGTTCGTGAACAACTTCATTTACCTGGATTGCAACCTGTCAAGGGACGCCAACGAAACTGACGAAATCAAGCGACGGATACAGTTAGCTAATAAGACTTTTTTCTCGGTTCTCCCCATAATGAAATCGAAACATGTGCACAGAAACACGAAGCTCCGCGTGTACAAAACCATTATACGACCAGTGCTATGCTATGGCTGCGAAGCATGGACCCTAACTCAAGCCTCCGAAAACATGCTAGACACTTTCGAACGTAAGGTTCTACGGCGAATTTTCGGGGCTGTTTGCGATCGAGATGGATGGCGCATCCGGTACAACCATGAGTTGTATGAAATGTACGATGAGCTGCAAGTCTCGAAAATCGTCAAACTACAACGACTTCAATGGGCAGGGCATGTACAAAGAATGGACGATGATCGCATGCCTAAGAGATTAATGAATGCAGAACGAGTCGACGGAGCGAGACTGCGAGGACGACCGAGATCTCGTTGGGAGAGCTCAGTAGGTGTGGACGCCGCGCAGCTGCTGGGCTCCCAAAATTGGAGGACGCGGTCACGTGACCGAGATAATTGGGGAACAATGATCCAGGCGGCCAAGGCCCGACGTCGGGCTATCGCGCCACGATGATGATGAACCCTATTAAGCGGAAATTCAGTCTGAAATTACCGGATTTCCGCTTTAGGTAGTTTATACATTCAATACAGACATCATAAGCAGAATGCCGGCCCCACATTATTCGACGAGTCACGAGCCAACTGGCTAGCACCTTGCGTCTCTCCCGTCCAGCGATTCTACGAGTGAACAAATTGATTGGTTTTTGGCGAATCGCTGAACGGGAGAGGCGCAAGTTGATTGGGTGTGCACAAGGCGCTAGCCACTTGGCTCGTGACTCGGCGAGTCACGAATAATATGGTGCCGGTATTATAATAGAAATTCCAGAGTGGATTTCGGCTTTAGGTAGTACTAATCCAGGGAAATCTTCAACAGGAATTCCGCTTCAGACAGTACGAACAGACTATGTACACTCCATAACAATCGCTTCACAACTACTGACACAAAGTGTAAATAGTAAATTTTCGAGTGAAAATGGCAAATTGCCTCAAAATTTGCAGCGAATTCATACAAAAATGCGAAAGAGTGAGAGAGAGAGAGAGGAGGCTACATCATGATCCAGCAACTTGCTTGGATTGAGCCTTCCTCCGTTTGCGGCCAAGACGTCGAAAACCTCCAAATCTGGTTTCGTACACCGACAGATCACTCGTGAGGTGTTGCCTTGGATTAACATATGGCCGTTCTGCTTACACCGGTAGATCAAAGGCAGCACCTGACCAATGATCTGTCGGTGTACGAAACCAGATTCGGGGGCCTTCCTCGGTTTGCGGCCAAGTTGATATTCGGCTCGTCTGCGATTCGAATTCTGCTCGTCTGCAATCCTACACGACGAGGGACGCCCTACACCGCACACGGGCCGATTGCAATTCGATGCGTCTGTGACGCGATCCGATATTCGACACGGGTGTTTGGATTCTTATTAGCACGAATATGATTTTTGAGTTGGGGGAGTTTGGGCAATATGTCGAATAAGTAGAGGTGAAAGGAGGAGTGGCGGTGAAAGCATTTAAACCCCTTGGCGTGGCGAAATGGACCTTTTTGTGCATGAAGCGTAACATGGGCAATTTGAGTTTGGCGTGTCGCAACAGGGTTGCTATTCTGGAGTTGGCAACACCAATCTTTTCTTCTTTTTGACCTCAGATTCGGAATCGGCGAGCCAAAATTACCTTGCAGTTTGAGCCAGATGGATCGGACGAGTATTTCCCTATGAAAACAATGTTGCCATTTCGGGGGTGCGCAACATAAACAATCAAACAAATCATAAATCAACGCTTCCATCCTCATCTGACTGAAACATACTCCCGCAACGTTCACATTAAGCAAAATCGGAGACTGAGTCTTGTGTAGTTGCGTGCGAGGAATTCACAACGCGGCACTTGGTCTGTCACATCGCGAGTTCCTCGCGCAAGATTAGTTTCATTCATTAATAGTGCTTTCATGACAGGGTTCTCAGGTGGACGCCTTAGAACATGGCAATACGGATCCATACGACGATCTTCAAGCTTTTCAGTGATCGATTGCTCAATAAACAAGCTGCCTCGGATGTAGGTACTTTTGATGCGATCCGTTTTGGTCACACCGGCTGACATCCGTAGCATTTTCATCTCAGTTGCAGTCAGTTTACTTTCGTATGTCTTATACATAGTCCAGCACTCAGACGCATACATGAGTCCGGGACGTACGACCGCGTTGTAGAACTTGTCCTTAAGCTTTCGTGGCATCTTCTTGTCGCAGAAAACTCCTGAGTTTCTCGCCACTTCATCCAACCGACACTGATACGATGTTTGATGCTGTCATCGCAGGCAACTTCCTTGTTGACCATCGAGCCCAGGTAGTTGAACCTTGTACAGGACTTCAATGTAGATATCTGGTATCGGTCTCTCTGGATGTGAGAAAGGACAGCAAAGATACTCAGTCTTTGGTATGCTAATCCTCAGTCCATGATCCTCCAGTATCTTACACCACTTGGTCAGTACAGCCTGCCAAGCAAGGATGTCTTTGCTACCCAGGACAACGTCATCGGCGAAGAGAAGGGATATTTCCAGGGCGTCAGAGATGAGTGTTAATAAAGAGAGCATGATAATGTTGAAGAGCAAGGGACTCAATACAATGCCTTGGTGAACTCCGACTTTGACGGGAAACTCTTCAGACTCACCAGCTGTGCATCTAACTTTAGTAGTTGCTCCATCATACATGTCTTGTATTAACTTAACATTAGCCTCGGAGATTACATCCATCCGAATTACATACGATCGAAATTGAAAGATGAAATTCGGAAAAGTATTTCGAAAAGATGTTGCACAGGTCACGGCCACTACTTTTCAAATTAAAGAATTGTGTTTAAGTTAAATTCAGTTAACCAGTATCGGTAACAAACAGGCTATTTAAAAGATAAGGCATCGTATGAAATACTCGTCGAATAATGGACAACAACTTTCGGCTCGTCTGTGGCTCCATGGTGGATCATTCCTATATATTGAACAATATAGATAATAGATAAAGATACGATTATGTCTTAAAGAAAGAATTTCAACTCAATTCTCAAAAATTACAAAGGTGAACTCACCGCGAGAACTACGAGTATTTCTTGGTGGCGCTACTTCTCGTTTTTGACTTCGACTTTGTGCTGGTATGTAGTCCACATCACTTTCGTTGTCGGAAGCCGAATCAGCGTATTCAACAATGCGTTGTCGCCTGTGTTTCAACACTTTTTGTGTTTTTCGAGTAACTTCAATTTCAGATATTTCAACAATGTCACTATCATCAGATGTCAAAAGTTCTCTCATTTGTTTCGCACTAAGTCTTTTACCATCAATCAAATATGAACGTCTGTCCATTGTTTCTCGACTAGTTATAACCGAAAGAATGAAGACTAATTTAGAATTTGGTTTTGAAAGGATTTTTGTTTATTGACTTTTTTTTTTGTTTTTTTGACTGTTCACTTGCTTGATCAGTTCAAATTTTAAATGATATATTTGTACATTGAATTATTTCAAACTGGCTGAGAGAATTCGTGAGTCCACACTCGTATACAAGTTCCGCCACTCGTGTCTATAGACAATATTCCGCGATTTTTCATATACAATCGGGAACAAATAGAGTGCTCTGCAGCTTAATGTATATGTCTATGCGTTATCTATCGAGTGTCTATGGTCTCCTATCTCGGATGGAAAACTTGAAACATTTCTCCAATATTTTGTTGTGTTTGAATGAGCATATAGAAAAAAACGTGCGTTGTCCCTCGGAAACTAAATTAAGATGTAGACGCCTACAAAGTCGATATACTACTACGCAATTACCCTCACCCATTGTGGGGCATAGCGCGTCAACTGTTCCATGTGGCCCAATTGACGTTTCGTTGGCATAAAGTAGTTTCGGAGAATGCGGTTGCCAGCATACACCTGCTGCTCCCCCATGTAGCCTACCTGCGACAAATCGGAAGATGATGTGGCTTATTATTACGCCCCGCACCACAGCGGGAAGACAACACGGCACATGGCCACGAACGTCGTCGTGGATGGGATTTGATCCCGAAGCGCCGGTAATCAGATATGAGACTGATTTCACTACGCACTGAGCTACCAAAGTCGATATATAATGTTCCGAATTGTCCATATACAAAATCCGCGGTTAGACAATCGCGCGACTTTATATACGAGTGTGGACCAAGGGTTAAACTACAGTGCGACAAAAGTGTAACTATTAGAAAACGTTTTTAAGACTGCCCGCATACTGGATCTTATATGTTTATAAATTTATCCTTTCACCCCCTCCTCCTGACTCATGAAGATGATGAAGATATGACATCACGACATCATCTCAGCTACTACGAAAACCATTTATTATTAAACACTAACATTGGCGATTTTTATTTAACACCACCCTCACCCTTCCAGGGTATTTGCCTCATCACCCTGATTCAGGCTACACACCCACATTTCCCATATTTCACTTCATATCCAAAAATGTGCTCATATTAACACCAATGGGTAAAAAACTTACTTATTTGTATTTCTTGGGGGCGACCGGTAGCGCAGTGTGTTGAGGCATCAGTCTCATGTTTGACTACCGGCGTTTCGGGTTCGAATCCCGTCCACGACGACGTTCGTGGCCATGGATGTTCAGGAGGTGCATGCTGGCAACTGCATTCTCCGAAACCAGTTTATGCCGTCGAAACGTCAACTGGGCGACATGGAACAGTTGACGCGCTATGCCCCACAAGGGGTTAGGGCAATTGAGAGAGGGCGCGAAACATCTTCGACAAAGAATTGAAGATGCGAAAGCTCTGCGTAAGATAGGTGCCGCATTTGCTGAAAGCCGATCAAAAGGAAATGCGCAAACGATTTTGCAGCAATCTTTGCACCGATTCAATCGGGATCCGAGCGAATTGATTTTTCACCATGGATGAGACTTGGGTCCACCACTACACGCCAGAAACGAAACAGCGGCCGAAGCAGTGAGTGGAAGCCGGTGGTTCAGCGCCAAAACAAGCGAAGTCGATCGCATCTGCCGGAAACGTCATGGCCAGCGAAAGGGATCCTGTTAATTGATAACCTTGACAAAGGCAGAACAAAAAGAGAGAGAGAGAGGACAACGCACCTGTACACAAGTGTGCCTTGGCGATGGGAAAACTGCGGGATTTGCGGTACGATTTGCTCGATCCCAAAATACTTGCTCTGAAAAAAGATGTCATGAAACCAGCTATGTTGTCAGATCAAATACCTTGGTGGGAGCATTCCTAGTTGACCGGGCGACGCATAGTGGTTCGCGTCTTTGACCAACAGGAGGTTAAAAATTGAGATGATTTCACACTCCCCTTGTGTGGACTACACGAGCTCCGCGGCTTAAGAAGCTGCCACCTCAGTATACCGCCTTAGAACGCTCGCTCTATGCCCTACAGCGACAAAGCCACTATCAGCCAAGGCGCCAACCACGATGCTTCACCCGGTGAAATAGGAAGCATTTGGAAGTACGAGGGTTGCCTTTTATATTTCGGGATTAGAGAACAAAAACAAATATTAATCATTGAAGATCGCTTTATTGTTTTTCAAAATATTCCCCATGAAGATCTATACACTTTTGCATGCGTTTGAACCAATTGTCAAAGCACTTTTGCCACTCTGATTGAGGTGTTTCCAAAACATGCATTCTGAACGCAGCAACCGCTTCTTCAGGTGTTGAAAAACGTTTACCTCTCAGTTTATTTTTTACGTACAGGAATAAAAAGAAGTCATTCGGTGCCAAGTCAGGACTATACGGCGGATGACCCATCAAATCTATGTTTTGAGTGCTCAAAAATGCAGTTGTTTGAGCTGATGTGTGAGAGCTCGCATTGTCGTGGTGAAGAGTGATCCGTCTTCGGCGGTTGGTTTTCCTGATTTCTTGGAAGCCAACTGGCAAACAAATGGTTGTGTACCACTCAGAATTGACTGTTCTGCGTTGTTCTAGTGGTACGGTTGCGACATGTCCAGTTTTTCCGAAAAAACAGGCGACCATTTGCTTGGAAGTGCTTCGTGCGCGAACAACTTTTGTTGGGTTTGGCTCATCTTGAAACACCCATACAGTCGACTGCTGTTTACTTTCGGGCTCATACGCGTAAATCCACGATTCATCACCTGTCACGATGTCATAGACGTGTTTCGAAGCACCGCGATCGTATTTTTTGAGCATTTCTTTCGACCAATCGACACGAGCCTTTTTTTTTTGAGCGATTAAAAAATTGTGTGGGATCCAACGCGAACAAATTTTTTTGACAGTCAAATGTTCATGCAATATTGAATGTATGCTGGTCCCACTAATGCGTAAGGTTGTCTCAATCTCACGATAGGTCACATGACGATATTGCAATATCAGTTCGCGCACAGCGTCAATGGTTTCCGGAATAACAACTGATTTTGGACGACCTTCACGAAATTCGTCTTGGAGTGAACTACGACCTCGATTGAATTCACCATACCATCGATAAACACTGGTCCTTGATGGAGCTTCATCGCCAAAAATTTAATTCAGTTCATCCATGCACTGTTGCTGAGTTAATCCACGTCGAAAGTTGTAAAAAATAATCGCACGAAAATGTTCACGATTGAATTCCATTATTTGGCCGAGATTAATCTTTTAAGTTACTGTAAAAAACACAAATAGCGCTCGTATGTCAAAACGTTCTGAGTACGTATAACCTCAAAAATGTCAAACTTTACGATAGAGCTGTCAGTTGCTAGATTGCAACACTAGGGTTGTCCAATCCCGAAATATAAAAGGCGACCTCCGTACAGTTGCACGTTTTACAGTTAGGAATCTTAATTAAGTCCTATCGACACGGGTACAGGTGTACTAACATAAAAGAAGCAACTACTCAATTGTCCTAAACCCTTGTGGGGCATAGCGCGTCAACTGTTCCATGTGGCCCAGTTGACGTTTCGTTAGCATAAACTGGTTTCGGGGAATGCAGTTGCCATCAAGCACCTCCTGCTCTCCCATTTAGCCGCCTACTTGCGATAGGTCAGGAGGTGCTGTGGCTTATATTACGCCGCGCTCCACAGGGGGAAGACAACGCAAACATCTATTGTCACGAAAATCGTCGCGGTCGGGATTCGAACTCGAAGCGCCGGTAGTCAGACTTGATACTGATGCCTCTACGCACTGAGTTACCGGTCGATTTCGGAGAATTACTTTACTGCTTCAATCAGATTTGATTTGACGGGTGGAAGAGGTGTAGATTCATTAGAAATTAGTTGATATAACAAAAATACTGAAAGTTTGATCGAAATAACAAAACTGGAAGTAATAAAACTGTCAGCCTCCTTCGGATATCGCTGCCCTTTACTAATTTTTCAAAATATAACAGTGAGATCCGAAGGAGGCTGATTTCTCTTAGTTCCCCCCAAATATGTTATGGCTTCCTGGCCTGTTGTTAAGCTCGTCACACACGATCGCCCACAACCACCTCAACTTGATAGAACGCGCGGACGTTCTATGAAATCAACGTGGTTGCGTGGTGGCTCGATCGTGGTCGTGCTTGATCGTGTGTGGCGGGCTTTACGGTGGACTTGAGCCACAATAGATAGATTCAGAAGATGCACACTGATGCGAAACTGCAGCGGATCTGCTCTGCAATTCATTTTGCGCCTTCTGCACTACATGTTCATGTGAAATTTCTGTCTAGACTGTTTCCGAAATTTCCTTCACAACTTTTGCATGTGTTTACAAAAGTGTGCATCTTCCCTCGGCAAAGCGACGCCGAGAATTTCACCTGTAAACTGTCAAAATCATTGCCACAACATGCTCGGCAAACAGAGATGAAATATTTTCTGCTCGATGAAATCGAACATGGCAGGGAAAATTTACTTCATGGTTCCGCCTTCTGGACCCACGCAATATCGGCCGTTAAATCGCTTTGTGTAGGTGGCCTTTTAATTGTCCCCAGACCCAGCTTTATTGCCTTCGCACTGGAGGGAATCAGTAGCACTTATTATACAAAGCTATACGAGAGCCATTGAAAAAGCCAATTTGCACCAATATAGTGGTCACAGCACAGGTCACTCCGAAACTTGAAATTCTCTTCCAACCCCCCTTTTCCAGTCAGTCCATCGTTACTAAGCTGGGATGCGAACTATCACAACACATTTTCTCACTGCTCTTTAAAAATTCCAATATTTTCCACGAAGCGACAGACGATGTTGGCCAAAAACATAATTTACGGCATTTTTCAGCGGGCTACGACCATGGACAATAGAATAAACCATACGCATTTGCACTATCGCACAAACTCTACGGGCAAAAATCGAAAGTGAAACTAACCTAAATCCATCGCGTTAGCGAATTTCGAAACCAATTAACGGAATCTAATCGGAATTGTCAATTTCAGGGCGAAACAAACGCACAAACAAAATTACTGGAAATGTGAAATTACTCCTTGCCGAATGCACAAAATCTATCCGGTGCACCGACTTCACTTGAACGTCAAAGACAGGAGGACAAATAGCCGACTTCAATGTGGAACACATGAACGAGGACAGTGGAACGAACATTTTCTTGGAATTCATGTGAGGTTATGTTTTCGTTTGGTGATGCCATATGCAGAGGAAATGTGACGGATAATTTTGTGGACTCGTCGGTGGTTGGAACATCGCACGATTTAATTTTGATGTTTTTTTATACCCTAGACTTAGACCTAAATATAATAATATAAAGTCTATAAAGTATATTGTTTTTGTCACGACGAAAATATGTAACACCTTAAAGGAACCTCCGTACGTATAACAATGTACATAGTCATACAAAAAAGTATTCGTACACACGTCGTATCGTGCTTTACTGTCCTGCAACAGTTAAAAGAGCTACATTTTTTTAACAAAAAATGTCTAACTCTTTTAGCAACACTACTTTCTTATATTAACTTAAAAAAAGTACTCTTTTCTGATCGTGTCAACAGAAAAGTGAGAAACAGTTATGCAATTCCCGAGAATTGAATCAAAAAAGTATTCGTACAGCAGCAATGCAGAAAGAATAATGCCGTTATTCCGTTGCCGATGGCGATCATTCGTATTGGGATCAGTCTTGTGATAATTATCACGTATTTATCAATTGTTGTTAAGCAAATTTGTAGTGGATTTCCATTAAATTCTTTCTTATGGGACGAAAAGGTAAAGAAACAACAGAAGGAGAAAGGAGAATTATCCTTTCCTTGCACAATCAATGCAAATCATTGCGTGAAATCAGCGTTATTGTTGGGAGACCACGCTCAACCGTTCAAAGCATCATTGCCTGCGTTCACGTTTGCAACGTTGAGTGCATTCACCACGCTCGTTTTATCCGGATCGCTACGGAGCGCTACGGAGCGCTCCGTAGCGCTACAACCCCTCCCGGTCGTGATTGCAACCGCTCCTTCCATCCGCTCCGGAGCGGTTACTTCCCCTTGGTAGCAGAAATTTTTTACGCTCTCTGGGCATGTAGCGCTACATTTGACAATTCGCAGCTGGTATGTGTGTTGTGACGTTTGTGTACGTCAAAAGCGCAAATAGAATCCCCGTCTATGTAAATTCACTGTCTTCTCGTCTTCGATTTGATATTTCCTTGTTTCGTGATGTGCCAAAGAAATGTTTTGCGATGGAAAATTGGCAATTGCCAAATATTTGCGTTGTCATCTGTTTGTCAGACATTTCATATGTAGCGGTTCAATCACGAAAGAAATGTTGACAGGTAGCGTCTCCTCAAATGTGTAGTGGAGGGGATGTAGCGTTCTGTAGCGAAAATTTTTCACATGAATGCAGGCGTTGTAATTGCGGTAAGGATTTTCCCTCCACTCAACCATAAACTCTTTACCCGAACGATTTGTTTTGTAGTTGTCATGTATTAAAAAGCTGACAGCCGATTTGCTATTGAGTTTCAAACAAAACTTCAATTAAATTCGCGACGGTTTCAGGAAAAATGAAAAGCACTGCAAAATCGCCACAAATTTGTGTTGCTTCGGTGTAAATAAGCACATAAGACGCCATGTACAAATCAAGAACCCGAAAACGAAAATCCACACCATCTCACAGTCACATGCAATACGTCAACTAAGAACTGTCAAATACGCTAATACCCCTTACTCCCCATTGAACGGAAATCAACCAGGAAAAATTTCTGTTTAATTTCCCCGATGTGTGGTAGATTAAACGCAAACTGGAACGGACCGTCCACGAGCAAAATCAGTCGAACTGTTTGCATTTGCGTTTAAAACGTTGCGCGACCTGAACCCACCCATTGATAGATATTGTGTCACTTCTGGGAAAAGTTATATTTGCTGATTAGAGTAAATTTAACATTTTCCCAGAAGTCTATTCCATGATTTCGCATCGTTTTGGCGAATTCTAATCGATCCTTACTATTTTTTTCGCTTATGTATTTTAATATTTTCTTCTAGCGATTCGAGAGTTGTAACCGGCACGGCGGAGCACATTTCTGATTGTTTCTCCAGAAACGTCTATTTTATCTTTTTCCGCTACCTCTGCCGTAATCGCTGAAGCTGTAATTTTCGGATTTTGTCGCACTTTTCTACATATACTGCGTTCATCTTTGGCCGTTAATAATCTTGGTCGTCCTGATCTTGGTTGATTCGTAAGACTTTCCGTGACACAATATCTATCAATGATGCTTTGAACGGTTGAGCGTGGTCTCCCAACAATAACGCTGATTTCACGCAATGATTTGCATTGATTGTGCAAGGAAAGGATAATTCTCCTTTCTCCTTCTGTTGTTTCTTTACCTTTTCGTCCCATAATAAAGAATTTAATGGAAATCCACTACAAATTTGCTTAACAACAATTGATAAATACGTGATAATTATCACAAGACTGATCCCATTACGAATGATCGCCATCGACAACGGAATAACGGCATTATTCTTTCTGCATTGCTGCTGTACGAATACTTTTTTGATTCAATTCTCGGGAATTGCATAACTGTTTCTCACTTTTCTGTTGACACGATCAGAAAAGAGTACTTTTTTAAAGTTAATATAAGAAAGTAGTGTTGCTAAAAGAGTTAGAGACATTTTTTGTTAAAAAAATGTAGCTCTTTTAACTGTTGCAGGACAGTAAAGCACGATACGACGTGTGTACGAATACTTTTTTGTATGACTGTAAATGGTCAGAGTCAGCTCATGATTTCGATTTAGCCATGTCTCTCTGTCTGTCTGCACGATTACTTTCGACAGAATGAAGCTAAAGGCTTGAAATTTGGGTCCAATGTTCGTAGTATGATCTAGTTGGCTGGTATTGAAAATGGGCGTGATCCGACCCAAAGACCGCCTAGCTCTCCTACATATGTGAAAAAAATAAATGCAGGCCTAACTCCCGATTGAATAAACGTGACAAGCTCTAACTGCGGTAGATGACGCGAAAGGGTCATTCTATACTCCGTTGTGAAAATGAGATCGATCAGTCGGATGATCAGTGGGAAAATAACGATACTTCTCTCACCAAGAGCCCCGCATTACCCTATTTCTCACATTTTTTTGTCTACAACTCTTGAGCCAATTGATGTAGAGTTAATTTTTGGCGTGTAAACTTCAGATGAGAAGCTGCTTAAGTTCTAGTAAGTTAGGCATAATCGGAACAAAGCAACGCCTGCATTCCCTACAAATGCCAAAAAAAATGAACCACGGCAATTTTCGACAGAATAAAGCTAGCGAGTTGAAAATTTGGTATGTTAGTATTGTAGTAGGATCTAGTTAGTATTGAAAATGGGCAAGTTCCAATCAAAGAAACCCCTACCTACCCTACAAATGACACTTTAAATATGCGATAACTTTCGACAGAATGAAGGTGGCGACCTGAAATTTTGGCCAAATGTTTGTAAAAGGATCCAGTTGCTATTTATTAAAATGGGCATGATCGGATCAAAGGAACGCCTACTTTCCCTGCAAATGTTAGCTAAAATAAATGGTAACTTCCCAAATTTTGGTCAGATATTTGTAGTGAGGGTTAGTTAGTTGATTTTAGGAATAGGCAAGATCCATTCTCCCCTATAAAGTTGGGGTAAAATAATGCAAATGGAAGAACTAATGTTCCTTCATCGATTAACATCTGCTCAAACTGACCATATATAGAAAAAACACTTTTAATGCAAACGGAGGTTGCCTATTTGAAGTCTTGGTGTCACCACTAGGTCTACAGAAGTCTAGAGTATATACGTTTCGACCCGTTTTATATGAATTTGAATGAAGTCAATGGCCCCCGAGTCAAGTCGTGCGGTCTAAACCTACTGAATGTTGATGGAAAACGAAAATTTATATTATTAAACGTGCCATACACACACCGATCGATCGGCCGATCCGTCGCCCGATATTGATATCGGCCGATGGATCGGTCTGTGTATGTGGAAATCGCACCGATCGGCCGATCAATTTTGATCTGCCGATATTTTTGTGCAATATGTGGTATACGAAAATACCACACACATCCAAATAGTTAACAAAAATTAATCTAGGTTGGATTGGGAGTGAATCATAACCTATTTTTTGAATTGTCATTCGTTATCGCATCGCACGAAAATCGCTCAGTGTGTGTGCAGTGGAGATCGGCAGATATTTTGTGGCGATCCATCGGCCGATCGATCGGACGACGGATCGGATAATGTATGGCGGCTATTAAACGTGCCATACACACACCGATCGATCGGCCGATCCGTCGCCCGATATTGATATCGGCCGATGGATCGGCCTGTGTATGGGCTTATCGTTGACGATTTTTTTGACAGTTCCATATAATTTTTGATCAGCTGACAGTTTGTGGCGATCCATCGGCCGATTGATCGGGCGACGGATCGGATAATGTATGGCGGCTATTAAGTTGGTGCAGATGAAATGTCGGATTTTGCGATGACATGAAGTTGGCTCCGAGTTTTATGTATCAAACTGCCACCAGGCGGCGCTAGTGATATAACATATTGAAGTATAAATACTGCTACCTTGGCTTGTGGAGTCATTTCGGTTTTGCACTTCGTGGTGATCGGTGGAAAAAAAAGAAGAAGAAGAACGTGGACGCGAGTCAAAAACGGTTACTTTTGGATCCGGAGATATGAACATTCGAAATGGGCCACGTGGAAACCCAGCACCATCGATCGATAACGACGAGCTGCGTGCATTAGTGGATTCTGACCCCTGCCAAACCATAAGGGATCTTGCGGAGAAATTGGGCGTGCACCATTCGACAGTTTGCCGCCACTTGCAGCAATTTGGAAAAGTGAAAAAGCTTGATAAGTGGTTTCCACATGCTCTTACCGAGCAAAGCATGGCGTGTCGAATGGAGATTTCTAGTTCTCTTCTCTCCCGCAACAGAAACGAACCGTTCTTGAACCGAATTGTGACCTGCGATGAAAAGTGGATACTACACGATAATCGTCACCGATCGGCCTAATGGCTAAATGCCGATGAGGCTCCAAGATATATCCAAAGAAAATAATGGTGACTGTTTGGTGGGCTGTAGCTGGATTTATCCACTATTCGTTCCCGCAACCTGGCGAAACCATCAATGCTGAGAAATACGTACAAATTTTACCGGAGGAAAGCAGTTGCATAGGGTCGTTTGAGGCATTGCGCCGAATTGTCCTCCGTCCCCTTTTGGTTAATAAGCACATCAGGGTAAGGACTTTCTGTGAGGAAAGGAGATGATTCCTTGGGCCGGTAGATTAGCTTTTGCGACTCGACCAGCCATGATCGGGATTTGAAATTTGGCAACAAATGAGTTTCAGCACAATTTCAATATATAGATCGGCATATAACTGTAGTCCGGATGGCGCAACGGTTAGCACGTTCGCCTTCTACGCACTGGGCCCCGGTTCGATTCCTACTGAATGCGGTAGTTTTCGATGAAAAAAAGGGATTTACGTGTCGGACTATGAGTCCACTCAGCTGTTAAATAAGTACCCATTTATGGGGTAAATAACTCGGTTGAGCGTGTTGCTGATGACACACCTCTGCACAAGACATACCGTCACGATCTAGAAAATGAGATGATGCTAACTCATCTCGAGGCCATGGCTCAAATTGGACTGTTGCGCCAGTTATTTATTTTTTTCAGGAACGGTACACCCTGTATATGTTGTGCGGATGTTCGTCGAGGTGCACCCTAAAAATCTTCCGAATTATTAGTTACGAGTACAACGAAGGTGGGACTGTGGTCTGATGTGCTTTGTTGATTGACATGGCTTTTGATTAAAATAGCATTCTGAGTACGTCTGGAAGGCTCTAAATCACGGACGTATTGTAAGAGACAACTTTGTTTTAGTGTACTCAGTTCTACTACCAATGGAGCTTCGGAGGGATTGGAGTATTTGATAGGAGTTCTGTGCAAAGGATCTGTTTGCTTATAGCCCATTTACATTCGGAGTAGACGAGGCGAGCATACTCGGCGAGGATGCCCGAGACAAGGAGCCTGGAACGAAGTGCGCGGTCACATTCTCGCACGAGTACTTTCTGGTTGTCTCGCGCTCGTGCCTCGCGTCTCTCGCTTCGGCCCCATCGAAGTAGGCACGGATGATAATGAGGTTCATTCGCTCAGTCCATTTCATCCGGGTCCTATGTGTATCCGCAGCAATTGTCACCTGAATATTAGGTGAAATCGGCACGGATCCCACCCCGATGAAGTGACACCGTGCTGTGTGATACTAATGGTTGTAACACATCCATATTAAAAAAATTCACTTACCTGGTGGCGCAGGCATATTGTCCGTAATAACCGGCTCACACGGTAAAGGTGGCTTCAGAGTCATTGGAACTGATGGAACCGCCGGAACCTGAATGATCATCCTCGTCAATAAACCAATAAATTACGATAAATAAGAAATCATTTTACCTTTGTCGGCTTATTGGATTTTTCCTCGTCACCCTCGTCATCACTGCTTAAAGTTAAAATAACGGGTTCCTCGGCGGGTTTCGATCGGACAAGTCCTCGGCCACGACCACGTGATGCAGCACTCGTTGATATTGTCAATCTACCACCACGAATTTGTGATAGTGCCGAGGCGGGAACTGTAAGAGGCGGCTTCCCTGCTCTATTTAACAATTCCGCTTGCGTTGTAGCAGTTTTCTTCTTTTCGTCGTCCGCTTTAATTGCTACCTTTGATGCAATCCGTTTCGGCTCCTCCGTGAAAACTCTCTTGCAACTGTGCGTACGAATTAACAATCATTATCAAGACAATAACGTTCAATGAATCTTACTTACCGCTCGCACTTAGCAAAATCGTTTCCTGTGTATCCGCACAGGGTGCATACTGCCAAGTAGCCAGGATAAAATTTAGGTGGAATTTCTTTTGCTGCTTCCGATTTTTCAACTGTTGCTATTGTGGTGTTTGCCTGTTGACCGGCTGCATGTGCGGTAATCGTCGTGCTGGCTTGAGCCTCTACACTTTGCTGTTCTTGTTGTAGCTTGGACAACTGAAGACTGTTCTCGGCAGCTGTTGCCAATTCGGTAGGAGATTCTTGAACGGTTATTCCGACCGTAACAATATAATCGATATTCGCCCCAGGGTTAGGAACACATTGGATACTGGTTTTGGGCGTGAACGGTACACCGACTTGTTCGAGAAGTTCCTGCACCGTGCAACTCTCACGCGGCAGTGTGAATGTGATGAGACGCTGCTCCCCGTTACTGAGAATGACCAACATGCGAGCACTTTTCTGCGTATCGCCGGTGGGATTTTGCAGCTTGTTGTTCGTTACCGGCGGAATGATGTGTTGATTTTGCGGTTGACTCACTGGATTTCGTATCACCTTTTTACTCTCATCTGTGGCTACAGTTTGCTGTACCGTATTTCGCTGGATTCCTACCGAAGGAGAAGCGACAATTGTCGAGCCAGCGGGCCGATTAATAGTAGTGGGAGCGGCACGATTTATTAATGAAGGATTTCTGTTCAAAATTGTCGTTGCTGCTTGCTGAGCCTGTTGTAGCTTTGGGTGTTGACGTTTGAAATCCGTCAAGGAGTAAACTCGACCATTCACTGTCCTAGCAGCTTTTTTATCTTCGTCGGGCGAGTCGATCGTGCTGTATGTAGTCACTGTAGTCTGAAAGGTCTTTGCCAGATTCGCTTCATTTGTCGTAACCGTATTAGTACTTTGTTCGCATGATTTCGTTACAACAACTGCCTGGATGCTTTCCTCTAAATCTGCAAATAAATAGAACGCTAAGTATTTGTATGCAAGAACCCAAAACGAATGGTTTCTTACCACCCGGATTGGTCAACCTGGGACGATATTTCATAGATATTT
Organism: Chloromyia formosa; assembly: GCA_964017055.1. Lineage (NCBI taxonomy): Eukaryota > Metazoa > Arthropoda > Insecta > Diptera > Stratiomyidae > Chloromyia > Chloromyia formosa. The sequence goes on from OZ024814.1 coordinate 146,176,805, forward strand.
GCTGACCGGTTTGACCTGCACCCGGCGAAGGAGTGCGCATAGTTTGAGTTGCTATCACACGTTGCGCCATTTGGCCACCGGCTGAGACCCCCTTGGGCGTACCAGCTGCGTTTGTAGTAATCGCACTATTAAGAGTACGTTGTATGGGCGTTGAAACGAGAGGCGGAAGGCCTTGCCGCACAAGATGTGGTGTGGCCTGGGCCTGTGGCTGTTGCGGAGCCATTGTAGACGTCGGAGTTTGTTGAACTTGCATTGTACGTACTTGCTGCTGTGGCTGTTGGAGGGCTTGTGTGACCATTGTGCCTGCACGACCCGCCATCGCGGCACGAGGCGTACGCGGCGTGGACGTTGCGCGTGCTTTTCCGCCCGTATTCGTTCGACGTGGTGCCGCTTGCTTAACAACAGGTGTTGTCTGGGGCGGCGTCATGACTTCGCTCGTGGTACTCGACGACGAAGACACCGGAGATGGCGTAGAAGCTTGGCTTGATGCATTCACTTGTGGCGACTGAAAACGAAGGGTAGTAGTCGCCGCGCGAAAGGGGCTAAGTTTAGGTGCCACATTTTGGCTAACTAATGACACACGCGGCGTCGTAAAACGCACGATGCGAGATGCTCCCGCCGCATTGTCCACCAATCGTTTCTGCTGTAAAAGATTTACTTGTGTACCCTGTTGCTGCTGCTGTTGAGTTTGAGGGGATTGGTATATCAAGTTGGATTGCATTTGAGGCTGACTCGTGATAATAAGTTGTCGACTTGGTTGGGCTTGCTGACTTAGACCAACCCGATTCTGTGTTGTAGCAGTTGATTGCTGTTGCTGGTGTAAGTGCTGCTGTTGCTGTTGAACATGCTGCTGATGATTAGTTTGTAAGGCGGCTTGAGGTTGGGCATTGTACACTACCGTCCTTTGCTGCGGTTGCTGATAAACATAACGCGGCTGGCTCATCGTATTCGTCTGCATGGGTCTGATGACTATTTGATTGTTGTCTTGTTGCTGATGTTGTTGCGGTGGAGCTTGTTGTTGAAGAACAATATGAGGCGTTTGCTGCATAATCACATGTTGATGGGTATTGGACTGATTCGCCATAGACTGCTGAATCAGTTGCTGTTGATTGGAACCATGAGGTTTTTGCAAAATGATCTCCTGTTGCTGCGACGTATCGTGTTGAACTTGATGAGCAATATTAATGGCTTGCTGTTGCTGTTGTTGTTGATGTTGCTGCTGTTGCACTTGCTGTTGCTGCATCAACTGATCGCTAGCAACTTCCGTTGAATAGTAGATTGGCTGCTGGCCAACTGATCCTGCTTGCTGGCAATTGTCGTTCTCTGTACTTTGGATGATGAACGTTTGAATATTCTGTGTTGGCTGTTGATAGGCAACCAATTGTTGAATGTGGCCGTCATTCAAAACGAGTGATGGCTCTTCGGGGAGATAGATTGTCTGTGTTTGCAATATGGGATGAAGAATAGTATATTTAGCAAAGTTGGTATAGGTTTGATAGACGACAAAGTACCTGTTGTTGAGAGTTCTGTGATTCATCCGCTACGATGACTTGTATATTTTGTAGATTGCCAATGTTCGTCCCTTGTAAGTTTTCTATATTGTAGTTGGGAAACGCACGCTTGAAATCTTCCAAAGTCATAACACGATCCATAGCTATAAGAAGAATTTGTCGTCGTAAGAGCGCTTCTAGAAAACTTGATATTTTATAGTATTCAGAATTATCATTAAATCAATCATCAAAATCATTGTGGCCCTACAGCCCGACGTCGGGGCTTGGCCGTATGGATAATTATCAAGTAACCTCGTCCTCCGATTTAGGAAGTCGGAAGCAGTTATTTAGTACCAGCATCTACGAAGTCTTCCCAACGAGCTATCAGTCTTCCTCACAGTCTTACTCCGCTGACGCGCTCTTTCAATATTCGTTTAAGCATGCGGGTTATCGTTCGTACAGCTCATGGTTGTAATGGACCGGCCGATGGTGTCATTGCTAGTTCTGATAAGTTTTCGGGAGTCCTAAGTGAGGTACTGCAGAATGCTCTATGCATTCTTGTCGAATGGGCAAGCAATTAGGGCGTCGAGGTAAACCCCGACAAAACGGAACTTGTGCTAGAAATTCCCCCTGTTGAACCTCCTCGTTTGGATGGCAAGAGACTGGTAAAGACTGATAAGGCTAATTTTCCCGGACTCATCGTCTATAGGAAGCTGCCATGAACATTCTAAAACGTGCGAACAAGACTACTATTGTCCTCTACTCGTACAGGACGGCCATAGGTAAGGACTGGGGCCTCCAGCCGAAGGTGGTGTACTGGTTATTTACAGCAGCGGCACGTCCTATTCTACTTTACAGTATATGCGTGTGATGGACGGCATTCAGAGTGGCGTCCTACTGTAACCAGCTGGAGAAAGTGCAAAGACTTGCTGCGATTGCCACTACGAGAGCTTTGAGAAATACTACGTCGGTTGGCTTCGACATGCTCAACTTGATTCCGGTGGACATTTTTGTGTAAAATTTGGCGGCCAACACGGCCCTTCGCCTTCGCGATAATGGTCAGCGACGCGCGCTGAGAAGGGATCACTCCACTATTTTGAGTGATCTGGATCTCCCAGCGGAAACCGATTACATTTCTCCGAAATTTGCTTTTGGCAGTAACCACATCAGCCCTGATCAGGAATCAATGGGTGAAGAACACCTCCATTATTACACGGATGGCTCTAAAGGTAACTACAGATTGTTCTGACGTGACGTGGAAACACGTGGGCCCACATCATATAGCGTGTGATACAAAATTCCAATATAGAATGTTGTGTGCTTATGTTCACATTGGGCTGACGTGACGTAGGAACACGTTGGATGTTACAATCTGATGCAATACGCCTTATGACGCGTCAGAAGCATATCAAAAGTTTTTGATTTTTGGGGCGATCGGTAGCGCAGTGACATGTTTGACTACCGGCGTTTCGGGTTCGAATCCCGCCCACGACGACGTTCGTGGCCATGGATGTGCAGGAGGTGCATGCTGGCAACTGCATTCTCCGAAACCAGTTTATGCCGTCGAAACTACAACTCGGCCACATGGAACAGTTAACGCGCTATGCCCCACAAGGGGTTAGGGCAATTGAGTGAGATCAGAAGAAGGAATTATGTGCATCTGTAGTCTCTCGTATACTTTTTGCGATTTTTTAACACACATCAGGCCAATGCCATGTCTGACGTGATCCCTTGGGGCCTGACGTGACGTGGGAACACATCACGTCAGAGCAATCTGTAGTTGCCTTAAGACAGACGTAGGAGTGGGTGCGGGCATTTACTCGAAGGGACTGAGGATTAACTTATCGGTCCATCTTCCTGACTACTGCAGCGTTTTTCAGGCGGAAATTTCGGCAATCTCGGAAGCTCTGCCTTGGCTGGGGAGGCATGTCGTAACTCTCAGGGTTATTACTATTTATGCAGATAGTCAAGCTGCGATACGGTCGCTTGATTCTGTCATTGATACATCAAGAACTGTTGAGAATTGTCGCTCGATCCTCAGGGAAATGAGCAGTTTCTTCAATATTACTGATTGTTGGATTCCAGGCCACAGTGGCTTCACAGGTAATTGCAAGGTTAGGTTAGGTGGCGGCCTTACAGCCCCGCATAGACCGATTGGGTCCATAGCGATGCCACACATTGACAACGGGGCAAAGGAACTAAGTGTTGGGATTAGTTAATATCGTTGGGTCATCGTCGAGTTCGAAGGTTTTCGTTGCGTTTGCGAATTCAAAAAGACTCTTTATACTGAGGTCCGCGACCGCCTTCAAGTTGCGGAAGAAGCAGGCACCAAGGCATTTTTGTCTTGTTCTCGCGAGTGCTGGGCATTCACACAAGAGGTGTTCAGAGTTTTTTTTAATGTTAGGCAACTGACAGTTTCTGCAGCCGTTGGAAGTGATCAATCCTAGCCTATAGGCATGCTCCCCTATCAGGCAATGGCCACTAGCCGACTAGCATCGCAGACTTACCACTGGATAGTCCTAGGAGTATGTTAGTTTTCCTTGGATTGTAAGAATTTGTAATGAACCACCTGTAACGAACCATATTATGGTCTGGTAGTGCTGCTCCCACCAGCAGATCGAAGCAGCACCTGATGAGTACTGATCTGTTGGTGGTACGAAACCAGAGGCCGAGGGTACCATTACACCCGGACCCAGGTGCGACCGTGTGGGCGTCTGATCCGTCCGTCAGCCATTCCATCCTTATCGACTATTTTTTTTTATTCCCCATTTTTACCTCCCCTGTTTGTGTTGTCTTCCCCAGGTCTATGAATTTTTGTTAATACGTAAAGGATAGGGGCAACGAGCGGAAAGCCCCGCCCACATCTCCCGTATTGAGCTACAGCAAGCATAGGCCGTTGCTTGGCTCGTTGAGGGGGCCTTTTCTTCGCCAGATGGCACGGCCCGACCTTCACGGTAATATGCTACATTAGACTCCGTCCCCAAAGGCATCTTCGGATGCCCACCAAACCGTCCGTTACAAATTCCTGACTTCCCTCGCTATCCTGGAATTGATGGCTTTGTTCCAATCATTATTGGCCAGTTTTATCATCTTACAGTCCATTTCTGATCTTATTGTCTGCATTGGTATAGGAATTGCCATTGCGTTATCAAGAGCAGCACACTTTTTTTGCAAGCCCGTCCGCGATGTTGTTGCCAAGTATGCCGCTATGGCCTGGTACCCATCGGAGCTCTACTCTCCTTGAAGTACCTAGCATCTGAAGAGCCGAAAGACATCTGAGCACTGTCTTTGATCTTATGGTGTCGGATTGTAGCGCTTTTAAAGCAGCTTGACTGTCCGAATGAATACAATTTTTTCCTTCCAGCAAGTTGTTGAGGCTAGCTCTGCTGCCTTTTGAATCGCTAACACTTCCGCCTGGAAGATACTGCATTCGTTCGGCAGTCAGATGGATAAATTCTACAGGAGTTGTGAAGAGTGAACTGCCGCTCCAACACCCCCTTCCATCTTTGAACCGTAAGTGTAGAGATTTATTGATCTCCTTGGCACATTGTCGCCGGTAGTATCGTAAAATCTACCTGGTATAAATACTGAGAAGTTTTTGTTGTAGTCCATCACTGCTTCAGTGAAGTCGGTGGTTGCGACTGGTAGTTTGATGTTTTGATGACTATACGGCTTTATTCTGAATTGCCCTGTTTCCCTGAGTCTTAGGGCACATTTAGACGCTGTGTTCATTAGGAACATATCGATTGGGGGGAGGTTCAGGAGAGTGTTTAAGGAATTCGTTGACATGGTTCTCATTGCGCCAGTGATTCCCAGGCAACCCAGTCTTTGGATCCTTTCCACATTCCGTTTGTAGGCTTTAATTTTAAGTGCAGTCCACCAGACCACAATTCCGTATAGTAAAATTGGCTTAACAACGGCCGTCTAGAATCAACCCTAAGTACTTTGCATGAGTCGTCAAAGTTAACTCGGTGACACCCATCCTTGGGAGGTTGAAGCCCTGAATTTTGGTTCTCCGTGTGAAGAGAACCGTTTCAGTTTTTTGCGCGTTCACATTTAGACCCACCTTGCCTGCCCATTCTAGCAGCTTACTTAGAGCCCATTGTTGTGAGGTCCGATAGAACACCAGTGTCCTTTCCGGATACATGAATTACTACATCATCTGCGTAGGCCACCACACGTATGCCTACCGCTTCAAAACTTTTTAATAAAGTGTTAACTACAAGTATCCATAGAAGTTATGATAGCACACCTCCTTGTGGCGAACCCCTTCTAGCTGTCTTAGTAGCTCTCGCGTTGCCCCATGCAGACGACCCGTCAAGGGGCAATCGGATATGTATCTTAACCAGATTAAACCGCCTATATCAGTGTACAAAATGGCTATCAAGTCCACTGCGGTCGGCAGGGCCAATGCAAGATGGCTTGGCGGTAGTAGTTGCCAAATTATAAGGATGGTATGGCCCAGGCTGGATCCAAATCATTCTGCCACACTGCTCTCATGGAGCAGAAAGAACATTGGTAGAGTGGTGGGGGTTATTACTGGGTACTGTCCTATCGGCGAGCATGCGAGGAGGCTCCGCCTCTCTTATCATGATTACTGCAGAAGTTGTCAGAATGAGGACGAGGAGGAGAGTGTTTCTCACCTTCTTCGTCACTGCCCAGCTTTGGCTGATAGGAGGACGATTCTAGGACTCTTGTTTCTAAGACCTAGAGCCACAATTTGTCAAATTGAAAAAAAAAAACAAGAAAAAAACTGGAATGTGCTAATTATAAGGCCCTAACCAGATTGAACGCAGCAGCAGCGGCGGTGGCAGCAACAACAACAACAGGTAGATCTGTCGCGATGACACAGCGACCCGTCATCGCCGCTGTGTCATCGGTTAGGGCCTAACCTTTAATATGACATCCCACATGGCTATAAGGAAAGGAGGGAGAAAATTTATCTTCCAACGGGTGTGGGTGTCAAGTTTTTCATATCAAAAGTGACGTCGTGTACATTCCATTTCTGGTATTGTTATATAATTTGTAGTTGTTTTGGACGTGTTGATATTTTAAGTAACGGGATCGGCGATGAATCGGCTGGGAAAGCTTTTCCAATCTCACTCGTTTTCCAGAACTCAGCGATATCGCTTTGTATCACAGAAGAGAGAGTTAGAACGAAATGAAAAAGAGCGAGAGAAATGAAGTAATTCGGCACAAGTGTGGAAGTAGGAAGGGTGATGGGAGCTTGACATCTCGTGTCGGCTATATGGACCGGGCGGGTATTCCGCGTTAGACAAAATGGAATGTTATTGTTCACACAGGAGAAGTATGAGGGGGGAATGTGAGTTTGACATCTCATGTGCTTCTGTATGGACTGAGCGGACGTTGCGGAGAAGAGGGCGGATGTCTCTCTGTTTACTTTTTACGAATGGGGATTACTTCAAATTGTTTAGTGTTGAGTATATGCGGATTGCTCCTCCATAGATTCTCTATGCTCTGTATAGTTGGAAACGATACATCAGCCAGTTGCGCATTAGGACACTCCCTCTGGTCTTCAACAAATTTGTTTATATCAGGTCCCTCACGTAAGCAAAACTACTGAGCTTAGAACGGAAACAGGGAAATCAGGCAATCATTATCTGTCGGCTTCCTTCATGTCATTCACTTGAATTTGGGCTCGAATTAGTGCAACTGAGTAGACCTGTTGGCCCGATCAATCTCGATCTTCAACTCATCTGGACAATTGACCCTCGGGACTAGTACGGCTTGAGTTTCCTTAATAGTCAGCAGCTTCTTGAATATTGGAAACTTGGCGAAGCAATTCAAATGTTTGCTGTCTGCCAGTGGCCACTACACAGCATGAGTATAGCAAACTATTTTCACGTACTATGGTGACGGTCTACTAACTGAATGCTGTGTAAGGGGGTCCACTCACCAACCATTCGACATTTTTCCCTACAGCCCATAAGCCCTTCAGTCCAGCAATCGACAATAAATTTCCAAATTGCCCAATTCGACACGCAATAGGCAAAGCTTCTCTTTCAACGCGCTTCACACACTTTGCATTGCACAGGCACTCGAAAGTGTCACTCATCATCGCCACAGCAGCGTATCGAACCTTTCACGCCAGACATATTTTCACCTGCCCGCAGGGCTTCAACGCCACTCTGCGGAAGCCGTCAATTGTTCGAATTCCTTTTCAAACTGATTTTCACATAACATCACGAGCAAGTTCCATTGCTAGATGCAGCCACCGCATAACAATTGACCGTCATCGTCGGAACAGATTTTTAGGGGAAAACGAAAACGCGACACTCACTCGATCTCGACCTAAATTCCATCAAATTGTATCCAAATTGGGGGTCGCTTTACCTGACTTTTGATTGAAGCTAGCACTCCATTAATCGGCGCGTCCTTAGCAATTGTCGTCCATTGTGCCGTGAAATATTTAAATATCTACAATTTTCAGATACTCGAAGGTATGCTATTCACAAAATTTTCCTCACGGTACACATACACCGACTACGCATACCAGCACAATATGGCGAACGCTCGGTGAATTGCTACTGCAAATTATGTCAAATTACTGGTATCGTGATGGCCGGTCGCCATCTTGTGGAAACTGTGTAAAGTGGCAAGTGGTCGATGCGACGGCGTCGGGGAGGAGTGGATTACGGTGGGATTCTGTCAGAATTTGAATCGAGTGGGACTTTTACATGGCAATAGTTGTGGGACCACTCCAAGTTACGGTCTTGTTGGTAGTGGTGTGTGGGACCACACATCGTTTTTTTTGGGGACAAGAATCTTGTTTGACATTTTCGATAGGCTTATTGCGGGGGCTGGTTCTGGCGCGGTGGGTGGTTGTTTATAATCGGCAAGAACGATTTGGTCTTTTCTTTTCGCCAATTGGCGGAAAAATTGAGTGGAATGAATGTGGTGATTGCGATGAACATGGATGTGGATTGTAGAATGGAGCGGTGGTGCCATAGGAAATGACAATTTTGTGCGATGTTTCTTTATTTAGTTGGGACGCTAGCGATTTCACCTTGCAAAATATGATAGAGAAATGCCATTTGGTATGATTGTTCGTGGTCCCTATACATTCATTTTAAGAGATGGAGCCACCTTGGACCCCGCGGCAGAGCGGCTGTGCGGGCGAAAAACCGCGAAATTCGAGCCCTTTTTTTAATATTGTCCTAATAATTTGTAAACGGTGCCTCGGATCAAAAAACTTAATAGGTTGTAAATTAAAGAGCGTCAAATTCTACATCCAATGCATTGCTCAAAGTTGAAATTTGATTTAGTAGCATAATCGAAATCGATAGTCGAAAAATGTCACTTTTTGCGGCTTTGGAGAAAAATCACACATATCGCTTTTCAAGCTCACATATCTCTGTAACGGATACTCGAAATGAAAAACCGTATAAGTCAAAGTTGAAGATACTTTGATTTCCGGTTTAACGTGCTCAATGTTTTTCAAATCGGTTTGTTTTTAGTGTAGTTGTGAGCGAAAATGCAAAAATGGTTTTTTAGTGATTTGAGCCTTAATAGCTGTATCTCGATAAATATAACAGCTAAAAGTTTTGGTTTAGCCTTAATTCGTAGATACTTTAACCTTGTTTATAAAAGTTTTGCTAAGTTTTTGTCAGACTAAATAATTTAATTAATTAAATAATTAGTTAATTAAATGATTAAATTTCGTTCATAATTTCAAAGTTCAAGCAACTTATATGACATTTTAGGTTGGTTTCTAACGTATTTGGTCATTCTGAGTCAAATGAAATCAATCGCTATTCCATACGACTATTAGTTCAAAAGATATTCACTTTTTTCCAGATTTTGTTATTAATTATATAAGTCTTTTTATTAAATACGTTGAAAACAAAGAGCTTTTGTGCCAGTTTTAGGATAGTCCCTAATGTATTTGGTCATTTTGAGTCGAATGAAACCAACCGCAATTCCTTGCGACCATTAGTTCAAAAGATATTTACATTTTTCCAGATTGTTTTATTACTTAAGTGACTTTTTCGTTAAGTAAGTTTAAAATAAAAGGTTTTTATGCCAGTTTTAGATTGGTTCTTAATGTATTTAATTAATCTGAGTAAAATAAAATTAGCCGTGGTTCTATAGCTAATTATGTTTTAAACATTTTAGCTATTTCTTTTAATTCAAATAATATTAAATATTTTAATTTAATTTTTACTATATTTTACACATATTTATTTATAATATATTAAATTATTTATTAAAAAGTATACATTTAATAGACGAAAAGATTGACAACTATATAATATATATTTTTTTAATTTATTAATTGCAAATCACAGCCAACTATATATTTGATGGAGAAACGGCTGCTAGATTTATTTTTAATTAATTAGACAGTGCCGCTACAGTTCCATACGACCATTAGTTCAAAAGATATTCACATTTTTCCACATTTTTGGATTTGTTAAGGAAGCTTTTTTATTAAATAAGTTGAAAATAAAAAGCTTTGATACAAATTTTAGGCTGTTTCCTAATGTATCTGATCATTTTGAGTCGAATAAAACTAAAGGCAATTCCATACAACAGATAGTTCAAAACTTATTCACATTTTTCCAGATTTTATTTTTTTGTTGAAAATTTATTTTATTAAAAAAGTTGAATATAAAAGACTTTCATTCCATTTTTAGGTTGATGCCTAATGTGTTTGGTCATTCTCAGTCGAATGAAATCAACCGCTATTCCATACGATCATTAGTTCAAAAGATATTCTCATTTAAATAAAAAAAGATATTAGTTTGATAAGTTGCTTTATTAAATAAGTTAAAAATAAAAAGCTTTTCTGCCGATTTTAGATTAATTCCTGATGTATTTAGTGATTCTGAGTCGAATGAAACCAACCGCAATTCCATACGATCATTAAATCAAAAGATATTCACATTTTTCCAGATTTTGTGATTAGGTAAATAAGCTTACGTATTAAATAAGTTAAAAATAAAAAGCTTTTATGCCACTTTTAACTTAGCTCTTAATGTATTTGATCATTTTGAGTAGAATGAAACTAACCGCACTTCCATACGACCATTAGTTCGAAAGATATTCACATTTTTTCCAGATTATGAAGAGTGGCACATGACCTTGCAGCACCCGGCGCTGTTATCCATAATGGGAGCCAACGTTCTACTTCTAGTTTCATCCCAATCTCCAGGAGATGGAATATGTTGCCGAGTTTCCACAGCCTGCCAGAATTTCATGGCTTGAAGGGATGCCCTTTTCAGGTGTACCTCAAACTCACCAAATAACAATCAGCATCTATCATACGCGCTATCACTTCTGATAACTGTAACACATTGTCACGAAACACAAAACAAATCAGTTTCAAATCTATCCGCTTACTGACTCGACGGTGCACAATGTGGCAATAGCGGACAAAAATAATTTTTATTGTTTTTTATTCTTGACTAGTTGATTAATTATGACTATGTACATGCAAATTGTATCTATAACAAGATACCTGCACCCGTTGCTAACGGATTGGCATTATTACTTCTCTCTTAAGGTCACTTACGGGATATGCAGAGAGTAGCAAATCAAATTATCGAAATATACTATTATTAAACTTTTTCCTAAGGATATCAACATCCTGGATATTTAACGTCGCTATCCTAATTATATGCCGTCATCCTGGAAATTTTCATATACATATGTGCTTTAAGCGGCGAATAACTGTCTCTCCTTGCAATTTGGCCACTAATGAAAAGCCTTATAACACAAATTGTAGTAATCCTTCATTTTTCTACCAAATTCCATACCTGTAGCTTCAGCTCTTCGAGATATTCTTTGAACAGGCTGACATCTGACTGATTTCATAAGGGTTTTATTTTTTCTACAAAACCCTAAAAAGCGTAACTATGACCTAAGTTATCAAGCCAAGCTATCAAGCCAAGCTATCAAGCAAAGACTTTTTGAACAAGATTTAATTATCTGTAAATTGAGACTAAAACAAAACTTCAGCTACTATACTTACCGAAATAGAGCTATTAAAGCTGCAATCGAAAAGAAAGCATTCCAGCATTTTCACTCACAACTACACTAAAAATGAACCGATTTGAAAAGTATTGAGCACGTTAAACCGGAAATCAAAATATCTTCAACTTTTACTTGTACGGTTTTTCATTTTGAGTATCCGTTACAGAGATATGTGAGCTTGAAAAGCGATATAGTGTGATTTTTCTCCAAAGCCTCAAAAAGTGACGTTTTTCGACCATCGATTTTGATTATACTACTAAACCAAATTTCAACTTTGAGCAATGCATTGGATGTAGAATTTGACGCTCTTTAATTTACAACCTATTAAGTTTTTCGATACGAGACTCCGTTTAGAAGTTACGAGGAGAGTATTAAGAAAAGGGCTCAAATTTCGCGGTTTTTCGCCCGCACAGCCGCTCTGCCGCGGGGTCCAAGGTGGCTCCATCTCTTAAATTGAAAGTATGGTCCCCACCAACATTCATACCAAACGGCATTTCTCTATCATATTTTGCAAGGTGGCGTCGATTTATGTCGCTTAGCGTCCCAACTAATTTCGAATTGGGCATAATGTTGCATTCTGCAAATAATTAATATGCAGAAAAGGTCGTTGCGAGGAAAAGGCCTGGTATGGCCAAGAATGTCAAAATTAATTAGACTTGAAAAGCCTATTAAAGTCGCCACACATGATCGCGCAGAAGCACGACCAAACTTCCATCGAACCATCAAATTTCATAGAACGGTGGAAATGGGAGATTTTTTTCCTATTGAGTTTGGCGATACATCAGGAGGAGGTACTTCACAGAAAGAGAAATAGAAGGAAACGAAAAAGAGCGAGAGAAATAACGTAATTCGGCACAAGTGAGGAAGTAGGAAGGGTGATGGAAATTTGACATCTCATTTGCTTCTATATGGACCGTGCGGGTGTTCCGCGGCAGAGACAAAATGCAATGTTATTCTTCATAAAGGAGAAGTAGGAGAGGGGATGACATCTCATGTGCTTCCTGTGCTTCTATTGTATATAGACTACGCGCAGTGGAGGGCGTGTGTCTCTCTGTTTACTTTTTACTAGTTCGTATGTGGTGGAACTATGTACGTCCAGAATTTTGTGTACAGTAAATGGGGGTTTCATCTCCTATATATCTCTGTGAGCTACTTTCATCGATCGCGGGGCTTAGTTCCAAATCTAGTACTTTCGACCATTCATACCACCAACAATATCTTCGGAAGAGGAAAAGTTTTCGAAGAGCAACGAGAACGACACTCGTTCAACTTCGGTCAGGTTGGTGTTCACGACTGAATTCCTATTTATTGACCAGAACGTGCAAAACATCTGCCCTGCTTGCAATTGAGCACCTCATATGTGGACCACATTTGCTATTGCCCAGCTGCAGTCACGCACCTGACTCCCAGATAGGGTTACCAGATTGGGCGATTAAAAAACTAAAACATTTTCGGGATATTTTTAGTATCCGGGGCCCGGGGTGAAAAAATCACTTTTCACTTGAACTTTTTGTCATTTATCGCTCGCGTCACCCTATGCGTCGCCACACATGAACGCACACAACCACGACCGAACTTCCATCGAACCATCAAATATCATAGAACGGTGGGGTGGAAACGAGAAGATTTTTTTCTATTTTTTTTTTTTGCAAATTTTAGACTTTTAGAGTGACGCGAGTGAAAAGTGACAAAAACCCGAGTGAAAAATGATTTCCCCAGCTCGGGCCCCGGAAACTAAAAGGTTGCCCTCGTTACCCCTGTCCTTTACGTACGAGTATTAACCAAAATTCATAGGCCTGGGGAAAACAACACAAACATGGGAGGCAAAAATGAGAGATAATAAAAAAATGTGGTGAAAAGGATGGAATGTTGGCGGACGGCTTAACAGTAAATATATGGGCAAAGAATTTTCAGAAAGAGATCAGAGATGGATTCTAAAATTACAAGAATTTAATTTTGAAATAGAATATCTTAAAGGCAAGCAAAACGTAGTAGCAGATTTTCTTAGTCGATTAGAGAATGCACCTATGAAAGCAGCAAATAATGAAGAAGAATCGAATATGGAATTGACTGAGACAAAGCATTCGGTAGATGAGCAGGTATTAGACCATATAAGTATCAAAGAGGATATTGTCAACAAATATAAACTTCAGATAATCTTATCATATAAAACTGATTATAAACTAGAGGATTTACATAGACACAAAATTTTATATTTGAATCCATTACAAGGAATAGATAAAATCGAAGGTATACTAAAGAATTTTGTAACCGGAAAAAGTGTTATAGGTATATACTCAGAAGTTAATGATGGGGATTATAATATTGTTCAACAGATTATAGTACAACTATTTTCACATGATGGAAATATCCGATTTATTAAATGCACTAAAAGGGAAATAGATATCAAAACCGAGGAGGAACTTCATAAGCAAATCTCAATCTACCATACCAGAGAATCAATGCATAGTGGGATAAATGAAACATATTATACGCTGAAAGATAAATTGTATTTTCCTAAATTTCATGAGCATATTCAATTAGTTATTAATAATTGTAGGAAATGTCAGGAAATAAAATACGATAGAAACCCAATTAAGCCGAAATTCAATTTAACTGAAACACCAACTGAAAAAAATGAAATTGTACATCTTGATATTTTTCATTTAGAAAAGAAAGCATTCGTGACAATAATTGACAAACTTACAAAATTTGCCGTAGCCTATAACATTACAGATAGAAATTGGAGGAGCAAGAAAGCGATCCTAATAGAACACTTTGCTAAATTCGGTAAACCTCAATTGTTAATTACAGATAATGAGTTTAAATCTGAGCATATTAAAGAATACCTTTGTAATCGAAAAGTAGAAGTACACTGGACAACACCTAATAGTCACACGGGAAATTCAGACGTAGAAAGGTTGCATTCCACAATTCTAGAGAAAATAACAGGTATAGAAGATAAAACTTTGTCTACAGAAATGAAAATTCAGATAGTACTAGAAAACTATAATAATAGATATCATACCACTATTGGGACAACGCCGAAAAAGGCCAAGGAAGAAGTTTGTGCGAAACAATTACATGATTTAGTGCAAAATAATAAGACAAAACGCATTGAAAAGTTAAACGAAAGAAGAGAAGACTACATTGAAAAACGAGTGGACGGACCGATTAAGAACTACAAACACGTTAGACATAAAGAAGAGACAAGATATAAGATTAAAAAACTAAAGAACGTACACTTAACCAATATTAAACGACCAATTAAATTTACGGGTAATACTTCTACTAATATTAACAACAATGACCACCGTACAGGCGACATTGCATGTAACCCCAATTGAAGAACAATTAGGATATTTGAAACTTAAAGTCAAGACAGTGCAGATAGTCAACCAGACGAATACGATTCTGCATATAATTAATCCAAGCGAAATTCTAAAAACAATTTTTGAGATAAAGGTAAATTTAAAACATTTAGATTTTGATAACAAAGATATTATTGAAAGAGAGATTAAAACTATAATTGCTAAAACCAAATCAATTATGCCAAAGTCCAATGGTAGAACAAGACGGGGACTATTAAATATTATAGGAACTGCACAAAATTTTTTGTTTGGAACAATGGATAATAATGATAGAGAGGAAATTTTAGAGCATTTAAAAATAACTGAAGAAAATAATCATAACGCAATTACAGCAATAAATCAACAAATTAAAATAAACCAGCATTTTAACGAATCAGTTGGAAACTTAAAAAAAAGTGATAACAGATGATAGAAAAAAGATATTAGAGGCAATAAAAAATGTTAACGATGTGAATAGAAAGATTATACATCAACAATTATATTTGGACCAGATGTTAAAATTAAAATTTTTGGAAGATAAAATAAATCAAATACAAGATAATATTGTGTCCGCAAAGTATAACTTATTACATCCTAAAATAGTATATTGACACTTGAAGAGATAGAAGAATTGAAATTTCATAAAAATGTATTATGGTATACTCAATATTCGATTATTATAATTGTAATAGCTATTGTATTAGTAATAATAATATGTGTATTTCACTGGAAAACGAGAGAAACTTTCACTGTCAAGGAAATTCGGGAGAATTCCCAGCTAAACCGAGGAGGAGTAACATATCAGTCGGATAATGTTAACGTACAACCAACCCCAAAGTCATCGACCCAACATGAACTGGCTATCGTGGAGAAATCACCTGTCCAAAAGTCATCGGCCCAACATGAACCGGCTAAGTCATCACCTACTGCTACTAAACTCACCTACTACGGTATTTCCGCCAACTTAGCAGATATCAACAATAAAATGTAAATCAAAAGAATGATGAGTGGTTGTTACATTCTGATCGAATTGGAATAAAGATTGATTGTATTGTTAATAACGCTGTTGTGCATTATTTTATTCGCTCGCATCGGGGTCCGAGTGTAATAGGACCCTCGTCCTATGGTTTCGTACCACCGACAGATCACTACTCATCAGGTGCTGCCTTCGAACTTCCGGTGGAAGCAGCAATACCAGACCAGAATATGGCTTATTACACCTCTGTAAGGACAAAGATGGAAAAATACTGTAGAGCTTCTCAATCCAACAACCAACCTGAGCTATGCTATCGCTATGAAATCAAGTCAAGCCTCCGAAGACATGCTAAACACATTTGCACGAAATATCCTTCGGCGAAAAGTCGGAATAGTTTGCGACCGATCCACAGCAGGTGCAACAATGCGCTGTACGTATTGTATGATGAGTTGGAAGTTCCCAGAATAGTCGATGGATAGGTCATGTACAACGAATGGATGATAGCCGCATGTCTAACCGAATATCGAATACGAACGCCGAACATCTGCTGGGCTTCCGAAATTGGGATCCGGTCACTTGACGGAGACCATTCGAGGAAAAAAAAAACCCAGACGGACAAGGAATTGGCGTGGTGCGGTGCAAACTAAAAATGGTTCGGTGTTTCATTTCAATTTGTTTGTTTTTTTTTTAATCCGCACCCCCGAAAAGTACCAGAATTTGAAACGGCGGAGAACTAATATTGGCTGAAATTCGCGTAAATCTGTACAGTAGATGCAACGTCCTTGAGCCATACTCGTAATAATGATGAAATTTAAAAAGAAAAATAACTTTTTGAAATCTGAATTACACACGCCAGTGAGAAGCATTTACATTTCATTGTGCTTTTCAAATAAAATATAACAAATATTTCTTATTACATAGTTCGCATATTCAATCTCTAAACAATGCCAACTCTTTTTCTAATTTCACTTTTTTCCCCCATCGTCTGTCGCTCTGTTGTAACAGCTTAATAAGTTGATTCTTCTTAAAGATTCTTGCTTCCAAGGTTCTGACTCTGAATCTCAAGTTTTCGATGGCATTTTCTGTATTTAGACCCTAGAATGAATAACAAGAAAAATGATTTATTGATTTAACTATTGCATGAAGAAGCGAAATTACACAGTTGCACATAACGAGTCCGCGCAGAAGGCAAACTTTTTAGTTCGCAGAAAAACTAAAAAGTTTAGTCAGAAAAATAGAACACACGGCGGTTTGTGAGACCACGCACACAGCAAACTAAACTATTTAGCAATCACTGGGTGCGCGTTTCTATTTTTCTGACTAAACTATTTAGTTTTTCTGCGAACTAAAAAGTCTGCCGTGGGCACGAGCCCCAATAAAAATTGGAAAGTCGATACTCACTAGTTCGCGAACTTCCTTTACATTTGATTTGACTAAATCGGTTCTATTGTTTGCCTAGAAATATATGAACATGTTTTTATTAAACAAAGAAAAAACTGGGTGTGTATTAAATAATAAGGGCCTTTTGAAATGTATCAAATAAATTGAAATCCTAGTTAAGATTTTATCCCTACATATACAAATTTACTACTGAAGAAGTAATAACTCACCTGACATAGTCGTGCATACGGCTGATTCTCCAATTGCAATGGCTGATCTGTCTCAGTGGTGGCAATCGCAAACTCTTTACCACTGGCAGATTTCTTCAGGGGACTAACATAAGGGGTCTAGCAAAATTACAAAAGAAAAAAAATTATTTAGTGTTAGTACATTCCCTTCCGAAGCCAAATTATTTATTCTGAACCAGATTAAATAATTTTGGTTCCTGGTGGTCGCGTTATGCATTTTATAATCATCTTTTGATCATTTTATAATCATCTTTTGATCACCTTATGCGTATCATCAATTTTTCGCCTTCCTATATAAATTTTAGTATTGATTTCCTTTTTTTGAAGGTACATAATGCCTGAAACTAAGAATTCTCTGGGGCCAGCATCTGCCGTCATCTCCAAATATTCGAATAATTCTCTCTGGTCATTTTCCGAAGTCTGTAAAAAAAATATTTCTATAAACGAGTACAATCTTAATCCGCTAATTTAATTTACTCCATCTGAAGATGAATCGTCGCAGACATGTACTGAGCTTTCTTGTTTGTTTGTTGGTGCATCTAAAGTTGAATCGTCGGAGATCACATGTACTGGGATTTCTTGTTGGCTAGTTGCATTTACCACATGTACTGGGCTTTCTTCTTGGCTAGTTGCATTTTCAGGATTCTATACAAAAACAAAAGGTTAAATACGTAAGTGATTATGAATTATTGAGTGGATTATAAGTAGAAATAAGAAGTGCCAAAGTCCCACCGAATTTACATCAAGGCGGGCATGAAAGAGGCGAAAAAATATAGAGCTCAAATCAAAACATCAATGATTAAAGAGGTATCAAGAAGCACTACACACAGTTGGACGCTATCACACTGAGCGCATACCACCATCTACTACTTCTTGCACAGCATGGCCACATCACAACCCCATGCCTTAACTGTATGCGATAGGATGCGCAGTAGGAATAAGATTCACAAAGCCCTGACCGGTAGCGCCTGGGGCAAGGACAAAGAAACTCTACTGGTCACGTACAAAGCAGTCGGAAGATCAGTGGTCAACTATGCGGCTTCTGTGTGGTCGCAGAATCTCTGTGACACGTAATGGAAGAAGATTCAAACGTGCCAAAATGCCGCTCTCCGCACTGTTACAGGCTGTCTCCTGATGTCACCCAAGGACCATCTACATCAGGAAACCAGGATGATGCCTTTAAGAGATCACAACCAGCTTCTTGCCTAGCAATACCTAGTGGGCTGCTATCGCAGTGATCACCCTAATTTCAATCTCATGGACAAGACGCCGCCGCCCAGACATGTCAGGCGTGACCTGAGGGACTTTGAAAGAGACGTCCAGAGATACAAAAGGTAACCATTTGATAATAACACACATAGGTCGGCCATCGCAGCAATACATCGAGAAGAGGTCAACAAGTCAATAGCAAGCTTAGGTTCCAATCCAGTGCTCTCGTCCATACCACCAACGATATCTCAGGAAGAGAAAAGACTTCCGAGAGCTATGAGAACAACACTCGCCCAACTTCGGTCAGGCTGGTGTTCGCGACTGAACTCCTACCTATCTCGCATAGACCAGAACGTCTCAAACATCTGTCCTGATTGTAAAGGAACCCCTCACGACGTAAACCATATCTTTCACTGCCCAGTTGCGCCCACTCACTTGACTCCAAGATCGTTGTGAGAACCCAATAGAGGCAGCTAACTTTTTATCCCTCGACACCGGGGATGAAGACGAAACTGTAGGCATGTAACAGACAGACACATCGAATTTTGACCATTGCTACAACAACAACAAGAACCATCTACTACTCGTATTAGCCAAGCTGCTAACTAACGAAGGAGTCCCTACCCACACCGTGTTCCAAAAAATAAGGGCCTAAATTATGCACCAGCGGGCAGGTTCAAAATCGAGGATACTATCATCGATGTCGAAGGAGCCATCCGTCATCTTACCAGCGAAGACAAGGGGAATGCGAGGTGCGACGTCGAGAAAAAAATAAAAGCACATCAATCGCTTGCCAAAACGCCGCTCTCCGTACTGTGACCGGCTGTCTCCTGATGTCATCCCAGGGCCATCTGCATCAGGAAACAAGGATGATGCCTCTAAGGGACCACAACAAGCTTCTTGCGAAACAATACCTGGTGGGTTGTTACCGGAAAGAACACCCCAACACCGACCTCAAACAAACAAACCAAAACAAAAATGCCTATCTTCTACATGTATACCTGATGAGCTTAACAAGGACTTGTTGATTACGATTGATCTCTGATCTCTGTTGTTTTCTTTCTGGCATCGCTATGGGCTCAAGTGGTCTATGCGGGGCCGTGAGGCTGCCACCTAACCTAACCTAGACCTGATTTACACACTTTGCGCAGCAAAACTTAAAAATAAAAAATTATTGGCGCAACAGTTAGCGAGATGAGTTAGCATCATCTCATTTTCAAGATCGTGACGGTCTTGTGCAGAGGTGTGTGATCAGCAACACGCTCAACCGAGTTATTTACGCCATAAATGGGTACTCATTTAACAGCTGAGTGGGCTCATAGTCCGACACGTGAATCCCCTTTTTTATCGAAAACTACCGCATTCAGTAGGAATCGAACCGGGGTCCAGTGCGTAGAAGGCGAACGTGCTAACCGCTGCGCCATCCGGACTACAAAACAAAACTTAAAAAAGTTAGTGGTAAATCTGTGGCCTGCATTGCAAAAAAGAATTGCAACTTTTGCACTCTATCTGGTATGGATTAGAATAAAATCCTTTTTTGTACAGACGCGTCGCGACTTCGTACTTGATCTCAGATGTTTTGCTATAAGCGACCGCGTCTAATAGCCCCCATATACGATGCAACCCGTCGTCAGATCGATCTGACGATGGATCGCACCGTCTATGGCAGGTCTAAAACCGGCATTCGACGATTGCATACCTTGAATAGCCGTATTACCAGAGGGTGAATATCATTGCGGTTTTTCATCTGGCCAAAGAGGTTCCTTGTCCATGGCATCCTAATGCATATTTGAACGGGTTTTGATAACTATTGTGCATGAAGAAGGTTGGCAGAAAGGAGGATTTTTCCTCGGTCAAAAAACGTGACATGAGCTCGTTGGGTGCCGGTGATAGCCGTAGTACATCATTATCATCAATGTGGCACTACAGCCCGACGTCGGGCTTTGGCCGTCTGCATCACCGCCCTTCAATTATTTCGGTAACATAAGCGCGTCCTCCAATTTCGAAAGCCTGGCAGTTGTTTGGCGCCAGCAACTACTGAGTCTTCAAAACGAGCTGCGTTCCACAGTCTTGCTCCGCTGATGCGCCCTTCGATATTCGTTTAAGCATGCGGTTATCATTCATTCATTCATTCTATAGATATAGACACCAAAATCGTTGTACAATAGTTTAACGATTCTTGAAAGCTCCAGCTCAAGGTTACAGTTTGTGCAAGTCATGGTTGTACTGGATGCCCCATAGATTTCGGTCACTGCTTCGAACATTCGTCGAAGGACCTTTCGTCCAAAAACAGCCAACTTTGCAAAAAATACAAACAAATAGAGCTTCGCGATGATCCGTGATTGATTGTAGCCAAAATGCAGCAACTCAGCTAAGAATCACTCACACCCGAGTCACGTTTTGGACTAGAAATCCGGGGCAAGCAGATCGCTTGTGTTTGGTTACCTTCCCTCTCACTGAAAATGTTTAAGGACTGTGTATGGAAACAGTGAAAACATATAAAAGCAAATAACAAATATTTTTACCATTGGATTCGATATTTCAAATTTGGGAACAGCAGTTGATACGAGTTCCCTACGTTTACCCAGTTTTAAAATGTCGCCGGCAGGAAAATGTAACGCACATATCCTGCTATTTTCTTTCACCATTTCTTTGCTAATGCCAATCACTTTCAGCCACTTGTCCTTCATTATGTGATCTTTCGGAAACCTACAAATAAAATATTGAACAAAACATTAAGACTCCCCGTCTTTCCTACGCCCATGGATGGAAATTGTTCCTCCGGCGAACAGTTTGACATATCGAGTACCTTCTGCTTCAACTTATCGGCTTTGGTCAAATTGCATATGAAGTGAAGCATTTACACTGCGTGCTTAAATGTATGAAGAATCTATTTTACTTACTGGAATAGTGAAACTCCTCGAGTGTTCCGTTTGTAAACGGTTCTACAGGTATCAACAATGCACCTCATCGCACCAATCTCACTTTCGTTTGTTGAAAACTTCTAGCATAGAGGAACTAGTTCTAGTTCTTGGTTGAAAACGGCTTCTGATGTCCATAAACAACTGTGACTTTGACAGTTTAGTCAACCATATGATGACTATTGGCTGCGTTCCTAAAACGACAGCGCTGACAAGCGTTGATGGGTGCATTCACGTGAACAATTTTCGCTACGGAACGCTACATCCCCTCCACTACACATTTGAGGAGACGCTACCTGTCAACATTTCTTTCGTGATTGAACCGCTACAATGGTGATTATGTTAACATGTTAAAATCCTCTCCACAACTTTCGTTCAACAATTTTCCATTGCAAAACATTTCTTTAGCACATCACGAAACAAGGAAATATCAAATCAAATGACAAGAAGACAGTGAATTTACATAGACGGGGATTCTATTTGCGCTTTTGATGTACACAAACGTCACAACGCACATACCAGCTGCTATTTGTCAAATGTAGCGGCTACATGCCCAGAGAGCGTAAAAAATTTCTGCTACCAAGGGGAAGTAACCGCTCCGGAGCGGATGGAAAGAGCGATTGCAATCACGAGCGGGAGGGGTAGTAGCGCTACGGAGCTACATACCCAAATTTGGTTGAAATCGGACCACTACGTCATACAGCTGTCATAGGAACGACCGGTCCAAAAATTCGTCTTTGTGAGAAAAACTTTTTTATTTCTAAGGATATCATCTTCAAATTTCACACTCATCAGTAGTATCTTTAGTTAAATCACATTCCTGAATTTGGTTGAAATTGGACCACTACGTCATATAGCTGCCATAGGAACAACCGGTTCAAAAATTCGTCTTTGTGGAAATAACTTTTTTATTTCTATAGATATTGTTTTCAAATTTCACATTAATCAATGGCCTTGTTTATGCCGCGGAACTATCTTCGAGGATTAACTAATTCGAGCTAACTCACGACGACATAAACATGTCGCACTACCTAGTTTTGGTACCAATTTTAGCTCCACCTGCTATGTAAAACTGGACTGAAAAATTGGGACTAGGTGGTGTTGCTGTCTTCGCTAATGGTGTTGTTGTTGAAAATTATATTTTATTTGTTATATAAATACCTCATCCTTTCCTGAAACTCTGCATTCGTTTCATCCTTTGATTTTAGCGGTAGAAACGCGTTTTTATTAGGAGGCTACTGCCCCTTGACATTTTCTTAACCTATGTCACCGCAGTCACAAACCAACAGCTGACATCTTTCATGTTCAGTACCTCTTCGTATGGTCGGTATAAACACACCACGAACAAGTACTAGCACCAAAATGATTTAGTTAAATCGCCTTTTAGTTCCACGGCATAAACGTGGCCAATAATATCTTTAGTATTCCTGAATTCGGTTGAAATCGGACTACTCTATCTATAATAGCTGTCATAGGAACGACCGTTCCAAAAGCAAGTTTTTATCAGAAAAACTTTTTTATTTCTTGAGACTTCTTTATGAAATTGCATATTAATCAATCATATTGACTGCTAAGCCACGTTCCTAAATTTGGTTGAAATCAGCCCACTATTTCATATACCTCTTATAGGAACAGTGAAATCGGAACAAGTTTTACTACTAATTTCAAAGTGACAAATGAACGACAAAATACAACGAAAGGCTAGCTTGTTTTTACTATACTTTACCATTTCCAGATTTGCATTAATCCTAGCTGCAGCATTTTGGTCCAAATTCGCAGTTCCCGTCTGAAAAATAAAAAGATTTTGGAATTCAAATCTGTCCTTTTCTTAACAATTACGTTCACGAATTACATTCGATGGTCGATCTACTGGAATTCTTAATGTAGGCACTGCATCGGTTGTCAATTCCGTTCGTCCGCAACATTTGATTATACTATTAACCGGAAAATGTTGCGAACAGACAACCGAACGTTGGGTGATGTTCCATTTCTCCTGGCGAATCGAAGTTATCCATAAGTTTCTTTGTATTTCACTTTTCGGAAATCTATTTTGAAAAAATATCTAATTTAAATTATCACACAATGTTTATTTGGTTAATTTTCATTCAAACCACTGAAAAGTTAATTTCTCTACGCCACTGGTAAAGAAATTCAAAATGACAGCGTTATATACAACGGTATATCATAAACCAAAACAACCATTATAATTTCAGTTTTCTGACACAAAATACTGTAAGGTCGGCCGCATCCTGGACGTAGGCAGGGCAGCGCAGCGCGCACATGGCATTGTTGTTGTAACAATTGTCAAAATCTGCTTTTACAACAACAATGCATGTGCGCGCTGCGCTGCACTGCCCTTCCTACGTTCAAGATGCGGCCGGGGCCCAAACCAGATTGAACGCAGCAGCAGCGGCGTTGACAGCAACAACAAAAGGAAGATCTGCTTTCGCCGCTGTCGCTGCCGCTACGTCCAATCTAGATGGCTTGGAAACGCATGCTTTCTAATTTGACATTTGGTCGCCGCTGCTGCTGCTTTCAATCTGGTTAGGGTCTTATTCACATTATATTCGACTGTTTTATTTCCTACCTATGAAATGACACCCCCGTATTGTGGCTACGATTGCTATTTTTGCAGCCAACAACGACACACTTCATTTTGCCCCAAATCACAACTACACAATTTTACCGAATCAAAATATCGCTTTTGTCTTTCTTATCTACACGCAAAAACCGGCTCAGACTTTCGCGAATTCAACCGCATTTACTTTTTTTTTTCACAAAGCGTTTGACAGCTTTATGCACAACTGGGGAATGACAATCTTAAAACCGTTAACTTTACGCTCCCATCTCTCGTCTTTTCACTACATCAGCTGTACCATTACGCCTAGTACGTACTGCGACTTTCGAATAGATTCTTTTGCGAATCCCGCCTGCCTCGACTTCTTGCAAGATGCAGAAAATACATACAAAATTCACGATGGCAATGAGTCGAGGCACATGGAATTGGCGATACGCAATAGAATCTATTCAAAGAATCGCAGTGCGTACCAGGCGTTAAACACCCAGCACTTCCGTCCCGAAAATCTCCTTAAGACGGTCCTTTGACTGGTCTATATTACAAGGGAAAAAAACACATAAATCTGATAAAATCGTAAAAACAATTTAATTTTCAAAGTAGAAATTCTTAACAAATACATCAATTCGTCATCATAACTACAACAACATTCGCCAAATAAACGAGACTCCCATCCATCTACAACACTTCCTCGCCCTCCAAAACCTCCTTCAATTCCATCAGTTCCATGAGCCCTTTGCCCTTCGTCTCATTCCGAACCATTTCGTCGATTTGTCGAAAATGTCCGGGATCAATTAAAATCACCAGACGCAGAGTAGGTCCGTCCCAATCTTCAGAAACAGCTTCGGCCGCCAACTTCAACAGGTTCTCCTTCAGTTTGGGCGCCTCCTTGCCATGGTACGTGATGCTCAACTTCATGCGAGCCCGCTCGATGGGAATGTGCTCCTTCAACAATTTGATTGCCTCCAACGTCTGTTGCTTGGCATTCTTGTTCATCTTCACCGAAAAGTGGGCATCCTTCAAGGACTTCTCAATAATGGACACCGGATACGGACGACGCGTTTCCGGATTGACGCACAACGATGCAATGTTCGTGGCCACGCTATTGAACGTGGAATCGATCATGTTGGCACGCTCCTTTTCGGAAATCTGCAACTCGCCTTTGGTCAAAATCTCTTTGCATATTTCGGTGTCGTCTGTTTTGCCGAACGCTTTGGTCAGTTCCTCCTTCTTGGCGGCCTGCCCTTTGGAGACGTTGGTAAAAACGGTGTGCGTCTGCAGAACTTCGTCGATGTCTTTTTCGCTGGAGGGCGGATGGAATTTGAGCAAAAAATACCGAGAAATGGGGGGATTCGGAAAACTTACATGCCATTTCGCCAGGACACAACTTTGTTCTTGTAGCAAGCTATTTCAAAACGTTTGCCGGCCTTCTTTAGGCGTACAACTGCGACATTTGTGAGACGAATTTGATTTGTTGGTGTGAAAATTTTTGACATGATGTGCGATCATTGATATACAAGAGAAGGATAGAGACAAAAGCTATACGTGACTGTCTGTGAAAGTAACCAAACTGTTGTTTTCCTTTTTTTAGCTGCGATCAGCTGTTCTTAGTTTCGATTTCGTGGGATGACATTTCTCGCCGGTCATTTTGTGCTGAACACGAGATTGCAGGGAAAAATTACATTTTTTCAAGTGAAAACTCTATTAGTTTTGTGAAAATTACATCAAGAACTGTAAAGTGTTGTTTATGTGTTCACTAAGTGGCCTATTTTAAGTGAGACAAGCTACTAATCCCATTAATTTTGGAAAATGGAGTGTGCTATGGAACATTGCCACAACAGATGGATTTCCAGGAAAAGTGGAGTTTCATTTCACAGGTAAGTGTCCTGATTTTGTATCGCTATTAAGTGCATCGTCGCTCTACGTAGCTGAAATGCTTTTAGAACAAAGATATTCCCCGGTAAGTAAGTGTTTTTGTTCGTGGTCCGCGGGTAATTAAAATCTGAACACTTGGGTTATCAGCTGCTTAGTTTTGATTCAGTAGCGCAGCCTTGAAAGTGCAATGTGTGGGTGACCTCTTGAGAGAAGTTGCATAAAACGCAAACGCCACTGGAAAGATGTGATAGTGGTCGTGTAACAACCACATCTAAGCGAATGGTTACCAAAATTTTCCCTTTGTCTACTTCCTGGTCTCCCTATTCCAAGTGTGCGATGTTGCGAAATTTGCCGGATCTTCTTCTTTGCGTGGATCTTTGACGGTGACAAATGTCCTACTAGCTCGTATCTCAAAGATTCGGAGAAATTTCGGACTGTCGCTCTAGCACAATCTTTGCAGCTGATTAGCATAACGGAAACGTCAAACAGGTACAACAACAAGAGCAGTGATTCATAGAATTGGTCATCCACTTGCTCCATAGCTTTAATAAAATATTTTCCAATCAGCATAGTACGCAAATTGGTTGCTAGACGGTCGCGAAATGTTTTCGAGTAGTCCGAACTACACTAAGCTAAAGACGCACTTGCGTCTTGCACTGAATCGCTTGAAATTGCTGGAGAAAAAGAAGAGTGAGCTAACGCAAAAGGCACGAAAGGAGATCGCCGACTATTTGGCCACTAACAAGGTGGAGCGAGCGAGGATTCGGGTCGAACATATCATCCGGTAAGTCCACTACACTATCCCACTAATTCCCGGTCAAATACATAATCTGCGGGATTCTCATCTCCGCAGGGAGGACTATATGGTTGAGGCAATGGAAATTGTGGAGATGTACTGCGACCTGCTGTTGGCCCGTTTCGGACTTATCACGCAAATTACCGAATTGGACGACGGCATTGCCGAAGCCGTTTTCAGTCTGGTTTGGGTGGCGTTGCGAATGCAAACCGACATACAGGAATTGAAGGTGATTTCGGATATATTCATCTCCAAGTACGGAAAGGAGTTTGGCGAGCAAGCCAGGAATGCAACCGGCGATCATCATGTGTCGGAGAAGCTGATGCATAAGTTGGCCATTCAGGCGCCGCCCAAGCTACTGGTGGAGAAATATTTGGTGGAAATTGCCAAGAACTATAATATTGAGTATGAGCCGGATCCGCAAGTTATGAAGGACGAACAGAGGCCGATGGGTAAGTAGATAATTGTTCTTTCATAACGCCGCGCCAAGCATTAGTTCCCGTTCGTGCGGCAGTCGGTTCCACGTACCGGAGCGACCCGTTCATCAGAACGGGTAAGAGCTGCCAAACCCATTTCGATGCAAGAAGGAAGTGTGAATGGGTGGTTTCAGGTCGCGCAACGTTTTAAACGCAAATAGATAGATTAGATAGATTTAAAAATACGAGCTACTTTCCCAGCAGGAAGGCACTGCGACCATAAAGATCTATTGTGCCGTAGCTCATTAATCCAAAAGACCGTCCACCCTTCTAATAAAGGGCAGTAAGTCTTTAGCAGGAATCAACCTGAATTCTGCAGTGCTGATAGTAGCCTGCCCGAGGAGTGACATCCTAAAACGCGCGATGGCGGGACATTCGCACAAGAGGTGCTTGGTCGTTTCCACGTCTTCCGGACAAAGACGGCATTCAGTCTCGCTTGACAGATCCATCTTGTTCAGGTGATATCTGACCAAGTGATGGCCAGATAAGTACCCAACTAGGAGTCTTAGGTGGGTTCTACTCATTTGAGTAGTACCCTTGTGACTGAAGGGCATTATCAGCTCCTTTGATTGACGAAGCCCTGGAAGGTTATCCCAGTACTGTTGACGCAATCGTGCAAACCAATCTGTGATCCGCAGTTTGGCCGAGGCCAGTCCAAAGCCACAGTAAGGCTCAGGTCCATGAAAACGACTGGATGATCCTTGTCTAGCAAGTTCATCCGCAGCCTCGTTCCCCTCAATGCCCTGGTGGCCTGGCACCCAACACAAGAAGACTCGGTTTTTGGTTGCCAACAGTTGAAGGAGATTGTAACACTCCTTCACCAGTTTTGAAGAGACCTTAAATGAGGAGAGCGCTTTTATAGCTGCTTGGCTGTCTGAGTAGATAGCAATGTGAGCGCCGCGAAGTCCAGTTTCCAAGATTACCCTGGCGCAGACCTCAATGGCGTGGATCTCAGCTTGAAAAACGCTGGGCGAGACTCCCATTGCGATCGAAATCCTGGTGTTGGGTCCAAAGACACCTGCACCAACACCCTGTTCTGTTTTAGACCCATCGGTGAACCACTTGATACATCTAGGGTCTGGACAGGGTGTGCCATTTACCCATTCAGAGCGGTTAGGGATGAGGGCTGAATATTTTCTGCCGAAGCAAACCTCCGTGATCATGTAATCTGATCTCGAGCAGATCTGCACGTCAGGAATTTGATTCAGAATGCTCATGTGACCGCTTTCTTCACTACGCATGTCGGAAGTTAAACGAAGTCTGAGAGCATTTAGAGCTGCTGATTCTTGAATGAATATATGCAACGGAGTAAGTCCAATAATCGCCTCCAGGGCTGGCGTAGGACAAGTGCGCATAGCTCCAGTGATGCCAAGGCAGGCAAGGCGTTCAAGCTTATTGCACTTCAGTAAGACAGAAGATTGCTGAGTTTTCGGCCACCACACAAGCGCTGCGTAGGTCACCATAGGCCGCACCAGCATAGTGTATAACCACTCAGTTATCTTTGGAGTGAGCCCCCATGTCCGTCCAAAGAAACTTCTGCAAGCCCACATTGTGCGTGTGGCTTTGCCAAGTACATTATCTATGTGAGTATTCCAGGTGAGTTTCGAGTCTAGAGTTACCCCGAGACATTTAACTTCAGTGGAATAATCGTAAGGTCGTGCCGCCTAACGAAATTGGATCCAATGTTATGTTTCGTTTTCGTGTGAACGGCACAACGACAGTTTTCTGTGGGTTTACATGTAAGCCCACAGCCACACACCAGTGTAGAACTATGTCAAGGGCCGACCTCATCACCTCAGTGATGGTAGATTCGAATTTGCCCCTGACTATGATAGTTAAATCATCCGCGTATCCGATAGTAAGATAACCGCGCTCATTAAGCATGGAAATCAGCTCGTCCACGACAAGGGACCACAAAAGGGGTGACAGAACGCCACATTGTGGACAACCCTTTACGGCATTCACGCAAATGGATGTACTGCCTAGAGTTGAGTGAATATCCCGTCCCCGGAGCATGGCATCTATCCATGCAATGGTAGCGGGCGGGATGTCCCTGAGTTCCAGTGCTCTGGAAATGCACTCGTAGCCGGTATTATCGAAAGCCCCCTCAATGTCAAGAAACGCGCACAACGCGATTTCCTTTTCACTGAGGGACTTTTCGATTGTACTGACAAGGCTATGCAAAGCGGTTACTGTTGACTTACCTTTCGTGTACGCGAATTGCATACGATGTAGGGGGCTCGACAGTTCCATCTTGTGCCTGATATGCAAATCAAGCAACTTTTCCATGGTTTTAAGGAAGAAGGAAGTAAGGCTAATCGGTCTATAGGATTTGGGCATATGTTCCGGCTTATTGCCCGCTTTGGGTATGAAGACCACATTAACTTTCCTCCAAGGTTGTGGTATGTACCCTAGGGTGTAACTTGCCCTAAAAAGTTCGATTAGCGGAGTTATTATGATCTCCAAGCTGTTTTGTAACAGAGCGGGGAAAATGCCGTCTACTCCGGGAGCTTTAAATGGCTCAAAGGATTCTATCGCCCATTTTACTCTGTCCATGCCAAAGATGACCCCCGATAAACTGCGAGCCCGGCTTACGGGAACCTGTTGTGGCCTTGCAGTTGGGCAGGGGTCACCATCAGACCGTACGGACCCTGGGAAATGGGTCTGAAGAAGTAACTTTAATGTTTCTTCTGGACCTTCAGTATACGAACCGTCTGATCTCAATAGAAGGCCGACCCCGTTTGCTGAGTCTTTGGAAAGGGCTTTGTGAAGGCGCGCCGCTTCCGGTAGCGACTGAATGCTATCACAATGTCTTTTCCAGCATTCTCGTTTGGAATGCCTAATGAGTTTGTTGTACTCGGTGAGAGCAGTTCTGTACTCATCCCACCTATTGAAGCGTTTGGCTTTGTTGAACATCCTCCTAACTTTAGCTCGCTTGCGGGCCAATTCCTCGTTCCACCAGGGTACTTTACGCCCCGACTCCACCGAACGTGAAACGGTACTATCTTTGTAGGAGGAAGTTAAAATTTCATTGAGCTCCTCAGCTGCAATCTCAATTTCCCCTGTAGTGCTTATGGGGCTGACCAGTAGTTCCGCTTTGGAGCTAACTAGTTCACGGAATTTAATCCAGTTAGTTTTCCTTGGACAAAAAGTATCCGAGCGAATGTCAGATTGTCCTAGGATGTCAAATCTGATGTGTCTATGATCTGAAAGAGACACTTCGTCCGACACGTGCCAGTTCGCAATGAACCTGGAGAAGAAACCGCTAGCAAGGGTAATGTCGAGTACCTCTGCCCTTGCCGCAGTGACAAAGGTAGGTTTGCATGGACATTCACATGTTTACACATAAGATAGTCAAGAAGGCGCTTACCTCTGTCGTTGATGTCGCTGCTACCCCACACCGTGTGGTGTGCGTTTGCATCGCAACCGATCACATAATGCCGGTTTGTACGTCGACAGAAGTCAACGAGCTGCTGGACCTCGAGTGGTGGAATCTCAACATTGTCAGATGGGAAGTAGGCAGACGCAACTACCACTTTCTGACAACCGTTGAGCGTGGATACCTCCACCAATGCTGCAGCTAGATCTCTAGAAATAAAATTGGTTAGTGGCAAATAGTTGACGCATTTGTCGATCAGAAGCGCCGCACGCGGACAACCCGCTAACCTGTCATATATCAACTTACCAGTTGTTGTGTTTAGACCGCAAATTCGGCCACGGGCCACCCATGGCTCTTGAATAAGCGCAATGGTGGCCTGTTTATCGGCGAATAACCTGCACACAGTGGCCGATGCTCCTATTGCGTGGTGCAGGTTCGCTTGAAGCACCTTAATGGCGCTCATGGTCCTGCGAGGATAGCGAGCGTTGGACTAGGCACTTTTGTTTGCCCTGTCGGGAACTGTTGCCTCCGTCCCCCCTTCGTTGACGCTCCTTTCGGTGAGAGCCGCTGAGGTTCCTTGGGCTAAAGAAGTCCAAGGACGACTCAGAGGGACTGTATCGCTTAACGGCCAGTCCATCGACAGTCTCAACAACGGGCCTGGAGGCTCCGTCGAGCAGTGAGCTAGTAGGCAGCTCAGAGGAAACTGTGTTTGATGCATTTGGAGTTGCATCACACTCTGGTTTGTTTTGTTTTTCTTTTTTTTATTATTCATAGAATCCCATGAATATCCGGGAAAAACAGTCACCGACGACATCACCCGGTCTGCCGTCAGAAGTCTGGTTTAAAACTGGAGGTCGACAGGTATCCAGAGTTCGCATACTAGCGGCCAAGCAACCTCTTGACCATGCATCCCTCGGCGTATGCTGTTCCACCTTGGATTTAGGGTATGTTTATAAGGGAGATACCGCTCCCCGCCCGACCAAGTTTAGTCAGCGCTGATGGCAAAGATAAGATTTTGCCAACAGCCTGCTTCCACCCGTCACCACGCGGAGGTAAAGGACGCACTTCCTAGGTCATGACAGTTACGGCAAATGTACCATGGTGGTCCAAATGTTAGTCCCCCTGTCACACCTTCGGCTGACGGGCAAAACGCAAATGCAAACAGTTCGACTGATTTTGCGCGTGGACGGTCCGTTTCAGTTTGCGTTTGATCTACCACATATCGGGGAAATTGACCAGAAATTTTTCCTGGTTAATTTCCGGTCAACCGGGGGGTAAGGGGTATTAGCGTATTTGACAGTTGTTAGTTGACGTATTGCATATGACTGCCAGATGGTGTGGATTTTCGTTTTCGGTTTCTTGATTTTTACATGGCGTCTTGTATGCTTATTTACACCGGAGCAACAGAAATTTGTGGCGATTTTGCAGTGTTGTTCATTTTTCCTGAAACCGTCGCGAATTTAATTGAAGTTTTGTTTGAAATTCAATAGCGTATCGGCTACCAGGTGTTTAATACATGACAACTGCAAAACAAGTCGTTCGGGTTAAGAGTTTATGGTTGGGTGGAGGGAAAATCTTTACCGCAATTACAACGTTGCGGAACGTGAACGCAGGTAATGTGTGAGTGGTGTCATTTGAGGAACTGCTCCGGGCTTAACAACCACAAACACTGGAACTACTAATCAATCTTCGACCTCGTCTAATACGGTACATTCTTCAACACCAGTGAGCGGCCAGACATGCTTCCAGCTATTCCTGGTAACTCCAGCGAATAGTTCCAGATATAATAGAATCTCGATGTCTAACCTTACGCCTGCGCCACCTATCGCCTGCTTTGACATGCTCTCATTAGTGCAGCTAAACTGTGATGAGCTACAAAACAAAATTGCCGAGTTAACATCATTCATGGACAGACACCGCATCATAATAGGCGCCATACAGAAGACGAAACTCCATTCTCACTCGTTCCTCAATTCGTATGGAAACTACGCTGTTATTAGAATAGACCGATTGATCAACGCTGGAGGAGGGCTTGCTTTCCTTGTTTATAATTTCGTGTAATATCGAGAAATTCATCATCATGGAAGTACAGGCGATTGCCATACAATCAGGCAGGTAACGTTGATATCCAAGTCTATAGGTTAGGTTAAAAAGGCTGCTGTGTAGAACACAGCACACATAGACCACCAATGGGTTCGTTGTGATACCTCAACGCCATAAGAGCCTAGTCGTCAAACCACCCGGAGCTATCAATAAAGCTATGTAAAATAGATGACCAGCACTTACGTCGTTCCTGCGGCAGCCGGTTCTACGCACCGGAGCGACCCGTTTTTACAATGGCCAAGAGCTGCCAAACCCCTTCAATGCAAGAAGGACGTATGTTCGTGTGTTACATGCAGTATCTGTTTTTTTTTTGTGTTTATTGGGAGCAACACATCTCGGCGCAATTGCTCTCAATACTACTTCTCCGCGCCGGCATTGAAAACAACCCAGGTCCTTGGATCTGCTGCGTATGCAACAGAGAGCTGCATCCCAATGCGACGTCAGTGAGATGCAAGTGTTCCGACGAGTGGTGTCACCTGAGAAACTGCTCCGGTCTAAACCATCACTGGCACTGGAATCCTTCGTTTACTGCCACTCAGTGTAGAAACCAAGTTCCGCAAGCAGCGAGCTCATCTAATACGCCTCACCCCCCTACACCAGCACCCACATGAGCTTTCAGTCAACCCCAACGACTCCTGCGAATAGACCCAGTAGGATTTCCCAACAAAAGAACCTTACGCCTGCACCACCGATCGCCATTTTCGACACGCTCTCACTCGTTCAACTAAATTGCAACGGGCTGCGAAACAAAATGCCGAACTCGCTTCATTCATGGACAAACACCGCATTCACCCTTAACGCTCATGGAAATTATATCATCATAAGGAAAGATAGGCTGACCAACGCTGGAGGAGGACTTGCCTTCATCATTCATCACTCCGTACAATACCGGGAAATCGATATTATTAGTAATGATAACATCATGGAAGTGCAGGCCATCGCCATAAAATCGGGTAATGTTGATATCGAAGTTTACAATATTTACATCCCACCGGTATCCAGTTGTCCCTCAGGTTACCATGTAAATATCAACACTTTCCTCACTGGTCAACACCGTCTCCTGCTTGGTGATTTTAACGCTCACCATGAACTCTGGCACTCACATCTTAACAACAACGCCAGAGGTATCGCCATTGCAGAACAACTTGATGCTTCCGACTTCTGCACACTGAATGATGATACGCCACCCGTATTGTCGGTACCTGTTCCAGCTCCCCAGACATCACGATTGCCAGTGCTAGCCTCATAAACGATACACAATGGGAGCCGGTCCTTACACTATCATCGGACCACCTACCAATCGTGATTAGGCTTGACAAACCGACAGATGTCGTATCTGTCGAGCATCGCACCTTTGTCAACCACAACAAGGCTGACTGGAATATCTTTACCGATTATACTAGTGCTAAATTCCTCGCCCTTCCAACTCCCACCGACGTACGTAAGGCCGAGTCCAACATCAGGAAAGTCCTTAACAAAGCGGCTGCGAAATTTATCCCTGCAGGACGCATTCCAATTCGGCCCAGCTTTCCTACCTCAGCCGCCAGATTGGCAGACGAGAGAGACAACATCAGGAGCACTAACCCAGACGATCCCAGAATTCACGAAATGAACTGTGAAATTCAAAGACTAGTGGCCGGACATAAGAGGTCAAAATGGAGTACGCATCTGAATGAATGCAACCCAACCACAGGTATTAGCAAACTATGGTCGACAGTCCGTGCCCTCTCTAATCCACCGAAACAGAAGGGAAATGTCGCCATACAGTTCGGAGAAAATTGAATCTCCAACTCTGCCCACTGTGCAAGTCGCTTCAATAGGCAGTTTATTGAACATCCTCCATCATACAGACAAAAGCGCATAATCCGAAGGAGGATAAATAACCGAACTACAGACAACATACCTGTCTTCACCACGGACGAAGTGGCTGCAGCAATCAGGAAAGCGAACAACTCGAAAGCCTTGGAACCTGATGGAATCTCAATGGCAATGCTTAAACACCTAGACGCACCAGCTATCGAATACCTCACGGCTACACTCAATCTATCAATCACATCACTGATCATTCCGGAACTCTGGAAGAAAGAGAGAATTATCCCAATCCTGAAACCTGGGGAAAAAAGTGACACTCGGCGAGTCTTATCGTCCCATCACACTTCTATCACCAGTTGCTAAAACGCTCGAAGCCCTAAACCACCCTGTTCTTGCGGCCCACATCCAGCTTGCGAACCACCAGCACGGCTTCAGAAGGATGAACAGTACGACGACGTCCCTGGATGCCATTACAACTCGTATCCACAATGGCCTCAATCAACCTCGTCCATGTCACAGAACAATTCTGGTGGAACCTGACCTGTGCGAATTATATTGTGCATTGCTTCCAACGCAAATAACGAAATGGATTGCCAATTATCTTGCGGGCAGGCAGTCCTACACCGAATTTAGGAGCAAGAAATCGAAACTAAGGAAGATCAAACAAGGTGTACCACAAGGAGGAGTCCTGTCTCCCTCCTTGTTCAACGTTTATTTATCTGGACTCGCACACCACAAGGAATCGAAATTATTTCCTATGCCGATGACTGCTTCATTCTGGCCACAGGAAACACCATCACGATAAACGATTACCTGGAAGAACTTAACACTTGCCATACACAGGCAAGAATTTAACCGTTTCAGCGCCTAAATCTTCTTCAACCTTATTTACCACCTGGACGAAGGAAGTCAAGATACAACTTGGGATCTCAATTGGCAATCAGCTTATTCCAACCGTGAACAATCCTAAAATTCTAGGAATAACCCTGGACATGGCCATGCCATGTCATCCCCCCTGCGTCAACTGTCTGCGACAGGATGCGCGGTAAATATAAAATCCTTAAAGCCCTGGCCAGTAGCACCTGGGCCAAAGATAAACAAACCCTACTGGTCATATACAAAGCAGTCGGAAGATCAGTAGCCAACTATGCGGCTCCTGTGTGGTCACAGAGTCTCTGTGACACACAATGGAAAAATATTCAGGCTCGCCAAAATGCCACTCTCCGTAATGTGACTGGCTGTCTCCTGATGTCATCCCAGGACCATCTGCATCAGGAAACTAAGATGATGCCGCTAAGAGACCACAACAAGCTTCTTGCGAAACAATATCTGGTGGGTTGTTATCGGAGTGAACACCTCATCACTGACCTCATGGACAAGACGCCGCCACCAAGACATGTCAGGCGTGATCTGAGGAACCTCGAAAGAGATGTCCAGAGGTACAAAAGGGTTCCCTTTGACAACGTCGCATACAGATCAGCCATCGCAGCAATTCATCATGAGGAGGTGCAATCATCAATTGCAGGACTAGGTCCAAACGTAGGTCTCTTGGCAAATCACCAGCCATTTCTCCCGAAGAGAGAATACTTCCGCGAGCAGCGAGAGCAACACTTGCCCCACTTCGGTCGGGTTGGTGTTCGCGTCTTAACTCCTACCTATCTCGCATTGACCGGGGTGTCACAAACACATGCGCCGCCTGCAATGGTACACCTCACGATGTAACCCACATTTTCAACTGCCCAGCTGCACTCACACAACTGACGCCCAAGTCGGTGTGGGAGAACCCCGTAGAAGCAGCTATTTTTCTGTCCCTTAGCACCGAGGAAGACGACGAACAATTGCATGTAACACACTTACACAACGAAATTCTGACCATTGCTATTACAACAACTTCCATATAGACAGCGAACGCATTCTCACCATCAATCATCCAAAAATCCCCGGGGTTATCCTGGATAGCATGGCGACTTCATCTGCCCATGCCACGACTATATGCAAAAGAATGCACGGCAGGAATAAAATCCTTAAATCCTTGGCCGGTAGCACATGGGGAAAAGGCAAGGAAACGCTACTGCTCACGTACAAAGCAGTCAGAAGACTTGTGGCCAACTATGTTGCTCCTGTGTGGTCTCAGAACCTATTTGTGACACCCAGTGGAAGCACATTCAAACTTGTCAAAATGCCGCTCTCCGCGCTGCAACTGTCTCCTAATGTCTCCCCAAGACCACCTATACCAGGAAACAAAGACACTGCCTATCAAAGACCGCAACAAGCTCCTTGCGAAGCAATATATAGTAGGCCGCTACCGGAGGGAACAGCCTAACTTCCATCTTATAGACAAGACTCCGCCACCAAGACATGTTTGGCGTGATCTGAGCGACCTTGAGCGCGATGTCCAGGGATATAAAAGGAATCCTTTCGACGATACCGCCTACAAATCTGCCATCGCATTACTCCATCAACAAGAGGTACATTCATCAATTACGGGACTAAAACCAAATCCAGTACTTTTGGCGCAACCACCAGCCATATCACTTGAAGAGAAGAGGCTTCCTAGAGCCGCCAGGACGGCACTTGCCCAACTTCGATCGGGTTGGTGTTCACACCTCAACGCATATCTATCCCGTATTGATGAAAACGTCCAAAACAGCCCAGCCTGCAACGGAACGCCTCACGACGTAGACCAGATTTTTCGCATGCTCGGAAAACCCCATTGAAGCAGCTACATTCTTTGGTCTTGACACCGAGGAGTTGGAAACGGAATTAAACATGTAACGTACACACACAGTGCAACTCTGACCATCGCTACAACAACTGGTGATTTAAAGTCTAAATGTCGACAAAAAAAAAAATTGGCTAGACCAAAATAGTATCACAACTTTGAAATAAGCATCCTCAATATTTCTTTTCTCGTACTTACTTGCCAGGTCTGGATGGATATCTAATCGACTTATCCGATCGCAACAATCTGAGTGGACCGCAACCACCACAAGCTGGCTTCATTGGCTATCCGCAACCACCACCGCTACCAGTTATGCCTGAGCCGCCGACAAATAAGCCATTCAACTATCCACCGTTCGGAGGTGGCGGAAGTGGAGGTGCAGGCGGTTTTACCCCACCACCCTCATTTCCCTATAACATTCCGCCGCATCAACAACAGCAGCCAGGACCACCACCACCACACTATCAATATCCGCAGGGGTACGGCGGCGGTGCACCACCATCCGAAAAGAAAGATTTGAATATCAATACAAACTTTTTACAGGTAAGCGTGCGGCCATTTTTTGCATGTAGCACGTGACGTGTAGAGTCATATTTCTTGGAACTATTTTCTATTTTTGTTTTCTTTAACTATAAACGTAAATGGAATGTGTTTGTTTAGGAGGAGACGAATGATATTTCTCCTCAATCGTATCCTAATTCGGATAGTCCGGATGATAATTTGCAGGTAAGGTGGTTCTGACAGTGAATGAGAGAAACTTGTTTTCATATTTTTTTCTTTTTGTTTTCTCTTTTTTGTTTTGTGTACTAAACTAACCACACTCTTCTTCCTAACCGAACTTATTCGTACTTTGTGGATGGATCGTTTTTGTAAGTAATTTTCTAATTTATACTTAGGCATTTGTTGTGCATTTATCATCTTGTGAACAGCCACGCACATGAAAACTTTTCATTGCTATTTTTATTCTTTCGCTAAAATTATGGAGTGGGGACGCAAACACATAATTTTCTTGACGGTCATTTCTTTCATTTTCTGTGGTTGATTTTGCAATAGATTCATTTATCATAGAATAGCAAAAATCTTCTTTCACTGTCTTTTCACATGGGCGTCCCCGTTAAGAGCAGTAGTGTGCAAACAGTTGTTTTTAAAGTTTCGTCCTTAAAACCACTTCAGTCCAAAGAAAACTGTCCCAAAACCAGCTATCCAAAACTCAACCGATTTAACGTAAAATTAAACCGACTTCCCCGGCGATCAAAATCAATCCGTCACCCTTGACAGTATGGCTACCTGCTCGGCCCATGTGTAAAACATTCGTGACAAGATGAGAAGCAGGAACAAAGTCCTCACAGCTCTAGCTGGCAGTTCCTAGGGGGAAAGACAAGGAGACCCTACTAGCGATTTATAAATCTATCGGATCTCCCGATGTGGCCAATTATGCGGCTCCGATCTGGTCAGAAAACTCATGCAACACTCAATGGAGGAACATGCAGACCTGCCAAAAAGCAGCTCTTAAGGTCGCCACACACGGCAACCATTTTGGTCGCGAGCATGCATCGAATCACGTCAAACTCAATAGAGAAAAAAATCTCATTTCCACCGTTCTATGATATTTGATGGTTCTACGCGATCATGTGTGGCGACCTTTAGAACTGTCGCAGGCTGCCTACTGATGTCGTCGCACGACCACCTTCACCAAGAAACCAGAATGAAGCCCTTAAGAAGCCACAACACACTTCTAACGAAGTTGGCTGTTGTCGGAGTGACCATCTTAACTCTGACCTTATGGACAGAACCCCACCGCTACGTCATGTAGGACGTAATATGAGGGACCGCGAGCGGGAGATCCAAATGTTTAAAAGAGTTCCCTTCGATAACGCCAGCTACAGGTCGACCATTACAACACTGCATAGTGAAGAAGTGCTATACTTAATCGCGGACATGAAACCAAACATGGTATTAAATACTACTTTGCCTTAACCCCTAGCGGGGCATAGCGCGTCAACTACTCCTGCGCGCCATCGTACTCTGTTCTGGGCAATGGGGCGCAACTCCCCAAAAGACTTACCCAATACCTGACACTCCTTTGCCACAGATCGACGCCATGTGATTCGAGGACCCCCTCTTGGTCGGCCTTGGTTGGAAATGGGGTTCCATTTCATGGCATGCAAAGCAATGCAGTTATCACTCTTCCGCAATGTGTGACCTATCCACAGCCATTTTCGCCTGCGTATCAATTCGTCGATTGGCATCTGACCCGTACGCCGACTTAGCTCTTCATTTGATATTGTTTCGGGCCAGAAAATTCTTAAAATTCGACGAAGACATGAGTTGACGAAAACTTGCAGCTTTCTGGTAACTCCTACGGAAACTTTCCATGTACTGCTCCCATACAAAAGCACTGATAGTACCAGGGAGCGAAACAGGCCCAGCTTGGTCTTGATGCTGAGATAACTGCCCTGCCAGATTTTGGACAGCATGCCGTATGCGCGTTTAGCCTGGTTGATACGACGAGCGATGTCCTGCTCCGTACCACCATTTTCGGCAACGATGCTACCCAGGTAGACGAAGTTGTCCACCTTCTCCACAGGCTGCCCATTAATATTGATGGCAATAGGTGTCGGATTTCTTTTTCGCAACGGCGGGCTAAGAACCTTGGTCTTGTTGGTATTAATCTTTAGCCCAACCTTGCTTGCCTCCCTCTCGAGATCTAACGCCATTGCGGACAGATCCATGATTTTGTGGGAGAGTAGGCATATGTCGCCAGCGTAGTCAAGATGTTGTAGATAAGATGTCAAAGTCCATTGAATTCCTCTGTCGAGTCCGGATAGGGCTGCATGCAACACATCGCCGATCACAATGAGGAATAGGATCGGTGAGAGGATGCACCCCTGCCGAACTCCACTGCGAATCTCAAAGTCCCCCGACACCTTACCTTTATGCAGAACGCGAC
The DNA here is from genome assembly GCA_964017055.1 of Chloromyia formosa. NCBI lineage: Eukaryota > Metazoa > Arthropoda > Insecta > Diptera > Stratiomyidae > Chloromyia > Chloromyia formosa. The sequence goes on from OZ024814.1 coordinate 146,217,063, forward strand.
ATTTCGCGCCGTCATAGGTTGCCTTAATAATAGCCACAAGCTTCTCGGGGATGCCTCTCCTGCGCAAGGCCGCCCATATAGAATCCCGGTTCACACTATCGAAAGCCTTTTCGAAATCGATGAAAAGCAAGTGAAGCGGAGAATCGTATTCAGCGCATTGCTCGATGATGATTCGCAAGGTGTTAATGTTATCGACACAGGAGAATCCGGATCGAAAGCCAGCCTGCTCTTCATCAATTGTGCTTTCTAAGTGGGCCTTTAGTCTTTCCAGGACGATTTTAGCTATTATCTTGGCAACGGCAGGAAGCACACAAATGCCTCTCCAATTATTACAGTCTGTGAGGCTACCCTTCTTTGGAAGTTTGATGATCAAACCTTCCTTCCACTCAGTGGGAAAGGTCTCTGTATTCCACGCTTTATCAACAAGTGGGTGCAGCAAATCGGCAGTTACGCTTGGCGCTGCTTGATAAAGTTCGGCAGGGATGCCGTCAAGTCCGGCGGCCTTTCCTCGTTTCAGTGCAATAATTGCAGTGACTATTTCCTCTTTAGTCGGGGCAGTGGACCGTATACGCACATTTTGATGGCTAGCTAAATTATCTATATGAGGGGGAACTTCACCAGAGGTTACACGGTTCAAGACCGCGGCGAAGTGTTCTTTCCACCGCCTCATTTGATCTTCTTCCAAGATAAGTAGCTTTCCATCACTATCTTTCACCGGATGTTGGCAGGAGTTACGACCACCTGTAAACTCCTTGATGACACCGTATACGGCGTTTAAGTTGTTACTTCTAGCGGCTTCTTCTGCTGACGCTAAAAGAGAATTGGCATAAACTCTTTTATCGCGTCGCACACTACGCTGAACTTCTCGAGCTTTCTGACGGTAAAGGAGTTCGATGCTGCTTCGATTGTCGTCTGATGCTGCAGCCAAACGAACTTTCAGCTCCTTTCTTTCAACAATCCGCTGCCATGAAGCGTCGGACATCCAGGGCTTATTCCGGCAATCCGGGTTTGGGTCAAGGATGGTATTTGCGCTATCAATGTACGCATTTTTTATGGCATCCCAGTTTTCGTTTATGTCACTATTTGGGTGACTAGTTATCTCAGCCGCTTTTTGCGCAAGATGGTCATTATATTGTTGTAAGACAGCTGGATTTTTTAGTCGAGCGGTGTTGAATTTGCGGGGCCTGGATCTTTCGTCGCTGGGGCGGCGCACGGCTGCAATACGCAATCGAACATTAGTGATCATAAGATAATGGTCTCTTCCCATCCCAATATCGGCACCCTTCTTGTTTCGCACGTCCAGGAGGCAACTCTTGAATCTTTTACTAATGGCAAAATGGTCGATCTGATTTTGTGTTCTGCGCCGATCAACAGAGGACCAACTGATTTTGTGGTGGTCCTTATGCTCAAACATAGTACCACCGATGAAGAGACTGTGAAAGTTGCAGAACTCTACAAATCTTTCACCGTTGTCATAACGATCACCAAGACCGTGTCTCCCCATCACATGTCTGAGCCCATAGTTATCAGCGCCAACTTTCGCATTCAAATCACCCATAACCATTATAATGTCACCTTTAGGTGTTCTGGTCTGAACGGCTTTTAGTTCTTCGTAGAAGGAGTCTTTTGCCAAGACATTGTCGGGTTCAGTAGGGGCATAACATTGTATTATTGAGATGTTCCTCATTTTGGTCCGGAACCTGGCGGTCAAGACCCTGTCAGAGACCGGTTCCCAGGATAAGAGACAGTTTCGCGCGGCTCTGGTTAAAAGGAGCCACACCTGACTCACGGCGACTACCGGTAGCTTTACCGGAGTACAACATTACAGTGCTGCCCGTTAGAGAGATGAATTCTCCGCTGTTCCACCATCTTATCTCACTAACTCCTAAGATATTTAATTTGTACCTCAGAAATTCACTTTCTAATTGAAGAAATCGTGCGTTCTGGGGACCTTCTGATCCATTGTCCAGGAGAGTACGCACATTCCAGAATCCAATCTTTGTCATTGTACGATAGCTAAAAGTCGTAACCGTTGAGTCAGTCCTTATCCGAGGTATAGTTGACGTTTCGTTAGCATATAAAGATTTCGGATAGTGCAAGTTGCTGGCATACACATCCTGTCCTTTGATTGTCGGTTTTAACGACAGGCCCTCAAAGGGAAAGGCCGTGGTATTTTTTTCACACCCCACACACACCACAGGGGTACCTCAACCAAATCATCGCACCGCCATCACTGGCGGCTTGACGTTGGTTAGCAATGGTCAGTGACCACTGCCGTTCCAGGAGGGGGCGCCCACGCGGAGGACTATGGAAGAGGAGTTTTTGCCCCCCCCCCGCGCAACCTCCTGCTATATTTTCAGACCAACTACGGCTTCCTAGTGCAACCAGGACCACACTCGCCCAACTTCGTTCTGGCTGGTGCACACGTCTGAACTTGTACCTATCCCGCATTGATAACGACATACGAAACTCCTGTCCAGCCTGTGGCCTCACTCCACACGATGTTGAGCACATCTTTAACTGTCCTGCAGCTCCCACTCGCTTAACACCTACTGCGCTATGGGATAATCCTATTGAGGCATCTGGACACTGAGGAAAACATGGACAACTAAGGCGAAATTCACACACACGACACCGCGCTGCACGACTGCTTGAAATTTCAGTCGAGATACACAGCATCAAATGGGCGGATTCACACTCATCGCTCAGCATGCGATACGATTGACTACGCTTGGCTATTGTGCGTGGCCGCATCGGAGCTGAAAATGTAGCTAATCTGAATATCGCCTAAACTTTGTAACACACACACACTCATCGGATATCAGCTCGTCGCTACTACTACAATAACAATCCGTTCTCCTCGGCAATTCTAATCAATCCCCCCTTAAAAGTCGGGGTCATTATACCTAAACATTTACCGTTCTCCCAAAGGGACCTTTGCAAATCTCGTCCTCCGGCGGTCATAGCCACCGCTCACCCATTTAATTCCTTTTCAAACATATTAAATGACGTCGTAAGCTTTGTATGGACCACCGCGATGATGTTACGAGTGACTTCAATTCTGACGTCTCTTCGTTGGCAGCGACGCCCGCTCACGCAAATCCTCTCTCGTAGCACAACGCAGCACAGGAGCAATCGCATTCATGCTATGTACATGAACACGACATCATCTATACGGTATCCAATCACACAGAGACAATCGAGTCAGCTGTAGCTGTAGCTCTCCGCTAGTGTCCCGACAGCACAACAGTGCAATTCGATGTGACAATTTAGCAACATATTTATGCTATCGAAACGCTATCCAGCTAGCCAACGGAAACCCGTCAGCTGTAATTGGAACACAATGGAATGGATCAACAGCGGTTCGCGGAGCATGTGAGATAAAAAAATCCTCATTGAAAATAAAAAAAAAACTTGTATCAAACATTATGCTTCATTGGCCTTGTTAGCTCATACTTTGGCGGCTTTCACGCGGAACGCATGATACACGAGGCTCTAGCGAAAAGCACCAGTGGCGAGCGAGTTTTCTACACGAGTGTAATTTTAAATTAATCGGCGCACATTCCAAGCTCGCCACTGGTGGTTTGTGGTAGAATCTCGCGTTCCGTGTGAAAGTCGCCTTTCAGTTCAATTTCGATAAAACAAATAATAGATTTCTTAGGGCGGCCGCACATTGCGTCGTACGCAGGGCAGCCCGGGCTGCGGGCACATGACATTGTTGTTGTAAAATGTGATTTTGACACTTATTACAATAACAATGCGCTGGGCGGGCTGGGCTGCTTCCTACCTTATAGAGCGGAATCCCGTCGTTCGTGTTTCTACAGTACCTCCCAGTCAACTCGTTGTTGGTATAAGGAATGGCACTTTGGATTGTAGTCTTCGATACTAAGATGTTTGGTACATTCATAGTTGACCGAACGCTGATGGTGGTCATAGAAGGAGAATAATGGGTTTGTGTCTCGTATAAATGGGGATGTCTAGGATTGATGCCAAATCACATTGCTGCCGTTGAACCCAGAGCAAGGACTCTTTTTTATACTGAGGGTTGTGATCCTCCTCATTTTATGAAGTGAAATCCTTCTGAAGATTTAACATCTGTAGCCTTAGCACTCCCGTAAAACGGAGAGGTGGGACAACAAAAAATCTTGTACTTTGCTCCTCATTCCGGTATGTTTCTATTTTTTTTCGTCTTTTTGAAACATTGCGTGACATGATACCGACCGTCGGTGACTTCAATGCCACAACTCATGTGGCACTCCAACCTGGACAACGATGCTAGAGCGGTTGCTATGCTATAGCAGAGCAACTTGGTACATCGCCGTCTTTATACTGACAAGCTCGGAGCACTGTGAGAGTTCTATTAGTACTCCCAGGCAGTTTTTGATCGCGCCGAGATTTGATCTCCGAGCTCTAGATTAGTATCGTAGAGCGGTGACCGAACGATCACGGGCACCTAGCACTACTCCACCCTATTATTGTGACGCATATTCAACTAGCCAACCATTAGCACGGCTTCCAAAAGATACACAGTAGCACGGCGGTTTTGGACGCCATAACCACAAAGATACATAATGGCCTAAATCAAGCACGTCCATGTCAAAGAACTATTCTAGTGGCGTTAGCCCTATCGAAGGCGTTTGACACTGTCAGTCACTCATTGCTTCTGTCTGACATCTGTGGTACATCGATCCCGTCCAAATGTATTAAGTACCTAGTCTAGCCATAAATACTGTTAGAAACTTTTTGAAGCACTGTTCAATAAAAGAGGTGTTATATGTTAAGAAATCATTGTTTATTTATTAAATGCATTGTCAACAACGGAAATTGAAACAAGTTATTCGAAGTGATTGCCTTTTGCCTTTACACAAGCCTTTAATCGAGCTGGCCACTTATCTATGGAAGCACGCACGACTTCAATCGGAAAGTTGGCGACTGCATGTGTAAGAGACTTCTTTAAGGATTCGATATTAGAATGTCTTTTAGAGCACGTCATTTGCTCTAAGACAGACCATAATTCGTAATCCAGCGGATTCAGGTCTGGGCTAGAGGAAGGCCAATCTTCAGCTTTAATAAAATCTGGAACATTTTCTTCAAGCCATTTTTGGGTTGACTTCGCCTTATGACCTGGTGCAGAATCTTGCTGGAAACTCCAAGGCTGATTTTTAAATAATGACGTGTTGAGAGGTTTCACTACACTTTCAAGGACACTTTCTTGATAAATTTTGGCAGACGTTTTGACGCCCTTCTCACAAAAATGCAACTTTGTCACCCCGTTGTAGCTAACACCCCACCAAACCATTACTGAGGCTGGATGATGACCTCTTTGAACCTTTTGGGCAACTTGAGAAGCTTCTCTGGCACTGCGAGCATAAACCCTATCGTTTTGCTTATTAAATGTTTCTTCGAGAGTAAAAATTTTTTCGTCGGTAAACAAAATTTTACGGTGTTCTTGGTTTGCGTACCGGTAAAGTAATCGTTTTGATTTTTCCACTCTATTTTTTTTAACGAATCTGTTAGTAAATGCCCGGTAGATCTACGATAAGCACCCAACCCCAAGTCACTTTTGATGATACGTGAAATTGTTCTTTGGGGTATTTTCATCTCACGCCATAAAATTTTTTGTTTCCGAAGAGGATTACGGCGAATTCTCTCGTGCACGGCTTTAACGGTCACTTACTCCAGACGTATCATTAAATCTTTCAATAGCCCGATATACAAACATTCGGCTTATACCAAGGGTATGCAGAGTCTTAAAAATATCACTTGGTTGCATTCCTACTTTATGAAGTGCAATCACAGCAATTCTATTTTCTTTGTCACCCCAATCCAAGTTCACTACACTAAAAATTAAACTCAAACGATGACAAATGCATCAAGCACAAGCGTACTATAGCGATTAGCTCAATTTTTAAGAAATGCAATATAACGGTTCCTTTCTGCAGGGTTGCCAAACCTTGTAACAATATTTATGGCTAGACTAGGTAGATCGCCAACTATCTTGCCGGCAGACAGTCCTACACCGAGTTTAGAACTGGGAAAACTTAGAAAAATTAAACAGGGTGTCGCCCAAGGAGGAGTCCTATCTCCCACCCTGTTTAACTTATATACATATGTCATGGCTCCCAACACCACCTGACGAACTACAAATCATCAGCTATGCCGACGACTGTTCGATCCTGACAACCGGCAACGATATCACCCAAGTACGCGAACAGATAAACGGATATCTCGACGAACTCATCAACTTCTTCGTCGAAAAAAACTTGAGTTTTTCAGCTCCGAAGACCTCCGCTACCTTGTTCACTACATGGACCAAAGAAGCGCACCAGCAGCTGAATATCGCAGTAGATGGTCCAACTTTTCCCACCATCAATCATCCAAAAATTCTCGGTGTCACCCTTGACAGCATGGCCACTTCATCGGCCCATGCGTCAAACATTAGTGACAAGATGAGTAGGAGGAACAAAGTCCTCAAAGCTTTAGCTGGCAGTTCCTGGGGGAAGATTATGACACCCTACTAGCGACATACAAATCAATGGGGAGATCTGTGGTCAACTGCGGTTCCTATCTGGTCTGAAAACCTAAGCGACACCCAATGGAAAAACATCCAGTCCTGTCAGAATGCTGCTCTTCGGACTGTGACTGGCTGCAACCTGATTTATCATCTGATCACCTACACCAGGAAACTAGAACTGCTGCCCTTAAGAAGCCACAACACTCTTCTCGCAAAGCAGTATTTAGTTGGCTGTTATCGGACTGACCATCCAAACCATAATCTTATGGACAAGACCCCACCATCGCGTCACGTTAGACCGCGAGAGGGAAGTCCAAAGATTCAAAAAGATTCCTTTGATAACGCCAGCTACAAATCAGCTATATTAACACTACACAGTGAAGAAGTGCTTTCTTCGATAGCGGACCTCAAACGAGATTCGACTACCTAGAGCGACCAGGACCTTGGCTCAATTGTGCTCACGTCTGAACTCGTACCTGTCCCGTATCGATGACAACATTCGGAACTCCTGTCCAGCCTGTGGTCTTAGTCCGCATGATGAGCACATCTTCAACTGTCCTGCAGCTCCCACTCGTGAGAGGAACTAGATTAGGTTAGGTCATCTTATATCCTCCATCATGCCTCAAAATTGATCTCCCGCAAAATTATCTCTCTCATCTCACATATCAGCATGCTTATGATTACTAACCATTTAATTTTTAATTAGTTGCTCGTATTCTCCCCAGTTTTTTACTTTTCGTTGAGTGTTTGCTATTATTTTTTCGTTTTTTTTTTTTTTTAGAATGCACGCAATCAGCAACCAGAGTCGCTTCCCCCTAGATATTCATCGGTAGTCCATAATGATAATTTGCAGGTGAATAACCGTTTTGTTGTTTTTTGTTCGTTTTTTTTTTTTTAATAAACATCGATTTGGTATGTGGTCGTTGCTATCATAGAGTTCCGTTTGTCTACATAACACATGTGTTTTGCATAACAACTTCAGACGGGCACATGTTACTGCCATTACTACAAATTGATATTTAGACGCTCAATTTGATTTACACTAAAAAAAAGAAACAAATCTTAGTTGATCTAAATGTCTCATTATCAAACACTGACACCTTTTCGTTAATCGAATTCGCTTTAACTTTCTAGAAATCATCGAAACCGAAACCACAGCCACGTTCTAAAATTCCGCCGGGCAGTTTGGACCCAAATCAGCCGGGGAGTGCCTCGGCTCCGGATCTACCCAATATTCCAAATCTTCCAAGTGTTCCAAACGACTTGCCTGACGGTCTTGACGAGAAGAAGGATGACGATGAAATTGATTTTGACGATTTGTCACGTCGTTTCGAGGAACTGAAGAAGCGAAAGTAAAGAGATTTTAGAAAACTCGGCATGCGGTAATCTAATTTGAAGAATGTGCCGTTTTAATGTATAAAATATATGAACGCGAAATGTATTTTATATTATGATATAATATGAATTAATTGTTATATTGTGCACGTCCCCAAGAAAGTTATGTATTTTTCTAGAGATGGCTTACTGATTGCCTGAATAAAGCATGATTATATCTTTAAACATATGTAACTCCATTTTTTTCTGTTATTTTTGTACAAAAAAATTTGGTTTTTGCCACGTCAGGCAAGGCAACAAAATGTTTAATTAATGACTTCAAGTCCTGTTCTGAGGAAATGGATAAAATAAATTGGTACAAGATCTCTTCATATCAGATACTGGGGTAGTATCCCATAAACCGAGTTCATCGATTTGTTGTCCATCAAATTCTGAATCTGAAATCTGGTTTCATGTTGTTGTAGCGGCGCTTCGAGCTCAGATAAAGGTGTGTGTCAAAAATTCTGACTATCCATGTTAGTGTCGTCTGTGTCCAGGTGGAGAAAAGCAGCTGCCTCGATGGGGTTCTCCCATAACGCAATAGGAGTTAAGCGCGTGAGGGCTGCTGAACAATTAAAGATGTGCTCAACGTTGTGTGCAGCAAGGCCACATGCTGGGCAGGAGTTTTGAACTTTTCTGTCGATGCGGGATAGGTATGAATTCAGACGCGAGCACCAACTAGAGCGGAGTTGAGCTAACGTGGTTCTGGTTGCTCTTGGGAGCCGGGCTTCGTCTGGAGATATGGCAGGTGGTTGCGCATTCAGTACCTTGTTCGGTTTTAGTTCCGCGATCGAAGAAAGCACTTTCACTGTGCAGCGTGGTAATGGCTGACTTATAGCTGGTGTTATCGAATGGAACTCTTTTGAACCTTTGGACTTCCCTTTCGCGGTCCCACATGTTGCGTTTAACGTGACGTGGCGGTGGGGTTTTGTCCATTAGGTTTGAGTTGGGATGGTCATTCCGATAACAGCCAACTAGATACTGCTTGGTCAGAAGAGTGTTGTGGTTTTTTAAGGGCATCATTTTGGTCTCTTGATGCAGATGGTCCTGTGACATCAAGAGGCAGCCTGTGACATTTCTAAGAGCAGTGTTCTGACAGGTCTGTATGTTTTTCCACTGAGTGTCGCATAAATTGTCTGACCATATAAAATAATAAATAACTGGCGCAACAGTCCAATTTGAACCATGGCCTCCAGATGAGTTAGCATCATCTCATTTTCTAGATCGTGACGGTATGTCTTGTGCAGGGGTGTGTGATTAGCAACATGCTCAACCGAGTTATTTACCCCATAAATGGGTACTCATTTAACAGCTGAGTGGACTCATAGTCCGACACGTAAATCCCCCTTTTCATCGAAAACTACCGCATTCAGTAGGAACCGGGGCCCAGCGCGTAGAAGGCGAACGTCCTAACCGTTGCGCTAGCCGGACTACCATCTATCTGTCTGACCATATGGGAGCCGCATAATTGGCCACAGATCTCCCGATGGATTTGTATGTCGCGAGTAGGATCTCCTTATCTTCCCCCCAGCAACTGCCAGCTAAAGCTTTGAGGACTTTGATCCTGCTTCTCATCCTATCACAAATGGTTGCCGCGCCGAGGAGGTGGCCATGCTGTCAAGGGTGACACCGAGCATTTTTGGGTGGTTAATTGTGGGAATAGTTTGACCATCTACCGTAATATCCAGTTGTAGTCTCACTTCCTTGGTTCAGGTGGTAAAAAAGTAGCAGAAGACCTCGGCGCTGACAGACTAAGATTCTTGCTGATAAAGATAAGGTAAAGAAGTTGTTGAGCTCTTCAAAATATTCATTTATCTGCTCGCAAATTTGGGTGATATCATTGTCGGTTGCCATGGCTTCATAGCGCATTCAGTTCGATTTGTAATCAAAGTACGCCACGTGAATCAAAACGACTGATCTAATCGCTGTAAAACCTTTTTAGAAAACTTATCCATTTTCAGTAAATTTCAGCTGAAATTCAGTTCGACAGTAAAATCAAGCAAAAAGTATTCGTTCTTTTATGGTCACTCGTCAAATCCGTGAAGAATAACTTCCGCTCTTCTTCCATTCAACCGATTTTACATGAATCACTAGATAAGGTCAATTTGTTTTGATGGAAACTCTTGCCTATTCCCAACTGCCGAATGTCGACCAGTCATACCCTTATGTGATTCACACTAGAACCCTTTGTATTTTCCATAGAATTAAATTGAACAGATCGGTAATAGTACTATCCCCACTCTGTGCTTCAGGTTATTTTCGAACCAAGCCACGCATGCGCACTGCTATCCATTTGCACGCGGTCGCCATACGTTCGGTAAATGTCGTTACGCCATTGGCCACTCAGCCACAATTTTGACATTTGTGAAGCATTTGCTCCCTCGCTCCTCGGTCTCCCGGGCCAAATACGTGTTGTGGGCGTTTCACTGCGCAGGCACGGATATGTCAGCCATAACTCGATATTCAAATTTTTACCCCCACTCTGTGCCTATTTCATATCTGTTTAATATATAATCTATGGTATTTTCGCACCAGTCAAAGTTCGATATATCAAAATCAGCTGGATCTGATGACATCTTCCCTTTAGTTTTTTGACACTGTCATTTTTCGTTAGCCGAACCTCCGCGTAAACTGTTTTTTTTTATCTATCCTAATCAATTGGTTTCTTCCATCTTCCTGGAAGCTAGCTAATGTCCAGCCAATTCCAAACATAGGCGAAGAATGTGATTCCCTTTTGTAGTTAGAGGGATCGCATCCCTCATCGCAAGCGCAGGCCTCATCATAGAGGCTCAGTGGGAATTAGTTCTAACGGTATCTTCAGACCATCTGCCAGTTATCATCAGGCACCCAACGTCCTGCGTGCCGAACGTTGTACCTTTATAAATTACAACAAAGCCGATTGGAACGGCTTCAAACAGTTCAGTAGTACGGCTTTTCTTGATCTACGTAGACCTAGAGATATCCGCGTAGCTGAAGTGAACCTAAAGCAAATCGTAAGAAAAGCAGAGGTAAGATTTATTCTTGCTGGGCGTACACCTACAGTAAGACTTAATTATCCCACCTTAACAGCTAGATTGACCAAAGACCGCGATCGCATTCGCCACAATAACCTCAATGAATTGCCCTAACCCCTTGTGGGGCATAGCGCGTCACCGTCAACTGTTCCATGTGGCCCAGTTGACGTTTCGTTGGCATAAACTAGCTTCGGAGAATGCAGTTGCCAGAATGCACCCCGTGCTCCCCCATTTAGCCGCCTACCTGCGACAAGTCGAGAGATGCTGTGGCTTATTACATATTACGCCCCGCACCACAAGGTGAAGACAACACAAACATCCATGGCCACGAACGTCGTCGTGGACGGGATTCGAACCCGAAACGCCAGTAGTCGGACATGAGACTGATGCCTCTACCTGTACGCACTGAGCTGGGGAGACTGAGCCTAGTGGCTCGTTTACCTTTGTCAATGAACCGGTATGCCAGTAGACTTGTCGGCAAATTTACGAATGACAAGAAACATATTTTCGCAAATCTCTCTGGAATGCCAGTAGGAAATCAATTGACCCGGGAGGCTAGCTACTTGCAAGGCGCTGTGCGTGTCTACTGGCCTGGCAGTTCACAGGCACGGGCGTTTACACATATGCAAGTGACAGCTTGCTAGTTACTTGCAAGGCACTTGCAATGCCTGTAAAATGTACGTACTAGCACGGTCTACTGGCATGTGTAAACGCTACTTAAGCATAACGGCCGTGAAGGTCAGACCATGCCGTGCCGAAGAAAAAGTCCCTCAACGAACTAAGCTGAGGCTTATGCTTGCTGTAGCTCAGTTCGGGAGCCGTGGGCGGGGTTTTCGCCGCTCATTGTCCTTGTCCTTTACGTATTAACAAAAATTCATAGGCCTGGAGAAAACAACACAAACATGGGAGTCAAAAATAAATAATCAATAATCAAAAAAATAGGGCGATAAGAATGGAATGGTTGGCGGGCGGCGCAGATGCCCTCGCGCTTGAATCGGGGTCCGGGTGTAATGGGCCCCTTGGCCTCTGGTTTCGTACTACCGACAGATCACTACTCATCAAGTGCTGCCTTCAATCTGCCGGTGGAAGCAGCACGACCAGACCAGAATATGGTTCATTACAACAGCTGAATTTTTTAGTCGAGCGGTGTTGAATTTGCGGCGCTTGGATATTTCGTCGCTAGGACGGCGCACGGTTATAATACGCAATCGAACATTAGCGATCATATGATAATGGTCTCTTCCCATCCCAAACCCAATATCGGCACTTGTCTTATTTCGCAGGTCCAGGAGGCAACTCTTGAATCTTTTACTAATGGCAAAGTGGTCGATCTGATTTTGTGTTTTGTGTCGATCAACAGAGGACCAACTGATTTTGTGGTGGTCCTTATGCTCGAATATAGTACCACCGATGAAGAGACTGTGAAAGTTGCAGAACTCTACAAATCTTTCATTGTTGTCGTTACCATCACCAAGACTGTGTCTCCCCATCACATATCTGAGCCCATAGTTATCAGCGCCAACTTTCGCATTTAAATCCCCCATAACCATTATAATGTCACCTTTAGGTGACCTGCTCTGAACGACGGTTAGTTGTTCTAATAATTCCCACAGTCAGTTTTAATTGATGCACCGTGGATCGAACCCATGCTCTCTAGATAAAGCATCGTAGAGTGGTGACAGAGACTTCACGGGTACCGAACTACGAGTACTTACGTGGTTCGGACAAATTTCCCTCGGTGTAATGATGGACCTGGTTTTCGATGATAATCTCTGTCAACTCGCTGTCATTAAAAAAGATAAACAAAATGGCCGTAACTGCCTTTACACAATTTTTATTTGAAAAATACGAAACTATTAACAACAACATAGGAATTCAGTAAGATCATTTGATATCCGCAGTAGAGACTCGTCAACAATCTTAATTTGAAACAATTACGACAGTGCTCTCTTGGTACTTTCTACAGATACTGGTAAGCTACATGTCCATCGCTATTAGAGAAAGGACTCAATATTTCATATGTTATACGAACGTACCATTTGACGTGTCTGTTGATGACAAATTCATGTGTATGTAACGGTAGTTAAATTTAACATGTATAGTCTCACTAATCTACTGATTGATTTTGTTGTGAACTTCATGAGCAATATGATTCCCTCACGTAATATGTAGTATGCAATATAAAAAAGTGTATTGCACAATAATCAATAAAGGCTCAACAAGAACGTTGAAAACTTCCTCTCTCCATCTCTTAACCAATGCCTAGTATCACATTCTTGGATTAATTCTCAGCGCTGTCTAACTTGTCGTCCTGTTCCTGAACTTCATTGTCTTGTCGTTGCAAGGAGCTATCAAGTCCGGGTTTCGATTCATCGTTGTCCTGTTCCTCGATATTCTCATTAGTGAGAGCGGAATCAGATGATACTGTTCCCTCATCTTCCCTAAACGCAAGTTTACCTTCCGACTCGCTCAGCACAAAGTCGGGATTATACATTTGAGCTCTTTGAACCAAAATCTCCTTAACTATGGCCGTAAGAATCTCCCGTGAATCAATCATATGACCAACTTCCTCGGCAACTTGTTGTGTAAGCCAAGGACATAATTTGCGTTCGAGCTCCTCTCTATTTTCGGCCTCGTTCAAAGGTTCGAGTTGCTTCAGGACGGCTGGAACCAGATTGGCGATATGACCTTGTAGGAGACGGGCGGCCGTAACTTTCTCTTGCATTTCAGCGCCGAATTGTCTGGAAATATCATCCTGTCGAATTCGACGATCCTTTTCAGCTTGAAGGCGCATTTCCTCGGCTTCCAGGCGACGCATTTCAGCCAGTTCAGCTTCGCGTATAGCAAGGTACCTGCAATAATGGAGAGTTATGATAGTAATGCTATATAATTTCATGAAGTGCTCACTCCTGTTGCTTAATATGCGTTTTGGCTATCTCTTCCTCGTGCAACACTTCGATCAGTCCTTGTTGAATGGAATGTCCGACCAGGGCTTCCAATATTGGTTGTACTTCTATGTCGAAATCGAATAAGTCACCATCGGGTATTTCCGTGGCCTTGTCGACACCAATCTTGCTCGGTATGAAAGGCGGTGATGGCGGTCGATATAAGAACAAATCTGTTTGGCATCCTATTTCAATTTCCGGTGGCTTTTCGAACAACTCTTCCAGATATTTATCGGTTTGCACGTCCTCATGCTTTCGACCGCATACGGGCGGAGGAGTTCCAATGATATTGCGTTGATTGCGCGTTACTTTCTTGCGCAAAATGTTGCGTCGACGAATTTCCGCTTCCTTGTTGCTGTCACCGTCGCCCTGAGGGAGGAGAAAGTGGGATAAGTAAAAGTTTTTATAGAGGCTTGTACGGATGGATGAAGAAAAAAATTTTCAATGGAAAGACGTTTCAGAATACAGCTCATATTAACAAATTATTTACGGATTAGAAATTATTAACGGATTATTTTGTTGTCGAGGAAATATCGCTCATGTTCCGAATGCGAGCTGAAGCGGACGATGGTTTAACTTCTTGCTCGTCTTTACGCTTTCAATCTGACCACGAAGCGAATTGTCGAGCCGAGCTTGAAAATGGGTGTGTTAGAGGCGCCCTGTGAGCTTCAAATCAACTTAACTTTATCTAGTACTGACATACTTTTTCTCGCTTTACGTTTCGGCGGAATAAGCTTCCAGCTCGTTCGGCTTGACCTGAGAAAGCTAGTGACAGCCACCTTTCTCGCTTTAAGCTTCGGAGTCAGAGCTCGACCGAGCCTTGCTTTAACTCTAGCATGTATGAGCGTATAAAAATGTTTGGGAGTAACTTTTTTTTTGCATTTACCATCTTCAAGCTCGGTTCAGTTTCCAGCTCGACTTTATACTTTTATTTTTAACGCGGCCTTGAACTGTAAAGCTTGTACTCTTGTTCGAAATACATAACTACTGGTAACATCATTTTCTTGCTCGTTTTTGTTTAAAATATAGTTATTACAGTACGTCTACTAAAAGCACATATCCAACAATTGCCCATAACGCATCATCATGCTATAAGACTTATCCTAAATGCAAAGCATCTACTCACTACGGTAAAACACTCACCTTGCCAGACAGGAGTCCCGCATATGCAAAATACGGATTCCACGGCTGGGAATGTTTTATTGGCAAAAATTGTTGTGGTGTTGGGAAGAATGTGTAGTATGAAAATAATAAAATAATACGAAAAACAAACATTTCGTATATTTTTAAGGACATTACAATTTGAGAATATATACAGTTACGATCTAATGCATTACCTGTACTCATATTTCATATATATTTGTATAAAATTAAGAAGCAAATTCTACTATTTCTGTTTACATATACATATGTAGGTAATAAGGTTTCACAGTCTCTTCATCGGTGGTACTATGTTTGAGCATAAGGACCACCACAAAATCAGTTGGTCCTCTGTTGATCGGCGCAGAACACAAAATCAGATCGACCATTTTGCCATTAGTAAAAGATTCAAGAGTTGCCTCCTGGACGTGCGAAACAAGAAGGGTGCCGATATTGGGATGTGAAGAGACCATTATCTTATGACCGCTAATGTTCGATTGCGTATTGCAGCCGTGCGCCGCCCCAGCGACGAAAAATCCAGGCCCCGCAAATTCAACACCGCTCGACTAAAAAATCCAGCTGTCTTACAACAATATAATGACCATCTTGCGCAAAAAGCGGCTGAGATAACTAGTCAACCAGATATTGACGTAAACGCAAACTGGGATGCCATAAAAAATGCGTACATTGATAGCGCAAATACCATCCTTGGCCCAAACCCGGATTGCCGGAATAAGCCCTGGATGTCCGACGCTTCATGGCAACGGATTGTTGAAAGAAAGGAGCTGAAAGTTCGTTTGGCTGCAGCATTAGACGACAATCGAAGCAGCATCGAACTCCTTTACCGTCAGAAAGCTCGAGAAGTTCAGCGTAGTGTGCGACGCGATAAAAGAGTTTATGCCAATTCTCTTTTAGCGTCAGCAGAAGAAGCCGCTAGAAGTAACAACTTAAACGCCGTATACGGTGTCATCAAGGAGTTTACAGGTGGTCGTAACTCCTGCCAACATCCGGTGAAAGATAGTGATGGAAAGCTACTTATCTTGGAAGAAGATCAAATGAGGCGGTGGAAAGAACACTTCGCCGCGGTCTTGAACCGTGTAACCTCTGGTGAAGTTCCCCCTCATATAGATAATTTAGCTAACCATCAAAATGTGCGTATACGGTCCACTGCCCCGACTAAAGAGGAAATAGTCACTGCAATTATTGCACTAAAACGAGGAAAGGCCGCCGGACTTGACGGCATCCCTGCCGAACTTTATCAAGCAGCGCCAAGCGTAACTGCCGATTTGCTACACCCACTTGTTGATAAAGCGTGGAATACAGAGACCTTTCCCACTGAGTGGAAGGAAGGTTTGATCATCAAACTTCCAAAGAAGGGTAGCCTCACAGACTGTAATAATTGGAGAGGCATTTGTGTGCTTCCTGCCGTTGCCAAGATAATAGCTAAAATCGTCCTGGAAAGACTAAAGGCCCACTTAGAAAGCACAATTGATGAAGAGCAGGCTGGCTTTCGATCCGGATTCTCCTGTGTCGATCACATTAACACCTTGCGAATCATCATCGAGCAATGCGCTGAATACGATTCTCCGCTTCACTTGCTTTTCATCGATTTCGAAAAGGCTTTCGATAGTGTGAGCCGGGATTCTATATGGGCGGCCTTGCGCAGGAGAGGCATCCCCGAGAAGCTTGTGGCTATTATTAAGGCAACCTATGACGGCGCGAAATGTCGCGTTCTGCATAAAGGTAAGGTGTCGGGGGACTTTGAGATTCGCAGTGGAGTTCGGCAGGGGTGCATCCTCTCACCGATCCTATTCCTCATTGTGATCGGCGATGTGTTGCATGCAGCCCTACCCGGACTCGACAGAGGAATTCAATGGACTTTGACATCTTATCTACAACATCTTGACTACGCTGACGACATATGCCTACTCTCCCATAAAATCATGGATCTGTCCGCAATGGCGTTAGATCTCGAGAGGGAGGCAAGCAAGGTTGGGCTAAAGATTAACACCAACAAGACCAAGGTTCTTAGCCCGCCGTTGCGAAAAAGAAATCCGACACCTATTGCCATCAATATTAATGGGCAGCCTGTGGAGAAGGTGGACAACTTCGTCTACCTGGGTAGCATTGTTGCCGAAAATGGTGGTACGGAGCAGGACATCGCTCGTCGTATCAACCAGGCTAAACGCGCATACGGCATGCTGTCCAAAATCTGGCAGGGCAGTTATCTCAGCATTAAGACCAAGCTGGGCCTGTTTCGCTCCCTGGTACTATCAGTGCTTTTGTATGGGAGCAGTACATGGAAAGTTTCCGTAGGAGTTACCAGAAAGCTGCAAGTTTTCGTCAACTCATGTCTTCGTCGAATTTTAAGAATTTTCTGGCCCGAAACAATATCAAATGAAGAGCTAAGTCGGCGTACGGGTCAGATGCCAATCGACGAATTGATACGCAGGCGAAAATGGCAGTGGATAGGTCACACATTGCGGAAGAGTGATAACTGCATTGCTATGCATGCCATGAAATGGAACCCCATTTCCAACCAAGGCCGACCAAGAGGGGGTCCTCGAATCACATGGCGTCGATCTGTGGCAAAGGAGTGTCAGGTACTGGGGAGTTGCGCCCCATTGCCCAGAACAGAGTACGATGGCGCGCAGGAGTAGTTGACGCGCTATGCCCCGCTAGGGGTTAAGGCAAAGTAGTAATAAGGTTAATTTCAGACTTTTTACATTTTGCATATTCTAAATTTACGACTGTTGGCTTTTCGTTACATATGGAAATATGAAGCTGCGGGCAAACCGATTTACTGCCAGGTGGCAAGAAAAATGCACTTGAAACGTCGGTTGAGTCTTTGTATACTATTTTGCCTTAAGCCCTTGTGGACTATAGCGCGTCAACTACTCCAAGAGGCCGAGTTGACGTTACGTTAACATATAAAAATTTTCGGATGTTGCTGGCCCACACATTTTGTTAATTTTGTTGCCTTCTACGACAAGCCGGGGAAGGCTTTGATTTATTCTTAAGCCCCACACCACAGCGGGTGGGGGGTGTCGCTACATGGCCGTATGTATGCCGAATACTGTAGATGGGTGCTGAGACAAAATTAAAATGGAATTGCGATTCTTCGTCTAGCAAACATAGACACCTCTTCTCTAGTAGACGAACCACGCACACACACACCTTGTCAAGGTGTGTCTGCGTGGTTCGCCAAGACCTACAAGATTCATCATCTATCCAATCAATTTATTCTGTCATACAATGTGCACTGCTCCATTCCCCTTTTAGAACTAACCATACAACTATTCTAACTTAGAAGTTCGTACTACACACTAGTGATGGGCACTATCGAATAACTATCGGAAAGTTATTCGATAGTTTTTACTATCGATACTATCGATAGTAAAAACTATCGGCCGATAGTCCCGATAGTTATTCGATAGTTTGTACTATCGATAGTTATTCGAATAACTATCGGCCGATAGTTATTCGATAGTTTTTACTATCGATAGTTATTCGAATAACTATCGGGACTATCGGTCGATTGTTATTCGAATAACTATCGGGACTATCGGTCGATTGTTATTCGAATAACTATCGGGACTATCGGTCGATAGCTGATATTCATGATTGATGAAGGTGTTGAAAATCTTTTTTTTTGCAAAGTATCTTTTGGTGGTGCTTTGGGAAAATACGAGTATTTTTTTTTCGCAATGGCTTTGCGACTTGTGTGAATGTGAAAATTAAGGGTTTTTGTATGAAAATATACCTCGTATTTTGCACAGGTTGTGACTATGCAATCAAGGATTTTTATATGTACGTGAGGAGAATGTATGGAAAGAGACGAATGTGCTGTAGATGTAGAGTCCTTCGGTGGCAGCAAGGACTTTCGAAAAAGGATATTTTTGGCAGGGGAGCGAAAAATGAGTAATTGGTGTCATATGAATCGGGGTGAAAAGGCGAATATCCAGGAGTAGTGTAGATGGCATTTCAAGTCCTTCGGTGGCGAAAACGACATTCACGAAAGTCAAGTGCAAAATGGGCAATATGGGTGTCATATGAACCGGGGTGAAGAGGCGAATGCCTAGGACTACTATGCATGGCATTTCGAGTCCTTCGGTGTCAATAAGGACATTCGAAAAAGGATACTTTTGGTAGTGAAGCGAAATATGGTCAAAATGGGTGTCATATGAATCGGGGTGGACACCCGAATATCCAGGAGTAGTGCAGATGGCATTTCGAGTCCTTCGGTGGCGAAAAGGATATTCACGAAAGTCAAGTGAAAAATGGGCAATATGGGTGTCATAAGAACCGGGGTGAAGAGGCGAATGTCCAGGAGTACCTACTGTAGATGGAATTCTGGATCCTTCGGTAGCGACAAGGACATTCGAAAAAGGTTATTTTTGCTAGTGAACCGAAATATGGGCAATATGGGTGTCATATGAGTTGGGGTGAAAAGACGAATGTCTAGGAGTAGTGTAGATGGCATTTCGAGTGCTTCGGTGGCGAAAAGGACATTCACGAAAATCAAGTGAAAAATGGGCAATATGGGTGTCATATGGAACGGGGTGAAAAGGCGAATGCCCAGGAGTACAGTAGATGGCATTTCGGATCATATGATACCCATCTTGCCTAAATATCACTTCAATGCCAGAAATATCCTTTTTCCTCGACCAAAGGACTCAAAATGGCATCAATAGTAGTCTAGTGTATTCGCCTCATGACTACCCAGTCATATGATACCATCTTGCGTCCTAGATATCAGTTCAATGCCAAGAATGCCTTTTTTTCATGACCAAAGGACTTAGAATGCCATCAACAGTATTCTAGTCCATTCACCTCAATAACCCTAGTCATTTGATACCCATCTTGCCTAGATATCACTTCCGTACCAAGAATGTACTTTTCCGCTAATCAAAGGGCTCAAAAATGCCTCAACAGTAGTCCTGTACATTCGCCTCATTATCCCCAGTCTTATGATACCTATCTGGCCTCATTTCATTGCCAAGAATGTCCTTGTTTTTTAACATCGCATCCACCTACACAAATGTATATGCAATCACATTCATTCATTCATGCAAGAAATGTATATCGTCAGCCAAATTTTGCTTGAATTCACTCGAAAAAGTTATTCGATAGTAAACTATCAGCCTGTCGAAACTATCGGGACTATCGGACCTTTGTCCGATAGTTATTCGAGAATGTTCTACTAATTACTAGTTTTTTAAACTATCGATAGTTTTTACTAGTTACTAGTTTTCAAAACTATCGATAGTTTTTTACTAGTTACTAGTTTTCCAAACTATCGATAGTTTTTTACTAGTTACTAGTTTTCAAATTAATTTTTTAAACTATTGAATAACTAAAAACTATCGATAGTTATTCGATAGTTTTTTAAACTATCGAATAACTATCGATAGTAAAAACTATCGATAGTGCCCATCACTACTACACACCACATACAATACATTTACTGATTATTGCTACGCAGGGACGGATTTAGAGGCCCAAAGGGTTTTGGTGTCCCTTACAAATTGATTTTAACCGATTCTTGCACTTCAAGGTTTTCAACTGATTCGGGTTCAGCTCAGTATGTTGTGTGCTTTCAAAGTCTAGTCCCTGTTAGCTATCGAACAGTTTTACGAGACATTCAGAAAACGCGCCACAGGCCTGTTTTCTCAATGTCTCGTTAAACTGCCCGATAACTAACAGGGACATAAGCTTATTCAAGCGATAAACTGGCCGATAAATATTTTCGTTTTCTATTACGCCCGTTAAATTACCAAGACAAAACATGTGGAACGCATCTTGAGTTTTGGTTTTGGCTAAACTTTCAACCGAAGACATGTTGTTGTGTGTTTGATTTTGTCGCTTATGCAAGCGGTAAACTGCCCGATAAATTAGAGTTTAACCTTATTACCTGATTGAAAACAAATTTACTGAAAAAGAAACTTATTTGTTCACAAAATAAAAAAAAAAGATATTCAGAGACAAATAGCGGAAAACCTATAACATAATGTAAAATAAAATGCAGTCACTTCAATTCCAACATTCGCTTGATTACAAAAATCGATCCATTCCTTGATTACTAAAATCTTCAAATTTGATATAGATACTTACTGCAATGGTTTGTGATTGTCCGAAATTACTTCCCCGAATTATACGTTTGTCATGCATCAAATTTTTGAAGGGTTCGCTGGGTTGTGTTTCCCTAAAAAATGAACAAAGCCAGGATTAATACTAATAAACTAAATTAATTTAGGGCCGGTTTCTCAATGTCCGTAACGTAACGATAAACGCTAACCGCCACCTATTCCCCCGGTTAAAATTAAAAAAAATAACACGATAAATCCAAACAGATAATACTGGCTGCAGAGATTTGACAGCCAGAAGCGTTTACGTTTGGACATTCAAATGAGAACAATTGAGCTTCTTCTATGAAACTCGATAAGACTATCCAGGAGCAATTTATCTCCACGAGAATGTGTACACTTCGGGCCGAAAATGAACATTTTACTCGTATCTACAAGCAGTTGTTGCAAACCCAAATATGTTCATAAAATCCCTGACTTGTCCGCGTATTCTGTTGGAGATAAATCACTGCAAATTTATCGAATCGGTTTTTTTTTTAATTGTGGGGTATCAAATGAACTACATAATCACTATTTTGATATTTTATTTAGAAATGCACTTTATCGACTTCTTTGCGAAAAATAAATGCGAAAATTCTTGGTTTTTCCACGCATATGCGCAACACACACTGGGCTTCCATGATTGGAGGGCGCGGTTACGTGACTGAGATAATTGGAGGACAAGGCGGTCAAGGCCCGACATCGGGCTGTCGCGCCACGATGATGATGATGCGCAACACAAGCTTCTTTTTGTGTTTAATATTAAGAATAATTAAAGTGGAGTGGGTTTTTGCCAAACTAAGCGGGGTAACTTAGCTCGGCTATCCACTACCACTAAAAACTGTTCAGCATTAGGCCAATCACGCTACTGTCCTCCGGTTTCGTCCACCGATGGATTTTACTCATCAGGTTACCTACCTTACCGCCAAGGAAAAAATCTTTATGTTTTTTCACGAATATGTGTAACACTAACTTTTTTTTTTGTGTTTAATATTAAAAATAATTGAAGTGGAGTGGGTCAATATCAAAGTACGAGTAAGCCGTGATACATTAGCTCGGCTATCCACTACCACCAGAAACTCTTCAACATAGAGTGGGGGTAAAAATTTGAATATCGAGTTATGGTTGACATGTTCGCGTCTGCGCAGTAAAAACACGCACAACACGTATTAACATTTGGCCCAGGGGCCCGAGGAGCGAGGAGCCAAATGCTTCGTAAATGTCAAAATTGTGGCTGAGTGGCCGATGGCGTAACGATATTTACCGAACGTATATCGACCGCGTGCAAATGGGTAGCAGTGCGCATGCGCGAGTTCGTTCGTAAATGACCTGAAGCACAGAGTGGGGATAGTACTATTACCGATCTGTTCAATATATATATATGAGCACAGAGGACAGTAGTGTGATTGGCCTAGCGTTGAACAGTTTTTGGTGGTAGTGGATAGCTAGCGAGCTAAGTTATCACGGCTTAGTTTGGCAATGACGCATTCCACTTTAATGACTGTGTTTTTTTTCCAACTTTGGCGTGTTGTAGTACTACTACTACTATTTCAGCATTTAATAAAACTAAACAGTTTGTATGCAAAAGTGGAAGATAATCCTATAACGAATTTTTAATTATTTTATTTTCAATTATGCGACTAACGTGGGCTGAGATAAAGGTAAAAAATCACCCCATCCATAACTACCGTACCGAAAAAAAATGGTGAAAATTTGAATTTAAGCGTTTTGACTGAGCCTTAATCGATTTCGAGAAAAAACAATTTCCAAAAATAAAACAATAATTTAAAATTTAATTAAAATTTTAATTATTATTTTATCATCAGAAAAAGAAAGCTTAGACCCCGCATATACAGAGCCATCCGTCGCCCGATCAATCGTCCAATATTGTGATTGCCCGACGAATTGCACAGTGTAAGCGCCTATCATTGGCGATTTTTTCGGCAGTTCCATATAATTTTGATCGGCAGGTATTTCGGGGCGTTTCATCGGTCGATCAATCGGGCGACGGATCGCTCCTTCTATGTGGGGTTAAAGAAGGACTCATATGATCACTATAATTAGGCATGCATGCACATACTCAGAAGTAACTGCCTCCCAGCAAAAGCGGCACTGTTAAGTTCGCCACCCACGACAACCATTTTAGTTACGACCCACCATCGAACCACGGCCAAATCAATAGAACAGTGGAATTGATTTTAACGTGATTCGATAGTTTTCTCGCGACAATGTTGCCGTGAGTGTCGACCTTAATGTATGCTCTCTCTCTCACAATTGCCCTAACCCTTTGTGGGCATAGCGCGTCAACTGTTTCATGTGGCCCAATTGACGTTTCGACGGCATAAACTGGCTTCGGAGAATGCAGTTGCCAGCATGCACCTCCTACACATCCATGGCTACGAACGTCGTCGTGGACGGGATTCGAACCCGAAACGCCGGTAGCGAAACATGAGACTGATGCCTCAACACACTGCGCTACCAGTCGCACCACAACATAAATGGCTGTGGCCACTTGCCGGAGTCCTTTTTTTAAGTACAACAGTTTGATGCATAAATTTGTAATTTCGGCGAGTTCCACTGTCATCGGAGCAAAAACCTTTTGGGACGGGGATGGGGGTAGTATGCATTTTCTTTTATAAAATTCAACACACGAGTTTTACTTGTTCCGGCAGCCCTGCTAATATGTAATAATGTGGGACGGGGCACAGCGAACATGTACTATATCACTGACCTTCGTGAAGTTCAGTCGCCTATTAAAGATTTCAACCTTTGATTACATACTCGAATATGCAATCCAACAGAATATTCTATTTGCCTATGTTTTACATTTTCCAAAATTAATTATAATAAGAGCTGGTATTTTCACTATCCGATGGCCAGAATACAAAGGCAGTATGTTGAAATATTCTACGTTCATCGTCATTAAAATATCGTTACATTCTCACACTTTCATCTAGCGTGGAAAACAGCATGAAACGTTCTAGGCGGCTGAATTTAAATTTAAGCAGTCGCCTACGGGGTATGAGGAGTTCAGAGTCCTAACCCATTCCAGAATCCGTGTGGGCTCCAAGGTTCCACCACCTTCGGCTGACGGAATAATTTTCACATTCAACGAAAACCTGAACGGCAAATGGCTATTCTGGCCCTTACGATACGCCACAACGTTCGGTCAGGCAGGATACACGCGGTCTGAACAATTAAAGTATGTGGTTCGTGACGGTGTCTAACACCAGTCGTATTAGCCCTTTATTCCCTTGGCTGTTTCACTATTGATTTGTCATTTTTCTCGCAGTCCGTAGTTGAATGTGGGAATCCAAACCCATTGAATTAACGAGTTTTGCCGCAAATGACACGATAATTCTTATGTTGAATAGGACACCCATGCCACTGGCAAGTAGCCTGGACGGCAAGAGTGGACTCTCTCGCTATACAAACGAAAAGAAAAAAATCTTTTTTCTTTCGAAATAAAAAGCGAAAACAGAAGACCGACTCGCGTGTTTTGTAGACAATCTGCGTTAAACGTTCTGATGTCCTTGACTTATGACTGGTGGTGGTGTATCGTTTGTTATGGTAGGGAGTTTACGAAAGGTCCTGTCGTTCGTAGCATTGCGTCACACAAACCATTTAATGAAAATGCGAATATGACGGCGAAAAAAGTGTAATTTCCACTAAAGCCGATTCCAATCAGTAATATTTAAATATAGACAACTTGCAAATACGATAGTGTGCATAGCAGTAGTCACTTGGCAGTCTGGCTTGAAGGATTTTGTGTGGGGGTGACAGGCTACAATTAGGTGGTAAATTTATGAGTCAAAATATTTACTCTAGGAGCATTAATACTGGATTGCATGTACAGGTGCGAAACTTCAACGTGTAATTATTTATTTATGTTAATAGCAATTATGTATTTTTTGAAGAGTGTCTATGTTATTCCATTTGAAAATTAGAGGGTAAAAATATAGTTTTTCTTAAATACTGCCTAATTATAACAGCAACTTAATAATATCTGCGTAGTATAATTCGTGTAAATACATACATATTACACATTCTTAACTGTCGCGTGATATTTGTACTATTCATTTTATATCCGAAACTCAGTTGAAGCCTGTCCCAAGCCATGGTTGTGAAAGGAGGAGAGAATGATAGCTGTAGCCTCACAGGCTGAGTTAAGATCGCCACCCATGAACGAGCACAACCAAACTTCCATCGAACCATCAATTCCATAGAACGTGTGGAAAACAAATTCCCCCTATTTCCACTGTTGTATGATATTTGATGGTTCGATGGAAGTTTGGTCGTGGTTGTGCTCGTTCATGGGTGCCGACCTTAACACCTTAGCGTCTCAGGTCATTAGGGTGGCATAAATCAGGTAGTTAGACCTGCAGCATAGTTGAGTAAACTCAAGCACGTTATAAACCATCTGAAACAGCTATCACCGAGGCCACCCCTGAATAGGGTTTAGCGATGGGCCGACAACCCATCCTTGTAAAAATTACTCCATGTAACGAAATCTGGAAAAAAAACCTCGGATTGGGCGGTACGACGACCACGCGAACGTTTAACGGATTATTCTTTTGGATCCTAGAATGTACGCTCCCTGAACAAACCAGGGGCCGAGAAGGCCCTCCTACAACAGGTCGAGAAATACAAACTGAGCATCACTGCAGTCCAGGAAACAAATTGGCTTCACAGCGAGATCAACGACAAGAATTCGCACACAATTTTCAAAAGCGATAAATCATCTGGACATAAGGACTTTGGAGTTGCGTTCATCGTGAACAATCACCTCCAACCGCACGTTGCTGACTTCAAACTCATCATTGACAGGTTGTGTGCCATTCGCATTAAGACTCGTTTTTTCAACTTCTGGCTCCTCAATGTGCACGCCTCCACTGAAGTGAAGGAAGAAGCAGTGAAAGACGGTTTTATGACAGCCTGGAAACATTGTTGGAACCACTTCCAATAAACAACGATAAAATACTGCTGGGAGATTTCAATGCCAAAGTTGGGAACGAGAGTTGGCATCGGGAAACCACAGGAGGACACAGTCTCCACAAGGAATGCAATGACAACGGTCAACGACTAATTAACCTCGCGTGCAGTGGGGACTTTTCAAAAGCTCAAAATGCTTTCCGCACCGACGCATTCATTAAGAAATCTGGAAATCTCCGGATAATCGTACCGTCAACCAGATTGACCACGTCCTCATATGCGAAAGATGGGCTTCAAGTGTGATGGATATCCGATCATGCCAAGGAGCGTATTACCGATTCCGACTATCACTTGGTAACTATCGGTGTAGGATCTCTTCAGTGCACCAATCAAGAATCAGCTATCCCAAAATCTTTGCGGTTGACAAACTCTTGGACGATGCCACCACGCCGGCGCAGACATATCCCGCCGCCCTTGAAGAAAAACTGACACCTATGCTGCCCAACATAGGTGTACACGGGTCTTGGGAAGAACTAAAAAGTTCTATCAAGGAGGCCGCAGAGAAGCTCGTGGGCGATTTTTCGGAGCCGGCGCATCCGATACAACTATGAGCGGTACGAACTGTACGATGAGCTGGAAGTTTCGAGAATCGTCAAACTACAACGTCTACAGTGGGTAGGACATACATATACAGCGAATGGACGATGACTGCATGCCTAAGAAAATATTCAATGGACGACGCGTCGACGGAGCAAGGCTGCGGGGAATACCGAGAGCTCGTTGGAAAGACTCAGTACATGAGGACGCTAAACAACTACGATGCGGTCACTTGGCCGAGAAAATTAGAGGACGATGATCCAGTCAGCTAGGGCCCCACATCCGGCTCTTGCGATAATGATGATAAGTTAAAATAGCCATGTTCGACATATTCAAAGAGAAATATCCCGAATCCTCTTTGATTAAAAATAAATGAATAAATTGATAAAGTGATAAGATTATCTGCAACAGTGCGACTAAATGGTCGCTTAAACATACGAAACCATAAAAAAAGAACATTTTGTTACTCACGAATTCGAATATAGAATATACTACCGAGGAAGGTATATGACCGACAGACCGAGACACGAAAAATTAGGTGTCCCACGTGTATAAGAATTATTGGAATTTTACATGCAACGAAAAGTCAAAGTGCTGTGACAAAACTCGCAACTTCTAAAGCTCGCCACACATGAACGCACACAACCACGACCGAACTTTCATCGAACCATCAAATATCATAGAACGGTGGAAATGAGGAGATATTTTTGTATAGAGTTTAGCGTGGTTCGATGCATGCTCGCGACCAAAAGGCTTTTCGTGTGTGTCGACCTTTAGCAAGTGGCCACAGAATTTCTTATTGGACATTAAAGTCTCAGTTACTGAAAAACTCCCACTATACATATGGTAATTTCCCGACAGAGTCGATAACACTGAATTGTTGGGAAGTGTTGACACAATCGTATTGACAACGGCTGGCGTGGTCAATTTAGGTATTTTTGGTACCACACGACATAAGAGAAGGTAATCTGAAAATTTAATCAATAATTATTATTATACTAGCGTGTATTTCATATGGGAATGTAACGATTATTTAGTTTAATATTTCGTTTTGTAAGAAAAAGAAAGCTGCATGCTTTTTTTTAAATGTACTCGTAAAATTAAAGTGGACATTTAAAATGTCAATGTACTTTGAACTTCAATGTCGATCGAAAAATTTGTCTGTGGAGATTATCTTTAACGCTGCAACTCTATCGCTAAAATTCACTAAATAGAGAATAGTGCAGTAGAATTTTTTTTACCTTCATTTTCCCTCTATGGGGACCTACCGTTAAGCCTCGTTTTCCAAGCTGCGGAACTCCGCTGCGTGCTGCGGAACAGACTGCCTCAAAATCATTGTTCTACTATTTTCGGTGATGCAGGATACCTCGGGCCTAGAGAACAAGGCTGAAAGTAGTCCATTCCGCAAGACGTAGCGGAATTCCGCAGCTTGGAAAATGGAGCTTTAAGCCTATTACGACGCTTCGGCGAATTATAATAATTCTACACATTCCCACAAAATTTCAATTATGTAGCTTCAGTCGTTCGTGAGATATTCTATGGACAGGCGGACAGATGGACAGACAGACATTTGACCTATTTTACAAGGTTTTTTTTTTTTAATACAAGCCCTAAAAAATTGTCGCGAATACGATTTTCTTAATTAGAAAAAATGTCAAAAGCTTTCCATTTGCTACTACAATTACTCGTATGTATATCAAATAAAATTATTCTTGAATGGGAACCATAGAACTCATCATCTTCTCTAAGTAGCAAATTTTCTCATTGCTATTAATTGCTCAAAAACACATTAAATACGCATAAAATTCCTACTCGATTGGCTGCATTTAGCAAATTAGGGTCAAGCTAATTGTGTCATTATTCCAATATTTGGATATAAGCAGCATAATTTTGCTTTTGATTACGTTAGATGGTTATCGAAACGTCCTCATGACTATAGTTGATCAGTAAAATAAAAACAATTGTGAGAAGACAACCGCGTCCAGAAAGAATCGATTCTAGCCTTGATATAGAGACCTAAATATGTATATTTTTTGTATCTAATCAGTCTATTTCATACTGCTGTTCGTCGTCCTTCGACGAGCGCAACTTACATTATTTCTCATTGCCCACTGTTCAGTAACAACCGGGTACAGTGGACACAACATATGAATATGCTTTATAGACCAATTGACCGAGTTAAAAACGATCAGTGTGGGAAAAAAACAGTGGGATTCGTGAAAAAGGACATTCCAATTTTACTATGAAATCATGCGATTGTTTGAAACATTCATGCTGAAATGGATTTTTCATACTTGCCATTGTTATGCTAACAATGTGCGAGGATGTGTTTTACTAATTTGTCTTATTCGGTCAATTTCCTAGCTCAGGACATTAGCCTAGTTATTCATCTTATCAATTTGATCCCTTAATTATATCGATTTTCAGTTCAATTTCATGAACAATAAGGGCGATATTAGGTCAAATCGATCCTAGATGATATTATCTGTTATCTAAGTATTATCTAAGTGGAATGGTTGGTAACTTTTCATGTTTTTTAGCTTTATGTAACCTCAGGCATCATTAATCGTTTCGCTACGCTCACAATTTGACACTAATTTTAATCGTTTAGCATATACTTTCCCAGGGTGGGGGGAGACTTTGGGAGCGCCACCATTTATCTCACCGAAAACCGTTAGTTTGGTACTAACCTCGGTTATTTTCAACATTTTTTGCACTCTCATTCACTTCCTGGTTTATTTGGTATCATGTCGGCCCTTATTCGCCTTCTCAAATATATTCGAGTCAAATTTTGTTATCCAAAATGACTCCGCACTTGGTTCGGCTAAACTGGGGTTTACTGTATTTGGCATCATTGTAGTTTCGTAAACACCCTTGGTTTCCCTGCCGGCCTCCAGAAAGTACTTCAGAATAATTTAGTTAACCGCACTGACGCCGCCCTCTTATTCGGTTAATCGGAGTTTTACCGTATGTGGTCGCGAACCAGCTTATTACTTATTCCAGCCTCCCAAATATACTCGTGCGAAATTTGGTGACAATCGCCCCAGTGGGTTAAAAGTTTTTGCACGACGAACATACACACATCATCTTCCTTTTTACGTATTAGAAGATGAGAATGATAGCTATCAGCCCTATGGCGAAGATCAATTATCAGTTGATAGCTGTTACTTGTTAATTAATTTCTTAAATCCGTTCCATTGCGAATTGGTAACAATTTATCAATTTGAAATTGTTAAAACGGTATTATGGACATCAATTTTGTTGATAACCATATAAATTTTCCATCAATCGCACTATCGACGTTGGCGGAGTTATACCTGCATCGAAATCTAAGTATTTTTAACTTAAACTAACTTAACTGTTTTGGAAATATTCGTTGTCAGTGGTGTGCGTATTTCGGATTGAACGACCCCCTACCGGTTTTTTCCAGCAAGATCGTCCGTGTTTAGAAAAACGTGTTGTAATTCTGGATCCCCCACTTTGTTGTTTACAATTTTGTCTTCAAATCCGTGATCAGCGACCCCAAAAAAACAATGATTTTTTTTCTAGCAAAATTGGCCGTACTTTTGAAAGAAAAAGGACTGCCGTTCAGCATCTCCTTTTGTTTTTGTTTTTGCCAATTTCGACTTCAGATTCGCAATCAGCCACCTAAACGAGCCCCTGCCAGTTTTTTTTCCAGCAAGATCGGCCGTAAAGAAAAGCGTTGCCATTCTGGATCCCCCACTTTGTTTTCTGACGATTTGTATACCTACCCAGACCTACCTAGAGCTGGTGACCCAGATATTTTTTCAAATCGTACCTACCAGGCCTAGGTATGGGTGTTGGACCTAGGTTGAAAAGAATAGGTTCTGCTTTGAGCAACCATGACTAGATCCAGTTAACCTAAGCTGCATGTATTTTTTTTAGAAACTTTTGAAGGGCAAATATTCAGGAGCGTGTTACTTTACTAGTGTTACTTTATACTAGTGTAGGATGCCATCGGCCTAAAATGAGGAATGCGACCGAAGATGGTCTTCTGGCTCTACGTATCAGTCATATCATCGGATAAGTCCCATATTAATGCATTGAGTCATAATTTCGACGGCGATCAAAAAAGCGTCTTACAGGACTCTATTGGATAAAGTTCAAAGATTATCTTCTATTACTAGCTACGGAGCGCTCCGTAGCGCTACTACCCTTCCCGCTCGTGATTGCAATCGCTCCTTCCATCCGCTCCGGAGCGGTTACTTCCCCTTGGTAGCAGAAATTTTTTACGCTCTCTGGCCATGTAGCCGCTACATTTGACAATTCGCAGCTGGTATGTGCGTTGTGACGTTTGTGTACATCAAAAGCGCAAATAGAATCCCCGTCTATGTAAGTTCACTGTCTTCTTGTCGTTTTTAATATTTCCTTGTTTCGTGATGTGCCAAAGAAATGTTTTGCAATGGAAAATTGGTGAACGAAAGTTGTGGAGAGGATTTTAACAAGTTAACATAATCACCATTGGCCACGTTTAGACCGTGGAACTAAAAGTCGATTTAACTAAATCATTTTAGTGTTAGCACTTGTTGGTGGAGTGTTTATACCGACCAGGGCCGGCGAAAGGTGTGTTGGATCTATTGGGACCTCAACACACGAAATTTTCCCTGTGTTGAATCCAACAGACGAAATTTTCCCTTCACGTTATTAATAAATCGATTATTGAAATATTTGAAGACTGTTAGAGTAAAATTACTTTTTTTTAAATAAAAAAGTAATAAATCAAACCACTGTTTATATTTTTCCACTATTTAAGAACATTGTGTTGGTAAATGCAGAAACACAAATCACGGTTGTGTTGATAAATCCAATACTAGAGATTTTTTCCTCATGTAATTTAATATTGAAATACTTAGAGTAAGTATTACAGTGAATTTGTTTTCATTTGTAAATAAAAAATAGCCACCGTTTATACTCGTATGCTTTCACTTTTCAAGAACATTTTATTTATAAAAGCAAATCGTTGCTGTGTTGATAAAAATTGGCGCAAATGTCGAGGTCCAGAATTTTAATGAAAATTCCGTGTGTTGGACTGGCCGGCCGACAGCTTTTAGCATGGGCAAATAATTGTTGGGTTGATGAAAATTGGCGGGAAGGAAAAATTCATAATTGCGTAACTACCACGACGTAAAAAAATACCTCTTCTTCTCGAGTCATCCCAGTCAGAAAATCATGATTATTCGACTCCAGAAGATATGTACCGCAAATTGTATTATTAAATTATCGACCACCAAATTTTCATATCACTAAAAAGTCGTTTTCAAACGGAGTCCGCTCAGTTTTTTATATATGTATCATGGGAGCTTTTGCATTCGGGAAATTACTGGATTTAGAGGAAATTTGTGCCTTTTATAAAGGAAATTTCGAAAAAAAAAAGAAATTACAAGATGACTGCTTTGAATATATAGCCATGGAATGAGCTTGTCCTGTATGTCTCCATAGAAACAGTGGCTCCAAAATCTGAGTACTAAGTCGACATGTGGTCGACAGTCAGCTAACTCAGTAGACCGTTTAGTAATTATGAAATTTAAATATTGACAAGAATTGACGTTTGTTTATGCACAATTCGTCAGCGCGGTCAACATTATGTCAATACTGAAACGCCAACTGAGTAGGCTGACTGTCGATAATCTGACAAGAATTGACCTTTATTCATGCACAATTCGACAGAACAGTCAACATATGTCAATATCAAACAACAACCGAGTTCGTCGTTTGAATGTTAATTCAAAACCCCAAAATCCAGCACACGAGTTTTATCTGTTCCGCCGGCCCTGATACCGACCATACGGAGAAGTACTTCTTCTTATTCTTTCTCCGTTGACAGCACAGATAAATTTGATAGATATAAATTTTACGACAGAAAAAGGCTTTTTCTTGCCCGTGATCACGCACTGCTTTCCTGAAATTGCAAACAAAACAAATGCCGAACAAAAAAACGACAACAACGTCAACATTAGCGATGACAGCGACATAGTCCCAATTTTTTTAGTCCAGTTCCGCATCGCAAGTAGAGATAAGTCAAGTCCAAAACTAACTAAATCGATACGTTTATATCGTCGAGAGTTAGATCGATTTAGTTAGATCTCGAAGATAGTCCCGCGGTCTAAACGTAGTGATTGTAGCGGTTCAATCACGAAAGAAATGTTGACAGGTAGCGTCTCCTCAAATGTGTAGTGGAGGGGATGTAGCGTTCCGTAGCGAAAATTGTTCACGTGAATGCAGCCAATAGCGCTTAAGATTTGCTTTTCATTTACATAGTAGAGCATTTGGCGGGTCAGTGATGCGGTGCCCCGTGTCGTCGCGTTATTTTCACTTTATTTCGCCCCAGTCGGATTATGAATTTTCTGATCGGTTGCGCAGAAAATGCACCTAATATTCTTCTAAAGAAAAAACTATATCCAATTTTTTTTTATCACACCCAATATAGTACGCCACTTCGAATAAATGGCTGATCTTTTTATGCAGAATAGAAAAGGATTAAATTGTACTGTTGTTGTGTTGTGGCCACTGGCTACTATATTTAACGACCTTGTTTATGTCGTTCAATTTGAAAATGACCTCGTGTTAGGCAACCACATACATACGAGTATGCATTTATTTTCGCATGTGCTTTCTTGACCAATGAAAAATAGTACCTTGGAAGATTGATTCCCTACTTTCGAATGCTGGCGCAAGTACTTGTTTTCAAATGGAAGGTTTGCATTTATAATTAACGCTGAGCTATCACGAATGTTTTCGCTGATACGCAGCTATTCATTCTGGAAGCAGTCGACAATTTGTAAGCATTTACAATACTCGTAAACGTTAAAGAATAAAAAATGAAGTGGAGTGGAATCCATGTCGTAATTACATAGTTTAGGTATCCACTACTACAAAAATGATCAGCATTAAGCCAACTCTTCCACTGTCCCTGGTTTCGTGCACATGATGGATTGTATTCAGCAGGAGTTGTCTTAGTCACATCGGGGAAGCAGCTCGACCAGACGAGATGGTTGGTATTTCGAGGTAAATTGGCATGCGCCCATGGATACAATGGCTAAACTATAATGTCCCTTATTATTTTTTGTTGGAAATTGCATGAGGAATCATGTGGCACTGCCCGTGTGCGGTCATTACGGGACACCCTATGTAGTGCGCATTGTACGACACAGGTGTGAATTGCTTTCCAATGAAAATATTTCTGATTTTCACGCATTAGCGCATAACTAACTCTTCTAAAACTGAAGTGGAGCCATTCGGCTCAACACCCTCTTATTATACCCATCTTGTAAAGATATCATTTCCATGCAAAGAATGTCCCTTTTTCGGACCAAGGGGCTCAAACTGCCTTCAACATTAATCTAGTGCATTCGCCTCAATACCCCCACTCATATGATACCCATCTTTCCTAGATATCACTTTCTTGCCAAGAATGTCCTTAACCAAAGGAATCAAACTGCCTTCAACAGTAGTAACGTCGATTTTAATTCGTACTGCCTAAAGCGGAAACCGGCTAGAGGCTAGGCTTACAGTGAATTTTCGCTTAAGGCAGTAGGAAAGCTGTTCAATTTGTTTTGCGAAATTTATTGGGCATAGTTACAGGAGCCGTCGACCCTCTAATTATGACAAGAAGTTAAAGTAGAGAGTATTACGTATACTAACTTCCGCGACTTAAGCATCTAATATTTTATATTGTTAACAAATTACCTGCCAATATGATGATTGTGAGCGACGGCACGGACACCTGTCACCGCATTCAGAATATCCTTTTCTACCCTAAACAAGTGTAATTTATCCTTGGAATTACCATGTCGGTTTGTGAAGATTCGCGGTTTGGACGAATAGGCATAGATACGTTTGGAAGGCACTGGCAATTCTTGCGGAGGCTGTAGGAATATGCCTTTTGGAACGGTTGTAATGAACAGTGGTCGTTTACTAAGACTTTCCTGATTGCTGCTCTGTAACAATAACGTTTAACGAAGAGAAATTCCATTAAGTATATGCGGCCGAGAAACATTTTCTTCCTGAAAATTGCATGATTGCAAGTGTGATGGCATTGGTGACACGACCGAAAAACGTACAACGTAATGTTGGTTTTGCGTCAGAGGATATGTTCCGCGAAAATGATCCGCAAAATGAAGCACTTAAACTTTCATACAAATATTAGAACTCACTCCGAAAATAAAACAATCAAGAATATTTGCTCGTGGATAATTTTGACCGGTTTCCAATTTCATCGATTAAATATTATTTTGTGAAAGTGTTACACTCTCGTGAAAAATGTCTCAACGCGCTAAGTAGCGGTAAATTTTTGCAGTAGATCAGTTCGGGAAACGTTGCCGGGGTTTTCAACGCTCGCTGTCCCTGTCCTTACATATCAAGGAAATCATAGAACGTGGGTGGGGACAGTATTGCAAAGGATAGAAAAATTTTAAATAAAATAAAAGAAAAAAATAAAAATGGTCGAGAATGAGACAAACAGTGTCAGCCGGTCCAGGCGTCCTGACTCGAGCTCGTGGGTACCGTCTTTTTGAACCCTCGGCGACCGATCAAAAATATACTTCAAGCGTCAGAAACGAACACTCTCAATAAAGCCAGTCACCTTGACTTCACCAAAATGACGGGCAATAGTGACACTGGGGAGTATGTGCAATCCGCAATGTCATTCTGTGGATCGAGTGCGAGTTAGATAGCAGTTTTATTTTGAGAATTTCGTTCCTATTATCCGTAATAATATTACACTTAACAAAACTTTCTAATACAGAGTTCTAAATCAACAAAAATTGAAGCCCGCTTGTTTAGCATTTTATTGGTCGTTGAGCTAAAGCATCTGGATATGTAAACCGTTCGTTAGAGGAAGGTATTCATATAAAAAGTCAGACCAGAAGTATAGAGAAATCAGAAATCAGTAGACCGTCCAAATTACTTTACACTGTTTACAATACATAATAGTAAATTTTCACCTGTGTTGTAATGATACGGTTCTCGTGCTTGTTCTTCATATAGTAGTGAATTTTCTTCCGAGGAAAACTGACTGGGAGATATTTGCGAGGACTGTACACAATAAGCAACAAAGCAACGCGATTTATTCGCAGCGGATTCGCAAATTTGTTTACTTGGCGTTTTATCGAATTGTGCACACCAACGCGACACGAAATCGTGGCGATTAGGATTATCAGGGAATATTACACCAAAAGTCTTCGCAAATAGCAGGTGAGCTTTCGGTAGAATCTCAAAAAAAGCAACTGTACTAGTTTTTTATTGGTCTTTAGAGAATATTTTATAACCAGTTGCAAGAAAAGAAAGAAAGATCTTTCAAAAATATATGAAAAACCTTATCACCACATTTTTTGTATTTTACAATAAATAGCTTTGGAGACAAGCTCACTTAACAAGGGACCACGATATACATATGTATATTTATATATATATACATATATTTGCCATTGATCGTGGTTCTGAAAGCCTGACCGGTTAAGGAAATGACAGTGAGCAACAGAGATAGCAAAGCATTTTGTATCTTCAAGTGAAAGGGAGACGCATTTGACTAATACATTTACACATTCGATGCACACGACTCATGCCAAAGCATCTATATGCGAATCCCGAGAACAGAATGACAACCAACTAATTTTTGTTACCCCAGCTTCTTAGTAATTGCACTAGAGCGAAAGAGACAGAGAGGTCGGTAGAAGTACAATATTTGTTTAGAAATCACTGGCTGGGGAAAGAAACTAAAAATTTTTTTCGGTCTATTTCCCCTCTAAAGATTCCGTCAGATAAGCGACACTCTCTCTTCAACTTACGGATGTACAATACTTCACATCTCTGTTACTCACTGTAAAATTGTCTGATCCTTTTAAGTTTTCCAAAACGCAGCCATTGTCAACCCTATACCTTTTAAAATCCTACGATAAAAATGATTGAAGTAACCTTTTTTGTAGTCAAAAGTGTTTTGATTCTAGAACGTTTTTACTTTAGGATTGGTAGTTACGGAGAGCCACGTTTTAAACAGTTCCCCTATCCCTGGTCGAGAATTTTTCGGATGATCTAGGCAAAAGTCGCGGTAGTTCGATGTGTAGAACGAGAGGTTTTGTCAAATTTTATTGTGGTAACTTGGAAAATTCTGAATGGGGCGACAATTTTTTTGGCATAGTATCTTCCAGACTACTGGTTGTTGGTATAATGGGTGACACTAAGCGCAGTGAAACAACAAATAAGTGAAAAACATAACCCAAGAACCGTTTAAAATGCAAGTTTAGTCCACAATCACCAATGCGTTAACACTTTGCAACCACTATCCTCATTATACCTATATACTACAACACTGTATACCTACATTTTTTGATGAAGATTTACTCTTGTTGCCCTTTTTCAGCCCTCTCAATTTCGTATCGAGTTCTTTGGTGAAATCATCAATCGGTCGACCGTTACCCTTGACAATCTGCGATTCCACGTAGGCAATTAATTTTGAGTCATTCATTGGATCATCACGTCGTAAGGGTCGAACTATGGCATTCGGTTTAGCGATAACCGGTGCCAAGAAATCGTGGTTGATAACTTGAAAGGCTTGCGTTGGACTCACCACCGTCGTAAGTTGACCGTTCGAAAGCAAAAAATCGACATTAGATATGTCGTGTGTATTGGGCAAAGTTATTTTGACCGGAGCCTTATCGACGCTCGTGGTTAGCACTACTTCAACGGGTTGCGATTCGGCTACTGATGTAGACATTTTTTCGCCACCCTATTCCTGAAG
The DNA here is from genome assembly GCA_964017055.1 of Chloromyia formosa. Classification (NCBI taxonomy): domain Eukaryota; kingdom Metazoa; phylum Arthropoda; class Insecta; order Diptera; family Stratiomyidae; genus Chloromyia; species Chloromyia formosa. The sequence continues at coordinate 146,254,460 of OZ024814.1, forward strand.
CAATTTTAAAACGACGAACGGCAAATTGTGATGGCCTTAAGTGGGCACAGGTCAGCAGGTGAAAACTTGAAAAATTACTTTAATGTCGTATCGTTATAAGTCCTTCACATACTTTCTCGGTTTTCATCATAAGACCGTGGCGGTAGTGTTGAATTGCATTACATTGCATAGCGAATGTGTTTTTTTTTTCTTCAATATCCTTATCGTGCACGAAAATCTGTAAGGGGTGGGAGTGGGCTATACGGACATCTAATGGCGTTTTGTGCTGAAAGCACCCTTTTATGACGGAGTCCACTGAAGGGCACTATGTCAAATGATTTAAAATTTGATGAGGTTATGGGAGTGCAAGAGGAGCAGGACTCCAGAGCGTTCACCACAAATCGATATGTTGATTGACGTGAATTTATTGAAATGCCGGTTGGGTCCTATTAATTTAATTTGTTATTTCTTTCTTTAGTTGATTGCTGATTCTGCATTCCGCCAAACACACAACACTTCTTCCATGCACTCAACGTTCACAGAAAAGTCTTTCTATTGATTACTAACAACTGAAACCCTTAACACCTCGGACATTGCCTAGAGCCTTGTAAACGTTTTCTAACTTGACTTAGCCGGACGACAGTTAGGCACGAAATGACCAGAACGAATCATCAATGACGGTAGACACTGGTCAGTAGAAACACCGAAACTCCGTCTGTAAACCGTAGCGGAGAGTGTAGGGAGACTCGGTGGTTTAGTGGACTTGCGTCTTACCACTATTTCACGTAGAGGTCATCCTCGGCTTTTTGGAAAGCCGGTAACCATCCCAGTGAAGTATAGTCGGCGTGGTGTTTGGGTACTTATGTACATATGTTCCCGGTAATTGCTAATTCGTGCTAAACGCAAAAGGAGTGATAGTACACAATTTTCTCAATTTTTGTATAGGCGATAGAACAATAGCCAATATATTGTCGAAAATATTTGGTTCTTCTTCAGGAAGAAGCTAACTTAATTGCAATTATTATCGTGCGATGAATGAATCGATTTTTCATTTGAATATACTCGTACAGCATGTGAACGGAATTTTCCACTTTTCAACTCATCTCATCCGCTTTTTGAGGTAATTACACATATTAACTCAATATTTTTGGAAATTGTAAGTCGAGTCAAGGACCAAGTCAAGTTAGTTGCTGTGTACAATATTGTAATTGTAATTAGAGGGTATTGGTTATTTTGGATTGGGTGGGTCCTCACAGGTATAGAACAATATCAATATTTGGTGATTAAATGAAAGTGAGCGCATGTACTCGTATATATACGAGGTCAGAAAAAATCTTAAAACTATTCTATTGTTTTTATTTGTATAGCTTGGATACGACTAAAGTACATTTATTTAGTCAGACTATTTGTCGGATTGGATATTGCTGCAATAAATCTTTAGATCCATACGATTGGATTGGCTCACTACTATTGTACTTGGGTTAGACTAACTTTTGAGTAACGTCACGTTCAAATCATTAGCGCCAGGTAAAACAAGGCAATATAGTGGGAACTGGATACAAGGGCGCCGCTATAAATTTTCCAAGGGGAAATGCGACAATACGTATTCCAATTTTTATTGTCTATACACTTTGATTATATTTTATATAAAGCGGAGTAAAAAACCAGAAAATCATTGGCAAATTTGATGAGGGAGGGGTGGACAGGAAATTATATTCATTACTTCAGTTCAGCTATAGAAAGGAGTACCATTGGCAGCTTTTCGCCATTTAATTATTTATTTTAAATTTTCCAACTATTTTGAATGAATACCATATCTTCTACTCAATTGCCCGAAGCCCTTGTGGGGCATAGTGCGTCAACTGTTCCATGTGGCCCAGTTGACGTTTCGTTGGCATAAACTAGTTTCGGAGAATGCAGTTTCCAGCATGCACCTCCTGCACATCCATGGCCACGAACGTCGTCGTGGACGGGATTCGAACCCGAAACGCCGGTAGTCAAATATGAGACTGATGTCTCAACACACTGCGCTACTGGTCGCCTCTGCACTTTAGTGACTAGTGAACATAATATTTTTCAGTTTTAATGCTTAAAAATAATTGTAGCCAAAATTGGACAATTTTACTTTCTAACTTACTTTAGGATTAAAACGATCGTACGACTTTGCCTTAACCCCTAGTGGGTCATAGCGCGTCAACCACTCCTGCGCGCCATCTTACTCTGTTCTGGGCAATGGGGCGCAACTCCCTAAACGACTGACACAGCCACAGATCGACACCATGTGATTTTAGAACACCCCCTCCCTTGGTAGGCCTTGGTTGAAAATGGGGTTCCATTTCATGGCATGTAAAGCAATGCAGTTACCATCCTTCTGCAATGTGTGACTTGTCCACGGCCATTTTTGCCTTCGTATCAATTCGTCGATTGGCATCTGACCCGTACGCCGCATTAGGTCTTCATTAGATATTGTTTTAGGCTGTTTTTTTTTTAATTCGACGAAGACATGAGTTAATGAGAACTTACAGCTTTCTGGTAACTCTTCCGGAAACTTTTCATGCACCGCTCTCATACGAAAGCACAGGCAGTACCAGGGAGCGAAACAGTCCCAGTTTGGTCTTGATGCTGAGATAACTGCTCTGCCAGATTTTGATACGACGAGCGATGTCCCGCTTCGTACCACATTTTCGACAACAATTATCCACAGGTAGGCACAGTTGTCCACCTTCTCCAGAGGCGGCTCATTGATATTGATAGCACTATTGTTATATTGCTCAGGCTTTCTTTTTCGCAATGGCGGGCTAAGAACCTTGGTCTTGTTGGTATTAATCTTTAGCGCAACCTTGCTTGTTTCTCTCTCACGATCTAACGCCATTGCGAACAGATCCATGATTTTGTGGGAGAATAGGCATATGTTGTCAACGTAGTCCAGATGTTGTAGATAAGATTTTAAAGTCCATTGAATTCCTCTATCTTGTCTGGATAGGGCTGCATGTAACATATCGCCGATCACTATGTGGAATAGGATCGGTGAGAGGATACACCCCTGCCAAACTCTACTGCGAATCACAAAGTGCCCCGACACCTTACCTTTATGTAAAACGTGACATTTCGCGCCGTTATAGGTTGCCTTAATAATAGCCACAAGCTTCTCAGGGATGCCTCTCCTGTGCAAGACTGCCCATATAGAGACCCGGTTCACACTATCGAAAGCCTTCTCGAAATCGATGAAAAGCAAGTGAAGCGGAGAATCGTACTCATCGCATTGCTCTTTGATGATTCGCAAGGTGCTAATGTGATCTACACAGGAGAATCCGGATCGAAACCTAGCCTGCTCTTCATCAATTGTACTCTCTATGTGGTGCTTTAGTCTTTCCAGGACGATTTTAGCTATGATCTTGGTAACGACAGGAACGGGACGGGTCTAATGTCCCGATGAACATCATCGCTTTTTTTGAGTCATTTATATGTAGTTCACAGAGCCAAAATGTACATACCTTAAAGTAGGAGCAGCAGCGTAATCACTGCTATGGATGTAGTGCTCATGGCACTTTTTGGTGATCCACTCACTCACTCATTCATATGATTAGGCATAGTCATGTACTGTTTCCCTACATCAGTGTACTAGTGATGGGCATAATGACTCTTTTCACTATGCCAGCACATAAGCTCTGACTCTTTCCAATGAGTCGTTCAGAAAGAGTCGTTCAAAAAGAGTCATGCAAAGAGTCTGAAACTTGGTTAATAACATATTCAATAAAAGTCGTAGATGGGCAACCCCAATATTTTTTTCTCTTTTTTGACCCCATATTCGGAGTTGGCGACCCCCCAACGCCCTTTAGTTCGAGCCAGTCCGATCGGACCACTATTTCCCATGAAAGGGGGCTGCCAGTCTGGGATGGGCGACCCCAATTCTTTTTTCTCTTTTTTGACCCTATATTCGGAGTTGGCGACCCCCCAATGCCCTTTAGTTCGAGCCAGCCCGATCGGACCACTATTTCCCATGAAAGGGGGCTGCCTGTCTGGGATGGGCGACCCCAATTTTTTTTTCTCTTTTTTGACCCCAGATTCGGAGTCAGCGACCCCCCAATACCCTTTAGTTCGAGCCAGCCCGATCGGACCACTATTTCCCATGAAAGGGGGCTGCCAGCCTGGGATGGGCGACTCCAGTTTTTTTTTTCTCTTTTTTGACCCCAGATTCGGACTTAGCGACCCCCCAATACCCTTTAGTTCGAGCCAACCCGATCGGGCCACTATTTCCCATGAAAAGGGGGCAGCTAATCTGGGGCGGGCATACAAAATCAACTCGCACAAAAAGATTCGTTCAAAAAGAGCGATACAAAATCGAACCGCACAAAAAGAGTCGTTCAAAAAGAGCGATACAAAATCGAACCGCACAAAAAGATTCGTTCGAAAAGAGTCAATTGACTCTTTTGACTCTTTTTCAACGTGTCGCTCTTTTTGAACGTGTCGCTCTTTTTGAACGAATCTTATTGTGCGGTACGATTTTGTATCGCTCTTTTTGAACGAATTTTACATAGAGAAGGGAGAGGGATAGGGAGGGAGAGGGCTGAGGAGCATCCAAATAGTGGGGATGGATGCTCCTCAGCCCGGATGGGGGATCTTAAGGGGGGTCAAAATGGTGTCAAAAATGCGAAATTCCTTATATTTTAGAAGTTATGGCCACAAAACAGTTTATTTAAAACAAGGGTGTAGTAGTGGTGTAATTGCTTGAAACAGAATGATTTATGGGATAAACTAAATAGTGGTCGTGTGAACGGTCCACAACCCAAGGCAAAAGCAGTTCACTTTCCAGTCCACGCTCGATACAAGCATGAGATCGAAAGCGTGCCACGATGTCATGTATTGGCCCCGTCAGAACGCTGCTTTACACTGTAGCTGTAGTGGAAGTGGAAGCTATGGGTTTTTGTTTGGTTTCATCTAAAGTTGAGCTTGAGATGATGATACGTAAGACGAATACTTTTGTTTTAGAATGTTGGGATTGTTTTCTGTATTTGGAGAAACTTGGCTGTGCGGTGGGACGCGACGTAAGTAAATTATTTTTGATATGTTCTCATTTGCAGTCAGCATGGGTTGTTGCGTATATATTTAGAAGTATACACAATGCGTGCATTACATACTGCATAGAGATGAATATGAATGGATTTAGATGGGATTGCTTTGGTAGTTAATGATGGTGGTTTTGCTTTTAGATAGATACTGGGATGGGATATGAATGAATGAATGTATTGTATTTTAGTACATTATATGTATTGAAAAATGAGTGTGGATTGGTTATGCGTTGGGTAATATTTATGCGATGGGCTAGTTTGGGAATTAATTTTACAGTGAGTCATTCTTAAATTGAACGACTCGAAGGCTATGTCGTTGTGCCGAATCTTTCGCTCATCCTGATGAGTCGTTCAAAAAGAGCGACTCGTTACTGTGTTACACATCACTACAGTGTACCAATGGTCAAATGAATGATGGGAAATAGTTTGCATTCCGATTCAGACTAACACGATTTACCAGGTGACTGAAAACGACTTCTGTCCAAACGGTAGAGTTATTACCAGTATGATTTACCAGCTACGTACACATATGGACTAAAAATATATGCTTCCGGATATGTACATTTGAATTGGTAATTCCAAGCTACTGTACTCCTGCCAACTACAATACAATACAACTAACAATAACAATGTATTTAATTCGAAACCCGGTGGTGTATTCATTCCACAATTCTTCGTTGGGAAAACAACATTTTCAAGGTCCTTCGGCATAACAGCAATATTATCGCGAAAAATAGATTCTTCGCGTTGTGTCCATACTTTGTATTTTCTCCGCTCCGATAATATATCTTGATTGATGGGGATAAACTATGAGAAAGTCAAAAAGAAAATGACATTACTCGAATTTTCCATAGAAGTACAGTAATTATACGTAGGAGTATTTACCATACCGTTCACCACATGCCTAGCTCAGGATTAGGTTTTTTTTCAGCTTTCTATATTTCTGTGCACATAAAACGAAAGTGCTTGGAACGTAGAAAGGATATAGCTGGAATTAATCTATACTCTGAGTATTGGCTTTTTCGCTGGTGATTATTTTTAGCTGTTTTTTTTTTTTATTTCTCACTGGTGATTTTTCATGCTATCAACTGAAGTGACATGGACAACTGTGTACAGTAGAAGTAGGAGAAAGGTGAATAAATTGAATGGATAATTTGACCCTGAATTCTTCGTGTCCCGGGGCTCCGCGATAGTGAAGCAACCGGACGAAGGAAATCGAATTTCTCAGACTGTACTGTATTTAACGGAAAGGGAGAATGGAGTGAGGAATTGCTTGGAAAAAAATCCCAAGTTCAGGGAAACCTTATTATAAATTAGTGGTTGAATGTTAATCAATAGTAGAGCAAGAAAAGTGGCCGGTGTTGTAGAGTTGTCAGCAGATTCGGGTGCAACGTACTCAAAGCGGCGTGCGAGAAACTTGCATTGACCGCGGTTTGGCGACCACTATGTTTCGGTTAATCTGGAATTACTGTTCCCTTGATTCGATTCCTTATTCGTGGACCTTTGTTACACTTACAAACGGCCTATCAAACCATCTTGTTAAACAAATGTCTAGAACTCAGAATATACACTCCCGCTCAACCGAATAGCTTCAATATTTTTCGGATTTTTTCGTATTTTTTCGCATATTTTCTCTTCTTTGTCAGAAACTATTAAGTGTACAAATATTTTTATTGCATACTTTGAACCCTCAATTGTATACACTTAACAGTCCAGAGAAAAGTAACGTCAATTTTCAAACGGTATTTTATAAAATGGATTTGATCGTTTCGTTCGTTCAAATCTCTGCTTTTTTTGGCTTATCAGAATAGGTTGAAGGACAATTAGTTTAGTTTGTGATAGAATCAATTGATGCCAATTTATTTTGATTCTATTATTTAAAGTGTTTAACGCGTTTTATATATAAAATGGTGAACGACTTGGAAAAAGGACAAAAGTCTATCTCAAATCCGGCCTAAAGTAGCGCGAAATCGCTAAGAAGATTAACCGGAGGCAAAATGTAGTAGGCAATTTCATGCGAAAAGGCTTAAACTATTGCCAGAATATGAAAGGAAGCCTTCAATTCGCAACAATAGCAACCAGCAGGAGACATATCATTAGAGCCGCGTCGAGTTCCCATCGTTCTGCATCAAAATCAGAGAAGAAACCGGTGTTAATCGCAAGTCTTTCAACCGTGAAACGGATAATACGTAGTGCTGATTACTTAAAGAGGTTAAAAGTAAAAAAAACACCACTTGTTGATAACCGTAAAGCTCCTCGTTTTTCATTTGCTTGAGAACATATGAGCTGAAACAAGGAGAGGCACACAACCGTATTTTTCGATGAAAAAAAGTTCAACCTGGATGAAACAAGTGTCACAAAGTGTCACAAAAATCCCAATTTCACTGAACAAAATATGTAAATTGCACTTGCACATTGCAAGAACATTAAATACATTAGTAAAAATGCCAAAGGAAAAAATGTTTCCACTTCTCACCCTCTCTCCATCCCCTCTAGTGAGTTAATACAAGTGCTTCACACCATCTAGACTAGACCTCCACGGTCGAGTTTTCAAGTAAAAATCGTACCTTTACGGCTTGTACTAACAGAATTTGTACACTTTCGTGGTCGTTTTGCATACGGATAGCTGCAAAGATGCAAGACCTGATGAGTGCTTCTATCCGTACGAAACCACTAAGCTGGGAGAAATTCAAAATAGAGGAAATTCGAGAATTAAAAGTATTTCTCACGTTGCGGGGCTTGATCCATAGACGACCGTGTTTCGAGTAGCAAAAAATGCCCGGTGCGTTACCGAGCTAATCTAAAGACGCATACTAAGTTGGTGTACAGAATAAAACCAAGGAGCTGCAGCAGCATGAATGCGCCACCGGGTCTATTATAGAAACACCGAAGAAAGCTTGGCACTAAATTGGGTTATGGGGGGCAAAAACTCCTCATCCATAGTCCTCCGCGTGGGCGCCCCCTGGAACGGCAGTGGTCACTGACCATTGCCAACCAACGTCAAGCCGCCAGTGATGGCGGTGCGATGAATTGGTTGAGGTACCCCTGTGGTGTGGGGTGTGAAAAAAATACCACGGCCTTTCCCTTTGAGGGCCTGTCGTTAAAACCGACAATCAAAGGACAGGATGTGTATGCCAGCAACTTGCACTATCCGAAATCTTTATATGCTAACGAAACGTCAACTATGCCTCGGATAAGGACTGACTCAACGGTTACGACTTTTAGCTATCGTACAATGACAAAGATTGGATTCTGGAATGTGCGTACTCTCCTGGACAATGGATCAGAAGGTCCCCAGAATGCACGATTTCTTCAATTAGAGAGTGAATTTCTGAGGTACAAATTAAATATCTAAGGAGTTAGTGAGATAAGATGGTGGAACAGCGGAGAATTCATCTCTCCAGCAGCACTGTAATGTTGTACTCCGGTAAAGCTACCGGTAGTCGTCGTGAGTCAGGTGTGGGGCTCCTTTTAACCAGAGCCGCGCGAAACTGTCTCTTATCCTGGGAACCGGTCTCTGACAGGGTCTTGACCGCCAGATTCCGGACCAAAATGAGGAACATCTCAATAATACAATGTTATGCCCCTACTAAACCCGACAATGTCTTGGAAAAAGACTCCTTCTACGAAGAACTAAACGCCGTTCAGAGCAGAACACCTAAAGGTGACATTATAATGGTTATGGGTGATTTGAATGCGAAAGTTGGCGCTGATAACTATGGGCTCAGACATGTGATGGGGAGACACGGTCTTGGTGATCGTAATGACAACGGTGAAAGATTTGTAGAGTTCTGCAACTTTCACAGTCTCTTCATCGGTGGTACTATGTTTGAGCATAAGGACCACCACAAAATCAGTTGGTCCTCTGTTGATCGGCGCAGAACACAAAATCAGATCGACCATTTTGCCATTAGTAAAAGATTCAAGAGTTGCCTCCTGGACGTGCGAAACAAGAAGGGTGCCGATATTGGGATGGGAAGAGACCATTATCTTATGATCGCTAATGTTCGATTGCGTATTGCAGCCGTGCGCCGCCCCAGCGACGAAAGATCCAGGCCCCGCAAATTCAACACCGCTCGACTAAAAAATCCAGCTGTCTTACAACAATATAATGACCATCTTGCGCAAAAAGCGGCTGAGATAACTAGTCACCCAGATAGTGACATAAATGAAAACTGGGATGCCATAAAAAATGCGTACATTGATAGCGCAAATACCATCCTTGGCCCAAACCCGGATTGCCGGAATAAGCCCTGGATGGACGCTTCATGGCAGCGGATTGTTGAAAGAAAGGAGCTGAAAGTTCATTTGGCTGCAGCATCAGACGACAATCGAAGCAGCATCGAACTCCTTTACCGTCAGAAAGCTCGAGAAGTTCAGCGTAATGTGCAACGCGATAAAAGAGTTTATGCCAATTCTCTTTTAGCGTCAGCAGAAGAAGCCGCTAGAAGTAACAACTTAAACGCCGTATACGGTGTCATAAAGGAGTTTACAGGTGGTCGTAACTCCTGCCAACATCCGGTAAAGGATAGTGATGGAAAGCTACTTATCTTGGAAGAAGATCAAATGAGGCGGTGGAAAGAACACTTCGCCGCGGTCTTGAACCGTGTAACCTCTGGTGAAGTTCCCCCTCATATAGATAATTTAGCTAACCATCAAAATGTGCGTATACGGTCCACTGCCCCGACTAAAGAGGAAATAGTCACTGCAATTATTGCACTAAAACGAGGAAAGGCCGCCGGACTTGACGGCATCCCTGCCGAACTTTATCAAGCAGCGCCAAGCGTAACTGCCGATTTGCTGCACCCACTTGTTGATAAAGCGTGGAATACAGAGACCTTTCCCACTGAGTGGAAGAAAGGTTTGATCATCAAACTTCCAAAGAAGGGTAGCCTCACAGACTGTAATAATTGGAGAGGCATTTGTGTGCTTCCTGCCGTTGCCAAGATAATAGCTAAAATCGTCCTGGAAAGACTAAAGGCCCACTTAGAAAGCACAATTGATGAAGAGCAGGCTGGCTTTCGATCCGGATTCTCCTGTGTCGATCACATTAACACCTTGCGAATCATCATCGAGCAATGCGCTGAATACGATTCTCCGCTTCACTTGCTTTTCATCGATTTCGAAAAGGCTTTCGATAGTGTGAACCGGGATTCTATATGGGCGGCCTTGCGCAGGAGAGGCATCCCTGAGAAGCTTGTGGCTATTATTAAGGCAACCTATGACGGCGCGAAATGTCGCGTTCTGCATAAAGGTAAGGTGTCAGGGGACTTTGAGATTCGCAGTGGAGTTCGGCAGGGGTGCATCCTCTCACCGATCCTATTCCTCATTGTGATCGGCGATGTGTTGCATGCAGCCCTATCCGGACTCGACAGAGGAATTCAATGGACTTTGACATCTTATCTACAACATCTTGACTACGCTGACGACATATGCCTACTCTCCCACAAAATCATGGATCTGTCCGCAATGGCGTTAGATCTCGAGAGGGAGGCAAGCAAGGTTGGGCTAAAGATTAATACCAACAAGACCAAGGTTCTTAGCCCGCCGTTGCGAAAAAGAAATCCGACACCTATTGCCATCAATATTAATGGGCAGCCAGTGGAGAAGGTGGACAACTTCGTCTACCTGGGTAGCATTGTTGCCGAAAATGGCGGTACGGAGCAGGACATCGCTCGTCGTATCAACCAGGCTAAACGCGCATACGGCATGCTGTCCAAAATCTGGCAGAGCAGTTATCTCAGCATCAAGACCAAGCTGGGCCTGTTTCGCTCCCTGGTACTATCAGTGCTTTTGTACGGGAGCAGTACATGGAAAGTTTCCGTAGGAGTTACCAGAAAGCTGCAAGTTTTCGTCAACTCATGTCTTCGTCGAATTTTAAGAATTTTCTGGCCCGAAACAATATCAAATGAAGAGCTAAGTCGGCGTACGGGTCAGATGCCAATCGACGAATTGATACGCAGGCGAAAGTGGCAGTGGATAGGTCACACATTGCGGAAGAGTGATAACTGCATTGCTTTGCATGCCATGGAATGGAACCCCATTTCCAACCAAGGCCGACCAAGAGGGGGTCTTCGAATCACATGGCGTGGATCTGTGGCAAAGGAGTGTCAGGTACTGGGTAAGTCTTTTGGGGAGTTGCGCCCCATTGCCCAGAACAGAGTACGATGGCGCGCAGGAGTAGTTGACGCGCTATGCCCCGCTAGGGGTTAAGGCAAAGTAGTAGTAGGCTGCGTTCAAAGCTAAACGCATGCAACTAGTCTTACACAGCCTGGTGCGAGTATGTACTATGTACTTATGGCTTAATTTCTATACTGTCGGGCTCAGTATGGTACATGTTATCGACACCGGTGTACTGACAAGGTTCCATAGAAAAAAAACAGAAAAAAAATCAAAACTACATCTGTTTTAGAACAGTCAGTCCCTTATAATTACTTATTGACTAGACTTCAAGGCGTTCTATAGCCAAATTGGAAGATCGCGCTTTCAACCATTTTAACCAGTAAGGTCAATCAAAAAAAAAAAAAGAAAAAAAGCTAAATTATTGAAACTCATCTGTGTGGACTATATTTTAGCAAATAAAAGAACACTGATAGTGAATTCAAATAAGTCATTCTGCAATGATTATATGGTACATTCGTCGCTCAATATTTATACCCTAGACCTTAATTTATTTATTTTATTTTGTTACGACGAAAATCTATAACACCTTAAAGGAGGCTCTGGATGTATAGCAATGTATTTTACACTCCGCGACAAATGCTTAGGTTCAGCCATGTTTTCTCCTAGGAAATTGTAAAATAGAGGATATTTGGTTCTCTATTTTTTTTCTCGAAACTATGGAATATCAGAAATAATGCAGATAGTGTGACAATTGCTTAGGTTCAGGGACAATTTATAACTGGATGACGCATCTGGTACAACCATGAGCTGTATGAACTGTACGAAGAGCTGGAAGTTTCGAGAATCGTCAAACTACAAATTCTATAATACAATGGGAAGGACATATGCAGCGAATGGACGATGATCGCAAGCCTAAGAAAATATTGAATGGACGACGCGTCGACAGGAGCAAGGCTGCGAGGAAGACTGAGAGCTAAGTGGGAAGTCCCAGTAGATCATGATACAGAGCATCTACTCGGCTTCCAAAATTGGAGTACGCGGTCACTTGACCGAGATAACTGGAGGGCGATGATCCAAATTTTGACCAAATGTTTGTAAAAGCATCCAGTTGGTAGGCATTTTGGACTAAATTCATGCATACATCGCATGGAAATTTTATCTTAAGCGTATGGTAACTTTCAATAGAATGGACCTAGCGTCATGAAATTGAATTGGTCAAATATTTTTAGTGTGGGCTAGTTAGCTGATTTTGGGAATGGGCAAGATCTTATCTCCCCTGTAAATGTTTCTTCAACGTAGCTTCATCGGCTAACTTCTGGTCAAACTGAACATATAGGAGACACATTTTTAATGCATATGGGTGTGGCCTATTTGGAGTTTTGGTGTCATCTCTACATCTGCACAGGTCTAGGGTATATACGCTTCATACTCGGGTCTAGTTAAATTTGATAAAGTTTGTTTGTCAACATTCACCGAAATTTCTTTCTTGCCATGATAAGAGATTTCAGTCATCAGTTGAACGCAGTTCTTCGCGTTACTAAGTATCATGTAGTATAATCGCTTCCTACTCGATTTCATAGGCTCGATAGAGGTAGAAATATAACACAGTGGATCATGGAGTGGTTAATGATAGGTGTCGTGTCAGTTATACTGCTAATTTTTGCATTCTTTAAATGGAAATTTTCGTATTGGCAAAGCCGCGGAGTGCCAGTTCTAAATCCGTCCATACCATTTGGAAATTTCAAAAATATCGGAAGTTCCAGACATCTGAATGACTTACTCGGAGACGTCTACTTCACATTTAAGAATCGCTCGCCTCTTGGAGGAATGTATTTCTCCTTTAGTCCTATTGCTGTTCCCACGGATTTGGATCTAATCAGGAATATTCTAATAACGGACTTTGCCTCATTCCACAATCGTTGGTTCTACTCCAACGAAAAAGAAGATCCACTTTCGGCTCACATGTTTGCTCTGCATGGCGATAAGTGGAAGCATATTCGAAGTAAATTGACCCCAACCTTTACGTCCGGCAAGATGAGATTCATGTTCCCAACCGTAGTGGATGTGTCCAAGAGGCTTGTCGACGCAATGTCCGATAAAATAAAGTTTGATGCAGAAGTCGAGGTGAAGGACATTCTCGCCCGATTTACGACCGATGTGATTGGCGAAGTGGCTTTCGGAATAGAGAGCAACACATTGCGAGATGCAAATGCCGAGTTCCGGAAATACGGACGCGTGGCACTGGGAGTACCGCGTCACTCACGGATGGTAATGAACGCCATTAAGCAATTTCCAAATATTGCAGCCAAATTACGATGCCGAATTATTCGTGATGATGTTACAGAGTTCTTTTTTAAAATTGTTTCCGAAACGATTGCCTATCGTGAGAAGAACCATGTCCGACGCAATGATTTTATGGATCTGTTAATTGAAATGAAAAACAGCGATTCAGGTGACGACCGGTTGACTCTCGAACAAATAACAGCGCAAGTGTTTCTGTTTTTCATTGCTGGCTTTGAAACATCATCAACAGCGTTATCCCATACGCTATACGAATTAGCTTTAAATGAGCAGATTCAAACAAAAGCACGCGAAGAAGTTTTTAGCGTATTGGAGAAATATGACGGTGTTTTGACATACGAGGCTTTAAAGGAAATGCAATATATCGATCAAATTATTAGTGGTAAATGTAACATGCAACATTCTGGTTTAAAATTGGCCAAGCGACTTCATGTTTTTTTAAATTATTTTTCAGAAACCCCCAGGCAACTGAAGATTATAAAGTTCCTGATACGAGCCTAACAATTGAAAAGGGCACAACCGTTTTCATCCCTGTCTATAGTATCCATCATGATCCGGAAATTTATCCAAACCCTGACAATTATGATCCCAGTAGATTTGATCCAGACGAAAAGGCCAGGCGACATCCAATGTCGTTTCTGGCTTTTGGCGAAGGACCTCGCAACTGTATTGGATTGCGTTTTGGAAGAATGGAAACCCGCATCGCGCTGATTGAATTAGTAAAAAATTTCAAATTCACTCCAACCGCAAATACCAATATTCCGTTGAAGTTTAACAATGCTTCCAGTTTGCTACAAACGAAACATGACATTTATTTAAATGTGCAGAAAATCTAGATTTGTTGAGTTGAATGCATGTAGATGAGATCCTTTTCATTAAGATGTTTTTTGTTTTATTGAAATATACAATTTCTTTTATCTGAATTTGAAGTAATTTGCGAAACGCAAGACCTGATAACACACTGGAATTGGAAGCGCAACAAGAATCTCATCAGTAAATATACATTTAAGTTGCCACAGCTTGCATATTCTGTAATGAACCACCTGTAACGAACCATATTATGGTCTGGTAGTGCTGCTCCCACCAGCAGATCGAAGCAGCACCTGATGAGTAGTGATCTGTTGGTGGTACGAAACCAGAAACCCATTACACCCGGACCCAGGTGCGACCGTGTGGGCGTCTGATCCGTCCGTCAACCATTCCATCCTTATCGACTATTTTTTTTATTCCCCATTTTTACCTCCCCTGTTTGTGTTGTCTTCCCCAGGCCTATGAATTTTTGTTAATACGTAAAGGACAGGGGCAACGAGCGGCGAAAACCGCCCACATCTCCCAAACTGAGCTACAGCAAGCATAGGGCGCTGCTTAGCTGGTTGAGGAGCCTTTTTCTTCGCCAGATGGCATAGCCCGACCTACACGGTCATATGCTACCTTAGGCTCCGTCCCCACGGGCATCTTCGGATGCCCACCAAACCGTCCGTTACATATTTGGGGCCCCACGTTGGGCGCCAAATATGTAACGGACAGTAGAAGAGTAGATTCGTTTGCCGACTCGCCTAAAACTACAAAAATAATTAGAACTGGAGCTACGGAAACTAAGTACTTGCCCATTATTAGTTTCTGTTCTGACACCTTAGTGTGGGAATTATACATTACATTTAATATAAAATAAATGCACTTTTTAAAAAATCTATTTATCTACTCACTTTGGTTGCTTCATCATCATCTTATTATGGTACAGTGCTTTTGGTACGCTGTAATACGTGTACATTCCCTTGGTAGGTGGGTATATTGTCTGTTTCGTGCGATTCGAGGTGGGTGGAAAATTCGGCTCCAAGAGTCCAGCCGGGTGGTTTTTTCCATCCGGGCTTGGTAACTTTTTGGCATGTGTTGGACATGAAGCTTGGCATGTTGGCATTTTCAGATTGTTTATTTCGCACCAAATGTACTACCGAAAGTTGTCGCCAATTCACTCGCGCTACGTACACATTTGTCGGTTACTATGAGAACACATATTCGAAAATCAATGCTTGGACTTAGTGCTCGTATATTCAAATAATATATTTTGTAGCACTTCTTAATCGAATGCTTATTGTACTATTTTTATATCTGAACTGAGCTATCCATATCTACAAGTATCTATAAACCATCCCAGATCGTTTTGTTTACAATAATTATACGACGATGTCCCTGAAAGATGAACACAACAAACAATCACAGCACGCACGATGTTTACAATCAAAAGGACGAGAAAAGATACACGAGTTTTTATCGAATTGTGCACCAATCGTTTTAGAAATTTCCACAATGATTTGCCTGTGGTGTCTGACAGTTTTACTAATGATCCTTTGATGCAATTGCGGCAACAAGTGATTTTATTGCAGAAAATTGAAATATTTACGAATGAACATGCCCGCGAAATACCACCAGAACTAGTTTATCTTTGGATTTTGTTATTATATGAAAGATGCGTTTCTATGGCGGTGGTGTCTGGGGTATTTAGGCGTTTTCGATTTGTTTGGTTTGGGCCTTCGGTGGGTGTTTTAGTGAGCTTGGGGTTGTTGATGATAGGTGGCGGTAAGGTTGTTTGAGAGTTTCCGCTGTAGCAAATGGTCGTTACAAAGATTTGTTTGAAGAGTTGTTGCGTTTTATTTTTGTGCTGTAATGAAGGGCGATTAGAATTAATTTTTCATTTGAAGATAAAAAAATTCGCCGAAATTATTGTTGAGCAACGCGAGTACATTACTAGCAGCACGTGCTAATTAATTTAATGTGGGAACATTATGAATTTGGCAGTCTATTTTAGGAAAAAGCAGATGAGATAACCTGTCACCTATATAATGACATAAATGTAAACTGGGATGTCATAAAAAATGCGTACATTGACAGCGCAGATACCATCCTTAGCACAAACCCGAATTGTCGAAATAAGCCGTGGATGTCCGACGCTTCATGGAAGTAGATTGTTGAAAGAGGCTGATGGTTCGTTTGGCTACAGCATCAGACGATAATTGAAGCAGTATCGAACTCCTTTACCGTCAGAAAGCTCGAGAAGTTCAGCGTTGTGTGTGACTCGATAAAAGGGTTTATATAAATTCTCTTCTAGCCTCAGCAGAAGAAGCCACAAGAAGTAACAACTTAAACACCATATCAGTGTTATCAAGGAGTTTACAGGTGGTCGTAACTCCTGCCAACACCCGGTGAAGGATAGTGATGAAAAGTTACTTATCGTGGAAGAAGCTCAAATGACACGGTGGAAAGAACACTTTACCACGGTCTTGAACCGTGTAACCTCTAGTGAAACTCCTCCTCATAGGGGTAATCATCAAAATGTGCCTATACGGTCCTTTGACCCCACTAAAGAGGAAATAGTCACTGCAATTATTGCACTAAAACGAGGAAAGGCCGCTGGACTCAACCGTATCTCTGCCGAACTTTATCAAGCAGCGCTAAGCGTAACTGCCGAGTTGCTGCACGCACTTGTTGATAAAGGGTTCAATACAGAGACCTTTCCCACTGAGTGGAAGGAAGGTTTGATAATCGAACTTCAGAAGAAGGGTAGCCTCACAGACTGTAATAATTGGAGACGCATTTGTGTGCTTCCTGCCGTTGCACGATAGTAGCTAAAATGGTCCTGGAAAGACTGAGTACGATTTTCCGCTTCACTTGTTTTTCATCGATTTCGAGAAGGATAGTGTGAGCCGGGATTATGTACGGGTAGTCTTGCGCAGAAGAGAAATCCGAACAGAAAGAGGAATGATTTACTTTTAGGTAAAATATCAAGTTTAAAATGGGTCAAATTGTCCGTTGGTAAAATTGGGGCTGTAATTTATTTGATAGTATGATCTTAAAGTCGAATAATCTATTAATGGCATTTGGTACAGTGCGTACAAAAATATGTGTTACTTTCAAATCATGCATTATCTAGTAGTCCGAAGATATTTGTGTCAAAAATATTAACTATTTATCATTTCTTTCTTTGAGATTTTATTCGTAAAAAAATCAGCAAATATAGACTAAATTCAATATACATTTGTTTTTTTTTTTACTAAAATTAAAATTACAAAAATAAAAGCAAATTTCTAGTCCACAAAATAAGAAAATTACTTACGCAAATTTAAATTTTAGGTACAAGAGTGCAATATTTAAGTAATACGTCAAGAGGATGTAAGTATTATTCAAATTTATGTATTAATTTTCTTCATTATAATATCATAAATATATCTGAAATATTTTAGTTTATCCGCGGTGAAAATGTGTGAGCCTTGCTGTATACCATGCTGTGCACCTTGTCCCAGTCCTCAGCCATCATCCGTTTGTCGGCCACCGTTATGCTGCCCACCACCTCCAAATTGTCCGCCACCTTGTGGTCCACCTAAGGTATAAAGCTTTAACTTTTAACTTTTATAAAAAACGATTTCTACTAACCTTTCGATCTTTCTCTAATTATCTCCAGGCATATTGTTGCGAAAGTCGTGAGCTGCACGCATCCGTTCTTTATATCGATTGCCACTGTATTAAGCGCAATGGTCTGCAGGATGAATGTCCCCGTCGGGAATGTCAAGGTAGACCCTGTTGCCTTACAAAACCCGAACCGCTTTGTGCGCCTTCGTGTTGTGCGAAAATATTGGCTAACATGACCATGGGTAAACCGAGTCGAAAAAGGAGCAATGCAGATCAAGATTGTGAAATTAGTAAAAGCAATGGAGAATCTCAGCGTGTCAATCGAAATAAACATAGAGCTAGAAGTGGATGCGAAGTTGTGGAACTTGATCCGATTCCTTTGCCCCCAGTTTGCTATCCGTGTGGACCTTATGGTGTTACAGGTCCAGTTACTTGTATGCCTTGCAATCCATGTGATCCAATAGTATATTGTCCTCCCAGTGGGCCATCATGTTTTCCGTACGAAAAATGTTCTCCATGTATAACTTCCGCACCATGTCTTCCTTGCGGACCATGTCCTCCATGTATAACTTCCACATGCTATGCTCAATAATAATACGAAGAAGACACAACAATTAAAACCTATGATGTACGAATATTTCCGAGAAGACGATTATCTGGGAAAATATATAATTAAAGGATAAACTTCAATTCTGTATTACGTGCATTTACAATATGGGTGAACAGTTTGTTTCATATATGTATATTGATTTTTTGACTCCTTACAGTGTAAATCCTTAGGTTTTTATGAAGTGTTACGGCAGATTTAGATTCAGGGACATCAGAACGTTTTTTGCGGTGCTAACCAATTTTTATTGGTTGGATTAGCACTTTCTCCATGATTATTTTGAAACTTATAATTGCTTGTATTCTTATTTACACCCTTATTAGGTTATCGGTGTATCCATTCTATAAACAGAAATGAGAGATACCAAACTGTGAAACCAAAGCAGATAACCTTTTCAAAGTAAGGAACTGCATCACTTTGTTATTCACATGTGTTACAAGCAACTGTAATTTTACAGATCTATCAAGCATTATCAGATACTTACACTTACTATACTCTTCACGAATGTGAAACGGTATATTAACTCCGCCAGCAAGTTTGCAACGCAAAGAAGGAAGCATCTCCGACCATATAAACTATATACATATATTCCTGGTCAGTATGACGAGATGAGTTGATTAGGCTTCATCCGTCTGCCCGTCTGTCTGTCTGGTTCTACGCAAACTCATCATCATCTCTGCTTTTAAAAGTTGTGTGCGAATTCTTGACGTTTATCTCGCTGCCAATCCAATTTGTTTCCTGGATTGCAGTGATGTTCAGTTTGTAATTCTCGACCTGTTGAAGAAGAGCCTTTACGGCCCCCAGTTTGTACAGCGAGCGTACATTCCAGGATCCGAAAGAATAAACCTTTAAACATTTGCGTGGTCGTCATTGTTGATCCGACCAATCCGAGCCTTTTGTCCCAGGTTTCTTGACATGGAGTAGTCCCATAATTGATAGGGGCCAAAAAGCAAGTACCAGTAAATATTGATATCTTAAAATTTTTAATTTGTATTTAAAGCTAGCAAAAAAAAATTAACCTGGAATTTTAATTCTTCGATAGCTTAGAAAAGACTGTCTTTAATTGAATTTCGCATCAAAATAAGCACTAAAATAAAAACAAATTACCAATCCTGTGAGCAAACCTAGCGATTGTTATATTTCGTGAGTAGAAAATACAATACGAAGCAAAAATCAAGAGGAAAATAGCAAATCCAATTATCCAATATATCATATCTTGCAAACATAATTTCAAAGCGAAAAAGGCAACTGGCATTAATTGAATTTCGTAGAGTTGATTTTGCTAATAATTTGCTTTACTTACAAACCATGCTAAGTGAATGGGTGGTATGCATAAAGTGAGTCGAGTGGAGTGAAGCTGAGTTGACAGAATTCGACTCAATTTTCACTGTGGAGCGGAAAGTAGTTTTATGCATACAAATTTTTCACTCGATTCACCGAACATAGCAGACTCAGGAATGTCCTCAATAGACTTCACTCTTGAGTATATCCTCATTATTATGCATACCACCCAATGTGTTTGATGCCGCTTTCGTTTTGACGAAAATTTTTTTAGTGTTATGTATGCTAAAATACATAATCTGATGAAGAGTTCACCCTTAGCAATAATACAGTAGTCTAGTCATATAGTATTTATTGCATTTCTAACCAAGCCCACCAAACCCATTGAATCATCAAAGCAAACATTTGCCCCTTTTATGCTTCACCCAATATCAAACCTTGACTTAAATACCTAGTTTTTATTCAATATTAGGCGTTTTTTTAGACTCTGGTTTGTGTAGGATAAGAAGCTGTGAAAAAAGATAGAACCACTGAGGTTAAGTGCCAAAGTGGAGTCGTTTTGTCAGATTAGGAATTAACATATCCACATATCCAGAAAAATATCTGCAATGTGTCGCCCCATAAATTTGGTATCAAATGTCAAACTAAACTACGAAATTTCTAATTCTCCATAATAAATTCACAATTTTATATTTGAAAGCGACATCTGATGGCATATCTACCGTTCTGTTGTAATTGCTTATTTAAAAAATGTCCTACACTTGACGGGAGTAGAAAAACACGCCTATTATTATTGACACATTGGGCAGAGAAGATCGACACATGCTTTTCAATCTGTTTATTCACGAGCTTATATGACAAATTTCAGATACAAGTTGTGTACGCTAAGTTCACTCACTCAGTGTGATACTTGAAAATTTGGATTTAATATTTTGTGTAATTTTTTTTTGCGTTTATTTTTCCTCTTAATAGATACGAACAGATATTGAGCATTAATACACTAGTTCGATCGGTGTACGTTTGCACATGCAATGGACATTTTGTTGGCAATGTGATTAACAAAGTTAGTTCTGTGTACGTTTTTTTACACTCTCAGGTCTTTTTAAACGAAATGTTCAACATCAATTGTAAGGTGGAGGAGGATTTTTTAAGTTGACACGCGATACATGGCACATAGCACCGTGAACGATGATGGTGACAAAAATTTTGGTAGATATGCTAATTGAAAAGCAACCGCGACTTCATTCTATTATTAGTAGCATTAATTTCTAATCAGATTCACTAACAATAATTTTAACGAATTTTGCGAAGTTTCTAGTGTTGTTGTGTTTAGGAGGCGAAGAGACCGAAAGTGGTGAAATTTATTATAAGTCGGTTAACTGAAAATTGTCGAATCGATAGTGCAGAGGAATCATCATCATCATCGTGGCGCGACAGCCCGACGTCGGGCCTTGGCCGCCTGGATCATTGTCCTCCAATTATCTCGGTCACGTGACCGCGTCCTCCAATTTCGGGAGCCCAGCAGCTGCGCGGCGTCCACACCTACTGAGCTCTCCCAACGAGATCTCGGTCGTCCTCGCAGTCTCGCTCCGTCGACTCGTTCTGCATTCATTACTCTCTTAGGCATGCGATCATCGTCCATTCTTTGTACATGCCCTGCCCATTGAAGTCGTTGTAGTTTGACGATTTTCGAGACTTGCAGCTCATCGTACATTTCATACAACTCATGGTTGTACCGGATGCGCCATCCATCTCGATCGCAAACAGCCCCGAAAATTCGCCGTAGAACCTTACGCTCGAAAGTGTCTAGCATGTTTTCGGAGGCTTGAGTTAGGGTCCATGCTTCGCAGCCATAGCATAGAACTGGTCGTATAATGGTTTTGTACACGCGGAGCTTCGTGTTTCTGTGCACATGTTTCGATTTCATTATGGGGAGAACCGAGAAAAAAGTCTTATTAGCTAACTGTATCCGTCGCTTGATTTCTTCAGTTTCGTTGGCGTCCCTTGACAGGTTGCAACCCAGGTAAATGAAGTTGTTCACGAACTCGATGTTGAGGTCCCCCACATTGATGCTTGGTTGTGCAGGTGTCCTTGTCACCGATTGCATCATTATTTTAGTTTTACCCTCGTTAATACGTAATCCAACTTCCTTTGCAGCGGTATCGAGCGTATGCAGAAGTTCTTCTGCGTCAGCCAATCTTCGGGACATGATGTTGATGTCGTCGGCGTACGCTGCTAATTGTGTCGACTTGATGAGTAGCGTCTTGCTGTTGTCCAAATTCATGGCCCGAATAACGTATTCCAGTGCTAGGTTGAAGAGCGTCGGTGCCAGTCCATCGCCCTGTTTCAAACCAGTGCGTGTTTCAAATAGATCAGTAAGTCTATTCTGGATCCTGACTTGTGAGACGGAGTTGGTCATCGTCATCTTTGTCAGTCGCACTAATTTTGCTGGTATACCAAATTGCAGCATGATGTTGTACAGTAATCCACGATCGATACTGTCGTATACCTGCTTGAAGTCGACAAAGATTTGGTATACGTTTACGTTGTATTCCCAGCACCTCTGGAGTATCAGTTTGACTGAGAAGAGCTGATCGGTTGTGGAGCGACCAGGTCTGAAACCGCTTTGATATTCGCCAATGACTCGTTCTGCGTACGGTTTTATTCTATTTTCCAGAATTTTCGTCAAAATTTTATAGGACGTACAAACTAGTGAGATGCCCCTGTAATTCTCACACCGCAGTTTATCTCCCTTTTTATGAATTGGACAGATGATGCTTCTGCGCCAATCGTCTGGGATCTCCTCGTTCTCCTATACTCGCAGGAGTAATTGATGTATGGCATCAACTAGACTCGTTCCACCGAATCTTAGCAGTTCAGCTGGAATCTCGTCAGCGCCCGGCGCTTTATTTCGTTTTAGTGACCGCAACGCGAGATCAACTTCCTCTACTGTCGGGGGTTGAATGGGTGGGCCTAGATCAACAATATCGTCGAGAGCTTCCTGTGTGGGGATGTTAGATGGTCGGTTTAGAAGCTCTTCAAAATAAGAGGCCCATCGCTTGTTAATACCATCGGTGTCGCTGATGATGTTTCCATCCTTGTCCTTACAAAGGCTAGTCCTGGGTTGGTAGCCGTTCTGAATTGTATTTACTAGTTTGTACGCTTGTCTGGTGTTCCTATTAGCTAAGTTTTCGTTTATGTTCAGCAACTGCTCGTCAAAGTATTTACGTTTTTTACGTTTAATTATTCTATTCGATATTCGCCGTAGCTCGTCATATTTTTCTTTTCTGGCTCTGGTTCCTCGTTGAATCCATTGTCTGTAGGCCTCGTTTTTCGCGTCAAGTGAATTTTTGCATTCTTCGTCGAACCAGTCATTTCGCGCTCGCCGGGCTTTATATCCCACGACCTTCTCTGCGACATCCTTGATGGTACCCTTGAGTTCTTCCCAGAACCCATGGACGCCTGTGTTGCTGATGTTGTGTAGCATAGGTGATAGTTTTTCCTCAAGGGCGGTAGTATACGCCACCGCTGTAGCATCACTCAAGAGCTTATCAACCGCAAAGATTTTGGGAGGGCTGATTCTTGACTGGTGCACTGAGGAAAATCTACATCTGTAGGTCGTCTTCACCAAGTGATGATCTGAGTCGCAGTTTGCTCCTCGATAGGAGCGGACATCCATGACACTAGACGCCCATCTCCTGCAAATGAGGACGTGGTCAATTTGGTTGACAGTATGTGCGTCTGGAGACTTCCAGGTCTGCTTGTGAATGCGTCGATGCGGGAAACACGTAGAGCTTACGACTAGATTCCTGCTGCAGGCGAAGTCTATAAGTCGCTGGCCGTTATCGTTACATTCTTCATGGAGGCTGTGGCCTCCAGTGGTCCCCCAATGCCAGCTTTCATTCCCGACTTTCGCGTTGAAGTCTCCCAGCAGCAATTTGACGTCGTTTGTTGGAAGTGAGTCGAAGAGAGTTTCAAGGCGGGCGTAGAACTCGTCTTTTACTGCGTCTTCTTTAACTTCAGTGGGGGCGTGCACATTGATGAGCCAGAGATTGAAGAATCGAGTCTTGATGCGAATCGCACATAGCCGTTCATTTATGGGTTTGAAGTCGGTAATATGCGGTTTGAGGCGATTGTTCACTATAAATGCTACTCCAAACTCCTTGCGGCCCGATGGTTTGCCACTTGTAAAAATTGTGTGCGATTTCTTGTCATTAATCTCGCTGCTAAGCCAATTTGTTTCCTGGACTGCAGTAATGCTCAGTTTGTACTTTTCGACCTGTTGAAGGAGGGCCTTCTCGGCCCCCGGTTTGTTCAGGGAGCGTACATTCCAGGATCCGAAAGAATAATCCTTTATTCGTTTGCGTGGTCGTCGTTGTTGATCCGTCCAATCCGAGGCTTTTGTTCCAGGTTTCTTGACATGGAGTGGTTTTTACAAGGACGAGTTGTCAGCACGTCGCTTAACCCCATTCAGGGGATGGCCTCGGAGATAGCTGCTTCAGATGGTTTAATAAACGTGCTGGAGCCCACACAACTATGTAGCAGGTCCAACTACGCAAGTCATTCCATCCTACTAGACCTGAGACGCTTAGGTGTTCGTCAGCCATTCAGGCTACAGCTATCTGCCTTTTCCAAACTGTTTTATCGCTAAGACATTGGCCGTCAGCGAATTGATACACTGCCGTTACCAGGGGGCGCCCACGCGGAGGACTATGGAAAAGGTCTTTTGCAGAGGAATAGTTAGACGAAAATGGAAAATAAGGAAAGTGTGGTATTGTGGAAAATGGGAAACATCGAAAATGGGAGATACGGAAAATTGAATATATATATATAGTATTGTAATGTTTCCTCTGCTGAGCGAAACTAAAACGAAACCAGGTTTGTTAGATATTCTTGTGCTGAATAATGAAACACTTCGATTGAAAAACACACACACTTTATTTTCAAAGCAAACTACACACGCGTACTAACAGTTAAAACGTCAAACTAGCTCTAACAATAACGACGGCACTACTTTCCGGTTCCATGCGAATACTTTATACCGATCCGAGTGTCACTGATTGTGGAGTCTGACTACTTCTTTCCTTCTCTGTTGACATCTGCCTTTATATAGCTGCTGAACCGATGCCTTCGTCAATTAGCGAAAACTCTAGATTTTTCCAGATGTTCCAGTCTCGGGTTTCCACTACTCAACGAAGGTTCAAGAATCCGCTGTTGCCCAGTAGTCAGCTGATACTTGTTATCGATCATTCGAGATTATGACGAAGCTTAGTACAGTGCGTGTCGTAAGAGATACCCACTCCGTACACGCAACAGTAAATAAACGGGAGTATACTGAAAATGTCGTTTTTCTCGACGGCTGTCATTCGACTGAGTTGCAAATGACCCGAATTGCACTTCCCAAATTGTAAATCTCACTGAAGTGGAATCAGGACACTACAAACATGTCCTTGTATGCACCATAATAACATCTGCACACATAAGAACGTTGCGTTGTATTGCCTAAAGCGGAAATCCACATGAAGATGAATGCAGGATGCATTTTCGATTTAGGCAGTGTGAAAGTATCGAGTTTGCATCATGAGAATATCTGGGTTGGGTACGAAATGTTAATTGTAAAAATACGAGTCAATTTTTTTTCTTCTTGTTCTCAGTGCGAACCTATAGTGTGTTACTATTGTAAAAGCGGAGATCTACTTGAGGGAGAGTCCAGAGAGGATTTTGGCTTTAGTCGAGTATCAACGGATACAGCCCTAAGCTCATTGACAACCTGATCCGGAAGAAGCGAACCCAGAGCGATCGAGCAAGTCTGTCTACACTTGGTTCACAGGTAGACGCTACAAAAGAGCGCAGAGCAGGGATAACTTTCTCACCGATGTTCGGTCGTATCAGGCAGGTGCTGGCAAAGCACCGGATCGATTCAGTAGGAACCAGCAGAATGCACCAGCTTAAAGCACGTCTAGGTAGTGCGAAGGACCACCTGAGAAAAACAGAGAGAAGCGGAATCTACAAGATCAATTGTAAGGACTGTGAGATGGTATACATAGGACAAACCCGACGCCTAATCACTACGAGATTCGAGGAGCACAAGAAAGACGCAGAACTAGGACGAAAGAATCCCATACGACATGTTAAGTCTATGGTTGCGAGGCATTTGGTCGAATCGGGACACTCGATCGTTTTTGACGACGTCGAAATATTACGAGCAGTCCGACAACCCTACAAACTCGACGCAGCGGAAAGTCTCGAGATCAGTAGGATACCGAAAAGACGTTTGTTGAACCACGATAATGGAAATTGCCCATCTAAATTATTAAAGGTCGTTAATCAGGGAAAACCTAATGTAAAGTAAAGGAAATTTCCCAAAATAAAAAATATGAAATGTTAGGTTAGGTAAATTAGATAAAATGTAAAATATTAGGATACAGCCCTAATTAGTGATGTAAGGTCGTGTAAGGATTTATTGCTCTTAATTAGTTTTTTTTTAAAAAAAAAAAAAGTTGTGTAAGGTAGGATCATAATAGTATTAGTATTTAAGGATGTAGTTTAGCCATCGTTGAGTAGTCAGCACCACGAACTGAGGAAGAGAGCAAGTGTCTCTCGAAACAATTGTATTCGAAAAGGAAAAATAAAGATCTCGTTATGGAAACGCGCTGTTTTAATGAAAATAATAGTTGATAGTTCCTCAACCCTAATGCGTACATAGATTTAATAAAAATATAATGCACTAATAATATGTCAGTCCAGTCAAAAATATCGAAAATATTGAAAATTCTGAAAATAACGAAAACCGAAGCGAGAATATCTTATCCTATACCTAGTGACGATACAACCTAGACCTGTGTAGGCCTAAAACTACAAATTTGCAACGGTTATGTTATTATATGGTTTACGCGATATATTATGGGCCGATAATTTAAGATTGATTACCTAGTAAGGAAAGTACCCTGGTTTTCAGCCGATCGATCTCATTTTTATAGCCCTAGACAGCCCTGAATTTACCCTTAAGCAATATAAGCTCGTGTTTAGGGTATCCAAAATTTTAATTTCTAAATTTTTTCTAAAGTTTAGATGGTTGCAAAATGCACATTTTTGGGACTACTTGAGCTGGTAAGCGAGTTTGATCCATTTTAGCCACTTGTATAAAGTGGTAGTGAAAATCTCTCCTATCTTTCTAAAACAATTTGTGCATACCATGCAGATTTAAATTTTAGTAGTCCGGATAGCGTAACGGTTAGCACGTTCGCCTTCTACGCACTGTGCCCCGGTTCGATTCCTACTGAATGCGGTTGTTTTCGATAAAAAAAAGGGGATTTGAGTGGGTAAATAACTCGGTTGAGCGTGTTGCTGATCACACACCTCTGCACAAGACCGTCACGATCTAGAAAATGAGATGATGCTAACTCATTTCGAGGCCATGGACTGTTGCGTCAGTTATTTATTTTATATCGTTTGCAGTTGACTTATTAGGCAAGCCTGACTGTCCGATTTGACATACCTTTTCGTGAAGCACATTCTATGATGGAGGTATGAAAAAAAGAATTATACGCGCAATTGACGGCATTATTTGTATGCATTTTCAATCAACCCCTTCGATAATCGCAAAAAGCACCACCAACGCAATGTGTGCTAATCGTATTTGCGATTTTTGGTTAATTTGCATAAATTATTATCAAACGATATTTTCGTCATTTAAGATTTGTGTACGAAGTATTTGCAGAGATCGAAGCGGTGAGGTGCTTAATGTAGGACATGGAATAATTATGAAAAAAAAACTGTTGGGGTTTCTTATTTTAGAACAAACTTATACAACCTCATCACATGAGAAAGGTGAAGATGAAGAGTGTATGTAGTACGAGTAATGTAATCGCAGTGATCGACAGATGTTTTACGAGTATTTGATATGAATTTATATATAAAGTTGATTTGTCACAGGCGCCATTCAATTTATATTCAGTGGTAATTTATATGAAGTTTATCGTAAATTTTTAAGAAATATAAATGTTTTAAACTGTCTAGAACACTCAATTAGAACTGAACACACTGGGAAAATACACTGCTCCCAATAAAAGCAAAAGATGGTTATTTCGGATTTAAAGTACAGTGAACTTTATTTGACAATGGTTGTTGGTAAAGTGACAGTAATAAGAATTTACGGCACGGGGGATTTGTATTTACTAAAGCGGAAATTCTTTGAGCGTTGTGAACATTCCTATTATTCGCGAAATAGGAATGTTTAAAGAGTTGGGATAATATGAAATTCACGATTTTTTCATTAACCAGAGATTTAATTTTTTAAAGAAAATTAAAATTTAATGCATATGCAAATTTTTCTATAGACACGTGGTTTGTAGTCCAGAGACCTGTATTTCCAGGCGAAGCAACCACACAAGTAATCAAGGGATCGAGTTCTTTATTCCAGTCAGTATCGCCAAAATTGAATTCACATTGAAAATAGTGGCGTCTAATCGACTGAATGAAACACACTTGTAACGTTGCCATCCCCACTTTTGTCTACCTATTCTACCCTTGCCGTGTCCTGCTGTTTTAATAAAAACAGTCCACTACGAAATCAGGATCCTATCTTTTTATCAACGACAACCTATACGTATGACATTCGTATAAAATGTGTGTGAAATTTTTATGACTTTTGTTCGACCAATTCCAAAAAAAGACCCTTCATATGTTGGCATGATTCTTGCTAAAGGATACGAGTAAATCATGTTATCCCGCCACCAATCTAACATGTACACCAACCACTGTGTCCGAACACATCCACTTCCAGGACATTCATGCGATTTTCGGTACATACGTTTATGTTCGTATTCTCTACATAACAGATGTTTTCTAGGATATTGGAATTATTTTTTTCTTATCCTGAGTAGGTAGGAATCAAATCAAAGACACCTGTCTGAATGAGTTTTTTCCTGTTGTCATAAAATTTGTCACTTCTTGTTGGAGAATTTTTTTTTATATCGAAGTGGAAAATCTTAATTACAGATGGTTATCAGATATGCAGTGTTTTACAGAATTGCTACTGTCTTATCAAGGGATGGACCGTTTACACTGTAATTTTCATTCCGGAACTGCTTTCAATTCAATGGAAATTTATTGTTATTACTAGTGGAAAGTAATTTTCACAGGACAATATATTTTAGTGATTTCCTTCTTTTGATGGTTTCCAATTTTCTACGTTTGAGTTGTTGACATATAAAATAGTGTTACCGTAGTTTATTTTCAGGTGCATAGTTTATATACTCGTACATATATACTACTACTTTGCCTTAACCCCTAGCGGGGCATAGCGCGTCAACTACTCCTGCGCGCCATCGTACTCTGTTCTGGGCAATGGGGCGCAACTCCCCAAAAGATTTACCCAGTACCTGACACTCCTTTGCCACAGATCGACGCCATGTGATTCGAGGACCCCCTCTTGGTCGGCCTTGGTTGGAAATGGGGTTCCATTTCATGGCATGCAAAGCAATGCAGTTATCACTCTTCCGCAATGTGTGACCTATCCACTGCCATTTTCGCCTGCGTATCAATTCGTCGATTGGCATCTGACCCGTACGCCGACTTAACTCTTCATTTGATATTGTTTCGGGCCAGAAAATTCTTAAAATTCGACGAAGACATGAGTTGACGAAAACTTGCAGCTTTCTGGTAACTCCTACGGAAACTTTCCATGTACTGCTCCCATACAAAAGCACTGATAGTACCAGGGAGCGAAACAGGCCCAGCTTGGTTTTAATGCTGAGATAACTGCCCTGCCAGATTTTGGACCGCATGCCGTATGCGCGTTTAGCCTGGTTGATACGACGAGCGATGTCCTGCTCCGTACCACCATTTTCGGCAACAATGCTACCCAGGTAGACGAAGTTGTCCACCTTCTCCACAGGCTGCCCATTAATATTGATGGCAATAGGTGTCGGATTTCTTTTTCGCAACGGCGGGCTAAGAACCTTGGTCTTGTTGGTATTAATCTTTAGCCCAACCTTGCTTGCCTCCCTCTCGAGATCTAACGCCATTGCGGACAGATCCATGATTTTGTGGGAGAGTAGGCATATGTCGTCAGCGTAGTCAAGATGTTGTAGATAAGATGTCAAAGTCCATTGAATTCCTCTGTCGAGTCCGGATAGGGCTGCATGCAACACATCGCCGATCACAATGAGGAATAGGATCGGTGAGAGGATGCACCCCTGCCGAACTCCACTGCGAATCTCAAAGTCCCCCGACACCTTACCTTTATGCAGAACGCGACATTTCGCGCCGTCATAGGTTGCCTTAATAATAGCCACAAGCTTCTCAGGGATGCCTCTCCTGCGCAAGGCCGCCCATATAGAATCCCGGTTCACACTATCGAAAGCCTTTTCGAAATCGATGAAAAGCAAGTGAAGCGGAGAATCGTATTCAGCGCATTGCTCGATGATGATTCGCAAGGTGTTAATGTGATCGACACAGGAGAATCCGGATCGAAAGCCAGCCTGCTCTTCATCAATTGTGCTTTCTAAGTGGGCCTTTAGTCTTTCCAGGACGATTTTAGCTATTATCTTGGCAACGGCAGGAAGCACACAAATGCCTCTCCAATTATTACAGTCTGTGAGGCTACCCTTCTTTGGAAGTTTGATGATCAAACCTTCCTTCCACTCAGTGGGAAAGGTCTCTGTATTCCACGCTTTATCAACAAGTGGGTGCAGCAAATCGGCAGTTATGCTTGGCGCTGCTTGATAAAGTTCGGCAGGGATGCCGTCAAGTCCGGCGGCCTTTCCTCGTTTTAGTGCAATAATTGCAGTGACTATTTCCTCTTTAGTCGGGGCAGTGGACCGTATACGCACATTTTGATGGTTAGCTAAATTATCTATATGAGGGGGAACTTCACCAGAGGTTACACGGTTCAAGACCGCGGCGAAGTGTTCTTTCCATCGCCTCATTTGATCTTCTTCCAAGATAAGTAGCTTTCCATCACTATCTTTCACCGGATGTTGACAGGAGTTACGACCACCTGTAAACTCCTTGATGACACCGTATACGGCGTTTAAGTTGTTACTTCTAGCGGCTTCTTCTGCTGACGCTAAAAGAGAATTGGCGTAAACTCTTTTATCGCGTCGCACACTACGCTGAACTTCTCGAGCTTTCTGACGGTAAAGGAGTTCGATGCTGCTTCGATTGTCGTCTGCTGCTGCAGCCAAACGAACTTTCAGCTCCTTTCTTTCAACAATCCGCTGCCATGAAGCGTCGGACATCCAGGGCTTATTCCGGCAATCCGGGTTTGGGCCAAGGATGGTATTTGCGCTATCAATGTACGCATTTTTTATGGCATCCCAGTTTCCGTTTATGTCACTATCTGGGTGACTAGTTATCTCAGCCGCTTTTTGCGCAAGATGGTCATTATATTGTTGTAAGACAGCTGGATTTTTTAGTCGAGCGGTGTTGAATTTGCGGGGCCTGGATCTTTCGTCGCTGGGGCGGCGCACGGCTGCAATACGCAATCGAACATTAGCGATCATAAGATAATGGTCTCTTCCCATCCCAATATCGGCACCCTTCTTGTTTCGCACGTCCAGGAGGCAACTCTTGAATCTTTTACTAATGGCAAAATGGTCGATCTGATTTTGTGTTCTGCGCCGATCAACAGAGGACCAACTGATTTTGTGGTGGTCCTTATGCTCAAACATAGTACCACCGATGAAGAGACTGTGAAAGTTGCAGAACTCTACAAATCTTTCACCGTTGTCATTACGATCACCAAGACCGTGTCTCCCCATCACATGTCTGAGCCCATAGTTATCAGCGCCAACTTTCGCATTCAAATCACCCATAACCATTATAATGTCACCTTTAGGTGTTCTGCTCTGAACGGCGTTTAGTTCTTCGTAGAAGGAGTCTTTTGCCAAGACATTGTCGGGTTCAGTAGGGGCATAACATTGTATTATTGAGATGTTCCTCATTTTGGTCCGGAACCTGGCGGTCAAGACCCTGTCAGAGGCCGGTTCCCAGGATAAGAGACAGTTTCGCGCGGCTCTGGTTAAAAGGAGCCCCACACCTGACTCACGACGACTACCGGTAGCTTTACCGGAGTACAACATTACAGTGCTGCCCGTTGGAGAGATGAATTCTCCGCTGTTCCACCATCTTATCTCACTAACTCCTAAGATATTTAATTTGTACCTCAGAAATTCACTCTCTAATTGAAGAAATCGTGCGTTCTGGGGACCTTCTGATCCATTGTCCAGGAGAGTACGCACATTCCAGATATATTTATATAAGGGTTTATCATCCTCATCGTAGCTCGACAGTCCGACGTCGAACCTGTCTTTTTCCAATTGACTTGGTCAAGTAACCACGTCCTCCAGTTTCGGGAGGCCAGTAAATGTTCCACGTCAGCATCCACTGAGTCTTTGCAACGAGCTCTCGCTCCACTGAGGCGACCTTTCAATATTCGTTGAGCTGTCATCCATTTGTTGAATATGCCCTACTCAATTGCAATAACTCCTTGTGGGGCATAGCGCGTCAACCGTTTCATGTGGTCCAGTTGACGTTTCGTTGACATAAACTAGTTTCAGAGAATGCAGTTGCCAGCCTGGACCTCCTGCTTTCCCATTTAGCCGCCTACCTGTGATAAGTCGAGAGATGTTGTGGCTTATTATTACGCCACGCACCACAGGGGTAAGACAACGCAAACATCCATGGCCACGAACGTCGTCGTGGAAAGGATTCGAACCCGAAACGCCGGTAGTCTGACATGAGATTGATTCCTCTACGCACTGAGCTACCGGTCGCCCCTGTACATGCTCTACATAATGAAGTCTATTGAATTGCAGCTTCATGAATCATGAAATTTTAAGCTCATTTTACAGTTCGTACAGCTCACGATTATTCTGGATGCATAATTCATTTTGGTCACAAACTGCTCCGAATATTCGTCGAATGACCCTCCGTTCAAATGTGCACTTCCATGGTGTTATCATTACTGGTAAAATCAAATTCCCGGTATTGCACGGTGTGATAACGGGACACGAGGGTTGGTATGGCCGTGAAGGCCTGTCGGACACCAAGTGTGAAGGAACCACTCTCCGAGGACCATCTATGACGGGCGCTGGCAGACCAGCTCAGCTGTCGGAAGTAGTGGGGTGGCAAAAACACGGCAGTAACCGGCCTCCTCCATTATCAACCAAAAAAAAAAAGATATCGCACGTCTGCCCGTGATTCAAGAAGAAAACAAAAACGCGAAATAAACTATCAAAAAGAACAAGATACAAAAAGGGAAACCTAACTGTGACGACGAACGTCAAACTTCCGAAAATACGCAAAAAAAAAACACAAAGTCCCGTGCAGGGACACAGGGCTGCCTCAGCCAAACTACAAACCGGCACAGGGCCTAAGATATATAATGGTGAATAATGAAGACAGGCCCTCCTCGAGCGTTGGTCAACTTGTCTTTCCTCACAACAGCTTGGTTACCACGTGTGTTGAGGGAAGAATTGGAGTGCAGTTTCGTCTTCTGCGAGTTCGGCGATTTTGTTCTGTCATCATCATCGTGGCGCGACAGCCCGACGTCGGGCCTTGGCCGCCTGGATCATGGTCCTCCAATTATCTCGGTCACGTGACCGCGTCCTCCAATTTTGGGAGCCCAGCAGCTGCGCGGCGTCCACACCTACTGAGCTCTCCCAACGAGATCTCGGTCGTCCTCGCAGTCTCGCTCCGTCGACTCGTTCTGCATTCATTACTCTCTTAGGCATGCGATCATCGTCCATTCTTTGTACATGCCCTGCCCATTGAAGTCGTTGTAGTTTGACGATTTTCGAGACTTGCAGCTCATCGTACATTTCATACAACTCATGGTTGTACCGGATGCGCCATCCATCTCGATCGCTAACAGCCCCGAAAATTCGCCGTAGAACCTTACGTTCGAAAGTGTCTAGCATGTTTTCGGAGGCTTGAGTTAGGGTCCATGCTTCGCAGCCATAGCATAGCACTGGTCGTATAATGGTTTTTTACACGCGGAGCTTCGTGTTTCTGTGCACATGTTTCGATTTCATTATGGGGAGAACCGAGAAAAAAGTCTTATTAGCTAACTGTATCCGTCGCTTGATTTCTTCAGTTTCGTTGGCGTCCCTTGACAGGTTGCAACCCAGGTAAATGAAGTTGTTCACGAACTCGATGTTGAGGTCCCCCACGTTGATGCTTGGTTGTGCAGGTGTCCTTGTCACCGATTGCATCATTATTTTAGTTTTACCCTCGTTAATACGTAATCCAACTTCCTTTGCAGCGGTATCGAGCGTATGCAGAAGTTCTTCTGCGTCAGCCAATCTTCGGGACATGATGTTGATGTCGTCGGCGTACGCTGCTAATTGTGTCGACTTGATGAGCAGCGTCTTGCTGTTGTCCATATTCATGGCCCGAATAACGTATTCCAGTGCTAGGTTGAAGAGCGTCGGTGCCAGTCCATCGCCCTGTTTCAAACCAGTGCGTGTTTCAAATAGATCAGTAAGTCTATTCTGGATCCTGACTTGTGAGACGGAGTTGGTCATCGTCATCTTTGTCAGTCGCACTAATTTTGCTGGTATACCAAATTGCAGCATGATGTTGTACAGTACTCCACGATCGATACTGTCGTATGCCTGCTTGAAGTCGACAAAGATTTGGTATACGTTTACGTTGTATTCCCAGCACCTCTGGAGTATCAGTTTGACTGAGAAGAGCTGATCGGTTGTGGAGCGACCAGGTCTGAAACCGCTTTGATATTCGCGAATGACTCGTTCTGCGTACGGTTTTATTCTATTTTCCAGAATTTTCGTCAAAATTTTATGGGACGTACAAACTAGTGAGATGCCCCTGCAATTCTCACACCGCAGTTTATCTCCCTTTTTATGAATTGGACAGATGATGCTTCTGCGCCAATCGTCTGGGATCTCCTCGTTCTCCCATACTCGCAGGAGTAATTGATGTATGGCATCAACTAGACTCGTTCCACCGAATCTTAGCAGTTCAGCTGGAATCTCGTCAGCGCCCGGCGCTTTATTTCGTTTTAGTGACCGCAACGCGAGATCAACTTCCTCTACTGTCGGGGGTTGAATGGGTGGGCCTAGATCAACAATATCATCGAGGGCTTCCTGTGTGGGGATGTTAGATGGTCGGTTTAGAAGCTCTTCAAAATAAGAGGCCCATCGTTTGTTAATACCATCGGTGTCGCTGATGATGTTTCCATCCTTGTCCTTACAAAGGCTAGTCCTGGGTTGGTAGCCGTTCTTAATTGTATTTACTAGTTTGTACGCTTGTCTGGTGTTCCTATTAGCTAAGTTTTCGTTTATGTTCAGCAACTGCTCGTCAAAATATTTACGTTTCTTACGTCTAATTATTCTATTCGATATTCGCCGTAGCTCGTCATATTTTTCTCTTCTGGCTCTGGTTCCTCGTTGAATCCATTGTCTGTAGGCCTCGTTTTTCGCGTCAAGTGAATTTTTGCATTCTTCGTCGAACCAGTCATTTCGCGCTCGCCGGGCTTTATATCCCACGACCTTCTCTGCGACATCCTTGATGGTACCCTTGAGTTCTTCCCAGAACCCATGGACGCCTGTGTTGCTGATGTTGTGTAGCATAGGTGATAGTTTTTCCTCAAGGGCGGTAGTATACGCCACCGCTGTAGCATCACTCAAGAGCTTATCAACCGCAAAGAATTTGGGAGGGCTGATTCTTGACTGGTGCACTGAGGAAATTCTACATCTGTAGGTCGTCTTCACCAAGTGATGATCTGAGTCGCAGTTTGCTCCTCGATAGGAGCGGACATCCATGACACTAGACGCCCATCTCCTGCAAATGAG
The DNA here is from genome assembly GCA_964017055.1 of Chloromyia formosa. NCBI lineage: Eukaryota > Metazoa > Arthropoda > Insecta > Diptera > Stratiomyidae > Chloromyia > Chloromyia formosa. The sequence goes on from OZ024814.1 coordinate 146,290,045, forward strand.
GACGTGGTCAATTTGGTTGACGGTATGTGCGTCTGGAGACTTCCAGGTCTGCTTGTGAATGCGTCGATGCGGGAAACACGTAGAGCTTACGACTAGATTTCTGCTGCAGGCGAAGTCTATAAGTCGCTGGCCGTTATCGTTACATTCTTCATGGAGGCTGTGGCCTCCAGTGGTCCCCCGATGCCAGCTTTCATTCCCGACTTTCGCGTTAAAGTCTCCCAGCAGCAATTTGACGTCGTTTGTTGGAAGTGAGTCGAAGAGAGTTTCAAGGCGGGCGTAGAACTCGGCTTTTACTGCGTCTTCTTTAACTTCAGTGGGGGCATGCACATTGATGAGCCAGAGATTGAAGAATCGAGTCTTGATGCGAATCGCACACAGCCGTTCATTCATGGGTTTGAAGTCAGTAATATGCGGTTTGAGGTGATTGTTCACTATAAATGCTACTCCAAACTCCTTGCGGCCCGATGGTTTGCCACTTGTAAAAATTGTGTGCGATTTCTTGTCATTAATCTCGCTGCCAAGCCAATTTGTTTCCTAGACTGCAGTAATGCTCAGTTTGTACTTTTCGACCTGTTGAAGGAGGGCCTTCTCGGCCCCCGGTTTGTTCAGGGAGCGTACATTCCAGGATCCGAAAGAATAATCCTTTATTCGTTTGCGTGGTCGTCGTTGTTGATCCGTCCAATCCGAGGGTTTTGTTCCAGGTTTCTTGACATGGAGTGGTTTTTACAAGGACGAGTTGTCAGCACGTCGCTTAACCCCATTCAGGGGATGGCCTCAGAGATAGCTGCTTCAGATGGTTTAATAAACGTGCTGGAGCCCACACAACTATGTAGCAGGTCCAACTACGCAAGTCATTCCATCCTACTAGACCTGAGACGCTTAGGTGTTCATCAGCCATTCAGGCTACAGCTATCTGCCTTTTCCAAACTGTCTTATCGCTAAGGCATTGGCCGTCAGCGAATTGATACACTGCCGTTACCAGGGGGCGCCCACGCGGAGGACTATGGAAAAGGTCTTTTGCAGAGGAATAGTTAGACGAAAATGGAAAATAAGGAAAGTGTGGTATTGTGGAAAATAGGAAACATCGAAAATGGGAGATACGGAAAATTGAATATATATATATAGTATTGTAATGTTTCCTCTGCTGAGCGAAACTAAAACGAAACCAGGTTTGTTAGATATTCTTGTGCTGAATAATGAAACACTTCGATTGAAAAACACACACACTTTATTTTCAAAACAAACTACACACGCGTACTAACAGTTAAAACGTCAAACTAGCTCTAACAATAACGACGGCACTACTTTCCGGTTCCATGCGATTACTTTATACCGATCCGAGTGTCACTGATTGTCGAGTCTGACTACTTCTTTCCTCTTCTGTTGACATCTGCCTTTATATAGCTGCTGAACCGATGCCTTCGTCAATTAGCGAAGACTCTAGATTTTTCCAGATGTTCCAGTCTCGGGTTTCCACTACTCAACGAAGGTTCAAGAATCCGCTGTTGCCCAGTAGTCAGCTGATACTTGTTATCGATCATTCGAGATTATGACGAAGCTTAGTACAGTGCGTGTCGTAAGAGATACCCACTCCGTACACGCAACAGTAAATAAACGGGAGTATACTGAAAATGTCGTTTTTCTCGACGGCTGTCATTCGACTGAGTTGCAAATGACCCGAATTGCACTTCCCAAATTGTAAATCTCACTGAAGTGGAATCAGGACACTACAAACATGTCCATGTATGGACCATAATAACATCTGAACACATAAGAACGTTGTTGTATTGCCTAAAGCGGAAATGCACATGAAGATGAATGCAGGATGCATTTTCGATTTAGGCAGTGTGAAAGTATCGAGTTTGCATCATGAGAATAGCTGGGTTGGGTACGAAATGTTAATTATAAAAATACGAGTCAATTTTTTTTCTTCTTGTTCTCAGTGCGAACCTATAGTGTATTACTAAAAGCGGAGATCTACTTGAGGGAGAGTCCAGAGAGGATTTCGGCTTTAGGCACTTTAGGCAGTATCACTTCCCGTCGAATCACGGATGAGATTAATTGCTTTGAACAAACATGAACTTTTCAAGATAAATTAATAGTTGATAGTTCCTGAACCCTAATGCGTACATAGATTTAATAAAAATATAATGCACTAATAACATGTCAATCCAGACAAAAATATCGAAAATATTGAAAATTCTGAAAATAACGAAAACCGAAGCGAGAATATCCTATCCTATACCTAGTGACGATACAACCTAGACCTGTGTAGGCCTTAAACTACAAATTTGCAACGGCTACGTTATTATATGGCTTACGCAATATATTTTGGTCCGATAATTTAAGCTTGGTTACCTAGTAAGAAAAGTACCCTGGTTTCCAACCGATCGACCTCATTTTTATAGCCCTAGACAGCCCTGAATCTACCCTTAAGCAATATAAGCTCGTGTTTAGGGTATCCAAAATTTTAATTTCTAAATTTTTTCTAAAGTTTAGGTGGTTGCAAAATGCACATTTTTTTGAACTACTTGAACTGATAAGCGAGTTTGATCCACTTGTATAATGTGGTAGTGGAAATCCCTCCTACCTATCTAAAACAATTTGTGCATACCATGCAGATTTAAATTTTAGTAGTCCGGATAGCGCAACGGTTAGCATGTTCGCCTTCTACGCACTGTGCCCCAGTTCGATTCCTACTGAATGCGGTAGTTTTCGATAAAAAAAGGAGATATATATGGGGTAAATAACTTGGTTGAGCGTGTTGCTGATCACACACCTCTGCACAAGATGAGATGATGCTAACTCATCTCGAGGCCATGGACTGTTGCGTTAGTTATTTATTTTATATCATTTGCAGTTGACTTATTAGGCAAGCCTGACTGTCCGATTTGACATACCTTTTCGTGAAGCACATCCTATGATGGAGGTATGAAAAAAAGAATTATACGCGCAATTGACGGCATTATTTGTATGCATTTTCAATCAACCCCTTCGATAATCGCAAAAAGCACCACCAACGCAATGTGTGCTAATCGTATTTGCGATTTTTGGTTAATTTGCATAAATTATTATCAAACGATATTTTCGTCATTTAAGATTTGTGTACGAAGTATTTGCAGAGATCGAAGCGGTGAGGTGCTTAATGTAGGACATGGAATAATTATGAAAAAAAAACTGTTGGGGTTTCTTATTTTAGAACAAACTTATACAACCTCATCACATGAGAAAGGTGAAGATGAAGAGTGTATGTAGTAATGTAAGCGCAGTGATCGACAGATGTTTTACGAGTATTTGATATGAATTTATATATAAAGTTGATTTGTCACAGGCGCCATTCAATTTATATTCAGTGGTAATTTATATGAAGTTTATCGTAAATTTTTAAGAAATATAAATGTTTTAAACTGTCTAGAACACTCAATTAGAACTGAACACACTGGTAAAATACACTGCTCCCAATAAAAGTAAAAGATGGTTATTTCGGATTTAAAGTACGGTGAACTTTATTTGACAATGGTTGTTGGTAAAGTGACAGTAATAAGAATTTACGGCACGGGGGATTTGTATTTACTAAAGCGGAAATTCTTTGAGTGTTGTGAACATTCCTATTATTCGCGAAATAGGAATGTTTAAAGAGTTGGGATAATATGAAATTCACGATTTTTTCATTAACCAGAGATTTAATTTTTTATAGAAAATTAGAATTTAATGCATGTGCAAATTTTTCTATAGACACGTGGTTTGTAGTCCAGAGACCTGTATTTCCAGGCGAAGCAACCACACAAGTAATCAAGGGATCGAGTTCTTTATTCCAGTCAGTATCGCCAAAATTGAATTCAAGTTGAAAATAGTGGCGTCTAATCGACTGAATGAAACACACTTGTAACGTTGCCATCCCCACTTTTGTCTACCTATTCTACCCTTGCCGTGTCCTGCTGTTTTAATAAAAACAGTCCACAACGAAATCAGGATCCTATCTTTTTATCAACGACAACCTATACGTATGACATTCGTATAAAATGTGTGTGAAATTTTTATGACTTTTGTTCGACCAATTCCAAAAAAAGACCCTTCATATGTTGGCATGATTCTTGCTAAAGGATACGAGTAAATCATGTTATCCCGCCACCAATCTAACATGTACACCAACCACTGTGTCCGAACACATTCACTTCCAGGACATTCATGCGATTTTCGGTACATACGTTTATGTTCGTATTCTCTACATAACAGATGTTTTCTAGGATATTGGAATTATTTTTTTCTTATCCTGAGTAGGTAGGAATCAAATCAAAGACACCTGCCTGAATGAGTTTTTTCCTGTTGTCATAAAATTTGTCACTTCTTGTTGGAGAATTTTTTTTTATATCGAAGTGGAAAATCTTAATTACAGATGGTTATCAGATGTGCAGTGTTTTACAGAATTGCTACTGTCTTATCAAGGGATGGACCGTTTACACTGTAATTTTCATTCCGGAACTGCTTTCAATTCAATGGAAAGTTATTGTTATTACTAGTGGAAAGTAATTTTCACAGGACAATATATTTTAATGATTTCCTTCTTTTGATGGTTTCCAATTTTCTACGTTTGAGTTGTTGACATATAAAATAGTGTTACCGTAGTTTATTTTCAGGTGCATAGTTTATATACTCGTACATATATATTAATAAGGGTTTATCATCCTCATCGTAGCTCGACAGTCCGACGTCGAACCTGTCTTTTTCCAATTGACTTGGTCAAGTAACCACGTTCTCCAGTTTCGGGAGGCCAGTAAATGTTCCACGTCAGCATCCACTGAGTCTTTGCAACGAGCTCTCGCTCCACTGAGGCGACCTTTCAATATTCGTTGAGCTGTCATCCATTTGTTGAACATGCCCTACTCAATTGCAATAACTCCTTGTGGGGCATAGCGCGTCAACCGTTTCATGTGGTCCAGTTGACGTTTCGTTGACATAAACTAGTTTCAGAGAATGCAGTTGCCAGCCTGGACCTCCTGCTTTCCCATTTAGCCGCCTACCTGTGATAAGTCGAGAGATGTTGTGGCTTATTATTACGCCACGCACCACAGGGGGAAGACAACGCAAACATCCATGGCCACGCACGTCGTCGTGGAAAGGATTCGAACCTGAAACGCCGGTAGTCAGACATGAGATTGATTCCTCTACGCACTGAGCTACCGGTCGCCCCTGTACATGCTCTACATAATGAAGTCTATTGAATTGCAGCTTCATGAATCATGAAATTTTAAGCTCATTTTACAGTTCGTACAGCTCACGATTATTCTGGATGCATAATTCATTTTGGTCACAAACTGCTCCGAATATTCGTCGAATGACCCTCCGTTCAAATGTGCACTTCCATGGTGTTATCATTACTGGTAAAATCAAATTCCCGGTATTGCACGGTGTGATAACGGGACACGAGGGTTGGTATGGCCGCGAAGGCCTGTCGGACACCAAGTGTGAAGGAACCACTCTCCGAGGACCATCTGTGACGTGCGCTGGCAGACCAGCTCAGCTGTCGGAAGTAGTGGGGTGGCAAAAACACGGCAGTAACCGGCCTCTTCCATTATCAACTAAAAAAAAAAGATATCGCACGTTTGCCCGTGATTCAAGAAGAAAAAAAACGCGAAATAAACTATCAAAAAGAACAAGATACAAAAAGGGGGGGGGGGGCAAAAACTCCTCTTCCATAGTCCTCCGCGTGGGCGCCCCCTGGAACGGCAGTGGTCACAGACCATTGCCAACCAACGTCAAGCCGCCAGTGATGGCGGTGCGATGATTTGGTTGAGGTACCCCTGTGGTGTGGGGTGTGAAAAAAAAAATACCACGGCCTTTCCCTTTGAGGGCCTGTCGTTAAAACCGACAATCAAAGGACAGGATGTGTATGCCAGCAACTTGCACTATCCGAAATCTTTATATGCTAACGAAACGTCAACGTCAAACCTAACTGTGACGACGAACGTCAAACTTCCGAAAATACGCAAAAAAAAACACAAAGTCCCGTGCAGGGACACAGGGCTGCATCAGCCAAACTACAAACCGGCACAGGGCCTAAGATATATAATGGTGAATAATGAAGACAGGCCCTCCTCGAGCGTTGGTCAACTTGTCTTTCCTCACAACAGCTTGGTTACCATGTGTGTTGAGGGAAGAATTGGAGTGCAGTTTCGTCTTCTGCGAGTTCGGCGATTTTGTTCTGTAACCCATTACAATTGAGTTGGAAGAATGAGAGCGTATCGAAGATGGCAATCGGTGGTGCAGGCGTAAGATTGTTATGTTGAGGAATCCTATTGGAACTGTTAGCAGGAGTCATCGGAGATGGCTGTAAACCTGTCTGAGTGCTCGATGGTGTTATTCCTGCGCTGATTGGTCGTAAAGGATTGATCTGGTTGAGTCTAGAGCAGTATCTTAGGTGGGTAGTAACGTTTGGGTGCAGCACTCTTTTGCATATGCAGCAGATCCACGGATCAGGGTTTCTCTCAATGCCGGCGCGGAAAAGTAGCAGTGACAGCAGTTGCGCCGAGATGTATTGCTCCCAGTGAACATAAAAAACGATACGAGGCATATAACATACTCGTACAATCACACTTTCCTTCTTGCATTGAAAGCGTTTGGCAGCTCTTGGCCGTTGTAAAACGGGTCGCTTCGGTGCGTAGAACTGGCTGCCGCAGGAATGTAGGTATGCGGTGGATTTCTTTCGGTGCTCATGAGGATGGCAACGCTTCAAACAGGAGAAGATAGATTGGAATTTTTGGGAAAAGGTAACTAAGGACCCATTTTATATAACCGGCAAACATTTTATTGGGTTTCCTTCGCTTGAATTAATCCTATCAATGTCTGCCATTCGAAAAATTATCTGCGCATATTGTTTGATGCGTTTTCTGTGTCCTCGATTTGGCAAAAGTTTCCCATCAAATACAATACATAAAGAAAAATAGTGCATTTCCCAAACCACATACTAGTAAATGCAAATACGTCCAGATATCTGTTTCTGTTCTATAACGACACCTGCACTCTATTTCTCTTTCAGTCGGTGTCCATAAAAATGAAACCGGAATATAGAGGGCTACGCCCGCAATCCGAGGGTTTTGTAGCAAGCGCTTATTTTGGTATATAAATATCGGCTCCTTGCTCTTCTTGATATCACTCAGATGGATAGAAAAAACGTAATTAAAATGTCTTACCCACTTACATAATACATGCTAATTCATATTACGTGATTGTAACGAAACTTAGAACATATTATTGCTTAAGGTGTTGGTTATCGTTGGCCATCAGTACTTTTGACCTCGAACGTGTTTAAGGCGTGCAAGTGTGTGCTATCTGTAACTATACAAATAAACTATTATTGACCTATTCTGAGAAGATATACAAATTCCACTATTTTCCATTTTATATGTTTTTCGAAACCCACTTCCTGTAAGTTTTCATAATTCTAAGTATAACGGTCTCAAAATGCAAGCAAGGGGGGGTCAAATTACGAACTAATATTTTCTCCTCCCCCACTGTTCCCCTTTCTGTAAATTTCGAGAAAATGCAAAAAAATGGAATATACTCATCATTACCTTTCTCACGACACCTCATTTGCTTATATCAGTCGATAAAAAAATTTGACCTTAATTTCGCCTCTATGTGGACCCCCCCCCTTCATTCTACCCGGTAAAGTTGGCCAATTAAGACACAGCGCCCCCAACCAATCTTTACCCTTTAAAAAATGATTAATTAAATAACTGCAATTCGCACTACGAAAAACAACATGAAAGTAGTACTCACACCTACGAGGCCGGTTGGTGTATTTTTTGTGTGGATTGTGTCAAAATGCCGAACTTTAAATGAATGTACTATTATTAAATATTATGTGATTATAATGAAACTTAAAAATATTATTGCCTATGATGTTGGTTATCATTGGCCATCAATATTTTTGACCTCGGCTACGCATAAGGGGTGCAGGGTTGTGCTAACTGAAACTATAGAAATGTACTATTATTAACCTTTTCTGATGAAATTTCAAAATTCTAGAAATCTACGTTTTCTACACTAGTAAAATGGCGCTTTTCTGTAAATTTTCATATTTCTAAGTATAACGGTCTCGAAATGCAAGGGGGGGGGGACAAACTTGGATGACATATTTTCCCCTCTCCCTCTTTTCCCGTTTCTTCAAATTTGAAAAAAATTTCAAAAATGGAATGTACTCGACGGTACCTTTCTTATGATACCCCACTTGCTTGTACCAAACGAAAAAAAAATTTCGAACTTCATTTCCCCTCTATGGGGACCTCCCCTTAAAGTTGACCTATTACGACGATTCGCTTTCTCCGGCGAATTATAGTAATTCTACACATTCCTACAAAATTTCATGTATGTAGCTTCAGCCGTTCTCTAGATATTCCATGGACAGACGGACAGACGGACAGACGGACAGACGGACAGACGGACAGACAGACATTTGACCGATTTCATAAGGGTTTTGTTTTACTACAAAACCCTAAAAACCAATTACTGTGCTTATAATATCTTAACTATAGTACAAAAAAAAGAAGTCCAAAGTGTCGAATCATCCCACTTACGTCATCTCTCAATGAAACATAAACATCAACATATCAATTAGTACAAATCATCCTGAAACATGTAACCCTTATCACTTTCTAAACGTACTTAACAAGCAATTTTCTTTTCACCGACGAAATATAAAAAAGAACAAACCTTCATTGCAACGTTCGTAACCGGCGCTTCCCAAAATTGTCCAAAGTCATGCAACAATAATCGTAAGTGCCAAGTAGGACAACCACAACAATGTATACAGATACACATCCTTCGGATTGTTCTGCCTTTCCATCGCTTCAAACTCTTGCTAAATGATGGGCTCAATGCTGCGAAGATCAGGTAACGATCATCATCATTTCTCATGATCCTCACTTACTAAGAAATTGACCAATCCATTAATTTCTTTGTTGGTATCATCATCATTTTGTCTTAGGACCCAAGGTGGTTGGGATCAATCACTTAAATTGAAGGTCCTTATGGGTTTTCGGGATAGGTAAACACAGGCATGATCTATGATCATGCTTATTTGCGGATAAATGATCTACGATCCTGAAAGGTCCTTTTTAATTTTTTTTTGTTTCTTCGTATGTGTTGTGGGATTGATCTTGTTAGTGTCGAAGAGGACACGTATAGTGGTTAACATGTAAGTTGCGTGCAACAATGCATTTTTGCTACTTCGCAGGAACGAGGCGATCGTACTGATGATGATCGTGATTAAATCTTTTCTCTGGAAATTTGCCGTGGATGGTAGGATTTTTTCGGAAAGATAAGAAATTGACACGAACGATAATTTTTTTACGATGATCATGTAATCTTGCACTTGAAAAATTGACGTTTTGTAGGCGAAAAGTTATTGCTGGTCAATTAGATTAGGGATCGATGATAAACCTAAGTGAGAAATAGTCTAAAGAAAGACTGAGGGACTATTAAGTATTTGGATATGTTTGACGTTTTGGTTTAAAGACGGACGACTGTAATAACTAAGAAGCTTTTAAATTAAAATTTCTCCTACAACCCCTAAAAATAGAATAAAACTATGTAATGTCAATTTTAAAAAGTATCAAATATAAAATATGTGTACGAGTAATTGTATTTCTCGTCTGCCCAGATATTGCATATCACTAAAATTTCTGCAATAGAATGTTGCAGATATCCATTGTTTGAAATACCACAAGATCCTTTTTCTTCTCTCCCCATTGTGCCCGTATTTTTTTGAATGTTTCGCGGTTATTGGCTTACGTTTTCAATGCTGTTCGTTTTATACTACATATTTTCATATAATCAACTCATTCTTGCGGAATATCTGGATAATCTTGCACTGACTAATGGTCGGATACTATACATATATTGACTGCACGCAAAAACAAAACTGCACTCGTGGCTGGCATCATTCCTTTCGGGTTTTTGGCAAGCCCCTTCGCCATGCCTTTACCAATACATTCCGACCACTTTACTTCGTTAATTATTCGTTTAGTGGCACTCGTAACAAATTGTTGGCATGAAATTTATCCAGGAACCCGTGCGATTTTTGTTCGTATTTTGGTTTGAGGATGGTTTATTGATGAAAAAAGGAAATTGGGCGAGCTCCTGGAGTTTGAAATTGTTGAATTCCATAGATATTTTGGTGTTGGGGGATTCGATATTGTTTTGTTGTATTTTTATGTTATCTTTATGCTTTTCTAGCGAATGTATGGAATATGTCAGAAGAAACTATTTCTGTTTATTTATGTTTTATTTATATTTTATATTTTCATGTAAAAATGGAATTATGTTATTATGTTAAATTAAACTGGAAGCGAAGTACAGCAGATATCCGATAGCAGTGACGAATGGTTGCCAGTATCGAAGGCTTTCGAGTCAAGTTCCACCAGAATCATTCATGTCATCGAACGGGATTGGTTAAGGCTATTATAGGTTTGTGACGAAATGGCATCCAATGCCGTCGTGGTGCTGTGTATACGTCTGAAGCCGTGTTGATGGTCAGCTAATTCTAAATCGATGGTAAGTTTACCAGACATGAGTTGACGAAAACTTGCAGCTTTCTGGTAACTCCTACGGAAACTTTCCATGTACTGCTCCCATACAAAAGCACTGATAGTACCAGGGAGCGAAACAGGCCCAGCTTGGTCTTGATGCTGAGATAACTGCTCTGCCAGATTTTGGACAGCATGCCGTATGCGCGTTTAGCCTGGTTGATACGACGAGCGATGTCCTGCTCCGTACCACCATTTTCGGCAACAATGCTACCCAGGTAGACGAAGTTGTCTACCTTCTCCACAGGCTGCCCATTAATATTGATGGCAATAGGTGTCGGATTTCTTTTTCGCAACGGCGGGCTAAGCACCTTGGTCTTGTTGGTATTAATCTTTAGCCCAACCTTGCTTGCCTCCCTCTCGAGATCTAACGCCATTGCGGACAGATCCATGATTTTGTGGGAGAGTAGGCATATGTCGTCAGCGTAGTCAAGATGTTGTAGATAAGATGTCAAAGTCCATTGAATTCCTCTGTCGAGTCCGGATAGGGCTGCATGTAACACATCGCCGATCACAATGAGGAATAGGATCGGTGAGAGGATGCACCCCTGCCGAACTCCACTGCGAATCTCAAAGTCCCCCGACACCTTACCTTTATGCAGAACGCGACATTTCGCGCCGTCATAGGTTGCCTTAATAATAGCCACAAGCTTCTCAGGGATGCCTCTCCTGCGCAAGGCCGCCCATATAGAATCCCGGTTCACACTATCGAAAGCCTTTTCGAAATCGATGAAAAGCAAGTGAAGCGGAGAATCGTATTCAGCGCATTGCTCGATGATGATTCGCAAGGTGTTAATGTGATCGACACAGGAGAATCCGGATCGAAAGCCAGCCTGCTCTTCATCAATTGTGCTTTCTAAGTGGGCCTTTAGTCTTTCCAGGACGATTTTAGCTATTATCTTGGCAACGGCAGGAAGCACACAAATGCCTCTCCAATTATTACAGTCTGTGAGGCTACCCTTCTTTGGAAGTTTGATGATCAAACCTTCCTTCCACTCAGTGGGAAAGGTCTCTGTATTCCACGCTTTATCAACAAGTGGGTGCAGCAAATCGGCAGTTACGCTTGGCACTGCTTGATAAAGTTCGGCAGGGATGCCGTCAAGTCCGGCGGCCTTTCCTCGTTTTAGCGCAATAATTGCAGTGACTATTTCCTCTTTAGTCGGGGCAGTGGACCGTATACGCACATTTTGATGGTTAGCTAAATTATCTATATGAGGGGGAACTTCACCAGAGGTTACACGGTTCAAGACCGCGGCGAAGTGTTCTTTCCACCGCCTCATTTGATCTTCTTCCAAGATAAGTAGCTTTCCATCACTATCTTTCACCGGATGTTGGCAGGAGTTACGACCACCTGTAAACTCCTTGATGACACCGTATACGGCGTTTAAGTTGTTACTTCTAGCGGCTTCTTCTGCTGACGCTAAAAGAGAATTGGCATAAACTCTTTTATCGCGTCGCACACTACGCTGAACTTCTCGAGCTTTCTGACGGTAAAGGAGTTCGATGCTGCTTCGATTGTCGTCTGATGCTGCAGCCAAACGAACTTTCAGCTCCTTTCTTTCAACAATCCGCTGCCATGAAGCGTCGGACATCCAGGGATTATTCCGGCAATCCGGGTTTGGGCCAAGGATGGTATTTGCGCTATCAATGTACGCATTTTTTATGGCATCCCAGTTTTCGTTTATGTCACTATCTGGGTGACTAGTTATCTCAGCCGCTTTTTGCGCAAGATGGTCATTATATTGTTGTAAGACAGCTGGATTTTTTAGTCGAGCGGTGTTGAATTTGCGGGGCCTGGATCTTTCGTCGCTGGGGCGGCGCACGGCTGCAATACGCAATCGAACATTAGCGATCATAAGATAATGGTCTCTTCCCATCCCAATATCGGCACCCTTCTTGTTTCGCACGTCCAGGAGGCATCTCTTGAATCTTTTACTAATGGCAAAATGGTCGATCTGATTTTGTGTTCTGCGCCGATCAACAGAGGACCAACTGATTTTGTGGTGGTCCTTATGCCCAAACATAGTACCACCGATGAAGAGACTGTGAAAGTTGCAGAACTCTACAAATCTTTCACCATTGTCATTACGATCACCAAGACCGTGTCTCCCCATCACATGTCTGAGCCCATAGTTATCAGCGCCAACTTTCGCATTCAAATCACCCATAACCATTATAATGTCACCTTTAGGTGTTCTGCTCTGAACGGCGTTTAGTTCTTCGTAGAAGGAGTCTTTTGCCAAGACATTGTCGGGTTCAGTAGGGGCATAACATTGTATTATTGAGATGTTCCTCATTTTGGTCCGGAACCTGGCGGTCAAGACCCTGTCAGAGACCGGTTCCCAGGATAAGAGACAGTTTCGCGCGGCTCTGGTTAAAAGGAGCCCCACACCTGACTCACGACGACTACCGGTAGCTTTACCGGAATACAACATTACAGTGCTGCCCGTTGGAGACATGAATTCTCCGCTGTTCCACCATCTTATCTCACTAACTCCTAAGATATTTAATTTGTACCTCAGAAATTCACTCTCTAATTGAAGAAATCGTGCGTTTTGGGGACCTTCTGATCCATTGTCCAGGAGAGTACGCACATTCCAGAATCCAATCTTTGTCATTGTACGATAGCTAAAAGTCGTAACCGTTGAGTCAGTCCTTATCCGAGGCATAGTTGACGTTTCGTTAGCATATAAAGATTTCGGATAGTGCAAGTTGCTGGCATACACATCCTGTCCTTTGATTGTCGGTTTTAACGACAGGCCCTCAAAGGGAAAGGCCGTGGTATTTTTTTCACACCCCACACCACAGGGGTACCTCAACCAAATCATCGCACCGCCATCTCTGGCGGCTTGACGTTGGTTGGCAATGGTCAGTGACCACTGCCGTTTCAGGGGGCGCCCACGCGGAGGACTATGGAAGAGGAGTTTTTGCCCCCTAAAGTAGGGTGATAGGTCGATATGATTCGTTTTGGGTAGCTTTTTTCCCGGGTTTCAGCATAGGGGCTACCCTTCCTCTCTTCCACACTCTCGGAATTACTGACGTCACGAATGATAAATTAAGAGTGAACGTTAGATACTCCTATGCCGGCATGTGAAGGTTTTTGGGCATGATCATGGATACTCCATCGGGACCTAATGCTTTAGAGTTTTTACCCTTCCGGATGACAGCTGTTACTTCGTCAGAAGAGAATTGGTACGATTTGGGTGATGATTTCATTGCGGATTTTTCTACGAATTTCACGCTTAGATTTGTCGGCTGGCGGGTGTTCGACAAATTGACTATTAGAGAGACAAGCGCATTATCTAGGGTCACTAAACATGTTGCTGCCAAATTGAATAGCAACATTCCCCCGGTGGTTAGTGGGATTAGCGAAGGCCTTGACAGTCGCCTAAAGTCTACTAGATTTTAAGTTACAGCTGATAAGTTGATTATTCCGTTTGACCCTTCTGTGTTCGGTGACTTGACTACTGTAATGGACAGTTTGCTGGGCATCCGAAGATGCCCATGGGGACGGAGCCTAAGGTAGCATAATAACCGTGAAGGTCGGGCCGTGCCATCCGGCGAAAAGAAAAGGCCCCTCAATGAGTTAAGCAGCGGCTCAGTTCAGAAGAAGTGGGCGGGGTTTTCGCCGCACGTTGCCCTTGTCTGTTATGTATTAATAAACATTCATAGACCTGGGGAAGACAACACAAACAGGGGAAGCAAAAGTGGAGAATAATAAAAAAAATAGGGTGATATGGAGGGAATGGTTGCCGGACGGCGTAAATTCCCTTGCGCTCGCATCGGGTTCGGGTGTAATAGGACCCTTGGCCTCTGGTTTCCTACCACCAGCAGATCACTACTCATCAGGTGCTGCGTTCGATCTGCCGGTGGAAGCAACACTACCTGGATATGGTACATTACAGGTGGTTCATTACACTATATTTCGGGGTTGAGCTCCTTAATTCTAGGATTATCTGGGTTGGTACTGAGAATTCTGTTCATTTCGTCCATTATTACAGCTGCTGTTGGAAAATTGGGTCGAGCTTCACGGATTCGACCTGCCGGTATGTACAATATGTGGTTGCTGCTTTCACCACGATTCGTCGATTCTTTTCAGCCATACGAACATTGGATGCATTTGTAGGGCAACTAAAGCTGCGTTTGTGTAGTTCCGAAAGCTGACACAGTCAGTTTTATTGTGGTTGGTGAAGAATCGATGGTCTGATTCCTGAACGTTTGTTGGACGATCGAGTTTGATTAAGATCGGGAGGTGGTCGGGTGAAAGCATCAGAACGGATTCCCATTGAGCTGCATTAATAGAGCAGGTATTTGAAAGATCTCTGGAGAGCTGGAACAACATCCTATTAAGCAGGTGCGAGTATCTCCGTTCAGGCAGAAGTCAGATGTATCGAGTTGCTCGAGAGTCATTGCTCAAGTTGGAATGCCACAACTCATGGTGAGCATTAAAGTCACCTAGCACAAGACGATATTGGCCAGTTAGGAAAGCTGATGTTAACCTTGTAATCAGGGGAGCAGGAGAAGACAGGCGGAATATAGATGTTAAATATGTCAATCTCAATATTCCCAGATTGAACTGTGATCGCCTGAACCTCGAGGACAATGTCATTAGTAACAGCTATCTCACGATAGAGCACAGAATTGTAATATATATGATAAATGCATCAGTTTCTGAGGTGGCACCCACCGTTGCGGCAATTACATTTGACTGAGGTGGCATTATGATGTATTGGTTTATTTCAAACACGGCATCCAAGGACCAGGGTTTGATTCAATATCCAATCAATATCAATGTTGAGAACAGCTGCGCCGATTTGTGTTGATCTCAAAATGTATAAAAAACTGATTTGTAATGTACATACAGGATACATACACACATTTTTCTCTTCTGGCATCCAGGGGGTGTGGCAGCTCTTGGCCGTTAAAGAACGGGTCGTTCTGGTGTGTAGAATTGGCTGCCGTAGCAACGTCGTGAAATCGTAGGCCCGGGTCGTTTCGATCTATCTGATTAATTCGTAATTGTAAATTTTTGAAGATAAGCCACAAAGTCGAAAAAATCATTTGGCATGTCGGAAAAAAGAAAATTACTTTCGTAAAAAAAGATACATGAATATTGAATAAGAGACATGACCCGTGTCCGTCCGGTAGTCGTCACGACGGCAATTAAAGGTAAACATTTAAGGTCTTCAAGTGTCGCGTCGCCTCCCCATCCACCAAAAAACTTTATTGGCTTTTATTCTCCATCTAAATAATGTAGCTTCATAGACAAATAAACAAAAGAATTGCCTATTTGATTTAATTACGTGATAATTACTTAGCCATAATTTGTACATTTTATTGATGGTTTGCTGTGTTCTTTATTTAATTTTATCTAATTATATTCTAAATATTTCCTGATTTCCTTTTCTTTTTCATCGGGAGTCCAGGTGTTTAGTTTAATTGGCTTATGAATCTAAACGTTCCATTGTCCTCAACTGTGGCGACGCGACGACAAAAGCAACTTCTAATAGTACTACCAAAGACCTCTAGTGAAACCTGGGACGCCAAATTTATTACACTTACATATAGTATCTATTATAATACATCAGTTTTGAAAGAACTTTATATTTAACTACGACACATTTTGAATACATATTTTCGAAAAATTTACTAAAAATGAGTGCATCAGTGTTCGT
Source organism: Chloromyia formosa (assembly GCA_964017055.1). Lineage (NCBI taxonomy): Eukaryota > Metazoa > Arthropoda > Insecta > Diptera > Stratiomyidae > Chloromyia > Chloromyia formosa. The sequence continues at coordinate 146,306,306 of OZ024814.1, forward strand.
TAGTTTTAATCCCACATTATAGAAATGGTTAGGGGCGTAATATGCACTCTAATTGATTGTGTCTATGCTGCGGATTTATCAAACACATTTGATCACCCGTCACGTGGACTCCATAATTTCCCTCATAGTGATTGCTATGGGACAAGATTCATGGCTTTTCCATGATCCATGATTTTCTTCAAATTAAATCAAGGTGAAGACTGAGTGTGAGTCCCATAAAAAAAATAAGCATTTAAATGTATTTCAATCAGACAAATAAATAATTTATACGAATCTATTGGTGTGTTTCAAACTCCAATGATCCGAATCAGTCTAAATGTTCTCAATATTTTTAAGAATAAAGAATTGCATTCAATACCAGAAACTTCACTGAACAATTTTGCCCAAAACTGTCTAATAAACATCCTTAAAAAAGTCATAATGGACAACAAATCAATTATCATGACTCCATTAAGAACTGCTCCCAAGTTGACTTTTGAAATCCCGGAAGCAATACAAAACGTCTTTATTCCGCAATAAAAAAGCCGGGAAGTCTCAAAAACTTACCCTATCATCATATCGCGGCTTATGTTCAAGGCTTCAGTGAACAATATTGGCCAGGGGGTGAGCTCTCTCTCTCTCTCTCTCGATATACGAGTATACCCAAACCTCTCAGCTGGAAACGTGTTCGATATAAACAAACTTTTTGTCATAATTCACGGTCATCAAAATCCCGACTCTGTGGAGGACTTACCCAAAAGCAGCCGAGTCATAAAAAACATTTAAGGGATGGCTGTAAGCGCGCGGACAACGACAACGCTGTCGTTATGAAGTTGTGATTTTTTTTTTATACGGGGGCTGAAAATGAACGAAGTAACATACACACCGGAAGTGAAGACCATTTATCCTCCGGTGACACTGTGAACGGAAGCTAATAGATCCTGGCGAGTCACGTGACCGCCATTATTAAATTTCTTCCTCTAACATTGGTCCTTGGCTGGTAGGCTAGTGGAGGGTTGAGTTGATGCACGGATAGGCCGCATCACTGACGAACTATGCGACTACTTGTGCGCTCAGTGGTTGGTGAATGTGATATTCGGTGAAAGTGTTCCGACGTTTCTTCTTGGGATTTTGGGATCTCTTGCAGGATACGATGATATTTTATATTTTTTTATTGTCCGTTTGAAATGTCATTTGACTTTATTGGCTTAAAAAAGAGAAGAAGCGGGCGAACATATTCACTTGACGGTGTATACTTGGACAGGGGTATTTATCAGATATTGGAGATTAAATGTGATGAGTTATAGTTGGCGTTTTTGCACAATGTGTATTATGCATCCAGTTATTTTGGTAGTACGAAATAGATAGATTACTGGGGTTAGTAAATAGCAGAAACAACTACGCAAGGTAGAGTAGCGTAGTAGACGAGACACAGATGACGAATAAGAATATTGTTTATTCTTTGTATTTTTCTTTATTTTGAATTGATTTATCTATTCAATGGCGGAATGAGGATCTGGTCCGGGGAGGCTGAATACATACATATTTGTGGACACGAATAATAATTAACAGTCGTATACAATACAATCGTAAAGTCTACAATTAGGTGTAGACTTCATTCGTCGTAAGTGTGTGCAGGAATGAAGGTACCACTAAGACTCTGAGCCACCTCACCTGCTCCTTCAACCTAAATGGTACCCATACCGCACTTTCAATTTTACACCCCACATCATTTGACAATCGGATCGAACGTTGCTCGCTGGATATCGTTTCGACACCCAACTTCCGTAAGATTCTCCAACCCTCCCGCCTCGGTACGGAATTGAACGCCGCAGAGTCGAGGAAGCCAAGAAATGTCCTTCCAAGAATATCAACCTCCAAATTAGGTCGATTATCTCCATGCCTCTCCTCTAAAACATATTCTATTGTTGCGGACCCGATTCTCCTACCCGTTGTGCTCCGTCGGTCGCTTGCTTAGCACGGGGCCCTTTTTCCGGCGGCTGCAACACTGTTCGTTGTCGGTTGCAAGTCGGGCACGATGATCGCACGGTTCCAATTCTACCACAGCCGAAATATTTTCTTAGGGATTGACAGTCTCGCGAAAGATGCCAAATACGACCGCAATTACTAAATTAGCGCCTCTCTCTTTAACTCGGTCACCGCCAGTTGTGTCTGGTAGAAGGAAGTTATATTTCTCCGCAAAACTTTTAATTTTTCGGACTCCCCTTTAGACACACTAAGTCGCCTAAAGTCCATAGCGGCATCATACACCCCAATTGACTTGTGCTGACCCTGAGTCCTTTTACTGATCTCTTCGTACAGACGGTCATCGTAACCAGGGGGTAGAAACTCTGTTCTTAGTTCCGTCATTAACCCTGTCCAATCGTTCACCAACCCTCGGTTGGCGCGGAATCAAATCAGCACCTTCCCTTCGAACATTTCCACAGCAGCTGGGAACAAGTCGACGTTGCTGACTCTCCGTGCTTGTTGCAACTCCCCGAGCTTGTTGTAACTACTCAACTCGTTCCAGGAAGGCGTTGAGAGAACAAGGTAAGTCACCTGCAAATTTAAGACCCCACTTTGCATTGTCTACCGGCTTGGTACAGCAGGTAGATGGACCGCGAACCTAGTCTACGACTAGGGACTATAAAAGGGGGAAAGAACGCCCCCTTGGGGGCCTGGGGACCTGGTGGGGTCTTGCAGTTGGAGAGGGGTCAACTTCTGACAAGACGGACCCTGGAAAGTGAGTTTGAAGCAACAATTCTAGAGTTTGTTTTGGACCTTTAGTGTACGAACCGTCTGGTCTCAGTAAAAGGCCAACTCCGTTAGCTGAGTTCTTGGATAGCGCTTTGTGTAGGCGCGCCACTTCTGGAAGCGACTGAATGATTTCACAATACCTTCTCCAGCAAACCCGTTTGGAGTGTTTAGTGAGCTTATTGTACTCAGTGAGGGCAGTTCTATACCCATCCCACCTATTGCAGCGCTTGGCTTTGTTGAACATCCTCCTAACTTTCACTCGCTTCCTGACCTGTTCCTCATTCCACCAGGGCACCTTACGCCCTGAATTCAACGTACGTGAAACGTTACTATCTTTGTAGGAGGAAGTTAAAATTGCACTGAGCTCATAAGCCGCTAAGTCAATTTCACCTGTAGTGCTGATGGGGCTGACCAGTGGTACAACTTTGGAGCTAACTAATTCCCGGAATCGATTTCAGTTAGTTTTCCTTGGACAATGAGTGTCCGAACGAATCTCGGATTGTCCAATGATATCGAACCTGATGTGTATATGATCCGACAGAAACACTTCGTTCGACACGTGCCAGTTCATAGTGAACATGGAAAAGAGACCGCTAGCAAGGGTAATGTCAAGTACCTCTTCTCTTGCCGCCGTTACAAAGGTTGGCTTACACCCCTTGCTTAGGACATCAACATGATTACACATGAGAAAATCAAGAAGGCGCTTACCTCTATCGTTGTCGACACTGCTACCCCACACCGTGTGGTGTGCGTTCGCGTCGCAACCGATCACATATTGTCGGTTGGTACGTCGGCAGAAGTCGACGAGCTGCTGGACCTCGAGCGGTGGAATCTAATCATTGCCAAATGGAAAGTAAGCGGACGCTACCACCACTTTCTGATGACCATTGAGCGTTGAAATTTCCACTTAATACAGAAGCTAGATCTCTAGAAATGAAATTGGTTAGCGGTACATGGTTGACGCACTTGTCGATCAGAAGCGCCGCACACGGACAACCTACTAACCTCTCGTAGATAAACTTACCTGCTATTGTGTTTAGACTACATATGCGGCCACCCATGGCTGTTGGATTAGGGCGATGGTAGGCGAACAACCTGCACACGGTGGCCGATGCACCTTTAGCGTGGTGCAGATTCGCCTGAAGCACCTTGTGCCCATGATCACGCGAAGACAGCGAGCGTTGGACAAGGCATTGTTGCTTGTCTTGTTTGGGATCCGTTGTCTCCGTCGCCCTTATGATGACGCTCCCAACGGTGAGAGCCCCTGATGTTCTTCGAGCCAGTTGCAGCACGAGGACCAAACGGGTTGTTGCTCCGTCTCGATGATGAGCCTTGGCGAGCGTTGACTTCAGGACGCATCAGGTTTGCTGCACTAGACAAAGTGTGTGGAGTGCAAGATGCGCTGCTAGTCGACGGTGTGCTTGCATCGATGGTGACTGTGGAGTTGCTATCGGGATCGGCAGGCTCCACACAATTTGAGGCTTGGTCCACCACAACGTTAGCACAGGGTTCACTTGCGGCAGGTGCAATGCTTGCACTCGCTTTCTGTCGCTCCGCGGGTGGTACATTATCCACCTTAAGACGCTTACCTTTACCCAGATTGAGGCTAACTTGCGTGAAGCAGTACACAACTTTACCCTTGCGTTCCGATTATATGGAAAATGGTCAAAATGTACTTGCCTGTGCCTTAAGTTAGACTTTGACCGGCCCTGCCTGTACAGAATGATTATACTAGTGACATATGATAACAACTTATATGATAATATCAGGAGAATCATTACAATATAGTGAGGTCACATGGTTATACGCTTTCGTATACATAGTAAATATGACTAACAAAAAAAAAAGAGTTTATCAAATCAACTACAATTAATTTGTTACATTGCATATTTATTACTTGCCACGTTCGTTCATCATAAAAGTCCTTATGTCGCATTTACTATTCATCTGTATTTTTTTTGAATATATTTTAGCGCTCAATGCACACGCATCGAATCAAATTCCATATTCCATCGATATCGAACGAATCAAAAGCGTATAAGCGATATCGAAAGGTTGTTGTTGTGATGCGGAGCTTTACGTACTCGGCCCGATTCTAAAGACTGTCGATGATTCCAATTGAAATGCATTATTTATTGACTTGAAAACTGTTTTTCATTTATTTTCATTTCTTACCTCCTTTAATATTTTCTGTGTCGCCAATGAATTAAACATGGTATTGTTAATGCGCATACTACTCGTAACATTTGACAGAAGCTACCACCTTCACTTTGGGGTGACATATTTATGTAACGTCGGGCATGTAAATTGAGGTGTTATCGTACGTGTTAAATTGATTGATACGAGCATTAATGGTGAAATCCTAGAATTGCAAAATTGAAAGGTATACGGTGACTGACACCGAGTTACATACTCGTACACACATTACTATTGTTACACTTAAATTTTTGCTTTCCTTACAATAAACAAAACTTTTTAGCTGAAAATTCGCTTCGCAGAAAATTTATTATTCAACTCATTTTCGTCTAATTTCGCTTTAAAGGTTAAGATTTGGAGCAAAACAAAATCTGATGGGCTTCGATAAATACACCTTTGTATCAAGAATTTATGCCTCCATTTCATTTCGGATTCAAAGTGCAAATCAGTCGTTCATCAATTTGATCCTTCTTCTCACTTTTACCTTCAGTCCTAAAAAGTTCAAAGGGTAACATTTATTTAATCCGATCCAACGAATCCACAGGTACACAGTTGTTACACTTGAATGGGTTTCACAAGCCAGTAGCCTTCGTCTCCTAAAGACAATGGTCTCAAATTGTTGAAAGATCATCTTCCATATTGCTACTGGAGATTCCACAGTAATGTACTCACCCAGCAAACTTCTGCAACATCATTGTCTTTTTCATGTCTGTTTTGTAACTCTTATTTTGGATATTTCTTACACGGAATTCACCATTTTTGGAATGGTCATGCTCTTTTATTGTTCCATTGTGAGCGGCCGCAGCGGCGGTGGCTGTGGCTTGGCGAGCAGGAAAAAGAAGGAACCTTCCTTCTTGTATTTTGCAGAAAACGGGGAAATAAAACAACAACATGAAGGTATCCATCCGCTGCAGAGAACTTTCTTTTTTGCTATTACAACCAATTGGCGTTCGGAACCGTCCAGAACGGTAGCAATCCGCGCAATCGTGCATGCACTGTGAAGGAGTTTTCAAAAGGACATGAAAATGTACGACAGTGATTTTTCTATTCACCATTGGCGTGGAGAGAAAACAAAAGCCCAAGTTGGAAAAATATATTGCGACTGGCATGTTTTATTTTGCATACACATAGAGCGAGACTCTATTGGATCTTTGTGGTCCTACCTTAACTTATACATATATTGCATACTGTTTCCGTCCAAAAACAATTCTTTGGAAATAGTAATGTGAAGTGTCCACTTAGCCATTCTTCGATCGGTGAATGCGGTCACGATATGGGCTGTTAGAGGTGGGTGAATTGTTTGAATTGAATTTTAAATATACATAAAATATTGTCCTTATTTTGGAATTTTGAGAAATCACGCTACATCTTTTTGGAAGAAGGTTGAGTTATGCCGGAACCGGATTGAACGCAGAAAGCAAAACCTTGATCGGCTCGATGATGTCCATGTTCCATCTTTCAGCAAGTAAGTAGGCATAGTTGTAGATAGGATCTTCTGAAGTCTGGAGGCATCACTACACTAGACCTATGAATTCTTTAGCAGAAAGATTTCCATGAGCTGCGCTTGGCTTAAAACACTCTTAAATGAAGAAATTACTCAGTTCGACTTCTGTTTTGAAAATTTAATTTTGTCTTCTTCGTCTTCTGCATGTGACTCTAAACTCACTGAGCTGAGGGCGGCACCATGTCGGTTTAACCCTACCCCTTTGCTTGCTAGCAGGACACCATCCGGAAAATATATGCTGTCGAAACATCAACAAGGTATAGTGGTGCAAGAGACAATTAGCATCACAGCTAACTCATCTAGGCCAAATTGAAGATAATGGTGTTCTGAGAAAGGGTGCTCAGAGGACACCTTCCAATTGTCTTCCCAGACCAGTGTTATGTCTAGAACTTCCTGAATAGATCTTGTGAGAAATGTAGGTTCACAACCAATGGTGCAGACGTGGAGGTTAGTGCCTAGCAATTAGTCGAAAAGCACCTCCCCCCAGTCATTCGTGTCGGAGTTACCCCACACGACACGATGTGTGTTACAATCAGATCCGATAGTGACACCAATTTTCTGTGACTCGGCTGCATCCAGTGCTTGTTTCGAGACGGTCGAAAGCATGTCACCAGTATGCGGTAAATTAGCTGAGATCAGCCAATATCGCCTCTTCCCGAACTCCCGGTCGCTAAAAGGCGATACACTATGCCTACTTAAAGACTAATTTGTAACATCTAGGGTTATCTGCAGTAACTTGGGTGCAATATCTGAGTGCAGGTGTGTCAGAAGGGGAACTCTTGATGGTGGCGTTCTACCTCCTATTGTCAATCCGGCCAAAACGGGACTCATTCTCTTCACAATTAAATATAAATTACCCTCTCTTCTCTCTTCCATAAGACATCATTCATGGATTCATGGATGCAAACACGGCCATCCGTCTCCGGAAAATAAATAAATAAATAACTGGCGCAACAGTCCAATTTGAACCACGGCCTCGAGATGAGTTAGCATCATCTCATTTTCTAGATCGTGACGGTTTTTTGTGCAGAGGTATGTGATCAACAATACGCTCAACCGAGTTCTTTACCCCATAATGGGTACTCATTTAACAGGTGAGTGGGCGACACGTAAATCCCCGGAATCGAACCGGGGCCCAGTGCGTTGAAGGCGAACGTGTTAACCGTTGCGCCATCCGGACTACTCGTCTCGTCTCCGGAAAGCTTGTTAGTTTATTGTGAGTGAGTGATTGCAGATAAGCCAATCATCTCTATGATATTTGCAGTATTTTTCGGGCGGAAAGCGGGGCTATTTCAGCTGGCAAGGGTGTAATGTTATAGCTGCTAGAGACATCGCCGTCTCTCTGATACCCAAACAGCGATCCCTTGAGTAGGTTTTTACAAAATGGAAAACTGTCACACCACCCTCTTAGAGATGGAGGAACATTACCCCGTGTCGGATTCAAGACCTCAGTGACTTTGATGGAAACTGCATTGCGAACCCAATAGTTAGAGTGGGCACGATCGGTGGGGATAAGTGATCGATTTCCTTCGGTAAATGTTGACGCGTCTAGAACTGACAACTTTACGCGGGGTAGTGGTAGCGCATGCCAAATTATATTAGGCTAACTTGGCAAAATCAAAGGTTTCCATAAAATGTCTTCTGCAAGAATTTTTAGAGCCAAGATGAGGAGGAGTATACCTACTTCTCATCTACTGTGTAAATGTCCTGTCTGGCTGCAAAAACAAGAGAACTGGTCAATCTTAGAACAATGGTTAGCATTTTTGTGCTCTGCTAAAGCTTTATTAACAGCTTCGACTGGCTCAATGAATAGTTTGGCCTCGGTTATGGAGACTGCTATCACAAAGGGCGCAGTGGTGGTGTTCGAGTTCGACAGTGTGTGGCAACACTTACATGCTCTGCTTGATTTGGGATAGCAACGTTCTTTTTAGGCGGCCCATTAATATTGATGGCAATAGATGTGGGATTTCTTTTTCGCAATGGCGTGCTAAGAACCTTGGTCTTGTTGGTACATATTAATCTTTAGCCCAACCTTGCTTGCCTCCCTCTCGAGATCTAACGTCATTGCGGACAGATCCACGATTTTGCGGGAGAATAGGTTAATTCAGGTCAACGTGTTGTTGTATTTGCGTGTTGTAAATTTGATTTTAACTACACTGCAGTGCAAAAAAAGCTATAATAGACTTCATAATACCTAAATTATTTTCTAAATGAACTAGACTGATTCTTTTTCCATCTAATAACCCAAGCCGTGTGTCTATATCTAAAGTGTTATAACGATCTTGTCGACAAGTTATCGTTAACTTGAAACGATCTGTAGAAGACATTTTACACTGAAATGGCTAAGTAGAGCAGGTAAAAGCGTAAGTATCATTTGAAATTGTTGAATTTTTTTGATCGTTAAAGGCATGCATCATGCACCCTTTATATCAGCAACTTAGAGACGACGACTTCCCATTTATTATCGTCATTCCCCCTTCTCAGTTATCCGGGCATTGGTCTGATTATATTCCACGCTTGAAACGATGGCAAAACAATGGACACAAAACAACGGTTTTTGTCAGACATTCCAACCATTGTCTTGTCACATATTTGATTTGTACCTGTCCGTCCCACTCCGTCTGGATCGCGCGATCTGCACACGACAACCTTTCATCTTCCAGATCCTTCAGCATAAGTATCATGCAGCATCTCGCACTATCATTGTTGCATCACCTCACTCACCACAGCTATCACCAGTCACCACTCCCGTCGCGGCATCATCAAGTCAAGTATGCAACACTGGCAAAATTATGGTGAAAACGATTTTTCAATAAGCCCAATGACATTGAGTATCATTAAGATGCCAAAAGCAGTGCTCCATCGGTCCTGCAGCCCTCGCAGGCGCGTTTCGTTGCCAACCCTGCGCACAGCAATCACCGAGATCCCATCTTCTTAGACTGCGCACTAATGGCTGGCGGCTATAATGATTAGGTTCCGTAGGTTCCTTAGGTTCCATATAGAGGTACCTATAGGTTTCGCACTTTGAAACTATTGCATTCAAGGTGTGGGTTGCACTCATTGCTCTAATTGGTGGCATTGTTACCAGCGGTCGTGATGTGTGGTGTCTGGCGAGTGCGAGTGACTCTGTAATATGGAACGGAATGCAATCAATGCAGGGCAGGAATCAAACTAATTGGGAAATGATGTCAGCTTGCATTGGCTAGAAAAACAGTTGATTTTTGACGCACGTCGACATGGTGATTTGAAGATGGAAAATAATGGGTCAGTCAGATAGGAGTAGAGTTGAAAGCGATGATTTGGAATATCTACCATGCAGGGGCACGACTTTTAATAACTGAAATTTGAAATTTGTTACTGTTCCACTTCTGTGATTTTCCAGAATTTGTACAAGAATCCAGTCTGTATCAAGCAACATCTTGAATTTTACTATGTCAGTGTTTCACAGATTTCTTGTCACTTCTTGTAAACATGGGCACAAGTCGACATATGGATGAAAAAAATTGTATTCACACGTGAAAGTATTTTTGCCATATCACTCATGTCGAGTACTACATATATAGTACATAGTACTAGTATGAGTATGTACTTCATCTGTTACGAAACGTTGAAGGATGTCATTAGCAAGTCAAATTCAAAGGATGTCATCTTGAATATCTCGTCACTCATGGATGGCGTATATACACGAATGGGGTTATATATTCTCCGTGCTAGATATCCTCTTCAGGTGATAACGCCTCAAGGACTGGATACGGGGTCCTCGAACAATCCACAATATGTAACACAATTCAAGAATACTACTGAATATTGACTTATTGCATGTTAGACGGATTTCAGTCTAGGCTTTACACATCCGTGCATATGCCGGCTGCGGTTAGAGATACTCGTACATACGATTGTGACTTGATGTGGGGCACATGCGATATTGAGTCAAATTTAGGCATATTTTGCAGGTAAGGTTTGGTAAGTTACATTTGCTTTTTTTTGCTCTCCTTGTATTGTGAGAAAGAAATTTTGGAAATTATATTTCACATGTGGCTGTTTCCTTAGGATGAGTCCAAATCAAATATCAGTCGTTCTGAAGACATAAAAAAGGAAAGATGAAATGAAATTTCACAAACAAATTCCAATTTTGTAAATATGAATCGACATATCGTTCACAGTGCCATTTAGTGTCAGTACAGCATGTGTGATTTTCTTCTTCTTTTTCCTTTGGGAGCGAACACTGCGAATCATATTTCAATTGAGTTATGCGTTTCGCAGCAGAACGACTTGCATAGTGAAGTACTTTTTTGTAAGATTCATATTTGGGAATTTCTAGATATGTAGATGAGATATCTGTTGCGTAAGGTAAATTAAATATACATACGAGAACTCGTATGTCATATTTCAAATTCTGCCTATTTTCGATTAGACATAAACATTTCTGTCGGTCCCCTTTTCCATAAAGGGCGTTAAAGCGGACATATAGAAAGTGTTCCTTATTCACCGGAATCACACTCGCCTTAATAATATTTTCGAAACTAAACGCCATCTAATGTTTCGGAATAACGTATTGATTACCAACAATAATCACCCCCATATTCACCCCTCAACATTACTCAGAAATCAGTGTTTCAATAAAAGGATAATTCCACACAGAAACGCCTCGGCGCCGTTACACGTGTCACGTTATGTGCAACATCAACACGCCTCACCTCCGGTATTGTCAAATTAATTTGTTAATTCAGCTCATTTAATACACAGTTCAGTTCATGTGAAAAAAAGATATATTTATCATCCGAATGTTGCTAATGGACCACAAGAAAAGGCATTGTGTACTCGCACTGGAACCCGGGTCAAAAGGTGAAAAGGTGAAAAGGATTTAAATGAATTTAAATAGACCTCCGTAAAGACAGCGAAGTGAGCGTTTTGAGAAAAAAGTCAAGTATAGCCCTATAGTCTTGCAGAACGAGCAGTATACGAGTATAGAGGTATTGTTATTGTATGATGGACCTCACACGCTTTCTTTTTTATAATTTGGTTCGAAGACAAGCATTTATAATAGGAATCTTGGATATCGGTGGTAGTCGGTTATTATAAACCTCTTTTGACACTAAGGTCAGAAAATAGACAATTATTCGATCAACTGATTGTTTTTCACAAAAGTTAAATATATAGTACATAGGTAGGAACTGATTTTTTACAATTTTAATGACCTAGTTGCTATATACAATAGTCTAAAATTATCGTAACGCTACAACCCGACGTTGGGTTTTTGGCCGCCTCAAATTATCTCGGTCAAGTGACCGCGTTTTCCAATATTGCAAGCTTAGCACCTATCGAGTCTTCCCAATGAGCTCTCGGTATTCCTGGTAGCCTTGCTTCGCTGACGCGTCCTTTCAATATTTTTTTTAGGCATGCGGTTATCCCCCATTCGTTGTACATACAAATATGCCCTACCCAGGCCTGACAAGAGGGTGGGGGGAACGGGGTGATTCCTCCAAGTCCGGTCTCTCAGAAGGAACCCAACGTCTCGACCAAGTAGGAGAACTATTGCCCACGATTCTTGTGCAGATTCAAGCTTGGCTATTAAAACCAATAAAACTGCTCAACTGTCAATTCAAATATAGTTTAAATGTACTGATGGTACCCCAGGGTCGAGTACCGTGTTGGAAGACCGCAAATCATTCTAACCTTGATTCCGCACAGATTAAGCAGTTGTAGGGTACGCCAGCGTGAGTGAGCTGGTTTGAGCAGTTAGAACTATCTAATGAACCATATTATGGTCTGGTCGTGCTGCTCCCACCGGCAGATCGAAGCAGCACCTGATGAGTAGTGATCTGTTGGTGGTACGAAACCAGAGGCCAAGGGTCCCATTACACCCGAACCCAAATTCGACCGCGTGGGCGTCTGATTCGTCCGCCAACCATTCCATCCTTATCAACTATTGTTTTTTTATTCCCCATTTTCACCTCCGCTGGTTGTGTTATCTTCCCCAGGCCTATGAATTTTTATTAATACGTAAAGGACAGGGGCAACGAGCGGCGAAAACCCCGCCCACGTCTCCCGAACTGAGCCACAGCAAGCATAGGCCGCTGCTTAGCTCGTTGAGGGGCCTTTCTTTTCGCCAGATGGCACGGCCCGACCTTCACGGTCATTATGCTACCTAAGGCTCCGTCCCCACGGGCATCTCCGGATGCCTACCAAACCGTCCGTTACATATCCTCGCAAATAAAAACCAAAGTACCAGCTGTATGTGCATATTTTGGGGCGAGTGCCGAGCTTCTGGGATAAAGTAATGATTACAAACGATCACAATACAATTAGTGAGCCATAGTATTATTGATAGTGTAGCTTTAGGTAATATTAACGTAAGTACTATCCATAATAGGCTATCACTAGTTCGCTTAAAAATTCCGATTCCAAAAAAATATTTTTTTTTTCAACTTGACACAAATATGTCCCAAAAGGAAAGAGTCGCGCTCTTGACTCCATAAAAAACAAATTCCAAAAGTCATTGTTAGGATAACGTCGTCGTCTCCGTGTGTATCTTTTCTTTTCACAATGGACTGCTGACAGTCTCAAAAAGCCAACCACTCATATGGTCTGCGAACACTACAAATATTCGACCATTGTTTCACCGGTTGAAAGTATCTTTTGGAGCCTTCTTTCGTACCGAGGAGGATCACCTTGTCTCGTCGCCCAACGTAGGCCTATTGTTGTATTTGATCGATTTGACATTGTCGTTTTTTCGACGATATTGTTTCGGTCGTGTTTCGATGAATTCGAGAGAACCAATCGACAAAAACTAAAACAGAAAAAAAAAATTTAAAAGAAAATATCTCAAATGAGGAGACATCAATCAAAATATTTGGACTTGGCAAGACGTGATGTTTTCAGGAATGTTTAATTTTGTGTATGTGAAGATGGTTAGTGGGAGTTGATTTCCTTTTCGGGAAACTGTCAATTATTATTCTTTCGTTCGCAGAAAAGGGTGTGCTAACTTTGCCATGTGTTTGCAACACATAGAAGGAAGTATCTCTAACCATGTAATCAGCCTGACGAGATAGGTCCATTAAGCTATGTTCGTCTGTTATTATGCAAAGAACTTTCTCAGTTCTCAGAAGCTAACGGGCTAAAATATTGCACAAATTCTTGGTTTTATTCTGCAAACCAACTTAGTATGCATCTGTCGCTTAGCTTGGTCACGCGACATGAATTTTTGCTGATACTCAAAACTCTGTCGGCCAGAGATTTGCGCTCCCTTCGGGACAAAATTTTTTTTATTGGTTTCGTACAGACATAGGCACTCTTCAGGCTGGCATCCTAGTAGCTCTCTGTGTGCAAGATGACTGCGATGGTTTTTTTTCTATGTTAACACCAAAGCTTAGGGAATACCCTTTAATGCAATAGCATAGCTTTGGTAGGGGAGGGAATTAAGGTAAGAGGAGCTGGATTAGACGAAATTAAATGACGGTGGACATTTTGTTTAAATTTATGCAGGTCGTAATTGCAGGGGAAAACAGATGATGGTAAAGCGTTCCACATTCGAGTTGTTCTGTATACGAAAGAGTCGTAAAATTTTGCGGTTCGGCTGACACTAGTTTCGATGGTAAGATGGTGGGCATGAGTTGACTGCCTGGTGTTGCGTACAGGAAATGCAATATCGGCAATTAAACTACTTATTTCAGCAGAGCAGCGGCGGTTGAAGTATCGATAAAAAAGTGATAGACAACCAACGTCACGTCTGTGCTGAAGTGGTTCTATCCGGGAAGTTATATCGTCATCACCAATAAGTCTGAAAGCTTTTCGTTGAACTCTGTCCAATGCCGACAGTGCAGTGCGACCAGCACCGGCCCATAAATGGCAATTATATTCGAGTCTTGTATGAGAGTTCTATTAGTATAAGGCGTGATTTTATTGGAAACTCGACCATGGAGGTCTAAATGGTGTGAAGCAACTTACTAACTCACTAGAGGGAGTGGGGAGAGGTATAGTAATAGAAATTATACTAATAGAATTCTCACACATTCGTGGTCGTCTTGTATCATTGACATTGCCTAGCTATAATTCATCATCATCATCGTGGCGCGACAGCCCGACGTCGGGCCCTGGCCGCCTGGATCATTGTCCTCCAATTATCTCGGTCACGTGACCGCGTCCTCCAATTTTGGGAGCCCAGCAGCTGCGCGGCGTCCACACCTACTGAGCTCTCCCAACGAGACCTCGGTCGTCCTCGCAGTCTCGCTCCGTCGACTCGCTCTGCATTCATTACTCTCTTAGGCATGCGATCATCGTCCATTCTTTGTACATGCCCTGCCCATTGAAGTCGTTGTAGTTTGACGATTTTCGAGACTTGCAGTTCATCGTACATTTCATACAACTAATGGTTGTACCGGATGCGCCATCCATCTCGATCGCAAACAGCCCCGAAAATTCGCCGTAGAACCTTACGTTCGAAAGTGTCTAGCATGTTTTCGGAGGCTTGAGTTAGGGTCCATGCTTCGCAGCCATAGCATAGCACTGGTCGTATAATGGTTTTGTACACGCGGAGCTTCGTGTTTCTGTGCACATGCTTCGATTTCATTATGGGGAGGACCGAGAAAAAAGTCTTATTAGCTAATTGTATCCGTCGCTTGATTTCGTCAGTTTCGTTGGCGTCCCTTGACAGGTTGCAACCCAGGTAGATGAAGTTGTTCACGAACTCGATGTTGAGGTCCCCCACGTTGATGCTCGGTTGTGCAGGTGTCCTTGTCACCGATTGCATCATTATTTTAGTTTTACCCTCGTTAATACGTAATCCAACTTCTTTTGCAGCAGTATCGAGCGTATGCAGAAGTTCTTCTGCGTCAGCCAATCTTCGGGACATGATGTTGATGTCGTCGGCGTACGCTGCTAATTGTGTCGACTTGATGAGTAGCGTCTTGCTGTTGTCCATATTCATGGCCCGAATAACGTATTCCAGTGCTAGGTTGAAGAGCGTCGGTGCCAGTCCATCGCCCTGTTTCAAACCAGTGCGTGTTTCAAATAGATCAGTAAGTCTATTCTGGATCCTGACTTGTGAGACGGAGTTGGTCATCGTCATCTTTGTCAATCGCACTAATTTTGCTGGTATACCAAATTGCAGCATGATGTTGTACAGTACTCCACGATCGATACTGTCGTATGCCTGCTTGAAGTCGACAAAGATTTGGTATACGTTTACGTTGTATTCCCAGCACCTCTGGAGTATCAGTTTGACTGAGAAGAGCTGATCGGTTGTGGAGCGACCAGGTCTGAAACTGCTTTGATATTCGCCAATGACTCGTTCTGCGTACGGTTTTATTCTATTTTCCAGAATTTTCGTCAAAATTTTATAGGACGTACATACTAGTGAGATGCCCCTGTAATTCTCACACCGCAATTTATCTCCCTTTTTATGAATTGGACAGATGATGCTTCTGCGCCAATCGTCTGGGATCTCCTCGTTCTCCCATACTCGCAGGAGTAATTGATGTATGGCATCAACTAGACTCGTTCCACCGAATCTTAGCAGTTCAGCTGGGATCTCGTCAGCGCCCGGCGCTTTATTTCGTTTTAGTGACCGCAACGCGAGATCAACTTCCTCTACTGTCGGGGGTTGAATGGGTGGGCCTAGATCAACAATATCATCGAGAGCTTCCTGTGTGGGGATGTTAGATGGTCGGTTTAGAAGCTCTTCAAAATAAGAGGCCCATCGTTTGTTAATACCATCGGTGTCGCTGATGATGTTTCCATCCTTGTCCTTACAAAGGCTGGTCCTGGGTTGGTAGCCGTTCTTAATTGTATTTACTAGTTTGTACGCTTGTCTGGTGTTCCTATTAGCTAAGTTTTCGTTTATGTTCAGCAACTGCTCGTCAAAGTATTTACGTTTCTTACGTCTAATTATTCTATTCGATATTCGCCGTAGCTCGTCATATTTTTCTCTTCTGGCTCTGGTTCCTCGTTGAATCCATTGTCTGTAGGCCTCGTTTTTCGCGTCAAGTGAGTTTTTGCATTCTTCGTCGAACCAGTCATTTCGCGCTCGCCGGGCTTTATATCCCACGACCTTCTCTGCGACATCCTTGATGGTACCCTTGAGTTCTTCCCAGAACCCATAGACGCCTGTGTTGCTGATGTTGTGTAGCATAGGTGATAGTTTTTCCTCAAGGGCGGTAGTATACGCCACCGCTGTAGCATCACTCAAGAGCTTATCAACCGCAAAGATTTTGGGAGGGCTGATTCTTGACTGGTGCACTGAGGAAATTCTACATCTGTAGGTCGTCTTCACCAAGTGATGATCTGAGTCGCAGTTTGCTCCTCGATAGGAGCGGACATCCATGACACTAGACGCCCATCTCCTGCAAATGAGGACGTGGTCAATTTGGTTGACGGTATGTGCGTCTGGAGACTTCCAGGTCTGCTTGTGAATACGTCGATGCGGGAAACACGTAGAGCTTACGACTAGATTCCTGCTGCAGGCGAAGTCGATAAGTCGCTGGCCGTTATCGTTACATTCTTCATGGAGGCTGTGGCCTCCAGAGGTCCCCCGATGCCAACTTTCATTCCCGACTTTCGCGTTAAAGTCTCCCAGCAGCAATTTGACGTCGTTTGTTGGAAGTGAGTCGAAGAGAGTTTCAAGGCGGGCGTAGAACTCGTCTTTTACTGCGTCTTCTTTAACTTCAGTGGGGGCATGCACATTGATGAGCCAGAGATTGAAGAATCGAGTCTTGATACGAATCGCACACAGCCGATCATTTATGGGTTTGAAGTCAGTAATATGCGGTTTGAGGTGATTGTCCACTATAAATGCTACTCCAAACTCCTTGCGGCCCGATGGTTTGCCACTTGTAAAAATTGTGTGCGATTTCTTGTCATTAATCTCGCTGCCAAGCCAATTTGTTTCCTGGACTGCAGTAATGCTCAGTTTGTACTTTTCGACCTGTTGAAGGAGGGCCTTCTCGGCCCCCGGTTTGTTCAGGGAGCGTACATTCCAGGATCCGAAAGAATAATCCTTTATTCGTTTGCGTGGTCGTCGTTGTTGATCCGTCCAATCCGAGGCTTTTGTTCCAGGTTTCTTGACATGGAGTGGTTTTTACAAGGACGAGTTGTCAGCACGTCGCTTAACCCCATTCAGGGGATGGCCTCGGAGATAGCTGCTTCAGATGGTTTAATAAACGTGCTGGAGCCCACACAACTATGTAGCAGGTCCAACTACGCAAGTCATTCCATCCTACTAGACCTGAGACGCTTAGGTGTTTGTCAGCCATTCAGCCATTCAGGCTACAGCTATCTGCCTTTTCCAAACTGTCTTATCGCTAAGACATTGGCCGTCAGCGAATTGATACACTGCCGTTACCAGGGGGCGCCCACGCGGAGGACTATGGAAAAGGTCTTTGCCCCTAGCTGTAATTAATTCAACCATTTTTCTGCAGATCTTACAAATCTTTTATCAACCAATTTAATTTCTAGGACATTTTCCCCGAAACATATAAAGACGAAAGTTTCATAAAAATAACAAATTCAGTGAAACTGATCTATGATTCTATGAATTTGACATTAATTTATCACGTAACTTTTTGAAAACGTAAAAATGTTACTGAATATCTTAGCACCCTGTTCAACTAATATTAAATTGCTCGTAACATTTGAGCATAGTCCGTTTTGAAATGTCCCTAGTTCTTAAAGTCGACCCTTATTTCACAATCCTCTTTATTTTTAGAAGCCACCAGCACCATCACCAAAATAGGCGAATAAATCAGCATATAACCGCTACAGGCTGCTGATGGAGTTGTTGATGTACTTTTCCCCACGGGGGGTTAAAGCAAACTAGCATACGCCAACTTAAGGTAATTTCTCACGTCAATGACAGTTTTCAGTGGAAATAGTCGAAAAATAATCAAAAAAGCTCGAAAATATTCGGCGCCCAACGTGGGGTTGGTGTGCTTTTATCTAATCAACGAAATCAAATTAATAAATAAATAATAAATAACTGGCGCAACAGTCCAATTTGAACCACGGCCTCGAGATGAGTTAGCATCATCTCATTTTCTAGATCGTGACGGTTTTTGTGCAGAGGTATGTGATCAGCAACACGCTCAACCGAGTTATTTACCCCATAATGGGTACTCATTTAACAGCTGAGTGGGCTCATAGTCCGACACGTAAATCCCCGGAATCGAACCGGGGCCCAGTGCGTTGAAGGCGAACGTGCTAACCGTTGCGCCATCCGGACTACGAAATCAAATTAGGTTATCGGATATGCGCGGGGTACAAAGACACGAAAATCTAAACCTTTTTTTACCTTACCATATCGCTTTTCTTATACCACCTTTATTTACTCGTATCTTAAGACTACCTCAAGTTTATCTGGAGGTATTTTTGTCCTTATCAGAGCAGGATATAATGATATATATTATATCCCCAAAAATGTTTGGCGCCCTAGTTATTAATGAATTTGAAATTGGTAACTAAGTGCCGTTCGTAACACGAAAAAAAAACGAAATTTTTTAGCCGTTACCGTTAAGGATACTTTATAATTATAATATTAAAGTGTAATGCGGGAGTTTCATTGCTGGCAGTAGCAAAGCAGCGGCAGCGGCAACAGGAGCATCGTCTGCGTCTTGGCTAAGTGAGCATTCTTACACCTAGCTTGCATCTAGGAAATTTGCGTACAAAACTTAAGCTTTTCGTCACGAAAATTCAAATGTTAATTTTACAACGGCACTTTGAACTGTTAAAACAATTTTACGAAAGTCGCCCCAATGTGTTGGCTTTCTATAACGGGATATTTCCTTGATACGTTCGGATTTCAAAATTTCCGAATATGTAATACGCATTAAAGGAAAAAAAACTGAGTCTGGAGATGAAACAAATTTACTTCAACCTCGACTTAATCCATGCTACCATCGAAAAATAGGAAAAAAATATCGTATAGTTTTGAAATCTGGTGCAATATGTATATAGTATGTGGAGAGTGAAGTGGGTTAAAATTAATTTTATCTTTCAATTAATCTGTATTTATTTTTTAGAATTAAAAAAAAAGAGATATTTCTAAATATTTATTTATCCTCCCAATAGATTCAGTGAACTCAATTTATTTCAACCCTATCTAAACAATCAATCAGGTGCCGAGATAAAATCGTCTCAAACTGAATCAAAATTTTCGTGTCAATTGATGAAAAGCCAATTTATTGTAAATTATTCTAGAAGACATGAAATAAAATTCGATCGTTTCAGTTCGCACGTGAACCGTTCCTAAGAAGATTTTTCGATTGTATTTTTAAATGTGTCTTCACCTCATCAACATATGTCGCCTGTTGATTTTCGGATTACGTGCGGACAGTACTTCCCGAAAGATCTGCTAAAGCCGACATACTCGTACCTCGTACGTCTTGACCTCTCTTGTCATTGTCGTCGATCTAATGAAATCCGTTTCTATTGATGTCTGACCGTCGAAATCTCAGTGAAATCGATATGGTCATTTTTCAAATAGGCAATTTAAAATTCATTAGAAACATTTATTCGGTGTCAAAAATTTCTTTATCCGCAATTCATGTGGCTCGACGGCGATAAAAGGTACGTGTCCAGGAAGATGCGGCCAATCAATGTTCGAGTATCTGTACTACATTAGAATCGTAGACATGTCACCAAAGATACATAGATCAATATTTATTCTGGTACACATGTGTCTGTCAATACTGCCCTATTATCGGATTGACCGTATTGTTTGATATTAGGCAAAATACTGACTTCTCAAGTAAAACATTCGACAAAAATGTAAATCATTTTGTACGAACAAGCCAAGAAGAACCCATAAACACTAAAGTGGACATGTTTGCGATCATTGATCGACAACCGTACAAAATGTTTTGAGTGTTGGTTACATTTATGGTGAAAGACGATAAAACAAGGCGAGAGAATAAATTCAGATGAAAGAATTTTAATATGTTCCAAACACTGGTCAACGAGTCTGATCTAAATTTAGTGATAAAAACGTCTGATTTGAGAGTTATCCTGGGGGAGTGGTGCACAACCTATCCTGTAGATGATTTTTCCACAACACATTTTTTCAATAATGCCCCTTGTGTCAGAGCTCGGATACTATTGTTGTCACCATCATTCGACGACAGGCGAAATCCCACACAACACGCACACCCCATAAGTTCGCCCACCACAATAGGTTCAGCTCCGCACCATCATTCCAACAATAGAATTGCCACTGAAATGTGATCTTGAATAGGTGTTAATGAAATTCAATTTTGATCGATTGGTCGGACATTTTTATCGAATTCGCGCGATCAAAGGAAATCACTCTTAAATGGCATCCATTATTATTCGAAATCGAAATAACGAAATACATAAGTAGCCTTCATTACACTTGGAACAGATTGTCCGACCAGGTGATGATGGTAATGATGGCACTCGAAATAAAATGGTCCCTTGGACATCAACTGAAAACAAAAAACTGTTCAAATATTCTGTTTCTGCATAGGAACGGATGAGGTCCGAATGATAGCGTAGCAAATCAATTTCCATTCGAAACGGACGACAGCAGATCGAAATGTCGATTTCATCACTGAATAAATTGAAATATTTTAATAATTGAGTTGAAAATTGATTTGATTTGTGAATCCTCCAGTAAAATAAAAATAAAAAAAAGGGTGAAACGGTGGCACTTGTGTAAATGTCATGAGGTTACGAGGAAACAGAACGGATTTGATGACCGCAGGGGATGAACAATTAATCACAGATAGGTGCTAAGACTGGACACTACTCGGATAGATCTGATGTTCTACAACATGTCAACAGATTTCTCGGGAAGGGCTCTAAATTACGATGACGGTGGCATCGTTTAAGAAAGACATATTACCTTCATTTATCTAAGAGGGTACCCTGAACGACTGATTGATTGATATATGTATTAAAGGAAATGATATTGATAGCAAAACAATCTTCTTAGAATTTTACCACTTATTGTTAGATTAATAAAACGAAAAAGGTACATATAGTTAGTTCGTATATTCTTAGAAAATAAAAAAAATATTGCTCCTGTGGAAGGAGAGATGGAATAATAATTAATTAAAAGAATTCGTAATGATACAGCGCCAAGAAAAACATGCGTTGGTTGAAAGTAAGTCGCATTCACTTTGATGAAATATCATTTTAGGTAGGCATCTGCTTTGAAACATTCTTAATTTTGTTTAGAATATTATTTTCAATATTGTGGTTGTACGGTGGGTTTCCCTATCTTGATATGACCACGAAGCAAAAAATAGAGCTACATACTGATGATCGATTTTTTCTTTGCGTCAAAGGAAATATACGAGCACCTGCAGCTCAACCGACCGGGGAGGACAACAAGAACCACCTTGTTGAGAACCTACAATGATGCCGAATACAGTAAATACAGGTCGGTGTCAGTTCGTATTAAAAGAATAGAAGTACTTAATTATCATTGGTTTCCCCAGTATATAAAAGTAAATGCATATATGGATATCTCGTTAAAAGTTTAAAGACTTCTTTGTTCTTCCGAGCGACGGTTACTAATCTAGGGACCGGCTCCTCTTCTTTTACTCGCAAAATTTCACTTATCTTTCAAAATTTTACCATTTGGATATGTCGACGGGTCGTTCCTTGCTTTGGGGGATAATTTACGACTGTGCGAACTATCAGAAATTAAATATCCCCCAATGATGATATTAGCCCACTCCCCACAAAAAATGACGGAACACCCCATAAAGATGATTTAACAAAAAAAAAAAAAGAAAAGAGGAAAGCATATCCCCCAAAGGTTTTTGGGCCTTTAAGTCATGATGATTTTGCCTCCTCCTCGAATTTTTGGGGTAATCTTTCGAATTATACCCTCAATTGAAAAATCCTTCCAATCCAATACAATTTTATTCCAAGGATATGCCATTGGGGGGGGGGGGGGGGGGGAACTCGTGGTCATAGATGAGGACAGTGCCGTAGCAAGTTCTACAAGTGCCCGAGCCAAATTTCAAACTATGCGCCCTCTCTTTCGTAAACAGTTTATTCTTCAGATAGAAAGTAATGCAATGTAACTTCGCCTTCTGTGTACCAAATGTTTCGAGCTTCCGTTTAGTGAAAGAGCCAGCGAGTCGCTGATTATCTAAAAGGCTAACCCCATAGAAAACATTTTACTGTTGACATCGAGGGTGATCTGCACATATCTGGGCGCATCGTCTTCAAAACAAAAACGGAACTTGCACTTCTCACCTGGAGAACCTCCGTTGATGGAGGATACAAGGCTTATTCCTAGAGATAGAGCTAAATTCCTTGGACTCATCCTAGATAGGAAACTATGCTGGTTGGCTTACATTCATGAGGGAGTTACAAAGGCAAGTGTTGGGACGAATGCAGTAGACTACAGCTGATGACACTTTGAGTCCTTCGGCGAGGAAAAGGATTTTCTGGCAATGATAAGTGATGTATAGTCCAAATGGGTATCATACGACTGAGGGTGCTGACATGAATGGATTAGACTACACTTAGGACCCTCCATATCAATTGAGCTAAATTTAAAGACTAAAAGATTTTTGTTTTCCTATTTTTCATTCGTAGCGTAGATTACCTGTTAAGTCAAGGTTGAAATCAATTTGTTTCTTCTTCAGTAATTTTTTTTTCCATTTTTTCCATTCAAATCTAAGTCCTTAAAACTTATATGGCGTTCGAAAGCTAGCACAGTGGGCAGACTACTGCTGATGGCATTTTGAGTCCTTTGGCGAGGAAAAAGGACATTTTTACAATGAAGTTGTATATATATGGTGTTGAGGTGAATGCAATAGACTACTGTTGAAGGTATTTTGAGTCCTCTGATTAGGGAAAAACGACATGTATCTGTTGCTGAGTTGATAATGTATTTGTTGCTCAATAGTTGCTTTGTTTGTTGGTCTGTAGACACGGCATCTGTTGCTCAGTAGATGCTGTATTTGTTGCTCAGTAGGCACTGTATATGTGGTTCAATAAGTACTGTATCTGTTGCTTTATAGATATTGTATCTGTTACTCAGTAGATGTAGTGTATGTTAGCTAATAGATACTGTATCTGTTTTCTGTCAATTCTGTATCTGTTCCTCAATAAATGCAGAATTTTTTGCTTAGCAGATGCTGTATCTGTTGGTCAAAAGATACAGTATCTGTTTCTCAGTAAATTAATTGGGGCGATAAGGGCGGCATTCTTTAAAGAAAATCATAGACAACTTAAAAGTTAATACAAGGTAGCGCAAAAGTAATCATCCGATGTTTTTTGGCTCTATTTTATTTTATGAATGAAAAACTTTGGTTATGCTTGTGGATTTTGTTTATTTGATATCTCAAATTTTTTTCAAATGAGTCGAGAAAATAATATCAGTTAATAAATGGCCGCCGCCAGAATCGATGACCATACGGGCCCGTTTTATGCCATTTTTCATAAATTTTGCCAGAACTTGTAATGAACCATATTCTACAATAGTTTGGTAGCGCTGCTTCCACCGCCAGATCGATAGCGGCACCTGATGATTGCACCCGGACTCCGGTGAGAGCGCGAGGGCATCTAAGCCGTCACCCAAGCATTCCATCCTTATCGTTACATTTTTGTATTCCCTATTTCTGTTTCTCTTGTTTGTGTTGTCTTCCCCAGGCCTATGAGTCTTAGTTGTACGTAAAAACAGGGGCAATGAGCGGCAAAACCCCGCCCACGTCTCCCGCACTGAGCTACACCAAGCATAGGCCCCTGCTTAGCTCGTTGAGGGGCCTATTTCTTCGCCAGATGACACTGTGCGGCTTCCACGGTCATTACGGCAACTTTAGGCTCCGTCCCCACGGGTATCTTCTGATGCCCACCAAACAGTCTATAACAAACTTCCGGCGATAGGTTCTCCCATCTTGGCGGATATTCTCTTTGAGGGCTTCAAGAGTCTGGGGCTTGTTAAACCCGTGACTTCAAAAAACCCCACAAAAAGAAGTCTGCAGCGGTTAAATCAGGTGATCTTGCCGGTCATTGCAAATCTCCAAAACAGACTCGGTAATGAATCCTTCAGAATTTCGGTAGTGGCTTGTGCAGTATACGCCGTTGCTCCGTTATGTTGGAACCATCCAGTCCCAATTCATCCAATTGAGGAAGGAAGAAATCGTTGATCATAGCTCTGTACCACACGTCGTTCACAGTAATCGTTGATCGATGACTTCACCAGTGTAAACTGCACATCATGCAGTAACTTTGGGCTTTGCAGCGGGTGTAATGGCTCTTCTTGGGTCATATACGGATTTTCGGTGTACCAGAAGCGATAATTTTGCTTATTCATCTATTCGGAGAGATGGAAAGGGGCCTCACCACTCATGATGATTTTCGATGAAAAATCGTCTTCCTCGTGGTCGAGATTCAGGATGGCTTGAGCGTAGGTTAGACGCATTGGCGGTCAACAGCTGAGAAGCTGATGCACTGTCTGCACTCTGTACGGGAACATCTTCAGGCCTTTCACCAAAATTCACTGTGAAAGCCGCCAGCTAATGCCCATTTGCGTGACACGTCGTCTGGTCGTTATTCCGGTATTCTCAGAAGAACGGCTGTTTCGGGGCCGCATGGTAACATCCCGTGTTGTCCCAGTCTCGTTGAGGCGAGCGGCTACATGCTGCAGTGTTTGCCCAGTTGGTTTCGGGCGGCCGGGAAATCTGCGCCAACACCACCGATGAATTATTTCGCAAAAAATTGAAACAATTATTCCGCGTTCCAGAGGAGTATAGCGTTCCATCGCTTATGGCATTTGTCGTGTGTCATTTAATTTAAGTTTTGGCTCCCCTATTGGGAGTGCGTCCGAGGCAAGTACCTAGGTCGCCTCACCATTGCTGCTCAACTTGTGGATGATAGCAGGTGCCGTTTCTGTGAGGGTGATGATATTTTTTTATAAATGTGAGGCGTTAGTCTGTCGTCCCACGGAGTGCCTTGGGGACGTCTTTCTCGATCCGTATAAGATAGCTTCGACCCCGCTGAGGCATTTGAGCGGCTTCGTTAGTGCGACCAAGCTTGATGGGCAGGTTAGCTGTGTTATACAATGGGCCACTCGGTTTCATTGCCTGTGTACCTTAATTGCTCGGAGCCCCGCAGTCTTTCCTACTTCCTATCTAGTTCAATCAGCGCGAATTTTCGAGTGGAAAAGATATTAAAAAAACTTTCTACAAAAAGTTGATTATTAAGAATCTATTCGGAGGTTCATTAAAAAATCGATTCTTTTCGGAGTTTTAAGGGGGAATCCCCTCCCCTGGGAACCGCATCTGCTTTAATTTAGGAGTCTAAAGCCATCCATCCATTTTTTGAACGCCAGATCCAATATTAAATATTAATCACAACAGAAACTTAAAAAACCAGTTAAAACATCATCATCGACAACAACTAAACAGCAGTCAATCCCACTCATAGATACATCTAACAAAACTATATAAAGAACGTAATCCGATTGCAATTGAATGTTTGTAGCTTCTGTAATCGAATGCACAACCACCAAAACACCGAGTGTACTTGAAAAGATAGAAGATAACCATTTGGCAGTTACAGTAGTTGCTCAAGCTTCAGCACACCGTACACCGTATTCGAGCTGACACTGAAGGCACGGCGAAGGGCCCCCAGCTAATGCTTGGACAAACACTTCCATGAATAAATTTTCGAGTCGAGATAATGCAAACGTCAATTTATTCTTTTTTTTCTTCTGGTTCTTTTCATTCTGCATCCTGACTTTCAGCGGACCATTTTTCGTTTTTCAAATTACGAGTACATACTTCCTTTTCTCTTCTACAGAGCACAAATGCTCGACGTTCGTGTAAAAATCGTAAGTGCAAACAATTGTCTGTCCATTTCGAATGCATCAACGACAAGCGATTTTACCTGACCGTCTACACATGTTTATAGTTCTGTAGATAGGATATGAGTGGAGGATTTTCATAGCATTATCTACGACTACAGTAGGATCCGTTCCGTTCAACGGATGGATGACGGCAGGAATGCTATAAGTGGATATAATCAAAGTGGTGGGATCCAGTGAGAAAGTGGGATGTATTGGATATAAGTATCAGATAAGTACCCGACCAGCTTAAGATGAATGTTAAGTAATCCTATGGCCTTCCATTCATGCCTAGTCCGAGCCTCCTAGCTCGTTTCCTACGGGGATCGCATCAGTATCGCTCGCTTCACTTGAAAAATCACGGCAGGCCAAGGAAGAGAACAAATAGAACTAAACATATCGATATAACGCCACGGACCGGTGAAACTTACAAAATAAAAGAAAGGATATAAATGTACAAATGAAAATGGGTGGAAGACATGGCTAGTGCTACTCCACATTCATTTCGAATCCAAATATATGACTTGATGCAGATTCTAGTTAGCGATTCCACGAGCTATTGCCTAGGTGGCCAATACCACCTTGCCTTATCTGCGTCTCCTTGTTTTATGGCAGTTTGTTCTGAAGATTCACCGGGCCTGCAGACCTGCAGACTCAGATTCGTTAGACTTTCTTTTGACTTGTTTTCCTGGCTACTGGTATATCGCATTCGTTGCATATTCTTTTTGTGGCATTTAGACATGTTGTATGCAAGTCGGGAGGATGCATCAGAACAATCTTCAAAGTTGCTACTGTTCAACTTTGTGTGGTAGCCTTGTGTAATATGAATATGGTTGGGTGTATGTTAAAGATGTTCTTGACATGTGCAGTGATCTTCGTACAGCAGTGACGTAGACGAAAGTGTGCATTCCCTGGCTCATTTCGGTTCTTGACTTAATAGGACTATCAATTGTGTACAAATCTGAACGTACTCGGATCCTATACGCCACTACGCCAATGGCTCAGATCCTCAACCTTGCAATCGACTCTATATTCTTCAGACGACACGACAACCATCATTTGAAGAATCTTAAGTGCTGTGTGATGGTATGATGCCAAATTAGCGAACTAGCTGGCAACAAAGATTCAAGTCCACGTCTTTTCCATACGATTGGCAAATTACGTATTTTCGTTTTTGATCAACATTATAAAAATCCCATCCCAATCCTTTCCCGTCGCGTCGCCTTGTCCTTTCCTAGGAAGACTACGATCACGTATTGTGTGGTAAGACAACGATGGCTCAATGCTGATAAGACAACCAAATACCTGGGAATGATTAATTATAGAACGAGGATGTGGAAGCGTCAGATGACGTGCTTCGATGACGGATTAGTGAGAAATATTGAGGTGTGTACGATGTGGGGAAAGTGTTATGTCTTCGTGGTTGGTTTCTTGTCTATCAGCTCAGTGGTAATCTTCAAATTAATTGGGTGCACGACAAAGACCAGGACGAGAACAATGGCTGTGATCTGTCGTTGTAAGATTGTTTGCAGGTTATTAGTTTAATTTTGGAACAAAATTGATTCGGGGACGCGGGAGCGTCCCGTTCCACCCAGAAAAGAAAAACGACGGGCGGCCAAGAAACGCTGTTTACGTGTCATAACGATTTCGCGTTTTGCGAGTATTCAGCCTTCTATAGTTCGAGCCCCGGGGGGTCTTAGAGGTTTGAATTGGATAGGAATATTCTTGCCGGTCTGCTGAGTACGTTTTCAAAATTCAACTCCTGTTGGTCCTGCAGCACCAAAACATTCTTATTGTAAAAATCAGTCAACGGCTTATACTCAAGATCAACCAAGGAAGTTACATACCAAATTTGGTTGATATCGAAAGGCAAGAAGTGCCCAGACCACAAACGGACAATCAAACTAAGATACAGCATGCATCGCACTACATGCCCGTACATATTAAAATCATCATTACCACATACAACATTGAACTATTGTCCGTGCGATGCAAAAACGTATCCCATTCTTTTAGATTTCGCCTACATTTCTCTATAGGAATTATTGAGCCCCTTTTGGATATAATTTAATTACCCTGTACTCGTCTATGAGAAAGATGGAAGAATGCTCATGACCAATTCATCGTTAGCCAACTTTACACATATTCACCTACAGGAGGTAAATAGAGGAATTCTAACCCGACTGCTTATCTATTTTCGACACAAAATATTGATAGTGTTCGTCGTGTTTTCTGCGGAAAATTCCGTAATCTTCGCTGATAGGGTAGTCTGGGGTGTACTCGTCGAATGTACATTGGAGTTGGTTTTTAGTTTTGTCGTTTTGGGAATCTTCGTCGAACGATCAGTGTTTCGACGGAAAAAGTGTCGTTAATCTTCATAGTTGATTAAAATGATTAAAAATATCAGAAATTAAATTAAGCTAATTTGCGTGGGAATCGACCTATGAAATTATCAATGCAAAAAGTTATGATATCTCCCAAAAACAACCCTGTTGTAAAAAATTCCCCGCCAAGAAAAAAGGGGATTTTTATAACACCATACCTAGAACTTGCAACATCTTTGATAAGAATCAGGAAATTTCCAAAATTTATTTTTCAAATTATTCAACATGAAATAGGCCGACAAGAATACAGTTTAAATAGACCAATTTTATGTCTTCATTATCAACTCCATCAAAAGTTGACAAAAGACATTATAAATTTAATATCAATTATTAGTTATCTTTTGATAACCGTTCTCACGAAAATCGTGATGCCATTGAATTATTTATTTATAAATTCCAACCCTATTATCATATACTCCTCCTACAATGCCAATTATTACGATCACATGTTCATCTGCAATCTTACAATCAATTTCATTTATTTTCGAAAATATCGCAATTATCAAAAAAAGACATCGAGTCATTTCAAATCAATTATCGCCATTTAGCGAGATTCTATTTTGGGATATTTATTTATTTGTATTTGTTCTTGCAAAGGTTTCAACATTTTACCAATGCTTCGCAAATATTGGTAACGTATGAGTAAACAATATCCCTATTATTTGGTAAAAAAAGGCGAAAACCCAACCTTCGATAAGTCAGACAAACTGTGGAGAAATCATTCCAAAATTATTTGAGGAATATCAAAGAATTCATGCTTAAAAAATTGCTACCATTCAATCATATCAAAAAACATCTTTGATTGGATACATTCGACAAGAAGATGTGGTCAAATAGATACATCGACAGCTGAATATTCGCTTATTATAGGTACATTGGTATGGTGAACTTGTATATGAATCCTCCCCGAAAATGTATTTATCTTAAAAATTTTGATCTGGTTGTGCTTAATTCTTTTAGCATATTTGATGGCGTAAGCATGAGTATACATAAGAAAATAGGCGGAGTAGCTTTTGAATAAAATGCTATAGGTCGTACTCAAACTGATGCTGAAATTTTTGCCGGACCATAATTCGATTGACAACTATCCGATATTCTGTCCATCTATTTAGTATAAAGGCGGACTAATCAAATTACAATAGTTTTAGGGCTTGTACCTGCTTTGATCAAACACGCTTGTAGTGGAAGAAGCTTCATTGAAATTCTTAAGCGCGGTCCTCTACTGGAAGCGTTTTTGAGCGGCATTGCTCTCCCACGACACAAGCGTCAAGAGGCAACGCACGAAATTAGCGACTATGACCGACAGGGATTGTCTATTACAGTCGTCTTCGCGCCTCAGTTTGCCTAACTATCTCTTCCAATGCAGACAAAACCAATCGATTTCTTCCGAATACATTCTTCGAAGCAATACGTGGCCGCGAGCGGCAATCCCAAAATTTTTTGAATGCAGCACTCAGGTCACGTGGCGCACGTAGACGCTTGTAGTTAACGCATTTTCGTGAAAATCCCTAACTTTTGATCTGGCGCGCATTGCTGCTTGTTGGCGTTTGTGTTCCGGCGCTCAAATACGCTTCCAGTGGACTGTCACGCATTGACGCTGTCGAAAGCGCGTTGCCGCTCAAATACGCTTGCAGTGGAGAACCGCGCTTAAGTCGTTTGCCGTATCTATTACGCCCCTAGCCAAAGCCAAAACCGAAATGTGTTTCTATTGAGTATATGGTCGTAGACCTGTATCATGTTCGTCAATCCGAGGGGAAAAGATGAAGTAGATGCGTTTTTCAATATCTTCGGTGGCATAGAATACTATGAAATAGTTTCAATACGATCACAAGATGGAGACGAAATTGAATTCAGATTATGGACAATGTAAATGTTAAGCAGCAATTGCTATGCTGCGTTTTGAGCTGTACGGCTTTTTTGAAAAGATTTCCTTGTAAACTCAAGGCATCCCTGATTTATTTGTGAGTTTTATGACCCAATAAACCTATTTTCAAGAATATTTTCTTTTTTGCCATTTTTCGCGAAAGTCTAGCTAAAGTTTAACACACAGCAGTAGTAGTCCGGATGTTGCAACGGTTAGCACGTTCGCCTTCTGATCTCTGGGCCCCTGGCTGGAATCCTACTGACGGCAGTAGTCTTTTCGATAAAAGAGGATGTAGGTGGCGGACTATGAGCCCACCTAGCAGTTGTACTCATTCGGGGTAAATAACTCGGTTGAGAGTGTTGCTGATTTATGATCATGAAATTGAAATGATGCTAATTCATCTCCAGGCCATTAATTGGACTGTTTCAGAATTTACTCATTTATTTATATATTGATCCCTGAACATTTTTTTTGGTTTTTATTATATGGTACACTTAGGGTTTTAGAAGGGATTGCCCATTCAGCGCTGTTTGAGCAAAAAAGTTGATTTAAATTTTATTAAAACAAACTACGATGTACTATACTGAGAAATTGCGGCGGAGTCACAGTGCGTCGTTCCATAGCCAAAAATCGAAAATTTTTTATGTTTGTCCGGCTTTGAAAGTAACCTATCTTTAAGAAAACATGTTGGAGCTCCTAAAAATGATGTTTGAAAAATTTTGCTTTTCTTTGTTTTAGTAATATTATGTGCTAAATTCGAAAAATTGAAAATATTGAAAAAAGACTCTATGAGGTGAAAACTGCGTTTTGAGCTTCGGTGAAGTCCTGGCTACCTAAAGTTATATTTTCCCAATAGACCAGGCCCCAGGCTTACACCCAAAGACAAAAAAAAAAATTTAATTAAAAAATGTTAAAAAAAACAGCACAATTATTTAAAATTAAAATAAAACTTTGAGTAAGGATTAAAACAAACGTCACAAAACGTTTTGGGTGGTTGACGGTTTCTGTCAGATGCATATATATTCTTTCATTCTAAGTAGTTTTGGTTTGCCTTTTTGAGCGTAATTGGCGTTTTTGTGGGATAAGTCACATTTAAAAAATCAATGAATATTTTTCAAGATTCCTTAAAATTAATAATACAGAGAAAATTGCACATTTGTTGCAAGGACTAGGTGCTTACCGTCTGAAATATAAATAAATAAATAAAAAAAAAATAATTTAATAAACTATAAAAAGTTTATTTATTCTAAAAAGAAATACCCATAAAAGGAAACAAATACACAAGGCATATCGGTTCAACTGGGTTAAAATTTTTTTTATTATATATATTATTTCGCTTATCTACTTTAGAGTGATTTTGGGGGCGTAATTGTAATTTATATGCGTGAAAAACGCTTTTGTAACACATGTAAATATGTATATGTATGTTAAAACTACTAAAAAGTTCTAATTACGGACAAAATTTTATATTTTATAGGTAAAATAAGTATTGTGCTTAGAGTTAGACTAGCAGGACCAGAAAAAAAGTAAATAAAAGAATAATAAGGATATAATGAAAGAATACACTTTAATTTTTACGCTCTAGGTGCTAAAAGCATCAGATAACGTAACGAATGAAAATTCGAGCGGAGTAATAAAATAAATGTTGTAAAATGTCACAGCTAGTTAGAAAATTCGACACGATTCATACATAAACTTCAAATTCCGCATCTGTGTACCTGTGCTAAATTAAATGTTAGGTTGTTAATTGCCTTGATCCTTCCAAGAGCATTGGATGGTACAATCCGAGTGAGATTCCTCATAACTGACGCCATTTTTTGTTTGTAAATTCATTCAAAAGGTATAGGTACAAGTAAGTAAGGTAATTAAGCTATTAATATCCTAACGAGTGACTTTTTGTGAAAGAGTGCGTAACTTTTAAAAAGTGTACAATTATAAATAGCAATACGTTTCGTTATCCATTCATTCACTTGAATATTTTACATAAGAAGTTACACCCTAAACCGGCATTTAAAAAATCAAATATGGATTTTGCAAACCAAGGTAAGTGACAATAAATTCCTTCTATCCACGGTGTTTTCGCCGATTTCAAACATACATATTCTCATATTTTTTTTTCTTTTTAATATTCTTGCAGAAATAATCACAAACGGCGACCTCGCGGAAGTATGCATACACGCGACCAAAGCGAATCGTCAAAGGTTGGTTATTGACAAAATATGTCAAACGTTGAATGTTGACGTATCTAGACGACAATTGCAGAAACATTTATCGGAAGTAAGCAGGCTATTTTGTCTAACTTTTGATCGGAAGTGGAATGCTGCTCGACGTTACCGTACATTATTCGAAAGTCGTTTCGCCGATTGGCTTCGCCAGTATGTTGAATTGGTTAACCCGGCTAGCAGCAGTAACGCACAGGAATCTCAAAGTACTCCGAAACGCGGTCGCGGTCGACCACGTAAGCCAATTGAAGAACTTTCCAAATCCTCGAAAAGGCGACGAGTACGAGAAGAACTCCAGTTGGCATTGCAGAGTTCTTCTTCAACCACACCCAAAACACTATGTGTGTTTAAGACCTTGTGGTTGGATTTGGACCTCTCGGAAAGGAAGTACATCCTACTGCGATCGGTTGTCAATTCTGTGCACAAGGATTTTTTCCCTAGCTTGTACGTAATCAAGCAAACAAAAAATGCTCTCCTTTCTGTAGACATAACTGTGTCTGAATGTGTGGCCGAAGTTGACATTGGCCAGCTTCTAAAAGCTACAACGGAGAGCATTGTTGATCCGGACGAAGGGAGTGAGCTCATACTCTCATGTAAATGGGGATTCGATGGCAGTGGCGGTCATAGCCAATATAAACAAACTTTCGTTGATGAAACAAATACTGACGAATTCCTATTTCTCACTGCGATGGTTCCGCTCAAATTGGTCGATGCTCGAACGGGAAGAACTTTTTGGTGCAATGAGCGTCCATCGTCAACGTTTTATTGTAGGCCAATCAAATTTGCCTTTCACAAAGAAGATGCTGCTCTAGTTCGTTCCGAAGAAAGGTACATCAACGACAAATTGAGCTCGTGGACATCGAGGTAACATCGTCGAAAGGTCAGCTATTCCGAGTCAAATTCAACATGCATTTCACGATGATAGATGGTAGTATTACCAACATACTATCGAACACGAATGCATCTTCAAATTGCTACATTTGTGGAGCCACCCCAAAGGAAATGAATACGACTCAAGTTGCAATGCGACCGCCTAATATCGAACATTATCGCTTCGGCTTATCAACTCTACACTGCTGGATCCGATTTTTCGACTGTCTTTTGCATATAGGTTACCGTCTACCTATTAAGACATGGCAAGTTCGGGGAGCGCAGCATAAGGAACTTGTAGACGATAATAAGAAGAGGATTCAAGCAGAATTTAAGTCGACAATGGGTCTTCTCGTTGATAAACCCAAGCAAGGGTTTGGCTCCACAAATGACGGAAACACGGCAAGAAGTTTTTTTTACAATCCTGAGTTAAGTTCCAGGATAACAGGCGTGGATGAAAATTTAATAAAGAAATTCTCCATCATATTAAGAGTACTTGCAAGTGGTGTGTCGATAGATTTAAGACGCTGCTGGACGAAACAAGGAGAATATATTTGAACTTGTATTCCAAGGCATCCTCAGATAGACTTCCTATTGGCAAGTGGAAGGAATCGATTATATCACATCCGTGCATGAGAACTTTGTGGACGCTGCTAAGCATGTAGTACTATGCTTAGCAGCGTCCACAAAGTTCTCATGCACGGATGTGATATAATCGATTCCTTCCACTTGCCAATAGGAAGTCTATCTGAGGATGCCTTGGAATACAAGCATGTAGTACCATGCTTAGCAGCGTCCACAAAGTTCTCATGCACGGATGTGATATAATCGATTCCTTCCACTTGCCAATAGGAAGTCTATCTGAGGATGCCTTGGAAGCAAGTCATAAAGAAGTAAGGCGGCATCGATTGTCTCACACACGTAAGTTCTGCAGAAGCAGTTCGAACACCGATTTAATGCGAATATTGCTTTTGGCTTCAGTTCCATTTATAGCATCCCAAAGAACTCTTAAAGTAAAGAGAAAAAACCAATTGGACGCACATGTTATTTATTATTTAAAAGAAATCCAAACAAGTCCAACATTTCCCATTGCTGATTTCCATCTGAATACATTAGAAGATAGCGACGAAGATTGATATTTAATTTTTTGTATTATTTTATTTAATAATTTTGTTATTTTGTTTTATAAAATTAACTATTTTCAGAAAATTCATATTTCGTCTTTTTTTATTAAGACTGATGCTTCATCTTATGTATAACAAGCTTTTCTATCTTTTAAATGTTCAAAAGGTTCCAAACCACAATAAAAAAAAATGCAAAATCGTCGGAATTTAAATTACAAATTACAAACGCCACATTTAATCTTTCTGAAATATAGTAAAGTGCAATATGTGCATAGCATCTCTTTGAAAATTTAAGATATTCTGTGTTACCATTTAAAAGATATTACGTTTTACCACCAGCCTCCTAATTACAGTAAATTTAACTCACACTTTTCGTAATATATCAAAACTGCGACCATCTATCTTAATCAAATTTATGCAGTTTAAAGATTATGTATAGCTCCCCATTCGTACGAAATTTTAACAAAATCGGTTGCACAGTTCTTAAGATACTGATTTTTGATCACTTCGACGCACTGTGGCGTCGGTTTGATTTTTTTTATTAATGTTTTTGGGGGTTCTGATAACGAATCTGAGGTTTTCTTCCCATAAACCTTATTTTTTTTTTTTTTAAATATTTTAAAGTTTGCAAAAAACCTAAAAAAAAAAATGGAAGATCTTGAACAGTTCAATAAAAAGGTTTACGCAACTTTTTTTGTATCTTCAAAAGTTTTCAAGATGCTCGCACTTGAAAAAGACTAAAAACTCTAAAATAGATCTTCGTTTTTCGGCTGTATTTTCCAAGTGAGAGTATTTCGAAAACTATTGAAGAAACGGAAAAAGTGACGTCAACTCTTTTGTTTTATTGAACAGCTCCAGATGTTTCATATTGTCTCAGAAAATTTTTCACTAAGGTTAACCGTTTTCAAAATATTAAAAAAGGGTGTTTTTTGTGTTTTTTTTTGCGTAAGTAAAGTATATATGAAAAATTTTTAAGAGAAAAATCTCGGATTCGTGGTCAGCACCCCAAAAAACATAAATATGTTAAAAAAAAAATAAAAACTCCACCACAATTTGTGTTAAAACAGTTCCTATAAGCTCTTTATAAGGCTGCTATTCGGTTGTATTTTAACTGTAGTACTGTAGCATCGTAATGCTGTAAGTTAATTTTTTCCCCAAAACCTAGTTTGCATAAATGGTTCATTGCATCGTCATAAGATATAAAAATAACCACGAGTTGAAAACTGCGTACATTAAGAAAACGAACCATTCTTGCGTCATATAACAATAAATTTCGTATTCTTGGACAATTTAAAAGTTTAATTTGGAATTCAAGTAGAGCACATGCCCATCGCAGTCAATATCGACAGATCTATCTCAAAGTGACTGCTTGGAGACAATTGATTTGAAATTATGATTAACACTTTGCTGTCGTCCGGCACCAACTTCCTGAGAAACAACGTTGTTTGCATTGATTACGATTGGGTTGACAGTGATATATCGGAGAGATGTGAAAAAATCGGGTGAAGAATGACAATGAATTATTCATATTTAAATCCTGCTTACGAACACACAGGCTGAACGAACGTCATTGCCCTTAAGGAAATTGGATAGTATTACGACTCTATATATCAAAATCGCCAAAGGATATTTAATTTATTTTTTGGAATCAGTCACCATCATTAAGCCAGAGAATATGTATAAAAATTGAAACTTATTATTAGCTAATCAGAAATCGAACAATTGAAAACGAACAATGAGTCTTCCATTAAGACCGACCAATATTCCAATCTTGTTGATTCAATTTGACACTTACTGATACGCAAATAATTTACACGCCCGATTATAGTATGAACCCACTTAGCTATTGAAATATGCACCCAAATTAGGTATGTAATTGCATAGTTCTGTGTATCGCTGGCTATACACTTCATATACCACCATGATCCCTAATAATTATATAGGTTGAAAAAGACACAGCTTTCCCAAACAACAAATTTCGTTTATTTCGTATATGTACAGGGTGTCCCACTTCAGATGGTAAATACCTTAATAGTAAATGGTACTGTCGATTGTTGAAAATTGACGCCAAAATTGACACTCTGTCTTTAACAGTTACAGAGTTATAGCATTTTTTGTAAATTGAGTCAAAAAGCTTGACTTGCCGATCAAAATCACTCCACTCTTCCAATCAATTGATTCTAGATTTGAACTCACATTCAAATAAAACGATATTTTCCTATTTATGAAATTTAACGTTACTTCAAAGATGCAGCTGTTCAAACTTTAAAGAAATTTCAAAATCGACTTTTCATGGGAAATGCAAATGACACTTTTACAACGGCACTTTTGTCTGACAATTATGCAAATTTGACAAAGGTGGTCCCAATATGTTGGCTTTAAAACGGTGTACTTCCTTGATACAGTTGGGTTTGAAAATTTTCGAATAATACGCATTAAATTAAAAAAACATTTTCTGGGGTTGAAACAAATTTAGTTCAGCCTTGACTCAACTGGTGGACCACGTTACAAATGAAAAATCGTATAGTTCTGAAATTTGGTGCGATTGATGTGGAGAGTCCTCTAAATATATGCTCTAAATTCCCCGTTGATAGGGATCCGGAAGTGAAGGAGAATAGGAGGTCAAATGTCTTTTTTTTTAGTGAAATCTCGGATTGAATGATTGGAAGAGTTGTAAATTTTAATTTTGTTCGGCAAGTCGAGCTTTTTGACACAATTTACAAGAAATCCTAAAACTCTGTAACGGTTGAAAATAGAGTGTCCATTTTGGTGTCAATTTTCCACAAATGAAAAGGTACTATGTACCACTAAAGAATAGTATCTACATTCTGGAGCGGGACACTCTGTATATTTCGGGAGCCACTTACACCCTTTTTCCGTACAAAAGCTACTGAGTAGTAGCTTTAATACTGAAGAAGGGAGTATATCGTCCCCGAAATATGTACATATATGCGAAATTAACGAAATTTATAGTTTAAGAAAGCTGAGTCTTCTTTAACTTATAGTAGAAAAAAAAAAAAAAAATTCGCCCAAAATCTAACATACTCGTATTTAGAATAATTGTTTATTTTAACACAAATCAAGTAGAGGGCAAACTGAACGACTGACTTATTTATCTTCTACACAAAGGTCGTTTCGATCTCGAGTCAACATAGAAGCGACTATGTACAAGCTCGTTCACTCATACAGGAAAAATACGAGGAGGACTTGATAACACCGAGTTAAGACGTTACAATTATTAACTTTATTCGAATTGTACAGAAATTCTAATATGATTCAGGAACGCGGAGGTTCGTATCGCACACTTCGTACTTGTCCAAAAACCGTTACCAGACCATCCCATCCGATCATTTTTCAGTATTCGTAATAATAACCTGAAGTTGGCCGGTTCCCGGGTGCGATCACATGATGCAGTCTACAGGATGCATTTTCAAGGCGAAGTCGTTTTAAGAGTCTCGTACACTGTGCATTCAGATGTTACCGCTCATCGATCAGCCATCATAACCACATCATCTTCAACGCAATGATCGCCCGAAGAACACACAACTTTCGCAAAGAATGCATATCACTTATTTAATTTTGTATTTGCCCTTACCCGTAGTCCGGATGGCGCAACGGTTAGCACGTTCGCCTTCTACGGACTGGGCCCCGGTTCGATTCCTACTGGAAGCGGTAGTTTTGGATAAAAAAAAAGGGGATTTAAGTGTCGGACTATGAGCCCACTCAGCTGTTAAATGATTACCCATTTATGGGGTAAATAACTCGGTTGAGCGTGTTGCTGATCACATACCTCTGCACAAAAAAACCGTCACGATCTAGAAAATGAGATGATGCTAACTCATCTCGAGGCCGTGGTTCAAATTGGACTGTTGCGCCAGTTATTTATTTATTTATTTGCCCTTACCCAACCTTTTCATTCAAACCCTCTTAATTTTCAAATGTTTTTCGCAAGACTCTCTCGACTCGCTCGTTTTTCCGTTTCAAACAGATCGCATTTGTCGAACATAATTCGAATTGACGTTGGTTCGAGGTCGTGCTGAGTCAAGGTCCAGTCGCAGTCGAGCCGGTGTCGACTCGACGTGTATTGAAGCATTGAAGGACTTAGGGCCTTCGTCCACAGACGCAACGCGACTCGAACGCGACTGCACCCCACGTGTTTGCGACGGTTGCACGAAAGTCGCGTTGCATGCTCTTCGTCCACTGACGCAACGCAACTCTTCTGCGACTCGTGTTGTGATAAAATGAAACCACTAGTTTGTACAGAGATTTCGCTCGCGTACTGATATGTGAAATGTTGTGTTTTGGGTGAGAGGATGATAAGGACGGCCAATGGTATGGAAATGTATCTTTTTTTTGGCAATGTATTTTTTTTTTGCGTTTGCGATTTGTGATTTGTGAATGTATTGACTACTGTTGATGGCGTTCTGAGTCCTTCAATGAGGAAAAGGACTTTTCAGCAGTGAAGTCAAATACGGGCAATATGAAAATCCTTGAGTTTGAGGTCCTTCGGTGAGGAAAAAGGATATTCCTGATAATTAAGGGGAATATGGGCAAGATAGGTACCGCATGAATCGGAGTGATAAGGCGAATGTTGTAGAGTACTGATCATGTCATTTTGAGTACTATGGATGGCATTTCGGATCCTTCGGTGGCGACAAGGATATTCGAAAAAGGATACTTTTGGCAGTGAAGCGAAATACGGTCAATGTGGGTGTCATATGAATCGGGGTGGACACCCGAATATCCAGGAGTAGTGCGGATGGCATTTCGAGTCCTTCGGTGGCGAAAAGGACATTCAAGAAAGTCAATTGAAATATGGGCAATATGGGTGTCATATGAACCGGGGTGAAGAAGCGAATGCCTAGGAGTACTATGGATGGCATTTCGAGTCCTTCGGTGCCGATAAGGATATTCGAAAAAGGATACTTTTGGCAGTGAAGCGAAATACGGTCAATATGGGTGTCATATGAATCGGGGTGAACACCCGAATATCCAGAAGTAGTGCAGATGGCATTTCGGGTCCTTCGGAGCGAAAAGGACATTCACGAAAGTCGAACGAAAAATGGCCAATATGGGTTTCATATGAACCGGGGTGAAGAGGCGAATGTCCGGGAACACTATAAATGGCACTTAGAGTCCTTCGGTGGCGACAAGGACATTCGAAAAAGGATATTTTTGCTGGTAAGGCGAAATATGGGCAATATGGGTGTCGTATGAATCGGGGTGAAAAGACGAATGTCCAGGAGTAGTGTAGATGGCATTGAAACTCCTTCGGTGGCGAAAAGGACATTCACGAAAGTCAAGTGAAAAATGGGGAATATGGGTGTCATATGAACCGGGGTGAAAAGGCGTAGGTGTAGATAGCATTTCGAGTCCTTCGTCTACTTGCGCAGCATTTACTCGAAAATGGTGGTGCGGACCAGAATAACGCTCGTTCTATCAACCAGGCTAAATGCGCATACGGCATGCTGTCGAAAATCTGGCAGAGTAGTTGTATCAGCATCAACATCAAGCTGATATTTTTTCGCTCTCGGGTACTGTCTGTAGTTTTGTATGGGTGCAGTACATGGAAAATTTCCGTAGGAGTTACCAGAAAGCTGCAGTCCTGCGCGCCATCGTACTCTGTTCTGGGGAATAGGGTGAAGCTTACAACAGACTTACCCAGCGCCTGGTTGATACGACGAGCGATGTCCTGCTCCGTATCACCTTTTTCGGCAACAATGCTTCCCAGGTAGATGAAACCTTCTCCACAGGTTGGCCATGAATATTGATGGCAATAGGTGTCGGATTTCTTTTTCACAATGGCGGGCTAAGAACCTTTGCCTTGTTGGTATTAATCTTTAGCCCAACCTCGCTTGCCTCCTTCTCAAGATCTAACACCATTGCGGACAGATACATGATTTGGGAGTGTAGACATATGTCGTCAGCATAATCAAGATGTTGTAGATAAGATGTCAAAGTCCATTAAATTCCTCTGTCTAGTCCGGATAGGGCTGCATGCAACACATCGCCGATCACTGTGAGGAATATGATCGTTGAGAAGATGCAACCCTGCCGAACTTCACTAGGAATCTCAAAGTCCCCCGACACCTTACCTTTATGCAGAACGCGACATTTCGTGCCGTCATAGGTTGCCTTTTCAGTCAGATGCCAATCGACGAATTATACGAAGGCGAAAATGGCAGTGGATAGGTCAGAAATTGCGGAAGGATGATAACTGCATTGCTTTACATGCTATGAAAGGGAGCCCTATTTCCAACCAAGGCCGACCAAGAGGGGGTCATAAGGTCACATGGCATCGAAATCTGGCAAAAGGGTGCCTAGTACAAGCGGACCGGTTTTCTTCACACCTATGTGAAGTGTGTGTGTGTGTCAGAGGAAATTTGTACCAGGTTCGAGTTCGAGATCGACAGTGTATGGTGACACTAAGGCGCTGGGTCAGTCATGTGGGGAGTTGCGTTTCATTGCAAGAATACAGTATGATTGCGCGAGGGAGTGATTGACGCGCTATGCCCCATGTTGCATGACCCTTTCTGAATATAGTCTTTTATTAACTTTAATAAGAAATCAAACTGTTCCACAGAGGCACGGACAAATTCTGTTGTTGTCTTTACGAACAACAATAAGTTGGCCAAAGAAACCCTCCCCGTTTTTTCTCTGCAAAATGATATGTATTGTTCTTCGTTTTCAGACAAGAATCTCATAAAATAATCGTCTTCCATTTCCGATTCATGTGACACCCATTTCGCATTGCGCTTCACTGCCAAAAACATCCTTTTTCGAACATCCTTGTCGCCACCGAAGGATCCGGAATGCCATCTACAGTACTCCTGGACATTCACCTCATCACCGCGGTTCATATGACACCCATATTGTGCATTTTTCACTTGACTTTCGTGAATGTCCTTTTCGCCACCGAAGGAGTTTCAATGCCATCTACACTACTCCTGGACATTCGTCTTTTCACCCCGATTTATACGACACCCATATTGCCCATATTTCGCCTTACCAGCAAAAATATCCTGTTTCGAATGTCCTTGTCGCCACCGAAGGACTCTAAGTGTCATTTATAGTGTTCCCGGACATTTGCCTCTTCACCCCGGTTCATATGACACCCATATTGTCCATTTTTCATTCGACTTTCGTGAATGTCCTTTTTGCTCCAAAGGACTCGAAATGCCATCTGCTGTACTTCTGGATATTCGGGTGTCCATCCCGATTCATATGACATCCATATTGACCGTATTTCGCTTCACTGCCAAAAGTATCCTTTTTCGAATGTCCTTGTTGCCACCGAAGGACTCGAAATGCCATCCATAGTACTCCTAGGCATTCGCCTCTTCACCACGATTCATATGACACCCATATTGCCCATTTTTCACTTGCCTTCCAAGAATGTCCTTTCCGCTCCGAAGGACTCGAAATGCCATCTGCACTACTCCTGGATATTTGGGCCTCCACCCCGATTCATTTGATACCCATATTGCCCATATTTCGCTTCACTGCCAAAAATATCCTTTTTCGAATGTCCTTGTTGCCACCGAAGGACTCGAAATGCCATCCATAGTACTCCTAAGCATTCGCCTCTTCACCCCGATTCATATGACTTCCATATTGCCCATTTTTCACTTAACTTCCAAGAATGTTTTTTTTTCGCTCCGAAGGACTCAAAATGCTAGCTGCACTACTTCTGGATATTCGGGTCTTCACCCCGATTTATATGACACCCATCTTGCCCATATTCCCCTTCTTTACCAGGAATATCCTTTTTCCTAGCCAAAGGACTTAAAACGTCATGAACAGTACTCCAGAGCATTCGCCTTATCACTCCAATTCATATGACATCCATCTTGTCCATATTCCACTTTATTATTCATCCCCCGATTCATATGCCACCCATATTGCCAATGTTTTACTTCAACAGTAGTCTGGTACATTCCCTTATCATTCATTATCAACATTATCATTCACTTATCAAACATTCTCCTCGCATACAATTAAAAATCCCTCACCTACAGCTGAAATTCATACTCACTCAAATAACAAAACACCAGAAACCAAGAAAAAGTCGCACGAAAGTCGACATGCGACCGGACAGCCAAGTCGCTTTGGAGTCGGTCGCGTCCGAGTTGCGTTGCAGTCGCACCAGTGGACGAGGTTCCACTCAATAACACGTGTCCGACTGTAATGCGACTCCCGTGCGACGCCTATGCAACTCGTTCTTGAGTTGGATCGCAGTTGCGTTGCGTCTGTGGACGAAGGCCCTTAGTTGAATTTTATCTCACTTTTTGCTGAAATTATTATTTAATTTAGTGCAAATAATTATGGAATTAGTCTTGGAAAACAGGCATCAAGTACTAACAACTGAATGTGAATTATAATAATTAAACTACCATATTTGAAGCGTCTTTCAAAAGTGGAGAAAGATTAATTGATAAAATAACACAAATGCAAGTAGCTAACCTATAAAATTCATTGGAATTCTAATTAAACTGTCGCTGTAAAAATCTGTCCTTCACTAAAAGAAATGAATGCAAATTGACTTGCAAAATTAAATCCTATAACAAAACTATTCTGAAAGTCTTTTTTTTTGCGTATTTCATGGTTCAACTTCTTATTTTAACCGAAAATTTACCAATCAATTTACTTTCGCCTTGACGACAGCTCGTTTGCATCGAACATGAACAAGAAAGTTCTAAGCCACAGTCACCTTTGGTCAATCTAAAGGTCAGTAACAATTACATTGGATCCATTTAGGAGAGGAGTAAGTTGAATTAAACGATACAGAACCACGAAGACCGGAAACATTCATGAATGCATAATGTATACGCGGTTTCCGTCCTAAAACGGCGCAGTCAAGAGCAAATCAAAATTCCAATTCCCAGTTCATTTCTGTACTGAAGATACTCTCGTACATTGAATTTATTTGTCTTTTATCCTCTTCCCGAGATAGGTAACCTTCGTATAGGATACGGATGGTGGCTCTTAGTCTGTTTTACATACTACCACGTGCTTGGAAGATGGTAGTATCATCTTATTCTGAAGATTGAATTAGATTCTTGTGGTAGTTGCGGTACTGTACAGGAGTAATTCTGAAATATGACTTTTGGATTGAAAAAAAAAAATATTCGATCTGTTGGGAATACCGATTTTTATATTTAATTAAAATAT
The DNA here is from genome assembly GCA_964017055.1 of Chloromyia formosa. NCBI lineage: Eukaryota > Metazoa > Arthropoda > Insecta > Diptera > Stratiomyidae > Chloromyia > Chloromyia formosa. Next base: position 146,350,193 of record OZ024814.1, read on the forward strand.
CACTATCAACATTAATGTTTTCTAAACAAAATGAAATAGTTCACATTCATACAATTTGCTCACTTCTTTCATAAATAAAATGGAAAGATTTTTGTTTATCGTTTGTGGTACTCTTCAGCGAATAGTAACCATAAGTAAGCAACATTTTTGGATCTTTGCAACAATTGATCTTTACCTATCTGGAAGAGAATATCACCTAAGTTTATCTTACGGCTTACCATTGCTGCGTTCCCAAAAATATCAATATGCTTTATTCAGCAATTCAATTAATATAAATCATGAAAATTCATCGCAGAAAAACAAACACAAAATTAAAATTTCATAATCGTTGCCATTGGTGCTATTCGATTAAAGCTAGTAATGAATGTCTACTGTACTATGCTACTATCCAGAAAATTAAGATTTCTGAACTTAAGATTTCTGAATGTCTACTGTACTACTACTACCCAGCGCATACGCTATAAATTTATCGATCGAGATTCTGTTGCGTAAAGTCGGTTTCATATACACGTCTGAAACCGACCTTATGCAACTCCGAAAGACAAAACCCACCTCTCTCCTCCACTACGGGGGTTTATAAATTGTCAAAATGATTACTACTACTACTTTGCCTTAACCCCTAGCGGGGCATAGCGCGTCAACTACTCCTGCGCGCCATCGTACTCTGTTCTGGGCAATGGGGCGCAACTCCCCAAAAGACTTACCCAGTACCTGACACTCCTTTGCCACAGATCGACGCCATGTGATTCGAGGACCCCCTCTTGGTCGGCCTTGGTTGGAAATGGGGTTCCATTTCATGGCATGCATAGCAATGCAGTTATCACTCTTCCGCAATGTGTGACCTATCCACTGCCATTTTCGCCTGCGTATCAATTCGTCGATTGGCATCTGACCCGTACGCCGACTTAGCTCTTCATTTGATATTGTTTCGGGCCAGAAAATTCTTAAAATTCGACGAAGACATGAGTTGACGAAAACTTGCAGCTTTCTGGTAACTCCTACGGAAACTTTCCATGTACTGCTCCCATACAAAAGCACTGATAGTACCAGGGAGCGAAACAGGCCCAGCTTGGTCTTGATGCTGAGATAACTGCTCTGCCAGATTTTGGACAGCATGCCGTATGCGCGTTTAGCCTGGTTGATACGACGAGCGATGTCCTGCTCCGTACCACCATTTCCGGCAACAATGCTACCCAGGTAGACGAAGTTGTCCACCTTCTCCACAGGCTGCCCATTAATATTGATGGCAATAGGTGTCGGATTTCTTTTTCGCAACGGCGGGCTAAGCACCTTGGTCTTGTTGGTATTAATCTTTAGCCCAACCTTGCTTGCCTCCCTCTCGAGATCTAACGCCATTGCGGACAGATCCATGATTTTGCGGGAGAGTAGGCATATGTCGTCAGCGTAGTCAAGATGTTGTAGATAAGATGTCAAAGTCTATTGAATTCCTCTGTCGAGTCCGGATAGGGCTGCATGCAACACATCGCCGATCACAATGAGGAATAGGATCGGTGAGAGGATGCACCCCTGCCGAACTCCACTGCGAATCTCAAAGTCCCCCGACACCTTACCTTTATGCAGAACGCGACATTTCGCGCCGTCATAGGTTGCCTTAATAATAGCCACAAGCTTCTCAGGGATGCCTCTCCTGCGCAAGGCCGCCCATATAGAATCCCGGTTCACACTATCGAAAGCCTTTTCGAAATCGATGAAAAGCAAGTGAAGCGGAGAATCGTATTCAGCGCATTGCTCGATGATGATTCGCAAGGTGTTAATGTGATCGACATAGGAGAATCCGGATCGAAAGCCAGCCTGCTCTTCATCAATTGTGCTTTCTAAGTGGGCCTTTAGTCTTTCCAGGACGATTTTAGCTATTATCTTGGCAACGGCAGGAAGCACACAAATGCCTCTCTAATTATTACAGTCTGTGAGGCTACCCTTCTTTGGAAGTTTGATGATCAAACCTTCCTTCCACTCAGTGGGAAAGGTCTCTGTATTCCACGCTTTATCAACAAGTGGGTGCAGCAAATCGGCAGTTATGCTTGGCGCTGCTTGATAAAGTTCGGCAAGGATGCCGTCAAGTCCGGCGGCCTTTCCTCGTTTCAGTGCAATAATTGCAGTGACTATTTCCTCTTTAGTCGGGGCAGTGGACCGTATACGCACATTTTGATGGTTCGCTAAATTATCTATATGAGGGGGAACTTCACCAGAGGTTACACGGTTCAAGACCGCGGCGAAGTGTTCTTTCCACCGCCTCATTTGATCTTCTTCCAAGATAAGTAGCTTTCCATCACTATCTTTCACCGGATGTTGGCAGGAGTTACGACCACCTGTAAACTCCTTGATGACACCGTATACGCCGTTTAAGTTGTTACTTCTAGCGGCTTCTTCTGCTGACGCTAAAAGAGAATTGGCATAAACTCTTTTATCGCGTCGCACACTACGCTGGACTTCTCGAGCTTTCTGACGGTAAAGGAGTTCGATGCTGCTTCGATTGTCGTCTGATGCTGCAGCCAAACGAACTTTCAGCTCCTTTCTTTCAACAATCCGCTGCTATGAAGCGTCGGACATCCAGGGCTTATTCCGGCAATCCGGGTTTGGGCCAAGGATGGTATTTGCGCTATCAATGTACGCATTTTTTATGGCATCCCAGTTTTCGTTTATGTCACTATCTGGGTGACTAGTTATCTCAGCCGCTTTTTGCGCAAGATGGTCATTATATTGTTGTAAGACAGCTGGATTTTTTAGTCGAGCGGTGTTGAATTTGCGGGGCCTGGATCTTTCGTCGCTGGGGCGGCGCACGGCTGCAATACGCAATCGAACATTAGCGATCATAAGATAATGGTCTCTTCCCATCCCAATATCGGCACCCTTCTTGTTTCGCACGTCCAGGAGGCAACTCTTGAATCTTTTACTAATGGCAAAATGGTCGATCTGATTTTGTGTTCTGCGCCGATCAACAGAGGACCAACTGATTTTGTGGTGGTCCTTATGCTCAAACATAGTACCACCGATGAAGAGACTGTGAAAGTTGCAGAACTCTACAAATCTTTCACCGTTGTCATTACGATCACCAAGACCGTGTCTCCCCATCACATGTCTGAGCCCATAGTTATCAGCGCCAACTTTCGCATTCAAATCACCCATAACCATTATAATGTCACCTTTAGGTGTTCTGCTCTGAACGGCGTTTAGTTCTTCGTAGAAGGAGTCTTTTGCCAAGACATTGTCGGGTTCAGTAGGGGCATAACATTGTATTATTGAGATGTTCCTCATTTTGGTCCGGAACCTGGCGGTCAAGACCCTGTCAGAGACCGGTTCCCAGGATAAGAGACAGTTTCGCGCGGCTCTGGTTAAAAGGAGCCCCACACCTGACTCACGGCGACTAACGGTAGCTTTACCGGAGTACAACATTACAGTGCTGCCCGTTGGAGAGATGAATTCTCCGCTGTTCCACCATCTTATCTCACTAACTCCTAAGATATTTAATTTGTACCTCAGAAATTCACTCTCTAATTGTAGAAATCGTGCGTTCTGGGGACCTTCTGATCCATTGTCCAGGAGAGTACGCACATTCCAGAATCCAATCTTTGTCATTGTACGATAGCTAAAAGTCGTAACCGTTGAGTCAGTCCTTATCCGAGGCATAGTTGACGTTTCGTTAGCATAAAAAGATTTCGGATAGTGCAAGTTGCTGGCATACACATCCTGTCCTTTGATTGTCGGTTTTAACGACAGGCCCTCAAAGGGAAAGGCCGTGGTATTTTTTTCACACCCCACACCACAGGGGTACCTCAACCAAATCATCGCACCGCCATCACTGGCGGCTTGACGTTACGGGTTCGAATCCCGTCCACGACAACGTTCGTGGCCATGGATGTGCAGGAGGTGCATGCTGGCAACTGCATTCTCTGAAACCAATTTATGCCAACGAAACGTCAACTGGGCCAGATGGAACAGTTGACGCGCTATGCCCCACAAGGGGTTAGGGCAATTGAGTAGTATCACTGGCGGCTTGACGTTGGTTGGCAATGGTCAGTGACCACTGCCGTTCCAGGGGGCGCCCACGCGGAGGACTATGGAAGAGGAGTTTTTGCCCCCAAAACTAAGTTCAAATTTAACCCCATCGTCATTTGGTTCAGTAGGTGGGGAACAAATTATGAATATCACAAATAACACAGTGTCAAACTGTGCGCGTAGAGTAAAATGAGTAAGTGCAGGTGGGGAGAGTATAATAGCTAAAAGGCGACTAAATGGATAGGATGTATACGCCAGCATTTGCATCATGTGAAATTTTGTATAATTCTTTTCGTTCATTCCATAATTCGAGACATTAAATTTTCGCTTATTTTGATATTCGAATTAAGTAAAAGTAAAGCAGTAGGTTTTATGCTATTCAATTAATTATTGCCCCTAGATAAAGACTAATAAACAATTATTCGGCAAATCCATAATTATATTCCTGGCAATCAAGCGTCCCAAGTCCGTGACGATGTTCACACATATTTTCGAACACACCATTATAATATATAATTTCGTTCAATCAAAATCGCTTCTGATAATCATCTAAGACAAGGTAAAAGGCAGTCCATTCGCTTCAGTAGAAATTGATTTGATATTCGAAAATTAAGGCAACTACGGTATTCCAATCACGTTTTGCGCTTTATTACAATAACTCTTGGCCGGTCAAAATTAGTTTAAGAGTTGAGTGCTACCTGTTTTTAGCGAAAAGCGGTTCAAAACGCCCAGCCTACTAACTAAAGCACCATCGTATATTGTGGTATCGGGTATGGTATGTCGGAGGGAAACCCCGAACATGGGGTCTCATAGGCGACTCCACCATAGGATACCTACCATATTCGTATATATGCATACCTTCACCATTCGTTCACCACCATTACCTAGGCATTTATGAAGTTTGTCCATCAGTCGGTTCATCAGAGATAATAATACTGGGACGGACATTTGTACGAGCCATCATGAATAAAATGTTCATTTAGTTGACCGGTAATCTGACTATGGCCATTATTTTTTTCCATTCATTTATTTCCTTTTTGTTTTTAATTTATTTATTTTTTTTTTTCGTCTTTTAATTCGCGATCACAATACACGTTTGACACATACGCGCTGCTCATTGTCGCATTCCGAATTCATTGCACGTACAATTGGAGGCAAGGTGAAGACTTTTGTTTGCGTTTTGCATTTTTGTGTTATTGTCGCACCGACGGAATGTCTAAATCTCTATTGGCTATTTGCTATTAGTAGTTGAAATTGAGAATAAAGATACATTTATTTAGCTCGAATTTTAGTTTAGTTATTATGTATAGACATTTGGGTCACCATGCTTCTACACGTACCCATTTGTACTTGGTTATATACATATTCGGTTTTTATACGTAACGCAAGTCCGGATGTAAAACCTGCCTCTAGGCCTGACCGCAGGTTTTATGGCAGGCACCTAAACTGGCATTACATCTAAAAAACCCTTAAGAGTTATAGATTTTGTACAATATTATTCACTGATTCGTTATTTCCAATTAAGGGCTCGTTTTAAGGTCGATAGTTTTGCAAATCCCTCTTCTTGCAAAAGCAAACCAATCCAGTCAACAAGTGCTGATCGATTGGCTGGATTAGGCTTTTAAGACATAGCTCGACATCGACTTCACCTTGGATTCGTTATAGATACGATATTCTTATATGCGGAGAACACTTATGTCGATTCGAAATTGGCGCGGCGGTGAAATAGAACCGTTCTGGACAATTTGTCAGCCGTTTTGTATCCGGAAAAGGCGACGTGTTCAGGAAACCAAAATAACATTAACCGCAAGATCCAACGAGTCATACCGATGATCAATACTACTAATCTATCACCTACGAAGGTAGGTGAGTGACAAGTAATAACGTCACGCGTAAAGCCGCTAATGCTTACCCTCCTAAAGCACTAACAAGCAGCTCGGTCAACTCAAAGTTTGTGCAGTTCTGCCAAGTCAAGATATTGTTCAAAGTTTAGGAGCTTCGTACTAACTTATACCTCACTGGATCCATGGTCACAATATGGCATCAGCGGCACGAAATAGCCGGCGAACTTGCAGGACAGGCCACCGCCATCTGTTTTGTCGGACCAGAATCATTTTATCTACTACCCTAACCTGTTACATTAGAAAACATTTTCCGGATTGGGGACTGCAAACAGCCGCCTGGCTGTGGAAGCCTCTCCCAAAGTCTGAGTCAGGCCTATCGGACGAGAATCTTTTTATGTACTATTCTCGTGTCACAGTATGAAACATTTCCCGGATCGGGGACTGGAAACAGTCGCCTTGCTGTGGAAGTCGCTTCCAAAGTCTGAGGCAGGCCTAAGCAGGGATTCAGAGCAGAGCAGAGCGATGATGAAATAGCGGAGCACGGAGCGGTAGTTTTCATATAAGGGTGTTTCTTAAGTGATTAATTGCACCAAGTTGTTTCGGGCGTTTTTCTATTCGTTAGTAAAATGCAAAAAGATGTGATATGACCCAAAAACCCTGTTGTGAAAATCTTCCGCCAAAGAACAACTCATCAACCGCAAAAAGGATTAATATGAATGTAATTCGTCCAAAGTGCTCGTAGTTTCGCGCCTCGCTCTAGGGTATGCATATTGATCCCTGATTAAATTAGCTAAATTTTTTTAACGCTCTTTGGTGGGAAGCTTGCTTAAAATACAAACAGATAAGTTGGACAACCTGGAGAAGATGGAATAATTTTATTGAGTTGGAAGATTAAGTTAATTTTAAAGAAAATGTGTTCAATAAAATGGAAACTGATTAAAGCGAAGAACGGAGTAGAAAATTTTAGCTGCGTTTTTTTTTCGTGCTGTGGAGATCAAGTACAGAACTACAATCATACGCACAACACCAACAACCGGCTCTATTGTAGTAATGCGGACCGGAGGACAAGGGTGATGATTGGCCGTAAAGGTCACCGGTCACCATAGGTGACCACATCCTTCCCCAGAAACCACCTGATGATGTGTTCTGGCAGACTATGCTTCTCCATGGAAGCTCATCAAATATCCTTCGAGGAGTCAATCAACTGAGTGATACCACTGCAGGATCATCGCCTGATATAAAGCTAGACTTGATTAGACATCACATACGAACGAATCTAAAGGCTGCAGGCGATCTAACGCCCGCATCTACAACCTGCGTGCCACCCCAGTTAAGTTTAAAGTAGGGAACACTATATACTGTCGAAACTTTACTCCCAGTAGTGCCATCGCCCACTATAACGCCAAGATGGGGCAACAATTTGTTAAATGTTTGGTTAAAGTGGGGATTTGGGGGCGACCGGTAGCGCAGTGTGTTGAGGCATCAGTCTTATGTTTGACTACCGGCGTTTCGAGTTCGAATCCCGTCCACGACGACGTTCGTGGCCATGGATGTGCTGGAGGTGCATGCTGGCAACTGCATTCTCCGAAACCAATTTATGCCGACGAAACGTTAACTGGGCCACATGGAACAGTTGACGCGTTATGCCTCAAAAGGAGTTAGAGCAATTGAGAGAGAGAGAGAAAGTGGTGATAGGTGTATCGTGTTATACTATAAGTTGACCGACATGTTGGGCAAGCACCTGGGTGTGTCCCTCCCCAAGGACTTGCGATCTGAATGTTTACAACACAATGTCTGATGAAAATCAAACCATGCAGCTGATCTTTCACTACCAACATGACAGCGAGGATTCACCCGTGTTGTAATGGACGCATGTACATAATGTTGCGTCACACTGTGTAAAATAATAAGCAGTTGACGAAACGGTAAAACAGTCACTTGTTTACCTGGTCAAATAACTTTTTTCCGTTGTGACCAGATAGACAAGTGACCATCCGCGGTTGTTACATTCGTCGTTGTCGTGAGTGTGTTCAGCAATCCGCGGTCGAAATAGAAATTTGCGTAGATTTGAAAAACTATTTGCCACGAGTTAGAAGAAAAATTGTTAGACGACCGGGAATATTCTTCTTTTTTAAATTTATGGATACCACCCGTTTCAAATACCGATTGCCGATTCCTCAAAAAATCCCTGCACGAGACATAAAGGAAGAAATTATCGTTTGTCGTGGATGGTGCCAGGAAGTACAACGGACCTGGTATAGAAAGTTATTTTATGTCGGTGTTTTTCGCTTTAGACTGCAAGTTTTAGTTGATTTCGGACGAAATCAAGTCTGGGGAAGTGTTTACCAAGCGGACTATATATCAAGATGAAATACAAATGACAAATGGAGAGTGTAGTTCCAATTGGAAGGCGCGGGTATTTGATTCGTTCATGGAGATGAGCGTTGCTCTGACTGCTGCTGGAATTTTGTAAATTTTACCTATCGGTTTAGTGTCAGTGTCCTCGTCCGGCATACCCTCAACCAAAATAAAGAAAAATCGGTTATCGTAGTCGCGCAGTTAGCCAGAACACCGTGAATTTGGCTTGAAGAGGATTTCGCGTGAAAGAATCCAATGAGATTCTAAAAGAAATTAACTAATTTAATCAGAGTTCTATATGCACACCCTAGAACGAGGCGCAAAGCTACGAATACTATGGCGGAATTATGTTAATATAAATACTTTTTGCGAAAAGCTTTTTGCAATATTAGAACTATTGAACCAACCAATATTCCTCTATTTCCTGGGCTGTCAAAGATGTGCGTATTTTTATTAAAGAACAATTTATGTGTTGTCTGACATTTTATATCAGCGCTTAACACATTTCGGGAATATCCATACAACATGAAAATTTATTGTTATCGCTTCACACGCTATACACATCACTATACTGCTACTTGTATTAACTCTGAATTTGCTGCGATTTTCCCACGTTACCCGTCAACAGATTTATTACTGCGATTATTTCCAATGAGTCATTATCGCAGTTAATCTCGACCTAAACTCTCGAGTACGTACTGTGCGATTCAAGCTGATCATTTTGAGCGCATCCTAAACGTGGACAACAAATTGAATGCTCCAATTTACCTATAGCGTCTGTAGTTTTGAAAATATTCGAAATGATTGTAAATGAAGCGCACATAAAACTGGGCTTTATGGTGAATGCGTACTGAATATTAACAAGAACTGGTGTTAAACTCTCGACCAAATCAGTCAGTCAGAATCTTGTGCCATGTTGATTGTGATGGAACGGCGAGAAGTTACTTTTATAGTACCCAGGTATAAGGCTATGTGTGCTAAATGTTGTCCTCTGTCAGCGCTGTTTTCTTTCAGCCGAAGCCAGATTGCACGTAGAAATCTAGAAATCTCTGGGGGCCTTACGACCATCGCGAAAAAAGTTGCGAAACGAAAATACAATGCGGACGTCGTCTGGGGCGGCGCGACATTGAGCTGCGCAACTAAATCCCTTGTTGTGCTTCTTCTTCTTCGGAAAACCGTATGTACTGATGCATTTCTACGTGTCGTTGATGATCCTTTAGTGATTTCAAACGATATTATTTTTTGTTTTCTCCAACACAACGGTAAGGTTCGTGATGCATTACATTTTGAGTGGCTTTTCCGCGTATACGATCGAAATAAAAATGCGCCTAAGCTGCAGCTCCGGGGGAGACATTTCAAACAATATTGCCGCCATGGAAACGATCTGAAATTTTGAGTGCTTCAATGTGGGTTGTTTAGGGTTCATGAAGAAAACAATAGTCTGAGGAGATATAGGGTTATCCGACCCGGCTCGGTCTGTACTCGTACGACATTTCTGATCTTCCAAGTAGGGAATAACATAACCAACTTCTTCTTGGTGGAATGAACGATAAGTGGAAAGATTTCCCACATATCCTAGACTAGATGAGGCCACAATCCGATTACCAATTGCCCTACTCTCTCATTGAATCAATATGGTGGCTGTCGTCAACTGGATTTAAAATTTCAGCATTTCTGCAACACCTGGATCGAAATCTCCGTCGTCTTGGCAGTATATTGCAACAGACAAACATCAAGCAAAATTATATTGTGCATTGAGTTTTGCCGCACTGTAACTAATGTCTCGAAGACACAGACCCAAGAAATGGAAGCAAAAACCAAGTTGGGTCACAATCACAGTATACCAAAAAGGGAAAAGAAATGACCAAAGCGATGGTACTCAAAAAAGTACGTGATGAGCCTGGATGACACCATGGCTAGAATATCAATTGCTTATCAAATAAATGTTTTTTTCTTGGCGGTTTTTTATCACTAGGAATCGTCATTGCCGCGTTCATGGTGTCTAAGTAACTCTTTTCAGTTGCACTGTTGAAAAAAAATTAAGAAAAACAAAACAAAAAATAAAACTTTTCTTGGCCTTTTGTTTGTTCATTCATCGTCACATTGTTGTCATTCAATGTGGAGGAGGAGGTAATTGTTTTTTATTGCCTTGAATACCTGACAAATCTGCGTGATATTGGCTGAGGGATATGATACAGTGGTGAAGGAAAGATTCGGGTCGCTGTTAATTTTTTGGTGGAAAAAAAAATATCTAAAAATGGACAGGCCCACTATGCCTAAAATACGTGGCCGCGCACGAACCAGAAGGCTCTTACTGTCTAGAGCAGGGGTCGGCAAACTTTTCCCGAAAAGGGACATTTTTTTTTAATTTTAAACTCAGTGGGCAATAATTAAAGTATATATATAACTTGCAGTAAGTTTGAAAGTAGGTCTGATGGTAGGTCGGACGGCAGAGTTAATGGAACGCCTGATGTCAGAAATGACTGGCTGGCTGATAGCTGGACTACAAACTCCTATAAGTGGACTTCTAGTTTCCAGTATTTTATAAATTTTTCCATTGAAAAGACAACATTTGAGATTAAAAAAAAATACCAACATAACTCTTACCACAACTCACAAATTCAGGCTACACGCTGCCTCTACCTATCATGCTTATTCTCTTTTACTCCTGATTACTTAAAGTCAGTAACTTTCGACATCTACTGTTCCCCAACAATCAACCAGCAACATACATCACTACCTCTATGTAATGTGGTAACCTCAATGACTGCAGTAACTAACGTGTACATTACTGAGAATGACCGCTACATTAACTATCCAATGGTTTCAAACTGAATGAATGTTGGCCGCGCGTCTTTTTCTAACCAATTGATGGCGACGCGACACCGAAACAGGAAGCCTTTCACTGTGGGAAAATCGTTTTTGGAAATCTTCTTGGATTTCCCATTCACTTCGAGTATCTTTGTAGCTATGTGTAGCTAAAAACCTAAACGACACCCGAAAGGTTACCGACTACCGGCTAATCGTGACTTTTCGATTACCAAGCGGTCCCTTTTAATCAGCAATGACCAATCTGCATTTGGGTTTTTGGGCAATGGTTAGGATGTTGAGGACAGGAAAAAGTGTCATCCTATTGGGGAAATGTTCAAAAGTGTGGGAAGAACATGGCAACTTCGGTTATGTGAAACAAATTAGTATTCACTTTTTCACGGGTGAGAAAGTTATGTTCGATTTTTAGTGAAGTAAACGGGTTGAATTTCAATTTGAAGGGATCCTATTGAGTTTAAAATTTCGAGATTTGTATCAGGATCGAAAAAAGACTGATGAAGCAAACTTTGTGAAGCAAATTCCGTCCTGCATAAATGAAATCGGTCTAAGCTAGCCAACCGAATAAACCTCCATCCGCTACCACTTAAAACCAGTGTTAGCTGCTCTCCTCCTCCGTCTGGCGCATGATGGGGAGGATATTATCCTAATTCAGGACCTAAGGTCGTAAACGATTAAGTAAGGGTCTAGAAACTCCCTTGTATAATATATTTGGAACATTCCTGTTTCGGGAAAATTATGAAAATTCTCTCTATTTGATTAGAGAGAGCTTTCACAAAACCCAAAAAATTTCCGCTTTAGGACCTACAAATCCCCCCGCGTGGGTTCTAAGTTCCTACCACCTAAAGCGGAAATGGACTACCTCTAGCGAAAATGCCGCAATGAAGGAATTTTAAGAATTCTCTCTAAATTGAATAGAGAAAATTCTCCTAATTTTTCCGAAACAGAAATGTTCCATATATTTCATGTTAGGGTGCGGTTATGTTGGAGTTTCGAGAAAAGATAAGAGCAGCGCTGATAGTGAAGCGATGGAAATGGATTCATGCTTTTACATAGAGCTGTTTATGTTGGAGTTGCGATTACCGTTTAGAGCGTCGCTGAGAGCAGTTCTTATCATAGTTCCGAAAAAAGAGAGAGAGAGCAAATGTGTTGTTCCAACATAAACTGCTCTATGTAAAAGCACAAACCCATTTCCATCGCTTCACTATCAGCGCTGCTCTTATCATTTGCGGAAGCTCCAACATAAGCGCACCCTATTAGAAACCAGAGCAAACCTCAATCTTGCGTCCTTGTTTAGAAAACGCTGGATGTGTTTTCAGTAAATAATTTTAGTGACTAAAAGGTATGTGGTAGTCAGTCTGGAGATTAGGAGTATTCGGTATTGTCTTATATCGGCGTACCCGCCAGTAGGTCAGGTGAGGGAGCTGCCTCCTTCTATGTTGAGGGAAGCGTCATTAATCGCTGAGTCACATAGTACTGTGACTCTTAAGCACACCATGGGTTGTGAGGGAGCTCTGACACGAATGAGAGAGGAGACGAGCTTCTCGAGTTCTCCTCAATTGTAATAAAGGCTGTGAACCTTCCTTTGTCACTAATGGCAGACAAAAGATCCTGGACGCCACCCATGTTTCAGATAACATAAAGCATTTACTGGGGAATAGGAGGGTGTTGGTAAAGCAATCATTCCCTTATCATCGGTACCTGCAGTCTGGACTGGACGAGTGCACTAGTAATAACTCGGTTTACCGAAATCGTAAAAGAACCGACTGCTACAAGTTTAGGGATTGCCTCCAGAAGATGGACGCTATGGCGCAAACCCTGGCAACAGCGTTATGTAATTCTGGCGCAAACATGACCGCGAGTGACACTCGCATAAAAGCACGTATTACAAGTGCAACGCAATTGACCACTATACATTCGCGGGCATGCAGCGTTAGTAATAATCAATCGCCGCTCGCGCGAATATGTATAATAGTTTTACTATTAGGCGAAACCGGAGACTGAGTCTCATGAAGTTGCGCACGAGGAACTTACAGCAAGCCACCGATTGCCTCACACCCGCTGATTCCGAATTTGAAGTAAAAAAAGTAAAAAAGAAGAATAGGAGTTGCCCACCCCAAAATTGCCACTCTGTTTTCATAGGGAAATACTCGTCCGATCGGGCTGGTTGGAACTACAAAGTCATTTTGGGTGGCTGATTCCGAATCTGAAGTCAAAAAGAAAAATAAAACATTTTGGGGTTGCCCACCCCAGAATGGCAACCCAGTTTTCATGGGGAAATACTCATCGCACAGTCATACAATGTACGACTCTCTAAATAAACAGGACATCTTGTGTCCCAACGCAAAAATTGCGCTAATAGCAACGTACGTTAAACGGCAAAGATCACATCCGATAACTCGATGCAACATCCTGTAATATATACTCATATATTTATGTCAATTCCGTCCCACAAATGTCCATATATTCAATTCCAATTGGTTCCCTTAAACATTTTCAATGTTAAAACCAGAAGACTCGGTGAAAAACCTTCACTTCAAGCAATGATACGAGTCTTTTTTATGGAATCCCGGGTATTTGAATATCAGGCACTGAAAAGAACAAGTACTGAAAAGAACAGGTACTCAAATTCCAGGATCTCGGTACTGAAAAGAAAAGAACAGATACTCAAAAGAACAGGTATCCCAGTACTGAGCACCGGTACTCAAATCCCGGGATCCCAGTACTCAGTACCGGTAGTAAAATTCCGGTATCCCGGTACTTGAATCCCGATATCCCGGTACTCAGTACCGGTACTGAAAAGAACCGGCTCATAGTTTAAAATACTGGTACTGAAAAAACCAGTACTAATACCGGTACTGAACGAATACCTGTGATTAGGCAATTTGTCACTGGTTGTTTGTGTTGATTAAAAAGATTATTCGAGTACCTGTGAGTGTCCGGATACCGCTTGTGGTACCGGTATTTAAAAATGTCAAGTACCAATACTTAAATCTCAGTACAGAACAGGCCTATATGCGACTAAATTATTATTATTATTATTATATACTCTGGGGGATAGCCGAAGCAGACCACTAACGTTTGGGTCCCTTTTCGCCCCCTCCCGGTCATCAGTGACTTCCAGATGTCGACTGATAATTGTCGACCTCTTTCTTCATCACTGAGTCCCGTGTTATTGCTAGCATTTGTTTGAAGCTGAGTTCACTCATGGCTTCTACACTTATCGTGTGCCTGCCTGTGATCCTCAACCTCGTGCTAGCCAGTGCTGGACATTCGCACACAATGTGTGCTGCCGTCTCGGCCTCCTCCAGGCATAGCCTGCAAACGTCATCTTCCCCGATTTTCATCTTGGCCAGATGAGCCTTAAAATTACCATGCCCTGTGACCAAGGCAGTTATCCAGCTTAGGGTACTCCGTTTATAACTAAGTACCTTTCTCGCTTCCCTGCCTGGTCATTGCATTCCGAGCTTGTTTGCAAGTGACTAGCTCCTGCCATCTTTGTTGATGCATGGAGTCCATCCACTTTCCAACCTTCGCTCCAATCATGCCGTTCCCCAGAGCAACTCTGGGTCCTGGGCCAATGAAAGTTGCCGCAGATCCCTGTTTTGCTAGGGCATCCGCCGCCTCATTTCCTGTTGTACCCATGTGTCCTTTTACCCACATCAGCGTAACCTCATTTTCTGAGGCACACGTGTTGAGCTTCCGGACACACTCTAGTACCAGTTTAGAGTTTATGTTCGTCTGCTGCATGCGTCTGATCACCGATTAGTTGTCCAGTGCAATAAGGATTTTCTTCCCCCGCACCTGACCTTCAAGCAAGTGGTCCAACGCATGCAACAAGCCAAGCATCTCTGCCTGGTATACGGACACATACTCTCCTAGACTAAGCGCACATGCTAGGTTTAGCTCTTCAGAGTAAACCCCCGCCCCCGCTTTACCGTCCATTAAAGAGCCATCAGTAAAAATGCTGATGTCATTGTACATACACTCATTATGTATGTTTCCATCTGCAATGTGAGTCTTGTGTAGTCTTTCAACTACCCTACGTCTACTCATGCCTTCTACCGGCATTAGAGTCTCCCTGACCTCATCATGAATAATGTCTAGGATGCTCTTATGACCGCTGCTAGTTCCAAAGCGATGCCACATGGCATCCCTTTCCATGCGTATTGCCGAAAGCGCCGCCGTTTTCTTTATAAATAAGTCCAACGGTGGCAGTCCCAGCAATGCCTCCATTGCTCGACTAAATTACTATACGACTAAATTGTGCTTACGCAGTGTCGACTAGGCCTCTTTGGAAAAAATCGTGATCGTTCTTTTTTCATTGTGGACTCCGAATAGTTTGTTGTTAAATATCAAAATCTTAAGTAAATTCCAGATTCCCAAAATCATTCTTACTCTGTAAACGTATCCACAGCACCGTAAAACAGACTCACTTTTTGCTGACACACCATTCCATCAAAATAACTCAACGGAACCCAATCAAATTACCCCATGATCGACTGCTACACAAAAATGGTAAAATGCAATTCTTCAAATCGCTGGCATTTCATCTGCCAGTTGCATTCAATCTAATCTCAAGATAATCCACAAATATGCAATCGGTGGCATTTTATGGATCCAGAGTGGATGGGCTCGCTATACCTGGCTGAGTAAAATGCTGTCTCAGATATTTTTCCGATCTGCACGGGCTCGCTCCAAACAACAGTAGCAGTTGCACTCGTAATTCTAATCGACACTTGCAATCCGCATAGGCTTTAAGACTTTTCTTATCGACATTTCATCGACAGCCCATCCTCGTCGTTCATCGGCCAACTATCGCCTGAGATGGTGAAACTGCTGTTGGTGAATTTTACCACTTGGACTATTGGTGCGCTCTTGTGGTGCTGTCATGCAAAAGACTTCGACGCAACAAAGGCCTAATCGGTAACCGGTTGCGTTGGTTACCGAAATCGCAATATTGGATGATGATAATGGATAGTAGGTAGTATGCACCGGTGGTGGTACCCATGTCCATACAATGTACATTGAAGAACTTGCAATTTTGATGATCAGCTCGTAAATCTGACCATGCTGTTGATCTTGTCTCGATTGAGAGTTGAGTTGAGTACGTAAGGTGAAAGAGGTATTCCGATCCGAGAGGTAACCAATGGAAATGAAAGATATGGAAAAAATGTTGAGATTTTCCTATTCAATGGCGAATTTGCAGATGGGTTTTAATATATGGTGGGAACTTGTTCTGTCTAGGTACTCACTATTCGAGTGTGAGGCGTTGACAAATACCATGTGGAAAATCCGCATTCGGCAGGAAGGAATTAAATGTTGAGAAACTTGCTAACCATATTGCACTTAACAGGAAAATGCTTATCGAAATTAAAATACAAACGAATGCAAATTGTTCTGGACACATAATTTAACTTCCAATTACTTTGACGTTATCGAATTATGATAAATATGCGTTTATCACCTTGTTGATGACGTAAATGTTTATGATTAGACGTACATTCATAGAAAACTACAATTCGATACATTGGTAGATCGAAGACTAAATTTTTAAACGGATGAATGGGGGACTTTAAATGGTGCTGGACTGGAGTTCTCTTTTGGCTATACGAGTTACCATTTAAATTAATGGAACATTGTTTTATCCATCATCATACATGCCATATGTAAAATCGTGCGTTCAGTGAATATTGAACCCTTATTTGGGAACTTCCAAATTCCAAGTTGTCTGCCAGTGTCTATAATTTTTGGAGCCATCCATCGAGTGGTTGTTTCTTGGTGCTATTTTGGGGCCACCATTTAGCGTTCATACTTATTGGCAGGACTTCTTTGACACTAATGGATCGCAACTGAATACTACAATATTTAAGATTTCGCTGGCGAGCGATTATGAAGTACATTGAATCATGAAGCGGTTTCTCCGTGTACCAATTTCCAGTTTTTTTGAAGGACTTTTTTCTTTCGTTTTTTCTACCCTCCTTGCAAATCATGCCGTCTTTTTAAAGAATTTTTTTGAATTTTTTTAGAACCGCTTTTCTTTTCCTCGGCTTAATAAGTACTACAAGCCTTTAAAAAGCGGTACTAAAAAGCCATACTTAAAAACCCAAAGAAATGCTTATCAGAAAACCGAGAAAAAAAAACATTCTCGAAAAA
Source organism: Chloromyia formosa (assembly GCA_964017055.1). NCBI lineage: Eukaryota > Metazoa > Arthropoda > Insecta > Diptera > Stratiomyidae > Chloromyia > Chloromyia formosa. The sequence goes on from OZ024814.1 coordinate 146,367,394, forward strand.
CGGATATTAAAAAGCAGTAGACATCCAAGTTGGACGCATATACCCTAGACTTCTACAGACCTAATGGTGATACCAAAAGCACCTACTGGTAACTAACATATAGATTAAAATGAGTTTCCTATATGGCCAGTTTATAGGGGAGGTGGTGCTCATTCAGAAGGATCTCGACCATTCTCAAAATCAACTATCTGACGCACATTACAAATATTTGTCGAATCTTTCAAGTCACTAGCTTCATTCTGTCGAAAGTTGTCGCTTATTTAGTCACTCGTAGGGAAGGTAGAGGTTTCTTCTGTCAGATCTTGCGCATTTTCAATAACATCCAAGTTGGTTCTAGTACAAACATTTAACCAAAATTTCAAGTCACTAGCTTGATTTTATCGAAAATTATCGTTTATTTCAAATTTCATTTGTAGGGGAGGTAGGGGTTTCTTGGGTCGGATTTGGCCCATCTTAAATACCAATTAACTAAATCGTACTTCAAACATTTGACCAAAATTTCAAGTCGTTGGCTTCATTCTATTAAAAGTTATCGCTTATTTGAAAATTCATTTGTAGGGGAGGTAGGGGTTCCTTTGGTTGGATCTTTCCCATTTTCAGCCAATTACTAACAACATCCGACCAAATTTTCAACTCGGTGGCTTTATCCTGTCGAAAGCAATCGCAGTTGCATTTTATTTCAATTTTTAACATTTGAAGGAGAGGTAGGCGTTCCTTTGGCCTGATTATGATCATCTTACAAGAACTCATGCAGCTTCTCATCCGAAGTTTACGTGCGAAAAATCAGCTTGCTCGTCAATTGGCTCAGGAGTTATAGACAAAAACCTTGAAAAGTAGGGTAATGCGGGAATCTTTGTAAGAAAAGTACCGTTATTTTCAAACTGATCAATAAAGGGAAGTACAAAATGACCCTTTCCAGTCATCTGTCAGAGTTACAGCTTTTCAAGTTTATGCAATCGGAAGTTATAGATACATTTAATTATTTTGAATATGTAGGGGAGGCAGGCGCTATCTCAGATCACGCCTATTTTCAATACCAATCAACTAGATCATACTATGAACATTTGACGAAAATTTCAAGCCTCCAGCTTTATTCTATCGAAAGCTATCGTGCGAACGGCAGACAGACAGAAAGGCATGGCTAAATCGAATCAGGAGGTGACCTTGATCATTTATATGTGTAATTGCAATAATTCTGAAGTCTCTTTTAAGGTGTTACATATTTTCGTCGTGACAAAAACATATACACTATACTTATAAAGTCTAGGGTATAAAAAAAACTTATTTTTTTTTTAAATTGGGAATTTTTTACTCTTTTTGTTTGCCTAACGCTAGCCAGGGATTGCCCAGCTAAAATTTTTGTTTGCCAACTCCTCCATTTTCTTTTTTCCAAAAAAAAAAAATTCGAACCCCCATTGGTCGCCACATTATTCACTCTGACAATGACATTTTTTAATTTAAATTGCGTAGTTCGTTTGTCTATCGTAACCCTCGTTTGCCCAAGAAAATATTTTGTTTGCCCACCCTTGCAAAATAAATTGTTGAGGTCGGTAATCCGCACTTTGGCCCATTAAAGGACAATTTTTTTTTTGAAGAAACTGGGCGGTTTTACCCTTCGTAGGCCCTCGTTTGCCCATGGAAACTTTTCGTTTGCCTACTCCATTTTTAGGGTTTTGTATAAAAACAAAACCCTTATGAAATCGGTCATGCGTCCGACTGTCCGTCTGTCTGTCTGTCTGTCCATGAAATATCTCACGAACCGCTGAAGCTACATGCATGAAATTTGGTGGAAATATGTAGAAATACTATAATTCTCTGGAGAAAGCGATGCGTTGTAATAGGTCAACTTTAAGGGGGGGTCCCCATAGAGGGGAAATGAAGGTCGAAATTGTTTTTTCGTTTGGTATGGGCAAGTGGAATATTGTAAGAAAGGTACCGTCGAGTACATTCCACTTTTGGAATTTTTTTCAAATTTGAAGAAAGGAGAAAAGAGGGAGAGGGGAAAATGTGTGGTCCTAGTTTGTCCCCCCCCCTTGCATTTCGAGACCGTTATAGCTAGACATATGAAAATTTACAGAAAAGCGGCATTTCACTAGCATAGAAAACTAAAAATAATAGAATTTTTAACTCTCATCCGAAAAGGTTAATAATAGTACATTTCTATAGTTGCAGTTAGCACACCCCTGCACCCTTCAAGCACACCTGAGGTCAAAAATATTGATAGCTAATGATAACCAACATCATAGGCAATAATATGTATAAGTTTCATTACAATGACATGATATTTAATAATAGTACATTGACATAAAGTTATGCATTTTGACACTATCCATACAAAAAATACACCTACCGGCCTCACGCATAGATATGCGTGTACTACTTGCATGTTGTTTTTCGTAGTGCGAATTGCAGTTATTTAATGAACCAACTTTGGAAGGGTGAAGATTGATGATTGGTGATCCTAAAAATAACTATTCACACAATTAATTTTTTTAGGGTTTTGTGTCTTAAATCTTACAAAATCGGTCAAATACCTGTCTGTCCGTCTGTTCATAGAATATCTTACGAACGGCTGAAGCTGCACACATAATTCGGCAAGAATGTGTAGAAATGCTATAATTCGTTGGAGAAAGCGTTGTGTTGTAATTTGCCAACTTTAAGAGGGGGAGGGGGGGGACCACATAGAGGCGAAATTAAGGTAATTTTTTTTTATCCACTGGTATAGCCAAGTGGGGTGTCGTGAAAAAGGTAATGTTGAGTAAATTTCATTTTTGGCATTTTCTTGAGATTTGTAGAAAGGGGAACAGTGGAGGAGGAAAAAATATTAGACCGTAATTTGTTCCAGCCGCCCCGAATTTCGAAGCCGTTACACAAGTTTGCAATTTGCAATGTCGTCTTAACATGAATGGTTAAGCATCTCGAAGAGTAGGACAGTTTATCTCGTATACATACATATCTATCTACAGCTTCTCGTATTAAAACTATTACTTTGAGAGGTGACAGATGCAGTCTTTTTGTGAATTGGCATGTAAGATACTATATCATGGGTAAGACATTTAATTGTGGTGTTTTTATTCAGCTGAGTGGTACCAAGAAGAGCAGGGAGCCAATATTTAGATACCAAAATAAACGCGTGCTACAAAACCCTCGAATTGCGGGCGTAGCCCTCTATATTCCTGTTTCATTTTTATTTAAAAATAAAAATTTTTATTCCACTTGGGCGCCACATTTTACGAGTACATTGCCACCCTTTGGCTCCTTAAAAGACAATTTTTTGATGCAAACTGGTTATTTCGTTGCCTTTCGTGGACAATCGTTTGCTCAAGAATAAATTTCGTTTGCCCGACCTCGCAAAAAAAAGTCATCTGCAACATTAAACATTATATACGAATACAATACATTTTGTAGGTTGGGAATCCTTAATTTGGCTTCTTAAAGGTCATTTTTTTATATAGGCAGGGTATTTCGTTGGATTCGTTCGCAATCGTTGTACATTATGGACATTCGATTGCCCAAAAAAAATTTCGTTTGGCCACTTTCGCAAACGATTGGCAAACAAACTGCTCAGCACTCTAAAATTTTCTTTTAAGGATTCCCAACCAACAAAAAATTATTTTGCTACTGACCTTTTTTGCAAGGTTGGGCAAACGAAACTTTTCCTTGGGAAAACGTATCTACACGATGGGCAAACGAAATACTTAGTTTGTTTCCTAAAATTGTCCTTTACGGAGCCAAAGGGTGGAAATGTAAAATGTAAATGTAAGTGGGATCAAAATTTTAATTTTTTTATTTAAAAAAAAAAACAAAGAAAAATTGAGAGTAGGGCTTTCGAAACTTTTTCATGAGCAAACGGGGGGTAAATAAAATACCATTTTTGCACCACAAAATGTGCCAAATTAAGGATTCCCAACCTATAAAATTTATTTCGCTAATACTTTTTATACCCTAGACTTTTAGTATAGGGTATATTGTTTTTGTCACGACGGAAATATGTAACACCTTAAAGGAGGCTCCGGAGGTATAGCAATGTATATATATAAATGATCAGGGTCACCTCCTGATTCGATTAAGCCATGTCTGTCTGTCTGTCTGTCTGTCTGTCTGTCCGTTCGCACGATAACTTTCGATAGAATGAAGCTAGAGCCTTGAAATTTTGGTCAAATGTTGGTAGTGTAATCTAGTTGGATGGTATTGAAAATGGGCATGATCAGGCCAAGAGAACGCCTACCTCCCCTACATATGTAAAATACTTAAATGTATCTGTAACTCCCGACTAAATAAATATGAAAAGCTCTAGCTTTGGTAGATTACTCGTGAGGGTAATCTTATAAACTCCTGGGAAAATAAAATCGATCAGTTGAAAACTAACGGTAATTTTCTTACAAAGAGCCCCGTACTACCCTACTTTTCGGGTTTTTTGTCTATAACTCTTGAACCAATTGACGTAGACGCCTGATTTTTGGCATGTAACCCTGGGGTAAGAAGATGCTTGAGTTCTAGTAAGTTGGGCATAATCGGATCAAAGGAACGCCTACCTCCCCTACAAATTTAAAAAAAAATCAATATTCCTTTAATTACGATAACTTTCGATAGAATGACACTAGCGAGTTGAAAATTTGACAAAATGTTGTTAGTAGGATCTACTTGGTTGGTATTGAAAATGGGTAAGATCCGACTCAAGCAACCCCTACCTCCCCTACAAATGAAACTTCAAATAAGCGATAACTTTTGATAGAATGACACTACCGAGTTAAAAATTTGGTTTGCAAACGAAACTTTTGCCTGGGCAAACTATATTGCACGATGGGTGAACGAACTGTCCTGGTTGCATTACAAAATTGTCATTTAAGTAGGGAAATTAAGGATTCCTAACCTAAAAAAAAATATTTGAACAATAACTTTTGTATGGGTGGGCAAACGATTATTTTTCGTGGGCAAATGAGAGCTTACGATGGACAAACGAACTACGCAATTTAAATTAAAAATATTATTGTGAGGATGTATAATGTGGCGCTCAATGTGGGGTCAAAATAATTATTTTTTCAATAAAAAAATTCAAGGGGTTGGCAAATGAAAATGTTGGGTGAAAAATCCTGGGCTAATCTGGGGCAAACAAAACTGTGCGCAAAATTTCTAATGTTGAAAGAAAAAATGCGTTTTTTCAGTTTGAAAAAAATTGTTTTGTTAACATGCAAGGGAAATTTTTTCCTATGAAAACGTGGGCCTACGATGGGTAAACGAACTGCACAATTTAAATTTTAAAAATAGAGTTTTCAAGTAAAATCACGCCTGCACGGCTTATACTAACAGAATTCTCACACTTTCGTGGTCGTTTTGCACATGGGTAGTTGCAAAGATGCAAGACCTGATGAGTGCTTTTATACGAAACCACTGAGTTTGGAGAAATGAAGACAGAGGGAATTTGAGACCAAAAAATATTTGGTTCCGTTGCGGGTCTTGAACCGCAGAGACCGTGTTTCGAGTAGCAAAAATGCCTGGTGTGTTACCGAGCTAAGCTACAGACGTATACTAAGTTGGTGTGAAGAATGAAACCAAGTGTCACAAAAATTTCAATATAAGATAATGTTATAAAAAAATTAGACGTATAGGGCAATTATTTCTAGTTCGGGGAAATTTCCTGGGCTGTAGGTTGGATGGCTAACTTGGTTTTCATTTCCTTGCTGATTTACACACCAATTGTGTTAGCCATGCTACTGGAGAGTGGGATTTTTTACTGGGTAGTCAAAATGACACTGATCCCACATTGGACGCGAAATATTTTCGGTTTTTATTGACTTCTATTGCACATTTTGATGACGCTTTTTTCTGTCTTTTTTTGCAGACGACAGTGAAATAAGAATCTACTTTAAGAAGTGCAGATATTTCGAGACAGTGAAATAAGAATCTACTTTAAGAAGTGCCTTCTGTATGTATATAAGTGTCACCATAAACTGCCGAACTCCAACTCGACCAGAACCTGGTACAAATGTCTTCTGAATAGCTCAAGACAAACACACACTTCACGTAAACCTGAAGAAAACTACTCCACTTGTACCATGTTCGAGTTCCAGTTCCAGTTGGAGGTTGACAGTGTATGGGTGACACTAATATGCATTTTCGGGGACTATGCTTATCAGTGGAGCTCTTTCCTGTACACGCACAGACTCAGCTTCTGTGCACCCAATTTTGTTCGTAGTGAGGGAATTATTATAGGAAGTCCATTTAAAGCTTCATCTTTTACTAACTATTTTGTCGCCTATTTTCCACATCTTGACCCAAAAAATGACGGAAGCAAAAAAAACTGATTAGTTCAATTGCTGGCGCTTTGTACTTGAACACCAGACCAGAGCAATTCTTTTAAACTGGACGTGATGATATTAAGTGGCTCATTACAAAGCAATTCACGTCACTTAACGACAACTTGAAGACCTGAAAATTAAGACGTACGCGTTTTTTTGAAAATGACAGTCTTTTTTACGGGTCTTGTTGAATACACGTAGAAATGACTTCGATGGAGCCTATAGAAGAGTTAAGAGACGAGAAAGCTTGTAATCCATCCGAGTTTCGGAATTCATGAGAGTAGGAGCCTTTTTTTGACTATTTCAAACCAAAGGTTCGTTATTCAACATTTCCCATTCGCCACACTCGCATCATCGGTGGCAATCAGATCACTTGTGAGGAAAGAGCGACTCGCTTTTTTGTTCTGACGGATCGAATAAAGCAGGCAAAATCACTTGTGTGGGTTGAGTGCGCGACTTATGGATGGATGTTTTTGGAAACCAACCAGAAAAAACAATGCCGCGACAGCAGAATGAGAAAAGTTTTTGAAGAAGCACCTCTCGGGAGACAGACATGTCGACAAAATAACCATTTCAACTCTAAAAAATATCGAAATGCAACTTGAAATTGCTTTGATTTTGTTGTCTTGGAAGTTGTGTGCTGGTGCGCGGAGTCGTATGTGGCTCATGGTCTTTTGACGATGGGCAGACGACGACTTTTGAAAAGACGACGAAGAAAGAACCTTCTTGAAAACGTAAAGAAAGCAAATGTGAAAAGGAAGAGGGAATTGACGTTATATATGTTGAAGGTGACTTTAAAAAGTCTTTTGTTAGAATTGAAGACCACCAGCCATGACTACTTCTTCGCCGTTGTGACGAAGACGATTTAAACAAATGAGTTGGGATGTTTCTACCGTCTTGTTTCATTTGGAAGATAATAAGATAAATAGATATGTAAACAAATTGGTGTACATGTTTCGAATATAGTGTGGTCTTTTCAGATGTTTGTTGCTAAAAAGTCGTCAAGTGTAGGAGTCGTGTCAGACGTTGAATGACTCGCGCTCGAGCAAGTAGGGACGAAGATGTCGGATCCATTTCGATTGTCAAATCGAAATTTGAATCCGTGGGAAAATGTTGTTTCCCCAAAATCAGCTGCAACATCCACGATTAATGATAAAACCATTCAATCTTCGAAGACTTTGACTGTGTGGCTCATTTTGAATAAAACTGGATGGCCAGTGACTGACCCAATATGTTACATGCTATGTTTTCAACATCCCAGCATGGCTTCCACAGAGACTTTGTCTGAACCTCTTCGCCGGTTTTCATATGGAAATGAGACATCTACTTCACAAACTCATATTTACAGCGAACATTTTGATTCAACGCCTAACTACAAAACAATTCGCTGGATAACAATAAAATCAAATTACTCATACCGTCGACGGGATCATGTCTCACATATTCCAAACGCCTACATTTTGTCGCTTAATAAGTTTTTTGATTTCATTGAAAACGCGCGATCATGTCTGATTCTCTCGACCGATGGTTGCGTCGCGTCGTCGTGTTGCATGGCGACTTAGCCAAGAGTATGTGTACGCACCTACCTACCTTTGAAGGGGGTACATTTTGATCGAAACCCCATGGCAAAAGACAAATATGCATTGCGGCAATAAAACATCATCACACAACAGACAACAAACAATCCAACCAGAATGATTTGGATGAAGTGCATTTGCGAGCAAAAGATACACAGATCAAACCTGAACAACGGACAAAAAGGCTTGCAAACGCCGATGCCCATATATCACACACATATGCCGGGCAAGTAATTATTCTTAACAAATCGCGATCGTAGGCAGTAGTGAGCGAAAATCGATCTTGGCGGATGCATAATCGCATAATCCTTGCCGTCTTCATCGTCTCGGGGTATGGTATTCTGATGTGCGCTAATAAACTGTCTACTGGCTTTCATGTGAGTGGGACATATCTACAACATAGAACGATGATTGATTGATCATAATTCATCAGCAAAACGTGATCATTATGAAAGCGCAAAAATAAATCGCCCAAAAGCGATTGTTGCAATATCTGGGATGCAAATATGGATCGAGAGTTGGGATTGCTCGATTGGCGACGTGAAAGCTGATTTTCCCAACTCACTTGGGTTGATTATGGAAGATTTGCAGATTAAGGGGTTAGAAGAATTTTGAGTTAAATTAAGTTGGTTTAGGCTAAAAACGTTGCTCTTCATAAAACAGCACACATAGGCCAGCACAGGGCCCTTTGGGATACCTACTAGGACTCCTCATTTTACCCGTACCCAGTTGGTGAAACCAGCCAGAGTAGACAATAAAGTAGGAGAAGTAGTCCAAAATCGGGGTTATACTATCATATCCGTACTTCAGTGCTACAAGCCAGTGAAAAAGCGGGGCCTAGAAATACCCTCCTCCTTACGGCTACGGCAGGATAGGAACACAGAAGGTCAAGTGGGTATTTTCTTCTTATAGACGTCATCTAACGTTCGACGCAACTCGAGGAAGGGTAAGCAAAGTCTCCGGGATCCAATCGTGGCCATACAATCCTCCACGTTTTGTAAGTACTATTATTGGTCCATTAGTGCTATTGGAAGGGAAATAGACCGTAAAAAAAATTCTGGTTATTTTCCCCAGCCCATGATTTCTAAACAAACATCCACCGGCCTCACCGTTTCTTTCGTTCTAGTACAATTGCTAAGAGACAGGTGTAACGAAAATTGATCTCTGGATTCGTATGTAGATACGAGTAATGATAAGAATAACTAGACCGAAGCTTCGCTTCGGCCTGGAGTCGAATCAGGAGGTGACCCTGATCATTTATATATAAACATTGCTATACCTCCGGAGCCTCCTTTAAGGTGTTACATATTTTCGCCGTGAGAAAAACAATATACCCTATAATGAGTATAAGTCAAAATGTGGAATTCCATTGAATCTGAGATGAATTGTGGTGAAAATAGAGTGGAACATCGTGGAATGAACGAATTTCTCCTACCAACCGCTAGAAGCGTCCTATATAAAAGCTTTACTTGTGCGCTATCCAGGTCAGAATTGGTCCTCGACAAATTACTGGGTTAAGCGCTAACCTATATAGGGTAGAATTGTTATTGTATTGCGTGTTATTTCACTAATCTATACAGGTTAAGAAAAGCAAAAGAACGCGCCTTATACATCGCATATCCAGAATTGGGGAAATATAAAAGTAAATATAAAATAGATCATAATATTGTAAATTGAGCTGCCGGGCGTGTTTCGTCTCCACTCACGGGGACTTCTTTGTTTTTAGTTTATGTTTAATATTTTTGTTTGAGTTATTATTAACTTTTAAATTTTTGGTCTCGCTATTGGCGCCCCTTGCTGACGGTGGCGACACCCATAGCAGTCGCCCCTTCGCCCCGCCCTTTACACGGCAGTGACTATTATATAAAATTAGCAAACGACAGATGGAGCCCGCTAACGATGTGTGCTACATCTAGGAACACATGGCCATTCTACACAGCACAAAAAAAACCAATACCCTTCCGAGGACGCCGGAGCTGTTACGGTCACGACGCGACACTGGAAGTGAGGGAACGTGCGGTCAGACTGGGCTTCCCCCACAATGAACACTGCCGAAGCTTTAAGGATAGGAGGGAGAAGGAGATCCTCAGCACTAGCCAGGGCGCGGCATTGAGCTTTAGGCAGTGCGTTTTTCACAGATGTCGGAGATCACCTGTAACGCAATAGGGGAGAAAGTTTGTTTTCTCAACTCCACTGGTTGCATTTAAGGGAACACCTGGTTAACCCCCTAATTCAGGTCTCAACTGACAAAATTCACTTTCAAACTTGGCATTCCACTTGGCGCCCTCTTCGGCGCCCTTTCAGAGTAGGCGTCATTGGCGGCCGCCTGCTCCACCTTCGCTTTTGGCCAACCCTGGACTTGCTTACGTCGAAAAAGCATTGAGTTGATCGATAACTCCATATTCGATTCAAAATACACACATCTATTCGGTATAATATATTGATACAAATCCGATAGCGCACTCCTGCAAAAGATCACCGACTTGATTAACATAGATACAAACTATTGTATCGAACAAGATGACAATCTAAGATTCCTCCCGCTAAATCCGATATAATCATAATCAGTCTAGTCTCGTTGTCCAAGACGGTTTTAAAATAATGTCATTTATAATTTAGTAAGAAACTAGGAATCTACTTCTTGAAGTAAACATAGCGATATTATCTTGTATCTGATTATCCAATTTTAGCAATTTCACATGTAATCGTACGTTTTCCGTGCAGACTTGCTCATCTAATTGATTGTGATTGATGAAGGTGGTCCACAGATTTTTTTCTGTTTGGGTTTACCTCAGCCGGCATGCATCTCCAGGTTTTTATTGAAGAACTATTGCAACCGTTCAACTGTTAGTGACCATGGCGGATGACCATATTGTCGCTTGTCATGAGTTCTGGTCCACTGGATCGTCGTTTAAACGAGACATGGCGTTTCCCATCATTTTGAGCCGTTTTTGATTTATAAATTATAAAAATGAACATTCCTGGGAGAGTAATTCGTTACGTGCATCATACATATAGGCCCGGTCTGCACACATGTCTTATGCGACCATATCAAGGTTTAGTGTTACGCTAAGTATAAAAACTTCATAGATTTATGGATAAGTTGATAAGTTTTTGTTGAAGTTAAACATGTTGCTATCCCATTGACAGTTTATAATCACTTCAATGCGACCATTATCGACACGCAATTAGCGCAATGTTGTTTGGATCATGTTGTTCAACAGTTGGCGGTTTAAGACACCCTCTGCGTGGGCTTCGGAAAATGCATTAATTGGTCTACGATTGTAATGGATTTTGTCGAAGATCTACGGGAGTTATTAAGGTTGTTGGTCATTTTATGGACATTATTAATTAAATGATTGACAAAAATGGTCGAAACGTTATTAAAAGTTCGAAATTTTTGCGCCTGTAGCCTAGCTTGACGACGCGCCATCTATTTTTGCGACTCGAAACCCTATCGGCTAGTCGCGCCGCATATTGGACCTGGCAGACTCACAGCTCAGATAGTGGCGTAGATAGTTTCCGCCGAGGGGGGGATGGGTCTAATTTTAGGTTTTCATTTAAAAGGAACGTAAACAAATACAAAAATTAGAAAAACTTTTGATAGACTTTTGCAGCTTTGACTTGGCACATTCAAATGGAAGAATTAAATTGGTCATAAAGAACAGAGTTTTGGATATTCATTCGATGTAAGAGGATTTGAAACCAACTCCGCCGTAAATGAATGCTGAGAGACGGTACAGTCGTAGAATAAATAGAACATGCGGTCGAATTCCATCAAGAAAATTAGCTGATTTTTCTACTGCATTATCATGTTTTGAGCGTTGCATATGCTTAGGTTTATTTTAGGGTCTCGAATAGCTGACTGGCGGTTTAACCAGACATTAGGCGCATTTTTTTTCGTACAGAGCAGAGCAGAGCAGGTTAAGCGACGAATAAAACGATCCAGAGCAATTTAACGGAGTAAGTTTTTGTCTTTGCTAAGGGAGTGTGTCTTGGTTTAGTTAGAATTCAAATGTCAACTAGAATTTCAAGAGAAAACTTAAATCCTTATTACATATACAATCGGACAAATTTCCTTTAGGCAGCCAAATTATTTTGCATGTTTACTATTCCATATAATTACACAAAACGAACATTTTATTGGCAGGAAATGAACTTTATGTGCTTCCCAAACTGTAAACTGTTCTAAAATTTCGACGCCTGCATTTCAAATGTGGAACTACTTAACAAAGTAGAAATCCTGCACGAACGTTCTATCGAGAGCAACTCAGATCAAATTGTTAGTGTAATTGTGTGGTCTTAACCTTCTCTGCTCTATATGGATCTTGAAAAAACTTTTGAGAAATGTGCAAATTTTGTTAATTGTGAAATCAGTTTTCCAAAAAAAGAAGGGGTTTAACATTTTTGGGGACTCCTTTTGCCTTTGATTGGGTAGATAGTAGCCATTGTCAGGTTGAATTTTCCGACATAAGCGCCACCCCTCTTAAGTGCTATGGTAGCGCTACTGTCCCAATGTCTGGTGAATACAATCACTCCATGGATCCGCTGCTGAGCGGCTACTTCCCCTTCTGAGCGAAAATTTTCCACGCTCCCTTGGCTTGGAGCATGATATATTTTTGTTTTCACAATTCGCACCACAGGCGGCGCGTGCGTCATTTGTCATATGAGCGTTTGACAACACAAAGTAGTGTCTTTTGGTTGAATTTGCACGGACGACGATCAAGAATTTAACAGAAAAATTACAATTTAAAAGTGGGTGGGATTTTCGTTAGCTGTACATATTTTCGTTGTGTGTGCGCAGTTATGATAGTGGGGCCTGAGGCATAGCGCGACAACTAATGATGCGCATCATCGTATTCAGCTATTAGCAATGGGACCGGCACGACTTATATTATGAGTTCACGTTGATGTGCATGTTTGGCTAATTGGACAGTTAACCGGCTGCCGCAGGAACCATGTATGTTTTAGCGAATGGTCAGAGTTGTATTGTGTATGTTACATTTTAATTCCGTTTCAAGCTCCTCTATGTCAAATAGGTTCTGATACCACACAGGAGCCACAGGTCTTCCGACTGCTTTGTATGTGACCAGTAGCGTTTATTACCACGTCCTTATTGCGAGTGATTTCAAACCCGGCCAAACCAAACAATTTAGACAGACAGCCGTTTGTGAGACATGTTTCGTGTCAGCTGATGTCAAAAATTCGGTATTTAGCCGGTGTATTCACAAAACAAGTTTGTGACAGGTAGCTGTCGCACCGTGTGACATGAAGGGGAGATGTCGCTCAGGGGCGGATCTAGCCAAGACCTAAGGGGGGGGGGGGGGGGGGGGCAATATTGCGAGTTGCCTACACGAACATTTCAGCTTAAAAAAATGAACGTTCTGCAGACGCATAACTGACCGTAACGCCGTCGTCGATAGCAATTGCTTTTTGGGCAACACATACGGGCGGCTTCACATAGTGTCTGACTCGCCGACACGTTGTGCACTCCCTAGCACCGTGCGTCTCTCTCGTCCAGCGATTCCTCGGGTGAACAAAATGCTCCAGGAGTGCTTGCTCGGTATTCGTCGCATTGGATGAAATTCGTTCACTCGCAGGTGCAGGTGCTTGGATGCCGACAAAGTGTTATCCACTTGGCTCGTTCGTGACTCGGTAACAGCCATAATGTAGTGCCGCCATATGTTACAAACTTCCTAGAAAGAAGAAAGAAAGAAGTTTTCTTTTTATACCTCTCACGGAGTGAGGGTATATTAACTTTGTCATGATATTTATAACTCATAGAAAGAAGCACCTCCGAGCTCCGACCGAATAAACTATATATATCCTTTATCAGCATGATGAGATGAGTCGATTAACTCTCCGCCCGTCGCGCCATTTTTGTAACGCCGATCGTCGCGCGGGGTCATCAGAGATCCCAAAAATAAACAGCATCCAATTAGTGTTGTAACCTACATTTTATGTATTATTTTAACGGATTATATTTAGGTGATAAGGTCGCATTGAAATAAGAAGAGATAATTCAAAGTTAGTTATTTAATTATACTATATAAACTTAACGAAAAAAAGCAACAATTTTCTCTATATTTGGAAAATGTAAATTTTAATATTAACTTTTTTTTAGAAAAACGAAACATTTGCTTTCAATCTTACAACTATTTAAAATCAACACATTTCAAATAGTTGTAAGATTGAAAGCAAATGTTTCTTTTTTATAAAAGAAAGTTAATATTGAAATTAACGATTTTCAAGTTTAGTTAAGTTTATATAGTATAAATAAATAATTAATTTTGAATTACCTCTTCTTATTTCAATGCGACCTTATCACCTAAATATAATCCGTTAAAATAATACATAAAATTTCTATGGGCATTTTTTTAACCGAATGTGTTCATATGCTGGAATGGAATGAAAGGTTTCCTCGCGAAACAGTTACGCGAGGAAACTCGATAAATCTAAACACACCCAACTAACAATTTTGTTCTTATAGAGATCTTCAAGGATTTTATAAGAACTACATTTAGTTTCAGCTAAGACTTATTAACTTGCAAATTGTTCTGATAGAAATCTTAAAGAAATTCATACTTGTATTATTGGTCTGATGCACTTTTTCGCAGTGGATTTTCTCGATTTGATAGTCAAATTTTCTCTGCGAAAAAAATTTTTCTGATCAAATGCTGTACAAAACTCCAAAAAAAAAAACGAATCCCTCTCGAAATTTTGCATACATGTACATTTAATGTTCATCATGAATTAAATGTACTTTTTGCATAGTAGCTAATAGTGGCCTAAAATCTATTAAACACGTTCTTATTTTCTTGTCGGACCCTAAGAAATACATTTAAAATGAAAATATCCAAAGTCACCAAAGTATTGAAGAAATTAATTTCTGGTGCAATAATTGCTATAACCAAACAGTCGAAAAAGATGGCGGTTCTATCAAGCTCAATTTTAAAGAACTTATAAGTGTTTAGTTAAGTTTGTTGCTCCCATAAGTAAATTATAATAACTTCTTCCTATTAAACTTTTCTTCAAAATTGCAATTAAACTATATCTTTCCCTACAACCTTCGCCTGACTTCTTTAAGTATCAGAGTGTATAGCTTTCTCATTTAGAGCCGTTCTACTCATCTCTATTTAAGCTAAAATATTACAACCCTGAAACAGGAATATATTCTTGATCAAGCTTATTATACAAGCAGTACGAGAGTTGACAAACGGCAATAATTCCCTATAATGGTTTAGTTAGACCTACACTGCATTAACACTTAGAATGGTCTAAAGCAAAAACTTTAAGAGGATCTTTTCTAATAACACACTTGCAAAAATTACTTTTAAGGCTATAATCTGAACAAAATGCCTTAAAAGTTTTCATCGAGCTTCCAATCTGCACTAAAGACTTTTTACACGTCTTTTCTTTTAAAAGTTACAACAGATTCAGGTATTAGTTTTACTTTTTAGCAGAATGCCTAATAAATATCTTTAACGCAATATTTCGTTCCGAAAGGTTTAATACCGATATTATAAGAGTTTTAGTTCTCACCTCAAGAGCAAATTGTTAGTTGGGCACCCTACTACTCGGAATGTCCTATCCCATCAATGTATCATACATGAATGTTGAATTGGTTCCCTATAAAAATATATCAATGTTAAAAACTGAAGATCAGTTGAAAACCTTAATTTTCCCATTTATTTTCTCGTCCTTTTCCTTCTCTTTTTATACCCTAGACTTTTAGTATAGGGTATATTGTTTTTGTCACGACGGAAATATGTAACACCTTAAAGGAGGCTCCGGAGGTATAGCAATGTATATATATAAATGATCAGGGTCACCTCCTAATTCGATTTAGCCATATCTGTCTGTCCGTCTGTCTGTCCGTTCGCACGATAACTTTCGATAGGATGAAGCTAGAGCCTTGAAATTTTGGTCTGATGTTGGAAATATAATCTAATTGGTTGGTATTGAAAGTGGGTATGATCAGGCCAAGAGAACGCCTACCTCCTCTACATATGTAAGATAATTAATGTATTTATAACTCCTGATTAAATAAACATGAAAAGCCCTAGCTCTGATAAATTGCTCGTGAGGATAATCTTTTACTCCCCTGGAAAAATAAAATCGATCAGTTGAAAACTAACGCTAAATTTCTTACAAAGAACCCCGTACTACCCTACTTTTCAGGTTTTTTGTCCATAACTCATGAGCCAATTGACGTAGACAGCTGAATTTTGGCATGTAACGCTGAAGTGAGAAGCTGCTTGGGTTTTAGTAAGTTGGGCATAATCAGATCAAAGAAACGCCTACCTCCCCTGCAAAATTAAAAAAATTAAATATTACTTTAATTGCGATAACTTTCGATAGAATAACACTAGCGAGTTGAAAGTTTGGCAGAACGTTGGTAGTAAAACCTAGTTATTTGGCGTTGAAAATGGGCAAGATCCGACCCAAAGAACCCCTACCTCCCATAGAAATGAAACTTCAAATAAGCGATAACTTTTGATAGAATGAAGCCAGCGACTTAAAATTTTGGTCAAATGTTTCAAGTGAGATTGAGTTAGTTGGCATTAAAGATGGGCTAGATCGGACCTAAGGAAATTTTAAATAAGCGATAACTTACGACAAATAAAGCTAGCGACATGAAATTTTGTTCAAATGTTTGTAGTGGGATCCAGTTGGCTAATGCTTAAAATACGTTAAATCCGACCAATGAAACCCCTGCTTCCCCTACAAATGAAATTTCAAATAAGCAATATCTTTCGATAGAATGAAGCTAGCGAAAAATTTGAAAAATATTTGTAGAATGAGTTAGTTAATTGATTTTGAGAATGGCCAAGATCCTCCCGAATATGTGCCAACCTCCCGTATAAACTGGCCATATAGGAAACTCACTTTTAATGCATATGGTCGTTGCCAATTGGTACTCGTACTTTCGGTATCACCACTAGGTCTGTACAAGTCTAGGGTATATACGCTTTGGACTCCGGGCCGAAGCGAAGATTCGGCCTGGTTTTTCTTCTTTTTTTCTTCTCTTTTTTTTGCCCGATGGGGGGGGGGGGGGGGGGTGGGGGGCAACGGCAGTGTTAAAGCTTGAAGATCAGTTGAAAACCTTAATTTTCTAATTTTTTTTCCTTTTTTTCCTTTTTCTTCTTTCTTTTTCTTCTATTTTTTTTCTTCTCTTTTTTTTCTTCTCTTTTTTTTTGCCCAAGGGGGGCAATGTCCCCGTTGCCCCCCCCCCCCCTAAATCCGCGCCTGATGTCGCTACGCAGCTGCTCAGTGTTCTCTGAATGAGCCCAATATTAGGCTAATCTACTCGGCATCTGAAATGCACAAATTGTATGGTACACCCGAAATTAACTGCTAAAACACCGCTCTCCTTCACTTCATACTCCATCCAGAAATCTAAACGAATGAGATTGCACAGTAGTACATATATCGTATCATCTCCAAGCCATCATATAACTTCTGCACTTAGTCGCCATTTATTTCACCTTATCACCCGGCGGCTAAAGATATTCCTGGCGTCTAGGAGGCATCTTCACAATTGCAGTGCTACACCTCCTCGAAGCAGATGGTTATATTCGATTTGTAAATAAATAAATCAATTTATTTCAATTATAATTACAGCCGAGGTGAGGTTGAACAGGACACAAGACCAACTCAGTCGTTCCTCTCCGACCTTTTTTAAGGTCTGTTTTGCGAGAAGTGGCTATTGTGATTATAGCACACTCATGATGGCCCGTCGACGATAGTTCAATGGTTACCTTCCAATACATGTTTTGCTAGGAACGAGCAGTGAATGCAATTTTGAATGTGTAGCAACAACTTTCGACAATGAAATATGCTCATATCTGCCAACCTTCCACATTTATAAATATGTACAATATTATTACTAGCCGTTTGGTTGGCATGAACAACGAACCTAATCGACCAAACGACATTCGCGATAACGATCCACGCTGTTGTTCGAGGAATCGTCGAATGGCGACTCTGGCCGCAGTTGCTCGTAACCTAATACCTTAATAGAAAATATAAGCAAATAGTACGATCACAGCCGCCCAGCTCAGCCGCTCCAAGCAAAACATACCTTTACCAGTTATTCTCGAAGCCCACCACTGCTTCGACCTATATGCAGGTTCAGTGCGTTCAATTCATATTTGTCTTGCCGGTGACCATTCATTCTCCCGCCCGCAGGCCTATAGACTGTTCGATTTTAACAGAATTATTATTTTCCTTATTTTCTTTAGTGGTACACATAATTATTTTATTTTATTTTTCGGATAGGATGCACTCATGCACTGGTGGTGTTGAAGATGGGAGACTATAGCAGGGCCGAGCACGCCGAGTATGGGTTACATTTTAATTTAGTGTTTGCAAGCACTCGTTGTTAATCATAACCATAGCAGCCCCATATCTTTGTTGCTGCATTTCGCGCGCTCTTCCTTTCATTCAAATGGAGTTTTCGATGCCTTCGGGACATTGTGATGAACATGCAAGAAATAAATGAATTATTGGCATTTGAAGAGGAGTTGTAGAAAATAAATTTCCTAGAACGTGATTTGTGAATACGTGAACATGCACCTAAGCGAAATGCATTGAACTACAGTGTTTGTTATGTTATTTGATTCTTTGTCAAATTTCCTATAAAACAATAAGTATATAAAAAAAAATTTTTTTTTGTTCTGCTTTTCATTGATCTCAGCATTTACTACTCAATTGCCCTAACCCCTTGTGGGGCATAGCGCGTCAACTGTCCCATGTGGCCCAGTTGACGTTTCGTTGGCATAAATTGGTTTCAGAGAATGCAGTTGCCAGCATGCACCTCCTGCACATCCATGGCCACGAACGCCGTCGTGGACGGGATTCGAACCCGAAACGCCGGTAGACAAACATGAGACTGATGCCTCAACACACTGCGCTACCGGTCGCATTTACGCTTCCTTAGAGAAAAACAACGTACGTATTTTCTCTCTACAGCTTGTGTGTATACCATAGTACGATCACAAAGCAACGCAATACAGGAATTTAATTCAATTGGTTCCCTATATAATTCTTTCTTAAGCTTTTCGCGTGTTCCATCAATTTCTTTATCCACTATACGAGTATATATATTTGTAAATTCCCCGTTGCGTGTACAAGTTTCATTTTCCCGGTAAAGTTTATCCATATCACCCCATTTCGTGGTGAAAATCAGCAACCCCTTAAAATATCCCTTGTTGAAATCTTCAATCTGTTCGCAGCGCCTCTTGTGGGCATTTCACGGTTCCTGTCGCGACTACTACCCCTCTTTCTTTCGTTGAGACTATACACGGGTGTTCCATATATTCAAATTTGAAAAGCGTTTAATCGCTCACCTTCTTTTTCTCAAATCATCGCAGCTCATTCGGTGAACCTATCGTTAGCACAAAACCATAACGAAAACGTGGTCCTGTCACGTGGTAATTTACGGCTTGGCTTGAAAAGGTTTCATCACTTTCATTATTATCCTGCGTCACCATATACGAGTAGTTGAAAATAGTTCCATCGCGCGACTTTAATGATATGCACCCCTGACCAACAATCGTCTTGTCGACTTTACGCAGGAATTCCATAACATTTGGCAGATTCACCCCTTTTTCGAAAGGATTCGCATCGATTTGCACATGTAAGCGTTGCACAATATCCTGCTCACGTATGCAAATGAGCCGCCAAAAAGTACACACAGCACTTTGGGTCGATGGTGGATCGAATGTGGCCTTGCCGGGAGACAAATGATTTTTTCCGGATCCCACATTTCAACCCATCGAGGGTAGTGTACTTAGATGGCGGGGTATTTTTGACTGCAAGGATGCACGAATTGGTCGGCAATTGCGAAAAGTGAAAGGTTTTCGCAATGGCGGAGATGCAAAAAAAAATCGAATCCGACATGACACAATGTCTTTTGGACCGTTTTTTATCCTTTTGTTTGTGGGCTATGCATATTGCTTGCGTACCCCGGCCCTTTTTTCCTGTTTGCCGATGATCCCGAGTCGGATATTGTGTGTCCCCGGCCGGCCTGTTTTCGGTCGACATATGATGATGGAATGCCAAAAATTTGCATATCTATAGATAGAGGAAGACACTGAGATCCAACCCTTTCGTTTTTTCTTCAACTGATTTCAAAGGAAAAGGGTTTTTACAATATTGCAAACTGAAAACACAGGCTATCAATCCTGTCTTTCGACATTATAGTGATACACGTGAAACTCGAGAAAGATCTGAAGGAATAAAAAATTGAAATGAAGTCTTCAAAGGGGTTGTCGGATGGAAAGTTGTTGCGCTTCTAAGCGGTTGTCAGGCTTTTAAGCGTGAATAACACATATTCGTATCTATGTATATGTTTATGACGTAGTAGTATAGTTAATTGTTGTATTCTTTTGCACATTTGATGGCACATTTTTTAGTAATCCTTCATAGGTGCTGCTTTATTGGTGATTATTTTTTCCGCAGGTTTTATTCGTAGGTTTGAGTGATCCTGAAAGATTTTTCCGTTTTTTTCTTCTTCATTTTTTTTATCAGTTGTAATACTGTTGCAAAAAACAATGGAGGGACAGAAAGCCCCAAAGGAGTTGTTCCACATGAATAATGACCCGAAAATGTGAATAATTGCCGGAACCCCCTCCACAAGTTTTTGGGGAATTTCCCATCGTTTTGAAAAAAATGCATTCACCCGCAGGAACTTGAAACATATTCGCTACGCTCGCCACGAACGTAACACTTTTAAGTGTGAAGGTATTGCTATGGTGTCTCCACCGCCTAAGGCGGATATAAACGCTGGGTCGATCCTTAAGTGGACTTCTGCCTTAGGCAGCACAAAACTACCCGATATACATAGATGTAGTTTATGTATTAATGTTCTTGCAAATGTACAAGTGCGAATCATTTTCAATTTAAATTGGAATTGTTTGTGACACTTGGTTTCATTCTGCACACCAACTTAGTATGCGTCTGTAGCTTAGCTCGGTAACGTACCGGGCATTTTTTGCTACTCGAAACACGAAAGTGAATTCTCACACTTTCGTGGTCGTCTTGCACATGGATAGCTGCAAAGATGCAAGACCTGATGAGTGCTACTATCCATACGAAACCACTAAGCTCGGAGAAATTAATTCAGAGGGAATTTGAGAATAAAAAATAGTTGGTCCCGTTGCGGGGCGCGAACCGCAGAGACCGTGTTTCGAGTAGCAAAAAATGCCCGGTGCGTTACCGAGCTAAGCTACAGACGCATACTAAGTTGGTGTGCAGAATGAAACCAAGTGTCACAAACAATTCCAATTTAAATTGAAAATAGATGTAGTGTTATAATGTCAGGTGAAATAATTTCAATTTGACGTTATTTCACTTTTGAAAGGCGAATAATGTCATAGGCTAAGTTCATAACACACAGCGGAATCGCAACATGCTGCGGCAACAGTATCAAACCAGCTTTGCAACAGGTTGTCGTGTTCTGAACTGCACTCACCAGTGACGTGCAGTGGAAATTTTTCATAGTCAAGCAGTTGGGCGCCCTAAAGCCAATTTAGCATAAACAAAAATGGACTGTATAATAGAATATGGACAGTCACAAAAACATTTATACCAAGCGGCTTTAAGCCTTAAAGAAGAAATCAGGAAAGATATAAATAAAATATTGGCACATATATTCGGAATACAAAAAAAAAAAATAAATAAATAAAATATTACTAATAAAAAAAATGATAAATAAATATTATGTTAATTAAGACTAAGAAAAATTCAGGGGTATTTGAAATAAATAAATATTCTTTCGCCATTGGCATTTATTTGTATTCCAAATCTATGCGCCGTTCTTTAAGTAAAAACTCTTTAATCACATTATCAAAAAAATCGTTTTCTCTTCGCATTTGTATAAGAAGATCCTTTTCAACCGCAATTAAAGCAAGATCCGAAAGTCGTTCTTGGGATTGGCGATTTCTCAAAAATGTGTGAACGCGCTTTAGTGTTGAAAATGACCTTTCCGCAGTTGCCACTGTGACTGGAATTGACGTTAATAATTTTGCTAAAATATGAACTTGCTTAAAACCGTTTGCGACATAAGGCCGTTTTTGAAAATAATCGAGAATTTTACTAGGATTCGCGTTTTTAAACTCATCTGAAGAATAAATAACTTTTAGCTCATTTTTCAACTTTATTCTGTCGAAAAATTGACCGTGATATTCAATAAGTGAGTCAAAATTTTTATCGGGAAAATTTGACTTGAATTTAGAAAAATAATTCGGTTCAAGCAACTCTAAAAATGAAAGATCTTTAAACGAATGGAATCGATCTCGAATTTGCCAGAGAATAACATCTATAATCTCCCGAAATATCCGCCGTAAATTTTGTAAAGGATCTATCGCATTTCTACATTTCTTACGTGGTGGCTGATATTCTGCTGTAACTGTCGAATAGAAATTATCAAACTTTTTAGAAAAGTCATTTTCAAGCCAATTTTCAAATTCAATAATTTTTTGGCTTGCATATGAAATGTTTACCACTTTGCTCTGAATAATATTAAATAATATATCAGTTTTCGAAAAAATTTCAGAAAAAATTAACAGATATAATTGAAAATCTGACTCTGCGAATTTTTGTAAGTATATATCGGAAAAAGTCAAGGAATCGCCATCCCAGTGTTGAGAACCATTCGAAATTGTCTCAAAAACTGTACAAATTTCATGCTTATGTTCAAATATAACGTTAATAATACGCGAATGATAATGCCAACGCGTTTTGGAAACCGATGGTAAACGACGATTTACTATATTTGCAAAAAGGTCCGACCTTTTAGTGGATGTATTAAAAAATGATGCGATTTTATTGATGTGCGCGAAAAATAATTTAATTTCCGGAATAAACTCAACTGCTTTAGACAATACTAGATTTAGTGAATGAGCGTAACATGGAACGAAAATTGCCGATTTATGTTTTTCCCGAATTAAAGTCTGAACTCCACGAATTTGAGAACTCATTACTGCTGCGCCATCGTAACATTGTGCAATTAATTTCTTATCGATATTAAAATTTTGCAATTGTTTTAAAATGTGAGAGCTTATTGCTGTAGCTGTACGATTAGCGCTTACATCCAAAAATCCGATAAATCTTGCTTCAATCTCATTTGATATTGTATATCTAAAAATCATCGTTAATTGTTCCCGACCGCTAACATCTGGCGTTTCGTCGACCATTACAGCTACAAATGGAGCCTCCTTTATTTCCAAATTGATTTTATTTCGAACCACATTAGCTATAGCGGAAACAAGATCGTTTTGGATTCTATTAGACAAACCCGAAAACGCTGCATTTGCTTTTATAGAATCTATGTGGGACTCAATTATCGGATCGTACAAACTCAAGAAATTTACGGTTTCGATAAAATTACCACGATTATTTGAAGAAGAGTCTTCATTATTTCCGCGAAAAGGAAGCTCCTGTTTTGCCAAAAAAATTACAGTATCGATTAAACGTTTCAAAATATTACGATTACGCTCAACTTTTTCATTATGCAAACTAACAGATATTGCCACCTGGTTACTAAGCATAAACTCTATACGCTGAGAACCAAAATTATCTAATTTAATTAACGACTGAAGATGTTTTTCGGAACTTGAATGCTTTGCTGCTGAGCCCGTAAAATTATTCAAATCACTAAATCCAGCTTTATTCCAAACAGATTTTTCATTCGTGAACAAAAGACACGGTCAGCAAAATAACTTATTTAATTTACAGCTTCCCGTTAACCAAATGTACTTTTCATACGTTTCGATATGGAATTTTCGCGTAATATTTTTTAATTTAAACTCTAAACTAAGATCTGGCTTCGGTCTATCCGATTCTATAATTTCTCTTTTCTTGGCAAAGGAAAGAGTTGAAAATCCCGCTTTTAGTACGAAATCCGTCGCGCAGCAATACTCCGACATAATGCGAAAAGAAAACTTACCACTTTTATCACAAATCAAATCAATTAAATCACTAGAAACGGTCAAAAAAACTTCAAATCACAATTTAATCAAAATTACCCGATTGCACTGATTTCCTCTTTTAAATTGCAACGGAAAATCCATTACATAACAAAAACAAAAGCTCTACTGGAAAAATCAAATTCCCATAAACATTCCCTGCATTGGCAACATTTCATTAACAAGCATCATTGGGCTTTATCCCACACACAAAACCAGTCGCGCCAGTGCTTGACTTGACTCATATAAATTTGCGAACAAAACAAAAAAAAATCGTTGCCCAATGTACTACCGAAATGCAAGATTCCCATTTTCTGGAATCAACATGTCTCTAGTATTTGGATGCACACATGGTACATGCATCTAAAGATCTAGGCACATTTTCCTATTCTAAGTTTGGTGTCTATGGTGTGCAAAATGTGGGAGGTTTGAATATTATCTAAAGTAATTGAACGAATGTTTTTTAACCAAAAGAAGGCGCGGATCAGAATTTGAATGTGTAAAGGAATATTTGAATGATAATATGTATTCTTCAGCTTAAAGAAAAACATTGACTGAAATGATGATATGCGTATTGGTGTAAGCAAAGTTTATTATTGAATTGCTTATTTCGGTATGTCAAGCAGTTTGGAATTGCTTACTACGAGTGCACGTCACTGGCACTCACATCTAGTTAAACATCAATTGTCAAATTTTCAGTTCAAAACTGTCATTTCAGGATTTTCATCACATGCTGGTCCCAGCCAGCGGAGAACTTTTTGTGATGCAGAAAAAGACATTTTTCACGGCATGTTGTGTCCATCAAAAACTCTCTGGAGAGAGTTCATAAAACAAATTGGCAACAGTATGCCAACTGTTGTGTGATATGAACTCAGCCATTGATAGTAAAATCTATGTTTACGTCATAATAATATCATTTATTTTTTTAATTCTGAAAGGTTGTTCCGACGGTTGAAATACATACATGATTCAGTCGCCAGGAGCGCTAAGGATGTCTGTAATAGACTTCGCGTTTATTAAATATTCGAATTCAGCTAAAAGTGCCACTGTGTTAATTAAAATTATCACCAATTCCAAATTGCTGTTCTTACAAATTTACTCTGGCAATATCGGCTCTCTGCATCTTCGGAAACGATAGGGGGAATGGTATAAATTCATATCAAACCTCCTTTCCATTTTATTATAACATCTTCATTACTAATTTTCCATCCGCACATATTAACCGAACCGCGTCTTGCACAATGAAGCCCAATCATATTTATGCTAAATCTCGAATTGAAAGCTGAAAAAGTCATCATTAGCAAGAGTTAAAAGAGCAATGTGTCGACATATGAACTCTGTGGTACGTCGCCCCGGCCGCCATGCCATACCACCCCAAAAAAAGGCCTAAATGCCTTTTGAGTTCCAGTATGCATCAAATTTAACCAGTATACTTTCGTCATTTTTACACCGTATATCACATCCCTTCACCACAGCTTACAATACATATATAGTGTAATGTGTAATGCCGAGGGAGCGGAAAAAAAATCGAAAAAAAAAACTCTTTAATTATTAATTAGATGCAAATTTAGCACCCGATGACCTGTTTATTTTTCTTTTTAATAGAATTGATTTTTTTATTGTCAAAAGCATTTAATGCGCCTTCTCGTCGTAAACACTGCGATGACAGTGCGCCAGAGTTTATTGAGGAAGGTCGTCCCTGCGGCATTTTTGTTGTTGTTGTCGCCACTTCTGTTTATTTAATTCATGTAGCGATGGGCTCGGAATCAAAAGTCAATCATTTAAATTTTTCGGTTAATTTAAATATTTTTCTGATATTGATAGCGAAGAAGGTATGCGCTTCGCGCGTCGACGGAACGTGTGTGTGTGTGTATCCACATTTGAATTTTTGTGGTAAAATCAAACGATTTAATGGATAGTGATGAAAAGAACCGTTAAATGAAGTCTCATTATAAGTATCTGTCTCTTTGAAATGATAATTAGAAGATATTATACAAAGTAGTTTATTTTTATTGGGTGTGTGTGATTGATTGGAGTTCAATAACTTATGGTAGCGTGATAAAAGGTACAGGTATCTTAGAAAGGAAAATAAACAAAAGATTTAGATAAACGTTTTTTGGAGTTAACAGTATCACGACGCATGTAGTGAATTAGTTTTTTTTAAAGTCGATCGGTGATTGGAAAATTAGGACAGCGGTCTCTTGCTAACACTCTAATCCAACTGAAAAATGATTTCCTGGCATGTGGAATGTGGCATATTTGTAGCCAGGCTAGTAGAAATATTTACATAAAATTACCAAAGCAGACGTTGACACTCTGGATTTATACAAATGACTGAGTGGAATTTGTTCTGCGAAATTAATGATAATTTTTTTTGGTAAATAGTACTTAACCATATTTTTGGATTTTTTTTGGGGCGACCGGTAGCGCAGTGTGTAGAGGAATCAGTCTCATGTTTGACTACCGACGTTTCGGATTCGAGTCCCGTCCACGACAACGTTCGTGGCCATGGATGTGAAGGGTTGCATGCTGGCAACTGCATTCTCTGAAACCAATTTATGCCAACGAAACGTCAACTGGGCCACATGGAACAGTTGACGCGCTATGCCCCACAAGGGGTTAGGGCAATTGAGTAAATAGTAGTTGAACCATGTTTTTGGATGATAGCAATTAATAAATTTTACAAGAATGGCCGGTAGTCTTAGAAGTAGTATAATATTACTCTAGTGGGTATCATGGAAAATCTATTTTAAACAAAAATAAAACTCAATCTAGGGGCACTACGCTGTACACAGATCCTATGGAATGAAAAAACTACAGCAGCGAAATGTCTACACTTTTCATCGGCGAAATGGTCTGTGAAAAGATTTGTGTGGCGTATGTAACTTTTCCACTTTTCACCAGAACAGTGTACCGGTGAAAATTTGACATGTGAATAACAAATACTTCCAAAATGCATGGGAAAAATTTTCACCTTGGTTAAAAAGTCTCCAAAACAGGAATTTCACTGTGAAGTTAGTACACAGCTAGTGGTGAAACGAAATTTAGCTCTCCACGCAATTTCACGAACGTTTTTCGTCATAATCGTGGCACAATAAACCGACGTGGGGCCATGGTGGCCTGGATCATTGTTCTCCCACTTCCTCGGTCAAGTGACCGCGTCTTCCAATTTTGGATACCTAGCAGTTGTTCGACGTCCTCATCTACTGAGTCTTTCCAACGAGCTCTCGGTCTTACTCGCAGCCTTGCTCCGTCGAAATGTCGTCCATTGAATATTTTCTTAGGCATGTGTTGATCGTCCATTCGTTGTACACTCCCGGCCACTTGAATAGAGACAGCAGCTTCAAGAATTATTTTATTCAAAATCTCCAGTATCTTAGGTCAGAGAGCAAAAATTAGTACCCGTTATGAAAGCTTACTTCGTTGCTCATAGTTTTTGGAAACAAATTAGGGAGTTTTTTTTTAATAACAGTTATATTTCGTTAACATTGTGTTGATACTCAATTGCCCTAACCCCTTGTGGGGTATAGCGCGTCAACTGTTCCATGTGGCCCAGTTGGCGTTTCGTTGGCATAAACTGGTTTCGGAGAATGTAGTTGCCAGCATGCACCAACATTGTGTTGATACCCTAATACATTTTACGTTCAAAATTGGGCCACTTGAATAGGGACACTAGCGGAATTCTGCTTTTACGCCAAAAAATTATACTTATAGTACTGACTTTTTTTTTAAATGAATACATCCTCCTGTATTGAAATCTGCTTAAAATTTTTTTATTCGATTTAGATACGTCTAAGGATTTACCGTAACTTAGTGAAAGGGTACCCAAAGCGGCATGGATGTCCTCTATTAGTTGTTTTTTTGTTCTCAAACTGCACTCTTTCTTCAACCTTCTTTTCTAGTAAGTGACGCCCAAACATGGCTCATAATGTTTAAGTGTCAGAGAATGGGGGTCGTGTCATAAAATCCATATTTTTAGCGTGGTTACACATTTTTATCAGTCGTGGAGTATGAATGGGAGCATAATCCTGCTGCTATATCCATCTAAGTAGGTAGACCAGAAATTTTCAGCAATTATGAAAAAAGTATTTTCCGTATAGTATTGTACGGTTTTGACGCTATTTTGTACGCATGACCTAGGGCGAAACCTCCCCAAACATGGCGCAACTTTCTCTTCTGTGAAAAAAAAATTGTTGACGAAAATGGAACGGCACGATTTTAAAGCTTTGACTAATTTGAAGTGGTGAATCGGAAAAAAGGGAACAATGACCCAATTAATTGGCTGAAGATCCAATAAATAAGAATTAGAGGAGACCGTCCTCACACTCTATTGTAGAAAGAGTCGTAGGATGCTGATATCCCATTCTCGGTGGTCGATCTGCAACCAACAAGGCCTGGAAGACCATCAGCACTTGTCAATATTGAATATGTGCTATATTGTCGAGGGAAGCCGGTTCCCGGAAAAAAAGAAAAAGAACATGATCCGCCAGAAAAATATGTGTTTTTTTCTTTCCGGTCAAACGACTATTGAAAGTGAGAAAACACTGCAAAGTATAGAATAATTATGATAATTTAATTTAATTGATAATCCAATTAATATATTAATAATAAAACAATTTTTAGTTTATTTATTATTTAATTCTGATATTTTTTTCTAGCACAATTACCAATATTTAAAATAAAATATCCTAGTAGAAAATTTAATCGCTCACGCCAATGCAACTTAATCCGATCAGTAGTTGGTATGGTAGTTGGGGGGTGGTATCATTTTATTCAGAAAAAGTTCTAGTTTAATTAAATAAAAATAAATATGCATTTCTAGATTTCTCCACCTCCTTGAATTTGTATACTAATGGAACCCCAACTGATAACATATCCAAAGTTGATTCCTGGATCAACTAAAGTTACATTTACGTTATTCTTACTCTTAAAAACAAAGAAAACGATATATACACGACTTTATAAGATCAGTTGATTTTTTTTATGGAAAAGTGGTGTATGTGATTTTCACTAGTAATACAAAATTGTATTGTATTTTGTATAAATTCGATTAAATTCAAATCTCTAAGTTAAGTTGAAATGTTAGTGAGTCGCCCAAAGCTATAGCACAAACAAAAATATCTCCAGAGTAGAGATCTACTTACTTTTGGCTAGAGTTGGCAACGCTGCTTCAGAGTAACGCATCAACGTACTGAGCTGCCCCTCATGGCGATCTGTGTACACAGTTAAAATTCTCGGTATTTTTTTTAAACCTGGTCTTGGACTACCACCATTTTTAATAATTTTAATTCTATAATCTAAACCCTTTCATAGTTTACTTCTATTTTAAACCAAATTTGTAATAAATTCTAATACAATTCAAAGTTTACTTCTATTTTAAACCAATTTGTAATAAATTCTAATACAATTCAAACCTTTTTGTGTTCTTTTTGTTCTCGCATTAGTTTCTAATCTAAGTTTAGTTAAAAGGTAAACCCCACAAAGTATATTTTTTGAGTCTCAAGTCTCACTATAACTACTCGCAGTCAGCTCAAAATATTATGCTGCGTGGCCGAGTGGTCTAGGTCGCAACTCTACAACACGGAGTTCACAGGTTCGATGCTGCGCCATGGCGAAAAAAGTTAAAGATTAGCTGGCTAACCTGCGATGGGCTTAATAAAGGATTTGGAAGTTTAGAAAATTGAAAAAAAAAATAATGGAGAAAAAACTTAGAGGAGTTAAAAAAACGCAGTAAAATTAATATTTTTTCATAGATTATAATATCTGTAGATTAAATTTTAAACCAACAATTTGATTAAAAAAATAATGCCAGAAAAGTTTAATATTTAAACCAGTGAAGTTTACGGAAGCAATTGTAATACTTTCATTTTATTAAAATCTAATATAATTTTGGTGTCGTCATATATGTAACCCGAATTAGCATTGATAATAGACCAGGATTTTTAACTGTGTACCAGCTTTAGCTACTGATACACCCGTGTCGGGTAAATGCGACTAGTGTTTTAGTGTTTAGTGTCGGGCTTACGCGAAGCGAATTTTACTGACGCGGACATAATGCACATGTCGCTGTGCTTACACGAAGTGCATTTACGATTCGACAGCATATGTGTGAGTATTGAAATCATATTTTTTCATGCGTTTGTTGTTGGATTCATCGACTCATCAAGGGCGGCTGAGTAGCCGTCGGTACCCATCGTCAGCTTACACGCGTTGTCGTTAACCTGTTTGTCGTTTACATGGGACGGGTATCGTAGATTTGACGCGCCCGTCGGGTTTACGCGTCTCGTGTATTAGAACCTTAAAATTGTAATTGCATGGGCTATTCTAGATTACAGTGAAGCGATGTATTTTCTTACAAAATTCTAAGTGGACAATTGAGTATACCTTACAAAAATTTCATAAATGAAAAGGAAAAAACGAAAGAAGAAAAGTGAGGTGCTCACTCCGTGAGGGAGGTTTGAAAGTACAATATATTGTAATAAAACCACTGGAATTCGGAAATTATTTTTCATTTTATTGATCTCTATTTTTCACATGGACACTGTATGTTTATTTATTTCACTAATTACTTAAATAAAATACTTACCAACAATTTATTTTGAAACTTTTCGTAGTCTTATATCAAATCTGAAAAGAAAATATGCAAAACATGTATGAAATAAAAAAAATTAGACGTGAGGAAATTAATAATTGAAAAGTAATGATTATTATTGTTTATTCTTTGTACCTATAAATATCAAAAGATAACAAGATAATACTTAGAACTCATCACGATGTTATTTGTTAATTGCCTTGATCCCTTCAGGAGCATGGGCGTGTGCGTATAAATATTTTTCGGATGGTACAGCTGCTAGCATGCTGCTCCTATCTATGCCATGCCATTATACTGATAAACTCGGAGCGCTGTGGGAGTTCCAGTAGTGCCAACAGGCTGTTTATTAACGAGCTGAGGACTCAACCTTCGTCTCTCTAGATGTACCATCGTAGAGCTATGACCGAAATCACATGGCTACCGAGCACGTGGATCGAGGCATACAGACAAAATAATGGGGTTTTGTTGTCGGCAAACGAACGTACTTAGTTATTCAAATTGAATACTTCAATTTAAAATTTGGGAATATGATTCGCTTAAGCTTGACGGTTTTCGTGGGTACGATACATCACCTTACGAATTCTAGCTTTTAAAATCACACCATTAAAATTCTCGCCAATTCAAAATCTCGCCAGTTTAAAATTCAGCTAGTCAAAGATACTTATTGCGCATTGAAAATACCGTCAGTTAAAAATCCTGCCTGTAGAAAAACACATCAGCTCAAAACTCGACTAGTTTCAAATCCCGCCTGATGAAATCCCGGCATAAAAGAGAAGTATTCTTGCGAAAGTTGCGTGAGAGCCTATTTTTGAAGAATATTTCCATTTTAAGACGATAGATACTCGTATATTGTAAAATAATATACAGGTTCGTTTATACAATATGCATTTGATATGAGGAAACTCTTCTGCATTCGTTAACAAAGTAGCGCTTTTTTCTTAATTTATTTACGGGATGTAAATACAGCGGGATTTTGGATAGGCAGCATTTTAAAAGATCGGAATTTTGGGATATCGGGATTTTATATGAGCGGGCTTTCTTAAAACGTGCCATACACACTGATCGATCGGCCCATCCGTCACCCGATATCGATATCGGTCGATGGATCGGCTTGTGTATGCGCTTATCGTTGACGATTTTTTTGACAGTTCCATAAAATTTTGATCAGCTGATATTTTTGTGCCGATCTATCGGCCGATCGATGGGGCGACGGATCGGATAATGTATGGCGGCTCTAACTGACGGGATTTTGATTGGGCGGAATTTTTCATCAAAGGTTGGATTGTAGTTTTGGCGTTGATAAAAGGAGGAAAGCAAAAGGAAAGGGAAACTGACATAGAGGTCCACGTTAGTTTTATTATTTATTATCATTCGTTATTGTGAATATATTCATAAAAAATAGAATTGATCTTTGATCGATATATGTATCGACAATAACTGATGAACACATTATTTCGATATAATTAAATAAAACCATAAATCAATAACCATAAAAATGTTTTTCACATCAAGTTCTCATTTTATAATACTCAAGATTTTATATATTTTTTTCTGTTTTTTTTTCCTATTTTTAACGACCCCAAAATAAAATCTTATCTTGTGTCTACTATTTAAAACTATTTGAGAATCATAAGACACAGGTGGTACTTATTCTTTTTTTTCGAGGTATGAATAATTTAATCTTTTTAAATTATTCAAACCTCGAAAAAAACAGTAAGTAAATGCTTAAATACGGAAATACGAGTATAACGAATTTTCATAAATCTAACGAGTTTGGAATAAATGTAGTTGGGAAATGGTTATTTTGGGTGTTAGTTTTGACGCACTGCATCCAAAATATATGTACATATATTTGTATTTATCAATACTGAGATGTCAAATGACGTGAGAGTTGCGGTTTGTACAAATTTGTACCAGGAGCAAGTCCACATTTTGAAAGTGCGAAATTCAAACTCGTGCCTTCTGAAATCAGAATTATTCAATAATTATATACTTATATATGTTTGGTATGACATAAGAGATTTATGTAATTTTTGTCTATCGCAGACGAGACATTCACCCAAATATTATGCGTTTATATTGGTACATAGAGACTACAGCTTCAGTCAGAAGTTTATTTTTTCCATAATTTCTATAAAGTGTTCATACCACACACTTACTATATATATTTACTTACCGAGCACCTAGCAAATATTTAATTACCTATATTATAATTTAAAATTAAAAAATATAAGACAAACGAAACACAAGACGCAACGAAGTTTTCTGTTACAAATATTTCCGGTTTGTAGATGTAAAAAATAATGTATGCATACATTAGTCGTAAGTGTGTACAGTAGTCCCTCGACTTACGTCGGAGTTAGGTTCCGAGAATTTGCGACGTAAGTCGAAAACGACGTAACCCGAGGGTAGAAACAACTTCAGGCGATAAATGTATAAGCTTTCATTTTTTGAATATGAATGTATTTATTATACCCTAGACTTTTAGTATAGGCATAGGGCATATTGTTTTGTCACGACGGAAATATGTAACACCTTAAAGGAGGCTCCGGAGGTATAGCAATGTATATTTATAAATGATCAGGGTCACTTCCTGATTCGATTTAGCCATTTCTGTCTGTCTGTCCGTTCGCACGATAACTTTCGATAGAATGAAGCTTGAGCCTTGAAATTTTGTTCAAATATTGGAAGTATGATCTGTTGATTGGTTGGTATTGAAAATGGGCATGATCAGGCCAAGAGAACGCCTACCTCCTCTACATATGTAAAATAAATAAATGTATTTATAACTCCCGATTAAATAAACATAAAAAGTTCTAGCTTTGGTAGATTGCTCGTGAGGGTAATCCTATACTCCCCTGGAAAAATAAAATCGATCAGTTAAAAACTAACGGTAATTTTCTAACAGTAAGTTGGGCATAATCAGATCAAAGGAACGCCTACCTCCCCTACAAAATTAAAAAAATTAAATATTATTTTACTTTAATTACGATAGCTTTCGATAGAAATAACACTAGTGAGTTGAAAATTTGGCAGAACGTTGGTAGTAAAATTAAGTTTGTTGACATTGAAAATGGGCAAGATCCGACCCAAGGAACCCCTACCTCCCCTACAAATGAAAATTCAAATAAGCGATAACTGTTGATAGAATGAAGCCAGCGACTTGAAATTTTGATCAAATGTTTGAAGTGAGACTAAGTTAGTTGGCATTAAAGATGGGTTCCATCCGACCTAAGGCACCCCTTCCTCCCCTAGAAATAAAATTTTAAATAAGCGATAACTTCAACAAAATAAAGCTAGCGACTTGAAATTTTGGTCAAATATTTGTAGTAGGATCCAGTTGGCTAATACTGAAAATACGTTAAATCCGACCAATGAAACCCCTGCTTCTCCTACAAATGAAACTTCCAATAAGTGATAATTATCGATAGAGTGAAGCTAGAGACCTGACATTTTTTTTTAAATGTTTGTAGGGTGATCTAATTGGTTGGTGGCAAATAAGCGGTAACTTTCGAAAAAATTAAGCTAGTGACTTGAAATTTTGGTAAAATATTTGTACTGGAATCTAGTTGGTTGTTATTAAAAATGCGCAAGGTTCACCAAACGAAACCTTTACCTCCACCTTAAGTGAGACTTCAAATATGCAATAACTTTCGATAGGATGAAGCTAGCGACTTGAAAAATTCGACAAGTATTTGTAGAATGGGTTAGCTAATTGATTTTTAGAATGGCCAAGGTCCTCCTGAATGTGTGCCAACCTCCCCTATAAACTGGTCATATAGGAAACTCACTTTTAATGCATATGGTCGTTGCCAATTGATACTTTTGGTATCACCACTAGGTCTGTACAAGTCTAGGGTATATACGCTTCGGACTCCGGGCCGAAACGAAGCTTCGGCCTGGTTTTTTAATTGACATTTCACTGTTGTCCCCCAACTCAATAGCTTCAATTAATTGGTGAAATGTACGCCGCAAATAATAGGCCTTGAAGGATGCACCTTAACACCTTGATCCATTGGTTGAAGAATCGCGGTCGTATTTGGAGGTAAAAAAATCACCTTAATGGCATCATTGTTGAGATTTATGGGATGACTTGGAGCGTTATCTATGATTAGTAACGCTTTATGAGAAAGATTATTGGCTTCCAAATATTTCTTTATTTATATTCTTTATTGTCGGACAGAAATATTGATCGATCACAAAATATATTAAAAGTAACCCAGGCCTTTTTGTTGGACCTCCAAATAACCGGTAGATTTTCCTTGTACACATTTTTGAAAGCTCTTGAATTTTCTGATTGATAAACAGCAAGAGGTTTCAGTTTCAAATCACCTAATGCATTCCCTCCGAGAAGCAAAGTAATCCTGGATTTTTCTGCCTTAAAGCCAGGAGCTCTTTTTTCTTCAATCGAAAGAAATCTTCTTGAGGACATGCGTTTCTAATACAGGCCTATCTCGTCAACATTAAACACCTCCTGTGCGCAATATCCTCCATTTTCAATAATATCATGTAAAGTGTTTGGAAAGATCTTCGCTGAAAACGGCGACGTAAGTCAAGGGACGGACGACGTAATTTCAAGGGTTTGGTCTCAAAGTAATGAACGACGTAAGTCAAAAAAACGTATAACAAGGGAGACGTAGGTCAAGGGATTACTGTACTTAGGCATAAAGTCCGCAGTTCTCTTGGATGTGAATACAAGAGACAATTTATATTACAGTAGAACCCCGATTAACCGAAGCAAAGGGGGCTGGTGTCATTTCGGATAACGAAAATTTCGCTTAATCCGTAGTAACAACTAACTGCAATGAAAAGGCCAATAAAACACTTCATGCGACAAGCAGTTTATCACAAGATGATTGTTTTGATACATATCTTAATTATTTTTTAAAGTAATCTGGTATTTTCGTCTGAATCTTCATGTTGTAGCGCTTACAAGCAGCTATATCGTGCTACCGTGTATAAATTTTGTGAGTTCGAAATTAAAAAAAAAATTTAGTCGCCCCTTTCGTTTAAAGCGGGTTCCGGTTGAGTGAAGTTCGGTTAAGCGGGGTTCTACTGTATATAACGACATAAAATAAACCCTTTGAAGGGTACACAAAGGATGGGAGGAGAGGGGCCACTTTACGATGATGCATCTAGAGAACAGTGGTTCAATCCTCGGCAATTTAATAAAAATAACTTTCATTTACTTGGAAATCCCAAATCGATTTCCTTGCTTCAAAGCAATACCAACTTAAATTCTGTACGGTAGCACTGAAGTCAATGCCAAAGAAGTGGAGAAGAGAGCAAGTAGTAGGTATTTATTCTATCGAATAATAAAAAATATCACGTTTCATATTCAATTTCAACGAGAAAACTACCGTCCGAAGAAATTCCCTAAACATTTTTCTGGCAGGCACCCAGCATTTTCGTACTATCCTACACCTACACCTTCTGAAGATGAATCAAAGGAAAAACCGCAGTTCGCGAGTTTCGCATACTCTACTTTTCATGCATCTTTGCCTATGGGATTGTGAGTCTATTTTAGTGAGTTATTAATATATAAAAAATAAAAATATTTTAAAATTATTTAATATTGCAGTTAATATATGAAATTTGTTGTGGTAAAAATGATTTTTTTTTTATTTTTAATATTTATAATATTCGGGACCCCAAAAAAATACGGACCCAGACCCAGAAATTAGGGTTTTTTTTTAAATCTTAGAGCGGCAAGGTTAGGGTACCTATGGAGAGGTAGCGACCGCAGCTATTACGCACTGAAATCCCGTTCCGATAGCTTATCAATTTTTTTAAAGTTTTTTTTTTAATTTTTTTTTATTTTACACGTTTTGTATGACGAATTAATCAGTTTAAAAAATAACGTTTTCATCCCCGGTTTGTGCGCTTGGGTTATTCGATTTGAAGACAGGACTTCACACTAAGCTTTCCCCCAATAAAATGCCCAATATAAAATAAAACAAACAAAGAAAACATTTTAAGTGATCATTCCACCAATTCCATGCTTGACGCGCTCGGTGGCCGTGTTCGTTCCATCACCACTCTGCAATCTAGAGCACAGTGACGTGCACTCGTAGTAAGCAATTCCAAACTGCTTGACTTACCGAAATAAGCAATTCAATAATAAACTTTGCTTACACCAATACACATATCATCATTTCAGTCAATGTTTTTCTTTAAGCTGAAGAATACATATTATCATTCAAATATTCCTTTACACATTCAAATTCTGATCCGCGCCTTCTTTTGGTTAAAAAACATTCGTTCAATTACTTTAGATAATATTCAAACCTCTCACATTTTGCACACCATAGACACCAAACTTAGAATAGGAAAATGTGCCTAGATCTTTAGATGCATGTACCATGTGTGCATCCAAATACTAGAGACATGTTGATTCCAGAAAATGGGAATCTTGGATTTCGGTAGTACATTGGGCAACGATTTTTTTTTGTTTTGTTCGCAAATTTATATGAGACAAGTCAAGCACTGGCGCGACTGCTTTTGTGTGTGGGATAAAGCCCAATGATGCTTGTTAATGAAATGTTGCCAATGCAGGGAATGTTTATGGGAATTTGATTTTTCCAGTAGAGCTTTTGTTTTTGTTATGTAATGGATTTTCCGTTGCAATTTAAAAGAGGAAATCAGTGCAATCGGGTGATTTTGATTAAATTGTGATTTGAAGTTTTTTTGACCGTTTGTAGTGATTTAATTGATTTGATTTGTGATAAAAGTGGTAAGTTTTCTTTTCGCATTATGTCGGAGTATTGCTGCGCGACGGATTTCGTACTAAAAGCGGGATTTTCAACTCTTTCCTTTGTCAAGAAAAGAGAAATTATAGAATCGGATAGACCGAAGCCAGAGTTTAGAGTTTAAATTAAAAAATATTACGCGAAAATTCCATATCGAAACGTATGAAAAGTACATTTGGTTAACGGGAAGCTGTAAATTAAATAAGTTATTTTGCTGGCCGTGTCTTTTGTTCACGAATGAAAAATCTGTTTGGAATAAAGCTGGATTTAGTGATTTGAATAATTTTACGGGCTCAGCAGCAAAGCATTCAAGTTCCGAAAAACATCTTCAGTCGTTAATTAAATTAGATAATTTTGGTTCTCAGCGTATAGAGTTTATGCTTAGTAACCAGGTGGCAATATCTGTTAGTTTGCATAATGAAAAAGTTGAGCGTAATCGTAATATTTTGAAACGTTTAATCGATACTGTAATTTTTTTGGCAAAACAGGAGCTTCCTTTTCGCGGAAATAATGAAGACTCTTCTTCAAATAATCGTGGTAATTTTATCGAAACCGTAAATTTCTTGAGTTTGTACGATCCGATAATTGAGTCCCACATAGATTCTATAAAAGCAAATGCAGCGTTTTCGGGTTTGTCTAATAGAATCCAAAACGATCTTGTTTCCGCTATAGCTAATGTGGTTCGAAATAAAATCAATTTGGAAATAAAGGAGGCTCCATTTGTAGCTGTAATGGTCGACGAAACGCCAGATGTTAGCGGTCGGGAACAATTAACGATGATTTTTAGATATACAATATCAAATGAGATTGAAGAAAGATTTATCGGATTTTTGGATGTAAGCGCTAATCGTACAGCTACAGCAATAAGCTCTCACATTTTAAAACAATTGCAAAATTTTAATATCGATAAGAAATTAATTGCACAATGTTACGATGGCGCAGCAGTAATGAGTTCTCAAATTCGTGGAGTTCAGACTTTAATTCGGGAAAAACATAAATCGGCAATTTTCGTTCCATGTTACGCTCATTCACTAAATCTAGTATTGTCTAAAGCAGTTGAGTTTATTCCGGAAATTAAATTATTTTTCGCGCACATCAATAAAATCGCATCATTTTTTAATACATCCACTAAAAGGTCGGACCTTTTTGCAAATATAGTAAATCGTCGTTTACCATCGGTTTCCAAAACGCGTTGGCATTATCATTCGCGTATTATTAACGTTATATTTTAACATAAGCATGAAATTTGTACAGTTTTTGAGACAATTTCGAATGGTTCTCAACACTGGGATGGCGATTCCTTGACTTTTTCGAATATATACTTACAAAAATTCGCAGAGTCAGATTTTCAATTATATCTGTTAATTTTGTCTGAAATTTTTTCGAAAACTGATATATTATTTAATATTATTCAGAGCAAAGTGGTAAACATTTCATTTGCAAGCCAAAAAATTATTGAATTTGAAAATTGGCTTGAAAATGACTTTTCTAAAAAGTTTGATAATTTCTATTCGACAGTTACAGCAGAATATCAGCCACCACGTAAGAAATGTAGAAATGCGATAGATCCTTTACAAAATTTACGGCGGATATTTCGGGAGATTATAGATGTTATTCTCGGGCAAATTCGAGATCGATTCCATTCGTTTAAAGATCTTTCATTTTTAGAGTTGCTTGAACCGAATTATTTTTCTAAATTCAAGTCAAATTTTCCCGATGAAAATTTTGACTCACTTATTGAATATCACGGTCAATTTTTCGACAGAATAAAGTTGAAAAATGAGCTAAAAGTTATTTATTCTTCAGATGAGTTTAAAAACGCGAATCCTAGTAAAATTCTCGATTATTTTCAAAAACGGCCTTATGTCGCAAACGGTTTTAAGCAAGTTCATATTTTAGCAAAATTATTAACGTCAATTCCAGTCACAGTGGCAACTGCGGAAAGGTCATTTTCAACACTAAAGCGCGTTCACACATTTTTGAGAAATCGCCAATCCCAAGAACGACTTTCGGATCTTGCTTTAATTGCGGTTGAAAAGGATCTTCTTATACAAATGCGAAGAGAAAACGATTTTTTTGATAATGTGATTAAAGAGTTTTTACTTAAAGAACGGCGCATAGATTTGGAATACAAATAAATGGCAATGGCGAAAGAATATTTATTTATTTCAAATACCCCTGAATTTTTCTTAGTCTTAATTAACATAATATTTATTTATCATTTTTTTTATTAGTAATATTTTATTTATTTATTTTTTTTTTGTATTCCGAATATATGTGCCAATATTTTATTTATATCTTTCCTGATTTCTTCTTTAAGGCTTAAAGCCGCTTGGTATAAATGTTTTTGTGACTGTCCATATTCTATTATACAGTCCATTTTTGTTTATGCTAAATTGGCTTTAGGGCGCCCAACTGCTTGACTATGAAAAATTTCCACTGCACGTCACTGCTAGAGCAGGGGTCGGCAAACTCCAGCCCCCGGGCCAACTCCGGCCTTCCTCTGGTTTTCATCCGACTCGCGAGCTAATATTGTTTTTAATGTGTATTTAAAAAAAAACATAAATATTTTATAACGATGTTTTTCGTCAAAATATAATTTTTCAATACTTGCAAGTGTTGACCAAATACTCGCCTAATTGTAAACCCAACTGGCGAGCGGTCGCAGAGTGTGCCGTGTGAGTACGATAAGTATTTTCTCAGTATCCGTTGATTAATGGTTAATTGATACTAACTAACTGATGATTCCCATTTGATTACTCGATGTGCGGTAAAATTCACATGTTAGCAAGTTTCGCGATATTTGACAAGTATTCGACATTGGCGAGCGAGCGAGTCGCCAATGTTGCGGTTGCACCATAAGACTCCCCACCCCACATGCACGTCTAAATTCCAAATTACATACATATAAAAAACGCACCTAATATAACTACTATATGTTCCAGTCCACCCAACCCCACTTCAAAACCTGGCCCTCGTATCTGCACCGACCTAGATCACTGGTGTTACTATCTTTGTAATCAGACCAAGTCGAGTGCGGACCATAAGTAGCGACCGGACCTATACCGGGACAAATTGAAAATTTTACACGGAAAGAAGGAAATTGAAAATTGTTATTTAAAACAAGTTGTAATATGTAAAATATATAATATATGTATATAAATTGCCATGCTTAATTGGAAGAATTTTTCTTCTTTTTCTTCTTCTTTTTTTACAAAACTGACCGGCATTTTCTACTTTTCATGTTGAAAATTTCCGGGCCCCTTTAAAACCACGGGCCCGGGGTGTTTCGCCTTTTCCGCAACCCCGTCTCCCGTAGATTCTAAAATGGTTCGGTAGTGACTCTTGATTTTAAGGCAAGTGGACCTAATCATCAGAACTTAATGAAAAAGGTAAGATTTTTTTTTAATTCAAATAGGTATTTGATGCATAAATTCGTAATTTCGTCAAGTTCTAGTTTTGTGCAAAAACCTTTTGGATTTTCTATTATAAAATTCAGCACACGAATTTTACCTGTTCTACCCGCCCTGCCGCTCTAAGACCTAAAGAATGGGTTTGTTCGATCACCGCTCCACGATGTAGATCTGAGGTCGGCAAACTTTTCCAGCAAAGCGCCAGGTTTTTAAAATTTCCGGGCAGGCAGGCGGGCCGAATAGCAATAGGAAAATCAAAGTGCAACTGCTTCCTTGTCAACCTATTGCCAGTTGAAAGTCTGATCGAAGCTTATCAATTTTGCTATAAAGCGGATTTTGAAATAAGTAACTGTTTTCGAAGCGATATTTTTGAGAATGGCGTTTTCGTTAAAATGTGTAGTAGCCCAATCAAATAAGGATCTAGGATCCAGCCTCCGAATGATACGCAGTAAGCTGAATTTTAGCATACACCTTCCTTTCGACCTTCTAAACTCTGGGTTAAATAGTCGCATATAATCACGTGTACGCGCCTTAAAATATACAAGGTATCGAAAGTCGGATTTTAACCGATTTTTGAAAAAAAAAAAAATCGGAAACGAAAGACGCTAGTAGGGCGAGACTTGTCGAATTGGTGGGCGTTATTTAGGACTAGGCTCATATCTACTTGCAGCCAGGGCCGTCGAGAGAAAATCCGTGCTCAGGACTCAAATTAATGGGGCCTCATAATATGATATAAAAATGATGGAAGTTATTGCACGAATTTTTCGTGTTCGAAAGAATTCGGGAGTTTGTCGAGTTACAATTGATTCTCTTCTCGTGTCGGTCTTCCGTCCTTCCCGATTTTTTTTATCTTAAATTTTTCTAGTATCCGGGCCCCACAAAAAAACACTGGCCCGGGGCGATTCGCCCCTCTCGCACCCCCTCTCGACGGCGCTGCTTGCAGCAAAATCCATCATCGTTTCAAAAGTCAAAAAAATAAAATACTTCTAAAACAAAAGAACTAGCTTCTTTTGTGAAACTTGTCTAATTGGTGGCCGTTAGTGAAGACTAGGTTCCTCCTATTTAATTCCAATTCATTAACTCATTCAAAAGTTACGGTAAATTTGTTTAAGGTAAATGCCTATATAGCGGAAGAAGCTAGCTGATCGAAACTTCTAATTGGGGGGCATTAGTAAGGACTAAGTTCTTATCTAATTTCGACAAAATCCATTAAAGTGAATCCAGAGTGGGCATAAGTGAATCCAGAGTGTATGCATAGGTACAAAGAATCGTTTTGCCTAAAGCGAAAACCAACTTCAGCGACTGAATTTCTGTTGCAATGCTTGGCAGAGGAAACCGCAGTTAAATTCGCAATGTCGTGCGTGTACGGCTAGTGCAGATGAGCAGCCCCATTGATTTCTCACGTTAAACATTAAGGTGATCAGTCGTCCCGTTTACGGGGACATGTTCCGTTTTTTTTTTATGAAAAATACCAAAAATTTCCTATGATTTACTAAAAAAGCTAAATGCACTTTTTTCATGTTTTAGTAGACATTTTCGTAACACTTTCGACACTCAGAGCGATTTCAGATAATTTCAGCTTCATTCTTAAGGCGATAAATAGAAAAACCGAACTAATATCTAACGTGAGAACATGATACGAATGGCGCTGATAACGAATCCGAACAAACCTTAACGAATAAGTTGTTGCAGCCAATCTCGTAGAATCGTTCGTTTCGCATTGTCCTGCCACTGATTTTGTTGTATCCTCGAAAAGTGACAATGATGTATATTAATTAATG
Organism: Chloromyia formosa; assembly: GCA_964017055.1. NCBI lineage: Eukaryota > Metazoa > Arthropoda > Insecta > Diptera > Stratiomyidae > Chloromyia > Chloromyia formosa. Next base: position 146,409,776 of record OZ024814.1, read on the forward strand.
ATTTGTTGCACTGGCGAAGCTACACATGTTGATCACCTTATACTGCGAGTTGGATGTTAAATTAAGGAATTAAGTTTTGCAGTTTAAAGCTGACCAAAATCAGCTAGGTGACCCGGCAGATATTGAAGAACATTTTCACTAGCTTTCTTTAAGAGTTTGTAAGACGCATGTCTCCCTAATTAGAAATGCTAGTGCAATGAAGCTTCTGAATTTGAATCTCTCTGGCGCCGGACATGCCATTGAGGTCTAGAATCTAGGCTTAAAATATGTAAGGCTGAAGGACCATAGCGATTCAGTTCAGTCCAATGTTCCCAGCAGTAGAAGTCCGGTTGTCGCAACAGTTGACACGTTCGCCCTTTGACCACTGGGCGCCTGGTTCGAATACCATTGGAGGCAGTATTAATAATTAAAAACAAATTACGATTTGTTGAAAAAATCGCTTTTAACTAAACGAAATCAAATTTATAAAGACTATATTTAAGTGGTGTTTCAATAGAAGGTGTGCTACTTTGTTATCGATTAAAATCAGCATTATCGACCCTTTTCCGCCATATTTTGTGTCATTATCATCGTGACAGTATAGGATTTTAGTTATGGATCGCTACACGAAAGAACAACGCATTGAAATCGTCGAATTTTGGATCTTAAATTCCAAGTCAATGGTGCAAACGCTACGATCGACTCTATATGCTATGTTAACAAGCAAAACTGCCATATCTGGGGCACGGAAAATCCACAAGTGATCGTGGAGAAGCCAATGCATCCACCGCGAGTCACTGTTTGGGGCGGGTTATGGGTCGGAGGCATCATCGGGCCGTATTTTTACAAAGAGGATGGAGACACCGAAAATGTCAATTCTGAGCGGTACTACACTATGTTAGAGGACTATTTTGTGCCGGAGATTGAAGTTCAGGGTCTGGACGATATGTGGTTTCAACAGGACGGCGCTACACCACACACAACTCGCCTGAATTTGGACTTTTTGCGTCGCAAATTCCCCGACTGTGTAATTTCTCGTTGCGGTGATGTGAATTGGTTGCCCAGATCATGCGATTTGATGCCGTTAGACTTTTTTCTGTGGGGTTACTTGAAGGATAAAGTCTATATGAATAATCCGAAGATGATTCCAGACTTAAAACGCAATATTACATCGGTGATTCGGGCCATTCCGGAGGCCATACTGCAAAATGTCATCTAAAATATGGCCGAAAGAGTGAGATATGTACGGAATAGTCGCGGTGAACATATCCGCGAAATAATTTTCCACACATAATCCTATTGTGTGGCCTTTCAACAGTACATTAGCATCAAAATAACTCTCTAAAATATTTGGAAAAATGTCGAACCGTTTGCGTTTTATTAAAAATCAAAGTATACCACATGCCTTAATGGAACACCCTTTACATTTTATCTGGCCCGCGACCCGGAGTTTGTCGACCCCTGATCTAGATATAATGGAGTTTCGAATCTTGACGCGTAAAAAAACATCCGGTGGATACTAATAGAACTTCCACTGCGCTCCGAGCTTGTCAGTTAAATACGGCGCGGATAGTAGGTTCATGCTAGCAATTGCACGTCCGAAAAGCAGATTTGCTATCAAAACGTCAACAAGGCATAGAAATGCAAGAGATAATGACGCCCCACGCCCCTAGAGGAGTCAAGGCAATTAATAGTTCCTCAATCAATCCAATGAGAAACTTTCCAACTAGCTCATTTATAGTAATTAGATAAACCGGAGTAAAAATTATATAAAATCTCAGACTGACAAAAGTGTCTTTCAAATTAAACCGGAATTGAAGAGAATCATACAAAGATCAGTGTTAATCATTTTTAAGAATCACGCGCCAAACACCTGAAAACAGGCGTCTCCCACATTCAAGACAAAAAATCGCACCACTTGCTCAATCTCAACAAAAGTTCCTCTTCATGACAACAATGCGCTCGGGAAACAACGAAATGATTTGTTAATTTCCACAATAATAGACACCGACAATATTTTTTAAATTTTAATTTGTTTGACACACATTTTGTGCAAATGAGCGACTGAGTGGGATGATGGGGCGCAAAATTATGCATACAAATATGAGACAAATGCGAGATGAGAAAATGAGCGGGTAGCACCTGATGGACAAAATTTGTATGGCCATTGTTCAGAAGCCGCGACGACAGGGAGACTGGAAGAATCTGCCGCCGAGAAAGTCCTTTCTTTGAAAAATTAATTAATGCACTTGCGATTCATTACTTTCGTTAACCCGAAGCACAACACAAGATTCGATCACTTTTCTGATTTGGAAATTTTTGGTTGGGTGTGTTCTTCGTCCTTTTTTGTGGCTGATAACAATTCAATCGAATGAGAATGCGTAAAAAAAATCACTTTTTGCACTTTACTTACTTAGAAAAATCACCCACAATAAAACGGTGCGGAAAATGCATCCACCTAGCATTTTGGCTGCAGTTGCACCGCAGCTCGGCCTATCACCGGGACAAAAGCGCTCGTCTCTAGCTTACGGGCACCAGGGTACGGTTCTAATCAGACTGCGCCCGGAAAATGGAAAATTCTCCGGGAACCGCAAAGAAATACACACTTGCACCCAGCGACGGTCCTAGCGCCATCCACTTCTTCGACACCGTGAAAATTTCCACGGGAAAAAGATGGAAAAGCCACCACAATCCCCACCTACGCCAGACCGGGTGTCACGTACACACCCTCCTTGGCCCGGGTGAAACAAAGCAAAAGGAGTGCGCTCACTGCGCATTGGACTGGAAGTGCGATAAGGGAGGCAGCCTCACCCCATTGGAAAGCAAGTGCCGGGCTCGCGTACCACCCACTCGGCACGCCAGCCCAACCGCTTCAATCACCATGGCTGGCGTTCCCCCGCCAACGTACAGCGACTACACAAACACCATAGCAACGCGGGTGGAGCTATCCGGCCACTACGCCATTCCACTTGCAGTCGCTACGACACGGGGCGGAACGCTCTCTTCGGATAGACGAGCAGCTCGTGCGCCAGAGCGAGCTGGCAAGTGAAAAAGGCGGCTGAGAACATGTTTTGGAATCAGCTGAGTGGGGTGGGAAGTACACAAATGGACTTTTTTCTTTCTCTGGCCCGCGCTGCGGTGCATGTGTTGGCACTGGTCTCTGCAACGGCTACCGATGTGTGTGTGTCATTTACCTGAACCCGCTAAGGGAAATAGTTCCCAATCACTAAGCGCCATACACTCTCACCCTGCATGCACTCATACTAAGGCGGGCGTGTATCACCATCGTCGTGCGATGATCGTACATTGGCGTGCGTGCCCGTAGAGTCGCTCCGTCTCGTAAGCACGGAGTGTGTGTGTGCCATTGTGCAGAGCGCGTGTATACAGTGGACGGCATCGCGGATCGTACATTTACACACACGCTCAAAAATCCTTGGATCTTGGGCTGCTGAATAGTTGAATTACGTTAGTTGACTTCGATAGCTCTAAGAGTTTGCACGTGGAGTGAATTTTTCCTCGTCGTGTTGTCGTTGTCGTTTTTTTCTTGTTTGCTTTAATCTGCTGCCACGGGCGACTACAGCTGTGCTCCAATGTGGTGGCTTTAAGAAAAATAATCGAGACAAAACAAAAATAAATTAGAAAATTTTTGCGGACGTTATGTGGTTTTGTGTGTGACGGACGACGCCAAAACAAATTATCGCGCAACTTGCTGGCGTTCAATTGTGCACTCCGGGGTTGGACCAACAAGCATTTGGACTTAAGCGAAATACACAGTCAAAGTGTCGGTCGTGTTGAATTTACGCGATACATAATTGCCGTTCGTCGCCGATTCGATTTATTGATTTGTGTGTGCACATATCGCCAGAAACGCGCGGAACGTGTGGAAAATCCAAATTTTCCTGTGCTTCCCTAAAATCGTATTCATGGACAGTAAACGATGTTCGGAACTTTAGCGAATTTACCCTAATGCGAGCGGACCAACCATAAAAGTGGATTTGAACAGTTCTCTCAGTTTGCACAGTTGTTGTGATTTGTGACCATATTACTTTCGGTTATTGTTTGTTTTTCTTCTTTTAATCTCTCCAACTACCTCATTTCGACGCTACCCTTGCGCGTAATTGGCCCCGACAAGTGTTCGACGTTCAGAGAGTAGAAAGAAAAAATAGTCAATCGGGAAAATCAATAAATCACCGAGATTACCCCTGAATAGTGATACACAGTTGGTCGTGAACACACCCTGAAAATTTACACATAAATTTGAAAGAAACACATGATATGCAAAATAACAGATAGTGCAGTGACAGCCCTTGAATAATAGTAATTTAAATAGTAAAATAATACTAAATGAGCCCTTGACGAAAAATTCGAAAGAAAACGAGACCAGTGCATAACCCTGTGTAGAGTACAAAGAGTCATCCCAGTGAAGAAGTGCTCAACGTGTGCAACGGCCAGTAATTAAATAAAATTTAGCAATTAAACGAAAAACTAGTTTTAACCTAGCGAATCTAATCGAAACAAGTTCATATAAATTGTTCGAAAGCAATTCGATTTATCGCCCGCCAGTTTGCATTTTTGGGCACGCTGATCATTCAGGAGAGCGACAGGTTCAATCCTCATGATCACAATCATAACATAGAATCATCACTTGAGAATCGAGTTATTCATAAAGTCGTTAAACTGAGCCCCAATTTGGAGCCCTACCCCGCCAGCGTGGAGGGGCTAAACAGCCCTAGAGCGGTGGGGATGGCCGCCACCACATATATGACAACAGCATCAGGTGATCTTGATATGGCCCTGGGCGGTGGCGGTTATCATACATCATCGCCCCGTAGTGCAACAGATGCCGGAGAAATGAAATATATGCAACATCATCATCACCACCATCATCATCAGGTGCCGTCGTCACCTAGTCCAAACACAGGAACGACAGGATTGGGCAGTTTGGGCAGTGTTGGCGGCAATCCATGGACAGCCTTGCATCCGTCAGATCCATGGGCCTTGCAAACACATCCGCATCATCATCCGGCCGACGTGAAGCAGGAAATGTCACATTTATCGCAACAGTCGCGAGTACAACAGGGTATGGCATCGCCACATGCATGGCATGCACCGGTACATGCTGCCCATTATGGGCCGACGGGTGGATCACCCCTACAATACCATCATGCGGCCATGAATGGTATGCTACATCCGGGACACCCGCATCACCAAGGTGTTGCACCGTTGCATCATGCCTTACGTGGTGGCGAATCGCCCCAATTGCACCTGCACCCTCATCATATGCAAGGCGATCGTGATGCTAGCGCCGGCGAAGATGACACCCCCACATCAGACGATCTGGAAGCGTTTGCAAAACAGTTCAAACAGCGACGAATAAAATTGGGCTTTACACAGGCCGATGTCGGTTTAGCTTTAGGTACACTCTACGGTAACGTGTTTTCACAGACAACGATATGCCGATTCGAGGCTTTACAGTTAAGTTTTAAGAATATGTGCAAACTGAAACCGCTTCTACAAAAATGGCTCGAAGAGGCCGATTCGACGACAGGCTCGCCGACAAGTATCGATAAGATTGCCGCACAGGGTCGGAAACGAAAGAAACGCACTAGTATCGAAGTTTCTGTAAAGGGTGCCCTGGAACAACACTTTCACAAGCAACCAAAACCATCGGCACAGGAAATAACATCACTGGCTGATTCACTGCAACTAGAAAAAGAAGTCGTGCGAGTGTGGTTCTGCAATAGGAGGCAAAAAGAGAAGCGAATGACACCTCCCAACACATTAGGCAATGAAATGATGGACAATATGCCGCCGTCACATATGGGCCACGGTGGCTATCATCCACATCATGATGTTCACGGCAGTCCGATGGGTGCACATAGTCATAGTCATAGCCCGCCCATGCTTAGCCCACAAAACATGCAAAACACCGGCGGTCATCAGTTGACGGCCCACTAGCAATCAGAAATCCAGGAGTCCAACTCCGCTGTTACTGCAAGCACCTCCAGCGCTTCAACGACCGTCGCGGGATCGTTGCATCACCAGCAACATCAGCACGGTAACGGACAACATACCCCTTCCTCTTCATCCGTGTCGTCAACAATGACGACTACGGCCCTTTCATCACACAGTCCGCTTGGCGGATCCCTTCAACACCTCTCCAGCAACAACAATAACAACAACACCAGCAACAATTGTGATAGCAACAATGGTGATCATTTATCTCAGGTGACAAAATCGAGTGCGTCAATTGCTGCCGCAGCGGCGGCCGCCATGTATATAGATCCTAGCCGCTATCAGCAACATCATTCGCATCTCAACGCTCACCTGACACAGCATCTGAATCCGCATTTTAATGCCCATTTGAATCACCATCATTCCCATCATCATGCGCATCCACATTTGCATCATACAAGCGATCAACAACATCATCAATCGCCATCATCGGCATCAACATCATCGCATGTATCACCTGGAGCTCAACACCTAAATCTTAATCCTCACGTTGTCCATCATCCTCATCACCACCAGCAGCAACAGCAACAACAACAACTTCACGCCCGAAGATTGTTTCACGAGTGGACCCTGCAATTTGGCGCGACCGGACCATCAAGTGTGCGTCATTTCAACAGTTTTAGTGGTGAATAGCAGTTATTTGATACGTTTTAAATTAAGCCCCCCCTCCCCCAAAATGCACCCAAAAAAACAAACAAAAGAAACAACAACAAATTAATAGATGAAAATACAATTTTTTAGGCAAATAAAAAACTAAAACAAATCTACTCTAATTGCTAAGTACACACATAATGTAAAAAGACAAGAAATTTTTCTAAGAAAATTCGGTAAATGCATTATATAGACACAATCGGAAAAAGTTTGAAAAATCTGAAAAAAATCAACAATTATACGAGGACACAAAGTGTGCCACCCTAATAGAAAAGAAATCTCCCGAAAAGAAAACGTTGTATAAAGTTGTTTATTAATTATAATTATTATTAATTACTGTAAAAAAGACAAACAAATCAAAGTGATGTTTCCACGGAAAGCAAAATATTATCATTTTTTTTCTTTTCTTTTTTTTTCTTTTTAGTTTTAATTATTCGCGCGATTCTTTTGTGCAAACGGTCGCAAATATACTTTTAAATAAATAGTTTTCCCATTTGCTTAGTTCGACCAATTATTCTTGTTTTTCTAGTTTTCCCCTCTTTAATTTACGATAAATAGGCTGTAAGTGTTAAGTCTCGTAAGAAAAAAATAGGAATATAAACGTGTAATATATTATATTATAGAAAGGAATCTGAGGAGCTCTAATTTAATATTAAAACGATAAAGAAAAACAAAAAAGAAATGATATACAATAAATTGAGATAGTAATATATAGAAACGAGTTTTTTTTTTAAATCGAAAAGAAGACGTTGTACCACAAGCTGTTTATTATTATATAGGTATACATACATAGGAATACACCCCCAAAACATACACACACAATTTCCACAATTACACACCCTTTTCCCGTCAGGTTAAAGAACAATGACGCCCACGAAAATGCATTGCAAGAAACAACCGTGCCGTCGGCAAGGCGATTCTCTTTGCGATAATTGTAAATATTTAAGTCATTAGCGTGTAAATCTCCCAACAGACAGACAGCAACAAAACAAAATGAAAATGTTTTTATGTATATTGAAGAATTAGGCGAATAAAAAATAGTTAAAAACCAACAACACAACAAAGATAAGAAAGAAAATGTTGAAATCAACTGACACTCATTCAGGAGCAATTCTCTGTGTATATATAATATTTCTATTATATATATATTGTAAAGTTAATCATAGAGTCAGTCCAAACAAAACACACAACACGAAAACAAAAGGAAGAACATTTAATATTTAAGTCCCCAGAAATGATAAAATAATTAAAATTATATATATATATATTTAAATAAATTCGAAAACGAAGTCATCAAAACAATTCGCAAACATCTCTTCGATGCAAGTAATTGCTACCAAAATGAGCATGGTTCAAAAAGATACAAAGGAAGAAAAGATTTGAATGAAAAAAAAAAGAAAATGCTCGGTCATACAAAATTACGTTTACATTTTCTTATTCGGTGCAATATTAAAAGAGCAATTGAAAAATTGACTGCTATATGGTTGATTCAAAAATATAAGCAAACGATAAAGGCTTCTAAACATCAATTAACATACAGTAGAGCGTCCATAATTCGGACGTCTAAAATCCAGACCGTCCATAATCCGGATTTGATTCTGGCAAAACAAAGTACATTAAATAAGATAGGCTGTACATGCAGTACTGCATCAGTATTTGTTTCTCAATTTATGAATGGTTTTATTTATCCGGTTTACTTCTAAAATACAATCCGCAGATTTAATTATGAACAATTTTAGCAAGTTTTTTTCACGTTGAAGATATCTACCAGCCTTTTTATAATGCATTTCGAAAATGCGGACAATTCGCTAATCCGGAAGGGGTCCGGTCCCTATTATTCCGGACTATGGACTCTCTACTGTATTTGATTTTATATTTCGGGCATTCTTAGAATTTTTATCTTGGTCAAAATTAGTGACAACTATAGAACTCAAATTGTATCTTAATTTACCAGTACGAGTATGTACCGTGCGAAAATGCTCAACTCATTTTATTTTGTTGGCCCTCATACAAGAAATTCTATAAATGTCAAAAACTTTCGACAGCTCCAATACTTACCATACTTACTGTATTTACCAGGACACTTAGTCTGCAAAGTCTGAAGCTCTGCAAAGTAAAAGAACGCCCCCAAATTAAATTAAGGCCTAAATTCTGTGTATAAATTATTGTGACTGTATGATAGAACTTTTTTTGTTAGTTTGTTCATAAAATTCAAATGTATAAGATAAAAAGTAGCGGATACGGATATTTTTCTTTTTTATTTCCGTCAACACAAAAAAAGACCTAAATGAGCCATGAAAAAATGACAAGAACAACAGAAAAAAGAGAGATGAACGAAAATACGAAAATATATGAAAAAAATTTAAATAATTAAAAATGTGTAGTTTTAATTGCAACAAACCAGTAAAACGGAAACATCCCCTTTCGAAAAAAAAAGCTATAGACAGGGTCGTCTTTGGGCTGCATCTACCATATACGTCACCCGCAGCATTTCATTAATTTCTACAATTGCGCGATGGTTAATGGTGTGTTTATTTAGCCGTTTGCACACGGTCGCACAAGGAAATGCAACCAAGCACAGAGAATATTAATTTTCCTCTCCGAAACAACAACAAAATCACAGACTTTTCCTTCCGAAAAATTTCCAGTGTATTTCAGGTGTTTTGATGTTACGCTGTAATCATTTAGAAAGGTACGAGTAAACCGACAAACATATGGCGTCATTGTTGCTGTAATTCGGTGCAATAGTTAAATAAAAAATAAAGCCAAACTCTTGCATCTGATTTCGGTTGTTTGTATCGTCGTTTTGAAATATTGCTATACACACTTGTAGATATTATTTTGACTGACTATTTCGGTACTGAGATTAAAACTCGTAATTATAATAAATTGTTAAAACAATCGCAATATGAGTGATGCTTACCCACCGAACAAGAAAGGAGCGAAATAATTATGATAATTATTTCAATTTTGTGGAATATTTTTTGTTTCTAAAAATATCATAGATAACAATAAACACAGCAGCCAGACAGAATAATTGTTTGAAAGTAAAAATTTATGAATTGGTAGCAAGGAGAAACACAAATTTGTTTATTATGTCTATTGTGTTTTCTCAATCTTATTTGCTTAAAATACGAGTATATATATCTAATAAGTATCATCTTCATGAGGCATTAAATGGCTAAGTATCTTTCACACATACTTATGATTGCTTTGTTTTTGCGTATAATCCAACAATAATTTAAACTAGATTTTGGTAGTTTTATGTAAATCCACACGGAGGCATATGATGTGTAACTCGACGAATACTAATTAATTAGTCAGAAAAAAGTTTCTATTGCGGAATAAATTTTGGGATATTTTCTTTCCTGGGGAAAAGTGAATGGAAGCGAAGAGGGCTTTGAATAAGTAACGTGCAATGAGCTCCGTAAGCTAAACAGAAAGTCATATCCACTAGTTACTCCAAATTAAAGATAATTAGCAAATTTTGAATTCATAATTATCTTCATTGTGCTTTGAGCAAATATTTTCGCTAGGCGAATGCTCAAAATAAATTAAATAGCTGGCGCAACAGTCCAATTTGAACCACGGCCTCGAGACGAGTTAGCATCATCTTATTTTTCTAGATCGTGGGGGTATGTCTTGTGCAGAGGTGTGTGATCAGCAACACGCTCAACCGAGCTATTTACCCCATAAATGGGTACTCATTAAACAGCTGAGTGGGCTCGTGGTCCGACACGTAAGTCCCCTTTTTAATCGAAAACTACCGCATTCAGTAGGAGTCGAACCGGAGCCCAGTGCGTAGAAGGCGAACGTGCTAACCGCTGCGCCATTCGGACTACTATATTTCACTGAAAGCGTAATTAACAATAAATAGTTTGTTTTGTCTTTTGGGAAGATTGCCTTAAGCTAAAATCACTGATTTTTCAATTCAATTTTTCAATTTTTTTTTTATTTCATTTATACAGAGTGTCCCACTTTAAGATCGCCATAGGACTAGGGCATATTCCACACTTTGTTTGTGGAAAAATGCTGCCCAAATGAACCCTCTATCTTTTACAGTTACAGAGCTATTACATTTTTTTCCCAATCCTTGTCAAAATGTCTGACCTTCTAGAGAAAAGTCCGATTTACCGGCCTATGGCTAATTGAATCCATAGATAATTATTGTTATATTATAAATAATAATTGATTCAAAAACTACACAAAATACCCATTAGAAGGATATCTCAATGGCTTCGAAATTAATTCCCCCGCCCGAAATACAAACGTTCAAATTTTAGAAAAAATTCGTTGTCAACTTTTGATGGAAAATTTAACCCACATTTTATAACGGGGCTTTGTACTAAGAGCTCTTCAGAATTTCCAAAAGATGGCCCAATTTCTTACCTTTTAAATGAGATATAAATATCTACGACTTATGTAAATTTTAAAACTTTGGAATATTAGATCTTAAAGGAAGGAAAAGGTGGCCAGAAAATCGATTAAATTGAGTTGACCCTTGACTTTATAAGTCTTCTGATTAGTGAAAAACACCAGCAGCAGCTTCAGTTTTGAATTAAAAAATAAATATTAAAGCACAAACAAAATTATTGATAGCATTTAAATAAAAATCGCGGAATCGCTGAAAATGGCCGGCTTCTACTTCATTTTGTAAGATTTAACGAAAGGCAACTGAATTCAGTCAATGAGGAAGAAAGCAGCTCGTCGTCGCCTAGTACGTCTAGTATCCAGACATTTACGCTGAACTCATGCTGAAATCGAGAAGTGCAAATTGCATGGGGGTTTTCTTGATCCCAAACGTGGTTGTTCCTCTTATTGAATACACCACTTCGCGTGAAGGTGGCCACGTCGGTCCATAGGATTTTTCTGGAGAAATTTGGATCTGAAGAGTTTCGCTCCAGAAACCACCAACAGAAAGTCATCCTCTTACGTATCAATATCTGTTGGGAGTAGATCCTGCACTTCCATGATGTGGTAAGGGTTAGGATTGTTTGCACGAAGAGCTCAATGAATTGTCTTCTTATGCTCAAGCCATTATTTTCTGTGAAGACCACCAGGATTCCTTCCTCCCTTGTAACTCCGATACCCCGATAACGTTCTGAGGCATTACGGTTTTGACTTCCTCCAGTTTCCCCAAAGATACGAAACGTTGTTTCTAACGTATGTATGTCTGTCAGGAAGCCTTCTTCCTGGAAAACGTCGACTATACTCTCGAATTGCCTCGTGACCGTTTCCTCCAGCAAAACCATACACAAAAATCATATCAGCGTATTCTCTATGCGTAAATCGAAAAGGCATCGCTTATTACTATCTATCACTCAATGAATCAAACAAGAGAACTATGTCTAAAAAAGTTGAACAAATAAATAATTACAGCAATTATACCTGAGAAATAATGATAGAGATAAGTTTATCTGCTGCACTCTGAAAATTCGACACGTTAATATTAGACTTTTTCAACGATGGCGATCCAGTAGAGAAGACGCAATTATTTTGCTAGCTAACGGATACAAGTCCCGTTACATTAAGTTAGATCATTACCTGAATTATTACGGAATCATACAGCAGCACTACAAAAACGTTTTCCATAAAATAAATGCCAAAACAAAATTCACGAATCACTTTTGTTTGATTTATTTAAACGTATTAAGTCAAAATCAAATCGATTTGTTCGATTTTCTGTTTTTTTTTTCATTTAAAATCTAATATTTGAAAATTTGCAAATCTAAGTCGTAGGTATTTATATATCATTCGAAAGGTAAGAAATTGGGCCATCTTTTCGAGATTTTGTAGAGCTCTTAGTGCAAAGCACCGTTATAAAATGTGGGTTCAAATTGTCCATCAAATGTTGATAACGATTGTTTTTCTAAAATTTGAACGGTTGTATCGCAGGCGGTAGAATGAATTTCGAAACCGTTGAGATATCATTCTATCAGGTATTTTATGTAGTTTCCGAATCAATATTGTTTTTATGGATTCAATTAGCTATATGCCGGTAAATTGGAGTTTTCTCTAAAAGGTCAGACGTTTTGACAAGAATTGGGAAAAATGTAATAGCTCTGTAATGGCATAGGATAGAGGGTTCATTTGGGCGGTAATTTTCTACAAACAGAGTGTGAAATATGCCCTAGTCCTATGGCGATCTTAAAGTGGGACACCCTGTTTACATATATTGATATTTTGCAAATGAAAAATTGTTAAGAAAAAAACAATACCTTAACATAATCGCATAGCCTCATCTTCCATTTAAATCGTAAACTCGAGTGAGAATTGATTCTACTCGAACACGATTTCATCCATATTATCATGATCGATACCTTTTAATTTGTTAGGCTAGGCTTGGTAAGGGGGTTGCCGCTACGCTAGCGCAACCCACATTAGGCCTTCGATTTGGCCCCATTTGCCACTCTCCAGGTGACCAGTCCACTACGAGGCGGCACTGGCTACCTTTGCTAGTTCCTGAAAGCTGAATGTACCTGAGATGTTGAGGCGTTTCCAATTTATGGGTGGATACTCACACAAATTATGTTCGATGGTATCCTCTCCATCTCGCATCTTTTGTATAAATTGCTGGAAGTCAGACCCAATCTTCTCGTGTGAAGTGCAGTAAGGTAGTGTCCTGTGAGTAGACTTACAATTAGTCGCTCTCAGCCTATTTCTTTTGAGTTTGAGCAATCTCCTGTTCTTGCTCAGATCAAGTGATGGTCACAAAGTCCACAATCCATTCTGTTTGTTCAGTCAGATTGTAGTTTAATACATATGGCTCAATCTATTTCGTTTATAATGTCCGCAAGTGGCTGTGGCACAGGTGCCGGCGGGCTGTTCTTCACGGCTCCCGAATCTTTTCTTGTCAATTCATCGGCTTTCTCGTTGCCTGTAACACCACTGTGGCCGGGCACCCACATAGTCCTTTGGGGAGTATGTTTAGCCTTTCTGTCGACAGCCTTTCTGCATACGTTTACAGTTTTCGAAGAGCATCTGTATGACGGTAGAGCCAGAATTGCCGCCCGGCAGTTGCCGCAAATCATCGCATGTAAGTCCGGATGGAATACGGTCGCATAGTTTGCAAGTCTGGATCGTTGTCTCAGGGCCAAATCCGCCGAGTAGACGCCTGTGCATACTCCAGTGCTAGTCTTGGAACCATCCGCATAACTCAGGACGCCATTGACGACTACTTGCTCTCCCATTCGCCCCTTGCAGAGAACTTCACTTCGAAGTTAATAATAATAATAATATATAAAGACAGGCTAAGATATGCAACTGGTAGTCACTGCGACCATAAGATCTATTGTGCCATAGCCCTGACTTATCCAAAAGACCCTCAACCAACCTGATAAACGCCAGTAGGTCCTTTGTAGCAGTACTCTTAATGACACCGGGGCTCACGATGGAATCCCAAGAAACATGAGCCTGGCGCGAGCAACTGCGGGGCATTCACAGAGAAGATTTTTGGTGGATTCAATGTTCCCCAGGCAAAGTCGACTTTCTGTCTCAGTGGACAAACCCACTTTATTTAAGTGATATCTCACTCAACGGTGTCCTTTGAGAAAACCAACGACCAATCTCAGATCAGCGCTGCCCACGTGGCTGGCTTCTGTGAGACCGTAGGGGTTGATAAGATCTTTGGACTGTCGTAATCCTGGGAGATTATTCCAGTGCCGCACCCTTTTGCCCGCAGACCAATCCCTCACTCACCAGCACCCTGGCTATGGCCCAACTTAGACCGCAGTAGGGATAAGGTCCGAAAAATTGGCAACCTTTTAGTTTCCGGGGCCCCAGATTTCCACAGCCGGGATTTTGTCCCTTTTCACTCGCGTCACTCTAAAAATTAAGAATTTGCAAAAAGAAAAAAATTTAAATTTTTTTTTTTTATTTTAATTTTTGTTTTAAGTTTTTTTCCTTTTTTTTAATTTTTAATTTTTTTTTTCATAATTTATACTGAATGTTTGGAATATTGGTGGCATGGAAAATTGAAATATTTGCAAATCCCCTTTCGGGGCATAGCAACCCTAAGTATTGCACAAACATGAACACTCACTTCGCGCGCTCTGTGTGCAACAGCGTTTTGATCAGTTTTAAACACACCAAACATTCAGTATAAATCATTAAAACAGAAAAAGTTAAAGAAAAAAAAATAAAACATTACGGTTAAAAAAGTAAAAGAAATAATTTTTTTTTTATTTGCAAATTTGCAAGTGTTAGGGTGACGCGAGCGATAAATGACAGAAAAACCGAGTGAAAAGTGATTTTGTCACCCCGGCCCCGGAAACTAAAAATATCCCGTCAATTTGTTTTGGAAACTAAGTAGTTATTTTAATTTAAAATAAAATTAATCTATTTTGGAAAATAGTTGTTTTGGTTTGGGAAAGCGTTAATTTCTCTTGAAAGTATTATAATCACGTGTTGTTTTGGAGGAACTACAGAAGTATGGTCGAAGCAAACGTGAGTTTAAATGGGTTACGTAGATGTAGATGCATTCTTTCCTTTTATCTCGATTGATGTTCATGGAACATTGATAAAATATCATTCTCGAGATTATAGTGCGATAAGAGGAGATAAGCACAAAAAAAAATCCGAATCATCCGAAATCAGTTTGATGAATCGCAATTTTCTCCGATTGTTTCGAGTTGTATATTTGATCCTGACATGAAAAAGCAGGATCAAATTTAAGAAAAAAAAAAAATTATCTTTGCAACATGAAGAACAATTGGAAGAACTTTAATGGATTTATAACGGTCGTGCCACGAGAAAGTTCTTCGGTTTCGTATAACTTCCCATGTCTTCTATGTTTTTAGCCAGCCCCAAGGTATGGTTTCTGCCTGCTGCCCAACAAGTATTAGAGCTAATTTGGATGGAATGCCAATGTCGTCAATGTCACATTTTGCTGCACCCCTGCAAATACAACAACTACCGCTTCATAGAACCCACAACTCATTACTTTGATTCACAGTGTGTGCAAGTGACACGATTACGATCTTGTTTGCCAATGTTGTCCTACGCCTTTTCTATAACTAATAACTAAACCTCAGCTAACATCGAACACCTCTATAAACGCTTATTAGACTGCAATAAATTACGCCAATATGAATATAGTTGCAGTCGTCGCATTTATTGTTGTCAACATAAATCAAATGTTGTAATGTCGAAATTAAACATTTCGAGTACACTTCAGGAAAAAATAAATTAAGAAAATATGAAAACCTAAACTCGAGGCAGCCGTTGACGTGGGAAGTGTAGGAACTTGATTTGGAGTTGGATGTACGAGTGCTATGGTACCTAGTTACGTTCTACAAACAAAATATACGTATGGGTCGCGTATCTACGTACTACTAACGCTAACTATTACTAGAACTCAAATGTAACTAGTATCTGTGTGCATATCAAAAACCGGTAGCATATTCTAAATTCATTCGGGCAAGGGTTGTAATTAAATTGAGAATGATAATTACACGTAAAAAGGTAAAAAATGATTGCTTGCATTTTCCACGCATTAATAGAAAATTTTATTCAATGGCGCGTCCGAATTGTTTGTAAAAGTGTAACCATGTAGAAGTGCGGTTAAGTTGAACTATTATTCAAATTGGACTTGTGTTTTTATGTCGAGTAAAAGCAAAACGATTGTCCGGGGATATGCTAATGAAGAGTGTTGTCACTCTTAGATATTTGCATTTATGACTTCGATTTACATATATTTTGGTACAAATAAAATCAAGTTAACGAAAAAATTAATGACTTTATCTACCTAGGAGCGGATAACTCCAAAAATTCCAACGAAACTTTCGAGATCAAGCGTCGAATCTAGATCAGCAATTGTAGAAGAAGTTAGACATCTCCGAAAGGAGAGTCCAACAAAGAATCAACGACTCGCTATGGTGACCAATGGCGAAAAATGTACAAGAGAAAGCCGGTGGCTCGAGTGAAAGCTATAGGTACCCGAGGAAGGAGATATGTTATCGGCAGTAAATTTTTTTCCCAATATCTGCTTAGGGCGCGATTTGAACCTTTCATCTTTTGAGTGAAAATCAATTCTCAGCGCATAGATCAGGCACAATTGTCCCTCTGTTATTTTTCAATGCGTCTTCGAAGCACTTATGGAAAATGAGCTGCTGATGAAATCCTCGATAAGTGCCACCGAGAAAGTCATTAGTAAATTTATTGACTGAAGCTTAAAAATTGTTGATGAGTTTCAGAGTCAAACGTCAAATAGAACAGGATTTGACCAACTTTTGAGGAGAGGAGGCAGCATAATTTATTATCATTTTATAATTCGAAAGTACATAGGTGACACTGTGATCACTGACAATAGCTGCATTTTTTAGCAGTTCAGATCAAGAGCAGAACAACAATCGCACGCATGACACTATCAACCTGCTCCATATGTATAGATCAATTTTTTCAGTGTAACGCGCGCAATTTTTGTTCTGCCCTGCTCTGGACGCAGCTAATAAGTCCCATCATCACATGCTTAGCACTCAGCAAAAAGACCGGGTCTACCATATGGGCAGACTATGCAGTTGAAGAGAATGTCATGCAAGGGCGCGAAATCTCCAAGCTATTTAAATAATGCATTACATTTTAAAAATTATAAAGTATTCTTATAGCCTGGTAGCTGTCCACTGTCAGGTTAGAAACTCGTACTGTGGAACCAGACCATTAAGGCGGTTTTACATGGCACATACGGTATACGAGTTTCTAGCAAAGTTTACGATTTTATTTCAATCGTTGCAAATACAAAGCTCATTCGCCACTGGTGCTTTTGGGGAAATCTTGTGAATCGTACAATACGTTCCGTGTGAAACTGGCCTCAAGGTGAGGTCTTTTTGTCCAGTAAGTCAGTGAAAATTTACGCTAGAAAATAATTGAATTCAAAAAATATCCAATGCTAGCGAACTATATAAAATCACACCGACCGCACATTAGGTGCCGAAAGTTTTTAGAGTCTTGTGGCTTTATTTTTTAAATTTCTACTGTCAATTTTTACTGACGTAGGATCAGACAAAAATTTAGGTTATTTTAAGCTATCTACCAGGCGGCCAAAGGCCCGACGTCGGACTGTCGCGCCACGATGATGATGATGATTAAGCTATCTTAAGAAACTCTAAGGCAGCTTAGGATAGCCTTCAGGTAATGTCTACAAAGGTTTCGCTTTCTGTGTCTCGTTACTAATGGTACCATGCGTCTATTCGATTGCCCATTTCAGTTTGATTTACTAAATAAAGTCATACCGACCGACCCACGTTGGGCGCCGAATACCCTTAGGCTTTTTCGGTATTTTTCCGGCTATTTTCGACTGGAAATTTTCACTAGCGTAAGACGGAAAAGGAGTTCGAGGAAACTCTGAAGTAGTTACGATAACCCCAAGTCAGATTAGGGTAGCCTTACGGTAAAGTCTAAAAACGTGTAGTAATCGAGGATATAGCCGTGAAGACCTAAGGACAACCTGAGTTGAGAAGAACCACTATTCGATGACCACCTGTGACGTGCACTGGCAGACCAGCTCAGCTGTCGGAGGTAGCGCGGTGGGCAAAACACGACAGTCATTGGACTCCTCCGTTTGCGTACAAAAGTAAATATCGCACGTCTGCCCGATAAAAAAAATTAAACGAACTATAACCCGCGATTAATAACAAAAGAGAAAAAAAAACGATAACCAAATGGTGGTGCCTGCGCACCAAACTCCCTAAATTCAAAACGACAAAGTCCCTTGCACGGACATGGGCTGCATCAGTTGAACAAAAGAAAAATATGGCAGCAACTATAATAAAGTTGGAAAGCGTCCAGTCAAGACAGATACTTCTTCTCTTCAACCCATTTGAGCTTAAATGTCTTATGGGCCCCGTTTGTTATGGGCACGGCGTGACCTAGCCCTCCCATCCTTGTGTTTCAGTCGCCAAAAAATGTTCGAAACCCCCAACTACTTAATTTATCATTCACAGGCGAGAGAGAGACAGAGAGGGAAGAAGGATGAACCTGGAAGGTTAGCTATTAATGTTAAATTTCAATAATTTGTTAATTATTAAAAAAAAAAATTCGAGTAAGAATAGTATACAATAAAAATATAAAATTTTCAATTAGGATTCCCCTCTCCCTATCTCGCTCGCTCTAGAAAGTTAAACTTTCACCTTGTAAAAGCGTTAATTATTCGATTTTATAATGACCTGAAACAAGGAAAAGAAACAGTCCGTCATGGAGGCAGAAATAAGGATTAAAAAAAAAGCTAATCAGCTGGGGTTTCTATTAGTACGATAAGGTGATATTTTGATCCTGCTGTAGGTGTTCGTCAGGACAAAAGGATTTTCGGGATTATGAAATGAAACTGAAACCAATCCTAGTAGATATGGGAATCCCATTATTCGCGGTGTCGGTTTTGTGACCCGTCGTTACTTGTCGGCATCGGAGTACTGCTCAAGATATTTTGAGTCCTTTAGCCAAGATGCCTTTTTAAGTTCTTTGATGAAGAAAAAAAGGACATTCTTGGCAATATGGATATCATATGAGTGGGGGTGTTGAGGCGAATGCACTAGACTAATGTTGATGGTATTCTGAGTTCTTGGGTTGCCTGATAGGTATGGGTATTTCCTGAATGGGCGCGATAAGGACAGCATTTTCCAAAGCAAATCAAAGACAACTTGAAACAAATGGCTCAAAAGTCAAATGTTTTGGCACGAGATAGTCCTACCGATGAACATCGCTCTTTTTGTGTCGTTACAGACAAACCCAATGACCGTTGTCCCTCGGGTAGATTAAACTCTAGAAGTGCAACATCGTTGTTCATAGTATTCTACAGAAGAGGATCGAGAAGGAGGTACTTTCGGATCTCGTTGCAAGTGCGAAACTTACATGGAAAATGAAAGTTTTTAAGATGAAAAATCGTCAACCGATCTGCAGAATGCAAAATTATTTGTCATTTGAATTCTAGGGTGGGGTCTGCATTCTTAAGACATGTTCTAGGTAGCTACTCCAGAACATGTTGTAAACGTATTGTGTTTTATGAATCCGCACATAGACCATACTTTTTCACGATCTCTCCTAAAAAAAGCTGGTAACTCCCGCAATTAGACTTATCTTAGAGTATTACATTTGAAGTCATTGGAGACAGGTGCAATTTTTCTCTTCCCGTTTCACACATTTCGGCATACATACTCGTACGTCCACCATTTCGGTTGTCTGTTGACAAATTGAACTTACAAAGTAATTAGGTAAACGAGTACACTAAAAAATGACAAGTCCGTAGTGTATTCAAAGTACACGCGTTGACGGATCACACTACTGGCACACTATACTCGTATGGTGGGACTAGATTCAAACGTACGACTATTAAGCAAAACTGATAGCTACTTTACATTATGACTGCTAGTGCTGAAAGTTGGCAATTAATAGGAAATATGAATATTTACCGGTTTTTATTTATTGTCAGTCACTGGTATCACGCAGAGTGCTGAATAATCGAGTGTGTAGGAATGGGCTGAAATTATTGTAGCATTTATCTAGTGTCTCGTGTATTGGACACTATACATACGAGTATACGCAACGGAAATGTAGGCAAAGCAGGTTAATTTTTTTTATTTTTCATTTTTTATTATTATTAGTTTTCCGCCCCGTTTCGCCTAGCTTTTTCCGATGTTTGCTAGCAGGCCCACGCCACCATAGACTGCTACGCGTATTTGCCACCTTGCAATGTGTGAACTCGTAGTATCTAGCATTGGGCCAACTATGCAGTAAGTCCTTGAATTCGCTTAATTTCATTTCACCTAATCGTGTGATGAACTACACGCCACTGTTGCGGTGACATTAAACGCCACTGATGATAATTTATGGTGAACGAAATGCGTATTTAACTACTATCCATGCATTGGGGATTAATTCATCATATTGGGAATTACGTAAATTTGTATGTTTCGACGGTTTGTCGTGTTGAACCACTCAGACGTACTATGTATCGATTCATTTTGATTTTTCGCTGAGTTGTACATGGTTGATACTGGCGTGATGGGGGATGGAGATTTTGGTGAATTATTTGTCAAATTTGTGGCAAAATTGTACATTTAAAGATTAGTATTAAAAACGAGAAAAAAAAAATAACGTCAAGCAGCGTAATCAAAGGTAGTTGACTGTCGTATTGACTTGTTGTCTGAATTTTTGTGATGTATTCTTACAATAAACGGTTCCATTCTTGAAGGAAATAACAATTAACGTATCTCTTACTTTTAAACAAAATTGACTGATTATGGGAGTGCGCGAACTGAACGGCTCAATAGCCCTTGTTAGAAAACGAACGTCTTCGAGCTACACATGATCACGCACAGCCACGATGGAACTTTCATCGAACCATTGCATTTCATTACAGAAATCTTTGAAAGTTGGTTTCCAAATCTCATGTCCGGCGAAAAGAAGTAAGAAAACTCTTCCCCCATGGTGGAACGAGGACCTCTCAATGCTCAGAAAACTGATTAGGGAGATCTTCAATATTTACAACAAGCACAGGTTCTGGCAGCCTTATAAGGACAGCCTTAAAATATACAAAAAAGCCATTAGAGCGACTAAAGCGGCTAAACGTGGGAGGACTTCGGCCAATCTTTGGATAATATGAAGAACACAGCGAGGATCAGAAAAATTTTGTCCAAAGAGCACTCCAATCCGTCCTTAGTGCAAAGTTGGTTCTTATGGATATTGTGACATTATCAAACTATTCATTTTTGACATCATCTCTTTCTAAAAAATTATTGATCGAATTCCCGAATTCGAAAATGTCCGTTTCAAAAGTAGACAGTTTAAATAATTTACTAAGTTAATGAAAAGCAACTAACTAAACCATATTTTCCACCCTATATCACAAAAATGACATCCCGTATGACTACCTCAAATCTAATATAAACTTAAAATATTATTGACAGCAACAAATTGACAATTCGATTAAACGCTCGTTTCTGTTCACTATTCACATGCTATTATACGCCAAAATTGAAATTTGCCAACGTCCGTAAATTCAACATTTTGTGGACAACTAACAGCGAAAAAAAGACAAAACAACACTGAGCCTACACTAACCATATGCACACATTAAAACATATAAATTAAAATGTTCGATGTAGTGACGGCTTAATTTATGAAAAATGTCAATTTGAATTTGTTCCCGGCCATCCTCTAGTTTCGCCATTCATTCATTCAATAAATTATTATTAATAGCGCGTTTATTTTGTACCTTTATATTTGTAGCGTAAATTTCTCACATACTAGCGTACGTAACATAATTTATTGACAATGTCACATGTTACTAGCATTTCGGACAGGACGTCGCTTGACGTGCAAAATTAATTTTCTTCTGTCGGGCTTAACGTTAACATTATGGTGGATTTGGTTTTTTGTGTTGCTGTTAGATAGTTTGTCAATTTGATAAATTTATAATTTTGGGGAACAGAGTATATGATATTTAAATGGCTCGAACTTAATCAAAACAATATCACATATCACAGTAAGCATTTTTGGGATAATCTTATTGAAGATATCGCAATGGTATCGTTAATTATCGCCAATATTTTCTTTAAGTTATTTATTTTCGGATAGAATTAAAATAATTTATAATTGCCTTTATAAAAATAAAGAAATGACGTCATTGCATAAGAACTACACCCATCATCATCGTGGCGCGACAGCCCGACGTCGGGCCTTGGCCGCCTGGATCATTGTCCTCCAATTATCTCGGTCACGTGACCGCGTCCTCCAATTTTAAGAGCCCAGCAGCTGCGCGGCGTCCACACCTACTGAGCTCTCCCAACGAGATCTCGGTCGTCCTCGCAGTCTCGCTCCGTCGACTCGTTCTGCATTCATTACTCTCTTAGGCATGCGATCATCGTCCATTCTTTGTACATGCCCTGCCCATTGAAGTCGTTGTAGTTTGACGGTTTTCGAGACTTGCAGCTCATCGTACATTTCATACAACTCATGGTTGTACCGGATGCGCCATCCATCTCGATCGCAAACAGCCCCGAAAATTCGCCGTAGAACCTTACGTTAGAAAGTGTCTAGCATGTTTTCGGAGGCTTGAGTTAGGGTCCAAGCTTCGCAGCCATAGCATAGCACTGGTCGTATAATGGTTTTGTACACGCGTAGCTTCGTGTTTCTGTGCACATGTTTCGATTTCATTATGGGGAGAACCGAGAAAAAAGTCTTATTAGCTAACTGTATCCGTCGCTTGATTTCGTCAGTTTCGTTGGCGTCCCTTGACAGGTTGCAACCCAGGTAGATGAAGTTGTTCACGAACTCGATGTTGAGGTCCACCACGTTGATGCTTGGTTGTGCAGGTGTCCTTGTCACCGATTGCATCATTATTTTAGTTTTACCCTCGTTAATACGTAATCCAACTTCCTTTGCAGCGATATCGAGCGTATGCAGAAGTTCTTCTGCGTCAGCCAATCTTCGGGACATGATGTTGATGTCGTCGGCGTACGCTGCTAATTGTGTCGACTTGATGAGCAGCGTCTTGCTGTTGTCCATATTCAT
The DNA here is from genome assembly GCA_964017055.1 of Chloromyia formosa. Classification (NCBI taxonomy): domain Eukaryota; kingdom Metazoa; phylum Arthropoda; class Insecta; order Diptera; family Stratiomyidae; genus Chloromyia; species Chloromyia formosa. Next base: position 146,432,924 of record OZ024814.1, read on the forward strand.
GGCCCGAATAACGTATTCCAGTGCTAGGTTGAAGAGCGTCGGTGCCAGTCCATCGCCCTGTTTCAAACCAGTGCGTGTTTCAAATAGATCAGTTAGTCTATTCTGGATCCTGACTTGTGAGACGGAGTTGGTCATCATCATCTTTGTCAGTCGCACTAATTTTGCTGGTATACCAAATTGCAGCATGATGTTGTACAGTACTCCACGATCGACACTGTCGTATGCCTGCTTGAAGTCGACAAAGATTTGGTATACGTTTACGTTGTATTCCCAGCACTTCTGGAGTATCAGTTTGACTGAGAAGAGCTGATCGGTTGTGGAGCGACCAGGTCTGAAACCGCTTTGATATTCGCCAATGACTCGTTCTGCGTACGGTTTTATTCTATTTTCCAGAATTTTCGTCAAAATTTTATAGGACGTACAAACTAGTGAGATGCCCCTGTAATTTTCACACCGCAATTTATCTCCCTTTTTATGGATTGGACAGATGATGCTTCTGCGCCAATCGTCTGGGATCTCCTCGTTCTCCCATACACGCAGGAGTAGTTGATGTATGGCTTCAACTAGACTCGTTCCACCGAATCTTAGCAGTTCAGCTGGGATCTCGTCAGCGCCCGGCGCTTTATTTCGTTTTAGTGACCGCAACGCGAGATCAACTTCCTCTACTGTCGGGGGTTGAATGGGTGGGCCTAGATCAACAATATCGTCGAGAGCTTCCTGTGTGGGGATGTTAGATGGTCGGTTTAGAAGCTCTTCAAAATAAGAGGCCCATCGTTTGTTAATACCATCGGTGTCGCTGATGATGTTTCCATCCTTGTCCTTACAAAGGCTAGTCCTGGGTTGGTAGCCGTTCTTAATTGTATTTACTAGTTTGTACGCTTGTCTGGTGTTCCTATTAGCTAAGTTTTCGTTTATGTTCAGCAACTGCTCGTCAAAGTATTTACGTTTCTTACGTCTAATTATTCTATTCGATATTCGCCGTAGCTCGTCATATTTTTCTCTTCTGGCTCTGGTTCCTCGTTGAATCCATTGTCTGTAGGCCTCGTTTTTCGCGTCAAGTGAATTTTTGCATTCTTCGTCGAACCAGTCATTTCGCGCTCGCCGGGCTTTATATCCCACGACCTTCTCTGCGACATCCTTGATGGTACCCTTGAGTTCTTCCCAGAACCCATGGACGCCTGTGTTGCTGATGTTGTGTAGCATAGGTGATAGTTTTTCCTCAAGGGCGGTAGTATACGCCACCGCTGTAGCATCACTCAAGAGCTTATCAACCGCAAAGATTTTGGGAGGGCTGATTCTTGACTGGTGCACTGAGGAAATTCTACATCTGTAGGTCGTCTTCACCAAGTGATGATCTGAGTCGCAGTTTGCTCCTCGACAGGAGCGGACATCCATGACACTAGACGCCCATCTCCTGCAAATGAGGACGTGATCAATTTGGTTGACGGTATGTGCGTCTGGAGACTTCCAGGTCTGCTTGTGAATGCGTCGATGCGGGAAACACGTAGAGCTTACGACTAGATTCCTGCTGCAGGCGAAGTCGATAAGTCGCTGGCCGTTATCGTTACATTCTTCATGGAGGCTGTGGCCTCCAGTGGTCCCCCGATGCCAACTTTCATTCCCGACTTTCGCGTTAAAGTCTCCCAGCAGCAATTTGACGTCGTTTGTTGGAAGAGAGTCGAAGAGAGTTTCAAGGCGGGCGTAGAACTCGTCTTTTACTGCGTCTTCTTTAACTTCAGTGGGGGCATGCACATTGATGAGCCAGAGATTGAAGAATCGAGTCTTGATGCGAATCGCACACAGCCGTTCATTTATGGGTTTGAAGTCAGTAATATGCGGTTTGAGGTGATTGTCCACTATAAATGCTACTCCAAACTCCTTGCGGCCCGATGGTTTGCCACTTGTAAAAATTGTGTGCGATTTCTTGTCATTAATCTCGCTGCCAAGCCAATTTGTTTCCTGGACTGCAGTAATGCTCAGTTCGTACTTTTCGACCTGTTGAAGGAGGGCCTTCTCGGCCCCCGGTTTGTTCAGGGAGCGTACATTCCAGGATCCGAAAGAATAATCCTTTATTCGTTTGCGTGGTCGTCGTTGTTGATCCGTCCAATCCGAGGCTTTTGTTCCAGGTTTCTTGACATGGAGTGGTTTTTACAAGGACGAGTTGTCAGCACGTCGCTTAACCCCATTCAGGGGATGGCCTCGGAGATAGCTGCTTCAGATGGTTTAATAAACGTGCTGGAGCCCACATAACTATGTAGCAGGTCCAACTACGCAAGTCATTCCATCCTACTAGACCTGAGACGCTTAGGTGTTCGTCAGCCATTCAGGCTACAGTTATCTGCCTTTTCCAAACTGTCTTATCGCTAAGACATTGGCCGTCAGCGAATTGATACACTGCCGTTACCAGGGGGCGCCCACGCGGAGGACTATGGAAAAGGTCTTTGCCCCCCAAGAACTACACGGTCATATCAAATTACTGATTAGTAATCGAGATTGGAAAATGGCATTGATGTCACTGTGGTGATGGAAAATGGCATTGATGTCACTGTGGTGAAGGATGCTAAAATGCCACAACAATGATAAAATTCTTGCAAATTAACGTACACCACTCAAAAGCTGCTTCAGCTGCTCTTATACTCCACTTGACACACGGTGCGGAGGATGTCATCCTTGTTAAGGAACGATGGGTCGTCAGTGAAGTAGTCCATGGTCTAAGGTGTCCCAATTACGCAGTAATTCGGACTACACCTACATTCAATATTCAAGAACAATCAAACTACTGGTTGAAATATGGCAGTATTGCTAGAGATGGACCATCCATGTCGTAGGTATGCGGTTAAATGGGCAGGAGGGACACCCTAGCAATACGCATCGTCCGCAACTAGTTTATGCTAACGAAACGTCAATTAAGCCACTTGGGAATAATTGGCGCGCTATGGTGGTGCAATAGTATAGAACAATCAAGTAATAGACAGGACTTGGATGATTTGGTATTTCCTATTTCCCAGGCTCGCTGGCTATTGGATAGCGGCGACATTGTACGGCACGTAGCATGCGGCAATGTTGCCTTCCTTCCTTCACTTTAGTGGGGGCGTGCACGTTGATGAGCCCGAGGTTGAAAAATCGAGTTTTAATGCAAATTACACACAACCTTTCACTGAAGGGTTTGAAGACAATGTCTGCGTTCCTGCGAACGAATCAGGATTTGACATTTTTCGAATTCTCCTCCATATGCTTTCCCCTCCGGTAAAATTTGTACAGACAACTGTCAATTTTCGGATCTGAAAAGTATTCTGATCCAGAGGGGAACATTTTCAGATCCGAAATGGACAGTCGATCCACTTAATGTTTAAGTGTAACTCAGCCATTCAGGCTACAGCTATCATTCCCTCCTCCTTTCACAACCATGGCTTGGGACAGGCTTCGGCGGAGTTGCTTGATCCGAAACTGTCATATCCTAACGAAACGTCAACTAGATCTCTGAGCTATACTCCACAATTGGTGAATGCAGCAGTGTTTTGAAAATTTTTGATTTTTTTCACGAAACACTTGAAGTGGCGGAAAACGGTTTGAGAAGGCGTTAGGACATTTGTGATCAGAATAAGAGATCATTTGCGATATTTGATATTTTATGAAAGATATTTTTAAGAAATCATTCGGAATTCTATTGCTTACTGGGACAGTTGTAATTATACATATTTGTGCACTGTTATACTATACTTAAATCAGGGCTAGATGTTAATTGTCGTTCTTGTAGAACAACGGTCATGCGGCTTAGGAAATTAAGTATGTACTTAAGCTGCTTTTGAAGTGTCTTCAGCGGAAGGAAGTGTCTTCAGCGGATGGAAGTGTCTTCTATAGTCTTATCTATTTGTTCTGAAAGTTTTCACTTAACAAAAAAAAACAGGAAATTACGATTATTTAATATCTACGATATGTAACTATCTTCCGATGGTATTTCCATCCAACGTGTAACTATTGCCTTTTTATAAAATGATATACAAGATTTCAACCGTTATAAATGAACTTTATTTGTTCCTAAATTCCGCCATAAATTATGAAGTTGAAAAAAAAAAGAACACATTCAAATAAATGTGCCATGATTGCATGTGTACTAATACTTTACAATGGCTATCCATTCAAAGCATTTAATCACAAAAACACAATTCAATAAAAAAAAATATCACTATCATTTGAATTAACACTATTTCGACACAAGTTCCTACTCGTGTTTAGATGGTCGGGATATACAACGTGATCCGCTAAGATGCCGGCGAAGCACTCAAGATCTTTGAGAATTGATTAACGACATAAGCAAAAATGACATGGACCACAGGAAACTGAAGTTGAGGCCCCGCGGTCAGCTCAAGTACACCAATATCAAATTGGATTTACACTCAAAAGCAGATACACATATAAACTAGACATATGAAATTTAAACCCATGTCGCCGTTACACTTTGATTACACGTAAATCTTAGATACGCAATACAAACGAATGGTCAACCTTTTTTGGGGGTTTGGTGATGGAGTTGTCGTTCTAGGTTTTGGCTGAATTTTAGTTTAATTTCGATGACTCAAAATCTACGAGAAGAAAACAAGAATTTAAAGCTGCCAAATACATTCCGGGAAACTGTGCATTCCTGGCCTTTGAAATTTCCGAATCGTGAATTGCAAAAAAACCGACTGTACAGTAGGACTGTTCAGTCGGCTGGATCAAAATCGAAAATCGATTCGAAAAAGCCGTACGGTATTTCTGGAGAGTATGTTTGGACTGTAGTCATTTCGCATCCGCATTGTATGTGGCGTCGAAATGTCTATAAACCAACTGTCAAGTGAAACTGGAATTTTTGTGACACTTGGTTTCATTCTGCACACCAATTCAATGTGCGTCTGTAGATTGGCTTGGTAGCTCACCGAGCATTTTTTGCTACTCGAAACACGGTCGTTTGAGGTTCAAGCCCCTCAGTGGAAAAAATACTTTTTACGCTCAAATTCCCACTGTTTAATTTCTCTAACCTTTGTGGTTTCGTATGGATAGAAGCACTCGTCAGGTCTTGCATCTTTGCATCTATCCGTGTTCAAGACGACCACGAAAGTGTGAGAATTCTGTTAGTATAAGCAGTGAAGGCGTGATTTTTACTTGAAAATTCGACCGTGGAGGTCCAGATGGCGTGAAGCACCTTACTAACTCACTGGAAGGGGTGGAGAGAGGGTGATCACTGGGAGTTGTAATCCCTTAAGCGCGGAGAGCGCAAAAATGAACGCCAGCTTACTTTTTTTGACTGGACAAAATTAAATTTGACTAAAAAAACGCTAAAGTGCTATGCTAGCAGACAGAATCGTGACTTTTGAAAAAAAAAAGTGTAACTATGTATTTTTTTTTGACTGTACGAAATTAACACTAAATAGGCCCGACTTTAGTACACTGTGGAATCGATGCAAAAACAGGGATCAATTTTTCGGTTTTCTCTTTTTTTTTCGCATCCCGATTTTCTTAATTTATTTATTAATGCAAATTTTTTCTTTCTTGCGTTTTGCTGAACCGATTGTAATACGGTTAGTGATTACTATTATTAGTAGGGTTGATAATGTTTAAACCACTTGTTTTAAACCTTTGTTTTGAACCTTGTTCTAAATATTAAGGAGAAAACAACGTCTTTTAAACAAGCGTTTTAAACGGAGTTTTAAACACCGTTGAAAGCCTTATACTCCGGGGAATAGAGTCTGAAAAGGTGACCTTACCTTGCAAAAGGTTCAGTAGTTCTAATTTTTTGATATGTTATATAGAACAGTCCGGTAGTCAAGAATCCAAGTTTCTGACCTTCCACCCCCTGTGCGTTCCCTGTGGTACCCCTAAAACCGACAAATTTCCGGTCATTTTGAACTTTATTGAACATATCTTTTTAATTGTAAATCCCAGCGAAAAACTTTCTACTAGAAAGTTATAGACCATCAAATTTCCAATAACTTTGATGGACTAAGTTTTTCCGTCAAGCCTACTATCTTAAGAGATACGAGCTGTCAAAATTGCACATTTTTTACAAAAACTATACGTTTTTGATTGTTTTGTCGGGTTTTTGTTTCTATTATCCCGAAAACGGTATTTTTTCGTAGATAAAGTTGTATTGAATAGTATTTAATAATATCTACATCATTATGGTATAGTTTCAATACAGAAATAATTTCGAAAACCTGTCTTTTTTTTGGTGGTAATTTTGGATCTTTGAAACTGAAAAGGAGTAACAAAGTAGTGACATTAGGATCTGAGGTAAACTTTTTGAAAGTATGGGAAAATAAATCGGCAATTGACCCTCTGACACTTTTGTAGAGAATTTGCATTGCAAAGCAGACACCGAAAGATTTGGAAGAGTTTTTTAAATATGAACTGGCTCCTTATCCAATGTCCCTTTTTTCAGAAGACGGTATGAGTGAGGGTACAAAATCATCTCTGTATTCAGCATTTTCACCATTACCACAACCAACCGAACTTCTACCCAATTGAACTGCAGTCGTAGACGGTGAATTCCTTCTCCACAAGGTTATATGGAATAGGATTGACAGTTTCAATGAAATTTGTAAAAGGTATGTGAAGTTCATTCGTGATCATTACGGAGCAAACGTTATGGTAATTTTTGATGGTTATCCCCTGGATCCTGAGATAAGAGGTACAAAGAGTGCTGAAAGGTTCAAAAGGTGTAGTGTGAACGCATCAGTTGATGTAATTTTTGATGGAACAACAATCAATCAAGTGCCACAGGAAAAGTTCCTAGCGAACGAAAACAACAACCTTCGCTTTATTTCACTTCTGAAGGAGACACTCAATCAAAACAATATAAATGTGAAGCAGGCGATTGAAGATGCTGATGTACTTATTGTAACATCTGCAATAAGCCTTGGTGCAGAGTATGATGCTGTGGAGATCGTCGGGAAGGACGTTGATTTGCTTGTTCTCATGACTTCTTGGGGCGACCGGTAGCGCAGTGTGTTGAGGCATCAGTCTCATATCTGTCTACCGGCGTTTCGGGTTCGAATCCCGTCCACGACAACGTTCGTGGCCATGGATGTGCAGGAGGTGCATGCTGGCAACTGCATTCTCTGAAACCAATTTATGCCAACGAAACGTCAACTGGGCTATATGGAACAGTTGACGCGCTATGCCCCACAAGGGGTTAGGGCAATTGAGTATGACTTCTTTGGGTCAAGATCTCCCTATTTACTTCCGAAAGCCTGGAAGATGTGGTCCCCTGACATTTTATTTTCCACAGCATCCTGTAAGTACTCAGCATCGCAAAATCTGCTTGTTCTTCACGCTTTCAGTGGGTGCGACACCACGTCCTCCCTGTTTGGATTTGGTAAAACCAAGTTTTACACTTTCTTTGAAAACAAACCAACCCTGCATGAATTTGCGAATTTCTTCAGAAATCCTAACGCCAGTGTTTCGGCCATTTTTGAAGCAGGAGAGCGTATATTTCTTACTCTAACTATATGGCGGTGACACAACAAAAACCTTAGAAGCTTTGCGATATCAACTATTCTCGAAGTCTGCTACAGGTAACAAGTTGAATCTTTCAAAGCTACCACCGACCCAGGATGCAGCTATGTACCACATCTTTCGGACTTATCACCAAGTTCAGACATGGCAGAGCCAAATTAAAAACCCTCTGGACTGGGGATGGAGAAGGGACAGCCAAGGACTTGCTCCTATCAAAGCCACCAGAGATCCAGCTCCTCAATCTATCCTGAAATCCATTTCATGTAAGTGTAAAAAAGGCTGCACTAAGGCCTGTAGTTGCAGAAAGAGCGGTCTAAAATGCTCCGTAATTTGCAAAAACTGTTGTGGACAAAGCTGTAGCAACAAAGCGGACATAATAATTAATGATTATGAAGATGATCCGACTGAACTTCTGTTGAAGAAGCCAACCAGGAACAAGCTGAGACTTCAAAACCCCACAAAAATAAGCGTATGCAAATTTAACTTTCCTCAACTATTGCTTAATTGAAACTATACCGTAATAATACAGATATTATCAAATACTATTCAAGATAATTTTCTCTATGAAAACGTACCGTTTTCGAGATAATAGAACAAAAAACCAACAAAACCATCGAAAACGTAGTTTTTATCAAAAATGTGCAACTTTGTCAGCTCGTAACTCTTAAGATAACAGCTTGACGGAAAACCTAATGCATCAAATTTATAGGAAATTTGGTGCTCTTTCTGGTAGAAAGTTTTTCGCTAGGATTCACAATTAAGAAGATATGTGCAATAAAGCGAAAAATGGCCGGAAATTTGTCGGTTTTAGGGGTGCCACAGGGAACGCATAGGGGGTGGGAGGTCAGAAACTTGGATTCTTAACTACGGGACCGGCTTATATAACATATCAAAAAATTAGAACTACTGAACCTTTTGCAAGGCAGTATGCCTTTATTCCCCGGGCTATTAATTAAATTCAATTTTTTAAATTCCATTTTTAAGGCTACTATAAAGGAAAGGCATAATGGTAAATTATTCAAATACTAAAAATGACTCCATGAAATAACTCCCAGTGAAATAAACCCCAAAAAAAGAAAATGAAATAAGTCACAAAAATTTAAATATACATATTTTTTTTTATTTCACATGAAATAATTACCAATTTTTCGGGGATTATTTCATATTTTTTGGTAGTTGTTTCATTTATTCTTTAGGACTTTTTTTCAACGAATTACTTTTCCCAGGAAAATGTTCAATAAACTAATTCCCAAACAAATTTATTTTGGAACTTATCTCATGTTTTCATCCGCAGGAAGATAGAAATTTCGCTACGGTCGTCCCGAATTTGGCGCTTTTCAATGTGAAGTTATTGTTATGATGTTTGTATAGCCTAAAGCGGATATCCACTTAGGGTTACCCTCAAGTAGATTACCACTTTAGGCAATTCGAGTCTACATTTTTCGTTATGAAGTTATTGTTACGGTGCATATATGGTTGGATTGTACCACCAAAAGCGGATATCAACGCTGGGCCCACCACAAGTGGATTTCCGCTTTATGTAATATATGTACATACGTGACTTAAATAGCGCAATGGTTAGCACTATGAACTTGCAAACATAGGAACCTGGTTCGAATCCTACAAATATCAGTTGTAAAAAAGGATGAAATATAAATTATGAGCGTCAAATAATATGCAAGATAGAAAAGGCATGAAGATTAATAAAAAAATGGGATTATTATTTTTGTTTTAGTTCTCTTCTACGCGACATTGTGTCAATTTGTTAATTTATACCCGTCGCGATTCACTTTTTTGTTGCCGACTCGTTTCGTCAAAGTTTCTCCCGGAGGTTTCGCTTTCGGTAATTATTTTCTCCCCAAGGGGGTGACTCCCGCGATAAGATGGAGCTATCCCTGTCGATAAATTTATCTTCCAAGCGGTTAGAAACGACAGCATTCAATGAACACATAACGATCATCAGTAGCGGCTCATTTCATCGAGGAAAGACACACAGTTTAGCGCAAAAACCTGGAATTATTGCGACATACAAGTACGAACCGGAAGAATACGCTGGACTCCTGGGAGAGCTTGGAGATCATGCGAGAAGACACGAGGCGAATATTGAATACGGATCAAGGAAACTGCCCTTCAAAATTAGTTAGATTAGATGCGAAGTATTGTAAAAGAGCCGGTAGAAAAGGTCCATAAACCGATAAGGGATGCAATAAAACGAGTTTATGGTCTCATCTACCTTCACTTCAAAGTAAAGTAATTTGTAAAGTATATAATGAACTGTATCTTGCCAGTATGTTTAGTAGTTTTTGTATTCAAGAAGGGGGTAAGTCGCTCCTGAAATATAGTATATAGTGTAATTTTTCCTCTTTATGTACTTTACTTGTTTTTATTATACAATATTTATGATTTTTAATATTTATATTTTTAAGATTTGATTTTTTTATATAAAATTTAATTAGTGCAAGAAATAAAATAAAATTTGCTTCAGTTGGAGTGCAGAAGCAGGAAGAAGAATATGAACCTGGAATTATACGAAATTGCGCAGCTTTTGTAGATTCTTTAAAAAAAAAATTGAAATTTGATGTCGAATATACAAGGTGAACAATATTTATTATTTACCAATTTTTGCTTTAGTATCAACAGCTGAATTACCAAATTTTGTTATGACAAAACAAATTGTTATAACAGGTGAAATCATTTATTTTATTTAAAAAATGTCTACTACGGTTGAATTGAATGACTTCTTGCAGGCTTTTTAATTTGAAAGTAAGTACTAAATATTTATTTTGTTAGCATTTCGCTTCGTTCATTACAAAGAACCAGTGGAAATTTCGTATGTTCAAAACGATAAATTTTCTATATTGTCCCTTCCAAAATTTTGATAAAGGCATAATGTTTGTTACCTCGATTCTTCAACGAAATATTGTCGAGCTACAATATTATGTTGTATTTTTATTTTCTAGCTGGTTCGATTATTTATATTACAAAGGACCAATGGAAATTTCTTCCTTGCATTACTTAACTTTATCTTTCAATATCCTTTCCAAAAGTTTTGTGAAAGAATAATGTCTATACTACATTTCTTCAATAAACTATTGTCGAATTATTATGGTTGTGTTTTAATTTAATAAATTAATTAAAATTAATTTAACTAATTAGTAATTAAAAAAAAATTACACCGGAAACAGTTTGACCGAGTGGATTTCAAAACCCATCCAACGTGGAAACTCATTAAATTAACCACTACGGATATTTTTTATTTTTCCCCAGAGTTCTATTAAAACATCACTTGGTGTCCAATTTGTTACACAAACCTGTTGTTAATCTTCATAGGACCGACCTCGAAAAATTACGTTAAATACCAAGTGGGGTGTAAATGCACCGCAGTTTTTTTGTATTATATAAAGGACAACAAATATTTTGGACAAAACATTTTAATTTTATATTTTGAAAAATAATCTAGAGATAAAACGGAAATTAAGAAACCGTGATATCCGTAGTACAAAAATAACTATCACACTTATTACAAATGGTTCTCTTTTTTGTATAATCTACAATACATTCCGATGCTGATTGTACTGTACCGCAACGAACAAAATTAATAATAACTCGCGTTACAGTACGTAGCAATTTATTTCAACTTTTTTGTACTATATCAGGAGTATATTTAAGGCTGCGCGCACGTTGGGACACGTTCGCGTGTCGCGTTCACGTGTTTTATGTCAAACGGTTTGAGGTTATGGTTTGCAACCAAAGATGCGAATCTGTCAAATTGACAAATACTACTTTGCCTTAACCCCTAGCGGGGCATAGCGCGTCAACTACTCCTGCGCGCCATCGTACTCTGTTCTGGGCAATGGGGCGCAACTCCCCAAAAGACTTACCCAGTACCTGACACTCCTTTGCCACAGATCGACGCCATGTGATTCGAGGACCCCCTCTTGGTCGGCCTTGGTTGGAAATGGGGTTCCATTTCATGGCATGCATAGCAATGCAGTTATCACTCTTCCGCAATGTGTGACCTATCCACTGCCATTTTCGCCTGCGTATCAATTCGTCGATTGGCATCTGACCCGTACGCCGACTTAGCTCTTCATTTGATATTGTTTCGGGCCAGAAAATTCTTAAAATTCGACGAAGACATGAGTTGACGAAAACTTGCAGCTTTCTGGTAACTCCTACGGAAACTTTCCATGTACTGCTCCCATACAAAAGCACTGATAGTAACAGGGAGCGAAACAGGCCCAGCTTGGTTTTAATGCTGAGATAACTGCCCTGCCAGATTTTGGACAGCATGCCGTATGCGCGTTTAGCCTGGTTGATACGACGAGCGATGTCCTGCTCCGTACCACCATTTTCGGCAACAATGCTACCCAGGTAGACGAAGTTGTCCACCTTCTCCACAGGCTGCCCAATAATATTGATGGCAATAGGTGTCGGATTTCTTTTTCGCAACGGCGGGCTAAGAACCTTGGTCTTGTTGGTGTTAATCTTTAGCCCAACCTTGCTTGCCTCCCTCTCGAGATCTAACGCCATTGCGGACAGATCCATGATTTTGTGGGAGAGTAGGCATATGTCGTCAGCGTAGTCAAGATGTTGTAGATAAGATGTCAAAGTCCATTGAATTCCTCTGTCGAGTCCGGATAGGGCTGCATGCAACACATCGCCGATCACAATGAGGAATAGGATCGGTGAGAGGATGCACCCCTGCCGAACTCCACTGCGAATCTCAAAGTCCCCCGACACCTTACCTTTATGCAGAACGCGACATTTCGCGCCGTCATAGGTTGCCTTAATAATAGCCACAAGCTTCTCAGGGATGCCTCTCCTGCGCAAGGCCGCCCATATAAAATCCCGGTTCACACTATCGAAAGCCTTTTCGAAATCGATGAAAAGCAAGTGAAGCGGAGAATCGTATTCAGCGCATTGCTCGATGATGATTCGCAAGGTGTTAATGTGATCGACACAGGAGAATCCGGATCGAAAGCCAGCCTGCTCTTCATCAATTGTGCTTTCTAAGTGGGCCTTTAGTCTTTCCAGGACGATTTTAGCTATTATCTTGGCAACGGCAGGAAGCACACAAATGCCTCTCCAATTATTACAGTCTGTGAGGCTACCCTTCTTTGGAAGTTTGATGATCAAACCTTCCTTCCACTCAGTGGGAAAGGTCTCTGTATTCCACGCTTTATCAACAAGTGGGTGCAGCAAATCGGCAGTTATGCTTGGCGCTGCTTGATAAAGTTCGGCAGGGATGCCGTCAAGTCCGGCGGCCTTTCCTCGTTTTAGTGCAATAATTGCAGTGACTATTTCCTCTTTAGTCGGGGCAGTGGACCGTATACGCTCATTTTGATGGTTAGCTAAATTATCTATATGAGGGGGAACTTCACCTGAGGTTACAAGGTTCAGGACCGCGGCGAAGTGTTCTTTCCATCGCCTCATTTGATCTTCTTCCAAGATAAGTAGCTTTCCATCACTATCTTTCACCGGATGTTGACAGGAGTTACGACCACCTGTAAACTCCTTGATGACACCGTATACGGCGTTTAAGTTGTTATTTTACTTCTAGCGGCTTCTTCTGCTGACGCTAAAAGAGAATTGGCGTAAACTCTTTTATCGCGTCGCACACTACGCTGAACTTCTCGAGCTTTCTGACGGTAAAGGAGTTCGATGCTGCTTCGATTGTTGTCTGCTGCTGCAGCCAAACGAACTTTCAGCTCCTTTCTTTCAACAATCCGCTGCCATGAAGCGTCGGACATCCAGGGCTTATTCCGGCAATCCGGGTTTGGGCCAAGGATGGTATTTGCGCTATCAATGTACGCATTTTTTATGGCATCCCAGTTTTCGTTTATGTCACTATCTGGGTGACTAGTTATCTCAGCCGCTTTTTGCGCAAGATGGTCATTATATTGTTGTAAGACAGCTGGATTTTTTAGTCGAGCGGTGTTGAATTTGCGGGGCCTGGATCTTTCGTCGGCGGGGGGCGGCGACCGGCTGCAATACGCAATCGAACATTAGCGATCATAAGAATGGTCTCTTCCCATCCCAATATCGGCACCCTTCTTGTTTCGCACGTCCAGCAGGCAACTCTTGAATCTTTTACTAATGGCAAAATGGTCGATCTGATTTTGTGTTCTGCGCCGATCAACAGAGGACCAACTGATTTTGTGGTGGTCCTTACACTGAAAAAAATATCACTCATCATATTTATGAAATGCGTTCATCAACAAAAAATCGTAATATTAATGTCAAAAACATCTATATTACTTAACTTTTCATCAAATAAATTTACACTTTAATGTACAGTACTTCAATCCTATGAACCAATGGGTATCAAATTATATTTACCCAATTTTACTGTGAACTCACTACCACATACTTAAAAAGCTGCAGTGTGTTGATGAAAGGGTTCATCAAAATTGATAAACGAATAAATCGAAAATACAAGTTCATAATATTAATGAACAAATTCATAAACGATAATTTATTTTATTTTATAATGTACAATTACATACAATTGATAAACGAATTCATCAAAGGGACACTTGATGTACAAATCCATATTTTGATGAACGAATTCTTCAAACTTGCGGCATTCTATGAACAAGTTTCTTTTTTTATGATGAAAGAATTCATTAAACTTACGAAATTCTATGTACAAGTTCATATTTTGATGAACAAATTCATCAAACTTTCGGCATTCTATGAACAAGTTCTTATTTATGATGAACGAATTCATCAAACTTACGAAATTGTATGCACAATTTCATATTTTTGATGAACGAATTCATTAATAACAGGAATAATGCAAAGTTAGCGGTAAAATTCATTTTAAACGAAAACATTTGTTCTTGCCACACGTTTCCAAACGTTTTCCGACTCAGTGCCAAAATAAAAAATTTCAAACTACTTAAAGAGATTTCAAATTGTGCAGTGGAAAGGCGATTTAGTGTGCTGAGTGATTTCAGTTAATAATATAATAATAATAATTCAATTCTGCGACAAAGTGCCGAAATAAAAAACTTGAAATTAATATATGTACTTAAAAAAATTTGTTTTTCGTATTCTTATATTATCTGTTTTTGTATTTAATAAAATATTTCTTCTTTGAAAAAAATGCATTTCGCTTTGAAAATTATTTGTGTTGTTGAATTGTTTGCATATGTACCAATGTTAGGTTGAGCTGGCATTTTCGATTCCTTTAATTCCTTTACAGGTAGAACTTTTTCTTAATGCATTATATATATATACAAGTGTATATGAGATATATCTGTTCAGCATACATATGAAAAAGTTCGGCAATTTTGAAGAACTTTGTCATCAATAGTAAGAAAAACATTCGTTACAACAACGTAATGTTTCATAATTATGAAGCAGCACGTCATACATCTTACGCTTTATTTCGTTAATGGCATGAAAGAGTTCATTACTATCATTAAGTTAGTTTTTTAATATTATGAACTTCTGCATCAATAGTACAAACAATTTCATTGAAATTATCTTTGAATGTATTGGTAACTGGAGAATGATGCATACGTTTTCATAATATTGATGAAGCTTAGCGTTGGCTCGAAATTGATGATTTTTTCATCAATATGATAACGCTTTTCGTTGTATTTACGCCACTTTTTCGTTCAGTGTATGCTCAAACATAGTACCACCGATGAAGAGACTGTGAAAGTTGCAGAACTCCACAAATCTTTCACCGTTGTCATTACGATCACCAAGACCGTGTCTCCCCATCACATGTCTGAGCCCATAGTTATCAGCGCCAACTTTCGCATACAAATCACCCATAACCATTATAATGTCACCTTTAGGTGTTCTGCTCTGAACGGCGTTTAGTTCTTCGTAGAAGGAGTCTTTTGCCAAGACATTGTCGGGTTCAGTAGGGGCATAACATTGTATTATTGAGATGTTCCTCATTTTGGTCCGGAACCTGGCGGTCAAGACCCTGTCAGAGACCGGTTCCCAGGATAAGAGACAGTTTCGCGCGGCTCTGGTTAAAAGGAGCCCCACACCTGACTCACGACGACTACCGGTAGCTTTACCGGAGTACAACATTACAGTGCTGCCCGTTGGAGAGATGAATTCTCCGCTGTTCCACCATCTTATCTCACTAACTCCTAAGATATTTAATTTGTACCTCAGAAATTCACTCTCTAATTGAGGAAATCGTGCGTTCTGGGGACCTTCTGATCCATTGTCCAGGAGAGTACGCACATTCCAGAATCCAATCTTTGTCATTGTACGATAGCTAAAAGTCGTAGCCGTTGAGTCAGTCCTTATCCGAGGCATAGTTGACGTTTCGTTAGCATATAAAAGCTCGGCTGTTGTCATTTCACCAAATTAAGTTCATTGTTGTGTGTTACAGCTAATAATTTAGTATGAAATGTTTGTTTATCCACATCCTACAACTTCCCAGTCGTTTGTTTTGCCACTCAATTCTTGCCTAATTATCCATTTTAACGCACAATAATGAACTCAATTTGTTGATACGACAATAGTCAAGCATTTGTCATACTGACAGATTCTCGGCTTTGGTTGGAAACCATAGACTCAAACCGTTTGACATAAAACACGTGAAACATTCCTGTTTCACGAAAATTGGGAGAATTCTCTCTATTAAATTAGGTAGAATTTTCACAAAACTCAGGAAATTTCCGCTTTAGGACCGACTAATCCCCCCGGATGGGTTCTAGGTTCTTATCAACTAAAGCGGACTACCTAACGCGAAAATGCCGGAAATTAAGGAATTAAAAAATTTCTCCCTAATTTAATAGAGAGAATTCTCCCAATTTTTGCGAAACAGGAATGTGAGCGCGACACGCGAACGTGTGCCAACGTGCGCGCAGCCTAGGAAACATATCTCAGAGGAAATCTAATAGAAATTTTTTTTTCAGAAGATATACTAAGAAAAGTAAGTTTAGGGTGCAGCTGCACCCCGCTCGGGCTTCTGAAGGTTAAACCGAAATGAATAACTTTTATCTCTTTCCAATACTCCATGATGTGATGATTGATTAGCTAATTGTGCATGGGCTCTTGTTGTTGTGGCGGCGCTTCGAGCTCAGATAAAGATGTGTATCAAAAATTCTGACTATCCATGTTAGTATCCTCTGTGCCCAGGTGGAGAAAAGCAGCTGCCTCGATGGGGTTCTCCCATAACGCAATAGAAGTTAAGCGCGTGGGGGCTGCTGGACAATTAAAGATGTGCTCAACGTGGTGTGGAGTGAGGCCACCTGATGAGCAGTAGTTTTGGACTTCCCTCGATGCGGGATAGGTATGAATTCGGACGCGAGCACCAACCTGAATGAAGTTGAGCCAACGTCGTTCTGGTTGCTCTTGAGAGACGGGCTTCGTCTAGAGATATGGCAGGTGGTTGCGCATTCAATACCTTGTTCGGTCTTAGTTCCGGGATCGAAGAAAGCACTTGTTCACTGTGCAGCGTAGTGTTGGCCGACTTATAGCTGGCGTTGTCGAAAGAAACTCTTTTAAAACCTTGGACTTCCCTTTCGCGGTCCCTCATGTTGCGTCTATGGTGACGCGGCGGTGGGGTTTTGTCCATCAGGTTTGAGTTGGGATGGTCATTCCAATAACAGCCAGTATTACAGAATATCTTTTAAAGAATAATCCAAAGGTTACGGTATCTATTTAAATAGGAATATCAGGTTGCGATGAATAAGCTTATTTCTGGAAACATCCCGAACTTTCCGTTTTAAGCGATCTTCGGCAGTATTTAACAAAGACTCAAAATTAACTCAATTCTATAGGTACATCACCACAGTCGTGTAATGACTTTATTTCTAGAGGAATTTACAATTATTTTGACTAAGTCGAATGTCTTCAATGAAATCTAATAATAGCCTATTTCAAAAACATTTCCCACTGACAACCCTTCTCTCATTGTCGACCTCTATGATGTATTTCCATTTGTATTTTGGACAATTGAAACGAGACAGCACTGTATAACAAGATTAAAAGGTAAGATACAAACTACTTAACAAAGACACGAGCAACAAAAAAAAAAACTTCAGTCCAGTGTCCAGTTCGTATAATGAGCTCATCATAAAACCATTTCAGTTTTTATGACTGCCGACACATCTCGTCAAGAGATGAATTTCCTGCAAAGGCCCACAGCCAGCACCAACAACCGCCACCATTCACTGTCGCGCGAGTGTCAAAGAGCTATAAAATGTGGGTTTTTGGCGTGCCGACACATCCCTTTCCCACCTAAATGGGTTCGGCTCGGTCGGCAATCATTGAAAGTGAAAGGATTTTGAGTCCGTTTTATTGCATCCACTAATCGGATGCATCACACCTTAATCATTTATCCATCATCATCGCGACCACGGGGTTTTCCCTTGGCTTTAATTCGGTATCCTTTCGACCTTTTTTTTTGGCCGCTGTCGTGGACCTTGCGGTGCAGGTCAACGCATCTCGAGTCAGACTGTTCAGCGACAAGAAGGATGGTGTACTTATTTATATAGTATGTATCTGGAATCCAATCTCAAAAAGATACATACTCTCCTCGAAGACATTCGTCGTCGTGTGCAGATTCTGGAGGTAGTCCAGCAGCGGCGGCAGGCGGCGCGGCGGTCTGTCAAATTTGCATTTTTGTGAATTAAAAGTAACTTGCTGCCTTTTTTCTCTTACTTTACTTTTTAATTTATGGGATCTAGTAGCCGAGAGCGCGCTTATGGTCGCGTTGCCTTCAACGTACATAACGTTTGTCGTACGCTTACTGAGTCTTACGGGTTTTTAGAGATTTACAGATTTAAAGAGTAGGCATAAAGATTGTATTCTAAATTAGGTGCTAAACATTTATGAATAAATTTCAAGAGTTGATGAAATTGAAATGAACCCCGTGTATGTTGTGGCAAAGTAGCCAAGTTGTTGTCGTTTCTTTTAAGTGAATGTTATTGGACAAATTGGAAAAGACCTAGGTATATAATACGAGTATCTCGCTTGATTCTTTAAGGAGATTGTCAGGTTCGGTGTAAGATCCATATTGTCGGCCGTATTGCCCGGCCGTAACAACTACTTACTCTCGGCTGTCGATTCATTCATGAATTTTATGTCTACCATCATATACAACTGTGCTACACGGTGGCGCTAATAAATGCGAAATATTATGCATTAGAATGTTGATTGTTTGAATTTTGAATAAAATTAGACGGAATTAGATGACGAATGATGATGGTGATTTTCATAAATATTTAGTTACATGTCGATGTTGTCTCGTGCCTTAGTTTTTTTTTTGTGTTTTGCTGTCGCCATGATAAATCGAGAGCTCAAGTAGACAGACAGGCAGACGGACTGATATGTATGTATTTCATAATTAATATTAATTTGTTTAATCTGCCCGGTATTTGTTGAATTTTAAGTGTGAGACACATGTTTTTTACATGAATTGATCCAGGAATGTGGCAAATATTATTCAAAGAGTATCGGTAGTAAATGGGGCTTTGTTTATGGAAGTTTCAGATTGTAATTTATTTCGAAATTTATAATTTTGGATTATACACATTCCAAAATTTTTGAGCTTAATTTTAACATTATCGAAAATTAATGTAATGAACAATGCCTGTCTACATTGTACATTGAAACAGCGTTAAGATCGAAGCCAAATTGGATACAGGATGTGTTGGTTAGATCAGGTTAAAGGGCTGCCATGATAGTAACAGCACACATGTACCACATCTACGTCCGCGTGTTACCACCATACGGGATATGTCATCATTCATCACAGCTGCGAATTTTGAGAATCGTGTCTACAAGTTCCTCAAGCCGATGACGAAGTCAATACGTGTTCCTAGTGGCCTATTGTTCGTAGACCCGTATCGGATTTGTCAATTTGAAGGGGCGAAACAGCAACTTTTATCAGGGCATTTATAGTCGATTTTTTTAGCGGAGTTGGAGAAGAATATTAACATAACTCATCTAAAAAAAATCCGTTTGATGATGATGAGAGCTTGGCCAATCGGTCTTATGACGTGGAAGGCAAATATCCGTGAGCTAGTAAACAAGTCCACAACTGCGCTTGACTCAAGCAGGATGGCGATTGGTAAGAATTGGGGTCTGCAACCGAAAGTGGTGTTATGCAGCCAATTTTACTGCACGGCTTTTGTATGTGGTGGACGGCACTAAGAGTGGCGTCCTATTGTATCTTCTTAAGTAAAGTTCAAAGACTAGCAGAGATTGCCACAACGAGCTTTTAAAAAAATTCCGACAGCCAGTTTAGATACGCTGCTGAGCTTGCTCCCGCTTGACATATTTGGCAAACAACTGGCAGGGAACATGGCCATGTGCCTCCACGAAACAGGCCAATGGCATGCGTTGAGTACTGGCCATTTAGCTATTCTGGACAACATGGACCTCCCTTTGGAGACTGATCTTCTCCTAAACACGCTTTTGGCAGGAACTACGCCAGCTGATTCAATGGCGTTGATAGGGGAGGGATTCAGTATGTCAGCTGGGCAATTGAAAATATGGTCCACATTGTGAGGTGTTCTATTATCAGCAAGACAGGTGTTTAAAGTGTTCTGATCGGTGTGGGATTGGTATGAAGTAAGGCGCGAATACTGGCCAGACCGGAGCTGAGCGATTGTCGTTCTTGTTGGTCTGGGAAGCTGTCGGATTACACCTGCTGTTGATATAGTGCTGCGATCACTGGTTTGTATGCCCTGTTGTCAAAGTGACATCTCTCCCGAGGTCCCTCAAATCTCGCCTAACATGTCTTTGTGGCACCGGCGGCGTCTTGTACATAATATTAAAGTTTGGGTGCTCCCTCCCGTAACAACCCACCAAATATTGTTTGGCAAGATGCTTTTTGTGGTCCCTTAAAGGAATCGTTTTAGTTTCCCGATGCAGATAGTCCTGGGATGACACCAGTGACAGTACAGAAAGCGGAAATCAGTTATACAGGCGTGTTTCGGGTCTACACTAGACCAAGGATCAGGTTTAGCAGCAATATACCGAGAAAATTTTCATGTTGCTTCGACTGCATCTACGACGTTGATTTCACCATTTTAGCCATCATTGGACTAGCTCGTACATAAATTTGCAAGGTACTTGTTCTATTTTTTTTATATTTTATATTAGAGAGGCTTTCGTATTACCGACTATTTGCTTCGGTTTCGGTCTAGAAGAGGAAACAAATATAAAATAAAAAAAAATCTTCGTCACGCACATACCAAGAAATTTTTCATACCAACGATAGCTTTTAGTAAGTACCTAAGTTGTCCGAGCTAAAGATGAGAGAGGTCACACGTAATATTTCTACTGAAACCAGACTTCGTCCAGATTATCGCATAGTTGAAATGTTGTTTGGTTTTTTGTAATATTTTATACATTGCATAAACACTATGATAGAATGAAATGAAACTATAACATTAATTCGCAACTTATAAATCAACTGGCTAGACTTAGGTGGCGTGCAGTAGGCGCTTAATTAAAATAAATTCAATTGAAAGCTTAGTACGGGAGCTACCCATAGTTCTTCTTCCATATTTCCATTTACGACAGGACTTTTTACGCAATCTAAAAAAGATTTGCTTTAATAAATTAAATAAGAACATAAGTTTTACATACGAGTATGACATGGGAAGGACAAAAGACGTTCCATTGTTCATACGATGAGTTCTTGGTCTATAGGTTCTCCAAGCAATTAAGATTCTCAGCCACTCCGGCAGAACCATGGGTTCAAGATGGCATCTCAGACACGAGTCTCGAGCCGGAAAATCACAAATCAATCATTGTAGCCAATTTAGCTTTAAATCATTGGGTGGTAGTGATAAATGATTCTGCAGATGGTAGTTGTAAAGGACTCTGCTAACTGCCCCCAATGACATACCCCCAAACAAAAATTATATTGGAATTGGGGGGTTATTTTATAAGACATACCCCCTATTTTGGAGGAAAATGAGTAAGCGCTGCTCCCCCAATTCAACCAACGCCCCAATAAATTATCTCCCAGAACTTATCTTCCGAAAATCTGGATTGGGTTGGGGGGGTCGTCGTCACCAGTTTACTGATGATGAACTACTAGGTAAGAGGATACGAAAATTAACCTGTAGACAACTTTCATTCTAAAGCTGGAACTTTCAATTTCATTCAACTGCTATCCATTGTTTCTCCTGTGATCACTGATCGAAAAAAAAATCATGTTGATAGGAGCGGGACGTTGCCAGGCTATTTCCTCACGAGGAGAACATTTCAAAGCTTTGTAGTTGCATTTGCCAACAACACTGATGACTGTCGAGAAACTCACTGTCGCTCATGGGGAAATAGATCTTCGGAAATCGATGTTAACTTATCCCTTGTAAACTATGCATATATCGTGTACACAATTTCGTCGCCGAGAGTAATTAAATTTGAAAGCTTTTGCTTGCATGCACTAGCCGGCTAACTCGCCATCTATTTTTATCGCTAATGTGTAGCTAGTAAACTCGTCCAATGGAATTGAGGCTTTAAATCTAAATATGTCTTTTTTATTTATACGTATAAAGTTATTTGATCTGCACCAACCTCAGAAATACAGTTAACTAAGACAACTTATGAATCTATATATCGCTCTGTCTCAAAATCAATTCATGAGTCAGATCATGGCAAGATCACCACAATATCAAAAAGACAACCAATTTACTTTGCCTTCTCAAAGAATGGCAGAACAAAAAAATGTTCAACAAAAAAACCCAATCCATGTAGCTATGTATCTCCGGTAGATTTCCAGAAATACAATTCCACTCGCGTAGGTGTTCTAACAGCAAAACAGATACAAACAACACGAAAACCCGACAAGTTAAAAAGTAACAGTGCGGATTAGTAAGATCAAAAGAGTCTTTTCGATGCCACAGAATTTATACAGTCTCAGAGATATAGAGGAATAAAAAATAAGAAATAATGACAAAGACAAATCAAAAATACACAAAAGAAATATATGAACTTTATAAATTTGTGCAACAAGAGTATGCGAAGAACAAAATTTTCTTCATCAGAACAAATACAACACCCATACGAGTATAAGCTACGGGGCCAGATACTCAGATACTCTGAATCAAGAACAAATCAACAATTGTGAGGGAAAACACTGAAAGTTACTTTAGGGCTCGCCAACGACTGACTATCCGATCTCGGAGAGAATCACCATTTTCAGCTTTTAACTGATATACGAAATGATGATGGCAAAGGCGCGTATTCACAAGACCATCTTTTGACTTAACCAGCGACCGTAATTGGTTTAACCAGCGTATAATTAACGTTAAAGTAGCTTGTCGTAGCCGGATTGATTCAAAAACGTTAATGTTACTAAATTTAAGGAATTAATGTAGATGTCATCCGGCCTAGAGGTTTTGCGGTAAATTTCGGTTTTTATGGGTGACAAGAGTGGTAAGTTAGTAATGGAGTGGGGGTTTCAGGAAGGTTGACATTGTGTGTATCTGTACATATTATTTCCAGGTCAGCGATAGTACAATGACGCTAATGTTCTTTCCTCTTGATTAAACATATGGTTGAGTGAATTGGTGAGAAACAAATCATAAGGCACTGGCGCAAAGGTCCAATAACGAACTAAGGCCTCGAGATGAGTCAGCATCATCTCATTTAATAGATCGTGACGTGACTGTCTGTTTTGTGCAGAGGTGTGATCAGCAACGCACTTATTTACCCCAAATAGGTATACTCATTTAACAGCTCAGTGAGCTCATAGTCTGACATGTAAATCCTTGTTTATCGAAGACTGCTGCATGCAGTAGGAATCGAACCAAGGCCTAGTGCATAGAAGGCGAAGGTGTGTAATGAACAGCCTGTAATGGAACAAATATTATGGTTTGATAGTGCTGCTTCTGAAGGCAGCACCTGATGAGTGCTGATTTGTCAATGGTACGAAACCAGAGACCGAAGGTCCCATTATACCCGAACCCTGATGCAATCGCAAGGGCATTTGAGCCGTCCGCCAACCATACCATTCCTGTCGCCCATTTTTTGTTATTATTCTCCATTTTTGGTTCCCCTGTTTGCGTTGTTTTCCCCAGGCCTAAGAAGGTTTTGTTAATACGTGAAGGATAGGGGCAACGAGCAGCGAAAACCCCGCCCTCGTCTCCCGAACCGAGCTACAGCAAGCATAGGCCGCTGCTTAGTTCGTTGAGGGGCTTTTTCCTTGGCCAGATGGCACGACCCGACGTTCACGGTAATTATACTACCTTAGGCTCTGTCCCCACGGGCGTCTTCTGATGTCCACCAAACTGTCCATTAGAGGTGCTAACCTTTGCGACATCCGGACTACATCTTTTACCACTTTTTTATAAGAATTGACGGGATATTCATAGGTTCCGGGGCTCGGGGTGAAAAAATTACTTTTTACTCAGATTTTTTGTCCCATTTCGCCCGCGTTTCCCTAAGACTCCCAAATTAAAACAATAACAAAAGAATTAAATTTTTAACTTTTTTTTTAATGTTAATTTTTATATTTTTGTTTAATTTTTTTTTGTTTTAATGATTTGTGCTGAATGTTTGGTATGTTTAAAACTGGTAAAAATGATGCTGCATACAGAGCGAGTGTGAGGGTTGGCGCGATACTGAGGGCTGCCATCCCTAAGCGCGGAGCGAGCGTAGGGAGCGAAGCCCACGCAAGGTGACTTGCGAATACATATTTCAATTTCCATGCCTTGGATATACCAAACATTCACTATAAATTATAAAAAAAAGCTTGAAACAAAAATTAAAAGAAAAAGTTTAAAAAATAGTTTTTTTTTCAAATTCTAGACTTTCACAGTGACGCGAGTGAAAAGTGACAAAAATCCGAGCGAGAAGTTATTTCTCCGCCCCGGGCCCCGGAAACTAAAAGTTTGCGGAGACGTGTTCGCAGCCATGGAAGTATTTTCGGGACAAAATGACGTACTTCGTCAAGCTAGTCTTTGCACAAGTCTGCTAGTCTTTGGAGTGGCGGATCTAGAAACCAATTTTGGAGGGGGTCCGACTTTTTTAGTTATGTGGAGGGGAACACTTATTTAACTTTCTCGGTCCTCATGAGCATAAGGTATGCTTCTATTGAAAGCGCGAGTGCAATAAGGTTCGTTCTGTTGCTACCAGGAACACATCACCCGACATTATCCAAGTAAATAATAATAGAATGTAGTATGTACCAGTATCCGAGAAATGTGTTCCTCCTTCTTGTCGCAGTTCAATATACCAAATCAAGTTCAATATACCAAACATTTTGGAGGGGGCCGGTGCCACTATAGCCCCCCTCTCAATCTGCCACTGAGTCTTTGGACTAGCCTGCTTGCTAGGAAGAAGCTAACATCTCGTTGAGTTGATCCGGCCCTAATTCACCTATTGAACCAGGAGCACTAATCAACGAGTCATTCGGTTTTAAGGATACCCCTCCGGTTTCCTGGCGATCAACGGAGATGTGTTTTTCAGTGCTTTTTTTTCTTCTAATTTACAGTTTAAACTCACTTGGATATGACGGTAAATAGAGTTATTGAGATCTTCCAGAAAAAAAAGAGCTTCACACGAACCAACCACAAGCACTCGTGTGTCATGGCAATTGCACCGAAACCGAGAATAAAACGCATATTAAGATCGAGATAAATTAATTAAAGCGTATCAGTTGGTTCAATAGCCGTATTGCGAAACGTAACGACGCAACGTCAAGGCACGACAAGGAAACGCTAAGGTAACATATAACGTCGTCAACATCTTAGACCAGACCATGTTATGTACATACAATGTGTACAGTAACATTGCAGAAATGCCATCCTCTATATACCCATCCGCCATCTCCATATTTCCATACAATACAGAGCATGGCATAAGCATAGCATGCTACTCCTCTGACCTGGGAGTATGCGTGCAAGTATCTAATTTACGACTAAATTAAATCTTTCTCAAAACAAAAGTGAAGTTGGTCTCATACACGACATCTTCTCATACGACATACATGCGATCTGTATAACCCAACCACCCGGCTTCCGAATCTCAAACGGCTCCCAGGCTACGAGGAGAGAAGCAGCCCAGCATCGAACAGGCCATGGCAGTCAGCCTCTTGTGATATGATGTACCACGGAGGACATACGAGTATAGTGGGTTGCCGGCGTCCCCAGTGCAGGAGCTGTTGCCGCTGTCTTATCACAAAATGTTGTTGTTCAGGGTCTCACAAGTACGAGTAACAATCTCCCGTCAGACCTTCTACCGCCCGTCTTGGAAGTGTTTTCGGGGCAAGATGCCGCACTTCGGCAGGAAGAAATCTGCATCCAGTGCAGTGCAGCAGCTATCATCGGCAACATTCCTTAATGAGAGATTTCGGTGAGTTTGGGGCTTCTGTTCGATGGCAGATATGGGATGGCCACTAGCACTGTACGAGCCAGCTCCATGTCGCGCGATGATACATTCGTCGGGATGAGCCAAAGGGCAGAGTTTCGGAACGTTTTCCGTAAGACAATTGTTAGGATACACGCCATTCCTTATTTCGTTGCAGCAAGGCCTGAGTTATGCGCTGAACATACTAAACTTTCAAAACTCATACTCCCGGATTTCCTGTATTCGTTGAAGGTGAATTGCAGCAGCACCAATTTAACAATCTCAACTCTAATTACATACTTTCAATTCCTTTTTAGTTTAACCACATATATGATTAATCTGTTCACCATAGTCGGACTTAGGGTCCGTCTCGCCTACGAATTTCGAATCTCTGATGCACTTGCACTTCGGCAAAAATTGAAATGAAACCATTGAAGAGTTTTACATGGAAACGCCTGAGGCGTTGCGCTCTGATGCAGTAGTTGGAAGTTGTTCGCCGCCACACGAAATTGCATCACAGTCCACGGCTACAGTGCAACAGCTTTTCAATGCACCAGCAACTGTCGGACTATGTATGCGTATTTTCCATCTCGCGACCTAATAATGCCTTGCAGCTAAATTAACTTACGTCCAAGATTTATTATTTAATAAATCGATTAAATGCCAGTCCCGGTTAAGCCAGAACAAGCAGGTTGCTCGATCGATTGTTCTCTTCGTTTTGTTCTTTGGCCATGGAGGCCCAGCTCG
The DNA here is from genome assembly GCA_964017055.1 of Chloromyia formosa. NCBI lineage: Eukaryota > Metazoa > Arthropoda > Insecta > Diptera > Stratiomyidae > Chloromyia > Chloromyia formosa. The sequence goes on from OZ024814.1 coordinate 146,459,459, forward strand.
ATTCATGTCGTCGGCTGTGTGAAATGTATAAAAATTACCCGTACATACACCTGGAATGTTGGCCATATATTAGATGACTTTCTTACACTCTTTGTCGCACGCATCTTTTTGCCGCATTTATTTTATATAAATGAGCTGTTGTTCGTGGGCTTTTTGTTGTACAAGCGAAGCGTCTCCATGTGCATGCACACGCATCCCTCATACCTTTGAGCATACACTATTCGCTATAGCTTTTCCCGGGGTAAGTATACCTTAATTTATAAGTTGACAATGTCATGCAACTTCCGTCGCATACACACATTACTACAACGTCTTGGCAATTATACGAGTAGATATTAGGAAGAGTCAAAGTTGGACAGGCGACGTGGCAACAAAGTTTAATGCGTTCCGCAATGCAATAATCTCCAAGCACAGCACCCCTCAGCTGCAATATGGGTCATTATTTTGTAAGCAATTTGCCAATGCAGTTTGGTCTTTTCCGCAATAATAATGGTGCGTGCAAACATTATCCACTTCCTCTATTTTAATATGAAATTTTCACATCCAGGAAACGAGGAAGTTGTGATTTAAAGCTTGCACCTACGGGGTTAACGGAGAATCTTCGAGAGAAGAACATAGAATACACTTACGAGTATTACGGCAATTAAGCACTACGATTCTTTGAATAGATTCTCGCCTGCCTCAACTCATTGTCGCCGTTTGTATGTACTTTCTACATCTTGCAATGGGTGACGTAGCTAGCATTTTGTTTGGGAGGAGGTCCAGATGTTGGAATTCCACACATTTGGTTCCACTTTTTGTGCCTTATCCACTGTAGTTTAGGTTAAGGCTACGCAGTTTCTTTTTACTCTAGTTTGAGACAAGATCGAAATTCACTTGTCCGAGCACTATCTTCGATATTGTCTGTTGCTCGTAGTGGAGTAACCGGGCCTAAAACCACCGTTATACTATTTCGCTTTAACCCCTAGTGGGGCATAGCGCGTCAACCACTCCTGTGCACCATCGTACTCTGTTCTGAGAAATAAAGCGCAACTCCCCAAATGACTTACCCAGCGCTTTATTTTCTATTGCCACTGATCGACGCCATCTGATGAACCAGCTTAGCCCAACATTGCTTGCCACCCTTACCTTTATGCAGAACGCGACACAAGCTTCTAAGGGATGCCTCTCCCGCGCTAGGCCGCCCATAGAGAATCCCGGCAAGATGGTTCACAAAGCCTTAGTTTCCGTCCTTAATCCTAACGTCTTAAGATCTTAAGAGTAGCATTCCGTTGACGATATTTTCTCAAAGTGTAAGTATCTTATAATTCAGCTGTAGTCATAAGGCGTCCAAATAATACCTCAAATCTGCAGAAACTATGAACTAATTCTCAGATTGAGTTTAAAATGTGGATTGATGAAATAATCATTTCGGCGCTAAAATCTCAGCGCTGTAGTCCAAAAGCTACAGAATATAGGCTAACCACTCCACTAACCCATGCAGGATTGTGTTGTTGTTAGACTGCGTTAGTCCGAAACGTTGGCCTTCCTAAAGTCGCTTTGTTTCGTCTACTACGGTGTCTATTGGGATCATTCTGCCTACGTCGTCAATGATCCGAATAGGAATTCTAGTGGAGTGGACTAGGCGAAGCGAAGCGACTTTACAAAGGCTGACGTTTGGAGCCATCCGAAGTTTTGAAGAGACGTAGAAATGGGGAAAGGAACGAGTCCCTAAAAAAAAAGATACAAAGTATCTACACTGCATGCAGATACATCGGAACATGGATATGTCTGTGACTACCGACTGCGTGGAACCTGTTGTGTTGAAGATATCGACGTAAGTTTTATAAAGATCCCTGAATAGTTAAACTGGATGAAATCATTCGAAAAAACACGTCCCACGCTTTCGGCAGGCATAAGACATATCCATGTACCTATGTATCTGGTGGCAGTGTAGAAACTCGTCATAAATTCTGCTTTGCTTTGTCCTGTCCGCTTGGGTTCCTTTCTCTCGCGGGATCGTTTCGTTTTCGTTTGCATCGCGTGTGTGCAATATTCACCTCCTCTCGTGCACCCTGTTCCATCTACCCGTTCGGTACAGTTTGCAGACTGCAGCCTATCGACATTTCTCTGAGTACGTTTCTGCTAATCGCAATCACGCTCCCACCATCTTTTCCCAATCGGACGTGTATTGTGTTTGTGTACCTATTGCAAAATCGCTCCCACACTATCCGCCTCATCCCGCCCCTTTAATCAACAGTCCGTGTCCGGCACACACAATCCGTTTCTCAAGTAACGCGTGCGACTCAATGCGATTGTGTCCGACAAACAGAAAGGGAAACTAACAAAAGTAAACAAAACATTCCAAAACACACACACAAAGAGAATGCACATGAAAAATTTTGGAATTTTTGCAGAAGGGGGGGCATTTGATCTTCTGCAGACCTCTGAATGTACATCATGTCACGATGAGCTGCCCGGAACTATAACATCCTGCGACGAATATTTCTCTATTTCGGGGCTTGGGAGATTTTAACTCGCGCAGTACGAATCCGCCATTTTGTTTTATGATATGTTTATTGCATGTGTGGTGGGGGCCCACATTGTGGGCCAGTCAGACCTCAAATCGCCGCCATTGCAAATGCACAACCATTTGGATAGAATGAGCTTCATCCGCGATGGCTCTCGCTCTCTATCTTCGGGGGGCGGGAACTATGTAATGTACACACTCTCAAATTGCGTCTTTGCATGTCCAAATGTTAGTCGAACTGACTACTTGCTACTTTTTCTGGGACCCTATTAATTCAGATATGTACTCGTAGTACAACGCGCGCTATTTTATTTGTTTGGATTCCAGCCATTTTGAACATTTTGGAATTTTTGCGGAAGGAGGGCATTTGATCTTCTGCAGACCTCTGAATGTACATCATAACATTTAACATCCTGCGACGAATATTTCTTTATTTCGGGACTTGAGAGATCCTAACTCGCCTAGTATAAATCTGCCATTTTGTTCTATACGTTTATTGCACGTGTGGTGGGGGCCCACATTGTGGACCAGTCAGACCTCAAATCGCCGCCATTACAAATGCACAAACGCAGTCGCTGGATCACACGATTTGGCTCGAATGAACTTCATCCGCTCTCGCTCATCTTCGGGGGCGGGAACTATGTACACTCTCTCAAATTGCGTCTGCGCATGTCCAAATGTTAGTCGAACTGACTACTTGCTACCTTTTTTGGGACCCTAGTGATTCAGATAGTACAACACGGGCTATTTTATTAAATGATGAATGGGAATTGGCGGAAATTGAAGGTTATTGAAAGTCCGCCCGTTCACCCGTATACTATGTTATTTCTTGCCGTCCACAACGTCAACCTTTATCGCTATCAAACCAACATCCCAACATGTACACACAGGATCCCCGCAAGCGCGCCGCCCGCGCGGATCCACAAGCAACAGCCATGCACAATGACCACTTCACTCAAACGACATGCACAGCCAGAAAAGAAAAATTTTCAATGGGCTTGTTTCCTCTTCTGACCCCCGAGTAGAAAAACAGACATTTCGTGTGACGGACAAATTTTTAGGATGACCCTCAGCTATAAGACATATCCATGTCAAAATGATAGAAGCGGCGCGGGTCCAATCGTCAACAGGTCGATGAATGAACACACTCATCCCGCAAATCGAGCTGTGGATGAAACGAAACGACGCCTGACACAGTTCCTCGCTGAAAACGGGGGCTAATGGTACTATATCTATAGGTTTTAGTTGGACGACTCATCGGATTGTCCGCAATGTTCAGGAGTAGCTGAAGACTATCAGCGATTTACAGAGAAACTTTTGAACTGGAGGAGGAAGTAGGAGGTGTATTGAGCCAGTGAAATATTGTGGAACATATATGCTTTGATCAGATCGAAATTGGGAGGTGGTGTATCGCACCCTATGCGAGGTAAAAAGCTTCGGGAGGGTGGGCAAGGCGCAGATCTCCTCAGCAGTGAGATCCAGCATCCAAGTGGCAGCTAATTAGTCACCGCCCCCCCCCCCCCGCGAAGTATTACTTAAAAGTAGTTCCGTGGGGTCTCCAGGGAAGATAGAGATAGAGTTTTAACTGTTGTTCAACGGTGGTTTTCGCCCCGGTTATTCTTACTACACTACGAACGTTCGATTTACAATGTCGACAAGTGAATTTTTAATCCTGTCTCAAGCTAGGACGAAAAAAGACTGCATAGGGTGAACATAAACTACCATCGACAAGGCGCAAAAATACGAATCTTGGGGTCGCCATAGACGACAGTCATTTTGCTCGCGAGCATACATCGAACCACGTCAGACTCAATAGAAAATGAAACCGGAAAACAGAGGGCTACGCCCGCAATCCGAGGGTTTTGTAGTGTCCCATGCCAATAGGAGATGAACTGTCCTACTTTTGGAGCTTAACCATTCATGTTAAGACAATATTGCAAATTGTAAGTTTGCATAAAAAATATTGAAAATAAATTATTTGAATAATTATAGAGAATAGAGTCAGCGACGAGCATACCCTCTCCCTCCTTCCCCCGTTCCCCTCCTCCCACCTCTCCTACCAATCATTACCCTTTTGAAAATGGTTACTACTATTAAATATTACGTGATTATTACGAAATTTGGAGATATTGCACATGGTGTTGATTATTGTTGGCCATCAATATTTCCGACCTCGGATGAGTTTGAGAAATGCAGGGGTGTGCTAACTGTAACTATAGAAATATACTACTATTAACCTATTTTGAGAAGACATCAAAATTCCATATTTTTTTTTGTTTTCTGTGCTAGTTGAAAGCCATCTTCCTGTATGTTTTCATATTTCTAAGTGTAACGGTCTCGAAATGATAAGGGGGGTGGGACAAATTACAATATGATCTCATATTTTCCCCTCTGCCTCTTTTCCCCTTTCTTCGAATTTCATGAAGTCGCCAAAAATGGAATGTACCCTGTAGTACCTTTCTCATGATACCCCACTTGCCTATATCAGATGAAAAAAAATGTTGACCTTAATTTCCCCTCTATGGGAACCTCCCTTAAAGCAGCAACCCACCTACCTCCCCCCTTAAACTTCTCTCCCCTACCACTTCTATACCACCAATCTCCACCCGATCAGAAATGGTTAACTCCAATTCAATTTACGAAAAACAATAAACAATATTCAAGTATGCAGTGCTAGTACGTAGTAACCGGTTATGTGCATTTTTTGTATGAATGGCATCAAAATCTCAAAATTTAAATGAATGTACTATTATTAAATATTATGTGATTGTTATGAAACTTAGAGGTATTATTGCCTATGACGTTGGTTATCACTGGCCATCAATACTTTTGACCTCGGGTGCGCGTAAGGGGTGCAGGGGTGTGCTAACTGCAACTATAGAAATGTACTATTATTAACCTTTTCTGATAAAATTTCAAAATTCTAGAAATCTAGGTTTTCTACGCTAGTAAAATGGCGCTTTTCTGCAAATTTTCATATTTCTAAGTATAACGGTCTCGAAATGCAAGGGGGGAGGGACAAACTCGGATGACATATTTTCCCCTCTCCCTCTTTTCCCGTTTCTTCAAATTTGAAAAAAATTCAAAAAATGGAATGTACCCGACGGTACCTTTCTTATGATACCCCACTTGCTTGTACCAAACGAAAAAAAAAAATTTCGACCTTCATTTCCCCTCTATGGGGACCTCCCCTTAAAGTTGACCTATTACGACGATTCGCTTTCTCCGGCGAATTATAGTAATTCTTCACATTCCTACAAAATTTCATGTATGTAGCTTCAGCCGTTCGTGAGATATTCCATGGACAGACGGACAGACGGACAGACGGACAGACAGACATTTGACCGATTTCATAAGGGTTTTGTATTTACTACAAAATCCTAAAAAACAATCTCCTTATTTTCACGGTTCTATGATATTTGATGGTTCGATAGAAGTTCGGTCGTGGTTCTGCGCGATTTTAATGTATGTGGTGCCAACATTTCTGGTATTGAATGTCCGGACCACCTCCGAAACAGAATCCTAGCTACTTCACTTCACCCACATGCAGGTTTTGTTCGTGCCGAGTATTGAACCTCCGTTCTCTAGATATAGCATCGTAGAGCGGTGACCGAACGAACACGGCCACCGAGAGCGTCAAACAAACAACACAATAACAATAGATTTACACCGAAGATTGTACGCTCGTACTGCCTAAAGCGGAAATTCGTTTGAGTTTGACCTACGTTCAGAGCGTGTGTTGCGAAGCTTCCAGTTTCCCGCTAGTGAAAACATTTTTTTTCCCAAAAAGATCAACAAATTTGAACATTTTTGGAGGGATTTTTTTATAAGCCAAATGTATGCATAAGTCATGTGGAAACTTCTCCCTTACCCAAAATCGTATTTTTGAAGGAATTTTGCCATTGGTAGTCTGAGTTTAAGTGCTGTCGAAATATCTGTGGTCGGTTGCTTTTCAAACAAAAACAAACCCCTCGGGCCATGGACTGCAGGCGGTCTGCAGTCGAACTGTATGAAACTGTATCCGATTTGAGCTTGAAGTGGTCTGAACTGACTACATTCTCAGTTGGCTACACACTTTCAGTTTTCCAGCGCAGTGTGCCGACAGTAGGTGTGTGGTCACATAATCTTCAGTTAAACTATAGGTTAACAGTTGCTTCAAAGAAAACACCTGTTTCCTTGCTCACTAAAAACTCAATGGTAAATTATTGAACTCTGAGTATAGAAAAGAATAACCACTGCTACTCACTTTGTTTAAAAATCTGTTGTAGATTCTTAAGTACACATACAAGTATAGATGTTTATTATAGCAGTCTGTGTACATAGCTGTTCAATTTTCATGTCATCTGTTTCACTTAGCTGACAAATTCCAAACTGCTGTCCGGTTTTGAGTGTATAAAGCGCGAAATTTGTCATTAAACATTGAGACTATTGGAAATATTGAAAAGTAAAATTAACGGCCACTTAGGCTACCTTGTAACTTCAAACAGCCAGTAAGTACCACACACAAATACATGTGCTGACGAGTATGTTTACATATGGCGACGTGTGTTTTAGCAATAAATCATCTACCGGTTAATGAAATTGAAATTAATATTTGCACATTTGATGGCATTAAATGGTTGACTTGGTCTACTGGTCGTCTGACTTCTGTAGAAATCGAGAAATAGAGGATGCTGGAGCAGCCCTATACGGAATGAACTGGTTGACATTTAAGGAAGGGTAGGCAATTGGTAAAGACATAATATTGTTTCTTACTGTCACATCAATATACGAGTACATCAATAGTATTATTACGTACCATTGTTCATCATATTGTAACGACTTAGCAATTACTGTGTGTTGAGCTGGCGACGGTGCTTGATCGGAGTGACATTGATGGCTGAACCTCTTTGGAGAACTGGAGATTGGTTGAGGGTAAACTGGCCATCAACTTCCGCAGTGTGATGGAGAAGAATCCAGAATCACCACCAGAATGTAGGGATGGAGGCTTATGGGCCGTATCAAGCTGATAAGCTTTGCAGATTAGCGGTTTGTGGACCTGTTCAAGTCTGGTATTCAAACCGTGGGAGAGTTGTGGTCAGGCGCAATGATGGAGGTCGCATCTAAGGCAGACATCCAGTCGCGGGCTAGAGCCCATGTGTGGCTGTCTCTTTCTGTTGACAATTCTGATGAAGTTACATATGTACTTACAATTAGTCGGAATCAACGCGCCACGAAATGGCAATTCACTTAAGGTTGTGTTTTGGCACTGTCGCCAATTATTGTTTCGTTCTAGCTCTAGGCTACCGTTATGCTCTTGAAAGTGCATATATTGAAATTGGTACTTTTAATTATAAAAAGTGATGCAAGTCAATGTGTCAAACGAACGCGAACATGAGATTTAAGTATAACAGGCTGAACAACTGATTTTCGTTGGTTGCGACTTGTGGACGTTTAAGTGTCACAACCCACTATCGATCTCGAACACGAACCTGGCAAAAGTGGTCCGGTTTTTTTTTCACATTTATGTGAAGTGTGTGTGTATGTCAGAGGACATTTGTACCAGGTTCGCGTTCGAGTTCGAGATCGACAGTGGGTGGCGATACTTATGCACGCAGTATAATTAAGAGGTAACAATTCTAATCAACGGTGGGACCACTGGAAAACACATCCATCAGAATAATGGACATCGCAACTGCCGACATTCCTTCAAATAATCAATCCACCTATTTTTGTCAAACTATCTATTTTACAACCACTATCAATATATAAACAATTTTTTCCAATTTTACACATTATTATTGTCCTTCTTTCCTTTCTTTTTCATGCAACACAATCCTATTTAGTTTGGTTTCTTCAATGAAGTTTGCTCCAAGCTAATAAAATTGTGATTTTACGACGGTTTTAATTGACGCATGAACTGTCCACCAACGATTACCGAACTAATGTGTCACTTAATTTCAATTTATTCTCAATATTTCATGGGTGTAATGTGAGCGAGACTCGATTTGAATCCTTCCCATACATTGAAATTAATTTCCGTTTGCTAATATACGACAAGTATATTTGTACAAACATATACGCCAAATCAGGTGTTGTAGAGGAAGAATATAGTGTGTTTTTTTATGGGGGAAAAATACTTAAAAGTAATGAAACTCGTTTTGAAAATTGAAATGAACATGAGAACAACACCCGATACAAAATGCAGCTGAACTGCATGAGTTTATGATCGTTTATGACACAGAATATTCAAAGACCAATTAAATACGCACAATTCAATTCATATTAGCCCTCACATACCGAAAAGAACTCCACGGATCTGCGACGAGGGAACTTAAACAGCCACAGATATTTCGCCGTCGTGGGTGCGAATTGCGGTATACACTTAAATGGAGGCGAAAGAAGTTGATGTTGCACCAATTTGCTTTAAACTTTGCCCCGATGAGGTCTCATACGTAATCTGGAGTAAAACCGGTCTGTCGTTTTGTATGAAAATTGTCTGAGCTCCGGTTGAATCAAAAGCGGCTATTATGCGCTCCATTGATGTATACGAGTATACATACATCGTATGTACTAGTCAATAAGGCATTCACTACCGCCGCCACCCCGCTCCGCATAAGTGTACAAAGGCAGATCGGCGTCGGCGACAACCTCTGCTGTTCGAGTGTTTTTTTGTTTGTTGCTAATTGCCTTGTCACCTCCAGGGGCATGGGCACGTCAACACCTCTTGGTGCAGTTGCTAGCGCACACTTCCTATCCGAGTCGTCTTTTACTGATAAGCTTGAAGCACTGTGGGAGTTCGAATAATACTAAAATATATATACTTACACAGGCAGTATTTATTGACACGCCGGGGATCTAACCCATGTTCTCTAGATAAAGCTTGGCAGAAGAATGACCGGGACTTCATGGCTACCCAGCGTGTATACACATGGTTCGCATGGCCGGTTGATACGCAATCCATCCGATCGATTGGTACGTACAACTATGGGCGCATTAGAAGTCATGTCGTCCATTGAAATGAACAATTTCCTCGTAGTGCTGCTTCCACTGGCAGCACCTGGCGAGTACTGACCTGTCGATGGTACGAAACCAGAGGCCGTAGGCCCCATTACACCCGGACCACGATGCAAGCACGAAGGCATCGAAGCCGTCCGCCAACCATGATATACTTATTGCCGATTTTTTTTTATTAGTCCCCATTTTTGCTTCCCCTGTTTGTGTTGTTTCCCCAGGCCTATGAATTTTTGCTAATACATAAAGCATAGGAGCAACGAGCGGCGAAGACTTGCCCACGTCTCCCGAACTGAGCTACAGCAAGCACAGGCCGCCGATTAGCTCGTTGAGGGCCTTTTTCTTCGCCAGATGGCACTGCCCGAACTTCACAGTCATTATAGCAACCTTAGGCTCCGTCCCCATGGGCATCTTCTCATCATCATCATCGTGGCGCGACAGCCCGACGTCGGGCCTTGGCCGCCTGGATCATTGTCCTCCAATTATCTCGGTCACGTGACCGCGTCCTCCAATTTTGGGAGCCAGCAGCTGCGCGGCGTCCACACCTACTGAGCTCTCCCAACGAGATCTCGGTCGTCCTCGCAGTCTCGCTCCGTCGACTCGTTCTGCATTCATTACTCTCTTAGGCATGCGATCATCGTCCATTCTTTGTACATGCCCTGCCCATTGAAGTCGTTGTAGTTTGACGATTTTCGAGACTTGCAGCTCATCGTACATTTCATACAACTCATGGTTGTACCGGATGCGCCATCCATCTCGATCGCAAACAGCCCCGAAAATTCGCCGTAGAACCTTACGTTCAAAAGTGTCTAGCATGTTTTCGGAGGTTTGAGTTAGGGTCCATGCTTCGCAGCCATAGCATAGCACTGGTCGTATAATGGTTTTGTACACGCGGAGCTTCGTGTTTCTGTGCACATGCTTCGATTTCATTATGGGGAGAACCGAGAAAAAAGTCTTATTAGCTAACTGTATCCGTCGCTTGATTTCGTCAGTTTCGTTGGCGTCCCTTGACAGGTTGCAACCCAGGTAAATGAAGTTGTTCACGAACTCGATGTTGAGGTCCCCCACGTTGATGCTTGGTTGTGCAGGTGTCCTTGTCACCGATTGCATCATTATTTTAGTTTTACCCTCGTTAATACGTAATCCAACTTCCTTCCAGCGGTATCGAGCGTATGCAGAAGTTCTTCTGCGTCAGCCAATCTTCGGGACATGATTTTGATGTCGTCGGCGTACGCTGCTAATTGTGTCGACTTGATGAGTAGCGTCTTGCTGTTGTCCATATTCATGGCCCGAATAACGTATTCCAGTGCTAGGTTGAAGAGCGTCGGTGCCAGTCCATCGCCCTGTTTCAAACCAGTGCGTGTTTCAAATAGATCAGTAAGTCTATTCTGGATCCTGACTTGTGAGACGGAGTTGGTCATCGTCATCTTTGTCAGTCGCACTAATTTGGCCGGTATACCAAATTGCAGCATGATGTTGTACAGTACTCCACGATCGATACTGTCGTATGCCTGCTTGAAGTCGACAAAGATTTGGTATACGTTTACGTTGTATTCCCAGCACCTCTGGAGTATCAGTTTGACTGAGAAGAGCTGATCGGTTGTGGAGCGCCCAGGTCTGAAACCGCTTTGATATTCGCCAATGACTCGTTCTGCGTACGGTTTAATTCTATTTTCCAGAATTTTCGTCAAAATTTTATAGGACGTACAAACTAGTGAGATGCCCCTGTAATTCTCACACCGCAGTTTATCTCCCTTTTTATGAATTGGACAGATGATGCTTCTGCGCCAATCGTCTGGGATCTCCTCGTTCTCCCATACTCGCAGGAGTAATTGATGTATGGCATCAACTAGACTCGTTCCACCGAATCTTAGCAGTTCAGCTGGAATCTCGTCAGCGCCCGGCGCTTTATTTCGTTTTAGTGACCGCAATGCGAGATCAACTTCCTCTACTGTCGGGGGTTGAATGGGTGGGCCTAGATCAACAATATCGTCGAGAGCTTCCTGTGTGGGGATGTTAGATGGTCGGTTTAGAAGCTCTTCAAAATAAGAGGCCCATCGCTTGCCAATACCATCGGTGTCGCTGATGATGTTTCCATCCTTGTCCTTAGAAAGGCTAGTCCTGGGTTGGTAGCCGTTCTTAATTGTATTTACTAGTTTGTACGCTTGTCTGGTGTTCCTATTAGCTAAGTTTTCGTTTATGTTCAGCAACTGCTCGTCAAAGTATTTACGTTTCTTACGTCTAATTATTCTATTCGATATTCGCCGTAACTCGTCATATTTTTCTCTTCTGGCTCTGGTTCCTCGTTGAATCCATTGTCTGTAGGCCTCGTTTTTCGCGTCAAGTGAGTCTTTGCATTCTTCGTCGAACCAGTCATTTGCGCTCGCCGGGCTTTATATCCCACGACCTTCTCTGCGACATCCTTGATGGTACCCTTGAGTTCTTCCCAGAACCCATGGACGCCTGTGTTGCTGATGTTGTGTAGCATAGGTGATAGTTTTTCCTCAAGGGCGGTAGTATACGCCACCGCTGTAGCATCACTCAAAAGCTTATCAACCGCAAAGATTTTGGGATAGCTGATTCTTGATTGGTGCACTGAGGAAATTCTACATCTGTAGGTCGTCTTCACCAAGTGATGATCTGAGTCGCAGTTTGCTCCTCGATAGGAGCGGACATCCATGACACTAGACGCCCATCTCCTGCAAATGAGGACGTGGTCAATTTGGTTGACAGTATGTGCGTCTGGAGACTTCCAGGTCTGCTTGTGAATGCGTCGATGCGGGAAACACGTAGAGCTTACGACTAGATTCCTGCTGCAGGCGAAGTCGATAAGTCGCTGGCCGTTATCGTTACATTCTTCATGGAGGCTGTGGCCTTCAGAGGTCCCCCGATGCCAACTTTCATTCCCGACTTTCGCGTTAAAGTCTCCCAGCAGCATTTTGACGTCGTTTGTTGGAAGTGAGTCGAAGAGAGTTTCAAGGCGGGCGTAGAACTCGTCTTTTACTGCGTCTTCTTTAACTTCAGTGGGGGCGTGCACATTGATGAGCCAGAGATTGAAGAATCGAGTCTTGATGCGAATCGCACACAGCCGTTCATTTATGGGTTTGAAGTCAGTAAAATGCGGTTTGAGGCGATTGTTCACTATAAATGCTAGTCCAAATTCCTTGCGGCCCGATGGTTTGCCACTTGTAAAAATTGTGTGCGATTTTTTGTCATTAATCTCGCTGCCAAGCCAATTTGTTTCCTGGACTGCAGTAATGCTCAGTTTGTACTTTTCGACCTGTTGAAGGAGGGCCTTCTCGGCCCCCGGTTTGTTCAGGGAGCGTACATTCCAGGATCCGAAAGAATAATCCTTTATTCGTTTGCGTGGTCATCGTTGTTGATCCGTCCAATCCGAGGCTTTTGTTCCAGGTTTCTTGACATGGAGTGGTTTTTACAAGGATGAGTTGTCAGCACGTCGCTTAACCCCATTCAGGGGATGGCCTCGGAGATAGCTGCTTCAGATGGTTTAATAAACGTGCTGGAGCCCACACAACTATGTAGCAGGTCCAACTACGCGAGTCATTCCATCCTACTAAACCTGAGACGCTTAGGTGTTCGTCAGCCATTCAGGCTACAGCTATCTGCCTTTTCCAAACTGTCTTATCGCTAAGACATTGGCCGTCAGCGAATTGATACACTGCCGTTACCGGGGGGCGCCCACGCGGAGGACTATGGAAAAGGTCTTTGCCCCCCATCTTCTGATGCCCACTAAACCGTAACGATTTCAATAAGTTCGCTGAATGGGTGAGATAGTGCGGGTTGCACAACATCCTCTGTTATTAATACATCGTCTATGAGTGTGAGACGGCGTAGTTTGTACAGTGCCCGCAATTTGATGCTAAATTGATCCCAGTCAACTCGCGAACGACGTTCACATTGCACGCGATTGAAATCGCAAACCACTTTCTGATTTGATGCGAGTTCGAGTGGTGATTAGTTGCCCTGCGACTTTATATGATTACGCGCGGTACTCTCATTGTCTTTGCGAAGAAATTGCTTTCGTGACTTTGTGCGATGACGAGGGCAATTGTACAATATTTACGATTTGGTGCGAGTACGAGTGTGAACACCCTGTACATTGCAAGCTTTGAAAAAACGAAAAAACGTCTTCACATCATATTGCGTAGCGGGCAGTGTCAACCTAGCTTAGGCTCTTACCCGATGTCGAAAACATTGGTTTGACGATGGTTTCCCATCGACCATAAGGCCATCATCATCAAAATTAATAAAGTAGATCGTCAGATTGCTTCCTGTTGCCAGGCTAAGGCCCTACGTTTTATTGATTCGCTTTGAGCATTTGATCCAGTATGTACGTCGTCGATAATACAATTCCACCGATGAATCACCATTAAAAATTGTCACAATGCCACAATCTCGGTACATTTAAGGAATATAAACACATTAAGATACTCCGACGATATCTTGCATCTCTATAATATAATATGTATTACTAAGTGCCAGTATCTTGGAACGTCTTTTATTATTTGTATAATGGCCAAACCGCAGAAAAGGTATACAGATTTCAGATTAAAACTACCTATGCTTAACTTACTCCCAACTTTGCACACACTCTGGGTCAAAGCATTTTTGTGCGATGACAACTATGAAAAAAAAAAATGTAAACAACTTAGGCTTCTGTTAGCTTCTGGCATTGCGAGTTGTGTGCTGAACTCGTGCCAAAAGTTTTCAAGTTGGCAACCATACCGACAATTTATGTACGAGTAGTATTTTTCATGTGTACAAAAAGGTAATTATCAATTCACAGCTAAACTTTGCGTTCCCTCATCTATGTACGTCTATGAGTAGAATCAGAATTTCGGCGGATTCCCTACAAGATACAAATTCTGTCCTACGGAAGGATAGAATTGTTGAATTGTTAGTCAAATAAAATAAATTTAAGAACGGGTACGCTCTTTCTATATAACGAAAAAAAAAAAATGTTGTTCGAAATTGCTAGGTTAGGTTAAAGAGGCTGCCGTAAATGACACAGCATACATAGGCCACCAAAGGGCCCGTTGTGATACCCAGCCGGATATACCTATCACCTTTGAATTTTTTTTTTATTTAAACCCGTCAGAGCTGGAAGTAAATCGATAGAGCCTTTGCGGGCTCATGTCCCTTAGGTCTTCCAACTGAAAGAAGAAAGAATACCCCGAGAAAGGCCCTCCTTCTCACAGCAAAGGCAGAACAGGTGCATAGAAAATAGATAGATAGATTAGAAGAGGGCGGTTGACCCGAGGACCACCAAGTAGGGAAACCCGAAGGTTTACTATGCACAGAAAATGAAAAGTATGCTCCTCCTCGTCACCATTTCTGCATCTTCTGCAAAAGTCGTTCTAGGGTAGGCGAAGTCTCCTAGCGTGCTCTCCAATGCGACAGTGCCCAGTTAAAATGTAACAACCACACCAATGTGCATCCTGTTCAGCGATAATAAGGCGGCAGAGTGGGTTCGCTTTGGCGTATACCATCTTCATATTCTGACACGTACTGTCTTCAGTCTATCTAGCGCTTGCTTATTTGCCACGTAAAACTTAATGAGAAGCTTTCAGGCTACCTAAGTTTTAAGGTGGAGTCTGATCCTGAGTTGTAGGCTGTCATAGCCGGAAGGATGATTCGTCTTTCATATTTGCGAGGTTATCATTTAGCAATCCGTGAATAATAGAGAGACTTTTTCCACCATTATTCCCCTCCAGAGGATATGTTGCGCTATGAATTGATCGATAACGGGCAGCATACAGGACGAGATATGTACTTGATGAAAAAAAAATAAAATAAACAGTCACCAAGAAGAAATATCAAATATATGTATTTTTTCTGCTTAGCAAATACAAAGCTCTTCAAGATTATCCCAAGGAGACTTCGTACGGACAAAGTCCACCCGCATGTCGGTGTTTCCGAGCCATAAATGAAGCAGTCTCACATATCATGGACGATATATGAATGTAACGTGTGTATGTACTGTGTTACTGTATGGTAAGTGCATGTGCTAAATGTCCGGACATATTTTCGATAAGATCGAAAAAATGACTGTAATGAAACGACCAAAGTCAAGCTAAAACCCAAAAGCCATTTCAGACTAACGTCAGACTTAGCCTGTCGGATTTCTACCCATTTTTTTACTCCTATTTTTTCACCACTTATGTGTTACTTTTTTCAGTTTCTTACACAGTAGTATCTGTAGTTTTTTTTAATCTTTATTTTTTGTTTACAACTGAGTTGAACTTTCATGGTTAGACTTACAAATAGGAAAAATACAAAAAAAAAAAGTAAGATTTGAATACCTGATGCTACGCGGTCAGATATCAAGTGTAGATTGTACCAAGTCAGGCAGGCCTGTCTGTGTGCAATGAGTTCGTTCCGAATTGGACAAACCTGAAATGAAATGTGTCTTTCAACGGAGCACTGTATTATACCAAGAGAGTCAGGTTGACTTCGGCAATAAATGCAATTTCAATGTCGCGCTAAATGTGTAATTGTTGCATAATCGCATCACATATGCATTTGATCACAGCGGGGACGAAATGTATGTGCTGTGTAGTTAGTAGCTTACTTAGTCTTCGTATATCACTCTATTAAGTCAATTCCAGCAAGTGAATGGTTTTACATTTTGGATTTGGATTGCAAAATAGCCGGGAAATTGGCAACGGGCTTGTAAGCCTTTAATCGCTATAAGCAATTAACAATTAGCAATTATATTTTATTAATAATCCGTTGAAGTTTAAGGAATTCGTATCTGGTTTGGCTTTTCTCTCATTTGTAATAGCAAAAAGTGTTTAATGAACGGTGGTGAGAAAAGCGGCTAAATCCGACTGTATAGCGAAAAATTTGAAATTTGTCCATCACGGTCTAACCAATGAAAAGTATAGGGCGAATGGTGGTAATTTGGAACCGCGATTAATTTTCCATTTATGTACCAGTGAACAAATTTAGAAAATTAATTGTTCTCAATGAAAATTATACATATTTATTTCATCCACAACTTAGAATTTCGCTACTTCTCTGTAGGGTCTCTCGCTTCGGAAGGTCTATACTTCTGGGGTTAAAACTGCACTTTGTTTATGAAAAAACAATACCAGATTTTTTTTTCTTCAAATGTTATGGAGTTATCTTATTTTGTGTCGTTGTCATCAAAAAGGCTTGACCTGAGCAAACCGCATGCTAGAAAAATTTCGTCAAAATTTTTAAACGAAAATTTTAAGATATGGTATTTGTACAAAAAGATTAACCCTAAACACATCTTTTCGAGTGCACTCAAAGTGTAAAAACACGAATTCTTAAAATCTTTGTTCAAAAATTTGAGCTAATACTAATAGTCTCAGGTGTCTATTATGGGCAAAAACTAAAATTTGTTATTCTTTTAATTCGATTACATTTTCTATAACTGTATAAAATTTAATTTAAAATGACTCTTTTTTGGTTACGAAATATACAGGTACACTGGATATCGTTTATAACGGCATCAGCTGTAACGATATTTCGGCTATTACGACGAAAATAACAGGTCCGGTGATTCATAAGGCTCTTGAAATGTAATTTTGAATGGATGTAGCGACCACGGTTATAGCAACTGATCGGTCCAAGGACTCGATTTTCTGTACCCAATAAGCAAAACGATCGGATACAGCGACGGTTTCTCTTAGGCGGCTTTCACACGGAACGCACGATACACGTGATTCAAGCAGAAGCTAGCTAAAATTATTTTTGTATAGCTGCTACACCCAATATCCCGTCACTGGTAGTTGGAAGCGATTGTCATCGTGTATCTGCGCGGATTGTGTAAATTGGCGATGATAACTCTCTGAAAATTAGATCAGATTAAGTAAGCTGTACGTTGAACCCCGTAGGGTTCAGAGGACAGTGAAGAGCCAACCGAGTAGATTTACCTGCTTGGTAGGCGAACTGCCTTTCATGTAGAGCAAGGCTGTCCAACCCGCGGCCCGCGGGCCGCATGCGGCCCCAAGCAGCTGTAAATGCGGCCCAGGAAGAGACTATTGCGAAAAAAATCATTTAGCTGTTGGGATTAAGCGACAATAGCAAGAAAAAAAAACAGTCGAACCTACGAGTTGCATTGACTGAATATGACTGTGCACGTGCAGTTCTGATTCTGATGAATTTCTATCTCAGTGGATCAATAATATGCATATATGAACATATAATAATGCGAAACGACGTGCGTTTGGGCTCAAACCTAACGAGAGCAGTCGCGTTGTACATTTCGGTATTTTGTGTTCGCCAAGTAATACGAGATTTGAGATTTTGTGTTTCTGTTTATTGTGAGTGAAGAAATCAAAGTGGTTATTGGTACATATGTACATACATCAATTCAATTGTTTTTTGTAACGTAAGTTTTCATGGCGCTAATTAATTATGCTTTCTAGTTAACTCTGGTCTGAATAAGACAGTAAGTTTCCGTGCGGCGAATTAATGATGCTTTCTAATTAATTCCGGTCCGAAATGAACAAATCCGAAGTCAATTTTCCCAAATTCGAGGGCGTTCTCGAGAAATTTGCATTCCAACATCCCGTTTCACTGCAAGTAGCGTTCCGTATTACCAAGGTTTACCGCTCGAACGAATCTGTTATCATTTTCACTTGGGGGGTCGAGTCTCTTTGTTGGAGTTCTATAAACCACATCTTCCAAGAGACAAATATCCCTCGCTGCATAGTCATGCGTTGTTCATGTCATCATTGTTTGGAAGCACATACATATGTGAACAATTATTTTCATGATTAAAGCACACTAAGCGTAAAAACAGAACTAGTATTTCGGATGAACACCTTGAGAACACACTTAGAATTGCTACATCTTCAATCGAACCAGATATTGAAACATTGGTTTCCCGAATTCAATGCCCATCTTCAAATTAATTTTATGATTTATTTATATTTATAAATATTAAAATTACAAAATCAGAAATGTAAAAAAATATAGAACATATAAAATAAAGTCTTTGAAAAAAAAAACGGTTTCCAATTCTAATTTCATGTTATTTTTTTTCTTATATTTTACTCATAAACTATCATAAGATTTAGGTTTTTTTTTGCGGCCCGGAGCAACTCGTCTTCTGTCAATGTGGCCCCGGGAAGCTAAAAGGTTGGACACCTATGATGTAGAGGATTTCTCTTCAGGAGAGTTTGAATATGTTCGTCCAAGGTTTTTTCCATCGATATCAACGTAAAAGAGGTAAGGCTAATGGGTCTGCATGACTTAAGGTCGTCTTTTGGGCGGTTACCCATTTTCGGAATGAAAACTGCCTTCGCGGATCATGAGGAATAAATCCCAGTGCGAAGCTGCCTCAAATATGCTCAAGATGTGGGGAGTAGATCCAATAGCCCACTTAATCTTATCCGCCGTGAAGCTAGCTCTTGCTACCCTCCAATCAGATAGCGTAGCTTCATAATCTCCACCGAGAGCTCGTGACACAGGGCCATCTCCATCCAGGATTTGACAGTCAGGAAAATAGGTACTTAGGAGAAGTTTTCTCTTTGCTTCGGCATCTATGGTAGTCTTACTATCCGCATTCTTAAACGGTCTTATCTGATCAGTACCCTTATAAGCCGAAACACTATGTAGTTTCACAGTTTTGCTCGTGTCGTCAACACTTTTGACTAGTGATTAAGTCAAGAAGGTACTCACTACTCACCCCTGTTGTTGATGTCAGTGCTTCCCCAAGCTGTGTGGTTCGCGTTGGCGTCACAGCGGACCAGTAGAAGCATGTTACACTTCTTACAGTAGTCGGTAAGCTTTTGGATCTAATTTGAGAGAACTGGTAAGTCCCTAGGAAGCATGCCGAGGCAATAACTAGCTTCTTCCATTCGCTTCCTCCAGCTGGGCTGATGCTAATAGCCATAAATCGCTGCTGGTGAATTCTGAAAGGTAAATATTCTTAATGGTTTTTTCACGATGACGCAAGCCCGAGGTCTATACGCGTTGGTGTCGTATATGAGTGAAACAATGCCTACCTTTAGTCCTTTGAAAATTCTTTAACTTGCTGGGGATATTGTATTAGAGCAATACCAAGGTTCTCCCTGTTGAACCAGGCTATCAACACATCCGAAGCTGTTTTGGCGTGGTGCACGTTTGCCTGGATTACACCAATACTAAGCCTAGGTGTTTGTTGTGGCATTATTGTTTTGGGGTGTTGGATTGCCCAAATCAGAGACCATCGGCTTAGACGCAGTCTTCATTAGGGTACGTACGAGATAGTGGGTAAGATGATATTGTCAGGGTAACTGAGGCGATTCGACCCATCTACTCCTGGGTTGCATGGAGCACTATGCGCCGCCTCCATCGGAGTTGTGTCAATCGGAAGGGGTGCTGTGGTTGGTAGTCCCTTATCCGCGGTTGAGTGAGTTGAGTTGTTTCCGATGATCGATTGGGCCTCCTATGAGGGTCTCCAGCCCGGCTGCCAGGTCTTCGGGTGCAGAGTCACTCTGCCAAAACGGTATCTGGGACTGAAGTTGTTATATTAAATCTCGGCGGACGATCTGGAGTCTGTCGACAGTATTGTTGACAGCCCCTCCCTTTCACAAGCTTCTCGGATGACTCTCCACTCCTCAGTTACTAGCCCGTCATTTTGATGGTCAAGGCAAAGAATGGCCTTTGTTGCGTCACTATTCGCCTTCTCAACCTATATCATCCTTCAGATTCCCGTCAGCACTTGAGATTATCGCCACTTTTTCCCACGAGAATCTCGACATGCCTCAATATCTTTAGTTTCTCCTGTATAATCCAGTCAGCCCATTCAAAATTCCGTACCCCCCCCCCCCCCCCCCTTACAAATATTTCGATTTTCGATTTTTTGACGCAAATATTTTTATTTTATAGTAATGCACCTAAAAACTTCATATTCAGAAAAGATTTATTGAAGCGTTTTTCACCCTCGCGATTTTTTGGGGTGGATTGGTTTTTGTTAAATATCTCCCGTATTATTAACTTTACGAAAAACTTCTAAAAAGTAAGTTTTGCTATGGCGCGCAGGAGTAGTTGATGCGCTATGCCCCACTTGCGGCTATGACAACGTAGTAGTACGCCACCAACATATATGTTTCAATGTTTTTTATGTGTGTATTATAATTCTCTTCGTTATAATTTGTGTTTTTGAAAGTATTCCCTGAATGACATGTTTATTAATTGTGAAATTTATTTGATAGTTCTGACATGAACCATGACCTAGACCAATAAATCTAGCAATACATTTGACAAAATATCTGAATTCTTTCAAGAACTAAACGGTATTCTCAGTCCAATACCTTACAAAAGATCCAGATTAGCATGAATAGGATAAAAGAAATGCAACCCGATTATGTCGCTATTAATTTGTCTCGAATGACAATTGCAATGTTGTATCTGGGATCGCGATACAGCTGTTAGAAAAACACATAAATAATCCTGTCTTGGATATATGTATAGGTTACATTATAGTATTTCTTCCTCAAATGTTCCGCAACCAGTTACATATGTATACTGAAAAAGGTAAATCGAAAATTAAAATTCATTTTCATAAAGAAGCTCATATTTTATTCGCTCCGTGTGATGTCGTGCATATTTAACTATTCAAGTAGTTAATAATTCAAGCTTTTTTTTGACTGAAGTCAATCAATTTGGGTTTACGAAATTAAATTTTTGATTCAGTGAAGAAAAAAGTATGGAATCGATAGATATCCAGATATAATTGCATCTCATTAGCGCTAACCGAACCATCATTTATGACTTTCTATGAATGCATTGAAACGCGTGATAATGGCAACATAAATAATTTTGGACTGTTTTTTAATGTATTTTTTTTTTTTAATGAAAACTGACAATAAATATTGTCTTTTAAATTTCAGAATGATTTATGGTATTGCACAGAAGTTTTTCTATTTTTCATTTTTATTTTACCATCTGAGACGCGGAGTAGCTTATCTAAAATTGCATCAACCAAAATCCAAGTGAAATTGCAAAATCGTAACATGTTGTGATTCCAATCTCCTCAAACAGCCTTCTGATGAATTAACAATGAAAATTTTATCATGGTTATGATTATAATACTACTTTGCCTTAACCCCTAGTGGGACATAGCGCGTCAGCGCCTTATACTCTATTGCCACAGATCGACGCCCATATCCTGCATGAAATTTTGGGCATGAGAAAGCTGTCGGCGCGATGGGTGGCGCGTTTGCTCACTCCGGACAGCAAGCGCAACCGTGAGACCACTTCAGAGTAGTGTTTGGCGCTGTTAAAGCACAATCCGAAGGAGTTTCTGCGTCGTTTCGCGACCATCGACGAAGCATGGATCCACTGGTATACACCGGAGACCAAGGGGCAGTCGAAACAGTGGACTTCACCCAGCGAAAGTGCTCCGAAGACTGTCCTATCGGCCGGAAAGGTGATGGCCACCGTTTTCTAGGATTCACAAGGTGTAATCTACATCGACTACCTGGAGAATAGCAAAACGGTCACAGGGCTTTACTATGCCGAATTATTGGGCCGATTCGACGCCGAATTGCAGAAAAAACGGCCCCATTTGGCGAAGAAAAAAGTTCTCTTCCACCATGACAACGCACCAGGTCACACCTCCGCCGTCGCCATGGCCAAATTGATCGAATTGGGCTACGAACTGCTGCCCCGTATTCTCCAGGTTTGGCCCCGTGCGACTTCTTTTTGATTCCAAACTTGGAAAAGTCAGTCGCCGGGAAGAAATTGAAGTCGAATGAGGAGGTCGTCGCCGCCACGGAGGTATATTTTGTAGACCTCGAGAAAACGTATTTTTCAGACGGGTTAAAGAAGTTGGAGCATCGCTGGGTCGAGCTAAAAGGAGACTATGTTGAGAAATAAATCGCCACTTTTTCAAAATTTTCGTTTTTCTTTTGTAGGCTAAGTACTTATCACACCTCCAATACTGATCCCTTGTGCACGTAGTGATATATATCGCATAGTTTGAAAAAATAAAATATTGATATCACAGCTCTGCGAGCAATGTCCTGCTTCGTACCACCATTTTCGGCAGCAATGCTTCCTAGGTAGACGAATTTGTCCACCTTTCATACAAGCTGTCCATTGATACTGATGGCAGTTGGACGAGTTGGATTCCTTCTTTTTGCAACGGCAGCTTAAGAACCTTAGTTTGGTTGGTGTTAATCTTTAGCCCAGCCATGTGTGCCTCTTTCTCTAGATTAGATCCTGGCGCTTAAATCCATGAATTTTGTGGAACAGTAGGTAAATATCGTCAGCGTAATTAAAATGTTGTAGATAAGATGTTAGGGTCCATCGAATTGACCTGTTTGGTCCGGATAGAGCTGAATGCAAAACATTACCCATCACTATGAGGAATATCATCGGTGCGAGGATGTATCCCTGCCAAACTCCATTCCGGATCTCAATGTCCCCCGACACCTCACCTTTCTGCAGAACGCGACATTTCGTGTCGTCATATGTTGCCTTTTTAGTAGCCACAATCTTAAATTAAAAAAAAGAGCACAAATATTCATCAAAAACTTACAGTTACTTTCCGATAATAAATTGGATAATCTAAATATGGAAGTTATCTCTCTTAAAAGATGTATTATAGCGAAAGATAGATAAGTGTGTATGTGTAATTGAAATACATACATTCGGGAGCTTGGCAGCTGTGTATTCTGCAAAAACGGTAGATTCTTAGATTCTTGAAGCCATTTAAGTATCAGGATTACTAAATTATGGCAATACATAAATAGAAATCAGCTGCTTCGGTTGTGTCGCAAATTGTTTCCAGTACTGTACAGTTTTACTTAATACAGGTACAATATTGTTGATTCATTTTTTTTCCCATATTCGGCCCATTCTGTCCAAAATGTTATTCAGAATTTATTTGCGTTCGAGATAATTAAAATTTTAATAAACGTCCCTTTTTCATTTCTTCCCACAAAAAAAAAAAAAAAAACAAGAAATTCAAAATCCGATACACATCAAAAGCCACTGCACGAAATTCCAAAAAGGTTAGTGAAATCAGATCCGAGGTCAAATCTAGTTCTTCGGGTGGGTAGTGCGGACTGGAACTGGTTGACAGGTGGACACACTCGTAAGATTTAGGTGGATTAGCACAACCAACGCGATCGCGCGGGTATCATCATCAATTCCAACATTCGATTCGAAACCCTATCATCATCATCAACCTTTGCGGTTGTTATCGTTGGTTGTCTTTGAATATCAGTTGGTCTTATATTGCCCCGGTCGATCGTATATAGTCCGCACTTTCCGAAAAAAATCGTCCAAATTCGAAACGTCCGTCCCCGTCATTTTTTTTTCAGGAAAATTTATGGAAGAAATTTATTTATTTCGGATCGGAAATTCTTCACAGGCATTTCTCTTTGATTGCATCTTGACCGAAGATTTTATGGTCAAACGATAGTAAATTGTACTTTTAAGATTTCGTCTTCCCATTCAGGTTTTAGATTATTTTCTTTTTTCCCGTCGTTTGATATTAGTTTCATTTCGGCGTTTTTGTCGCAGAGCGCGCGGTCGCTATCATTCGCCGTTGTCTATTTTGGAGTTTTGATATTGCCACGATATCATGAATCGATTTAGAGAGAAAAAGATGAAGAAGAAAACTAAAGAAATCCGATATAATGGAAAATGATGTGTTTGGCTTTTATTGATAGCCTCCGATGATGATGATGGTCCAAGCGGTTTTTATGGAGAGTGGTTTTTCGAATTTGTTGGGAATTTCGAGATCTCTTAACTGCGTGTCGCCTAACCTGTTCCGATTTGTTCTTCTTTTCGTATAAATGTTTTTTTTTGCTTGTAAGTTGCCCAACCACAGCCGATGTTTTCACAATTTTTTTTCATCTATACTCTATACCTTTGACTCGCTGTTGTATTGACGAACAGTGGAAATCATTAAGAAAGATTTCGAATTTGACTATAACATTTTTTAAGTGATGTCGTTTAGATACGGTTGGACTTCTTTCTATTCAGCCTTTTTTTTTCGTCGTCGATTGTGTAGTTTTTTCGTTGACTCGATTTCATTAAAAATATGTAAATTTTTAGCAATAATTAGAATATCTTTTGTATCTTTAATCGATTAGACGACAGTCTAACAGAAATCTCTAATGAAAAGTCGTAGGGGTTAATCGGCACACATTAGCGCTGTATATGTTGAAAAACATGAGATATGATTTACAATAATGCTGAATATGGATATGAATAATTAAGGAATTAAGTTTGGTCGCTTAGCTACAAGTTAATACTTTGAGGTATATGTATGTATTTAAAGTAAGCGAGACGACCGCATGTTTACCGCGTTTTCTTTTCGGACTCTAATTAGTACAAAAATTTGATATGTGCGACACAGAATATCAATCCTGCCTGGACACAGAGCCTGCCAGAAATCCATCTTGGTATTCGACAAGAGGACATCAACCAGTAGCGGATTCAGAGGGGGGACATGGTGGACTGTGTCCCCTTCAAAATGTTTCATATATCGAGCTTGGTAGTGGAATATTCGAGTAAATACTTGAAAATAATTTTCAAAAATGACAACGAATACAAAAGATACTCGACAAGGGGTGGATTCATTGCGCCATGCGTTCCTCCTTGATTTTGCTTAATGAGGCACATGGATGTTGTGTTGTCTGGGAGCACCGTCTGAACGTAAGCTTGTGAGAAGAGATACGAAGTAATGTCAATATACTGCTTTAGAATTTAATTGTAGGTTAGGTTGGATGAACCGCCTTGAAGAGCAGGGCGCACCTATACCACCAATGGGTCCATTGTGATGCCCCGAGATTCAGCATACCTGAGCCTATCGCATTCGTTAAACCACCCGGAGCTGGCAACCAAAAAATGAAGATCGTCCAGATCGACAAAAAATTAGGACCCGAGGCTGTCCCTTCTACGTTCCGCAAAAGCAGGGCAAGTGCACAGAAGGTGATGACAGCTTTACTCCTCTGCGGCTCCTAAAGTAATAATTGTGCGGCAGTCAAAGTCTTTTAGCATACTCACCGATTAAGCAGTGTCCAGTGATAAGGCTACCACATTTCTCAAATGCCTTTGGCTCAGCATCAGCATCGCGTAGGATCGGCTGGGATCCAGCTCAGGCCACATTTGCCTAGCTGAATGACATATAGATCCACTTCTCTACCTGGCGCTGATTTCATCATAGCCGCTAGAGGTATACCTGCTCTACGCCAACACTTCCTGATCCCGTTAGTTTTACCCGCCCGAGCCAGTTCATTCAGATTTGTATTCAGCGGTCTCAAAAACATAAGGGCACCAAAAATTAAAACTTTATTTTATTTTCTACTTAGTTCTTGGACCAACTTTCTCTTTTGTGCAGGAGTCAGATTTTCAAATGTTTCAAAGACATCTGAAATTTATTCGATTATACTTGTGCAAGTTGCGATAAATTGCTCATACATACTTCCATCTATAACTTCTATTCGGATTGCATAATACCGCATTGAATTTGAAACTATTTCCAGCATCTTACTTCCTACAATTCGTCAACCTAACGATTTCCAATGAACTAATAAATGATGAATTATTGTCTTTAGATCCATCCATACCAATAATCTTGTGGGTTAGAAGAATCTCATTTCAATTCCGAAAACTTTCAATTTCAACCCACACACGTCACAAGAAATTCTATCATTTATCTCGAAACCAAACCCATTCTGCAATGTCACAATATTGACGTAGCACCGTGCCAAACAGAGAGTCATTCGAACCAAACCCTATTCATAGTTCGCAAGTCAACATTGAGGACACATCTTCAAGATGTCTCCGTTGTCTTTATTGACGTTTTGCAGTCGCATCCAGGTGCTCTGACTTTTTCACACTTTTACGGACCGCTCCCTTGGAAGACAATTGATTTTGCGTAACACTTCCCACTCCCACGTACGGATACCATGCTTCATTTCATACTGTATGAATGATTGGTTGCGTCTAAGGCTGTGCTGGTTTCGTCTTCAACTTAGACGGTTTTGCTAGACGAGAATTAATGACATATAAGGTTGAGTCTCTGCTGACTCTGACTTGGCCTGTGTTTATCTGTACGTATGGAGATGTGTGGCAGCACATATACAGCCTATGACCTAATCACACACATCTCAAAGCAATTTTGGGCCGACAAACGCGAAGACGCGATCTACTCATTACACGTCTTCATAATTCACTTAACAATGCCTAAGTGATCCTCGCCCACTCATATGGTCTTTTGCGTCTACAATGAACGACTGCTGCGTTCTGTTCTGCCTGCCCAAGTTTTGTGCAGAACTTTTCAGATGGAATATCTGTGGATGGTAGTTAGATCAGAGCTGCCATGGTTTTGTGGCTGTAATGGTCGAAGTTAAATGGCTTAATTTGGGTAATAATCAAGGGATGGAAGGTCAAGTTCATTGGGTAAGAATATACAAGCTCAGTCCGTGTTATAGGTCATGAAACTGCTGATCGGCGTCCAATATGCTCATGGAATAGGAGAGATAGCTGAAGTTAGATCACCTTCTAATATTTTTCATTTTGTGAGTAGCTTATTAAAAGGTTAAATACCAAATTTTGTAATAATCAAGTTAATATTCGCTGAGGTGTCGACGAGTATGCAAGGCTATCTGAGTGATAACTTTCAATATGAAAAAAATTCGAGCCTCCCAATGTCATTAAGTTTTTTTTATCTTGACTCTTGTTCTGGAATACAAATTCAAGAAAAGCGGAGATTGTATCACTTGTAAACCGTAGTATTGTATGTCAGGAACAAGGGTCTCTTTGCTCTTCCTTGGCGAAAGAAAAACTTAATGACGGCGCGAAACTCGACTTTTTCCATGTTTAAAATTGTCTCTCGGACAGATTGTCAACTTGGCGATAACCCAGCGAATGCCACGTATAACTCGATTATTTTAAAATTTGGTGTGTCCCCTTTATTTGAGTTAATAAAAAAATTAAAAATATTAGAGGCTAACCTTGCTTCGCTATCTTCCCTATTCCGCGAACTTTTTGATCTCGCCTCGTGTGTGTGAGAAGGCAAAAGTTCAGCTCCAGTCCAAAACGAAATTTAGCAGGCTCCAAGAATTTATTTTTATAAAATTCATCCTCCCGTCGGTTTGGTTAGGTTAAATGGCTGCCATGATGGCCACGGCATAGATAGACCACATCTGAGTCCGTTGTGATACATCATGGGCTATGTTATCCCGACCTGCCTATGCCTCGAACCAGCCTGAGGTAGCGAAAAATCGTTGGAGCTGGTAGATATCAACGTCCTGTTATCCCAGGAAAAAAAAAAACTTTTTCTCCAGCAATGAACGCAATTAGTCTCGTGTGTATTTTCAAAACAGTCCTGGTAACCCCAAACCACATTGGATCATGCTTCCCGCTAAAGTGCATAGTGCACTGTGATGCAGCACGATCTTCGTCATAGCTTTTGATCCTCGCAAAATCAGTCGGCGAGAGCTCAATGCGAAAATTCGTGATGATGCACGAAGTTGATGCGCGGCAGATCATCTTTTGAGATGAGGGCTTCTGCCATGGATGCTGTATAGTTTAGCCTCGTCGAAGCGACAATGTTCAAGCCGTCAAAGTGGCTTCATCCTCCACAAGAGTTCAGGCCAAATTCATGAACTGGGCCAGCATATTACTTCTATCCCTATTTTCTATGCACAAGCCTAGTAATATTATATTAGATGCATTTTTTTTTGTAACCAGAGCAGAACAATATACACTCATTACCATTACACTAATAACAATGTCCCAGATAGTGCTGGATGGAGAAGATGGTGCAAGAAACTTGTTCTGAAGGTGACTTTTGAGGTTGAAATATTTGGAAGTCGCTGCAGGCAATACAGTTTACCTAATTCGTGGGGATAAAATATCGGTTGTAGGTGATTACATGGAATAACAGGAAAGCAAAATGAGGAACATTCCTAGTTGACCGGAAGATGCATAGTTGTTCGCGTCTATGCTCGAGGGTGGGGCATAACGCGTCAACTATTCCATATAGCTTAGCTGACGTTTCGTTGGCACAAACAACTTTCACACGATGGACTTTGTCAGCATGCACCTCCTGCTCTTATTTAGCCGCCTTTATGCGACAAGTCGGGAGATGTTGCGGTTTTATGACGCCATGCACCACAGGGGGAAGACATTCGTTCTACACAAACACAACAATTTCTTTTGACATTTGAGCTGTGGTATTAAAGGCAACTAACCCAAAACAATTTTTTTCTAGCTGCTATTGGGATTATCATGAGCAGCATAGAGTATGTATCGGCCAATCGACCAAATATACAACCATCGACATCCAAGGCCGGGGTTAGGGGCTTAAGCCAAAATGCCCAGGCTAAGCCGTATAGGGAACATAAGTTCTCTGGAGCCGCCTTAAAGACCCAATAACAGAAGGCGTTATTCATTCATGGCAAGATCGCTAAGAATGAACAGGCCGGTATTCTTCATGAAAGGGATGCGGAGGTGAGTAAAAGGTACCTGGCGGTGGTTGATTATTACAACAATCGCCAGGCCACCTAATAGAAACAGCCTGAGCAGCAGCGGGAGGCCCCACGTCGCTGCTGCGAACCAACCAGGAGCCACCTCGGGCAGCATCATCATCATCATGGTGCGACAGCCCGACGTCGGGCCTTGGCTGCCTGGATAGTTGTCCTCCAATTATCTCAGTCACGTGACCGCGTCCTCCAATCTTGGAAGCCCAGTAGTTGCGCGGCGTTCACATATACTGAGCTCTCCCAACGAGATCTCGGTCGTCTAGGCAGACTTGTTTTGCATTCATTACTCTCTTTCGCATGCGATCATCGTCCATTCGTTGGACATGACCTTGGGCAGCAAGCCGAAGAAATCCTACATCGGGGTGGTCAGAGATCACCTACATGTCGCGTTGGTGGACAGATGCACTACGAGTGGCAAGCCCGCGACCGAAGCGTGGGTTAGGGTCGAGGTGAAGCTGTCTGAGACAGTACTTGAGCACATTTCCAACAATTAGGGAGGACCGCTGCCCTGCTTTGGCTCATCGGAGACGTGCATAGCTTTTAACGCCTGTAAGAAAACTTTCGGAGGAAAGTTGGGCCTTAAGCCAAGTATGGTCCTTCGGCTGTAGCAGTAGTCCGTCCGATTCTTACATATGGGTCGTTGGTCTGGTGGCCCGAGCATGCTAATAAATATAACGTCACAAAACTTGGCAGGGTGCATAAACGGCATGTCTTGGTGCCACAAGTGCCATGCGAATATACCCAAGGGAAGCGCTAAACGCTGGGTTCGTGGTCCAGGTAGAGGGTAATAAGAAAACCGACGACCTGGTCAGAAGACGCGGCGCCCTAGACAGGTCTCAAGTGGAGTCTGTTTGAGTGCCGCTGTTCGGTGCAATATGTCCATTCACTTCCTCAAGGTTGCGGATTCCAAATGGCGGTATCTGCAAAGAAATATATCCTATGAAAGAAGGAGAACATCGGAGCTCATGACCAAATCATGCAGGGATGTCGCCAGGCTCACGGCGCTCATCACGGGACATTGACATATAGGGGATCACGCAGTCAGGCTGAGTATCCCCTATAATCCGCAGTTGCGGTAATGAAGATCAGAAAGAAACGCTCACTCGTTTCCTTTGCGAATGCATCGTACATTGGGCAAGGCATCTTCTGTATCTCCGACTATCATCCAATAACAAATTTTCACGAGGTTTGTGGCTTCAAAACGGGGCTTTTTGCACTAATTGGGTTCTGTAAGTCTTGCCTCAGCAACCACTTATACTAACCAACCCAAAAAACTTCCCGAACTAAGGAAATACACCATTTTCCCCTGAATTCCCCTTTCACTGTTCTACTTCGTTTTCATGCTGCTATTCGGTTCTGTTCAGTTCTGGTTCAAAAAAAAAATGCGACTATTGTTGTTACATTGCATTGCATCGCGTCAAATCACCAAGGAGGATTAGCTCTGACTTAACGCTCGAAGAAATCGTGTGCCATCAAGAAGTCTGGCTGGGGATTGATTGACTCTTGGATGGGCCGGAGACAAGCGCATAATCTCGAAAATTGGGTTAATAATTTGATTGATGCACGCAACTTGGTCGAGTGCTGGCAAGACGAAGAACGAAGAAGGAAGCCCGCGCACTCAGATAGAGAAGAACAGTCAAATGTAGACGATTACACAATTAGTCGATCGCAAAATTGTGGATTAACCGAGTAGGAAGAACTTTTCCTATACCCAACAGCTGTTTGTTGTCTATACAGTCGTGAATTGCACTCCTCCAGCATCATCGTTTTAATCATGTTTGGGTAGTTAGTAGCCACAGTTGCAGCAGCTATAGTTGCTGAAGTGTCGAGATTCCAAGTACTACTTGCTCCAATGCATAGATAGATACATTAAGTTGGGATGCTGTGCTCGTGGTGCACAATATGTTCTTTAGTGACGACCGAAGCATTCTGTGTTGCATGAAAACCCCATAAGTAGATCAGATTGAGTTCACGACACTTTTCTACGCGCACAGCATGGAAACTTCTCAATGGAGTCAGCCTACTTATTAGGCTGGGGTCAATTGACCACGACAACTTTGAACTTGTTGATCTTGTGACAATTGAGATTTATTTTTGGTGTTGGCATTCCATAGTGTTATTTTTTCTGCAGCTTTTGTATCTTTGTGTTAGAGATCGGAGTTAAAGACAGAGAGAAATGTTGAATTTTCGTTGCATTTTTGCTTTAAATATAATAAAACACATAAAACAATTTTCCATACATTTTGGGGCAGTTGTTCGTGGCGTTTTGGAACGAAAATTACGTTTGCTTATTAATTTTATTCAAAATATATATGCTACACGAATGGAAGGGATTTTGAATTTACATGTCACTTTTGTTGATAGGTAAGGTTAGGTAAACAGGCTGCCATGATACTGCACAGCACACAAATACCACCTCTGGGTCCGTTGTGATGCCACCAAAGTTATCTAATTGAACCCAAGCCAGCCAGTGCTGGCGATATCGAAGCTTCTCCCTATGGATGGGCCCACTACTAGCATTTTATTTGGCATGAACGCCATTCCACCCTTGGTCCCCTGGTTTCGTCTACACGATGGATCAACTGTTGCTGTTGGTCAGCTGCTGACTTGATCCATCGGGGAAGCAATGAATTCGTTCAAGCACTTGTCATGTCAATGGAAATATATGTCGTCACAACATGCTTAGTACTTCGCAGCAGGTGCGGCTCTAATATATACGCAGATTGTGCATTTGCGCATCTCATTCCTGAACAATACGCAACATTTTAAAAATCATAAGATCTAAAAAACTTTCGGTTCTTGTGTTTCGAGACTAACGATATCACGCGCCTATTGGTTAGTTCTCTTTAATTTCAGTGACTAGTGATAAAATGCCACTAACCCCACGCTGAATGAGCTTTGACCTTTTCGTAGAAATTTTCGACTATTTTCCAATTTTGACTGACGTAGGAACAGAAAATGATTAAGTAGGTAGGTTAAAGGTAGCGTTTAATTACCTTAGGGCATAGATTAAGGTAGTTTGGTGTTAACGTCCAAATAAGTTTTGAATTTTAGGTTAGGCTAGGTTTCTTTTCAACAAGTGTTTGGGTACCTCACTTGACCTGAACTCCACATTAATTTCCTGTATATTATATTATAAGGTACAAACCTTAATCGATAACCAAATTCACGGTTAACACATTGTCAAATCATAATCATCTTTTGTCAACCATTCGTTCCATAACCCATTTCCATCGTTTTCAATGGCGACGGACATGGTCATTACCCGTCATAAACTTGCTTTCATCCTTGCTACAAACACACCCCTATCAGTCTCTCCATATACATACATATAGTATAGGTATATGTATGTAGTTACATGTTCGTCCCGGTTCTGTTTTCTTTAGACCATGTCTTTTTTTTATTGATCACTGGCCAATTTATTTCAATTTTTCGTGTGTAATTTTCCTGTCCTCGGGCCAAAGTTACAAAGGGCTTCAAAGTCTAGTGTGAGGTGTACATGGCACCTACCCTTGCTATCATCCTCCGTTCAGACCTTCATCAGATGGGCGACATATATGACATTACTCGATGGGCCACCACCACCAGCAGCAGCAGGCAACAGCACAACCGGGTCAGCCATCAGGCAGTCAGGATTCAAACTATACCCCGACGACGGTTCCTGCCACTCCATGACGTCCATCGGGCGCTACTGGTCATTGGGTGAACTACATGGAATTTTATTGCCATAATTTCTGTTTCCTTTTTGCCTTTTGTGCATGACGACGTTTCGACTTGCGTCCTTCGTCCGCGTTCCATTCGCCATCATAGCCTCCACAATGTCGGCCAATGTTGTTGCAATAAAAATTCATGTTGCCATTTATTTCTATTTTACGAGCTAAGCTACGCTCATTGACTTGTTCCACCTCCATTGCTGGCCCATGTGACTCAATACAGCGGATCCATCGCTTTCGATATGGCATGATATCCCCTGCCCAGATAGTAACGAGCAGCCAGCTATTTTATCAGAGGGTTTGATGCCTACGGTGGCGGGGAGAGTTGTTGAATGATGATAACGACATCGTCCAAGGCGAGGGCGTTCATTTTTACTGCATTATCGACAAATTTTTATGTGATTTCAGCGAACGGCACGTGATGTTCCTCCGGTAATTATAGCCATGAATGAAGGGTTCAATAATTCCGTCGGCAGAATGGATGATGATGGGCAATTTTTCCTGAAAACATGACCAATTGCCCGTCATCAGAATATTGTTTCTTTCATTTCTGAGCCGATGATTTAACATTGAAGATTCTTGAATAGACATTCAGAAAAAAAGTATCATGGCCTAAAGATTTCACGAAATGTTCCGTTCAATTGCCTCAAAGGTGCCGTCACCGTTTTATTTGAAGTTATTTAGGCACGCGACTAGTGGTCATATCCGCCAGGAACGCATTACTATACACAGACCCTCCATTGAGGTCCCTATTGTGAGGCGGTGCAATAATCGTGTACGGCCTGCGGTGACCATCAGCTCGCAAATATTGCGCACAAAACAAACAGAAGCATCGTGGCCAATAAGCTAAGCTGCATCCACCACATCTTGGCGAAGATTGAAGATGTTTCTTGAGACGGTGATGATTTACCTGTAGCTGCCGCCGATAAACAGATAGAACCTGGATATCCCTCATATGTACGTTCCGGTATTGCGAGGTACTTTACTTGTTCGTGCGGATACGTTACGACGCGACGATGCTGAGCTTCTTAGACCGTTTGCTAGCCAACCTACCCGCCATTGAAAAGGTCTTACTCAGTGTTTTATTATGCGATCACGAATTGTGGAATCTGAAAACTGTTTAAGCGCGGCCGCGAAAGAATACTGAATCCACTCGACAAGACATTTTTATCGCATATTGCGCTTCTGTAGTTTCGGACCATCACGATAGAGAATCGTCGACTTGGGGGCCGTAAGGTCTTTCTGGGGTAAGGTCGTGACGATGGTGGCCCTCTGCTGTAAAATCAGAAGTCACGGTTATGATGCAGGAAGTGTTGCCAAGATTGAAAGAGTCGTAGACAGTTGCTTGTTGGCCGCGCCTGTCCAGCTGTTGTAAAGAAGGGACGCCTGACGAGCTCATGACTTAGTTCGGTTGACGAAACCAGAAACCGAATTTCGGAACCCCTTCGGGAGGGATTGGTCCTAGACAGGTTAATCGCTGGGCGATTTAAAAAATCAGATCTCTTGAGCGATTTCGGTCCAGCCTTCCTGTTTGTGATATATTGTTTGTTGTCTTTACCCCTCCAGGGGCATGAGTGCGTCAACATATCTTGCATTACGATACCTTGTTGTCATTTCGATAACATATCTACTTTGCGGACGAGCAGTTGCTGGCATGCACGTCCTATATACGCTGTCTTCACACTGAAAAGCTCGGAGCGCTGTGGCAGTTCTATTAGTACCCACTGGCAGTTTTTGTTTGCTCCGAGGATCGAACCATCGTTTCTCCTGATGTAGAATCGCAGAGCGGTGACCAAGAGCACACGGCCACCGAACGAATAGGTGGTATATGGTCGAAGCACATGGCTTAAAATCCTACTTTTACTATTCCATTTTCAATCTCAAATGGCAGCACAACACACTCTGGTTCAAAGACTATGAGTGAATCGAAGAATACAGACACGAAGCATCGATTATGATATGGTGGAGTCGCGGCTCATTGTTGCATGTACCGCGAGTAATGTGAGCTAAAGCGGCCGAAGGATGTGATAATTTCATAGCGTGAAAAAAGGATTGCATGCCATCCAATAATTCATGGCGGCTGACTATCGATTCGGGAATTTGCCCTGGTATTTGCACAGCAAAGCGAAGAGGGACGACAACGAGTGCATTTCCAGAAGGATGGCAGGTCGAGCGACCAACTGACGAGTGTGGTAATTTCCACCAAGTAAAAAACAAGAGAAATTACCTCGACAGTACTGTAATTTAGTCGGTACCTTTCAGAGTTTATTTTCCGTTTGCATCAACGATGTTTACCTTTCTACTCGTACTATTTCTTTGTGGAAATAATGGGCCAAAAGTAGTAGACCTTTCTTTGGGGTTTTTTAATTTTTTGTGAGGTTACCTTGTTGGGCTATGGCTGAAAGGGCGTGAGTTGGCGTCGAGAAGCACATAAAGATAAAATTACTTAATAGTGTCGGGTCGATTATCATGTTGAGACAAAAATGTGAAATGTAGTCAATATTTTGACACGAATGCCTTTGGAGGTGCTGAACTAAAGCAGGATTTTTGGAGAAGGTAGGGTAGTGTGAGGAGGTTACTGAACTAATGAGTATGTTTTGCATACCTGAGTACCTAATGCAAGAAGTGCAATACTGACCTAATGAGATCTTAAACGTTGTAGCGGATGTGGAAAATGGAATTGAAATGGAATGGAATCCTTCTCGATTAATTCGGCGAATTGTCGGAATAGTTTGCGACTGAAATGGATGGCGCATCCGGTACAACCATGAGCCCTATGAACTGTACGATGCATTGGAAGTTTCGAGAATCGTTAAACTATTAACAACATTTACAGCAAATGGACGATGAACTCACGCCTAAGAAAATATTCACTGCACGACGGAACAAGGATGCGAGGAAGACTGAGAGTTTGTACAAATTTTCTGAAAAGACCCCTACGCCCACACGCTTTTCCGTTTAACAGTAAAAAAGCTTAGGGCTTCCAACTCTGGCGTACTATCTGCGCCCCACTCCTGTTAGATGCCCGAGGTTTACTCGCACGAGTGTCACAGAGTATCGATGCATTGCTTACCATGAGTCCCTTGATTACTCCTTTAAAATTCCACGGCTCCTGAAACAAGCCTATGCCAACACTTTCCCTGGTAATCCTGGCAACCAACACATCTGGTGGTTGTGGTGTGATGAATGTTGGTCTGTACTACGCCAATTTACCGAACTACTTGTCTGGTGCATAGATGTCGGTTTTTATACCCTAGTTTTACCTGATTTGAATTGTTATTTTTTTTAATTAAAATATTTTTTAAATTGTTAATTCTATAGTGACGGCACCTCGATTTGTAGTGAATCAAAAAAAAATAATTTGGCTTTACTACCACGTACCAGAGGCGGCGCTCCCGTCATATATATTTTCCACAGCATGTAAATAATTTAACAGATACTTAGTGGGTTGGTGGTAAGCGAGCCAAACGTTAAAGCAATTGGTCACGGGTTCGATTACCGACGATACATGCTATTTTTTTTGTGTTTATGCTAAAGCTTAGAGGATACCCTTTGATGCGAGAGCACAGCCATAGCCAATAAGCTTAAAGGTTTTCCGTTGAAGTTTTGTTAATGCGGATAGGACAGCTCGACCCGCGCCTGCCCATATGTGGGAATTATATTCGAGTCTCGATCTTATGTTAACCTTATGTGTTGACATGAACGCATTCTTGGACGTTAATTGAAATCTGGGAAATACAGGTATCGTCTGAATGGAACAATGTACTGGAGTGTTGTTGAAGGCGTTTTTAGCCCTATGGTGTTGACCTGAGCACATTCTTGGACATGAGGTGACATCTACAAAATATGTGTGTCGTGTGAATCGGGGTGATGAAGCCTATGTACTGCAGTGTCGGTGAAGGCATTTTTTTTAACCCTATTAAGTTGATATCAGCACATTCTTGAACATGGATTGAACTCAAGGAAATATGGGTATCATGTGAGTTGGGGTGATGAGATCAATCCACTACAGTGTTGTTGAAGCCGTTTTTAACCCTATTGTGGTGACATGAGCTCATGCTTGGATATGAAGTGAAGTGAAATCTAAGAAATGCGGGTGCCGTTTGAATCGGTTAATGTCTGGAGTGGAGTGTTGAAGGCGTTTTTAACTCTTTGGTGTTGACATGAGCGCATTCTTGGACATGAAGTGAAATCTAGTTAATACAGATGCCATCTGAATCGGTATGAAGAGGTGAATGGCCTGGACTACTTTTGAAAGTTTTTTGAATTCTTTGGGGAGAAAAAAGGACTTTCTTGGCAATGACAATGTAGTCAATATGGATATCATATCGGGGTGATAAGGCAAATGCTCTAGAGTGGTGATGATGATGTTAAGGACGGAAACCGCATTAGGAGGTTCAAAAAATCCAATTTTTTTATTGCATAAATTGTTAGCTTAACAATCCAGAAATACGCTGCCAAAAATTCGCATTCGCTTAGATTTTATGAGCATAGAACCGAGCGGTCGTCGTGTATAGTCGACAGGCTCGACCGCACAGCAGGTTTGGCGGAGCACTACCTAAGGTAGTCGCTTTATGTACCCCATTTTTACATCTTGGTTTTCAAATAACGGTATAAAAGGTACTAGAAGCATCAACACATTTCGGTTATATTCTGTTTTTCAATCGCGTTTTTCTCAAAATGACTTTTTTCACATTTGCGGGAAGTCTAACTCAAAAAGTAATAAACCAATCATTATGAAAATCGAAAGTATGATTCTTTATAAAATTACGAAAAACATGAACCAACATGGGATGATATCATATTTTTAAAGGTGTTTTTTTTTCTACATAATTAGTCAACAAAAATTGTGAAAATTTAAATAATTTTTTCCAACACCTGCCAAACTTTTAATTTCCATTATTTTCACTTGCACTAGGGGCGACCGGTAGCGCAGTGTGTTGAGGCATCAGTCTCATGTTTGACTACCGGCGTTTCGGGTTCGAGTCCCGTCCACGACGACGTTCGTGGCCATGGATGTGCAGGAGGTGCATGCTGGCAACTGCATTCTCTGAAACCAATTTATGCCAACGAAACGTCAACTGGGCCACATGGAACAGTTGACGCGCTATGCCCCACAAGGGGTTGGAGCAATTGAGTACTTGCACTAAGGTTCGTATTCCTAGAAAATAAGTTAATAATTTAAAATTAAAACCTTTTTGATTGATCGAATGAAAATTGGAATTGCTACACGTCCCGGAATTGGAGAACTCTAGTTACGGCCTTCAGCGGACATCAGTGCCTAACTTTGTTATTTTTGGCTTAAATTATTAAAAACAAAGAACCAGAAAAGTTGTTCGAAATATGATTAAAATGTTGTCAAAATTTTATTGAATTCTAATTAATTCTTCCCACCAAAAAAAAACCTTAAAATTCAGCGAAAATAAGCCTAATAATGCGGTTTCCCCCCTTAAATAAAAATCGCCGATTTTAATGTTGAATCTATTTTTGGACTATTGATGGTGTACCTACCATTATCTTCAGGGTTTAGGGGGAGAAGGTGAAAATAAAACCTTTAAACACGATTCAGTATGCGGGCGGCTTAAAAACATTTTCTAAAAGTTACACTTGTGACGCGTGGTAGTCTTAGCACGCATTTAATTTTCTGTAAATTTGAATGTTACTTACCAAAAAACCGAAGGATAGTTTTAGCTCTTGATATTTTATTATTGCAAATTTTTTACTTATTCGTCACAAAACCTTAACTGGCTCTGGCTCGCCTTGTCCTCTATAATATAATGCCACACTTTATTATTTGACTGGACTACAAGATTCGACTAAACGAATAGATGTGGCATCTATTCCCGTGTCCACGAACAGTAATAACAGATCCAATATTGATTTATTTCTCCCCGAAACAAAGATAGTAACTTAATTTCTCTAATTTTCTGATCTTAAGTCACCGTAGAAGATTAATGCCTATCCATATAAGAAAACTAATTTTGGTGCTATGATCGCTGTCCTTTTTTTCTGCTGCGAGACACAGTCGTAGATCATTGACGACGACTTTGAGGACCACGGGTTCAATCACGCAGCAGTAGTCCATTCTTGGAGACTGCACGATACGATACGATATAAATAAATTGGTCTCATCGGGATATGTATGACTGTAGCCGAAAACGTTGTTAGCGATATAATGATGACAACTCTCAAATAACAGATAAATTACCTCCGGAAATTTTCAAATAACATGCATGATTATTTTCCCAACAAAGAATGGAAAGAGGAGTATTCAACAGCTTTACGAAAAAAAAGATTAATGCCGCTTAATGTATGAAATTAATATGAAACATGATGATATTGTGTTAAACATCTTTGTGTAGCTATTGTTCTACTTGAATGTCATTTCACGCTGAATATTTAAAATGTGGTTAGGTTAATAAAATGAAGTTTTGTTTTTGAGAAAAATATCGAATATCGCGGGGTGTCTGCAAACTCGATCCATTAGATTCGTCAAATAATTGCAGAAATGTAAAGAACACATTGACATCAAATTTCAGCCTTTGTGGTTTTTTTCACTAGCAATTAATTGCTGTTTTTTTTTTACATTAACCTTTTTTTTAGCCAAACATGAAGAACCAACCATTTCGGAGACTTCAACTGGAACATATACACTTCTAAGGCTAATCTATACAAGATTTATTGTTATTACTTTCGAACTCCAGATTTTTAGTAGTGTCCCACTGCATGAAAAAAAAGAAAGAAATAAAACACAATCAATACACTTCAGGGAAATAAAAAGCCAACAATCATCCCATCTAGATTGGAATTTTTGCAAATAACTTATAAAATATGTTTAGCTTTAGTTTGTCATTCAGTTGCTTCATTTTCTTTGTGGCTGCTACGTTGATCAAAGTATCTATCTGCACGCGGGCATATTGAATCTGCTAAAGTCGTTAATTTATTGTGTTGACCCTATTTTCAAAGCTGAAAATTAAGAATTTCTCAGTTTTGCAATAAATTATTATAAGAATCTGTCCATAGTTGCGGTTTTATTCACATAAACGCCTCTCATATGTCGTCTATTTGTTTTTTTTTTAATCCGGACGAAAACAAAATCAATAAATATCGTGAGGACGGGCCTTTGGGTAGTTAAATCCGCAGGTCGATTAGAACATTTTTTCTTCTATTCGTTTGATGTGTTTTAGATTTAAATTTTTGATTATGGACAAAAAATGTCACGATTTGTTGCCTCCTAGAGTGATAAGAGGCTCTTTTGGCTTATCGCTTTTATATTATGTTATTCAACAGTGCAATTTTCTCATCTTAATAAATCATATAGTTACAGTTAAGTTAATGCAGACATATCCGGGTTAATGGACATTTTGAATTTAACAACGGGCGTAAAATCAAACTAGAATATCTATTGGGCTAAAACGAAAAGTATTACCTGCCAAAATCAGAGAGATTGATATAAATAAGTAAAGAAAATCCAAAATTTATTTAATATTATGTCGCATGACAGGAAGCATGATAAAATTCGACTTAATTTCAAATATTATTTATTTATTTATTATGAAAATTATGAAGATAGTAG
The DNA here is from genome assembly GCA_964017055.1 of Chloromyia formosa. Classification (NCBI taxonomy): domain Eukaryota; kingdom Metazoa; phylum Arthropoda; class Insecta; order Diptera; family Stratiomyidae; genus Chloromyia; species Chloromyia formosa. The sequence continues at coordinate 146,499,740 of OZ024814.1, forward strand.
TCCGGGTGACGCGACACGTTCGCCTTATATGTATTGGTTGTTGAGCAGAAATCAGTCACTAAAGGGAAAATTCAAACAAAACTTGCATAAAAAAAAGTACTTTGGTTGAAAAATGAAACATAATATAAAAATTAGCTACTAATACGACTTTGCTTCCGCCGTTTTCCACAGACTTCTGCATCGGTGAGGGCTGGTCAAAATACGTAGTTCAAAACTGTCACAAACTGAGTTTGGACGTCTGTCAACATATCGACATCACTGCATTAGTAAAAGTTGTTTGCATTTTTAATAAGATTCGCGATTTAAAATGTCTGTTTTCGAGCCAAGTTCTCGTCATTTGCGGGAAGTTTTGATGTTCTGCTTCCATTTGAAAAAAAAAACTGCAACTGAGGGTCATCGAATGCTCGCAGATACTAACGGTGAGGTTGCTCTGAGTGACAGAACATGTCGTGAGTGGTTTCAACCAGTGGCGCAACCAGAAATATGGCCTGGGGGGGGGGGGGGCTAAGACTATTAACAGAGTATTGTATGGCTGTGTCATTCGTCATCAAATTTTTTTTTTACATTTCTTACAAATGTTCAACAACTGTAATAAATCGCATGACTTTCATTAGTCGGGTTGTCGACCCCTTCCGTCTCTGGCAGCACTTGAAGAGTACGGTCGCCTTAAGAAGGAAACCACTGAGCTATCCGGGTGCCAGTTTTTCCCTTAACGATATTTGTATCTACTCCAATTTTATACCCTAGACTTTTAGTATACCTAGGGTATATGTTTTTTGTCACGACGAAAATATGTAACACCTTAAAGGAGGCTCCGGAAGTATAGTAATGTATTGTATATATACAAATGATCAGGGTCACTTCGATTTAGCCATGTCTGTCTGTCCGTTCGCACGATAACTTTCGATAGGATGAAGCTAAAGCCTATGTTTTAAATGACTTTTTTTGCTCTGGGGGGGGGCTAAAGGTTGTGCCACTGGTTTCAACGGTTTAAAAGTGGCGATTTCAATGTCGAGGACAAGCATGGTGGTGGGAGAGAACAAATTTCCGAAGACGACGAATTGGAAGCACTGCTCGCTGAAGATTCGTTCCAAACGTAAGAAGAAATAAGTGAATCATTAACTACTCAGCAAGCCATATCGAAACGCTCCATGGGCATGAGTCAGAAACAAGGAAATTGGGTTCCGTACGAGTTAAAACCGAGAGATATTGAACGGCTATTATTTGCATGCGAACAACTGCTTCAAAAGCAGAATCGGAAGAAATTCCTACAGCGCATCGTAACCGGCGAAGAAAAATGGGTCCGTTACGATAATGCCAAGCGCAGAAAGTCATGGGGAATGCCCGCACATGCCTCAACGTAGACGGCAAAATCGTTATGCTTTACATTTGGTGGGACCAGCTCGGTGTGATATACTACGAGCTACTGAAACCAAATAAAACTATCACAGGAGATCGGTACCGAATGCAATTGATGCGTTTAAGTCGATCATGAAAGGAAAAACGACCACAGTACCAAGAGAGACATGACAAGAGAATCCTCCAGCATGACAATGCTCGGCCACACGTCGCAAAAGTGGTCAAGACATACTTGGAAACCCTGAAATGGGAAATCTTGCCCCACCTGCCGACATTGCTCCTTCCGAATACTATCCGTTTCGTTCCATGGCGCACGGCCTGGCTGATCAGAATTTTCGTTCGTACGAGGAAGTCGAAAAATGGATCCAATCATGGATCGCGTCGAAAGACGCCTCCTTTTTCCGAGATGGAATCCGAAAATTGCCGGAGAGATGAGCGAAAGTTGTCGCTAGCGATGGAGAGTACACCACATCTGTAAGTACTTTTTGACAATTAAGCTTTAATTAAAGGAAAAAAACGGCAGAAGCAAAGTTGTACACGCAATAGAAAAGGAAAAATGAGTCACATGGTATAAATCTCTCAACAATTAATAAAATTCATTGACTAATATAAGTATGAAAACAAAAATCAACGATCAGAAATCAAATCAATTGCTCTCTGCAACTCAACAGAATTCACCACAATTATATCTCGTATCCTTTTCCGCTTCAGCCGCAACCGCCAAACCTAACATTCAGTACATTCCACGGCTACTTTTAAACTAACCCTCTTGTTCATTTGCCGACTTACATCTGTCGGTAGCTTCTTAAGACGACTTAAAAGCCTAAATGATAAGATACACTCTTAGTGCAGGTCTTAATTTAAAATTTAAGTGACATTTTCGATAAGGCTGCAGGGACCCTTTCAAACTCACTCAGATGCGCTGTTATATCTCCTATACATTCATACCATCATCTGTAAGATACATAAGGCTTACGGGGGTATCTTAGATAAAGCTGAGCATGTGAAAAGAATATAATTCCTTTTACACATGAACGCACAGTCCGAAAGTCTTGAGCATTGATGGCAGTTAATTGCAATTATGGCAAATTGCGTAAGACCTACATGATTTCTGCCCTGTCTGCGCTTGACTTTTTGCTGTTTTCGCTTTTTTTTTCTATTTTCTAAATTGCAGTAATTATCAAGTGCAATTATATTATCTCGTGCAATTGTTGTTGTTGTGTTCACTGAGATGTAGTCATCAATAATATCTACACTGTAGACTGGATAGTTAGATATTATATGTCGACAGTGTTGAATATAAGTGTACGAGTGCCACTCACAATACACATAACCGCTATAAATATAATACGTAACAAACAAAATGAGAATTTTGCTTTTAGAACATGTTAGGGAATATAAATAAATGGAAGTGGAAATACTTGGTAATTACTTGATAATTTTGAAATTGCATGAATATAAAAAATGTATTTACATAAAAATGCAATGGAGCTCAGGAAATAAATTCAATGGTAGACAGGCAATTGAGAAATTATTGTACGCAGAAAATTGTCAATAAAATGTACACATTTTTTTTGACATTTTTCATACGTTTTATCTCCTCTGTATGCCTAAAGATGGCCGATATTTTAATAAAACTAAGAAGGAAAAGTGGGTATTTAATTACATAAATGAGTCTGTATGAAATATTGTCCCGAAATGACTGAATTATGAAAAATTATCCCAAATTTGAGGCAATGATTTGAGAGAAAAGTTCATGAAATTCGGGGTAATTGTTCTTAATAAACGGTCCTCCAAAATCTTATTTTTTGTTTTTATGAAAAATCGCTGCAAATCTTGAGGCAATTTAATTTTTATTAGAAGTTTACCATTTCCTCTGTGTTTCAATTGTTGTCAAGCTATTGTCATGAAATATACTTTATAAGTACGTACTGCCTAAAAGGGAAATCCACTCGGGAAGTAGAGAGAATTTCCGTGAGATCGTACTACTCACATGAACAAATCTTCTAGAGGAAATCTCTGGGAAGATTTCCGCTTTTGGTTGTACGAGCACATGGACATTCACAAGCCCAAAGTGCATTTCCGCAGTAGTGCTTCAAGGGAAAATGCACTCTGGGGATATTTTTACTTTCCGTTGCCCGGGGTGGAAAAATCACTTTTCATTCGGATTTTTTTGTAGTCCGGATGGCGCAACGGTTAGCACGTTCGCCTTCAACGCACTGGGCCCCGGTTCGATGCCGGGGATTTACGTTTCGGACTATGAGCCCACTCAGCTGTTAAATGAGTACCCATTATGGGGTAAATAGCTCGGTTGAGTGTGTTGCTGATCACATACCTCTGCACGAAAAAACCGTCACGATCTAGAAAATGAGATGATGCTAACTCATCTCGAGGCCGTGGTTCAAATTGGACTGTTGCGCCAGTTATTTATTTAATTTATTCGGACTTTTTGTCACTTATCGCTCGCGTCAATCTACGACTCTCAAATTTGAAAATAAGAGTTTTATCTCGGTCCTCCCAATAATGAACTCGAAGCATGTGCACAGAACATTATATGACCAGGGCGACCGGTAGCGCAGTGTGTTGAGGCATCAGTCTCATTTTTGACTACCGGCGTTTCGGGTTCGAATCCCGTCCACGACCACATTGGTCATGGATGTGCAGGAGGTGCATGCTTTCAACTGCATTCTCTGAAACCAATTTATGCCAACGAAACGTCAACTGGGACACACGGAATAGTGACGCGCAATGCCCCACAAGGGGATAGGGCAATTGAGTATATACTCAATTTGCCCTAGCCCCTTGTGGGGCATAGCGCGTCGACTGTTCCATGTGGCCCAGTTGACGTTTCGTTGGCAATAAACTGGTCTCGGAGAATGCAGTTGCCAGCATGCACCTCCTGCACATCCATGGCCACGAACGTCGTCGTGGACGGGATTCGAACCCGAAACGCTGGTAGTCAAACATGAGACTGATGCCTCAACATACTGCGCTACCGGTCGCCCCAATTGAGTATATGACCGGTGCTGTACTATGGCTGCCTATCCTGAACCTCGACTCAAGCCTCCGAAAATATGTTAAACACATTTTAACGGAAGGTCCTTCGTCGAATTTTCGGAGCATTTCTCGAACTGAGTTTTGGATGACAATGATCCCGGTGGCCAAGCTCGACGTCATGATAGTGGGCTCGTGCATATCGAGGAGGTTAAAGATATAGCAGTGACTCATTCCAGCCAACTCGATTCCCAAGACTCGAACAGAGATACAAGATTAGTACATATCAGTATTTTTTTGTTCGAATTAGAATTAGTGTTTCGTTCCATAATCGGGTGGCTCAATTGTCTGTTTGTAATCAAATTCCTTAATTAATCCTTGGTTCGTATCCGCGGGAGCTTTCTTCTGTTCGAATATTAATTAACTGATAGTTACTGGAGCAGATCTCCACGCATTCATAGCTAATTCAAATGTTCCCAAGTCAACCAAACAGCGGCAAACTTTCCACAAAATATTGTTTCATACACTACCGAAACATTCTTAATCCTTCTAATGAGCACAGTTAAAATTCTCTTCTCTAAATGTAACAATTCGATATCAAAGGAGTGGCATGGGTACATGCGGACGAAAAAAAAAGATCAAAAGAGCTCATCCGCTTCTGAATGTAATGCACAGTTGACAGGTGAAAATTTATTTCACTGTACACACAAGCAGCTGAAGGTGAAACTGTGATAAACGCCAATGTTACTTTCTTTTCAAATCGATTCGGTGAGAAAGTCGAAGTGACTACGACCTTCTTCTATTCGGGGAATGCAATAAATTACGCTATCAACTCCTATATCCAGGGCGATGCTCCAAAAATGTAAGACGAAAATAAAGGTTGGGAAACAACTTAGAAGTAGGCGTAGGCAACAGGCAATAATTAGATCATAGGATTGAAGTCTAGACGTGGGTACCTATGGGCAAATGTTACAATATTTAAGTCTGTTTAATACGGAATGAATGCAATATAATTTAAATTATTTGAAAAAGGCAAATATTAAATATACTCTTCTGCACATAAATATTGCATACTAAGCCCCTAGTGGGGCATAACGCGTCAACTATACTCCTGCGCCCCATCGTACTCCATCCTGGGCAATGGGGCGCAACTTCCTAAACGACTTACCCAGTGCCTTACACTCTTTTGCCATAGATCGACCCCAAGTGATTTTAGAACCCCCTTGGTCTTGGTCTTAGTTGTAAATTATTTCGATTACAACTTACAATGCACTTTACTGCTACCATTAAAGATATTTTGTTCCAAATTGGTTATAATTTTCAAATTTATTAGACAAAACATCTTTTATCGTGCGCAACAGCTGCTGATTTATGAAATAATGTAGTTAAAAAAATTTAGAATGCTTTTATTAAAACTACACATGCATTCTTGAAATCAGTGTCAGTTTCAGGCGATATAGAAGTTCATCTTTTCAGCAGACAATACACTAACATTCAATAGCACATATGTACAATAGCTTCAGGTGGATGAATTGAAATCGGTGTCTACAAAAGATACTTCTTTTTTTTTTCTCCGGTTCATTTTCATTAACTTTACAAATCTCATGAATTATGGAACATTATTTGTTTCGGAAGAAAACCTGATTTCACATTCAATATTTTCGTAAAGTATATAATGTATCTTTATTGATGGCTTTTGGCAGCATCTAGAATTCTTTGAGGTCTTCTTAATAAATCCAGGAATATGTTCAGATCAATATAATTTATTGTCTATTACGGTGGAAAATAACATCAAAAATATTTCTAATAAATGTTTTGCAAAAAACCATCAATTTATCCATATAGTCAAATTCAAAACAATACAAGCCGAAATTTTAAGCGGCTTTAGGGCTCATTACCCCCTTCCTAGACCAGACTGTCGTTGTTTTAATTTATTGTCGTTTCTGGACAGATATCGGATTAAAAGATATCTTGTAAGCATAATATATTCGCTAAAATGTAATAAAAATATAACTATAAATTAAGCAATTTTAGGGGACTCAATAAATTGATGATTCGCTGACAGTTTTTACCTGAATTCACGTATTTAGAAAAAGATACTATTAGCTTAGGTGATGGTTCAGCCAAAAAGTGCCAATTAATACTCGTATTACTGATAATCGGATGACGATCGAGAGTTTTTGGGGAAATTTTATCAAGGGGGAGCAGAATAACTGGCGCCTTTACGGACATTTAATTTTAAAGTGGCTACCATTTTCTTATATAACATAAATTTATGAGTATGCTTGTCGAAAGAAACTTTTAACGCAGTTTTATTGTATATTTTTAAATTTTAATACTTTTGGTAATTTGTTTAATTTATGGTTTGGATAGAATTTGCTTCATTTTCATGTTGTGTGATTTTTTTATTGCTTTGTCGCTTTTGTCAAGCTAACGATGAAATTTCCGAGCATATACTCTGTGAGTGTGATGCTCTTGCAGGTAGGAGTCGCTAAATCGGGTGTTTCGGCATGGTTTGGCCTATGGTCGCGAGCATAACCTCGATCAAACCTAGCTACATTATATTGTAAGGTCCTCTAAGTTAATTGATCTAAACTTTGTAAACTTCGGCCTGCGGGTAAAATTCGGACCGCATTTAACTTTTATCCGGCTCTAATTGGTTCATATCAGAAAGAAATAAATATTTTAAAATGAATATCTTATATGTTAACAATATAATTCGTTTGAATTAAATTTAAATCAATTTAAAGCAGATTATCGGCACAAGCACACGATTCATGCAATCTCTTTTTACTCTCGCTTCAGAAGATATTAGACATTTATTGTGAGATTGGAGGGTGTCGGCAGAGCACTCATTCTGTGATCACCGATACGTGGTGGTTTTACTTGACACGTACTTCCCTGATAGCTCTACTGTTGGGGTGTCAGAGATGGCCCAAACAGCAATGACCCATTGTGACACTGACTCAATTCTCACGAGGGGCAGAATGGAATTGGCAATAAACGGTTTCGACAAATTTGCGTCAGCAGAACTGGATGGTATCATTCATAGACATAGTGTACCCCTGGAGCCTGCCTAGAACTGGTACACATTTCTCGCGCATGATCGGAGTCGAGTGGTATTTATCCCAAGTCGGGAAGAAACTCGCATTCAGGCCCGAAAAACCTCCGTCCCATAAGCTTATTGTGAACTTTGCTGAAGATGCTGGAGCGTCTAATCGACATGCAGTAACGTGCCACTATTACATTGCACTTTCTCTCTTTCTCAGCATATTGTACTTACTAGAAGGGTAGATCGGCGGACACAGCACTGCACTCATTCGTATCATGTATTGATAAATCTCTAAGCTGTAGGGAGTATATCCGCAACGCTTCCGATGGGCTATTTAGCTTCAGATGGAGGCTATTATTTGTGCACGTTGCGTAGTGTACATAAGTGAAGTGAATATCATGAAGATGAGAATTGACACGCACACACACTGAAGTTGTAGAATTCACATGAGCATATATGTTGTAATGAAAACCTGTTTTTTTAGTTTCAGCACGCATCACATGGCGTAAAATTTGTCGCAGCTTCTCATCTGAAGGCTATATGCCAAAAATCGAGTGTCTACGTCAATTGGTTCAAGAGTGATAGACAAAAAAACCTGAAAAGTAGGGTAGCACGGGGCTCTTTGTAAGAAAAGTACCGTTAGTTTCCAATTGATCCATTTTATTGTATTTTACCAGGAGATTATCAGCTGACCTTTTTGAGCCATCCGCCGAGGCTAGAGCTTTTCACGTTTATTTAATTGCGAGTTACAGATACATTTAAATATTCTACATATCTAGGGGAGGTAGGCGTTTTTTTGGCTGGATCATACACATTTTCAAAACCAACCAACAAGATCATACTTCCAACATTTGACCAAAATTTCAAGACTCTAGCTTCATTCTATCGAAATTTGTTGTGCGAACGAACATCTGTCTGTCTGTCCGTTCGCACGATGTAGGTTTGTATTGAAAATGGGCATGATCTGGCTAAGGGAGCGCCAGCCTCCCCTACATATTCAAAATAATTAAATATTTCAATAACTCCCGATTGAATAAACGTGAAAAGCTGTTGCTTTGGCAGATGACTTGAAAGGGTCATTTTGTACGTTCCTGTAAAAATGAAATTGATCAGTTTGAAAATTACGGTACTTTTCTTACAAAAAGCTCCGCTTTGCCCTACTTTTCAGGGTTTTTGTCTATAACTCCTGAACCAATTGACGCAGGGAGTTGATTTTTGGTACGTAAATTTCAGGTGAGAAGCTGCTTGAGATTTAGTAAGATGAGCACAGTCAGGCCTATCTCCCCTACAAGTGGCAAAAATTGAAATATTATTGAGCTACGAAAATTTAGTTCCCCGAAATACTATCTGGTGACCGCTTTTATACATTACGTTACTCAATTGCCCTAACCCCTTGTTGAGCATAGCGCGTTTACTGTTCCATTTGGCCCAGTTCGTTAGGCATAAACTAATTTCGGAGAATGCAGTTGCCACCATGTACCTCCTGAAAATGGCCACCGCATACATTATGATTTCCCTGATGGGCGACAGTTAGCCGATATTTATATGGGAAAATGAATATATAAGGAATAAAGATTGATCTGAGACAGTAACAAATTAAATTTAATACTTGCCCATAATTAAAACTGCATAATTCATTTTCAATTCCAAAGTCACAATTTCTTTGTTAAAAAATAAAATAAAAGGAAAAGTTCGGTAAGATGGGAACTTGAACCAGGACCATATGTTTATTAGCCCGGGTGCGCTGTCGACTCAGCCATGCAGCTTCTGACGGGAGTTGTTCCTTGTGCACAAAATGTAGTATGCATTAATATGTTTAGTATTCCATAATTAACTCCAGAAAATTAATCCATTACTCTTTTATTTAAAAAATATAACTTACAGATTCGAGGTTACAGAGTAGACTGAACTCGTGACTTAAATCTAAAACTGGTAGAGACAAGTTCTATACATGTACATATACATTTGTACAAATACATCTCAAATATTATTCACATTGTACATATCATTCCCTATCAACTTAATCTAAAGCAATATACCTTTCAAACTCTAAAGATATACAATAGAAGAACTTTTTTTTTTTTTTTTTTTAATTTGTCATTCATTTCATTTCAATTTATTATTGGTTACACTTCTTTTGATTGTATTTATCTTTTAAACGTGTTGATCTTCTTAATAATTCTAAATTATCTTGTTCCTCTGATTTACACATTCCTTGGTTATATTTATTTTCTCTATAAGGTTTTTCTTCAGACAATATTTCTAAGTTCGAATTATCATCTTCCTCTTTACAATTAACTTCTAAATAATTTTTCAAACATTTTGTAAATGGACTAAATCGAACTGCCTTTTTCCCTTTTTCCAATTGATCCACATGAGCTGTTCGTTTTACTCCATTCACACAAATTTCGTACACATATGTAGACAGTCTTTTGAAAATTTTCGCAGGAATCCATTTAATATACGATTTAAAACTATTTCTATAAAAGACGTCTTCACCTGTGATAAATTTTTGCTTTGTTTCCTTAAAATTTACATTATTTTTCTCATTATATTGATGCGGTACTTGTTCGCAAGTTTTGGCGGTATTTTTCTCATATTTTCTGTTTAAAAGCTTATCTATCAGAGTTATGGGTTTAAATTTAAACAACATTTCAGCAGGTGATTTATCTGTTACTGATGTGGGAGTATTTCTATAATGAAGCAAAAAATTATCTATTTTCAAACTAAAATCCTTTAAACTGCCTTTAGATTCAATCAAATATTTCTTTAATCCTCTTTTCACAGTTTGAACGGCCCTTTCTGCAATTCCGTTTGATTGAGGATGATAAGGTGGAGACTTCAACACTTGAATTTTATTCGAATCACAAAATTCTATAAATTCGTATGACCCGAAAGGAGGTCCATTATCCGAAACTAGTACTGAAGGTATCCCCCAAATCGAAAACCAATTTCGTAACTTCTCAATAACATTTCTCGCATTTGTATGTTTAAGTTCTGCCAATTCAATCCATTTAGAATAACTATCAACAAACAAAAGAAAATTGTTTCCCTCAAAATGAAAAAAATCTATATGTATGCGCTCAAACGGATATAACGATGGTTTCCAATGTGTTTTAGTTATATGCGTATGATTTTGCGCTTGAGTACATGCTTGACAATTCCTAACAAAATCTTCGATATCAGTATCCATACCTTTCCACCATACATAAGATCGCGCTAACCTTTTCATACGAACCACGCCAATATGAGACTCGTGAAAAAGTGTTAGTACAGAATACTTTAGGTTTTCGGGTATTACCAGTCTGCCACCGTAGAATAAAAGTCCATCTTCACAGCTAAATACATCTTGTCGCTTTAAAAAATACATAATATCAGGACTGTCTATAAATTTATCTCCTTTCAATAATGCTTCAACTGCTCTACTTAAAACTTTATCTTTCTTTGTTTCCTGTCTTACTTTTTCTAAATTTGGCAATTGGTTTGTGGAAACTATCGAACACAGATTTCTAGTATAATCAGGTACATCTGTGACCTCCTGCAAAGGTAATCTGGACAAAGCGTCTGCTTGACTTACTAATGATGCTCGCTTATATTTTATCTCATAATTATACATCGACAAATGTACCGCCCACCTTTGCAGCCTTGCTGCTGCTACTGAAAGTTTTCCTGTTTTTTCATTAAAAATCTCCTTTAAAGGTTGGTGATCAGTACATATCGTGAATTTTTTTCCATAAAGGTACTTATGAAATTTTTTTACCGCGAAAATGATAGCTAGAGCTTCACGATGTGTTTGAGAATAGTTTTTCTCTGCTTCTTTTAATGTACTGGAAGCGAATAGTACGGGTTTTTCAATTCCATCCACTAAGTGAGATAATACGGCACCCACTCCATAAGGACTAGCATCACATGTGACTATGATTTCCTTATTGTAATCATAATGTTCCAATAAATTATTATGAAGAAGTAACTTCTTCGCTTTTTGAAAAACTTTTTCTTCAACTGGTCCCCAAATAAATCTGGAATTCTTTTTCAACAAGTTGTATAACACTAAAAGCTCTGATGACAAATTAGGAATAAACTTGTTGTAAAAATTTAATAAACCAAAAAAACTCTTTAATTGAGTGACATTTTTCGGACTAGGGGCTTCTAAAATGGCTTGTACTTTCTTCGGGTTTGGCGCAATGCCTTTACCGCTTATAATATGCCCCAAATATTCGACATTCGCTTGGAAAAAACAACATTTATCTAAGTTCAATTTGACACTATGATCATTCAACCTTTCTAGAACTTTGATTAATTGTATTTCGCAATCTTTAATATTTTCTCCTCCTATAATGACATCATCTAAATAACATCCTACATGTTCTATTCCTTTAAGAATTTCATCCATTACCCTTTGAAATTCGGCTGGTGCGATAGAGACACCAAAAGGCAATCTAGTGTATCTAAACAAGCCTTTGTGAGTATTCACTGTTAAAAGTGCTTGAGAAGTCGGATCTACTGCCAATTGCTGATATGCTCCTGCCAAATCTAAAATGCAAAACACTTTACAATTAGCGAAATTAGCAAAGAGATCGTCAATACGAGGCAAAGGGTAAACTTGTTCCACAATCGATTTATTTATGGTCACCTTACAATTGACACACAATCGTAAATCACCATTATTCTTTGGAACAATAACTAAAGGTGATGCCCAATCACTATACTTTACTGGTACAAGAATGTTTTCCGACACTAGTCTATCCAATTCCTTCTCCACTTTCTCCTTTATACCAAACGGAACCGTATAGGGTTTACAAAATATTGGAACTGCTCCTGGTTTTAACTGTATTTTCACCGAATAGTTTTTAATGGGCTTTTCGAAATTTTGTTGAAAAACACTAGGAAACTTAGCACGGTACTTATCAATTCCCGAATCATTACTAGAAATCTCATGAATAAATAAAGATTTCCGCCAATTCGGATATAGTGCATCTAACCAAGATCTACCTAGAAGTGGCACAAACGGTTTATTAGCCTTAATGACAACAAGTTCTAAATTAAAAACTGTACTATCACAATTTTCTTGCTTCACTTGCATCTTAGTATAACCCACAACATTAACTTTCTCACCTGTCACTACCTGCAGGCTTTTATGTAATGGTTGTATTGAAATATTTCCAAAATTTATCCGAAACGTTTCCAGATCCATCACTGTCGAACAGGCACCGCTATCAACTTCCATTTCAATTTTAACCTCATTAACTAACAAAGTTATTCTCAATGGTGGTTCACTGAAATGACAAATATTATTCAAATAGCCTAAAGTAATTTGACTACTTCCCATAGATCCTACTTTATTTGATTGTTGTGTCTGTTTTCTTTGTTGATTCCCTGATTTTGAAGTGCCAACTCGCCGCTGTTGTTCTCCCTTGGACTTATGTGTTTCGGTGAATTGCGTTCGATGGTGTTGGTCTTTCTGCTTCTCTCTGCGACAGTATTTGGCTATATGGCCTCGCATACCACAAGCGTAACAAATATAGTCTGCTTTAGGCCGCTCTTTACTTTTCTGAGTGTTGCGAATTGAATTTGTTGACTCAGGTCGCATGATCCTCATCTGATTTTGTGTGAACTCCATATTCTTAGCAATATCACACGCTTTCTCAAATGTTAAATCGGATTCATTTAACAATTTTTGTTGAACAGTTTCACTGTATAATCCACAAACAAGTTTGTCACGTAATGCATCATCCAAAAATGATCCAAAATTGCAAGTTTTTGACATCGTTTTTAATTCTACAATATAGTCCGACATCGGCTCGTTCGGCTTCTGCTTTCTTTTATAAAAATTGAAACGTTCGGCTATAATATTAGTTTGCGGAGCGAAATATCTTTCAAAAACTGAGATTAACTCCTTATAGGTTTTTTTATCGGGCTTCTCTGGAGCCGTCAAAGACTTTAAAATTCTATACGATTCCGGCCCAATTAAAGTAATCAAATATGAAACTTTAGCCGTATCCTCCGTCACTTTATTAATGGATAAAAGGTGTTCTAACCGTTCTTTATATTCTTCGAAATCTTCACCTGGTGTGAAATATTCAATATTGCCGATAAACGCCATTTTGATTTTCCTTGCCGCCAACACCCGCAGTTCCAAACTCTTCGCAATTAAAATTTATACTTCACTTAAATCCATTTTTCGTTCCGTTTCACGCTTTCCTTTTTTTTTTCCTCGTCGCCAAATAATATGTTTAGTATTCCATAATTAACTCCAGAAAATTAATCCATTACTCTTTTATTTAAAAAATATAACTTACAGATTCGAGGTTACAGAGTAGACTGAACTCGTGACTTAAATCTAAAACTGGTAGAGACAAGTTCTATACATGTACATATACATTTGTACAAATACATCTCAAATATTATTCACATTGTACATATCATGCATAAGATGAAACACTGTATACAAATTGAAAATTCAAACACACTAATGCTGTTTGCGCATTTCACAGATTGCACGGTTTTACACCGTACCGCGCCATAAGATGTTTACACATCAAGAAAAAAAAACTGCAAAAGGAATAACCACTTTTGATAAAACTCAATTTCAAAAAATCTTAAAATAAACCAAAAAAGGAACCAAGAAATCAGCCCAGAACCAAATTGGATGTTCCAGTAGCTCCTACGATTTTTATCAAAAGCTCTTCAACATTAACTATCAAATCATTTCCGTAATATAAATGTCAATTAAAAATTCAAATCAACTTCAAGCCTCAATGTTCCCCAAAACAAAAAGTAAACAAACTTTATATTAACTAATAAAAACAAGCTTAAACTTATAAGTATGTGATTATCTTGGCGTATTATTTTTCAACCTATGAATTATTTAAATTTAAATATAGGCCAAAAATTATTGGTCCCAATAACTCAATTTTGTCAATTGATGATCATCATACGAGTATCATTTACAATGGCATTGCGACAACATTCGCGATCTTCGACACATATTTCCATATTTTGTGTTTAGTGTGGCAAAAATTAGATATATAAAAATTCCTCAAAAAAATTTATTCAAAGCATAAATGATGCAAATATTATTTGGTCGATCTCATCTCATTAGAAGAGGCAATCAACGCTAAGCGGGAATCATAAAATTCTAATTTGGCGAAAAAGTCGACATGTCCAAATCGAAAATATGTAAATTATTTGTTATAAATTCATGAATTTGTGCGGTGTTTTAGTCAAGTTGTGAGTGTTCTGTCTTCGAAAAAAAAAATATTGCTTAGAAAATGAGCATCGGCCAACTACCACTATGTCCACCAACGAGCAATATAAATAAAAATATCTGCCAATCGAATTGAGAATATTTTGATAGCTTAAAAATGTCACCGGCAATAATCGCATTAGCATTTTTACGACCTCAGGAGGTCACCTGGAACACCCGAAGATACGTGTATTTTAAAAAAAGAAAAAACTGTAGATATCAAAAAGAAATCCAAAACACTCAACATACATACTCGTACACTTTAATCTGAATGGATTGAATTAGTTTCATTTTATTATTGGTTTTCAAACGACAAACAAAAAAACAGCTCTCTATAAAAACGGCAGATTTTCAAGCAAAAGAAGATGGTCGTATAGAGGACACAGCACACGAAAAAAAAGTGCCATAAACCTACGAAAATTTATAGACGTCTATCGATTTTGTCTGTCCAAATCTCTATATGTGTCCGCCGCAATGTATCTAAATACTGAAAATATGTGAGACGAAGAGGCTGTAAAACTTAATTTATTTGCAAAAGTATCCAAAAATTTCAAATAAAATAGTGTTTCTGAGTGGCCAGAGATTGTGAACTGCGAACTAGTTAGAAAAAAATTAATTTGAATTTTTAATGATTTGGTCGATACTGATCCGGATTGTGATGATTGCGGTGTTAATCATGCGCGATCTTTGCGGGGCTTGAATGAAAGTCAAGAAAAAAAATATCTGAAGTCATGTATTTCCAGTACATGCGATACATACGAAAATTCCTTATATGTACATACGAGTATAACTAAAAATAAAGAGGATCTTGGAATCGACTTTATTTGCTATAAATTCAGGCAGTTAACTGCCAGCAAGACCGCTGGATATATCTACAAAGTTTATTTCTTAATTATGTTGTTAAATTGGCTTCTTAGATTTTTTTTCTTTTTTTTCTTTCAAAATTTGAAATTAACGTAAATCAGAAGCTTTGGTCGAAGCAGGGCCGGTCAAAAGCTAAGGCGAAAATTTTGTTTGAGATTGGGGGCACCTTTTCAGTGCAAATCCTTTTAAAATTTGACCTGATGATGGTCGCGCTCGATGGCCGTGGTCGTTCGGTTACCGGTCTACGATACTAATCTAGACCTCGGAGTTCAAATCTCGGCACGATCATGCATGCTAGCAACTGCACTTCCGAAAAGTAGATATGCTATCGAAACGGGCATAGAAATGCTAGAAATGTTGTCGCGCCCATGTCCCTGGAGGGGTCAAGGCAATTAACACACATGATGATACCCAAAATAACAAAAATTAGGCAGAATGAGTCGTTGTTGCTCATAAGCAAAATTTGTTTACTGCTAAAGTGGAAATTCACTCTGTGCCAACCCTTGCCACTTGAAGTGTCAAGTGGACTCCCGCCTCGTGAAACTACCACGAATAAATATCCCTCATGATTACGAAACAATTATCATTTTTTACTTGTTGCAAAAATAATCTTTTATTGGAAGATTCGTCACTATAAATTGAGAGAATATGCCCAAATGAATGATCACATCAAAATTTGAACCATTTGGTGGCAGTTGACCGACAATAAGTATTCCGATCCGGAGGGGAATATTTTCAGATCCTAAAATTGACAGTTGGCGATACATATTTTACCGGTGGGGAAATTATATGGATGAGAAATCGAGAATAATCAGATTCATAATATTTAAACAGTGTTCGCCAAAACGCAGCCATTTTGAGCCAGGTAGCAGTATACAGTCGAACAACGCGTACAGTTATCAAAGCCTATCATACAAATGACGGATGCCTTGCAACACGAAAATCGCAATGCGGGGCTTAAAATCAATGCTGCCAAAGCAAAGTACTTGAGCTTGGATCCAGGAAGACAGAGCGAAATATGTGTTTCAGGGCAGACGGTAGAAAAAGTGGACAATTTTTGCTACCTCGGAAGCGTAGCTACAGCAGATGGTGGAGCGGATGCTGGTGTACTGTCTCGCATCAATAAGGCTTTTTTCAGTTTAGCTCCTTTCTGGCAAAACAACAACATCTCCAGACGTACCAAACTCAGGATCTTCGAAACCAATGTAAAATTCGTGCTTCTTCTTCAGCTTGGAAGGTGACCAGGGCAATAACAACTAAATTGAAAACTTTCTTGAACCAGTGTCTACATCGCATCCTACACATACGCCGGCTGGAGGTCATTCTAACGACGACCTCCCGTTCATTACTTGCCAGGACAGGATAGACACCTCCATAGAAAGGCGAAAGTGGCAATGGATAGGTCACACACTTCGAAAAGGGCCGGAAAACATTGCTAAACAAGACCTCGATTAGAACCCACAGGGAACCGATGCAAGACGCCGCGTTGGACGCCCTAGAAACACCTGGAGAAGATCAGTTGAGGTCGTGGGTAAGCCATTACGCAAATCGTGGAGTCAGTTGAAGGCGATGGCGGTAAACAGGACGAGCTGGAAAGTAAGCGTGGGTAATGCCCTATACCTCACCAGGGGTTGACAGGATCCAGAGAAATCATGTAAACGAACGTTCAAAAAAAGTGCTCATGTTGCGCTATGTGATTTTTCGGTCCGCATAATCGTCCAAACGAGCACACAATCTCGAATATCGTGCATAAATTTGAGACAACCGGGTCGATGGCGGATGTGATAGCACCAGTGCGTCTTCGTACAGCTCGTTCTACTGAAAACATTTCAGCTGTACGCGAAAGTGTGGCAGATACTCCGTCGACCTCTATTCGTTAAGGCGGCCAGGAACTGGACCTCTCACGGAACTCTTTGCAGCGAATTTTGGCAAAGGACTTGAATTTCCACGCTTACTAATTTCAACTGACTCAGGAGCTCAAACACATAGACCACTTGAAGCGTCGCCAATACACCAGATGGATGCGTGAACAAACATTAGTGGATGACAACTTTAAAAAGAAAATTATCTTCAACGGCGAGGCACATTTTCACCTCGATGGATTTGTAAATAAACAGAATTGTCGCATCTGGATTGGGTTATTATTTACAAGCCCATGTCAATGAGTGGGTTCAGGTCGCGCAACGTTTTAAACACAAATGAAAACAGTTCGACTGATTTTGCTCGTGGACGGTCCGTTCCAGTTTGCGTTTAATCTACCACACATCGGGGAAATTAACCAGAAATTTTTCCTGGTTGATTTCCGTTTAATGGGGGGTAAGGGGTATTAGCGTATTTGACAGTTCTTAGTTGACGTATTGCATGTGACTGTGAGATGGTGTGGATTTTCGTTTACGGGTTCTTGATTTGTACATGGCGTCTTATGTGCTTATTTACACCGAAGCAACACAAATTTGTGGCGATTTTGCAGTGCTTTTCATTTTTCCTGAAACCGTCGCGAATTTAATTGAAGTTTTGTTTGAAACTCAATAGCGAATCGGCTGTCAGCTGTTTAATACATGACAACTACAAAACAAGTCGTTCGGGTAAAGAGTTTATGGTTGAGTGGAGGGAGCATTTTTACCGCAATTAAAACGTTGCAAACGTGAACGCAGGCAATAATAACTAGCTATCGCGCTATGCTTATGAGTTTTTATGACTCCAATGGGAAGCAATGGACGTGGACGATATGAGGCTCCAACAGGATGGTGCCATTTGCCACACAGCCGGCGAAACAACCACTTTTCTACTGCAAAAGTTCGAGGGTCGGATCATCTCCCGAAACGGTGAAGTCAAATGGCCACCCAGATCTTGTGATTTGACAGAGTTAAACTTTTTCTGTGGAGAATTTTGAAAGAGAAGGTGTATGCCAACAAACAATCAACGATTCCAGAGCTGAATGACGAGATAATCCGAACATTAACGAAATTGAGCCCCACCCCAATTATGCCTGACTGTCATCCAAAATATAGACAAACGAATGGAGGTCTGCCGTAATAGCCGCAGTGAAGATTTGGGGGATATTTTGTTTCACACATAATTGCAATAAGTCAGACTACAGAATAAAATAGAAAAATATTCGAAATACTTTGAAACTGTTTGTTTTATTTACATTTCACATGGAGAAATTGCTACTGGGACACCTTTGGGATGATTCCGGATACAGTTCTATTTGGAAACCACAAACTGTTTAGTGAATCATTCCATAATAAACAAGTAGGCCGTATTAAAAGCGCTCTATGACGTTGTTGATTATTTCGACCAGCCAAGGTGGAACGATCATAAGCGCGAATTAAATATATGTAGGCTCAAGTGATGTTTAGTAGCATTACTATACTAATGCCATTTCCCTTTATGACAAACAACAAATGCGGATATGCTTCTCCACTGCACTTTCTTGCAGTGTTTCGAAACAATGGGTCGACTTAAATGGAGGCACGATTTACTTACACACTCGTTGCACTATACCCCATTCAGCAAAAAGATAAAATTCATACAGTATTCGAGTATATACGAGTAGGTATTGTAAGAATCATAACACCACGTTGATACCTCAATGAAGCGGAAAAAGCGATTTGCGAAACCAACGCAATTATCAATAAGACGAAGCGGAAAGAAGTCCGCAAAATTTAAGGAAGAGGCTCTTGACGCAACAATTTTGCAGCTGAAGCTGACACTTGTACAGTGTACCATTGTGGGTTGTGCTAACACTTATTTGCATGAGACTATTACGATGTAAGAGTATATTAGAAACGAACAGTTTCTAATCGGATTTAATAATTTAAAAGATTTATGATGGTTAGTGCGTTATGCAATCATTGTCGGGAATAGGAAGTGAGTCAAATTGGCTGTTGGCAAACTTCATGCAAAAATATTGTAAAGACAGGGTAATTTTTGATGATTGACTTGTCCGTTTGTATTTTCACGGGTGAGAAGGCAGAAGAATGAAGAATGAATGGGGTCATATCATAGGGGTGAATTCAATGGAATAGAATAAAAAGGTAAAATAGCCAATTTTTTTTTTATTTTTTTTTTTATTTGTATTTTTATTTTTTTATTTATACCGGGGGCGACCTGTAGCGCAGTGTGTTGAGGCATCAGTTGCATGTTTGTCTACCGGCGTTTCGGGTTCGAATCCCGTCCACGACGACGTTCGTGGCCATGAATGTCCTGGCAACTACATTCTTCGAAACCAGTTTATGCCAACGAAACGTCAACTGGGCCACATGGAACAGTTGACGTGCTATACCCCACAAGTGGTTAGGGCAATTGAGTAACAACCAGTTGTCTGGGAGATTCTACATAAGCATATAATGAAAGATAATAGGACTACTCAAACTCATTACGGACTCATAAAATATTTCCAATAAATGAGTAGGAATAGAAAGGGTTTTACAGTGTAGCTTTTATAGCGGCGACACCTCGCTGAGAAGTGAATCGAAAATTATTCTTTTAAAATCGCGCAACCGGGACAGTGCGGCGCTCGCGTTGCGTCACGTCGCTACGACCTCTCTCTTAATTGCCCTAATCCCATGTGGTGCATAGCGCGTCAACTGTTCTATGTAGCCCAGTTGACGTTTCGTCGGCATATAAATTTTATCATCGGTTGGTTCCCTTCTAACCATGTTATGATGAAAATATCAATGAGCTCATTATCCAAGCCTGGATGAAAGCCTTTATGACCTTTGTTCTAGCCGCGGAACTAACGGCACTTATGTACTTTCCATGTATGTATATGGTGAGACCATATTTCACAGCCTACAACCAGCTACATGAGCGGCACCGAGGAATTCATCAGGCCCTAGCTGATGAAATACTTGCTGAGAGCCACTAACGAATTCATCAAATCGTAGCTAGTGAAATACTTGATGAGTTTCATTGGCCAATTCATCAAGCCGTAGCTGATGAAATACAGGATAAGTATCATTGACGAATCGTGAAACCGACGAAATACTAAATAAAAGTCATTAACGACTTCATCAGGCCATATTTGATGAGTATCATTTACCAATTCATCAAGCTGCACCTAGTAAAATGCTTGATAGAGAACATTTCCACTGTAAAAAAAAGTGCTTGTAGCAGAACTTGAACCCGCGACTAGACGAATATGAATCAACTCTCTACCCATTGAGCTACCACAGCATTCTCCTTCTAAAAATAATTGATCAAATATCAGTGAGTGCATCGATGAAAAATGGAAAAAAATTTTTAAAGACGGGTGTCCCCTGAATTGGGTTGATAAGGCGAATTGGCGATTTTTATTAAACCACTCCAGTGGTTTAATAAAAATCACGAATGTTAGTGTTAAATCCCTTATCTTTCGTAGTTGCTGAGACGAGTTGTAGGACTCTTGATTGCCTATCTTCCATCATCTTCATGGGTGAGGGGGTGTAAAACGAAACCTTTAAACACACATTGCCAAGGTGTTTATGCAAAACATGTGGCTTGCGAAGGATTGGATTGCAGTTAATCGCTAGTAAGTTTTCTTTATACATCAGGAGCGGCCGGTAGTTGGTGCGTTGAGGCTACTATTGCTACCGGTCAGTTGCGGGCTCGAGTTCCGTCCACGTCGTGGCCATGGATGGAGGTAAGGGTAAATAGTAGTAGCCCCAGGTTAATTTTAATTTTAAAGAAATCAAATTTTTGCTAGTAATTTAACCACACTCTACCATATGCATTCCCTGATATATCCGTTAAAAAGGGCTCCGCGATCTCCAATACTAACTGACAAAGTATTAATAATAGGACAGGCTTTGCTTTTATTTTCTATTTCTTCCCAACAATATTATGTATTGTCTTGCAGAATTATAAGGCATTTATCTCTTGTAAAAAAGTTCAAGTAGCTGCCAACTGTAAGCAACACGAAAGGCAATAATATCGCGATCACTCTGATCACGATTATCGATCATTTGCTACCGGTGATCGCATTTTATAATGCACTTAAAGGAACAGAAGCATAAAGAAGAAAAGTCCAAATAACAAATTTTCAACTTGGTCAATTTAAGGGTGAGTGTATACCGAATCGATGCAGACGTTGTATTGAAGATATTCAAGACATTATTTGTTTGTTACGTTAATACTCAAAATATTATTTTTTTTGTTCTATGTGAGTGGCTTCATCACCAAACGTTTCAACCATTAATGCCGATAAAAGCCAAAAAAGATCTCTGTAAGGCTTCTAGATTTGCATGAAAATTCGGTGAGTGGAATAAATCCTCACAACACTGAGGCATTGTTTTAAAAGAACTAAGACAAATGACAATTGCAGGATATTTCAGTGCTGCCTCGACGAAATGGAAAGGCACTTTCGAATTTACCCATGCAAGGAAGGAAGTTTGTCTATTTAAATATGTGGATTGTGGATATTTAACATTAATACTTCTCGACCCTGTAACTAATGAATAAGATTAAACCGCCGATCATCAGAGGAATGAAAGTGATAGACGAAATTGGTTGCGACCAGAAAAAAAATTGTTTTATAAGCGCCGCGAAACATCAATCGATAATTCGTAGTAGTGTTGTAAATAGCAAAACTTTTCAAGGCTCTGTCCAACTCCTATGATGGCGTTGGCATCTTAAAAGGCACGACATGACGGTTCTTTTATTGGAGGACCAAACAGAAGCTTTAAGCTTCTTTAACGTACCCATTTCTAATTCCAAGCTTCCGTTAAATAAGAGCACTGTCGCACTGAACGTCACAAAAGTGTCACCAGCTGAATGAATTTAGTAGAAAGGAAATTTAAAATGATAAAATTATCGCCAATAATTCCCAAAACTAAATTTGAGGTGTAATCTTAGAACGCACGTGTGTCAACCTCACATCAGGCATTTATAGATTAACTTTTTAGGGATTTTGTATTTACGGATTTTGTGTTTGAGAATGTTTTTATCTCCGAGATCAAGGCATTCAGTCAAACTAATTTCTCCTCTATCTTCAAGCTAGTTAAAGACATCAGTTGCCTTATAGCATTTCTCAGCGTAAGTGTATGCTAAACCTAGTTGAAAGGTGTATGTGTATTCGTCCTATATGAGAAAACAGGCTGTTTTCTTTCGTTACTAACTCAGCGTACACTTTCCCTTAAATCCCAACAATTCTACTACCGCCTAAACAAGCTGAACCTGGCCAATTCAGTATTCAGTGTCGTCATCGTCGTTGTTGTCGTCGTCTCTTACTTATTACTTTTGTTGATATTATTACAGAAAATTTTCTTCAGATCAATTTTTATTATTGTAAATTTCCAAGACGTCGTCGTTGTTGTTGTTATTGTTGTCGTTTTCATCCGTGTTCTCGGCGTCTATACTTTTAGAAAAATACCATAGCAGCTAAAGTCATGATTTCGATGTTCGAGCCGACTCAACACGATTCCATCGATTGTTTTGGCCCAGGCATTGTTCTTCGGATCGAAGAAGTGGACCTTCTTTGGTCTTTCTTGGTCTTGAGGATTTTTGCATTTATCTGCTTTACTTTTTCTTTTAGATTATTAAATGTTTGGCTTTCTGCCGTATAGGCATTTGGAATAAAAACCTGTGTGTAGGCACATGGCATAATCCTATCAGTTACAATCCGGACTATAACTAGAAACGCGTGATTCGGTAGCTCCATCGCATCCATTATTTCGGTATTACATATTACTATTCCGATTTGTAGTGAACTTTATCGGCTTAGATCTTGTACAATAAAAGCCGTTTGCTCTGGACAATAGGGCGATCAAAAGATATACAGGAATGGTTCAATGGTAGATCAGCTTGCGAAGGGAATCTTTTCGATGGAGCATGGCGATTATTCGTTAGAATGTGGTAGAGATTCTGGGTGACGAATCAGCAAAGCACCTCAAGCTGGCTTCTGTATACACATGGAAAAGATTGGGCATAGTTTGTTCTAATTAAATATAAATATAACATGTCACCGACTTTCTGATCTTACAACGGCCTTCTCTTTATCTTACTCTATTTTTTTTCGCGTATCCCATATCAACTGGAAGACCGCCTGAAAAGCCGAACATCATCGAAAAATGTTTTCAAAATGTAAGTAAGCTCCTAATTAACAATACCCAACACAGTGTATACCCCTTTGCGACGAACGTCCATTAACTTCATCAGACCAAGCAGCCATAACCCAAGGGTCCTGAATCAAATCAGCGTGCGAGTTGTACAGTAGCTGATCCTAACCAGTGGCCAAATGCAAATGAGGACAACTTCTTTGCAGGATTTGAGTGTGTGCCTGTCTGTTGATGCATCGAAAGGGAAGGTGTCATTGGTGGCTGGTGGAATGAGCGGGCCACCTCGCACCATTCGCGAGCAAATTAAATTAAAATGTTCAGAGGTACATGCGTGTAACATCACAGCATACATAAAAAGTCCATCTGCAAATGACATGGTAAAATCAGTTTTTCGTTGAAGCTACTTTTTTTTGTTGTTGCTACTGGCGGGATTCGTTTTACTTTTAATATATCGTTTGGTGGACTGAATCGGGAAGTTATCACGGAAGGAAATTTCATTGATTTGAGTTAAGGGGATGGTTGCCGTCTTTAAGGAATATGTACAGCCCCAAATTGGAAAAGCGACTTGATAGTCTAAAAAATTTCCAGGAGTGGTAGATTTAGAATTTGCGTTATAGTTGTATATTTTATGCTGGTTCAAAAGATAATGACGTAATAGAGTTAACTTACATTCTAAAGATCCACATTAGCATTTCAAGCTCCAGGAATAGAACATCTCCTTTCGGTTAAATTGCCAGCTTAGAAATAAAATCGAATTAGAGTACGTATCTATTGTCGTTTTCATAATAGTCGTTATACAAGATATTGAAAAAATCAAATATCTTCGGAACAATGCCGTAAAATCATTTAAACGAGACATAGCCGAAAACGAAATTTACCATTTGGAGACAACCATAGCCTCGAAAGGATTCGACACATATTTTTCGTTCAAATCTACGCTCCTCTTCGTCTTGTGCCTGCCTTATTCGCTCAGATTTAGCACAATCTTCCGTAAACTTTTCCTATTTCCAATCTCTATTCACAGCGCATCCTTCGTTCCGTTGTTACCGAATTGGGTTTGTTGTCTTCCTTGCCGTAGTCGTCATCATCATTGTCGTCTTGGTCGTTTTCTGTTTGATTTCTTGTTTCTTGTGTGTTTTTAGTTAATTGGATATTGGTCTTTGGCGCCGCCAAATTGAAGTACTTTATTAAATTAGAGAGCGCGCGCTGTCTTCCTGACGAATAGACGAAGCGAAAGTTATGTCGCGGACTCGCTTCTTCAGCGCACATAAGAATGTCAGATAAGAACTTCCAAGATGTTTAGGGCCAGAAGTTTTCCTTAAATAATTGATTTCATCTAGCGAATCAGAAATAATGTAATTTTTGTGTCGGTTTTGTTATTTATGTTTGTATTTTGAAATGTCAATAAGAATTTCCGGGATGGAAATATGGGACGTTGTTGAAAGTGCTATGCTGCTATACATATACATGAAACCGCATGTGAATGGGCAAATTAAAATTCTCGAATTCAGTAACAAGTTGGGGAACTAATATAATTATTATTAGTTGCTCAGGCGAAGCTACACGGAACTGTGTGAACTGCGACCGATTGCGATCTATTCTGGTGTTACCTTCTAAATACAAAAGAGGCTCAACCGACTTAAAAAAAAGAAATAGTTCAAGCAGTCCTTCTGAGGGAACTCTTACTGACATCGGCCAAGAACTAATCTCCTAAATCGATGAGCCGCTTGACAAACTCGATGAGCTAATGGCGTAATTGAAACCTCGTCTCATAGGGCAGACCCTTAGTGTTGGGGTGATATTCCATACAGTGGTGTACCGAGAAGTATCCTACGATCAGTCTCACGTCCGCCCCACTTATACGACTGGCGCCAGTCAGGCCGGGTGTATCCAAATTGTGGCAGCCGCTGCGGGAGCGGAGCGGTTTTTTTTCATTTAAATTCAATGTAAATTTGTGCGGTGTTCTTGCAGCATCTAAGCTCGGCCTTAAGACTAAAGGGTTTATTATTAATTCCTCAGATTGCCGCAGCCGTGAAAGGTTGTCCTGTGGTAACTGGTGTATTTACATAAGGGCCAAGGCCCCCCAACCCTCACTTTGAGCTCTTTATTTACATTCATTCATCTCCTCTAATTAATTTAAGTTGCATGCATTTTTCACCAAGAAAATTTTGAATATAGATTTTTTTTTTATTCCTGGATTCAGACACTAGTGATCTTGTATGCATATGTGATCGAAACGCAAAAAATTCCTTTATTTTACGAGATTTCATACTGAACCTTTTTGGACGGAATGTGCTAACTTACTGCGGTGTAGACTTGGATATGTAAACCACTTTGCCTTGGCGCCTAGTCGGGCATAGCGCACCGAATCGATGATATTTGAATTTCAGATATCTGTGAGGTATTTACTGTTTAGTCTCTACTGATGACTGCGGAAGGACGAGGAAAAAAACCTCTTCAACACAATGCAAGTGATGTGCGCTGGCAGACCAGCTCAGTTAACGGGAGTTGCGGAGTGAGTCACGCCGCTGTTGGCCTCCATCATCAGCATAGAAAATCAAGTATCGCACATCAGGCCCGTTTACATGAAAAGAGAAACAAGGAAAAAAATTAAAAAATGTATCACACTAGTCTGTACGTCCTACAAAATTTTGATGAAAATTCTAGAAAATACGAAAATACGTCCTACAAAATTTTGATGAAAATTCTAGAAAATATAATAAAACCGTACGCAGAACGAATCATTGGCGAATATAAAGGCGGTTTCAGACCTGGTCGCTCCACAACCGATCAGCTCTTTACGGTCGAACTGATACTCCAGAAGTGCTGGGATGGGAATACAACGTAAACGTATACCAAATCTTTGTCGACTTCAAGCAGGCATACGACAGTATCGATCGTGGAGTACTGTACAACATCATGCTGCAATTTGGTATACCAGCAAAATTAGTGCGACTGACAAAGATGACGATGACCAACTCCGTCTCACAAGTCAGGATCCAGAATAGACTTACTGATCTATTTGAAACACGCACTGGTTTGAAACAGGGCGATGGACTGGCATCGACGCCCTTCATAATGAAATCGAAGCATGTGCGCAGAAACCGAAGTTCCGCGTGTACAAAACCACTATACGACTAGTGCTATGCTATGGCTGCGAAACATGGACCTCAAGCCTCCAGAAACATGCTAGGCACATTTGAACGTAAGGTTCTGCGGCGAATTTTCGGGACTGTTTGTGATCGAGATGGGTGGTGCATCCGGTACAAACATGAGTTGTATGAACTGTACGATGTGCTGGAAATTTCGAAAATCATCAAACTACAACGACTTCAATGGGCAGGGCATGTACAAGAATGGACGATGATCGCATGCCAAAGAGAGTAATGAACGCTGAACGAGTCGACAAAAATCAAACGGATGTGTTTTTGGTTCGAAAATGATATTTGATCCTATACTCTTCAGTTCAGTAGGCCTTAACCCTTTGCTTAGGACCAGCAGACGTTTGCAAATAAAATAATCAAGCAGGTGTCTCTGTCGTTTGCGTTCATACCCTATACCACCCAGCTCCCTCCAAACATTGTGTGGTGACTGTTTTTGAGAAAATATTCTTAAAATGATAAATTTGTCAAAAATATTTGAAAATGGAGAATGCCACCTCTCAGCCTGAAAGAAAAGCATTTCTTTTAAGAGAATCTAATTGTACCTAATCTTTTCAAACTATGTAATGCTCGTAAGCCACATAAATTCTATTGACAACCTTCTAATTATTTCGTGTTTGCTAAACAAGTCCAACAGACCATAAAAACCACGAAATTATGTATTCTTTCGTCAAAAGAAAACGAAAAAATAATCCATATTTTGAGGCGAGAAACTTCCCTTTCTCAATACCTACAATCGATAGTTCATGTTTGTTTTTACACTTCCACACTATAATTAAGTTGACGCATTCAAAGTTAAACGATAATCCCTTAATACCCCGTCAAAAACTCAAAGGATGCACCTCGATCCGTAAGAAAATAACATTTTAAGACGCCAGGATCAAGACGAGCTCTGGTAATTATATGAAGCGGTAAACTACCTTTTGCTGAAGCGTAAGGGTGTCAAAATAGCACCCTTTCCTGGATTATTCGTTTCTTATGTCGCTTTGAGTGTAAGATGCTCCGCTGTGTTGAAACGAAGAACCCCAGACATTTGAGCAGTATATTTCTTGGACGGAACTATTTTACGCCCATATTGTGCTCCTGAAATTGTCCTTACCATTGTTGTCCATTGTGCAAAATCCATCAAAGGGTAAAACGATCGTGTCACCGCTATTGCATTCAAGATGCACCCATGCAACCATGGGAATGCATACCGGACAAGGAAGTATCTATGCAGGATAATAGATAAGATAACTGTACTTGCGACTATGAGTTAAAAACGGGACTACATCTATGTAAAACTTTTCTATGTGTTCGCATGATCAATTTTCTGATGACATGTCATCAGGGTTGGGCGACAGTTGAAGGTTTTGGGCGCATCAAATGAACCGTGAGAGTTTAATGATTTTCATATTTTTTTTTAAGTATGCAATAATTTTTACAAAGCGATCACTTTCAAATTGTGTTTCAAGGAATTTTGAAGTTTGGATTTTTTCTGAAAATGTTTAGGAACATGCTACCGCTAATAACCATAATTTTGGCGTTGAAGATTTTATGATTTTGATAATAAAATGAATGAAAGCAGCCAATCTGCACTTCGAAACCCATTCAACTGTAATCAATAGAAATTCAACAGAAGTTAAGAAAAGAAATTGTGAAAAGAAAACATGTTAATGAACCTCGCGAAATCATTATTAAAATAAAAAGAACTTTATTCTTCAAGAAGTGGCAATGTATTTTTATTATCTTTATCTTTGGGTGTAACAAAAAAATTATTGTTATCCAATAAAATACCGTAATGAATAGAACCATTTATCTGAAGATGCAAATTTCGAGATATCGTAAATAAAACTGACAATCTTGTAATCCAATCGGTTTTCAAACGGTGGGACTGCAGAAGATTGATATCAGTATATTTTATGATTTGTTTTCCAAAGTGTTCGACGGTGGATTGGATGACGTCAAAGAAAGATTTTTAGGTGACTATTTCTTTTGTTATTAAAGTCACTGGCTTTAAAGAATTTATCAGACTTCTTTCGGTTGAGGTAGATTTGTAGAAGATCTCAATTTATCTACACATATCATTAACGGTTCGGATGGCTTTTTTGTTTATATGTTGTGTAACATGTATGGACGGATAACCTGGGGACTGCAGCACTTGTTTGGTTGACTAATACGGAGTGTAGATTTTTCAAAGAGTAATATGAAGAGAGCTGTCAGAAATATTTTTTTAAGGGTCACTCATTTGTCCAATCTACCTGTCGAGGCTGCGAAAGCTTCCTTCGTAGGACTTTGCAAAGGTGGTAGATTTATACAAATTGCTACAATAAGGAATTGAGAGGTTCGATCCTCGGCGCGAACGAAAATTGCCTGAAGCAGCTATCACCGTGTTAATTGACCCCTCCAGGGGCATGGGCGCGTCAACATCTCTAGCATTTCTATGCCTTGTCGACGTTCGTTCCGATAGCATATCTACTTTTCGGAAGTGCAGTTGCTAGCATACACCTCCTATCCGCGCCGTCTTTTTACTGACAAGCTCGGAGCACTGTGAGAGTTCTATTAGTACCCACAGGCAGTTTTGGGTCGCGCCCAGATTCGAACTCCCTGCTCTAGATTAGTATCGTAAAGCGGTGACCAAACGACCACGGCCACCGAGCGCGACGTGGCCACCCCTCAATAGGGTTTAGTGATGGGTCGATAACTCATTCTTGTAGAAATTACTATATGCCAAGAAACCTAGCAAAAAAAGCGTCAGATTGGATAGATCAAAAACGACGGTCACGCAAAAGGTTAACGGATTATTCTTTCGGATCCTGTAATGTATGCGCCCTGAACGAACCGGGGGCCGAGAAGGCAACAACAATAACAAGTCGAGGAATACCAACTAAGCAGCACCTCAGTTCAAAAAACAAATTGGGTTGGCTGCGTGGGCTACGACAAGAAATTACAAACAATTTTTAAAACCGGTGAACAGTCTGGGCACAAGGAGTTTGGAGTTTCAATAATCGTGATCAAGCACCCCAAACCGGACGTCTTTGACTTTAAACTCTTCAATGAAAGTTTGTGTGCGATTCGCATTAAGACTCGATTTTTCAACCTCTGGTTAATCAACGTGCATGCACCCCCCCAACCTGAAGTGAAGGAGGAAGCAGCGAAAGACGAGTTTTATGACCACTTGCAGACATTGTTCAACTTACTTCCAACAAACGATGTCAAAATACTGCGGGGAGATTTCAATGCGAAAACTTGAAACGAGAGTTTCCCTAGGAGAAAAGTCATTGCCCCCGCGAGATAAGTAATGATAACGGTCCACGACTAATCGACTTTGTATATTGTATTGTTGTTGTTGTATTGTAAGCCCAACATGCGTTCCGCACCAACGCATTATCCGCTCATAATCGAAGAAGTTGCTCTCCAAACGAGTAATTTGTGAATTCTAAGGACTCTTAACTCCTAACAGAATTACAAAATGCAAGCATAGTTGAACGTGTGTATGAAAATGTTCCTCAAGCCGCTTAAAAATAGTTCTCATACATGCTTTCAAATATGCTTGAACTGCAGGATTGATTCTGCATGCCTGAACATCTGTAGTGACCATAAGATAGTAAATTTACATATGGGTAGATCCTATCGATTAGAATCATAATAAATATTCACAGCCACAAAAATTTAGTTCTCTAATAACTTTTTCTGTAAGGGTGGGCAAACGAAGGCGATTTGAATTAAATATAATCGTTTTGAGGGCGTATAATGTGGCGCCCAATGTGGGATCAAAATTTAAATTTTTTTAATAAAAAAAAATTGAGGGGTAGGCAAACGGAAATTTTGAATGGGAAATCCTGGGCTAACTTTGGGCAAACGAAATAGCGAAAAAAAAATTCCAAATTTTGGAGAAAAAATTTCGTGTTTTTTACTTTCATTTTGAAAAATGTTTGTTTTGTGTTTTGTTTTGAAAAATTTTCTTGGGCAAACGTGGGCCTACGATGGGCAAATGAACTGTACAATTTAAATTTAAAAAATCGAATGTGACGGTGCCAACCTCACAGAGCTGCGTGTTAGAGTTTGTGATGACCTAAAAAACCTGATAGTGATAGTCAGTCATCTTGCCCTTGTTGATAAAGAATCTTTGCTACTAATATATCATCATCTGTGCAACGGCATCATTTTTAAGAAGTGAGTTGAAGGGGTTTTTTCTCCAGAAGAGATTTTAGAAGTTTAAAAAACGCTAAAGCACATGCAATAGTATTAAGACCTTAAGGGGGTATATTTGCGGAATATTTATGAGAATACGAATAATACAACAGCCTTATTAAAATTTAAAATACCTCTATATTCGCACTTTATCCGATTGCAATAAACCTTTCAGTGCGTTCCTGGTTCTACAGAGAATTAAACACAGAAGCCGACTTGATCAATATTTTCTGATTTTCGGTATGGACTATTACTTTTTTAACCATATTGTCAGAAGCTTCACATCAACTTGGCTGATTCTTCACTTGACAATAGGCCACAGTGCCAATAATCATACCAAATGGAAAAGGAGATAATTATTAAGTGAAATACGTCATAAGTCCAAGCCTCTTTCTTTCACATATTTCTAATTTGAGTTTTCTCAAAACCAGCTTTACCCATTGGGCCATGCTAAAGGCAGTCAAGAATAAAAGCAAAAAGCATGAACTAAATAAGACTTAAAAATTAATCGGTTCAAACAAATATGAACAGGTGGTTAAACTACATTGCAAACATCATTTCACCTCATGTTTGGTATTTTCGGAGCAACAACAACGAAAAGAAAAAAACGCATGGGGAAACCTGTGATCGCATCACCCTGATCCGCTTAGATAAATTTCTGACATAAATCCGTTGCGATCGATTTCAGTGATTCCGTGATCTTCACCAGCATATTCTGCTTGCATATCCACTTATCCAAAAAGCCAGTACATACATGGGTAGCACAATCGAGATCTTTCTTTCTTTCTTTCTTTCATCTGGATCTTTCTTCTAATATGTGTGGTACAATACATCCGTGCCTGAAGAATGAACAAAAAAATCATCAAGATCACTGAGTAAAATCACATTTGTCAGATTTTAGAACGATAGATATGTATGTATTTAAAGAGAAAAAACAATGCGTCAGACTTAACCACCTTAATCTGAAGATTAAGCTGCCCCGGATGGACGATGTGGCACTGATAGTTCGGTTCAGTCAGCCGCCGTTTTTCTGATTGCCACATCAAACAGACAAATAGTAGCTTCGAAAACCATGAAATATTCCAATGTTTCGCGCACTCTATGAACTTGAACAGATGTTTTTGTCTAAATGGGTTCAGTGCTAATAACCGCTCTCGGTATAGTATGAAGAAATTTGCAGATAGCCATTCTTTCCGGTTGGTGTTCCACAAGATACCCTCCCGGCACCTTTGTTAATTGCAACTTATTTTATTCCACTTTTTTTCGAGATTGATATGATTCAGTGTTGTAATTCGGACGGAATATGGTAATATGCATATTAATGACATTGTTTCACATGTGTAAAAATATAATAATGTATTTCAAAGCAATGTATCATGTGCCTTACCTTGATGGTTTGTGGTGCACGGTAGGCAACATAGTCGGCTAGGTCTTATAAACCCATTTGTTTATAAGATTCGTTTATACATAATATTATTGTTGATGAGTGAAGGCTGATAGAAAGGATGGGAACATCGCGATTTCAATGTTGCGATGTGAATGAATTACCAAATTAAATTAGTAGAGTCCATTCATCCAGTACTGTGTTTTCTTCGCAACTGCGGTTTCATTTCTGGGGCATATCGTCACTTGCTCTGGAGTAAGACTCGGAAACCTAAAAGTCACCACAATGGCCAACTTCCCAACGACAACTTACACGAGAACAGTTGAAGGATTTTTGGGTCCTCTCTTGGCTTTGTACAATCCGCCGGGGTTTCACAGGGTGACATACTGGCATACTGACACCACCTGTACTTGCTGCTGTCCTTCTTCAGTTACCAGATCATCTTACGTGGAACTTCAGTCGCCAATCTACAGAGATTGAGCAACGTTAGCATACAAATGAATTAGAGGTTTTAGCAATAGTCGAAACTCTCGAGCGGTTTAAATTCTACTTGCTTAGGAATAATTTTAAAGTGGTCGCCAGCTGCCAAGCGATATCGACGACCAAGTAAACGACACCACTAAACAGCCAGATGGTGGCTCAAACTCAGGAGTTCGACTTCAGTGTGACCCATCGAGCAGGCACATGCCATACGTAAATGCCCTGAGTTTGAACCCGGCCGAAAAACCAACTGAGACGAAGTCTGTAGCCAAAAATATACTCGTAATTGGAACGAGGAGCAAACTGCGACTCAGATCATCACTTGGTGAAGACGACCTACAGATGTAGAATTTCCTTAGTGCACCAGTCAAGAATCAGCCCTCCCAAAATCTTTGCGGTTGATAAGCTCTTGAGTGATGCTACAGCGGTGGCGTATACTACCGCCCTTGAGGAAAAACTATCACCTATGCTACACAACATCAGCAACACAGGCGTCCATGGGTTCTGGGAGGAACTCAAGGGTACCATCAAGGATGTCGCAGAGAAGGTCGTGGGATATAAAGCCCGGCGAGCGCGAAATGACTGGTTCGACAAAGAATGCAAAAATTCACTTGACGCGAAAAACGAGGCCTACAGACAATGGATTCAACGAGGAACCAGAGCCAGAAGAGAAAAATATGACGAGCTACGGCGAATATCGAATAGAATAATTAGACGTAAGAAACGTAAACACTTTGACGAGCAGTTGCTGAACATAAACGAAAACTTAGCTAATAGGAACACCAGACAAGCGTACAAACTAGTAAATACAATTAAGAACGGCTACCAACCCAGGACTAGCCTTTGTAAGGACAAGGATGGAAACATCATCAGCGACACCGATGGTATTAACAAACGATGGGCCTCTTATTTTGAAGAGCTTCTAAACCGACCATCTAACATCCCCACACAGGAAGCTCTCGACGATATTGTTGATCTAGGCCCACCCATTCAACCCCCGACAGTAGAGGAAGTTGATCTCGCGTTGCGGTCACTAAAACGAAATAAAGCGCCGGGCGCTGACGAGATTCCAGCTGAACTGCTAAGATTCGGTGGAACGAGTCTAGTTGATGCCATACATCAATTACTCCTGCGAGTATGGGAGAACGAGGAGATCCCAGACGATTGGCGCAGAAGCATCATCTGTCCAATTCATAAAAAGGGAGATAAACTGCGGTGTGAGAATTACAGGGGCATCTCACTAGTTTGTACGTCCTATAAAATTTTGACAAAAATTCTGGAAAATAGAATAAAACCGTACGCAGAACGAGTCATTGGCGAATATCAAAGCGGTTTCAGACCTGGTCGCTCCACAACCGATCAGCTCTTCTCAGTCAAACTGATACTCCAGAGGTGCTGGGAATACAACGTAAACGTATACCAAATCTTTGTCGACTTCAAGCAGGCATACGACAGTATCGATCGTGGAGTACTGTACAACATCATGCTGCAATTTGGTATACCAGCAAAATTAGTGCGACTGACAAAGATGACGATGACCAACTCCGTCTCACAAGTCAGGATCCAGAATAAACTTACTGATCTATTTGAAACACGCACTGGTTTGAAACAGGGCGATGGACTGGCACCGACGCTCTTCAACCTAGCACTGGAATACGTTATTCGGGCCATGAATTTGGACAACAGCAAGACGCTACTCATCAAGTCGACACAATTAGCAGCGTACGCCGACGACATCAACATCATGTCCCGAAGATTGGCTGACGCAGAAGAACTTCTGCATACGCTCGATACCGCTGCAAAGGAAGTTGGATTACGTATTAACGAGGGTAAAACTAAAATAATGATGCAATCGGTGACAAGGACACCTGCACAACCGAGCATCAATGTGGGGGACCTCAACATCGAGTTCGTGAACAACTTCATCTACCTGGGTTGCAACCTGTCAAGGGACGCCAACGAAACTGACGAAATCAAGCGACGGATACAGTTAGCTAATAAGACTTTTGTCTCGGTTCTCCCCATAATGAAATCTAAACATGTGCACAGAAACACGAAGCTCCGCGTGTACAAAACCATTATACCACCTGTGCTATGCTATGGCTGCGAAGCATGGACCCTAACTCAAGCCTCCGAAAACATGCTAGACACTTTCGAACGTAAGGTTCTACGGTGAATTTTCGGGGCTGTTTGCGATCGAGATGGATGGCGCATCCGATACAACCATGAGTTGTATGAATTGTACGATGAGCTGCAAGTCTCGAAAATCGTCAAACTACAACGACTTCAATGGGCAGGGCATGTACAAAGAATGGACGATGATCGCATGCCTAAGAGAGTAATGAATGCAGAACGAGTCGACGGAGCGAGACTGCGAGGACGACCGAGATCTCGTTGGGAGAGCTCAGTAGGTGTGGACGCCGCGCAGCTGCTGGGCTCCCAAAATTGGAGGACGCGGTCACGTGACCGAGATAATTGGAGGACAATGATCCAGGCGGCCAAGGCCCGACGTCGGGCTGTCGCGCCACGATGATGATGATGATGATGATGAGGACAACTGGTTGGTAAGTATGCAAGCCAAGCTGAAAGGCATAGGTTTTATGAGGTGTGACAACCTGCGAACAATCGAAAAGGACTATGCCTTGAAAGGAGGTCGACTCAAGCGACATTTCGGTAATGAATTAAAAATTAGTTTGTAGTTCCAACCACTATACGATGGCGAATTGTCAGAAGCTGCTATGTCGAGACTGGTCACACTAGTTTTGAAGGCACAATCAATCGGATACAAATACTTTTCTGCTTTTTCAGAAGTATGTGAAGTCATATATAGCTGCTTGTAATGAGTGCTGTCTTAATAAAGTTCCAGCCGGGAAGTGCAAAGGAAGAATGTCTTATGAAGACGTCGCTCCTCATTTCGAGTGGTACATATCGACTATCTAGGCGCATTTCCAAGAAATCGGGGAGGAAATGCCCATCTGATCGCTACTGTAGATTCCTTTACAAAATTATCAATACTTCGGCCCGTTCGGTCTACCAGTACAAAACATGGCATCACCATGCTACAAGATGTAACAGTTTTCTTTGGCTTGTCCCGATAGAGGATTTACGTCAATGTATATATACCCAGCAAAACAATTACAATTGGGGCGACCGGTAGCGCGTGTCGAGGCATCAGTCTCATGTTTAACTACCGGCGTTTCAGGTTCGAATCCCGTCCACGACAACGTTTGTGGCCATGGATGTGCAGGAGGTGCATGCTGGCAACTACATTCTCTGAAACCAATTTATGTCAACGAAACGTCAACTGTGCCACATGGAACAATTGAGGCGCTATGCCCTACAAGGGGTTAGGGTAAATTGAGTATAAAAAAAGCTGACTTCTTCCGGTAAATAAGAATAAGGAAGCCGAGAATGCATTTTTTGGTACTAAGTGTGTGAAACGTAGCACATTTCAAAATGATATTTTCCGAAATAACGGTAAATTTGGCTACATAAAACCAAACATGAAAACTCACTTTTTTGTCGTTATTTCTGATAACTTTGTCAGTCTTTAACATTCCGTTAAATAATAGTTTTCCTTCTCGTTCTGGCTATTGCTTAGCAAGTGGTGGATTCTACACAAAGTGTGAGAAGATATCTCAACGGCTGGTCATGGATTCCGGGAAGTGAGCCGTCGGCTAGGGCTGAGATATTCTGTCATCCAAAGAGTTTGGAACAGGGCCTACTCAGTGAGGGTCGATTTATATGCTTCCCTTCAACCCACATCCCCTTTTGGCGGCGGATCCATTATGATGTGGAGTGCTATTGCCTTAATTGATAAAAGCAGTTTGGTTGCGATCGCCAATACCAATTTGACAGCTCTGCAATACATCAATAGAGTGCTAAGCTATCTAGTATTGATGACGGGGTACTCCCTGTCATTCTCTAGTAAGGGCAACATTTGCATACACAAGTTGAAATTTACTTGAGCTGCAAGCAAGTGGCATAGACCAATCGGCCGCTGTGCTACCTATCAACTAATCCAGTAGTCCAAAGAATACCAACTAGTTGTTTGCAAGGGTTGCATTAAGTCTGTAAGAAATGGATCAAATAAATGAATGGCTGCTCCACCTAATTTTTCAGAATTAATAAAAAAAACCAATTACATTGTAACTTCCCATGAAAGACTTAAATTAAAAATGGCATCACCAGCCGTATATCTGAATGGCCTAGAAAACATAGTTTCATTCAATGTAGTTAATCTCCTTACAAATATGTATTTCAAAAAGTTTCAACTGTCGGTTCTAGAAGTCATGCCGAGGCGTTAATTTATTGTTTTGAGTTGCATTCAAGTTCTGTTCCTTGTTTCCTTGATACCTATGACTACAAACGTACTACAAAACATTGCTCCAGAACCTCGCGTCGCGTCGTCGTATTGAACAATCCAAAAAGACATTACAACTAAATTTTTAAATGGTTCGTTCGATCTCTCCTGAGACTGAAGCAACGCCAAACCTGGAACATAGGTTTGTAGCCAGGGAGCGCCAGTTATCCCCCAAACCCGGCCTTTGTGGATGATGCTTGGGCAAATGGAGCGCCATAAATTGAAGCAGTTACAACGGCGAGAAAAAAAATGATACAAAACCGAACCACGGCAACCACAAGTGCCTCAACGGGAACATAATTTGTACAGTTTGGTGCAATTATTTATTTTAATTGTTTTATGAAATTTATGTTTGAACCGGAGAGACGTGTATGCTGTGTATGATATGGCCCCAAAGGAATCCATGCATGGCACTACTATACGCAGGATATGGCAGCAGCAACTTTTGCACAAATCGAGATTTCCTCGTGCACATTTCGGTTGTATGTGCAATCGTGCTACTCTTATTTATGGCTGATGTTTAAATAAATACTTGATAGCTCACATTGGAGGTGCTCCCCATTTGGTCCTCGCGGCCAACATAGAGCTCGGGGTATATATTACTCATCCTCGCCTCCCACAAAACACTCACGAAGGTGGACATGTCGGTTGCGGTTCAACATATGGATGACGGAGAGTTGTTTAAAATTTGGAGCGTTTCTAACTGCAACCACTGCCCAATTTGCCTGACAGTGTACGTAACATATTTGGACGAATATGTACTACGTACATCCCATCCGTAGTCCTCCGAGGCAAAAATCAGGGGATAGATTACGAACGAGTTGTTTTTATCTATTAGCCAGCGATTTGTGTGATTTATGAATTTGATTGTCCTATCATATTTTTAATTTATTACAGATTCAGTTAGTACATCAGTGTACCTTATCCTTTGATTCCCATTCGATAGTCTCTAAATTAAAACTTACTCTAACACTCGGAGGGCTCATATTTATTGTTGGGCACACACACACACAAACTTTGGAGGGGCGATCGGTAGCGCAGTGTTCTGAGGCATCAGTCTCATGTTTGACTACCGGTGTTTCGGGTTCGAATCCCGTCCACGACGACGTTCATGGCCATGGATGTGGAGGAGGTGCATGCTGGTAACTGTATTCTCCGAAACCAGTTTATGCCGTCGAAACGTCAACTGGGCCACATGGAACAGTTGACGCGCTATG
Organism: Chloromyia formosa; assembly: GCA_964017055.1. Taxonomy (NCBI): domain Eukaryota; kingdom Metazoa; phylum Arthropoda; class Insecta; order Diptera; family Stratiomyidae; genus Chloromyia; species Chloromyia formosa. The sequence goes on from OZ024814.1 coordinate 146,538,072, forward strand.
CCTCCGAATGGGTTAGGGCAATTGAGTAGTAAAGGGCACACTGGGTACCAGTGACGGATCTGGGAAACTAGTTCGGAGGGGGCCCGACTTTGTTACCTGGAGAGATAAGGGTACGTCCACACTTATTCAACTTTTGGTCCTCAAGAGGCCTGCGTCCGTTGAGAGCGGGCGGAGAGAAGAATGCATTGATTAATGTACAAAACCATGAACACAATAGGCGCGAAATGAATTCGATCACGGAAATCAAGGTGTGGTGAGTTTCGAATTTGTTTGTACGAGTACATATCTGAGAGTTTCAGATCAGGTGAACTGGTCAGATTGAGTACTTTGGAAGCAAATGTGAACCTTATATAAGGGCCGCTGTGCTTACCAGAGAGTTATAGTACTTCTATATATTTCAACCAAATTTTATGCACGTACCTGTGGCAGTTCGTGAGATATTTCATGGACAGACAGACAGACAGATAGATAGACGGACGCATAACCGATTTCATAAAGGTTTTGTTTTTACTATAAAACCCTAAAAGTAGGTGTTTGTGAAACAGGCTCAATCCAACTATCATTTATCGGCACTTCCGACTCCGAATACTTAAACGTTTACCGTTATTTGCAAACTGTCGATTAAGGATTTATGCGGAAAAATTCTCATAACCCTTTTCCGTACTATGCTCCTCCGACCTTATCGCTTCCAGACGACTATTACATCTTTATTTTCTTGTCAAAAATTTGTATCATACGAATTTTGTGGTGTATCAAATTCGATATCAATGAACAATCGAACAATGGTCACGGCGGAGTATAAGTACTATAGACGCACCTTACCCACGTACTCTATTGTGTCAATGTTTGCTTTACACATGTCACCTGGGAATATTATCGAAAAAAAAAAACAACAACACACACGAAATCCTCTAGGGCACAACCTGTATCAGTCGTGTCGCCATCCATTGAATTTCCCATATCTCGAATATACAATAGACCCATGATCGATACAAAGGAGAACCTCTGATCTCTGTGAAACCCTTGAGAAAAAAAAGAATGATCAGAAATGGTGTCAGGACCAGTAAAAGTTATCTAATGTCTGGGTTTGTGTCTGGCGTGACATTGAGCGCAATTTTTCATTTTTCCTGAATGGGACATTTTCTGGTTCTGTCCTTTATTTCAGGAGGACACACGCATGCACGCACACACAAGGTGCACAGTCTTTCGAAAATGATTTGTAGGTGCAGCAGGAGCGTGGATGCAGATATAACTTTTTTATAGTTACCGAATTGGATTAGGATGACATTTAAGGATTGTCACCAACTTTGTTTTAAATTTGAAATAATAATTGCTTACTTAATTACCATATTATTCGCTGGGGGATATGGCTTCTCCGGGTTCTCGCCTCTATACGTTTCGGTCTGGGCAGCGCTCCGAAACACGGGGTCTCTGCAGGGTTGCCTAAATATAAAATTCTCAGTAAAAGGAAATTTTAATCCCGTGGGTTCCTCCCAATTTTTACCGCAACGTTGCGTTCTTGCCAATCGCAACGTGGTCGAGAACACACCGAACACCTATGCCGGGAGCACTGCAGGAAAAAGTGGTGAGTGTATTAATATTTTGCTGCTCTTCTGATGCCTTTTTTGGTTGAATTAGGACAAAGATTCCTCTCCCGTTCTGCTGGGAAAGTGTGTGTATGTGCAGTCTGCAGCCATGATCAAGGCGTTCCGCTGACTGCTAATTTTTGTGCCCGCATGGGACCAGAATTAGTCTCCTTTTTTGTTTCTTTCGTCCTCAATCGGGCTATAATAGCACCTGAGGTAAATAATGAGGTTCGACTGTCTGTCCCGGAACTTATCTTTAGATCTTCGACCTGTGTCTCACTGATCAGAGCTGCATGCCAGCCGGTGATCGTTCCGCACGGGACTTTTGACAGAACCGAAGACTTGTGGTTATAGGTGTCATGGCAGCCCCTTTACTTCACCTAACCTAGGTGTGCTGCAGCAAACTGGGAGACGAAGCGACGTACTAATTTCAGGCTTCTGGGAATATACGCTAGGTGCCAAGTTCTTCTTCATTAAAAGAAGTCAGTTGTTGCAGATACCTCCAGGTTGTTGAAAATACCTGAATCTATTGACCAGTCTCACGAAGGTATCATCATCGTGGCTCGCCAGTTCAGCATCGGACCTTGGCCGCCAGGATCGTTTAAGTCGTTGTACAATAACATGACGTTTCTGGAAACTTCAAGCTCATCGTACAGGTCATACTGCTTATAGATGTGCTGGGTGCTTCATCCATTTCCGATGGATCTTTAGTCATTTTTTCGGAGGCTGGTGTCAGAATTAGGTTTCGCAGCCCTAACATTTGCAAACCAAACATTAATTTGAACGAATTGTATAAGAACATTTTCAGATAAAATTTTAAGAAAAATAAAATTAACAACGGGAATTTTACCACAGAAATAAGACAATTGCAGATAACATTGATAACCAGATCGCATGAAATTTAATTATAAATTTCTTCACACTCTTAAAACTGTTCGCATCATCAAAAGGCTAATCATCTTCATCATTTCATTTTCATATCCCAGGGGATCAATAGAAAATATTGCACGCCATTTAACCCTACTCCAAAATTAATTACACCCTCGTAGCAGCTCGACGCAAAACTTTCATATCAGTTATGAGGACGATATCAAAATGCCAAATGTAAAGGACATTCCGTATAGGCAGCCTCCGTAGATGCATGTTCCTATATAGTATCACCTTCTTCCACCCGGTACGTATGATGGCTCAACATTAAACAACAACTCGAAATTTTATCTATACAAATGAGAATTTCTAATGGTGTATCTTTCAGTTTATCTTCAACGAAAAATATAAATAATCGTCAAACCGAAACGAATGGAGTCGTTTTGCCTGTTTAGCCCTCAACCGTTTACACGCCCTCCAATAAAGTCGAGAGCGAACCAAGCCAAAGGGGATATTTGCTTTTTGCAGGCCCCTACAATGCCTACCAGCAGGAGTTACGCCAAGGATAGTCCAAGTCACCCGATAAGTTGTCTAGTACGAGTATATGTATACGGCAGGAATTGGGATAGGTAGAGTTGAATGATATGAATTTTAGCGAACGACCACCGCCACCATGACTCGCATTATTCGCTCTTAATTTTTCAACCGCCCTCAAGGGACACGTGAACAATAAATGAAATGATATCTTTGGATGCTCCCCGTGCTAAATGCCGTGGTACAACCCCTTTTTATTTGGCCTGAGTTGAGATAACTCCTTGAATCATATTTCATCATATTCAACATATTTGTTGCCGATGGAGGATGAAAATTCATCTATTACTGCTTTGTTGGTCTCCGTTGGTAATGTCATTGTCTTTACGTGGAGTTTTTGTGGTGAAAAAAAAAAATGTGTTACCAATTTTGAATAGACCAAATGCCCGATTCTGTAAACCCTTGTATAGAGCATACGAGACCTCGTTGAAGTTTGGTTAGCATATAAAAAAATCGAAAGATTCAAGTTGCACTCGCAGCGGGTATTCAATAGTTTCTTAGCAAAGGCTTCAGTATCTATCAAAGCTTGCCACACAACATCAAGCCGCACCATTTTCTGATTTTGATCGATGGTTTGTGGCGATCTTTTCGTATTTCAAACTGATTTCATTCCAATCCAAACTTTTGAAAATAGAATCCGTTACAGAATATAATTTCTCACTGGATACAAGTAACCATTTCGCTTCGGCAACACTCACTAGAAAAAGCCAAAGTCAGGATCTTCGCCTTCTTACAACACAGACTCAAACACTTAACCGCCGCACCTCGCCACCGTACAAAAGTTGAAAAGGTGACAACTACGGCTTTTTGGTGGATGATTAATGCTCTCTTTGAACAACCCCCGGGCGGTGGTAAAACAGTAAAATAAACCACCACCCGCCCGGCAGGCTATATTGGTCTACGAACCGTAGAACGTAGATACGAATTGGTAGATACTCAAATTTGCATAGACATCGCGTACAAAACGGTTTTATCTTGAGAAGGCCATCTCAAACAGAAGGTTTCCATTTTGCAGAATCATTCTTGATTCCCATTTTTTCTCTTCAATTCTGGGGCTTTTTCGTCTACCACTGTGGTCGCAAAATCTAAGTAAAACTTTCCTAATTACTTTAGTTCCGCCATATCCTTTTCCATTTACCTACGGGGTGGGTAGGTGCTATCGAGAGACAGAAATGATAAGGCTCACCAAGGATAATAATTTCCATTACAATTCTCATTCGGCCTGCAAAGCTTTGTATCGCCGCGCCGCGCCGCCGCCGCACCACCCCAGACTAGATCCTTAGTCACACGTGTGCGAAATCACTTAAGAGCCCTTTTGGAGTCATACAAAGTTGCTTATGAGGATATTATGGCGGTTTTATTGTAGGCCGTCAGTCACAGCTCCTAAAATCGTATTTGGCATGTCATTGTGGAGACCGCCTATGATGAACCCTTTTCCTAGTCCCCCTTTTGTGGCTTCGGGCGCCAACTTGCACGTCATAATTAACCGCACAGACATTCCGACCGTTCTCTTATGGCCTACTATTGTACTATCTTGATTTTGGGATAATTAATTTTAATTTAAGGAAAAATCATAATTGCAATGAATATTCAATTGTGCATGATGGTTACGATATAGTGCGAAAAGGGTGCGATGACGTGGATTTAATGAGGTGGAGGGTTTAATTCGTTTTGGCAATGTGACTGTTGGATTGTGTCAACAGGTTAGTGGTATGAAGTGCCGGAATCGATGCGAAGTTATGAATATTTGGAATTGAAAAGAAATAAATAACTGGCGAAACAGTTAAACTTTGGACCAAGGCCCAGAGAGGAGTTGGCGTCATCTCATTTACTATATAGGTACGGTATGCTTTGTGAAACGTGATCTGGAACAGACTCCATCGAGTTATTTACCCCAAATTGCTTAGGTTAGGTGAAGGTGCTGCCTTGGTGTATCGGGGCACACTTAGTCCACCATTGGGTTTTCTGTGGTACCACCAACACGTCACACAGGGTAACGATTAGACCTTATGGCTAACATACTCCTAAGCCACAGGGCCCAGAAATTTCTTTCTCTCGCCAAACAAGGCCGGACAATGACAGAGAAGGTGGAAAACGCTCACCTCCTTATCCACATCTTCACAACTCTAGCACAAGTCGTGATGAAGCATTCGGAGCCTCCAAGCTAGCTTTCCGATTGGGTAATGTTCATTAATAGCCCCTACTACCCTGCCAGTGTGCTTTCTATTCAGGGACAGCAGAGAGCTAGGACCAGATATCGGCCAATCCATCCTCGTTGTTTTGCACATGCTGCAGATGAACCATCTTATATAATCCCTGTCCACAGCAGCGGTCTTAATCCGGTCCTTGTGTCTTTCGTTAATCACCCCAGTTATAACCTCTCGAGCCACAGTGGCGTAGATAAGAGGAAGGATTAAGGGGATTAATTCGCCCCCTCATAAATAAATTGGCGGCTCCTAAGTACCACTTTTCGCGCTCGGTGGCCGTGATCGTTCGGTCGGTAGATTACAAGTCTTCTAGTACTTCCTTCAGTAAGTGCATTTCGTGACTAGCTGACGATATTCAGGAGGCCTCTGTATTTTCAAGTTTTCGGTGCGTTATTCAAAAACCATCCAAAGCGAAATAACATTCTTGTTCAATTCTAAATAATGACTGCCTTGTCTCCTGATATCCCTGAGTTGGATATTATCTCGTCCAGTTCACGACGTCCACATAAAAGGGTAATATTTCATAGTCTCATATCAATCAACTACTCTTATAATAACCGTCATAAGCTGTTTTGTTGATTTGTCTTGATCCAAGAGCAACAACTCCGCTGTAGTAGAGTCATGTACACAAATAAGTCAATGGGAACTTTCGAACCGGTCACAGAAAATTCGAAGGTTTTCCTGTTCCAGCTTAGTAGCCAGATAGTGTCAGATAGCAGCTAAATAACTTTGGATTACCACCGACCCGCACTTATAGATTAAGTGCAGTCGCTATATTTTTGCACGCTTGCTATACTATATTGCTGCGGCATTAAGGTGCGTTTTGCTAGGCACACGTTCGTCGCACATTGTTCGCGATTAGCGATCAAGCCATACAACACGGAGCACTATTATTATGTTCCTTTTTGATCATCGCCTGAGATCGACGCAGAGTGGTGTCTAGCAAAACGGACCTTTATAGATTGAGATTTGCGAGTAATCTAGCAAAAATAGCGCGACGATTGCTCAGGTAATGGCTCCATCAATATATCGACACAGTTGACACTTTTCCAATAAAATATGTTTCTTAATAATGCTCAGTCGATAGAATAGATGTGGTGTTCTAAGCTAAGCTTAGCATAGCTTAAGTCGAGCGCCAATAACAACATTTTTTAACAACAGCGGGGAATGACAACGACAACCAACTGCGTCATACCTGTGTATTGAAACTTGAAAAAGTTCTTATGGCAGACGAATACGAATAGATGTCGATTCGATGTTGGCACTTTTAATAAAATTTATTACATACTGGCCACCATAAATTCTCGAATCGAACACTTGCCGTGCTAAGGTTAGACCAGTTATAGAGGCTCTAATCCAGCTGAGCCACATAGCCGTAGTATGTACGAATAGACGTACTATGGCTAATACTGGACACGTTGGATGATGTTTTTCAATATTTTAATGTGAGCGGGCATTTTATGCAATATCGATGAAAAGATGGAAAAATCTTAACTTGGCAGCTGGGAACAACAATGCCAATAGTGATGTGTGAACATGATAATTGCATGATATAAGCCTTGTTCATGATTGAATTGTGCAATAGAATCCAAAAATAACGTTTCAGGTAGTTGGATGAAGCTGTCAAGAGATAAAAGCACGTTTGACGGACAACAAGCTTGACTATAGGAGGAAGTCAGAAGTCCACCTGCGAACGTAAAAGTGCAATTGATTTATATGAAATCATTGTCATCTGCGAACTATGTGTGTATTCGTATAAGTGTCACCATACACTGTCGATCTCGAACTCGAACGTGGTACAAGTGGACCGGTTTTCTTCACGTTTATGTGAAGTGTGTGTGTGTGGCTTGAGCTTTTCAGAGGACATTTATACCAGGTTCGAGATCGACAGTGTATGGTGACACTTTCAAAGCAAACTTTTTTCTTCAAACCACCCTGTTTACAGGCGGTAATCGGGACCGCAGACAACGTTTACAAGTGAGTTCGAGCTATTCCAAGGGGTCTTTCGTTTCCATTTTCAACTCAAATTTTTCTTTTTGAATCTGTCGACCCCATGAAATTTTAAATCGGCCCCAGAGGGTTGATATCGACCACTTTAAGAACTCCTGTTAGAAGATAAAATGGAGAAATTTATATCGCGATGTTATAAATACAAAGATAAACCGGAGTCCGAAGCGTATATACCCTAGACTTGTACAGACCTAGTGGTGACACCAAAAGTAATAATTGGAACGACCATGCGTTAAAAATGAGTTTCCTATATAGCCAGTTTATAGGGGAGGTTGGCACTCATTCTTGGAGATCTTGACCATTCTCAAAATGAATTAACTAACCCATTCTACAAATATTTGTTGAATTTTTCAAGTCGCTAGCTTCATTCCATCGAAAGTTATTGCTTATTTGAAGTCTCACTTGTAGGGGAGGTAAGGGTTCCTTGGGTCGGATCTTGCCCGTCATTGCCACCAACCAATTAGATCACCCTACAAACATACAAACAAAATTTTAAGTCTCTAGCTTCACTCTATCGACAGATATCGCTTATTTGAAGTTTCGTTTGTAGGGGAAGTAGGGAAAGTAGGGGTTTCGTTGGTCAGATTTTACGCATTTTCAATATTAGCCGACTGGATCATACTACAAACATTTGGGCAAAATTTCAAGTCGCTAGCTTTATTTTGTCGTAAGCTATCGCTTGTTTTAAGTGTCATCTCTAGGGGAGGTAGGGGTTCCTTAGGTCGGATCTAACCCGTCTTTAATGCCAACTAACTCAATCTCACTTCAAACATTTGACAAAAATTTCAAGCTGCTGGCTTCATTGTATCAAAAGTAATCGCTTATTCGAAGTTTCATTTGAAGGGGAGGTAGGGGTTCCTTGGGTCGGATCTTGCCCATTTTCAGTGCTAACTAATAAAACCTTACTACCAACATTCTACCAAATTTTCAACCTGCTAGTGTCATTCTATCGAAAGTTATCGTAATTAAAATAATATTTAATTTTTTGAATTTTGTAGGGGAGGTAGGCGTTCCTTTGATCTGATTATGCCCAACTTCCTAAAACCTAAGCAGCTTCTCACCCCAGGGTTACATGCCAAAAATCAGATGTCTACGTCAATTAGTTCAAGAGTTATGGACAAAAAACCTGAAAAGTATGGTAGTACGGGGGTCTTTGTAAGAAAATTACAGTTAGTTTTCAACTGATCGATTTTATTTTTCCAGGGGAGTATAAGATTACCAACACGAGCAATCTACCAAAGCTAGAGGTTTTCATGTTTATTTAATCGGGAGTTATAAATACATTTAATTATTTTACATATGAAGGGGAGGTAGGCGTTCTCTTGGCCTGATCATGCCCATTTTCAATACCAACCAACTAAATCATACTTGCAACATCTAGTCAAAATTTCAAGGCTCTGGCTTCATTGTATCGAAAGTTATCGTGCGAACGGACAGACAGACGGACAGACGGACAGACATGGCTTAATCGAATCAGGAAGTGACCCTGATCATTTATATATACACATTGCTATACCTCCGGAGCCTCCTTTAAGGTATTTCCGTCGTGACAAAAACAATATACCCTATACTAAAAGTCTAGGGTATAAAAAGCGATTGTTATCGCCTTGCCGATATATGTACAAATTTTCGAGTTGAAACTCGTAACGCAATTCATTCGTGTCTAGGGTATTCCATAAGCAATGAGAATTCTATAAAGAAAACTATAAATATGTCGCATGTCAAGTTGGCCACACACAACCATTTTGGTCGTCATCGAACCACGTTAAAGTCAATAGACCAGTGGTAATGAGGAGATTCTTTTTTTCGCACGTTCTATTGATTTTGACGTGGTTCGATTGTGGCTCGCGACCAAAATGGTTATCGTTTGTGGCGAAACTAAGGTTCGCCATTGTATCGTTTGGGCGTGTTTACTGGAATACTATGTATTAGTTGTTGGCTTCTTGGATCAATATTGGAGAAGAAACAATAATAAAGATTTAAGACACAATACCATACCATTCTAAAGTACTACCTACCTATATATACAAATACATATGCAATCAAAATAGCCATGACGGTGACAGTTACGCTTTATTTAAATTTATTTTTACACTCATATTCATGTTTCGTTTCCAATAAATATTCCTAATCGCCGAAACATCGCGTTTTTAATCTTTTAAGCCAACCATGAAGTGAGTGTGACAAATTTTGAACTGAAACAAACGACGAGGTCCCGATAAGAATCTTGACCATCCACACCACAACCACCTTCTTCTTTCCACGTTGTCCACATGGACAATTGGCATGAATTGTCCCGAATGTTGTATCAACGGTAACGTGGAGTACGAGTATTGTTTTGTTAAAGGCTTATCCTCACCTTTGGTGGAATGGGGTTCGAGAACTTGTCACAGCCTAACACGAAGCTATGTACATACGCGTATATGCGCAATCACCTTAAGAAAAGCGACCTTTTCCGTTTCGCTCGGTTAGGATAGACCTTTGGATAGTCGTCATATGGAAGACGCAACAGACAAAAGTGTGGCAACAATGAGGCGAATCGAAAAGAAGAAAGGCAACCGTAAAAAATAAGAAATCGCCGAGTAGGTGAAGTAACACGACTGTCTTTCGGCAATATTTATTTTTATATGCAGTGGTGGTGGACCTAAGGTGAAGCTCACGATACTAGTAAAAATCTATGAGTTGTCCGTCAATTTAGATCAATTGATTTCAAAAATCCTTTTCCATAGTCCTCCTCGTGGGCGCCCCCTGGAACGACAATGGTCGTTGACCATTGTTAACTAAGTGATGCCGCCAGTCATGGCGGTGGGATAATTTGGTTGAGGTAAAATAAATATTTCCGCCAGTGGGGCAGGGCTTAAGAATAATGCCACGGCCTTTCCCTTTCCTGCCGGCGTGTTGTACAAACTGACTAAAAAAGTACAGGATGTGTATGCCAGCAACTTACATCATCAAAAACTTCTATATGCTAACGAAACGTTATTGACGCGCCATGCCCGACTAGGCGTTACTTACTTGTCGTTAAACCTACGCAACCATAATCAGTCCAATCCAAACCTTCCGTTCTAAAACTCGACACACACGTCGAAGCGAATGGTTCGCAACCACCACGGAACCAATTCAATTTGAAGTTGACGTATTACATGGTGGTCGCGAACCTTTTGGTTTGATCATCTGTATCGACCATAAGTACTTCAAGCCCTGAAATATCGGTCACTTGGCATCCATTTGGACGCGGGACAGCATGAGTGAACTGCGAATGTCTTCCGTTCAAATTTCAGGGACACACACTGCTATCCAATCCATCGCGAGCCAGACGTCATTCCAAAAGTCAAGTTCGATGACGAACTCATTGCAAGGTGTCTATCTTGGTCACCAACACGTAAAATCTTTTTTAATTCTTGCTAATATATTTAACACTAACAATACAAAACATCAACAAAATTTGACTCCGTTAAGTTCGGATTTCGCGCACAAACGCGGCGGGCGGGTGGATTTTGGCCAAGTTGAATATCCAACTTGGATTGCGATGGATTCCGGAGCTCTCAGCTTGAACCCCACACACTACGAATTTTGGATTGGGCGCGGGACAAACTGGATTTTGGACGCTAGTGAATGGCGACCTTAAGATCTCGTTCTAAAATCAACAAGTTTGCGCAACACTATACTGTCACTATAGGCGACAACCCATAGTCCAGCAAAATTAGAAAATTTTATTCTATCACGAAACAGCCCTGGACAACAATAAACGTTCTGTAAGAAGATCGCGCGATCGGTATTTTGCCTCAAATTGAATGGATCCGGGTGTGATGCGTGAACTCCGATATGTCACGTAGAAAGATCGTTGCCATCGTATTCCATTGTCAGGTTTTCGTTATCAGTCATTTTCAAATCCAACATCGAAAATATATGTCCCAGTCAAAATGCCATGACAGCGAACAATCAAAAAATCTTTTGTGCCCGAATATCGTTTCCTTCGTCTCATTTTGTAAAAAAAAAACAGTTTTAAAGAAATCTTCAATGTGACGAATATGCCTCGACAAAAGACTCAGATTATCATCGTCTCGCGAGGACATTCAGTGGAAAGAACAATAGTCTGAACAGACCGATGAATACCCGCGAGATACATAAATATGCTTCGTGCTGTTTAGGGGAAACTGTTTAACTGTCACTGTTTGCACCCACAAGGACATTAACCCTTAATCCTTTTGCGTGGTGCGTATATCAGCGGATGGCCTCGATTCATGTCCATTCCGACTTTTCGGCTTATCAATAACTTATAATCCGGGAAATCGAAAAAAAAAATCCAATTCAAGGTATTTTACATCACACAAAATTCACCCCCTTGGAAAATTCATTTTCCTATACCGAGTAAGGAACGTAAGGAGGCGGGAATGCGGAAAATCGACCATATGTGATTTTCGCACTAAAGCGCTCAGTCAGTCAGGTCTTGTGGTGACTCTTGTGGCATTATAAGGTGGCCGTGGTCATCACTTTAGGGGTTTGCAATTGCTTCGATGCAGGAGCGATCTTGCCATATGCGTTTAATGAATGGTTTTAGAAATTGAGCAGAAGCACCGGAGAAGGGAAAGTCCATAAAAATTCTGTTGTTGGGATAGTCACCCCCTGCGTTCAATTTGAAAGTGACAGTTTATCCTTTTTTCCCTGTGATATGAACAATGGATCGAATCGGGATATGTGCAGTACTTAAATCGGTTATTAGTTGGTAAAAGCCGATCAATCATAGCTGTAAAAGTCTGTCAAGAAACCTGTGGGGGATGACGGTTGACACTAGAATGGAAATGGGTAATTTGAAATCGATACTATTGTGCTGCTATTGTTTATTGGAGAGCGATACAAATTTGTATAGTTTTGATGCGGTGTTTAAATGGAAAGTGGGCGGTTTATAGACGATTGATGAGTTGAGTTTTTGGATTTTTATTTGGGCGGGTTTTTTTTTAACCGTCCAGGCATAAGGTCTCCAAACCCTAAGCCCTGATCTTCATAAATTTAGCTCAAATCAATCATCAGTAGAATTATAATTTAACGAGAATGTTAAAAGGCATGTGCTGCAAATGGAATATGGCACAAGTACTATTTGCCTTTACTCCTAGTGGGGCATAGCGCGTCACCTATTCCCTTGTGGCTAGCCGACGTTTCGTTAGCATAAACTGGTTTCGGGCAATACATGCTGCTAGCATATACGTAAAGAGGGGGGGTTAACAAGGCTAAGGCTTCAAAGACGGAATCGGACCAAGCCCCCTACAAAGAACTCCTTAGAGCACTCAAGAAGGAGCTTAAGAAGGCGAAGCGAAGCTCATGATAGGTCTTATTCGAACATTTTGAAGGATCCACTTAGACTTAAAGACTTCGTAAAATGTTATCTATTAACGCAGCCATGCTAAGCTTTATTCAGAAGTAGGATGGGTATTGGACGGTCTCAAATGAAGATATTCAGGAGATTCTGATAGACAAACACCCGGGATGGGTGAGCAATGCCTATACTCATAGCACCTGCTCTCAGGTAAATGCTTTGGCTTCAGGTGAATATAGTTCAATCATCTCAGGGGACAAAAAACTATGGGCGGGTTTTGAGCCTCTTATGTCCATTGGACCCGATGGCATTATTCTGGCCGATATACAACACTCAACGGATGCCGTGGCTCTATGATTAGAATTTCATTCATTTCATTCTGTCTGACCCTAGTTCACATTTCCAGTGTGTGGATGCTGAAAAACAGAAAAATTAAATATTTTAGTCAGAAGAATAGAACACACGGTGTTTTATGGGACCGCGTACACAGTGATTACTAAATATTGTAGTTTAGTTTGCTGTGTGCGCGGTCTCATAAACCGCCGTGTGTTCTATTTTGCTGAACTAGAAAGTTTGCTGTGGGTGTGAGCTCTAAGTGACATTAATGTAGTTAAACCTTAAGATAAATATTTATTGCATTACAAGACAAGGACAAGGTCTGCTATGATGGTGGTATTTCACTTCATATGAATATCAAAAAGCCAGTAGACACAGAGAACCTTTGAGTTGAGTTGAGGATACCAGTTAAGATGCTTAGAAACACTTGGGCGGATTCTTCCTTCGATGAGCATTTTGAAGCTCTGATTTAGAGACTGTGGGGTACCTAGCCATGTGTTAAAATGAATAAATAGGCCAACCTCTTTTGCCAGAGCTCCGTCCACGCTCTTTATGTTTCTTGTGAAATTTTTCTCATTCTCTCCCGGTGTTACGAACAAATTACGAACATTGCTTAGCCATGAATCTTCGTTGAATAACAATAAACCCAGACATTCGATTAGATTCCATTGTGTTTTTCTTTTTTATTGAAAATATTTAGAGAACAAATCCCAATAACCGAATATGTATGCAGACATTTGTCCTGCAGGCACCACCAATCTGAAACATAATTTGATACCTACCCCCTGAACATTGTTGCCATGCCAATCTTGAAAAACCTACTCTAATAGTTCATTTAATTCACCCCAATCAACTTTCGCGTGTTCCAAATCATATATCTAATTGTAGTCATTCCTCCAGGACATATCCTAAGAACCTACTTTTAAAACTATGTAATAAAAGATTCTCCAAGAAAAAAAAATTGATTATCATCGGTTATATACAGGAAACAAAAAACAATAAGAAAAGCAGAGATAACTTAAAAAATCTTCATAGTCGACACGAAACTACAAATCAATGACTACTTCAACCCAGATCGGTGGTGAAGAGTGTGTGTCTGTGTATAGTACGTGGCAATCATGGTACCTTGCTACTCGAAAATTTACCTTCAGGACGCGTGTCCCGCCGTATTTAAATTTGCATAATTCCCAGTTTGGCTCATTTATTTAATCTTTTTTTTTTTTCCTTTCAGGCAAGGAACGAAACCTTCTGGGCCAATAAACGGAGGTGATGATCCGAACTTTACTCGATGCAACCAGGTATCAATTTCATTGTACCGTCGCCAGGGATTGAATTGATTTAAGGCACGAGATAAGGAAGAGGAATAATAATCTGTCCGAAAGATTAACATCTCAAGATTAAGGTATTCGGTCCACTTGATCATGACACTGTTATGATTCGAGTGTCACATGCAAATGGACCTGTTAACTTTCATGGAATTCATAATTAGATAAATTAGGAGCGATCCTAAAAATTAAGGGTGTTTTATTTTTCACTCGACAATTATGATTTACGAGAGTTTTTATTTTAATAGCAGCCTCGGATAAAATTATTGAGCGATTTTGGATAACTGTCTTTTGCGCTGTACTCCGATGTCTGCTTACAGGACTAGGCCTACCGGTCAAGCTTTGTCGTACGAATGAATTTATTTAAATATTTAATTGAGAGTGCAGAAACTTCATCTGGGTTAAAAAGAAAGCGCACCAAAAATATTCCATGCGGAATCGGGCGAGAGCCTCACACTCGCCTTCTCCATGACAGAAACGACAGGTTGAGTCTGGGGCCAGACCCAAAGCTACTAAATGATGTCTCAAGTATGAGTGACCTGAAAGAAGTCCGCAAATGTTTCTGACATTAAGTCGACTCATACTGAGTAGTAGTGAAACTCGTTTTTGTGAGTATCCAGCAGTAAACAGCTTTGCTTGTCTCAGACCCGGAAGGCTATCCCAATACGTTGCGGTCTCGGTTCTCTTTTATACTCTAACACATTTTTTTTCCGACGCACAGGGAATCCTACAGAACGGCTCTGGTCCATAAAGAGGTGGAGACTATGCTAACATGGCTTGCTCATCAGCGCGTTTATTTCCATCACGTCACTGTGTTTGATTATCCCAGTTATTGGGGTGCTTGCTGGCAGAGAGATTTCTTTGGATCTATTACAGCACCCAGCAGCAAAGCAGAGCATAGTCTTCCATGGCGTGTATTTCTACTTGAAAGACTGTTGGAAATCCTTCCATAGGAATGAAGTGTAGCTGATCGGGGTGCTTTCCTCTGTCTTAGAGCCATCCGTAAATCATTTTATGGTATCGGAGTATAACTCTAAGTACTTCTCTTCCCATTCCTCTCTCCCGCAGATTAACGTGGAGTAGGAGTGGTCGAAGACTAATTTATTTACCAAATGGTCCGATGGCATTCTAGCTTAAATGCTCTTACTGCTTGAAAGTTCCTGTGCTAGACTATGCTTAACATTGCAGTTACTTGCAGCAACTCCTGCAGATACAATTCTTGCTTTCGCCAAGATATGGATGTGCAATGATCACAAATCCATCAAATCCTCTAGAGCTACAGTGGGGTTCGGATAACCCCGATCACAATGAGGCAGTCCACCGTCTGTGTTATTCCAAGTGAAGCTGCCCTTTTAGGTCTTACAATAGCTAAATAAATCCGGATTCCAGCGGGTGGGCTGGATCCCCAAGTTTTACTTACAAATATTTTACATATCTATAATGTTTTGATGGCCTTATCAAAGATTGCCCTAAAATTATCCTTCCAAAGAAGCTTTTTGTCGAGGATGACAGCAAGGTACTTGGCCTTGTCTGTCAAGAGTACTGAGGAGTTGTACATTATAGGGCACCTGATATGTCTGAGCATTATTTTATCAGAGAATCGAACGACAACGGTATTGGATGGATTGACTCCAAGTCCGTTAGCGTCGCACCAATCTTGCACAATGCGCAGGGCAGATTCCAAAATATCGGGTAGGGTCTCTTCAAATTTGTCTTTATTATATAAGTCCATTTAATTGCTAAGTTGGCAAATGGCCACCACTGATCTGAATGGATCTATAGTCTGGTCTTTTCTAAGCCGAATACATATCTGTGGCGATCCATTAACCAAACCTTTAAAATTTTCTCTAGTCTCTTCTCTTGCAATGTGATTTCTCTCGATTTTTTCTAACGATTCCAATCCTGAGAAAAGAAGACATCCCTTCAAACAGGGAACCAGCCGCACGCACACAAAACTCCTTCATCTCCAATTAATGACCGCCACTTTACAATATCTTTCATCTGATTATATCAGATGACTTTAAACGCTCCGATTTGAATAAGAATTCGAAAACAGTAGCACTGGAGACTGTGAACTTCCTGATGACCATGACCATCCACATCCCGATGAATAAATAAAGTGCAAACCGGCAACCTGGTGAATGAATCAAATGATAAATTGATGTGGTTGTGCGGTCATTTTGGGAGTCGACCATCGCATCCAAAGTCCTCTTGCCAGAATGTCTCATTCCTGTGTGATGATCAGCTTCATCCTCGTGGGCTCATTTCCATTCGGGATGAAATAATAAAAATCCAAATCAGGCACCAACATTATTGTTTGGTGTTTTTGGTTGGGACATCCTCCCTATAGCGGCATCAGGCACATTGCCCAAGTCCCGAAGTGTATACCCGCACAGCCTCCGAACGAGGTAATAAATATTAATAAGATGCAACAAGTAGTAGCAGTAGCGCAACATCCAGCAGCCACAGAAACAAATTATGGAAATAAAAATATCAAATCCTGAATAAATTTCCCACCAAGCATATACTCGTACATCAAAAAGAGTGGTGAAAAATGGGCCTTGTGCCCGATGATGATGAAGAGATGGTGATATCTTATGTGACTGGGACCAAGTATGGAGTTGTGAACAGGATCAATGGCATAATTTTATCAATATACGCAGTGGTGTTAAGGAAGCTGTTGAATTCCATAATGAGCTTCCTTGTAAATGGTGTTTTGATAATGTGTGGATTGATATTTGTTTTACACATTATTTCCGACATTGTGATTTCAATCAAAACCTTAAAAAACATTGATAACACGGGAGAACAATTTTGACCCTTTTTTCTGTTTTTTTGAATTTTGCACCTAATTTATAGTAAAACGGCCTCGCTGATTCCAAAAATGCAGTCCGTTTTTCCCCTATACGTCAGGTTTTCGTGATATCGTTTGTTTTTTAATTTTACGGAAAATTACAAGAGGCTACCTTAAAAAACAACTTTTTTTAAAAGCTCCTTGTGCAGGACCTTCTGGTACCTGTATACAATAAAATTAAAAGCAATAAAAAAAAGTGATTTCTCGCTACCTGGATTGTTTGTTAAAAGTTGTGAAATTCTTCGGCCATTTTTAAGGCTCTTTTATGTAAAAAAAATGTATTTAAAAGCCTCTGTTCCAGTATATTACTCTATTATTGTGCTCTTAACTTGTGTAATGGAAGCCTCTACTATCCCTCGTCGAAAGTGTCTCAACGCTCCGGACTCATTTTGCTATATATGTGGCAGTTATACATTTCTAAGTCAGAGGACAAAAATAGGCCCCTTTGTTCACCAGGCATATCTTGCCTACTTCAAAACTCCAATTTGCAATCAGCATAAATGGTGGGTCCCTCATAAAGTGTGCAGGTGCTGTGTCACACATTTGAGGTCCTGGACGAAAGCAGAACGACTTCAGTTGCCATTTGGTGTGCTAATGATATGGCGAGAGCCCTCAAACCACACAAGTGATTGTTACTTTTGTTGTACTAAAACAACAGGGTACACACACAAAAACAAAAATAAGATACAGTATCCCAATTTAGAATCGGCGAAAAGACGATTTCATCAAGATTTAAAAATCATGGAAACTCGATATCAAGGCAGATGGGATGCGAATATGATGGCGGACTATTGTTGGAGCATAAAACGGGACTGTCCTGAAATTGAACACTCCAGGAAAAGCTACAAACGAAAATTTTTGCCATAATTTTTTTTTTAGTTCTTAGGTAATATTGTTAAAATCAAAATTTATAATAAGAGTTTCGTTTGTTTTGATGAATGAATGAATGAAGGGAAGGTTTGTATGGGGGCCAAAATTTGAGCCCCCTGTATCTCAAAAACGTATAGGAGAAAAACGGTTAGCATTTCCGGATTCTACGACCAAAAATTAGCTAGAAATGAATATCAAATCGAAATAAACAAAATGCTGTTCCCCCGTGTAATAGAAAACATAAATTGATTATATGTCAAGGTAAAATTTGAATTAGAGCATTAATCTGTATCATATTTCTTTTTAGTTCTTTAGCCTCTGGAATATCCCAATTCATTAACACATTCAGTTACGGAATCCTCTGATAATGGAAGTTAATTGGAGAACCTCTGTGTAACGAAATTCAAGATTCCTATGGAAAGTTTGTTGAATAAATAAATTTCGTTATACAGGCTTCAGATGGTGAATACGTCAGGTCCGTAGTACCGTTTTTTATGTATTCAATGTTCTTTCAATGTGCAGGTGCGAATTATTTCAGTGAAAATTGGAATTTTTGTGACACTTGGTTTCATTCTGCACACCAACTTAGTATGCGTCAGTAGCTTAACTTGGTAACGCACCGGATATTTTTTGCCATTCGAAACACGGTCATCTGTGGTTCAAGCCCCGCATCGTGACCAAATATCTTTTGTTCTGTTTTAATTTCTCCAAGCGAAACCAAGTGGTTTCGTATGAATAGAAGGATAGAAGGTCTTGCATCTTTGGTCTCGTTGCGGGGCTGGAACCGCAGACGACCGTGTTTCGAGTACCGTTTATTTGTAGAAAGCTCACACCAAAAAGGAGCACCGTTACGGAGTTTTATAATTTTTTTTTGTTAATTGTATTAAAAGCTTTATCTGTCAAACAAAATGAAAATTTTCTACTCTCCCATTCACTTTATCCAAGATTTGACCTCATTTTCCGAAACTACGTAAATTTTCATTTAAACCAATTTTTCCCGGTTGTAAAATTCACCGATGCTTCAAAGATATAAGACTGATCAAACTTAAAAGAAAGTTCAAAATCGACTTTTTCATCAAAAATTCAAAAGATAACTTTACAATGGTACTTTGAACTGATAAATTTGCAAATTTGATAAAAGTTGGCCCAATGTGTGTCTTTGATTTTCCAACGGTATATTTATTTGGTACATTTGGATTTGGAAATTTTTGAGTAATACGTATTAAAGGAAACAATAAGTGATCTGGAGATGGAACAGATTTACTTCAACCTTGACTTAACAGATAGTCCACGCTACGAATGAAAAATAGGCAAAAAATGTACTCAAAAGTACAAACTACGTACAAAAGTAATTTGTTACAATTGATGTGGGGAGTCTTCGGAATATATGCTCTAAAGTCCACGAGGGTCCGGAAGTTCCGAGTTAAAAGAAATCTTTTTGCGGTTTTTCTTGAAAATTTCGGTTAGGAGTGTGTGTAAGTGTAGGAGAGAAGGGGTAAAGCGTCATTTTTTCCAGTTTTCTTGAACATTTCGCAAAGTATTAGTTTTACAAAAAAAAGTCCTAAAGGCAATTTAAAGCGTGTAATGAATTCCTGCTGAGAGGTTGGCGAGCGGTCCGGAAGAAAATATTTACCGGCGGACGAATTGGTCGCATCGTTTTTTACCCGTAAAAAAGAATGTTAACCAATCGGAATCGCACACATAACGAATGCATTACCCCCGGACTCAGTTAATTTATATTTAAGTGGATACCTTAATTTTCTTACTGCCAACGCTGTGCTCTCGCATCAAAGGTTTTCCCCTAAGCTTTGATATAAACATAATAATAGGCCAATTTAAGTAAAAACACTATCTACATAATTGATTGGATTAAAATAGCAATTGTCATATCATTATTTTTTCAACCGCGTTTGTCGGCCGACGAGATTGGGTAGCTCCCATCCAGCCTCGGCGTTTTCACCAGCTCGTAGTCGACAAGGGCGCGTTTGATCACTGGTGGGCCGGCCGACATTTCGCCTGCTATAGTGAGGAGCAGTGGAAAGCCAATGCACACCGCCCGAGGCGAACATTCGGCCAGAGTAGTATTCTAACCCCGGATGCGTTATTCCCGTCTTATTCCAGCAGCTTCCTTATTCCAGAACTAGTTATTAGCAGTCCCACAGCGTTTCAAGCTTGTCAGCAACAGACGGTTATACGGATAGGAGCTGTATGCTAGCAACTGCGCAATCCGAAATTTGTATGCTAACCAAATGTCATTGCATTGCTAGAGATTTTGACGAGAGAGAGAGGTTCATATATACTTATTAGTGAATTTTCAGAACCCTAGTTGTTCGGACATTCAAACCACATTTATCAGTTTAACTCAAGTGTTTTGTTTTCGTGACAAATACAACTTTTCGGTACATTTAATTCATTTCCGTCCTTCAAAATAGCCTTCTTCTCGCATACTTTAGTTTGACGAGTACCCTTAATCAAGTCCAGCCATCTCCACAATTGGCTTTTAGTCCACCTCCGTAGCTCATAAATATCCTAACACGTTTCTATTTTGTGATTTCAAATTACACATAATTATTTTATTCACTTTGCTATAATTTACAGAACATTAAAGTGCACGAGCCTGTAATTATGGCACCTGATATTGCCTACTGAGCTCGTTTAGAGAGCTCATTTGAACCAGTTATTAGCTCGCTCTATAGAATTAAATCAGAAATGAGACTTGAAACACTCGTGATTTTCTTTCTCTGTTTGGGTCAGTTAAGAAATATATTTTCGTTTTGAAGACAAAGGCTATTGCGTCTGTATGCCAATTAAAGTCAGTTATATTGCAAGCATTAAGTTCTATTTTTGAACCCCTTTTGGCAGTTTCGAGTATACGACTGAAAGATTTTATTTCGATATGACTCTTCTATTCCATACTACATTAATTTTAAGCTATAGATGTTTCCACATTTATTTATTTATATCCACGTTCATATCGTGGAACTAAAATTCGATTTAACTAAATCGTTTTAGTGTTTGTACTTGCTCGTGATGTGTTTATACTGACCATACGGAGAGGCAATAATTATGAAAGATGTCATTTGTTGGCTTGTGACTTTGGTTTGGTTGGTTTATACAATTGGTCAATACATCCAAATCTTCTGGCAAAGGGGAAAGTTCTATGGAGTGATAGCTCTTGTAGAATATCAATCCACTTTGGTCGAAATCAACTGAAAGGTTAACCCTGAGTGAATTGACGCTCTCAGCGAACGTATACTGAACATAGCTTCGTGCTGCCTAAAGCGGAATTTGCTTGAGCGGGACTCTGGTTTAGACAGTACAAACATAACAGTTTCTTAGTTGCAAATTTTAAATACACGAGGAGATGCACATATCTACCAGGCGAACGGTAGAATGTATACCCGAAATATACATATGTATTTATTTGTATGAGTGCTAATATGAATTTATCTTAAGATTTTTAGTTGTTCTTTGCGGCATATATTTCAAAACTTGAGATTGTCTAAAAACGTGTAGCCCAGGGCTATTTCTTCTGAAAAAAAAAGACATAAAACCAGATCAAGGATGCATTGCGAAGGATATAAGATGGTAAACGAACTCTAGTGCTGGCCGTCAGCGTAGACGTAGCGAATAATGGACAGAATTTCTTCAAGAGTCTTTCAAGTATTCAATCTTCTCCAGATGTAATCTCCAGATCTCTCGATCGAGCGTTAATTGGCCACTAATTGGAGTGATGTGCAATTGGTCATTAGTCTCTTTTTGTAATCGATGTTCGGTTTAACCTTCGTTCGATCCCATACATCTACAAATCTTGTTTTTATTATATTTCATATCTTCTTCTGGGCATGTGGAGACGCAACTCATGCAATAACATGTTGACCTGTTCAGTGGCACCTTACAGTTTAAAATTAAATATACAAACGCACGATATTGAACAATACCCGAAATTAAGAGTGCAACCTTACAAAAAAAGTCGTCAGAAAAATCGTAATACACCCTGCGGACCCCGCCGTAGATGTAGCTCATTTTAATTTTTTTTTTATTACGATAAATTTATCGAAAAATTGGTAAATTTCAAAAGTCCATTTCGCTGTTCACTAATCGACAATTTATTCAAATTGCCCCGATCGATTGATGGTCATCGATCTGTTTCATCTTTCTCCACTAAATTATGTCCACCTTAACCGAGAGGTGTGTAGCTAAAACGTTGAATAGTATAGTTTCTGAAGATACACACAATATTTATCGTAGCGATTATCTTTGGATCTTTGCATGAAAGCGGACCGCTTCATTACATTTCGACACGATATTATTCGATCATACATTATACACATATGTACATGTGTACAGTAGCTGACAGTTGTATTCTGATAAGGGCGATACAAGATATTTTGCATATTTTTTCGGAAATCTGAGAATGAGTAATGGACGGAAGGTGAATAAAATATGCAGGGATTTTTTCCTTTTCCTCTTTAAGGTAAGGAAGGAATCGTAGTGTGGTTATCGACCTACGGATGGGATTCCTGCGCACGATAGGGATGCTGCAAGTATGCAACACATGACTGAGTGGTTAAATATGACAATTGTGTTTGATGATCTTTCACAATCTATATTTGAAAAGATATAAAGCTGTCCAAACAGCATATGCCAGGACTGTATCCAATGTGCAAGACCAAAACTGTTGAAAAAAAAAATTAATTAGAAAAATATTTGGAAACCAATTAAAATAGATGAGACACAAAGTAGAAAACCAGAAAATGAACGGAGTTTCGGAAAAAAATAAAAACAACCCAAAACAAGATAACCAAAAGACCAGCCTTCGCTGGTCGCCATAGGAATCGATCGATTTTTATAAGAAGAAAAAAACAAACGACCAAAAGCGATCAAAAATTGATTGCGATGATCCAAACCAGCGGAAAAAAAATATAAAACAACAGACGAAAAAAGCACCGAAAATGCGACCCAAAGGTATCCGATGTCTTAAGCCGTAAGGCGTATCTATATCGATATGTTTTCTGTTTTTCCTTAAAAAAAATATAGTAACCAACTCTTTGGAAGACTTAGTAGATTTAGTCGCCCGCAGCGATACGCGAGCCATTAACCTTTTTCCTAAATGCCGCGTGACCTTTTTTTTTTATTCAATAGAAGCCAACTATGTATATTCACTTCCATCCAAAATCCCAATATCTTCTTCAACCAATTTTCAAATATTTCCCCAACGAAAACTTTTGTATTTCACATTGTTTTGTGGTGGATTTTAGGCGAATCAAAGAAAGGAATCTGAAATAAAAGTATCAGATACACAAAATATAGAAAAGAAGCATCGAAAAGATAGTGGACACTGGACCGGACAATGCCACAGAAAAGAGTCATAGCAGCGTGGCGGGAACTCAGCAGAGAAGAGAAGAAAAATACAACAACAACCTAAAATCTTGTAAATTTATGTCTTTTGAAGATTTAGTGCCTCTTTGAACATCCGTTATCTTTGGATATATTGTACCAGGCTGAATGCATTCTGTATTGTCCATAATACGCACAAATTCGACGCTTGACAAATCTCCAAAAATATCACTTGGATCACTAATAGTAAACCGGATATTTCGGACTATACATCTAAGTTTTTACGAAAATATATTGAAATTCCTATCAAAGTGGATCAAAAGAACTTTAAAAAAAATTAATGATTTTTTCCAGAGTCTTTGCATGGGCGACAGTTGAAATGTATAGGTCGTAAATAATCCAACGAGATGCGTTTGCAATTTAAATGTTTCCAGTTCCTTTGCCAAATGCTGACTGATAAAACTTATTAGTTGAGTGAGAACCAAAAAAAAAAAAAAAATAAGATTTATCTATGATGAGCCGGATCGATGCATCGACATAAAAAGTCCATTGGTTAAATCGCCTGAATGCAGATTTTAAATTAATTCTATTTCAATATAATACAAAAGTTAGCTAGGCAATATGTGGATGACGGATTTTCTATTTTAAATAAATTAGACTTGAAAAGGAAGTCGTGAGCAATGTAGATGGAAGAATGATAAACACAGGCTTTTAGTTTATCGCGCTCGGTGGCCGCGGTCGTTCGGTCACCGCTCTACGATACTAATCTAGAGCTCGGAGTTCAAATCCCGCCGCAATCAAAAACTGCCTATGAGTACTAATAGAACTCTCACAGTGCTCAGAACCTGTTGGTTAACAAATGATACGGAGCAATGCTCCGAAACAAACTCTGTAATTTTGATTTCGGCTGTTTTCCTTTTAAAATTAGGAATCCCCGAAGACTACGGCGGATACATAAATTATGCAGGGTTACTGGAAACTCGACGTCTTCCTTGCAACACGTGATTCCCCAAGCAATTCCCATCCAAAAATATGATGTAATGCAGTACGGAGGACGAAGGGTTGAATTGGCCCTGAACGGGCGGAGGCGGAAAGTGTAGGGAAACTCTCTCCAGGGACCACTAGATGATGTGCTCTGGCAGAACAGCCCAGTGATTGGGAGTAGCGGGGTGGGTGTGATCACGGCAGTCACTGGCATCCTCCATTAACTTGCAAACAGAGATAACACCTTCGCCTGAATGCAAATTCAAAAAGTCTAAGTTGGTCATCCCCAAATATACCCAAAGAAAAAAAAAACGATACACCAAAACCCTACTGGTGGTGTTTGCACATCAAACTCAAACAAAAAACAAACAAATTAAAATATACTATCATTCAAAGGGGGGGGGGGGCATGCAGAATAGTTGTGTGAACTCCAACACGTTTATTAAACTATCTGAAGTAGCTATCTCCAAGGCCCCAGAATGGGGTTAAGTAATGTGCTTGACACGCATTTCCCACGCAGTCCGACAGAAACAATGCCCCACTCTCCTGTGGGCGAGGGACTGGTTGTTCCTTGTGACTTTGAATCCATTTTTTCAGAAGAAAAATTCGGGGGGCTACAAGTATGTCTAGCTTCGAGTCATTCAAGTCAGCTGGACCTGACGGTATCATCCCGGCAGATTTGCAACACGTGATGGATATTGCTTATTCATGGTTGGAGACCATCCTAAGGGCCTGTCTGGAACTAGTCTACCCCCTTATCGGTCTTGGAGCCATCTGTATAGATGCACAAGGATACATTGCATGTCGGGTCCATCGTTTCCCAATGGCCAGAAATTATACATGGTCAATCCACTACGACCATGTATAATTTCTGTCGAACGTGATTTTTGATGATGGGATATCCATTTGATACGTGACCGGTGTATGAGTCTGTCCAGCGACCTGGCTTCCGTGTATGCGGATCGCCGAGTTTGCGGAAACTATTTCCCCTCTATATTATGTCCATCTAGTGCAATCTAGGCAACCTGGCTACTTTCTGAATAGGGGTAATGGGGCGAATGCACTGCAGTAATGTCGGAAGCTATTGTATTTTGTATACTTTGATACGAAAAAAGGACCTTTTTGGGAATGAAGTGAACACTGACAATATGTCTTTTGATATTTTTACAATTTTTGACTTCGGACTGTCCTAATTGAAACGGACCATTTTAACGAAAATAGTTTCATATTCATTCCATTCACAACCCCTTCACCCAACAATGATGCAACATCAAAATTTATTCCCTTAATTATGAAATGAATTGTCCAACATTTGAAAAACAGCACAAAAAAAAAACATTTCCAATTAAAAAAATGTGTTACTCTTTCGGAATCCATAAATTCAAAAGCGCACGTAAATGCCAAGCACACATTATATTACTCAAGACAAAACCTTTAAAAATTAAAGGATCCAACACGTACCCATTTGAAGAATAAATGAAAAAAAGAAGAAACGGATTTCATATTTTTTTACTATCCCCATTTAACGTGCTCTACGCTTTCCTTTCTCGTATTGTTGCATCATTTCTGGTCAAACCAGGGGAATATCTAATAATGTCCTTCGGAAAACATGAGAGAGGGTGTTGTAGTCAAATTATAACGGCATGGTTGTTGTAACCCTTTCGCGTGAACGTGAAGCAATGCTGTTCGTTAATTAGAAAGTTCTTCGACCTGCCACCCATTTAATTAAGTCCTTTGCACGCTTATTAGCGATTCTCCCAAGTGGCGAGAATATTACAAACCATTCCGTTGTATTTCTTTTTGTTGGGTTGATTTTCAACAGGGCGATTCTTTAAAGAGAATCGTATTTTAAGGCTTGAAGTTTTTTTTTGTAGTAAAATTTGGTTGTTTCTTGGAACATACCTAATACAAAAAACGGAACATTGAAGTTTTGGAAAATTCACTGCAATTCGAATGGGCTCACTTTCAAATAGTATACTGGAATGGTTGAACAATTCACACGTCGTTGTGTTTACACGAGGTACTTTTACAATCCGACCGCATATGTTCGAGAACTGAGATTCTCTTTTATCACGTATTTGTTGTTGGATTCGTTGACACATCAACGGGCGTATAACCTTAAAGGTTCTAATACACGAGACGCGTAAGCCCGTCGGGTGCGTCAAATTGATGATACCCGTCACGCGTAAGCAGCAATCTAATTTAAGACAACTCGTAACTTGTTAGCTGACGACGGGTCCCGATGGGTGCTCATGCGCCGTTGATGAGTCGATGAATCCAACAACAAACACATGAATGAAAGATGATTTCGGTTCTCGCACATACGCTGTGGAGTCGTAAACGCACCTCGTATAAACACATCGACGTGTGAATTATTTTCGCGTCAGTAAAATTCGCTTCGATACATTTCGTCCGCGCAAACCCGACTTAAGGAAGGTACTAACCTCCGTTTTTCATGCGAAATCTCATACAAAAACTTTCAAAGATCCGGTTCGTACGAAAATTTTCGCTCTTCTCGGTACTCAGTTCTTCGTACGAAAATCCCATGCACAGGTAGAAGTCTCCACACTGTTGTGGGAAATTTCCACGCGAAAACAATTACTTTGCATTTTATTTCGTGTGAAAACCGGTCATTAAAGTGGTGATCGCTCTCTTTTGAGAGGGAACGGGAACTTCAAGTGTAGTGTAGAGTGCCGCGGACATGTATTGTGTCCAAGTCTACACTGTTACCTTTTCGTGGGAGTGATAAGTGCAATATTTTCGCACGTAGAGGTTAGTACCAGCCGTTACGAGTAAACAATAATCGCGTTTACGCGACTCGGGTAAAAGTCACACGATCATGTATACGCTTTGCTTGTATAAAAACCTTAATGGTGATTGTAGCGAATATCGTTGCTTGTTTCTTCAAAAGTAGAACTCCTCGTAGTTAAGGCGTTTCATCACATTCCGGTCGAACCCGAAGATAGTCAAAAAACTACTATTTGCACACAATTTGGACTTTTTAAGTTTACCAGGATGACTTTTGGTCTTTACAACGCTGCACAAAATTTTCAGCATTTTATTTATTCGATATTAAGAGGCTAACTTTTCTGATTTTCCTATTTAGATGATGTTCTTATTGCTTCTAGTTCTGAAACTGACATTTACATATAATCTCTCACTTGTTTTCAAGAAATTTTCCGAATTCTAATCATAAATTTTAGTTTTTTTTAGATACATATACACTAAAACTTAATAAATATTAAAACTAAATATCCGCAGAAAAAATCGCTCTTTCTCTCATCAGTTAGTATTTCTCTCCGGCCAAAATGACTTAAAGTCATGACCCATTCAATTAAAACTCGTGTATAATTCAAGATAGCTTTAGTCAAAACCTAGTCACTGCTGTGCACATTATGCTACATTACATTTCAAACTCAACACACCTGTGGGAATTTTCCAGTGATCGGAATACTTTTTTAAATTCGAAAAAGAAATGTTCTAATAAATCGAAATTTGAATAGCTTGGGCCCGCGTTGATTCCAATTTACCAACACGAGGCAGTTACTCAAATTTGCTCAAAATGTACTCTTTACTTTGCACATTTGTAACACATGTCCAAATATTGAACAAAACTACCATGGCACAATTCTTCAAACAATGTGAAGAATTAAAATTGAAATAGATATCTTCCAAAAGAAAAAAGAAGTGGGCTTCTCTGTAATTTTTTATGCATACTCATATTTCCTCAGGTGAAACCCATCCTGACTTTATATTATACCTGTTGTGTTTAGGTTAATTGTAGTTTTTTTTTTGTTCTTGTTTCCATATTTTTCGCAGCCACAAATTATTTAAATATTAATTTTGGACTCTGAACGTACATATTTTATATTTATAAATAGATTGATCAATTAGGTGACAGCAGAGAATATAAAGATTATACAATATAAAGAACGGAAATAAGTCAAGATTTTTGGTACCCGTTTACACACTGGGCCATATTACACACACCACAAAAATGTTCCCCCGGCTGCTTAATAATTTGTTGTGATTTTCAATCATACCGCAATCTAGGGAGCACCGGCTGATAGGAGAAAGTAGGCAATGAAAAAAAAAATATTGTGAAAAGTCGACTCAAATTGCAACTGACAAACGAGGGAAACAGGTCTATGACAAAAAAAAATGTGTCGAAATGCATCTGGCTTGTGTGTGATGATAGCCTCTCTTCAATACATGTTCCATACTCTCAGCGTGACAGTTTGTGTAATAATACTCGCACTTATCATAATATTGAACTTACAAAGCATAGAGACTTTTTTACACAACCGGCTGAGTTAGGTAAAATAAACATAATTATTTATGGTATTGATAATTATCTCATACAGATACTGAAATCACTGTACCGAATGTGTAATGAGCCATATTATGGTCTGGTAGTGCTGCTTTCACCGGCAGATCGATGGCAGCACCTGATGAGTAATAATCTCTTGGTGGTACGAAACCAGAGGCCGAGAGTCCCATTACACCTAGACCCCGATGCGAGAGCGAGGGCAACTAAGCCGTCCGACAATCATTCCATCTTTATCGTCTTTTTTTATTATTCCCCATTTTTTGATGCCCACCATAAATCTTTGGAGCCGTGCAATCTCTATGTCCGCCAATTCTCCCAGATGAGTACTATAAAGATGAATTCCCCAATGTGTGCCGTTCTTCTTCTTGTAAGTGCGGGACAGTCACATAGAAGACGCGAAATGTTCTCCACCTCTTCTTCGTAACCCCAGATTTGACAAAAGTCATTGTAGGAAAGCCTGAACCTTCTTTCATTAGTCCTCCTGTCCGCCTTGAGCTGGAGTACATGCTTACACATATCTATGGGCATTCCAATATTGTAATGATCCTGAAGGATTACACCAGTTGTTCCCCTTCGAGCCACCTCATCTGTTGTCAATTTCCGCCCAAAGTCTCTGTGCGAAATCCAGCACAGAGCAATGGTAAAGTGACCCCCCGTCTTTAAAAGAGCGGATTGACATTCCTCTACATGCACAGTGTTCGATGTATTCTGGAAGGATTCTAGGGAGCTTATTGTCGCGATAATGTCCACGAATATAGTAATACGAGGGTTCCCTTTTATATTTCGGGATTAGAGAAAAAAAAAAACAAATATTAATCAAATAAAAATCGCTTTATTGTTTTTCAAAATATTCCCCATGAAGATCTATACACTTTTTTGCATGGGTTTGAACCAATTGTCAAAGCACTTTTGCCACTCTGATTGAGGTGTCTCCAAAACATGCATTCTGAACGCAGCAACCGCTTCTTCAGGTGTTAAAAAACGTAGACCTCTCAGTTTGTTTTTTACGTACGGGAATAAAAAGAAGTCATTCGGTGCCAAGTCAGGACTATACGGCGGATGACCCATCAAATCTATGTTTTGAGTGCTCAAAAATGCAGTTGTTTGAGCTGATGTGTGAGAGCTCGCATTGTCGTGGTGAAGAGTGATCCGTCTTCGGCGGTTGGTTTTCCTGATTTCTTGGAAGACAACTGGCAAACAAATGGTTGTGTACCACTCAGAATTGACTGTTCTGCGTTGTTCTAGTGGTACGGTTGCGACATGTCCAGTTTTTCCGAAAAAACAGGCGACCATTTGCTTGGAAGTGCTTCGTGCGCGAACAACTTTTGTTGGGTTTGGCTCATCTTGAAACACCCATACAGTCGACTGCTGTTTACTTTGGGGCTCATACGCGTAAATCCACGATTCATCACCTGTCACGATGTCATAGACGTGTTTCGAAGCACCGCGATCGTATTTTTTGAGCATTTCTTTCGACCAATCGACACGAGCCTTTTTTTGATCGATTGACAAACTGTGTGGGATCCAACGCGAACAAATTTTTTTGACAGTCAAATGTTCATGCAATATTGAATGTATGCTGGTCCCACTAATACCTAAGGTTGTCTCAATCTCACGATAGGTCACATGACGATCTTGCAATATCGATTCGCGCACAGCATCAATGGTTTCCGGAATAACAATTGATTTTGGACGACCTTCACGAAATTCGTCTTGGAGTGAACTACGACCTCGATTGAATTCACCATATCATCGATAAACACTGGTCCTTGACGGAGCTTCATCACCAAAAATTGAATTCAGTTTATCCATGCACTGTTGCTGAGTTAATCCACGTCGAAAGTTGTAAAAAATAATCGCACGAAAATGTTCACGATTGGATTCCATTATTTGGCCGAGATTAATCTTTTAAGTTACTGTAAAAAACACAAATAGCGCTCGTATGTCAAAACGTTCTGAGTACGTATAACCTCAAAAATGTCAAACTTTACGATAGAGCTGTCAGTTGCCAGATTGCAACACTAGGGTTGTCCAATCCCAAAATATAAAAGGCAACCTCCGTATCTCTGGGCGATATGACGTATCGTTCAAGCCATTTCAGCGTGACTGCAATTGCCGTGACTTCCGCCTGAAGAACATCACCATGATCTGAAAGGCGTAACTCGTATTTAGCCTATCAGAATATATTTCAATACCCATTCCTCTGTAACCTTTGGCGCCATCTGTATATATTCCTATGTAATCTAGCCGCAGTATCCAATTGTGCTTCCTGAGTTCGTGGAAGAACCAAGGTGTATTTCGATGGAGTGTAGTCAGTAACTCTAGCTCTCTCAACGAGATCTCGGTCGTCCTCGCAGTCTCGCTCCGTCGACTCGTTTTGCGTTCATTACTCTGTTTGGCATGGGATAATCGTCCATTCCATGTACATGCCCCGCCCATTGAAGTCGTTGTAGTTTGACGATTTTTGAAACTTCCAGCTCATCGTACAGTTCATACATCTCATGGCTGTACCGGATGCGCCATCCATCTCGATCGGATACAACCCCGAAAATTTGCCGCAGAACCTACGTTCAAATGTGTCTAGCATGTTTTCGAAAGCTTGAGTTAGGGTCCATGCTTCGCAGCCATAGCATAGCACTGGTCGTATAATGGTATTGTACACGCGGAGCTTCGGATTTTCAGTAAATTTTTGTTTCGAATTGAGTAAGGAATCGCGTTTAGAAGACCGTATTCGGTAAACCAGACTTTTCAGGATCCGATTGAGGGGTCGAGAAAAGCCAAAATGATAATTTAATTGTTCATTCCGGTTTTCAGCCTTGCGAATATGAAGAGCCTTTCCTTTACTCGGTTGAATGCAGTTGCGCTTCGTTTTAGATTAAGACAAAATGACGGAAGTTGTTAAATATATCAAACCGCTTAGTGTGTCGTTTCCGGCTGTCTTTCAGCATCTCTTATATACTCGAATAACGATTTAGATGTTAGAAGTTGTTTCCTTTAAAATTATAATCATTCCACCGACTAGTATCAATCTTCTCCCGAAAACCAGCACAAGATATCTTCATCTTGGAACTTCCGCCAAGTTCTTAACATGCTTACTTCCTCCCTGATCCATGCTATTCTTCGGCATCATTTCTTGAGTCGCGATGTACCATCGGACTCCGTATTCAGCATTCACCTTTGTACCCTGATGAGGTCATAAACAACTCGTACCTGTCCCGATCATCATCATGCCATTTCGGTTGCATACTGTCGTTGTCACGGGGTTTGTACCTAACCTACGCTATATATTCCGAACTCCCTCGGAAGAAAAGTAGACATTGAAATGGAAAGACGTTCACAAATGTGGGAAATGAAGACAAGCACACTGAATTGTCTCTTTGTGCGTTTCAATGCGCGACTATATCATTTATAAGAAAACAAAAGGAGTGACAAAAATAAAAATAAAAATCTATAAAAAAAAAAGAAGACAAAATTAAAAGATATAATGTGTGTGATAGCTGAAAAGAATGACACTCAATGGCAGAGTCAACCGGAAGCCAATGAACGTGATCTACCGAATGGGTCGGAGGAACAATTCGTACGTGATCCAACAGAAGACTTGACGACTTTGTAGCAGTTACTGAAATCACTCAAAAGTAGTCATGGTTCACTATAATATGGACAGTATGCGAATGCTGTGTGACAGTGTGCGGTGCGATGTCATGGGTAGCTAAAGCAATCGCTTAACGTTTACGCGATACCAAGACCAAAATCAAAATCCAAATCCGTAATGAAAAGGAAAAACGTTTGCCCGTGTGTCCATTCTTCAATTGCCCATAAGTTGATGCGGCTCTATCGTAGTAATGCGGACAGTTTGTCACATACTCATCGTATTGGGTCGTGCGGTCAAACCTTTCATATGAGTGTCCACTAGACAGGGGAAAGTTTCATATGTATCGTGACAATTTTCTGTGTAAAGGATAAATTCTTGTGAGGCTTTCACTATCATCTATGAAATGTATTCACATTATGTGCTTAGGTCGTGTTCTTATTTTGGAAATGACACAAGAGTTATCTTCGCATATTACATACACATATACGTATTACCTATACGTTAGAATCACTGCTGATGCAATCAGAAAATCTAGTGGCCAGTGGCCATGTCCAGAAACTACATAGCACTTAACCACATCCACGAACTCTGGTCGTGGAGGCGTGTAAGCATCACGTTTATTCAAAAAGCGAACAGATGTGGCCAAGGGCTTCAGGTCTCTCAGCCTCATCTCCTTGGTAATGAAGGCACTAAAACGAATCTTGGCTAACCATATTCGACAGCTTCTGCAAGAGAGGACCAAGTACAACGATGACTCCTATGTATGTGATGCACACCTCGGATAAAGTTCTAGAAAATCTACACATAAACTCTGGAATATACTATCCGGTAGAATCAATTTGCCCATAGAAGGTCTCAGAACCTGGTTGGGATTTAGTCTCCTTACACATGATGCAGAAGGAGGCGTAATCTTTCACGTCTTGAGATATTTTTGGCCTACAGTACTCAAGTGCCCTAACCACTTGTGGGGCATAGCGCGTCAACTGTTCCATGTGGCCCAGTTGACGTTTCGTTGGCATAAACTGGTTTCGGAGAATGCAGTTGCCAGCATGCTCCTCCTCCACATCCATGGCCACGAACATCGTCGTGGACGGGATTCGAACCCGAAACACCGGTAGTCAAATATGAGACTGATGCCTCAACACACTGCGCTACCGGTCGCCCGGTTTGTAAATGCCTAAGCTTTCTGCCATGTCATCTCCTCCGGAATCCAGAGTTTGCAAAAACTCTCCTCTTTTATCTCATCTACGGTCGCATATTCAGATCGTGGAGATACAAACCCGTCTAAAACCTTAAGATCCGGGAAAAGCTGGAGTTTTTCCTCAAACTTTCCGATCAATGCAACATAGGATTCCGACTTGAAATAGGGAGACTTTAAGTTTATTTCAATCGTTGACTCGAATTGCTCGATCGATTCTATTCTCTCTGTTGAATACATTCGAGTTGAAGAACGAATGTTTCGAAACTTTAAAACTGATGCTTCAGACCCATTTCTCAGGGTCCGAACTGTCTGAAGGTAGCCCATAGACCTAACTGCAAGGCCACAACGGTATCTCGAAAGCCGGGCACGCAGTTTATCTTTGACATGGACAAAGTAAAATGGGCGATAGAGCCCTTTGAGCCGGAGTGGACGGAGGAAACCTGAAGAATTTCAATAGGGATATTATAGCGGTCGCACCCGCACTGAACCCAAAATCAAATGTTTAGCCTTGCACACTTACAGACAGAAATATCTAGATACATAGAAAACGCAGTAGTTCGACCATCAGAAGCCATAAATTTAGACATGTGCGAGGGAGTCCTCGGTAAAATTTTCACCTATTCCATAGAAAAAGGAGTTTAAACAAGGAAATTCTAACTCAGAGATAAAGAAGACAAGGGCGCACATATTTAGCAGATTATTCAAAGAACGCGTTAGTACTATCAATTCAGCCAAAAAAAATAACGAGAAAAAGGCTAAGGGACGTCTTTATAGCACATATTAAAAAAAATATTCTCAACATATACTACCGGATCGGCTTATTAACTTGTTTTTTTAGTTATAACATTTTAAAATTAGCTGCCTCACAATTTTATTTTTTATTTAAGATATCCAAATTTTCTCATTTGTGAAACCTTTTTTATACTATTCATTATGAGAAATGTCTCCCATACATCATTCCCTGCAAGAGGGTCTAGATCACGACCTTACATCATCCAATCCACTGTTTTTTCACCAAACATATTTCCATAATGCTATAAATTACACGCCATTACTATCATTTTCCACGACATTGCTATCACGTTTGAATTTTCGTAAAAATTATTCGAATCTAAATTCAACTTTCAACTTACAAATAGATAACACATCCCATCCCAAAAACCCGTCGTCGTCCATTTGAATCTATGATTGTCCAAAAGCGGGTTCTTTTAAGGTTCCTCCTCGAACACGGTTCGTACACCTGTACATCGTTCATAACAGCCATTTCAAGGCACCCCTAAGGTGTGACTGCGCCGCATCGCTTGAAAGTCAACGATGCCATCATAATTTACCTTCAATCTTTAATCCAACGACCAATTAACCGTCATAGAGAGGAGCCTCCATTCGACGAAAAAGCTGAAAAACCTGTTGACTGATCCACGGGGTCTGCCTATGGTCGCACTTGTTGTCATCGTCCCAAGTTCGAGGGGTCATATCTTTTGACTTTGAAATAGCGATAGCACAACATTAGATTCCGGAAGTGAATGATACCCGCTTACTTTATACGGGTGAAATTCAGATACATTTTACTTTTGGAGGCTCATGTCGTTCAAGACGAAATATTAACCAGCGCTCTATGAATGTAGCCGCTAAAGTTGGTAATGCATTTTCTGGCGTGTTATATACGTCAATCTAAATGTGTCTCGCCTTTCAAAGACAGCAATAAATCTTGTGAAGAGGAAGTGGAATATTGTGTATGTTACATTGTGACGTATCTTGAAATGCGAAATTTGGTTTTTGGATTGGCTATTGGGATATTGACTCGTGGTATAGGTGTTAAGTGATCATTGACCATCTTCCAGGATCGTTTGCGATCGCGATTTATATCAAATATGGTACCAATGGTTACTCTGGAGAAAAGAAGGAAATGAGGATCTGCTAATTTGGGTTTCACACTCAGTTTGAAGCGGAAGTTAATTAAACGATTGCACAATATCAAACCGAATGCCCAGATTTTTCTCAACAGTTTTAGGTGTTGGTAAGATCAACCGAATACGAACGCATTAAAACTGATCGATAGAACATCTTTATTCATGAAACTAGATATGTTGGATTAACCAGAAAAACGGTCTGGTCCGGTCCCAAGGAGTTCAGTTAAGAGGGAGTATATATAATTTCCATCGCCACGTGGAGACTAAAGGTTAATGAAACTTCGCTGGGGCCTCGGAAACCTTTAGCACGCACCTCAAAGGACTAGCCGTTTTTTTTAATAGAAATTGATCCTGACCAAAACACATGTTCTTCTGCGCAGAATTGAAAGTTTCTGCTGTCAAATGGCAGAACCTACATTTGGGCACGTCTGGAGAGATGTTATATTGCGGTAGGCATTTAGCTACCAACCACTGCTACCGTTTTCTGTGGCGGGTTCACTATAAAGGTATGTTTTGTTCGGAGCGATCATTGTGATCGTAATCGTAGCTCAAGAATGATCTCATCGATCATGACTGTGACATCGGCATATTTTTCTTTTTTTAAGAAAACGGCGCGCCAACAACCGTCAACGGCGATCGCTACAGGGCCATGACATCGGAGTATTTTTGGGACCAGCTTGACGCCATGGACTTGGATCATATGTGGTTCCAACAGGACGGCGCAACGTCAGCGTACGACACAATCGAATTATTGAAGACCAGGTTCGGCGAGCGAGTTATCTCACGCAACGGTCCTTGCGAATGGCCGCCTCGTTCGTACGATTTAACCTCTTTGGACTTTTTTCTTCGGAGATACATTAAACCGCTGGTCTATGTCAATAAGCCAGAAATGTTAGAAGAGCTGCAGGTCAACATCGAACGCCAAATTCCTGGTATTTCGGCCGATTTGTGTGCTCGAGTCTTGTAAAATTGGGTCCAGTGTATTCACTCGTGCCAGCGCTTCTGCGGCAGACATTTGAACGATTGTATTCCATAATTAATGGCATTGATTGTACTTTTATTTGAAAGAAAAATAATTTCCATAGTTAACCCACAAGTCTTAATTGAAAAAACAAAATGCGTCGCTCTTAATAAAAAAAACCCTATGTATGTAGGGAATTCAATATATTATATGTAGGAGCCCACTCGCACAAAAG
This sequence comes from Chloromyia formosa, assembly GCA_964017055.1. NCBI lineage: Eukaryota > Metazoa > Arthropoda > Insecta > Diptera > Stratiomyidae > Chloromyia > Chloromyia formosa. The sequence continues at coordinate 146,574,585 of OZ024814.1, forward strand.
TCACGTCATTACGCATAATTGCTGGACGATGAAGAAAAGTCAAAATTTTTTTAAAGCATTTCGATCCCATTGACTTGGTAAGGGTTTGGAACAACGGAGGTGTAAAACGATTTCACGCTAAAGCGTATTGATCCACATATGTTATGTAAAAAATGTACAATAGCACAACTTTGTCCAACTTTTTTATATACATATATCAACTGCAAATCGATGTTCTGGATCGTCTTGATAGACAATTCTGATTCCTAATCTGATCTTAATGTCCATAAAGAAATCTGTTTATGACAATAAAACCACTCGATCAATGTCCTGCTTACACTGGACTATCGACACCAATCGGTCAAATTCAAATCAATTCTTACCAATATGCTGATAAATGTAAATCCGCTGATTTACAAGAGTGTTTAAGTTAAGAAAAGTCACCCGGGTGCGTACTTCGGACAAGACAAATTGCTAAAAATCAACAACACCCAAGAAAATATTCAAATGTGAGTACTACCATCATTGGCAGCAATAGCAGAGTAGGAGCCGCTAGTACCAAAAGCAATCATCTTGTCGTATAGCTCACAGAATACGCTGCTGAAGTGCTGAGCTGATACGCTACCCGATAAAGCTGGAAGCAAGCAAAACGCCAGACGGTCGAGCTCTACAACGTAGCTCACCGCCTCAATGCGACAATGTACGTCGTCGTGGAATCAACAGTCACTACGTAAATGTCTTGAGTTTAAATGTCGTAAATATTCATGAGCAGGAAATATTTTGCATTTTGATTAATTCACGACGCGCGTTTTTTGTACTCAAGGTCATATGTTAAACAGCAATCGCAGTGGCATCAGCAGCAGCAGCAGCGGCAGACCAGCAGGGTAGTATTTGGTCTGCTGTCGCGGTCGTGTCAATTGAAACATCTTCACCCGCACTTCATCCTATTTGCATTTCGGCGACCACGCCATTTAAATGGTGGCTACCTTGTCCTAGGTCCTTTTCGGGGCTGCATAATTATTGTCATTCACATTCAACTCCTAGTCCAGGAATCAGCCAAAAATACTATCCGCGCGACTCCTATGCAGATTAGGCCACAGCACTCGAGGGGCATATCTCGCCTATATCCACACACGCCGCAATTTATGGGGAACGACTGGTGACTAGGTCAGGGATTTGGTAATTACCATAATTATGACACCGAGACTGAATGAAAATTTCACGGAGACGGTGTGGACTTGTATTCAAATTAGAGTCCTCTTACGCGAGCGTTGCTGGTTAGCGTATGCGATGGGTCGATGGTACTGTACCGGTGCGAACAAATTCAAAATAAGATTGGTCGGCTGGCCGCGGAGATGCGGTGACAACGAGATACATAATAACGTTTACAGAAAATGATGTAATTCTACCGAAGCTGACCAAACAACTTGGAGCAACACTCTTGGTCAATGAACAAGATTCAAAGATCCGATTCAAGCAATTTCGGATGGTGGTGGTTTTGATGCTGATGTATGCTGAGTCGCTAGTCAGCTAGTTGGAACTCGACCTGGTTTTCGTCTCACACATATTGACCAGTATTGTAAGAGGAACCGGTAAATTGATCAGTCGTTAATATTAGACCGGTAGACACGCTGCGACGATTATGTAAATTAATCCACGAAATTCCGGCAACTTCTTTACAGTCTCATGTAAATTTTTTGCCCATCCACAAAATGCATGTATTAAAATTGAAATAGGCGATGGCGTATGTGATATGGTGCAATTTATGTTAATAACTGTGTTTTTTTAGTAAATATTTTATATTTAACCAACAAGCTTGGAAGGCGTTTTGTGAATTAAATTATGTTAGAATGTGGAAACGAACCAGGATAGTACTTACTTGCTTTGAAATTTCAGGATTAGTAATGACACAAAAAATGGCGATGCTCATCGAAATTTTAAGTCCGTTATTTAATAGCCATATTATCCGCTGGAGGAAATAGCTTCTTCAAGTTCTCGCCTCCACACGTCTCGGCCCATACACTGTTGCTTCCCGTTTGCCAATCCAAACAGCTTTCTACTCTCTCTTGATGTTGGTTAATTCTCGGCTCTGGCTGATTCATGGAGTAGAATGTGTAATGGACAGGTGTTGGCGGACATCAGAGTGTCCATGGGGACGCAGTGAAGATTTGCCGAACTGACCGGGAAGGTCCGGCGATGCCATCTGGCGAAAACTTCTCAGCGGAACAGGCTGCGGCACGAGCTTGCTGTAGCTCAGTGACGGAAGATGTGGGCTGGGTTTTTGCCCTCTCGCTGCCCCATACCATTAACATTCTAAAAACCTCGTGCCTAAGGATAACAAGCACGCACAAAGGTACCAGAGGTCCCACTACCCCAAAAAAATGGCAAATACAAAAAAAGAACTACATAATGGCAATCGATGGCCATTGCTGATGTACCTGACGCTACTCCTGGTCCAGCTGGAGCGGACTTTGGCCTCTAAACCCACCCTGCCTATGAGGTCTCATGGCCGAATAGAGTAGAGACCTCCCTAACCAACCAACCAAAAACGAGGCTTTCACCCCATGTCTTCACCTGAAAAGGAGTACCAAGGACTTTCCTCAAAGGAAAAACTAGTTTTCAAATCAACAACATTCTTTTATGACAATATTTGTGACATCCAGTACACGATTAAGGCATGGCAGAAAACAATAAAGGAGTTGCGTTAATAACGGAAACTATTGCCAAACTGATACCATAAAACCAAAAGGAAAAAAAAGAATTTAAGAAAAAAAAAATTGAAGAAAAAATATTAAAGAAACATTAAAAAAGATATTGCTAATGGAAATATAGGGTGAAAAGGATTTAAGGTCAGCACAAAAAACTAATATATGCATAAATAAATAAACCTGCTTCTTTAGTGGCTAATGACAACGGAGGAGCTGACTGAAATTTAAAATTATTAGCGAAGCGAAACAAAAACAAGTGAAATGCAACTCGAAACTCAAATAAAAGAAATATGAAAGAAATAAATTAAATTTAGGATGGCATCACTGTCGTCACTGCACACGGCATTCTCTTGAGCAATTCTTTAGTTGGACACTACACTGATGTAGGCAACTTGCAAACGCTTTTGTTTTTGTTGCTGTTTAACTCGAATTCGGAGAAACGTTCTCGGGCGGTAAACCAGTGCCCTGACGGAATTAGGGTCGTTGGACTTTACACGCCACAGTGTTTCAAAACGGACTCAACTTTTCCGATATGGGATTTGTTGTAGGGCAACTGAGTTTTGGCACTCTCTCAGATATTTCAATCGCCACAAATTATCGAGCCGGAGCCGGCTATGCCGAACAACCAGGCACTTGAACGCAGCGTTGAACTCGCAAATAGAGACTTGATCTCGCCATGCAATCGCGCGCCAATGGTATCTGGCTGGCGGGTCAATTTATGGCTAATCGCTGGAAGCCGACGTGGCTATCGCGGCGGGTGAATCTAAAACCCCACAAATCAAAAAAAAAAAAAAATCGCACGTTCGTTGACACTAGCTGTTGACATCAGCCGAAAAACCTCGTCAATCGAGTATTAGTGTGAAAACACACCGCATCAGACAAAACGCTTGTGTCTCATAAGACAAGAAAATGTTTTTCATTGCAGCACACACCAAGCAAAACACAGTGAAACAAAACGTTCTTTTGCCTTGTTTCGTTTGGTGTGTGTTGAGATTAGACAAAATTGAATTTGCAACGACGTCGTCCATAATCTGTAAAATTTTACAAAACATAAAATGACCAGTTATAAGGCGGAAACAAATTTTTGTTTCCGAAAGACAACTGGTCGCCTAGTGACAACGAAACATGTCTTTCTGTTTTGTCTTGTCTTTTTGTTTCGTTTCATGCGGCGTGTGTTGCGCCTATTGCACTATAAGCAATTATCGACAACGAAGTTTGTCTGAAACGAGATTGTTTCACTCGGTGTGTGTTGATCATATTCAAAGACATGTATTATCGTCAACCAGTCATAAAACGCATCGGGACACACATTTTTGTTTTGTTTCGTTTCCTATGGTGTGTGCTGCCTGATAAGAAGCAATGGCCAATGTTTCTTGAGACAAAACAAAACGTTTTGTCTTACGCGGTGTGTTTTCAGCCTTATGCAACGGAATTCTCCGTATGCTTAAAACTCGACAAGGAACATCGCTACGCGTTTTTCGTTTCTACCACAAGGCCAGGTAAATTACATCCGATCAAATCGTACATTCTTGCAGGACACATACTCGTAAGTGTTCCATCAGAAAATAGCATTTGCAAATGTCAACGACCCGCAGTGTGATAGAATGACAAGGTTGTCGTTCGTGAAATTTCCTGCTGGAGAATTCGAATTATCATTTCAAAAATATTTTAAGAAAAATATTTGGCAATGGACAATCCGAAGAGGCCATAAGGAAAGTCATTCAATACAAATGGTATGGTGAAGAATTCACCCGAGGGATCACAGCGGACCCTATTAGGGTCCATGTGTGCTGTAGCCAATACAACGGCTCTGGTACATCCTAACCTAACCTCGCCCAGTGAAGATATATTTTCTACTTCGAACTAATTTCGAAATTAACGGAACAAATCTTTTTCTGTTTTCTTTTTGTCTTTACTTGATAATGCTCACTTTGTATTTTGGTGGGCTTTTAGCATTCCCTGAAAACGACTTAAAAATTAAAAAAAAAACCTTTTAGAAATTCTCCGAGTAAAATCCATATTTGAGAGTATTTTGACCAAGGCAATTGCCATCTTTATATTTTTTGCATTTGATGATTTTAAATACAAATAGCCACCATTTTTTCATGCTGGGAACAAACGATTTCTTCATAATCCCATACCACCCTGCATTAAAACTCCCAAATCCCACCAACAATCATATTTCATTATTCGGGCTTACTATTTAAATTGAAAAACAAATAAAACTTCAATCATTCATTCAGTTAAAAATCAACTTGAGACCATACTCTTAATCCATTGAGCAATCTCTTGAATTCCGGATACAGTAGCTCAAATAACCAGTAGCCTAAAAATGATTTCTTCACTGTGCGCTACTATACATCTTTCGTTTTCTTCACCATCATCGTCCGCAAATCGATCTTAACAGTACGCGCAGCATGCCGCGTACATACACCTATCGATTTGGATTTATTTGATAGATATCCTTCAATGATATATTTCCACTGAGGCAAAAAAAGGAAAGAAAGAAAGAATAATATGTATCTTCAATTGGATCTTTGCTACTGGCGTTTGTGATTTATTGTGTACCTGGCAATTGTTGCCAGTCATCGTGTTCCTTCTTCGGCACAACGAAAATGAAACGTGCCAGTCATAAGATCCACTTTTGGCCGCGACTACAATCTTTTTCGTTGACTCGGCTAGAAGCGTCTTCTCTTCTATGGATTACCACTTGTGGTCTTCTCAATCATAATGATCAATTATTTGGACAAGCCAAAAGTATGTGCTTAAATGAAAATTAAGAAAAAATGAAGATCAACAACAACATCCCGAGATCTTCCTCGATTCTTGGGTGTGTTGCGTCTGCAATAGGTGCAATGAATCTTTACCAGTTGTCTTTGTCGAGCATGTATGCCGTTGAAGTATGTAGCTACAATCTTAAAACTTTTCAAACTCGGCTAAGTGAACAATTTTTCAAATTTGTCTGACATTTTTCCTAATTGAAAGTGATCACTCAATTAAATAGCTCGCATGTAACATGAATCTGCAAAAGCAAAAAAAAAATTGGGCTCTCGTTTTTGTTTTTTTGTTGTTGTATCTTTTTTTTGCACAGCTTTACAGTCCATAGATGTTTCTATCGAAAGCCTAATCCCCGAGAATGGAGTAAACCTGCCAAGATCGATTACAGTCTATAATTAATTATTATTTAAGTTGATTAGTTATTACTTACAAACATATTCGTCTGTCGAGTACGGAACACTCCTTAGTGTTTAGCTGGTTGCTTTTTTTTATCCTACAAGCGATCAAAGTCGTAAAGCCAATAGAGCTTACTTGTAACATAAAGTGAGCTAAGAATTTTTGTCTGAGATCATTCTTGTCTTATAGACTTGTATATCTTGGCATCAACTTTCATGGAAACTGGTAAGAAGTGTGTCCCTGGAGCCATCCCACGCCTTTTCACATTCTCAAGTGCGATAGATTTTAAATGAACAGACAGAAGCTGATGGAGAGTTGAAAACAAAAACTTATAAGAAGAGAATTTAACGTGGTCCAGAGATATGCAAAATTACATTACTGTATTTGTTGATGTTGTAACAATTATTAGTACGAAATGTAGATAGTCAATTGATGCTATCAAAAGTTAACATGCTGAAACTATTAAAATCAATTGAAAGTATCTTTCAGTCAATTTGCTCGAAATACACCTGCAAAAGACAATTAATAAATATATGACCCCCATTATGGCTAGTTTAAAGAAATAGCGTGGAACAGGTTAGTCAAGTTATCGAGCTTAACGATTAAGCCTCTGCGTTACATGAAAGCACTTGTAATATCCCAAAGTGTGTTTACACAGCTCGAAAACTGACATTTTGTTGGATTTAGTATTGTTAAGTGGCAGCACGCTCAATGCAGATGCCCGTCTCATCTCTTAAGTTCTTAAATATAATATTTTTCCTTATTCGTATAAAATGATTCATTGATTTATTTTGAAATCACATATTGGATTTTCGAAAAGTGCAAAGTTCTGTAAGTCACCCAGTTCTGTTACCAAAAATTATGTGGACGAACCAATTGGAGTAATCAAAAAGTTCAAGTTACTCGCTTGAATCTTTCGTTTTAGATAACGCTAAGAGTTCTGGGCTTTTAATAAGGGTTATTAACCTTGTTTTTTTTTTGTGCAACAAGGCTAATTACTCGCATCACGCTAATACTAACTTCTTGTCGACAGTTCTGCATAGAGAACTTGTGCAGAAACCCAGCTGTTTTAAGTGATAGATGTTAGATGTTGTCAATAACAAACCCATTGTGACGAATTCCTCATCACGAATTCTCGCAAGAGGAAGACCATTGAAATTGAGGTGTGTCCAAGGGGTTAATCCGGTTGTTTGATTAAATACAACTTGTGTAGTTGAGGAACCGAAGTAACTCCCCTATTCCATTGCAGGCGATCTTCCACATATTGTAACGGGCGGTTTGGTGGGCATCCGAAGATGCCGGTGGGGACGGAGCCTAAGGTAGCATATTACCGTGAAGGTCGGGCCGTGCCATATGGTGAAGAAAAAGGCCCCTCAATGAGCTAAGCAGTGGCCTATGCTTGCTGTAGCTCAGTTCGGGAGATGTGGGCGGGGTTTTCGCCGCTCGTTGCCCCTGTCCTTTACGTATTAACAAAAATTCATAGGCCTGGGGAAGACAACACAAACAAGGGAGGTAAAAATGGGGAATAAAAAAAAAATAGTCGATAAAATGGAATGGTTGACGGACGGATCAGACGCCCACACGGTCGCACCTGGGTCCGGGTGTAATGGGACCCTCGGGCTCTGGTTTCGTACCACCAACAGATCACTACTCATCAGGTGCTGCTTCGATCTGCTGGTGTGAGCAGCACTACCAGACCATAATATGGTTCATTACAATATCTAAGAAAATCGAGTATCTGACTCTTACGCCTACTCAGCCTTTCGATATTGTTTTGGGCCAGAAAATTCTGAAAATTCGACGAAGACAAGAGTTAACGTATCTTGCTGGTAACATTTACGGAAATTACGAAACAGTTGCATAGGCAGTAACAGAGAGCAGGGTTCAGCTTGGTTATGACACTGAGATGGGAACGACTCAAATGATCGCGAATTCATGTTGGCCATGTAAGAACAGAAAGGTACATATTTTTTTGTTGGTGGTTTTTTAATACAATTTTTCAATTTTCCGTGTTTTACTCAACGTTGACATGTAAACGAAGCGTAATACGATATTGTACAGTTGCTCAAATTTTTAAAGTACGCACAGAAAATTTCACTTTATCTCAGTTGAACTTAAACTGGACAGCGAACGCACCTGCAATGGGCGACCCCTGCAGCTTGTAGCTGCGTGTCTCATAGCCGCTCGCTAGCGCGGGAGCGCTTGGCCGCGTACTGACACTTCTAGTGGACGACCACCCTAAGTCATTACGACATAGATTCCACTTCACTCTTTTGGAAGGTAGTTATGCGCTTATGCATGATTAATCAGAAACATTTTCATAAAATTCTTATATCTAATTATAAAACAACTTAAATTTTGTAAACTCCCAGTGCTTGAAATCTATCACCCAAATATATACCGTCCTAACATCGTTTCAACTTCGGAATACCACGCATCGTGCTGCTGCACAGATTGATTTTATGTGTACATATGAAGAAAACGCCACGCCAAAACCTTTTAGCTACCGTGCAAGATGTGTACCTGAATCAATTCAATTCCCAAATCACAACTGCATTCAAACTACTCCCAACCAATGCAAACATCCTACTCACTAACGTACGGATACTTCCAAAGCATCTTTTTTACCATCTGATGCCAACCGCTGCTCAGTGTATCTTTTTCTCGATTCGGTATAAATAAAAATCTCCTATGTTAATTTTTTTTTCTCCTGTGTAGCCCAAACAGTATTTTTGCAGTTTCGTTTACGTACCAACTCGTGTTGTTTGTTTCCTTCCAACATCCAGCGTATTATTTTATTCTTAGAGTGTTGTTGTTGGCATCGGTGTAGTATTCGCGAATCCGCGAAACTTAAAGGCATATATTATGGATATGCATAAATTGTTTAGTGGGAGTTGAAGAGTGAATTATTTATAGAGTATGGCATGCCGGCCGGCCTGTGTTGATATGTATCGTGTGTATCTTTGTGTCACAGTTAAATATGATTGCGAGTGTTAAGGTCTCTCCGTACTACCTGGCGTATAGTTTATAAATGGTAAAAAGGCGAAATATCAAAGACAAGATTAAGACCAAGTCCAAGATCGTAAGAGTGTATCTTGGGGCTCCTCTTTTGGTTGGCTTTTTGTATACATACTCGACTTGTTTTGACTTTTTGCGGGAATTCTTTTTTTTTTTTTTAAGATGAAATTTTAATATTATGTACATGCGCCAACGATCAACTACTGTATTACACGCTCACTCGCCACTCGACATGAATTTCGTATTAAGGGGATCAGCACAGCTGTAAACTACTACAAATTAATGAATGGAGACTCACATTGAATATCAAATATTGTGGGATAGTTGCTTTGCATTTCGGACTTTAATGGTTTTACTAAAGCAATAGAAACGATAAAAATTGGTTTTGATCTTATCTTTTGAAAAACGGACGGTAAATAGCCAGGGAGAGTTCTCCTCATATTCGCAGACGTACACCTACCTCAGACTAGCAAATTTTTGTACAAATTATTGAACAAAAATTTTAAGATGGAGTGTTGGTGCGAAGATAATAAGCGTGACATGGGTATTCACGCTTCATAAGTGTACATCAACAATCAATTATTGTTCAAAAATTTGTACAAAACTTTGCTAGTCTGAGGTCGGTGTAGTGAGCATTACTGGTCGTGTAATGAACCATATTCCTGTAATGAGCCATATTCTAGTCTGGTTGTGCTGCTTCGACCGGCAGATCTACCTATATGGCAGCACCTGATGAGTAAGGAGCTGTCGGTGTTACGAAACCAGAAGCAGCTCGCATTGGAGTCCAGGTGTAATGAGACCCTGGATCCCAATGGCAGCGCGAGGGCAATCGAGCTATCCGACAACCATTTAATCCTTATCGCTTCACCTTTTTCATTCCCTATTTTTACCCTCCCTTGTTTGTGTTGTCTTCCCCAGGCCAATGAATTTTTGTTAATACCTAAAGGACTGGGGCAACGTGCAGTGAAAACCCCACCGACATCTCCCGAACTGATCTACAGCAAGCATAGGCCACTGCTTAGCTCGTTGAGAAGCCTTTTTCTTCGCTAAATGGCACGGCCCGATCTTCACGGTCATCATGCAACCTTAGGCTGCGTGTAGACGCATCTTCGGATGCCCTCCAAACCGTCCGTTACATATTTTGCCCGGGTAGCTCTGTCGGTAGAGCATGAGACTCTTAATCTCAAGGTCGTGGGTTCGGGCCCCACGTTGGGCGAATCCTTTTCGAAGTCCTTTTATCCCCAGGTTACGCAGAGCCGCTGCAACACATGATATTCTTTCTCGAGTGCAGATACGACGTTACTGGAACAACATCGCAAAGCCCATAGTTTCCACCGTACCAAATCAGCAGATGGTACTCGCACGAAAACGAAAACGTTTGTGGCATCGGGTTCATCGCTCGGCTCGGCATCGCCTCGCGCGCAATGTGTACACTCAAAGTGTGATACCATTTAAAATTGAATTCTTTTCATTTCCTTGCGATGACCGCTTGTAATCGCAAGCTATCGCTCGGCCCGGCTCGGCATAGCACGCAATGTGAATATCCACTTAGCCTTTGACCGGCCCTGTTTCGTGTCGAAGATCGAACCTCCGTTCTCTAGGTGTAGCATCGTAGAGCAGACACCGAATGATCACGGCTCCCGAGCGAGTCAATTTCCATTGCATGAAAAATTATAAACGATAGCCCACAGACTGATTTTAAGCTGACCTTAAAATACAATATTCAGATCACAAGATATGAAGCTCTAAGATACTAGTAAATGCAAATGTGAAGTTTCTGATTAGGTGATCGTTTAGGTTAGCTAATTCGGTAAGTCGTGGAAAACACTATCTTGCTCCGATTCTTTAAGCGTCGTTGAAAACTTTATGTGCATTTTTCCGGATTTGAAAAGCTACATGTATTATTCAATGCCCCCGGTGCCTGCACCACATGTGATAACTGCGAACTTTTTCCGTCAAATTTCATTCTTTTCTACTTAAACACCTCCTTAAATCATCTTCTGATTACATTATTCCAGATTTCAAATTTAAATATTCAATTGAGATTTCGATTTCATTACTCAAAGATTTACAATTTTGTCCAATTTCTGAAGACGATGAAACAGAGAAGCGGGTTGCATTCGTAGCTGGCGTAAAACTTGCCAATCTTTTTGTCGACTTAGCGTACCTACATATATCTTTAACACCAAATGTACCTGCAGCTTGCAAGATCTTTGGGCTTTTTCTCAAATTACACAGTTAAGTTGCAAAGATATTTGTTATGTGCAGACGAGTGTTGGTTGAGTTTATGAATGAAACTTCATGAAAATATGAACGAAAAAAAGTAATAAGACAACAGGCTGGAAAATTTATTCAGAACAGTAGGAAAGTGATTAAGTCGTGGTCAAGTATTTGCTTTCGGCAATTCCGAGGAGGATTTTATAGTCTTGAAGACACCCCAGACGGAAAGAAAAAAATTGAAAGCAATGTCCATTCTGAAGTTGGTAACTTACCGGAGCCCGCCCATCGACCATTACCTTGCAAGATTTTTTCGTTATATTGAAAATATATCATACGAAACTGGCATATTTATTGTAGGCCAAGAAGAGCGCAATCCATAAAGTTGCAGACCGCGGCGGCCACCGCCACAAACAGACAAGACACAGACAGACGACGGACAGAAGCCCCCAACTTCATGACTTATGCAAATTTCAACGTTGATTATCGTATTCGCGCGTTATTGTTGTTAAATAAGTGTCGGAATTTTAATCAGTCACCAGGTGATTAATATTTGAATAATTCCAATTTGTTATTAGCATGAGGTGGTGTTTTAGCTGTTGCGGTCGACTCAAGCGGCTGCTTAGCGCAATGGTTGCTTCGCTGAAATCACTCTCATTCCTTTCATATTCAGATCTTTCTTTCATGAATATTTTGCATTTATAAAGTGACGATAATGGCCAGTGTATTAAACGAATTTTATATTACTTCCGATTTGATTAAGCGATTGAACGGAGGTGTGTTTTGATGACTTGATTTGAGATGGATTGGATTGGATGGCGCTGCGGATAATGAAATGTGAAACAGTTATGAATTATGCATGACGCAGGTCGGATAATGGTTGAGTTAGTGGGTAATTAGTGCAGGTGATGTGATATGCTTCGTGTACAGTGACTTCAAATTAGCATAAATTCAGAAGTATTTTTTTAATCCATCCATACAGACTATTCGCTTCCATAGTTATTGTGCAATCACAGATCATAAACTTAGCTAATAGGTGCATCGAAGATTATATATTCTGTTAATGATTGGATCTGGGTTTCTAGTAGTGGTTAGCGAAAGTGCTATTTTCGAGTAACAGCTGAACTTGCTTATGTTAATATTGATAAGCAGCTACAAATCAGTGACGTAGATAGCATTTCGCCGAGGGGAGGATTGTAGGCACTAATTATCAGTGACGTGCATTCATAGTAAGCAATTCCAGACTGCTTGACTTGCCAAATAAGGCATTTCGCAATTTTCTTCGCATTTATAAGTACATTCATTATTTGTTCCCTAAACTCAAGCGAAAGTATCGTACGAGTACTTTACACATGCAGTGTTCTGTTCTGATCCGCGTTTATGTATCTTAGACAACCCCTAAATGCAAACCCATATCACAATATCTACCAATATATCTGTTGCAATTTAAGTGTCACCATACACTGTCGAACACGAACACGAACTTGGTATAAGTTGATTCATCAGTCTCATGTTTGACTACCGGTGTTTCGGGTTCGAATCCCGTCCACGACAACGTTCGTGGCCATGGATGTGAAGGAGGTGCATGCTGGCAACTGCATTCTCCGAAACCAGTTGATGCCGACGAATCGTCAACTGGGCCACATGGAACAGTTGACGCGCTATGCCCCACAAGTGGTTAGGGCAAGGCAATTAAGTAGGTGTCTTGAAAGGTTCAAAAAACTCTACAGCCTATTTAACTTTTTCTTGGGTGAAAATGGTCCCAGAGGGGCACAATGGGATCCGGTGCTCTGCCGAAGAAAAAGTGAACCTGCGTCCAGCTTGGACTGAACGAGGAAACTGAGTGTGTAAGAGGAGCTGCAAAGTTTCCTGTGGGCCCTCAGTAAAGGAGCCGTCCTGCTTCTTTAGTAGACCGATTCCGTTAGTGTGGTCTTTCGACAGGGCCTTATGAATACATGCCGCGAAGAAGCGACTGAATTCTTTCGCAATGTCTGCTCCAACACTCCCGTTTTTAACCTCTAATAAGGAGGTTGTATTCGGTGAGCGATTTTCTGTATTCGCCGCATTCATTACTACGCTTTGCCCTGTTGAAATTCCTCCTAACCTGGGCCCACTTTCGCGCCAGCTTTCCGTTCCACCAGGGAAACTTTGGCGCTGTTCTGCAGCTTTGTCCTACAGTACTATCATGGTAGGAGGTGATTAACATCTCATGAAGCTGTTCCGCTGCTGTCTCCATGACCAGTTGTACTGATAGATCTTAAAAATTGGTTGGCTTTGGAACGTACTAATTCACGAAATAGTTTCCAATTTGTCTGCTGCTTTGCAATGTGCGCCGCAAACCCATCATAATTACCAAATCAACAGACAGGAGGTCCTAGATATTGTAATGAACCATATCCTGGTTGTGAAGCTTACACCGGCAGATCAAAGGTAGCACCTGATGAGTAATGATCTCTCGGTGGTACGAAACTAGGGGCCGAAGGTTGCATTATACCCGGATCCCGATACGCGCGCGAGGGCTTCTGCGCCGTCTGCAACCATTCCATCCTTATCGCCCCATCTTTTTATAATTCCCCATTTTTGCCTCCCTTGTTTGTGTTGTCTTCCCCAGGCCTATTTTTTTTTATTAATATGTAAAGGACTGGAGCAACAAGCGGCGAAAACCCCGCCCACGTCTCTCGAACTGAGCTACAGCAAGCATAGGCCACTGCTTAGCTCGTTGTGGGGTGTCTTTTCTTCGCCAGATGGCCTGACCTTCAAGGTCACTACTTCACGAAATAGTTTCCAATTTGTCTTCTTGGGACAAAAGGATGTAGAGCGGAGTTCAGACCGTTCCGGAGCTATGCAATAGTCGTTTTGGAAATTTGCATTAGGGGGCGGGGGTACATCGGAACTCACCTGCTTATAGGAATCATGCACTCTTGTTGTACAAATTAGCTGATTGAAAAATTTCTATTGCAAAACTCAATCCTATTCTTTAAACGAAAATAATTATGCATAGGATATTTAGGATATCACTTGACGAATTTCCGTAATAAATATCGAAACCAGTTAACTTTTCAAGCATGTATCCGTAGCAATTAGATGGCCTTAATAGAAAATCTAACACTACATGTGTATACTAACAGCAGGTCTTTTTCAAATTCTGTGTATATTCAGATTACTGACACTGGATTTTATAGACAGAGGAATGTACCAAAGGCATGCCTTTTCGATAATTTGCCAAGTTCATCAATAAGCAAATTACTTTAGATGTCTTGTGAAGCCCACTTGGTACTGGCATACCGTTAAATTGCCATTTAAGACAATCATAAAAAAAATCTACTAGAGTTTACTTACGATCGTACCATCTCTATGTATCTATAAGAAGTAGTGAGTAAATCCATTAAAGAAGTGCTATCGTCTTACCATGTCGCGTCGTACGACGCTGATGTCTAAACGACACACACGTAAAAAAAAGTTAAGAAACACTTTAAGGCACTTTCGATAAAACGCTTGTTTAAATGTTACCTGGATGTTGTTTTAATGTCTTACTATATTTTGTGCCTGCAGTTCAAGAGGTGAACATTCAACAGAAGCTTCAGATCTTAGTTAGTTAAGATCTAGTCGCAACAACCATTAGAATTTCATTCACTTATGTCTCGCGTTTTTTTCTGTAACTTCTCTCCAATAAATGCCAGGCGTCTCTAAGATACAAACAGCAAGCAGAAAAAAAAGCGAATTGGATTTGTGTAAAAGTGTTGTATTGCCTACTTAGAAGAAAAACATACAAGAGAGACAAAAAACTTGACGCAGAATAAGATATAGGGCAAAGCATTAAAATTTTTATGTTGTTAGTCAGCTTCAATTGCGACGCACGATTAAAAAGTCGATCTTGAAACTGGATTTTCACGTACCTACAGATGTATCTTTAGTAACATTTTGATTGAGATTAACGCATTACATCAGTGTGGCATTTTGCATTATGTAACCTGCGGAAGAATGATAAATGGATGGCTTATTCAATAGGATTGTCTTGAGATAGTCACTTTAAGTAACTATATAGTGTGGCGAGTCAAGTGCTCAATGTCATACGGGGAAATTCCTTCGCTTCCCAGAATTAAGTGCAAGCCAATATAATAATGTATTTATAGTACATGCGTGATTGGCATGCTGATTGTAAATGTGTAGAAGAATGCGATAAAAATATCTTTCAAAACCTGAATATAATCAGAATTAATAGAAACTTGCACAGTTGCTTCAATTGAAAAATGCAGGCAATATCAATGAGTGCAGGCTGCGAACTTTCGATAGAGGGCAGTTAACTTTTCTTCTGTGTTAGGGGATTTCAGATAGGTAATCTTCCGTACTCTTCTTCCAGAGAAATTGAGTTGACTATGTTTCTGAATAAAAATAGTGATAATCACGTTTAATTTAACGAAACGAATTCCTTAACTCTTGAATTCGATTTTCGTTGGCATAATTATATTTCACATTTAAAAATTTGCTCATATTTTGTCACCTTTAGTCCCAGCTTCAATCTCCTCATCCAATACTCCTTGCTAGGCAATGTCATGATTTCGCCATACCTTCAAACACGACCGCATTACATCCCAACCATGTAAACCGTCAAAAAATCATTCGAAACCATCCATCCCCAATTACTAACCGCACGCAAGATGGTGCGCTATTCCCTTGTTTTCAGAACGCAGTACATTGAAATTTTGCCGAAACACATCACACACATGTTACAGCCCACAAAGCAACCATATTTGGCAGTCACTTTTGAATTTTACCCGTGCGTAAGGGAATGGCAGCCACCGATAAGTGGTGGAGTTATTTCGACAACAACACGACTAGTAAACCCCCCACAGGAGCAAAGACCCTTATGGTCGAGGGTTGTTTTGAAGACTTTCACCGCATCGCGCTGTTATAAATTTAATATGAACGCTTGCATAAGAATCGCCTATCTCGCGTCACACTATAGAAACTTCGATTTTCCGAAAACTGTCGAGCGTATTTTAGATTGATTCCGGACGAACTGAGATGAAGGAATGTTTAGAAGCACCACGTGTTGCGGGATGCAAGTTTTTCCCCCAACACAACAATAAACACGACTTCAATTTTACGTGCGTTATTCAAAAAGGAAATTGCTTCGATTTCGGGAAGGGATTCATTTAATTTTCAACATTGGGACAATTTATTAGATTGGGAAAGACTGAAATTCTTGAAACCGTGGGTAACTGCCAAACTTCATCAATCCAGTGTGTTTGTATGTTGTTTGCTTCGAATCGTTTTTTATGTTTATTGGGAGCAACGTATCTCAGCGCAACTTCTCTCAGTATCACTTCCCCGCGTCGGCATTGAAAAGAACACTTGGATCTGCTGCGTCTGCAACAGAGCGCTGCACCCTTATGCTACGTCAGTCAGATGCAACTGATGCGATGAATAGTGTCATTTAAGGAACTGCTCTTGGCTTAACCATCAGAGGTACTGAAATTCCTCTTTTGCTGATAGTCAGTCAGCTCCTTGAATACTTTATGGGCACCAACCTGCTGCTTTGCAATGTGCGCCGCAAACCCATCATAATTACCAAAACAACAGACAGGAGGTCCTAGATATTGTAATGAACCATATCCTGGTTGTGAAGCTTACACCGGCAGATCAAAGGTAGCACCTGATGAGTAATGATCTCTCGGTGGTACGAAACTAGTGGCCGAAGGTTGCATTATACCCGGATCCCGATACGCGCGCGAGGGCTTCTGCGCCGTCTGCAACCATTCCATCCTTATCGCCCCATCTTTTTATAATTCCCCATTTTTGCCTCCCTTGTTTGTGTTGTCTTCCCCAGGCCTATTTTTTTTTATTAATATGTAAAGGACTGGAGCAACAAGCGGTGAAAACCCCGCTCACGTCTCTCGAACTGAGCTACTGCAAGCATAGGCCACTGCCTAGCTCGTTGTGGGGTGTCTTTTCTTCGCCAGATGGCCTGACCTTCCAGGTCACTATGCTACCTTAGGCTCCATCCTCACGGGCATCTTGGAATGTTCACCAAGCCGTCCACTGTATATTTTACACCACGTTGGGTGCCAAACTTGTAATGGACATGGGGACGGAGAATAAGGTAGGATTGGTACTGTGAAGGTCGGGCCGTGCCATCTGGCGAAGAAAAAGGCCCCTAGATTACCTAAGCAGGGGTCTATGCTTTCTGTAGCTCAGTTCGGAAGACGTGGGCAGGGTTTTTGCCGCTCGGGGCCCTTGTGTTTTATGTACAATATTAATAAAAATTAATAGACTTGGGGAAGACAACACAAACAGGGGAGCCAAAAATGAAGAATCAAAAAATGGGGCGATAAGGATGAAATGGTTGGCTCACGGCGCAGATGTCCTCGCGCTCACATCGGGGATCGGGTGTAATTGGACCCTCGGCCTATAGTTTCGTATCACCGACAGATAATTACTCATCAGGTGCTGCCTTTGATCTGCCAGTGTAAGTAACACAATCGGACCAGAATATTGTTCATTACAATCGCTTGTACGGATACCTCTAGTCAAGTGTTGTCAACTGCTGGGACGATAATCTCACAATATGGCATAGATCGATGAACGAGGATGGCAAGCTGACCTCCAGCATTGTTAAGCCTGTCTATTCGTATGATTCAGTTTCGTCTCCTGGATAGCGGCAATTAGGTAGCGATGCTTATCCATGAACACGGTGAGTTCTGCTATTTTACGCTGCAACCCGTTGATATAAAGCTAGGTAGGCTGTTGAAGTTAGCGACGTGTGGAGCAAGAGTCAAATTCTGTTTACTTAGAATATGTCGTGCGGGAATGTTTTTCGCAGCTAGGAGCTTGACCTGTAGGGGAATTACTCGAAGTAATTTTTTTGTTGTCCTCTATTTCTGCTAAGACCAGTTGTAAATGTTGAGTTCCACTGTGTATGGTAACTTAAACCGGAGCAGTTCTTCAGATAGCATCACTCGTCGCAGCAGTTATATCTTACTGAGGTTGCATTTGTTGCAGACGCAGCAAATCCAAGGACCAGGGTTGAGTTCGATGCCGAAGCGGTAGAGGAGGATTGAGAGCGGCTTCGCCGAGATGTGAAGCTTCCAAATTCCGTCAAAAATAGACACGTTGAAATTGCGACGGGTTTGGCAGCTCTTTGCCGTTGTAAAAACGGGCCCGCTCTGGTACATAGACCCGGTTGCGCAGGAACAACAGTGCTTGGTCAATATTCGGGCCAACCGCCCTCCACCTAATCTAATTTGGGAATCGGATTCGGTGGTCCTTTTATCTCAGGTGGTATGGTTGGCTTCTTTTCGGATGTATTGCTTACTTTCAATTCGAATATTTTATCAAACTCCAACTGCGACCTACGGTACAATGTTCCTTTGCACATTTTAAATGGTATTTCGTTTTTAGAAGAATGCCAGTATACTTTTCAGCAGGAAGTGGAGCATGATGAACTGAAATTCAACTTTATTCAGTGCATTGGACGCAGAATTCAACGCTCGTTAATATAGATTCTATCAAATTTTTCGATCCAAAGTACCATTTAGAACAAAATAAATATTTAAAAAACGGCTCAAATTTGTCGAATGTTTATCTGTCAAAAGTCAAGTTCACCTCACCCTTCTATAGAATGGATTAAAATTATTTTTAGATCTTTCCCAATTATTTCCCATTGGAATCTCAAATTTAGTGGTTGATTATCCTTAAAATTAAAATCATATACATATGTATGTACTAATATAAAACCAAAAAGACCAACAAAAATTATACTCCACCTGAAACTCTGTAACACTCTTTAAGTGGATCAAGGTGCAAACCAGCATGTTCCCGAGCCGTTTATTGCATCATCGTGTCATTGTTCCTGGAGCACCTGATGGTAATCGCCGACAAACAACATGTCTTTTGTTCCGGACTCGGTTGTCGTTGCAAATAGGGCATGTCCATAGCGGAAAGAAAAGGAAACGATTGCCCTGGACTGTTTCCATGTATCTTTCTCTTTACGAAGACGGCACTGCCACAAAAGTAACAATTCGGTCGGACGATAATTAGTAATCGACATAGCCGAAACCAGATCAAGAAGATCACCACGGGCTCCTGGGCCCCGCAATCAACTTAGGAAGCGTTTACATACGCATATTTCCGTAATTTCATGAAATTTTGGTTATGAGACATCGGATATGACTTGAGAGAATGGTTGAAAGGCTAGTAGGGGCTTGTTAAAGGGGGTACTTACAATTCGGTGGGTAATTCAATTTTAAAGAGTCATTGGCTCGAAAATTTCAAATTTGCAAGTGCTGTAAATAAGAAACCTCCACTAGGCCAATGGGTCTTACTATAGTATATTAAAATTATCAAAAGCCTTTTAACTTTTAAAATGAGAATACACCCTTCAGTGCAGGTACCCCCTCATTGCACAAAATATTCCCATTGCTCGCGGACAGGGTGTTCCAAACACTCGGCTCATTCGCGATGCATCTTACCAAAGATCGTGCGTGTACAGGTGCTACTTGAAGCGATAAACACCGTGGAGATCGTCCGCGATAGGAAGGTGTACAAGTTTCCTTTTTACTGGTGGTCAGATGTGTTTCTTTGTACATTGCATGGTCGTTTCTTTTTTCTTACCCCATATAACAAATAAAAAACACTGGGTCGATGATCGTGCACAGTGGCATTCTAAATGGTCCCTTGAAAGGAGTGTATGAGTAATATCAAGACAAAATTATACCAGGACAGTACGAAGCGACATGCATACGTATTCCTGATTCTGAGGATGGATAAAGGACGAACCCACCAAAGGGATCGAAGGAAAAAAAAGTGTATTCAATTTGACCGGAGGGTTGATCTCAAGTTCATATCTTTTTTATATCAACGTTGAATTCTTGGATCTTGATAAGAAACTTGTATTATGAAAGAAGCAGATATCTGGAACGTCTTTTTAGAGGATATATCTCGAAGGAATTACGTACGAGTATACAAAGAGAAGCAATGGGGGAACTATTGAGGGGTCGTTTGTAGGATCTGACAAAGACCATAAATAAAGACGTGACAGTACCGATGGACAAGTTATTGTTGTTATTATTTACGAAACCAGTGGATTGTTTTTTTTTCAGTTGTCGTGGCAATGTCCTGTCTTACCTTTTCCAGTTTTTTTTTTGTTATGATAACTTGTGGCAATTGCTGCCCGGACTTGAGTGTCAAAGAATAGGATGACACCGCGAAGTAACCGAGAAGATGCAACGGTCATTTTGTTTGATATCCGATACAACAATTTTATGATTGTTAGTTACGCAGGACAGAAATAGTTCCGACTGTGAGGGATCCACTGCGATAGGGTTAAATGCACCTGACTATGAGACTGCAATGCCATGTACTTTGACAATTATCGGGCAGATGAATTTTTCACGGAAAACTATTAGACAAGATGATCAACATCTGTATAGGCAGATGTATACACTGGAAATGGGTTATTTTGATCTTCAGGATGTATCTTTTCAATTTGTTTATCGTCTGTGCAACCAGCTACTAATCACACGTTTAGATCCTGGTCCACTACATTTACATCAATTTTATAAATACATAATTCATCGAATTTGACCTCTAGATAACAATTTCATAGACGAGCTATTAACCTTTACGGTTTAGCGTCATGTTTTCGCTTCCCTATCACGCTATACTGACAAATGGCACGATAATGCAACTGTAACGTTCAATGCAATGCTCTTATCGCGATCTGTATAAATAAAAACGTGATTAAAAATTACACAAAATAAAACCATATAAACGAAAAAATGAAGTGAATAAAAAAAAGCATATTAAGGTAATGGCTAAGCCTTGAGTGCTATCGCGCGATCGCGAATAAAGACGCTGTCTGTATCTGTTGCTACTTCGTTGCGCGGAATCTGTGCAGATACGTCACGAATACGAGCAATTGCAAGGCTCAGATGCATATTTGCGAATTGGATAATATAATCTTGCACGACTGCGGGCACTTAGTGTAAAAAAGACATTAAGTGAGTATAAGTTGCACTTTGGTGAGATTAAATTGATAATTTTTTAATAGTGTAGGGAGCCTCTTCGAAGGGATCAACAGTGAATTTGAGAGAGTGTCAAGAAGAAGATAAGCCAAGAAGAAATAATGTAAAATGGGGAAGGAACAGAACACCTTGCTGGTAGTACTATGTTAACTAGGAAAAGTGAAAACTTTGTTTTTATATCATAGTGACGCTACAACCCGATGTCGGGCATCGTTCACCTGGATCATTGTTCTCGAATTATTTCAGTCAATTGACGCGTCCTTCAATTTTCCAAGTCCAGCAGTTGTTCGGCGTTCTCATCTTCTGAGTCTTTCCAACGAGCTCTCGGTCTTCCTCGCAGCCTTGCTCCATCGATGCGTCGTCCGTTCAATATTTTCTTAGGCATGCGGTCATCGTTCATTCGTTGCACATGTTCATTGTAGACGTTATATTTTGATAATTAATGAAACTTCCAGCCCATCGTACGGTGCGTACAGCTCATGGTAGTACCGACCAACTCGGAGACGCCCATCCTTGAGAGGCTGAAGTCTTGTGTTTTGGTTCTCCTTGTAAAAAGAGCCAATTCACTCTTTTGTGGGTTTACACTTATCTTGCCTGCACATTTCAGTAGCTTACCTAGAGTCATTGCCGTGAGGTCCGATAGTACGTTTGTGACCTTTCCAGATACCAGTATTACTACGTCGTCTGGATATGCCACCGCGGGTAGGCCTATCGATTCACAAGTTTTTAGTAAAGTGTTGATTACTAGTACCTATAGAAGTGGTGAAATCACCCTCCCCCCCTGTGGCGTTTTCCTTCTGGCTGCTTTAGTAACGTTAGCACTGCCCCAGCCAGACGATATGAGTCTGTTAGATAGCAGCTATGCGATCCATATTATCACGCGGTATTTTATACAAACCGCGTATTTTCCAACTCGGACAAACTTACAACGCTTTGCAGCAATGTGGAGCCATCGTGGTTAATCCTCAAAATTACGGAAAATTCGAGGCCTTCAAAACCCAACTTTTGGCGGTATTCGGAGCATTCGCCACCAGCTAGTTTGAGACTCGATGAGCTCACGCCGTCTCAACTGCTATCGTAAATGTGGTTCACATTGAACGGGACATTGAACAACGACGATTTGAAACACTTGTGGCTCAGAAAGCTTCATTGCCACTATCGGAAGGTATTGTCGGTCATCCCAATGGAGCTCGACCAAATGGCTAAGGCGGCCGATGAGATGTACCAGGCCCGGCATGTAAGGTCGCCAATTCCGGGGAGTCCTCGGTAGTACGAGAATATAAGGCACGAATTTGGGCTCTCACGGAACGCCTCGAGGAGCTCGAGACACGAAACAGGTCCACCCGTCAGCTCGCCTCAGGAGGTGCAAAAGACTGTGGAACTGAAGGCCAAACCACAATTATCAGTTTTCTTGGGACTCCAACTTGGCTGATATCGCGATCATCACGGTCCATCAGCAAAAAAGTGTCGACCCCGTGCCGCCCGATAAGCTAAGTCAGTCCAAAAATGAGCCGGAACCACCTCTTCAGTAACGCCACACCCAACGACCGACCTCAGCAGCCCCAAGGATCATTCTTCGCCACCTTACCGACCAACCCTCAACCCAAAGGGATGCCAGAACGACACCGTTTTCGATACCACGTCAGACCACACCAGTGTAACAGGCGCAATTCCAGCAGAGATTCTCGACTCGAACGCCGCCTTTGTCACCAATACCGGATGTGCAGCTTTTCCAAACTATGTATCACCATTGCTGCAGCCAAGGCAATATAGCGTCTCCACTTAACGACATCGCTCACCTCACCCAGCGGTCCGAACCCTGCAGTTAACAGGAAGGACAGCAACACGCGGCCATCACCGCCCTTTGGGTACTTCGGAGAACATTGAAACGGTCAAAGAAGCCATAGTTCGAAGCTCAGCTTGGCGTCATCCTGCTGCACTTCAAATCAGCAGTCGAACTGTAAGCCGTGTTTTACAAGGCGAATTACATTTTCACCCATTTGAAACAACGGTGTAAAAACCGACTGCACGGAAGACCTCATATACGATGGACTCAATTGACAAAGATTTTATGAAGCTTCCACGATTTTCGAACTGGAGGATGCGATCGCCTGTTCGAGATAGTTTGAGGAGCTGTATCCAGGAGGCTATGGTCTGACGCGGTCTAGAGCGCCGATGATGATGATGAATAAGTCTGCTTATAAAATATGTGTTACTCTCATAAGGAGAGTTGAACTTTTGCTACAAGTTAAAATAACCCTCAGAAGGTGCGCCATTTAATTCTCATAAAACTCTCATATGGCTCTTATAGTATTCTACCAGAGAGCTCTTCTTGCTGGATCTTACAAAACTCTGGAAACTGTTAGTTGTTATTAATGCACCTAATCATAAGCGTTCAAATGTCTTCCTTCTCCTCCAAACCACGATCTACTTTGTTAAGCGCATTCACTTACAGGAATAACTGAAGATAATACCACCGAAAAAAATACGATGATCTCACTGTGAGTGAAAGGTCAAATATCTTCAGTTTTTCCTAAAGATTTTCGTCAGTATAATTTTCGAAATATCTTCAGTTATTCCTGTGAGTGTATGGACTTCATAAGTGAAAAAAAAACTATGCTCGCTTATATCTTTCGACTTTTTAAAGTTTTTTTTTTTTCAAGTTACTCGCTTAAGTCTTTCGATTTCTTTTCGAGATTTCATACTAAACAAATTTTCCGGCTTAACTCATCTCAACTTCCGCTACAGAACTTCCTCTCTTTGACCCCAGTTCACCTCATACACGGTCTCCAATCAGATCCACGACCATATGTCCTGCGGCCAGTCGAATAATTGAAAACTCCATTCGCACATACAACTAACAATTTGTTCAATTCTGCAAATTTCATTTGTCATAAAGATAAATCCTCGAATAGGACTGGCCTGGCTATTATGTTGTTGCCGTGTTCAGCTTCAAGCACAATTGCGTCATGTCGTCGAAATGATGTTTCTACAACGCGGCCAGCCCAAACAGCCATGGCATACACGGTTTGTGTACTACACAACAAAAGACTGGTTCTAACTTCGCCGAACATATTTCATGAATGAGTTTCGTCCACCACATGATCATCATCATCATCGTCGTCATCATCATCAACATCACGATCTGCGCCTGATAAACAGCACACGAAAATCTTCACTGTTAGTACTTTATAGCGCTCGGCCAGATAGTTGTCGCAACATCGAGTACATATAAATACATACGTACAAAAGCCTCACCCCCGCTGGATTAACACACGAAAAAAAAAAATGAGAAAATAAAGAAAAATTGAAGATTGTTGGCTGCTATAAAGAAAGATAAAAAACATTTTGTGCCGTGAAAAACGATGACAATGAAGAATACGACTTCCACCACGTCGAAAGTCTGGTGTACAAATGGAGGACAACACAGAACACTAACAATAAAAAAAATAGATGCGAAGATCAGAGTCAGAGATCGCGCCCAGGTGTAAATCATTTTGAATCGGATCTCTAAAGTTTCGGGTGGAGTACCACAAGGCGGGCGTGTTCTGTCTGCGTTCTTTCATTAAAATTTATGCTTTCCATTTCAACGCTTTACGTCTTCACGTACATATGAGCAATTCGCACGGAATAGTCGCGGAGCGGAAATGTTCTACGATAAGTTCAAAGTTGTCTTTTTGTTTTTTTTTTGCCGGGGAGGCACAATAAAATTATTTTAGAAATATCTAAATCCTGGAGAGAATGTTGATTCTTTGAAGGTGCAATGCAGATAGGTGGGTGAATATTGCCACTGTCTATTTCGTTTGGCGATTCAAACCATATCGTAAAAGAAGCAGTCGAATTTTTAAATTCGCATGAAGAAATTTTGAAGATACGATTTTAGCCATTGGCTATAAACCTCTAATGACGCCATAAAATACTTGTACATAAATATAATATTATTATCTTTCGTAGAATTTCCGCATGACAATAGCTATATTCCTTTTCATTGTTGTACGTGATGGGACTTTTAAATAAATCACCTGCTTCTCGACATTGTCACACCCTTGATTGTTTCGACTTATCCTCTCCTTCTGCACCTTTATCCGATCAATTCCAGCAACATTACCACGTGCAGGCAAACCTTGCTAAAATTATGAATGAATCTTCAGTGGTAGGTAGACACTAGGTAGATGGATTCATTCATGTTTCGCGCAATTACAAGTTGAATGTCTTATAAACGCATGCATCTTAATCTTGTCTCTGCGAGTTTTGATCAAAGTGTGTTTATGGCCATGATTCTCTGAAAGCGACACCTAAGCTTGAACCTTTCATAGGATTTGAACTTTTTATATATCAGCTGTGTCAGCCGTTTCGGAAATTTGTCTGCGGGCTATCATCTTTGTCATCTGAAAAACCGACCCCGCCTTAAAACAGTTGCTCTCTAAATGTAACAAATTTGTCTTTCACGTTTTTGACTTTTATAACGACTAGTGGCGCAGCAAAGCACATTTTATAAGGCCAACATTTGAAATGAAGGTTGCTGCTGTCGGTGTCACTGCTGCTTGGCATGAGCCATTAACCACGAAATTTACGACTTTTATTTATTTGTATGTATGTGGTCATCGTAAAGGTGGAAATATGTATGCTGCAATGTACACATGTGTACGCAGTTATCAGCCTTTGACAAATGGACTAATGCGAAAGCGCGCGACTGAGCCAGTACGGCGGTGTATGGGGGCAGGTGGAAATATAGTTTCTGAACAAGTATCGGTTTCGAAATTCATTTGCATATGAAAGAATCGATCTGCGGGGAGTAGCAAGTCGACGACGCGACGCCAAACGAATGATACTTGAGAATGCTATGCATATGGGAGAAACTGAAAGGTCGCGTTCAGAATAAAGGCTAGAACTGAAGATGGATAGGCTAAAGCGAAAAGTCTTGGATCGGCCGACCCCGCTTTAACTCTGATACATATGCCCTTTTTTTCAGGAAAACGTATTAGCCGAGCTTTCTGGTATTTACCATTTTTCAGCTTCTCAGTTTTATTTTGGACGCGACCTAAAATGGTGTGACAATCTTAACATATATCTAGATTCAAAGCCGACTATCAAATTGTCGGTACTAGTCCCTAACTCCCTTCCTCACGTTACTATAAACTCGCTACAGTATCCTTAACTAGCTGGGCTAATGATAGGAAGTAATTTGTTTGCATTTTTAGCCCTCACTAATAAAGTTGCCGAGAGAAGGTCACCTGCTGAAACTTTGGCTAGCATTCATTTTAGTTTACGTTGTTGCTCTCTGTTTTTTTTTCTTTTTGTTTCTACTTAATTTAATGGATAAGCGTGCGACGGTGGCCTGCATGTTACGGTGTCACCGCGTTGGAACCTTGTACATATCGCCGCGACTCATTGTTAAGTGGCGGAACACCTTTTGACGGAGGACAACATATCGTCACTTTATCAGTTTTGCGGTTCGCTGGAGTAGTTAAAACACTTGACAATTACCAACCCCTCGCTCCCTCGAGTGATTAATTAGGTTCAGTGGATGGCATGTTCTTGTTTTTTTTCTGTTCATGTATAAAATGCAATATGTGTCTAATTCTTGATATACTCGTATACGTGTACGTCGTCGAGAATAGAGAGGTACGACGGCCTTTAACTTGCACGAAAAAACTGACTTTTATTTATTGGATAATAGGCGGAAATGATGATTAGATGTGGTTGATAGTTTTATCGTAAGAAGGCAAAAGAAGTCCTGAAGGCATTTTAGAGTTTTTCAATTGACTATTGAAAATGGGTAGGTAGAATTTGAGTGAATAATAGAAAGCACCCCAAATCTGATGCACCACGTCAGCTCGTACAGCTCTTCATCTTCCCATATTCTATCGTCAATGTTGATAATGAAACCCCGAAGATCATCAACAACAGACTCAGACAATGCCTTCGATTTGAATTTATCTATATCCTCCATCTCTTTCGATGAAGGTAGACTGCCAAAACGGAGGAATTTCTCGCCGACGAGCTGGCCAAAAGGGGGGCCGTCCTACAAAGCTCTCATACGGAATCTGTTTGTATTTCGCTGTGGACTGTTAAAGGCAAGATTTTCTCTCACTTCCTCAATGTTGCGGATTTCAAATGGCGGAATCTGTCCACCTGCGCAGTATCAAGGAAGACATGGCCCCTCTATGACAGAAGAAAAACATCTAAACATCAGCACCAAGTCCCGCAGAAATGTCGCTAGGCTCACGACGGTCATTACAGGACATTGGCCTATCGGAGAACATGCAATGAGGCTTGGCAATCGGCATTGCCGCAGCTGCGAGAAAGAGGATGAGGAAGAAACCCTCACCCACTTGCTCTTTGAATGCCCGGCCCTCGCTAGGGCCAGATATCGAGCATTGGGTGAGGCTTTTCTTGTTAACCTTGGGGATGTGTCGGATTGAAGATCGCGGAGCTGCTATATGTACTTCCTGAACTCCTTCGGTTGGATCTAGGCAACCCTGCATTCCCTGTTAGTTCAACCATCTTCTTATAACCAATTTTGCCGCGGTCTGTGGTTACAAAACGTCGCATTCGCGCTAATCGGGCTCCGGCAAGTTGTACTTTAGCCACCACTTATACCTACTTTCTCGTTCTTTAAAGAATGTTCGGCCGTGGAAGATTACTTCAATTTTGGGAAAAATTTTGTGGAAGTCGTTGAGGGAGTATTTCTCCTACATCGAGTCGTTTGGCCGAAGGATGTTCCTTTCGGAGAAAATTGTAACTGTTAAGTGAAGTTTTTGCATCAGTATTTCTGGTGCCACGTTCTGATAGTGTTCGATGGATATCCCGACAATCTTCTTAAAGTAGGGACAAAATTTGCCATAAGGTTCCGGCGCGGCGGCCAACAATTCAACAATCAACTGATTTCATTTTCGATGAGACCACAATTTTCAGTTACATGAAACAGAAGACAATGTTGGCGAATGAAGAAGCAAGAAACAATTCGTTAATATCCCGGAAAAGTATTTAATGGATCATGAATTTTCGGTATCCCAGGTCGTGGAGGATGCGGAAATGTACAAATGGCTCTTTCCATGTCGTCCAAGTTTGACTCAATTTTCATCGTTGGAGAAGACGTCGATCTTTTAGTCATGTTCTCTGGTCTTGGATATGATGTCAAGAACGTCAATTAAAAAATGGGACATGGATCCGAGAATACGATTTTCTACTAGTCAACCTGCTGTCGCGCCACGATGATGATGAACCTGTTTTAAATACACATTTTTTTCAGACCATTGGTCCTTTCTTCATACCATCACGGCAGTGGCGGATTTAGAGGGGGCGATGGGGCCTGTGCCCCTCAAAAATGTTTGGTATATAGAGCTTGGTCCTCCAATTATTCGAAAATGATTTTATAAAAATGACAGCGAATAGAAAAGATACCCAACAAGGGTGGACTTCTTTACGCTATGTGTTCGTCTTGGATGTTGTTCTCTTCGGAAGTATAGGATGCTTCCAGTCGAGTCTCCTGAGCTGGATGGGACGAGCCAAGTTTTTGCTTATAAGGCGAAATCTCGGAACGTTCCTACTTAACCGGTCGAAGCACAGTGGTTCGCGTTTTCTGACCAATAGTAGATTTGAATTTGATTCTTCACTTTGCGTGGGCTCCGCTCGCTTTGTGACTGCAATCTTTAGGACAACCACTTCTGCTGCTTTGAACAAGCTGTTTTAGCTGCCCCTTTTTGATATTTTTTGCTGAATGGATGTCCGCAAATTCGATAATTTCGCCCCATAACACTTGCCAGTGGCTTACTTAAAGCTCTGAATACGGTGCCATTCTGAGCAACCCAAATGTTCCAGTAAGGACTGACTACACTTATTCCAAATATGAATGCGCTTGATAATCATTTTGTCATTCTGATGAAATCACACAGTCTGCAGGAAAAACGGCACGCTTCTTTTGCCTAATTTATGAGGGATTAGTTGTTGTTTTCTGTGATGGATTTAAGATTATTTTTCAGTCTCTTTGAATACTGCGATTTTTTTTAGGTCAAATATACTGCGTTTACGCAAGCTCTGACCTGACATTGTCACTTTCAACGGCAGGTAAGCTGTAATTAAATCATTCGAAACGGGTCTGACTACGTCAAACGGAATGTCGCCCAGTGCTTACATAGATGACACTACTAGCTTTAAAGTTGAAAGCGATTGACAGGAGCAACTCTAGATGGCTAACTACAATAGTAAAATATAGGTTTCAACAAAATCGTTGTGGCCAGTAGAAAGTTAGTCCAATTAAGTACCTAAAACTGCTCGTAATATCCCCTGCAAATTCTTTAGAACATCCATAATCTTGAAGTAGCTATAAATCTCAAATCACTGTCATTTTCGCCCAGTCAATCACATGCTATGCTCATCATCTCAGCTTCTTCGTACATTGTATATCTGTTTTTATTGACCAAATTCCATTCAATGTAAATATTTACATGCTTAAACCCTCGTCAGCGCACTCCCAAAAAAATGTTCACTTGACAATGATATCCGAAAATCAGCACTTTGCTGTCTTCGAAAAACAGACCAACTACCTTAACTGAGTAGGTACCTGAATAGGTGCTTCTACCGTACTAGACCAAGAACTTGACATACGTTCATGACTACCTACATACGAGTGTGTAGTGGACATGCACTCTCATACTCGTATGTGAACAAATCTCATGAGACATTTCGTTTCACGTCCAAATTTCTTTGTTTATTCTTCCAATTCACCTCTTGATCATGTGAAGCACACCATTTGTTCCTTATCCCTATCAACTGGACGGACGCACTGACGACGACGCACACGATTTGGATGTAGATGGATGGGTCATGAGAAGATGCTTATCGGGTTTGCCCAACAGCACAGATCCTCGCGATTCATCCAACTCCCGGATGATGGTGGTACAAATGTATCCTCTGTATAAAAACAAAAGACAAACATTGACAATATTGTGAGGTCGTCCCGCAGGGAATCCTACAGCCACCTTTGCTATTTATCGTGTTTACTCCGTTCGAGTATTGTGCAAATACAAAAGACAGACATACAACCTTTTGATGCATGAAGAGCGTAGTGCGAAGAAATTATTGAGAAGGCAGTGTTGTGCGATCTTTTTGATACACCTATGTACGAGTATAATGTATGGGGAGTTAAAATAAGGAGCCATTTGGGATCAGTTGAGTAAAACTTAATCCTTCGATTCAGTCATATTTTTTTGAATTTGAATACAAATTTTTAGATTTACGAAAAAATTCTCCCGTTCAACTTTTACAGAACACTATTGGGAAGATTCGCAATGATACCCTCATGTACCACTGTTCGTTCTCTTTCCAGAATCTTTACCATTATCTGATGTTGTTTATGTTTGCCGAACGAAAAAGGATGCTTCACTATGGGCCACTGTGTTCCGAAGCAATTAGCATTGGTTAGCACAACAACTCATACGGAACATCTTTTGTAACGCAATAATGAACAATTTCACGGAATACTGATACTGTCAAGGTGAGTTAATTGATTTATTGATATTTACCCGAGATGACTCTCGGTCGTTTGTCTGCCATTCTTCAGGCTATTTGTCCATCTTATTTTCGCTCAGCAGTCAAATATTTGGATTTTCATCGAAAAATTTGTCATCGTGTTTTCTTTTAGAGTTGTTTTTTACTTTTTTTATTTTTAGGTTTTTTTTTTGGGAAATTTTGATTTTAACAAGGGATTTTCTTGGGACCAGTACCATTTGAGTTTGTTGCATTTTTCTTGGAAGTGGAACTCAAATACACATATTTCATACTACAATTGCTGGCGTTTGTGGACCACATTCTTTGTAGGTTTCGAGTGGACAAGCTACTTTGTTTGCTAGTTAATTATGAGGATCCAGATTAAAATTATGTCGAATCATGAGATCGATCGTGATGTGGGTAAGATATGTATATATGTCGAAAATGATCTAATCTAATTCGGAGTTTCGGAACTGTAGATTTAATGGCGAAACGGCGCGTCGTGTTGAGATAAAACATCAACAGCTGGATAGTCGAGAAATCTTTTTACTCAACAAAAACAAATAACCAGTAACAAATTACCTAACAAGATGGTACCTATCATATATCATTAGTTTTTGGCCCGTCCACGCAAAAATATAATGGACGGGCATAAAGTTCCATGCATGGTGTGCATATGTCCGTTTGGACGTTTGTCCGTTTGTGCGTTTATCAGGGCACTTCCCGAGGTCCGATCTTAATCGAATTTGGTATGTGGCTTCCTTGGGTCACCTTGCCCAGGACCTATTGACAGGAATTTCAGCTGAAATAACGGTATACTCTATTGTGATCCAATAGAAGTTCCTCGTCTAAGTCTTTAATAATTTGTTTCACTCTATTGTGATCCAATAGAAGTTCCTCGTCTAAGTCTTTTTTAATTTCGTTTGTTTCCCTTTGAATTTTTAGTGGTCCGACTTCAACCAAATTTTATGCATAGCTTCCTTGGGTGATTCTTAACATCATCCAGTGACGTTTTGGTTCGGGTGCAGGTGCGCGTTATGACAACAAGACCTTCTTAATAAAGAAATTATGTCTAGGCGTGAATGAGGCCTATGCACTAGACAATTGTCGATGATATTTTGAGTCCTTCGGTCACATCATTTAGATGTGCAAACGTAAACAGTTCTTGTTATCAATATCTCAGCAGTACGTATCAACTGTTTGGAATTATCGTCCGATAAATTTTTAACTGGATGATGCGTGCCATTTAACATTTATCTATAGGATAAACTTTAACTAGACATTGTGAAAATGGCCCATAGAAAATCTTATTTGACATCAGGATATCCGACGGTAAACAGATAAAGAAGAAAAACGTTTTCTTTACCCTTGCTATGATACGGATATTATACTCGCATAGTAAAGGCGTATCACTTATCAACTTATTTTAAAATATTATCTTCTGATCCCAGTCGCCCTCAGTAACGTTAATCAACCTGTATCTGTCCATTACTATTACGACATCCGGTGACGGTAAGTATCTATTCCAATTCGGACGAATGTTCCTCTAATTAAGCGAACAGATTGAATGGTGTTATTGATGTGCCCCATCAAAAATCACTTTGAACTGATTTGACTTGACTTGAACACTTGACTTCCCGAGGCAACAAAAAAACCCCAAACCAAAATCACTCTCAGATACTTGACAATCAGGAGTTGTAGGGTTTGTCCCCGGACTCGATCTAACATTTATGCAATGTAAAAGAAACTTTAGCCGTTTTTTTGATAGGTGAACCACATATTATTTGGATGCCACCGTATGGATATTTTGGACAATGTCCTATAGCCAGCATATATGCACAACAACCATACAACATAAACTATCTAAGAATGGCACATTGATAGCTAGAAAAAATACATTTATATGTGTAAGAAAATGTCGGCGAAATTGGCCACGCTACATATCAAGAAAAGTAGAACAGTCAGAATTGATTTCGACTTTGAAAAAAGTTCATTGGCATCTGCGCGATACACATTTCCGAAACTATTGGTTTGCTTCTTCGGCAAAAACACACTCAGCACAATGTTTGACCATTTTGGACTTTTGCAACTTTTTTGTTTTATTTTCAAATGGTTTTTTTTTTCTTTTTATTTAAAAGACTGGTCTCCCCTGCACTGTGGTCGAAGAAATTTATTACGAAATTTGCATAGAAATTCGATAAAATCGAACGGAGCAACGTGTCTTGATTTAATTGATATGGTCGAGAAAAAGGTTATGTGCTTAGGATTACATATAGTGGTCTCTTAAACAGATTGACAGTAGATAGGAGATCGCAAGCGCCATTTGACCTCAACATTTTTTTTTATTTGTGATCATTTCCGTTAGAATTCAAACGAACGGCAAAGACAGTAGAGTTTAGATCTTTTTTTTTTTAGAAAACTGCTATTAAATTGCCCAAATTCGTGTGACATACGATTTTAGTGGGCTACAATTAATTGGAAATGGTTTTCGATTATCAGTATGGGATGTACGATTTAAGTGCCTCAGCTGGTAATTAAAAAATATCGTGAATATGACGAATGAAGATTTTTATATTAGGTTAGGTGAGGAGGAACGATACTCGCAAAAAAAAAAAAATAGCATGGCGTCGCGGTATTTCCTTTGGAAACAAAGTAGAAAAATAAAGGACCACAGACATATTCGGACCAAATTTCCAGTACTAACGAGATCTACATATGTAACTGAATAGTCCACTAAATATGAAGTAGCTTTTACTATGATAGCAATTACCTTGACCCTTCCGGGGGCATGGGCGCGACCACATCTCTGGCATTACTATGCCTGGTTGAAGATAGCAGATTTTAGGATGGTGCAGTTGCTAGCATACACCTCGTATCCGTATAGCCGTCTTTTATTGATAAGCTTGGCGCGCGGTGGGAGTTGTAATAATAGTAACGGTTTTTTATTAACGCGCCGGGGAAATGAACTCTTGATTTCTTAGCGGAAGCGTCGTGGAGTGGCGAACGAGATCTCATGACAACCGAGCGCGTCAACAATATTATACTCTTATTCATTTGTCACTTAATATCAAGTTGATTTAATTCGATAATCCTGGTAGTTATAACCTCCCGAAAAATAACGGTCATTTCACGAACGTTACGAAATTCCGTCCATCATGCCACTGATTGCTAAAAAAAAATCCGTTACACGAATTTGCAAAAATCAATTATCCATATCACATCTTCACAATCATCCGAATACAATCAATTGATTGTCCTTGCAACGTGCATTTACCCTGAATGGCATCCTATCTATTTCTTCGCGACAGCGGGCTATGTTGATCCTTCTTCACAACACACACGTAAGTACGGAAAACGTCTTACATGATGCATGCAAAATGCAAATCAGCATCCTTAAAAGAGGTATCGCGCAAACAACATGTGCAAGATGAAATCGAAAGGATTGAAGCTTAAATAAAAAACGGATATCATCCCTGTTGTTGGCTCATCTGCCAGCCCGTCTATCATCCATAGTTCCATTTGTTACGAAAAAATTCGCACGGATTTCTTCGATACGCTTCCTCATCTCATTTCCTTCTCCTATATGCATATGCCCGTACGAATATTAATTCCAATGGATACACATTAAAAAAGAAGATATTCAATTTATCACTCTTCAGGGTCCTTTGCAAGACAGATCGCCTAAAGAGCGTCATCTTCACGAACAATCAACGCGCATTCGAAGACATTCAAATCCCTGGGAAAATCTTGAACCCTTCATCGTAATGCATACACAACACACATGCTTCCAAGGATGAGAAAATTAAATATGCAAAATGCCAATGACTCTCGATTCGAACTATGCAAACGCATATGTCCTAGATAAACTCATCGCCAAGGGTGAATCTCTCGCGAAAGCAAAACTCTTCCTAATATGTCTGGTCGATACGGGCCAAAGTCCCCGATGACGAAGGCATATAACCCTTCCCCGCTGGTGGTTGTTGTTGTCGCGCACAAGCAGCGAAAGGATGGGTACGAATTTGCGTAATCACTTGCGACGAACCCTATTTGAATACTCATCCTCATATCGTGCAGGATAATTTCAGTGCACTGTTGTCTACCTGCGCGCGCATATTAAGTGAAACCGAATATCCTTGCGCATTTAAATGCAAATGGGCACGAAATGTCTGTAAATAAAGAAGGGTGCGAATCGTTGTCGTCTTCAGGTAATACATGTCGTAGATGTTACGTGGTGCACCCCTGACTGCTCATCCCTTGTTGCCAATTGTACGTTGGTTGGCTTCAACCCTTTCGGGTGAAGAGCCTGAGGGTTTCGATATTGTGTAATGTTGTATCCTTCTTGGATCGCCAAGACCACCAAATTATTGTGATTTACTATCAATAGGGACTCGAATTCGCTCCATTAAGGACAAATACCTGAACATAAAAAGGTACGGACCGAAGAAATGGGTTGCCGGTGTTGCACTTAAGTGTGATTTGGATAAACGTATGTTGCGAAGATGTCAGCCGTAGAAGAATAGAATTTTGCGATGTTTTCGCTCGGATGAGATAATGCAAATTTGTTGCTGTAGAACCAAGTCACCTTGAAATATAATGATTCTGGATTCGGTTGATATAGGTCATGAGAAGAAAACAACAAAAAGCCAGTCATAGGATAAGAGTTGAAAAACTTAAATGGTTCCAAGGATCCTTATGATTCATTCTTATTCTTCTAACACTTTACGCTGAAATTTCGAAGCAACTCCATTTCCAATGTGACAAAATCGGTAACCCTTACCAACATGTCATCCATTAAAAAAATCGCATAGGCAAATTTTTGTGTACACTTGCACTATCGACAGAATCGGAGCCCTATAATTTATGCATAAAATTTTTCAATATTGGATTCTTCTGACAGGACACATAAACACATTCAACACACTGTCGCGTCATCGAAAGGATGCAACAACCTTTAACCGGCTCCCGATGTAATCTATGAGAATTCTTTTTTTGTGATACGTTCACCTTCAAGGAGCCATTTGTTATTTGGAGAAAGGATTTTCCTCGGTTTTGTGTATGTACAAGCGTCTATGCAAACGAAGGACACGGAAGGGTGTTTTCCATTTCGGATGTGGTATTGGACTTGAAAGAAAGGAGAACCCAACACACCGGTTGTAATTTAACCTTTTCCCCGTCTCTATCGACGACGGTAGTCCCAGATTTTTATAGTAATAATAAATTATACACAGACGCCGTGAATGAGTAATGCAAATTTCATTTTATCGAATTTTTTTTTTTCTCCTTCCGATCGTGAACACGTCTTAATGTCACTTAATGGAAATTAAGAGGAAGGAAAAGGTGTGGCACGCAGATTAGAAACCTTTTCTCGATTTTCGTTCAATGAAAATGAAAATTCAAGTTGAATTGTTATTTATTTTGTAACGAATTTCAATTTAATTTTGAATTAAAACCTGAAATTGAATAGGTCGGGTTCGAGCTCAGGCGCAAAAAGATGTTCGTTATAATTTTCAGACAGACAAATCGGCTTATTGTGGGTGCATTTTATTTTAATTTTTTTTTGTACGCGATCCTGATCCATGGTAAAAAAAAATCCACCTGATTGCATCCACTAAAGTGCAGCGCATCCGCACTGTGCATGCACTTGACAATGACCCACTATCCTATAATCCGCGCATGCATTTGAATATGATTATCTTCGGTGTATGCTAATTATTTGTTTTACATATTTTTTTCATCACTGAATGGACGCGGACACGGGGATCCTGTTTGAAGCGCGTACACGCGCTACTTATAATATGTACACATAGCGGGAATTTTAATTAGATAGCGCATGTGCTGTCGTCTTTGATACTATACCATAATGTCGAGCAATATGAAGATGGTTTTCATAGGTAAGCGTGTATGATAAGCAGGGGCTATTTAAGGACATTTGTATAATATATTTTAATTAGATGATAATGTATACTGAAGATAAAATGATAAAAATACACCGAAAAGTCATATCATGTGGTAGATTAGCATAATTCAGCAGGTTTTGTGGTGTGACTTGTGCCGTTAACCTGTTTTATTGCACTTTGCAATTTGAAGGAATATTAAGTAATATCAGTAAATTTTGAATAAAAAAAAAAACAGTTTTTTCGCAACTGGTTCCAAGATGTGCTGAAGAAGAGAATTCATTGCCTTCTTTGCTTTAGTTTTAGATTTGCTAAGCAATGTCCCGATATAATTTTGAGAGTATACGCTGAAAACAAACAAGCAAAAAACCTAATGGAGAACCTCCTCAAAGTGGACTTATTATACATGCAATGCAATAGCAAATATTGCTAAGCATCCAAATCAATTTCAATCCGATCGTAATAGCTGAAAACGAAGTGACGCCCAACGTGGGACAAGCGAAATAAGCACAACCCGACAAGCGAAGCTTTGAAAGGTTTAAAATAGAAATATGAACATCGATTAGGTCCCAGACTCGCTCGGTGGCTGTGTTTGATCGGCCACTACTCTACGATCTAGAGAATGCAGGTTCGATCCACGCGTAACAGCGACGTGCATTCGTAGTAAACCATTCCAGACTGCTTACCAAATAAGAAGGATTTCCATTTACACGTACTTTTTTTTACGCACACTATTTCATTCCTAAACTACAAAAAAATAATATCGTTCGAACGCTTAACACTTGCAATATTCTATTCTGATCTGCGCAATATTTTCGTTAATAATTTTTTGAACAAAGCCTTGACGCTCTGGTGTTTGGGCGAAAATATTGGACTTGAATAGAGGTGTTTACGGTCAATATTTTCACACAAACACCAGTGCTTTAAGTTTTTGTGCAAAAATTTGCTAATGTGAAGTAGGTGTAAGCTGTGCAACGCTTGAACTTAAACCCATCACATTCGTCCACCTATGCGTTTAGCTTTTTGCATTCTTGCGTTTAATTAAAATTTATAACCGTTTTGTTTTATCTGAGGCTGCTGTTAACAAAATCGGCTAAATTACGGGAAACTGGAAAATTTTTGTACACCGCCGCACTTTCCGTATTGTGTCCTAAATCAAGCTTTGGGCAAAGGAAGCATTCATAACCTTATTTATACGGCAAATTAAAAGTGAGAGTGAAGGCATTGGAAATACATTTGCGTGCTTTCCGCGGTCGCATATTCTGAAATTAGAATATGTCGATTTAGTTGTAGACAGGGCTACTGTACCTTATTTGGCCAATACCAAACATATTAGCCAAGGCGAAAGCTGTTTGCATACCATAAAAACATCTATTTAAATATCAGTGCTAAAAAATAATTCAAAGCATTTCAAACCAATTTTCAATATCACAAATCCACATTCATCTTTTTAGTTTCCCTCGACTATGACTCCACTCTTTCGAGCAGCCATAACTCACCAAATGTTGTCTATTTTACACCATCGCAGTGCAGTTGGAGCCAGTTTTCACATTCCACCATACTGCCGAACACACATAAATCTTCAATCACTGAGCCAGCGATACGCATCCAGGATATATGGTATGAATACGCGACACATCGACATATCTTTCTATCCAAGGACTATAAAATCAATTATGTAGACATAACCCAGCAGAGGTATTTGATATATGATAGTTGGCCAAAGTTATAAACCTATCAGAGCTCCTAACGCATACATACTTGTTAGAGCCCTTTCAGGGTTGCGTAAACTTTTCGGAGTAATGTTGTATATGTGGAAAGGAAAATAGACGAGGCTTTCGTAACTTATATTGGATCCTTCTATATTTTAGATGAAATTAGAACAAACTTATCATAACTTTCAATAACAAACCGTTGCGTATCATTTTTGGACAACTGAACACATGCAGCAGAACATTATGAACGAATTCGGTGCAAACACTTTCCAGCTGTATGCCTCACATTTCTACCAGGACTACGACTATAAGTTTGATCGCTCTATACTATCACCCTATCCAAATCCTTCCAACCGTCGAACGTGAAGCAACAGCACATATTATATACGAAGGTACGTAGGGATACGGTTTCATCCATTATCCGTCTAAAAGATATTTGCGGTCTACGATGGCTATGTGGAGCCATCAAATTGTGATTTACCGAATATACTTCGTACCGTTTCGCTTGTATACTGCGAATACGAGACGAGTCCTTGTGGTAGGCCCCATTGAAATTTGTTATTTGAAGCCCGTTCAGTACTTAGCACGAGTTGTTCGTTTCAGCTGTGCACTGGAGGACTTTGAAGAGGACCTGGCAATGGTCACACGTCGCATCGTCTCCCTATTGCACACCATAGCCACAATCAATGAAAGTGATGTGGGACATAGGAGTACATATATTTACTATACGGAGGATGACCACTTAGCATCGGAGTGAAATATAAAAATGAATGACATAGTGCCAAAAGCAGGAGAAAAAGAAAATCAGTAAAAAGGAGAAAACACGGAATTCAGGCGATTCTGATTGATCTTTAAATCGGCTAGTTGAGGAGTTGCCGCTTTTATGAGTTTTTTTTTCAGCTTTCTGGATTATGACACCGCTTCACAATTATTTTGCCCAAAAAGCTAGGTCGCTCACCAGACCCCCTTTGTAGGCTCTTAATAATCATGTTGTAATACACCCGCTATATGCTGCATTCTCTTATGCAAATCGGTAACCCTCTGTCCTTACCATTGAGGATATCTTTCAAGCCTGGAA
This sequence comes from Chloromyia formosa, assembly GCA_964017055.1. Lineage (NCBI taxonomy): Eukaryota > Metazoa > Arthropoda > Insecta > Diptera > Stratiomyidae > Chloromyia > Chloromyia formosa. The sequence goes on from OZ024814.1 coordinate 146,613,885, forward strand.
AGGCCCCTGAAGTTCTGTCGGACATAATGGCAATGTGAAGCGCCCACATTTATATGGGATTGAACGTTTTACGCGAGTCTCATGGCTCATGGTCGACGATCGCGACACTGGTGATGATGATACCGCGAATAAAAATATCCGTATAAAGTTTTTGGTCGCGGTCAGGTAATTAAGACCAAAATCTTATGTCACGCTGTTTATAAGATGGTCCGTGTCACCGTGTCCAATATATACGATACTCATTAACACGAAATCGTACCTTTCGGAGGTAATTCGCGATCATGATGTTACCTTGGCTCTTGCGGATTCATCCTGATTGAGATCATATTTTGTGCTCGTATACTATGCAACGTATTCGTGGTATGGACGTTAATGTGCTCTCGGATGATATTAATCCGAAATTATTTGATGGTATTGACTGTAAACATGGAGTATAGTATACGAGATCGTACTTTTTTTCGTAGATGGGCGGATTGAAATATTATATATTTTATAAATATGTGGATATGGAAGAACGTTAAGTTAATAACGCGTTAAAACAATTCAATATTCAGTTCTGGATAAAAAAAAAATATAAATTTAGTCGTAAGTATTACACTAAAAGACTAATATTAGTCGATTTTCAATATCAAGAAGATATTGTTTAGATTTTTGATTATTCATTTTTCTTTTTTAAATACGAGGGTAAGTCGATAATTTCGTGAACTGGTCATCATCATCATCGTGGCGCGACAGCCCGACGTCGGGCCTTGGCCGCCTGGATCATTGTCCTCCAATTATCTCGGTCACGTGACCGCGTCCTCCAATTTTGGGAGCCCAGCAGCTGCGCGGCGTCCACACCTACTGAGCTCTCCCAACGAGATCTCGGTCGTCCTCGCAGTCTCGCTCCGTCGACTCGTTCTGCATTCATTACTCTCTTAGGCATGCGATCGTCGTCCATTCTTTGTACATGCCCTGCCCATTGAAGTCGTTGTAGTTTGACGATTTTCGAGACTTGCAGCTCATCGTACATTTCATACAACTCATGGTTGTACCGGATGCGCCATCCATCTCGATCGCAAACAGCCCCGGAAATTCGCCGTAGAACCTTACGTTCGAAAGTATCTAGCATGTTTTCGGAGGCTTGAGTTAGGGTCCATGCTTCGCAGCCATAGCATAGCACTGGTCGTATAATGGTTTTGTACACGCGGAGCTTCGTGTTTCTGTGCACATGTTTCGATTTCATTATGGGGAGAACCGAGAAAAAAGTCTTATTAGCTAACTGTATCCGTCGTTTGATTTCGTCAGTTTCGTTGGCGTCCCTTGACAGGTTGCAACCCAGGTAGATGAAGTTGTTCACGAACTCGATGTTGAGGTCCCCCACATTGATGCTCGGTTGTGCAGGAGTCCTTGTCACCGATTGCATCATTATTTTAGTTTTACCCTCGTTAATACGTAATCCAACTTCCTTTGCAGCGGTATCGAGCGTATGCAGAAGTTCTTCTGCGTCAGCCAATCTTCGGGACATGATGTTGATGTCGTCGGCGTACGCTGCTAATTGTGTCGACTTGATGAGTAGCGTCTTGCTGTTGTCCATATTCATGGCCCGAATAACGTATTCCAGTGCTAGGTTGAAGAGCGTCGGTGCCAGTCCATCGCCCTGTTTCAAACCAGTGCGTGTTTCAAATAGAACTGAACTGGTCAGGACTTTAATATTTTTCGTATTTTTTTTCTTTAGATTAGGTTAGGTTAGAAACTGCTGTTTTAAGAAATAAAAGCACCGATGGATCCATTCTAATAACCCTAGACTCAGTAACTTGAGACCAACTCAATCGTCAAACCAGTCAGTGCTCACAATGAAACGATGAAGCCGACCCACATTAATTGACAAATTTTCGAATGTAATTGACAACTTTACGAATCAAATTTACGAAACAAGTGAACACTTTTGCTAATTAAATATATAATATATATAATATACCTGAGCCTTACTGTGGCATTGGACTGGCCTCGGCCAAACTGCGGATCACAGATTGGTTTGCACGATTGCGTCAACAGTACTGGAATAACCTTCCAGGGCTTCGTCAATCAAAGGAGCTGATAATGCCCTTCAGTCACAAGGGTACTACTCAAATGAGTAGAACCCACCTAAGACTCCTAGTGGGGTACTTATCTGGCCATCACCTGGTCGGATATCACCTGAACAAGATGGGTCTGTCAAGCGTGACTGAATGCCGTCTTTGTCTGGAAGACGTGGAAACGACCAAGCACATCTTGTGCGAATGTCCTGCCATCGCGCGTTTTAGGATGTCACTCCTCGGGCAGGCTACTATCAGCACTGCTGAATTCAGGTTGATTCCTGCTAAAGACTTACTGCCCTTTATTAGAAGGGTGGCGGGTCTTTTGGATTAATGAGCTACGGCACAATAGATCTTTATGGTCGCAGTGCCTTCCTGCTGGAAAAGTAGCTCGTATTTTTATATCTATCTATCTATCTATCTAATTAAATATATATTTTTGTAAATGAAAAAAAAAATGCTTTTTGGAATTAAATTAACAATTTTACGAAGCAAATTAAGAAATTTGTGAACTTAAGGAACACATTTTATCGAATATCGTAATGGCGATTGAAAATACTTTTAAATGTGAGTTTTTGCATTATCCTAACCAGCGCTTCTACCAAGAAGGATCAAGCTATTACATATTTCATGGGATACCAGTCAAACTTTCGACATTACAAGTCGAGTTGGTTAGCCTCTTAGAGTGCATAACATCCTCGTTAGTCATTGAAATAAAAAACGTCATATTGTGCCCTTGAACTGTCGGCACCATAACTCGGCTCGAGTGTCAGCCCTGTCTAACTCAAAATTCGGCAGTTTCAATGTGACCTATGTGTGCCTAAATTCATTTGGTCCACATATTTACGATAGAATGATATGACAAGTTTACATCTAAATTTTATAACGTCAACAAACGACTTTGTCAATTTCATTCGAAAATTTGTCAATTTGGTCAGTAAATATGTTATTTTGAAGGAAAAAAGTATATAACATAAAGGAAGGCCACCTCTAGAAATGCAAATCATGTTAAAGTATAGTAGTTAAAAAATCTAATAATTCTCCTTAAAGTACGAGTATATTTATCAATGTTTAGTGCGAAAATCTCATTTTCACATTTCCGAAAAATGCAAACCAAGGTTCATCTATCACCGATTATATGGATATCCTTCTCGTGACATTAAATAATTTTACGACTTCCACACATAATGAAATGTCGTTTTCTAAAGCGATTGTATCATTTTCGGGAAATTTATTCGCCATATCATTTCAAGATACTCGTACATACTCGTATATGTTCATACGGCTCTTGAAAATGTAGAGTGATAAACGTTTTGAACGGTCATTACGTCAACCACCCCATTGCAAGGATACTTTACACTACGTCCCATACGACGAACATGATATTTCAAAAACGTTTAACTCATTCCCGCGTCCATCCAAAAGATGGTATCTTCTTGGAAGTACTTTCACTTGTGACATACCGTGACAGTTCTTAAACTGAAAGTAATGTACCGTGGAATGGACTTGTCTGGAATGCTCCGAGATGATGTCCGCAATGTCCCGGGAACCTGATCAAAGCATCTTGACACCCTTAACTTATCATAGGCCGAATGTTACGTTTGGCTTATCCCTTGACTTTTCGCTTCGAATCCGTTTCGATTTGGGATAATGATAAGCCAAGACGACCAGACAATGTCACATACGAGAAAGGGTTGTAGGCATGAAAATCGCCCACGACAGGGAAAAGCGATGCACTGTTGGATATTTTCAGAGTATACGTGAATTTTACCACACATTGGGGATGTTTGGCTGAGGATTTGTGGATTTGTAATAGAATCCTCTGTAAATCGTTTAGATAAACCTATGACCGTTTTTACCCCAACATCTCACATCACAGTGCCAGTCTCTTTTGTTCACAGCCCCGTGCAATACCAAAAAGTGACACAATGACGTGGTAAATAGTCGAAACGTTTGTTCGTAGGACATCAAGATGAAAATTTCGGCCATCAAATTACAGATGTATATAGACGAGAGAACGTCATTTTGTAGTCCCCAAAAGGCATTTGACCCTTTTTCAGGAGATATGTATAGTACGGCCAGTCGACTGGAGCCACTTCCCTGTTTCGTGTTCGTCTCGTCCACCGAACGTCCTGGTACCGAAATGGAAATCGAAGTCTTATTGGATCCCATTTTCCATTTCGTGTATTATACGACGTTTCGTAATATCCAACTGTCTCATGAAAAGGCAATAAAATCGGAAATAGTTTTGTTATATAGGTAAACAACGCATGTCGTTCACTTCGATTTACCAAATGATGGTATGTTATTTTTTCATGAATATAGGCTGGGGCGAATTTTCCGTATTATTCCGAAGTCTTAGTTGTGACGATTCCGAAGACTTTGAGGTGGTTCGAGAAACAATCTGGCTCAGAAAAGAGCTATGAACCAAAGAGGGTGATTAAAGAACGTTACATAAATTTCGCAATTAATTCCAATCCTAAAAAAAAATTGAAATTTTTGGTGTTTATGAAGTTAAGATAATCTGAAAATTCTAATTCTAACTAAGCAATATTCACAGTTCGAGAAAATATGTTCAAAATCCGTGAAATAAATTTAAATTGAGGATAAAAGCTAGATTCGGTGGAACGAGTCTAGTTGATGCCATACATCAATTACTCCTGCGAGTATGGGAGAACGAGGAGATCCCAGACGATTGGCGCAGAAGCATCATCTGTCCAATCCATAAAAAGGGAGATAAATTGCGATGTGAGAATTACAGGGGCATCTCACTAGTTTGTACGTCCTATAAAATTTTGACGAAAATTCTGGAAAATAGAATAAAACCGTACGCAGAACGAGTCATTGGCGAATATCAAAGCGGTTTCAGACCTGGTCGCTCCACAACCGATCAGCTCTTCTCAGTCAAACTGATACTCCAGAGGTGCTGGGAATACAACGTAAACGTATACCAAATCTTTGTCGACTTCAAGCAGGCATACGACAGTATCGATCGTGGAGTACTGTACAACATCATGCTGCAATTTGGTATACCAGCAAAATTAGTGCGACTGACAAAGATGACGATGACCAACTCCGTCTCACAAGTCAGGATCCAGAATAGACTTACTGATCTATTTGAAACACGCACTGGTTTGAAACAGGGCGATGGACTGGCACCGACGCTCTTCAACCTAGCACTGGAATACGTTATTCGGGCCATGAATATGGACAACAGCAAGACGCTGCTCATCAAGTCGACACAATTAGCAGCGTACGCCGACGACATCAACATCATGTCCCGAAGATTGGCTGACGCAGAAGAACTTCTGCATACGCTCGATACCGCTGCAAAGGAAGTTGGATTACGTATTAACGAGGGTAAAACTAAAATAATGATGCAATCGGTGACAAGGACACCTGCACAACCGAGCATCAACGTGGGGGACCTCAACATCGAGTTCGTGAACAACTTCATCTACCTGGGTTGCAACCTGTCAAGGGACGCCAACGAAACTGACGAAATCAAGCGACGGATACAGTTAGCTAATAAGACTTTTTTCTCGGTTCTCCCCATAATGAAATCGAAGCATGTGCACAGAAACACGAAGCTCCGCGTGTACAAAACCATTATACGACCAGTGCTATGCTATGGCTGCGAAGCATGGACCCTAACTCAAGCCTCCGAAAACATGCTAGACACTTTCGAACGTAAGGTTCTACGGCGAATTTTCGGGGCTGTTTGCGATCGAGATGGATGGCGCATCCGGTACAACCATGAGTTGTATGAAATGTACGATGAGCTGCAAGTCTCGAAAATCGTCAAACTACAACGACTTCAATGGGCAGGGCATGTACAAAGAATGGACGATGATCGCATGCCTAAGAGAGTAATGAATGCAGAACGAGTCGACGGAGCGAGACTGCGAGGACGACCGAGATCTCGTTGGGAGAGCTCAGTAGGTGTGGACGCCGCGCAGCTGCTGGGCTCCCAAAATTGGAGGACGCGGTCACGTGACCGAGATAATTGGAGGACAATGATCCAGGCGGCCAAGGCCCGACGTCGGGCTGTCGCGCCACGATGATGATGATAAAAGCTAGACGCGCACAGTAAGTGTCGTATTTTCCATGCGCGTTAAAAAACACAAGGGTTTAAGATCTTTGAGTTCGACATTCCACCGCCGACAGCTAACTAAGAAAATTGTCCAAAGAGAATGAACCGCTCATATCCGTATAGAGCCCTAGAATCGACAGTCGTCAACAGATATAAAACCGCCCATGGAAAATGGCACCTAATACGTCGTGAGGGCTACGATTTTTGGCTATTGTACACTCAAAGATGGGTTTCTGGAATGTGCGAACTTAAAATTCAATGAATTTCGGCGGTATAAATTAAACATCTTAGGAGTGAGTGAGATAAGAAAATCGTGATGTTAATGTTGTGGAATAGCGGAGAATATATCTCTTCAACGCGTAGCACTGTAATGCTGTATTCCGGTAAAGCTACCGGCAGTGACCCTGAGTCTTGTTTAGGGCTTTTTTTTAAACAAGAACCACACGAAGCTGTCTCAAAGATCTTAGCCTGGTGTTGAGAAAAAGAATGAGTCCAGCTCTCCACCTTCATGCTGGTGAAGGTGAACCACACCAATTTGTCTACCTGTGTAGCGTTGTTCCCGAAATTGGAGGTACGGAGTAGGACATCGCTTTTTGTATCAATCAGGCGACGCTAGGTTTTCAGCTTGCTGTCCAAACTTTTGCAATGCAGTTATCTCAGCATTATGCCCAAGCTGGGCTAATACTGTCTGTTCTGTTGTATGGAAGCCGCACATGGAAAGTCACCGTAAGAGTTACCAGCAAGGTGCAAGTTTTCGAAAACTATTTTCTTCGTCGAATTTTAAGAATTTTTTGGTCAAATGAAGAGTCGAGTCAGCATACTTTTCAGATGCCAATCAGGAAATTTATACGAAGGCGAAAGTGGTAGTGGGCTGGTAACACATTGCGAAAGGTTGATAGCTGCATTGCTGGACATGGGACTCCATTCCCCATGACGGCCGACCAATGGGGCGCCCTAAAATCCGTCCCATTGCTCAGAACAGAATACGATTGCGCGTAGGAGTAGTTGACGCGCTATGCCGCACTAGGGGATAAGGCAACGTATTAAGATTGCCTTACAAATGATGGTTTCAGTCGTATCTAATATTGGTTATCCTACATTTTACTCAATTGCCCTAACCCCTCGTGGAGCATAGCTCGTCAACTGTTCCATATGGCCCAGTTGAAGTTTCGTTGGCATAAACTAGTTTCGAAGAATGCAGTTGCCAGCATGCACCTCCTGCTCCCCATTTAGCCATCTACCTGCGACAAGTTGGGAAGGGGGAAGACAACACAAACATCTATGGCCGCACGAACCTCGTCGTCGACGGGACTGGAACCCGAAACGCCGGTAGTCAGACATGAGACTCGTGCCTCTACGCACTGAGCTGCATGCCGGTCGCCCAATCATGAATTTTGAAGTAAAATATGATTCTCCTTTGAAAACAGGCGTTTTTAATCTAAGGATAAAAATTAGTGCAACAAACAGCATGATAAGGACATTGATTTATTGGTTATATATACTTTCAAAAACAGCTTCAATCAAATTCCAATTGTAGTATAGTAAGTACATACATATATGTACGTATATAACCACCGGCGACAGCCCATTCTCTTGGAATTCGAAACTTCAACGGTTCTGTCGTTGTCTCAACTCCTTCCTTCGGACAGCATGCATATCCATTCCAAACACACAAAAGAGATTGATCCAAAGAATCCATCAACATTTTGTAGTGTGTTTAGGACGGAAATTCCTTTTGTGTGTGCTCCCAATCGGGATCAAGCCAATCATCTTCAAAACATGATTCTGTTTATTCTTCGAATCAAAGAATACAAGAATATCTTGTCTCGATATGTATACGAGAGTTCTACTCGTATATCCACTACATCGACCGAATCATACACAAAAGTCGAATTAGATAGAGAACTGGAAATCGTCCCTAAAATTGGCCATTTATATTTTCGTCGGGGTTCAATTTAAACTCAATTCATGAATTTCGTCTTCGGTCACGAATGTCTTTTGGGGTTCTGCATTTTAACTTGACCAGGATCAGCAATTGTGTACGGCAGAGGAAATGTCCGGTCGTCCGGAAAATCTGTAACCATTTCGCAAAAGGATGTTCAGTTATTGTGATGGCGTGGTCAAGGGGATTGATGGTCCCCGAATGTTGACCATTGTTCCAATAATTCAGAAAATTACGAATACGGATACAATTAGAACGGATGCGGTCTGAACAGATGTTTGACGGTATAAATAAGATATACACCAAATTTGGTTGAAATGAGGGTTTGGAATATTGTACAAGCAAAAGTGATTTTTGGGGAGCATTATATGTATACTCGTGGTCAGTGGACGCTATCGGTTGAAATGGCACTGTCAAAAAAAACAAAAAATTATGATATAAAAAACCGCACAGCATAGTTTCGAAAAAGCCACCCATATCCGCGAGACAAAGGATTTAACTGTAGCTTCGACTATCCGTAAAGATAGAGATTTTTTATCATGGAGAAAACCTCTCAGCCAAGTCACCACTTCTTTAATTGCGAAAACTCCCGCCTGGAAAACACAACAGTATTCCGATAGCCGGAAAGATAAGTGAAAATTAAGCTTCTCTGGGTATACGCCAGCATCCACACCTTATCGGGGGTCATCTTTGACATGGACAAAGTAAAATGGGCGATAGAATCCTTTGAGCCATTTAAAGCTCCCGGAGTAGACGGCATCTTCCCCGCTCTGTTACAAAACAGCTTGGAGATCATAATAACTCCGCTAATCGAACTTTTTAGGGCAAGTTACACCCTAGGGTACATACCACAACCTTGGAGGAAAGTTAATGTGGTCTTCATACCCAAAGCGGGCAATAAGCCGGAACAAATGCCCAAATCCTATAGACCGATTAGCCTTACTTCCTTCTTCCTTAAAACCATGGAAAAGTTGCTTGATTTGCATATCAGGCACAAGATGGAACTGTCGAGCCCCCTACATCGTATGCAATTCGCGTACACGAAGGGTAAGTCAACAGTAACCGCCTTGCATAGCCTTGTCAGTACAATCGAAAAGTCCCTCAGTGAAAAGGAAATCGCGCTGTGCGCGTTTCTTGACATTGAGGGGGCTTTCGATAATACCGGCTACGAGTGCATTTCCAGAGCACTGGAACTCAGGGACATCCCGCCCGCTACCATTGCATGGATAGATGCCATGCTCCGGGGACGGGATATTCACTCAACTCTAGGCAGTACATCCATTTGCGTGAATGCCGTAAAGGGTTGTCCACAAGGTGGCGTTCTGTCACCCCTTTTGTGGTCCCTTGTCGTGGACGAGCTGATTTCCATGCTTAATGAGCGCGGTTATCTTACTATCGGATACGCGGATGATTTAATTATCATAGTCAGGGGCAAATTCGAATCCACCATCACTGAGGTGATGAGGTCGGCCCTTGACATAGTTCTACACTGGTGTGTGGCTGTGGGCTTACATGTAAACCCACAGAAAACTGTCGTTGTGCCGTTCACACGAAAACGAAACATAACATTGGATCCAATTTCGTTAGGCGGCACGACCTTAGATTATTCCACTGAAGTTAAATGTCTCGGAGTAACTCTAGACTCGAAACTCACGTGGAATACTCACATAGATAATGTACTTGGCAAAGCCACACGCACAATGTGGGCTTGCAGAAGTTTCTTTGGACGGACATGGGGGCTCACCCCAAAGATAATTGAGTGGTTATACACCATACTGGTGCGGCCTATGGTGACCTACGCAGCGCTTGTGTGGTGGCCGAAAACTCAGCAATCTTCTGTCTTACTGAAGTGCAATAAGCTTCAACGTCTTGCCTGCCTTGGCATCACTGGAGCTATGCGCACTTGTCCTACGCCAGCCCTGGAGGCGATTATTGGACTTACTCCGTTGCATATATTCATTCAAGAATCAGCAGCTCTAAATGCTCTCAGACTTCGTTTAACTTCCGACGTGCGTAGTGAAGAAAGCGGTCACATGAGCATTCTGAATCAAATTCCTGATGTGCAGATCTGCTTGAGATCAGATTACATGATCACGGAGGTTTGCTTCGGCAGAAAATATTCAGCCCTCATCCCTAACCGCTCTGAATGGGTAAATGGCACACCCTGTCCAGATCCTAGATGTATCAAGTGGTTCACCGATGGGTCTAAAACGGAACAGGGTGTTGGTGCAGGTGTCTTTGGACCCAACACCAGGATTTCGATCGCAATGGGAGTCTCGCCCAGCGTTTTTCAAGCTGAGATCCACGCCATTGAGGTCTGCGCCAGGGTAATCTTGGAAACTGGACTTCGCGGCGCTCACATTGCTATCTACTCAGACAGCCAAGCAGCTATTAAAGCGCTCTCCTCATTTAAGGTCTCTTCAAAACTGGTGAAGGAGTGTTACAATCTCCTTCAACTGTTGGCAACCAAAAACCGAGTCTTCTTGTGTTGGGTGCCAGGCCACCAGGGCATTGAGGGGAACGAGGCTGCGGATGAACTTGCTAGACAAGGATCATCCAGTCGTTTTCATGGACCTGAGCCTTACTGTGGCTTTGGACTGGCCTCGGCCAAACTGCGGATCAAAGATTGGTTTGCACGATTGCGTCAACAGTACTGGAATAACCTTCCAGGGCTTCGTCAATCAAAGGAGCTGATAATGCCCTTCAATCACAAGGGTACTACTCAAATGAGTAGAACCCACCTAAGACTCCTAGTGGGGTACTTATCTGGCCATCACCTGGTCAGATATCACCTGAACAAGATGGGTCTGTCAAGCGAGACTGAATGCCGTCTTTGTCTGGAAGACGTGGAAACGACCAAGCACATCTTGTGCGAATGTCCCGCCATCGCGCGTTTTAGGATGTCACTCCTCGGGCAGGCTACTATCAGCACTGCAGAATTCAGGTTGATTCCTGCTAAAGACTTACTGCCCTTTATTAGAAGGGTGGACGGTCTTTTGGATTAATGAGCTACGGCACAATAGATCTTTATGGTCGCAGTGCCTTCCTGCTGGGAAAGTAGCTCGTATTTGTATATCTATCTATATCTATCCACACCTTCGGAAGTCTTAAAACCGTGTGTGTATATTTTCATCGTGTTCGGTAGAGGCGGACCTCCCATTTCTTACAGACTCTATGGTGGGACCATAAGCACCATATCCAAGGCCGCAGATGGGGTTGCACGCAGAGTTCCGCTGATCGCCGTTAAGTGGTTCTCTGTACCTTGGCTAATAACCGCCGATTCGCTACCGTCTGTAAGGTGTCCCAACAAACCACCAATCCATTTAGCGAAATGGAGCGCAGAATCGCCATAACGAGCCTTGGGTTCAGACACCATGTTTTACCTATAACCTTCCCGCAGCAATAGAGTGGAAAGGTGGCCTTGTTCGTGCATTCTGGATGTTCGTTTTCAACCAAATTTAGGAACGTATGGTTTGGCAGTCAATATGATTGAATATGAAATTTGATAAAAATATCTTCAGAAATAAACAAGTTTTTCTAACAAAACTTGCATTTGGAACGGTCGTTTCTATGACAGCTATATGAGTAGATATGAAGTAGCCCAATTTAAACGAAATTTGGGAATGTGATTTGACTAAAGATACTATTGATTAGTGTGAAATTTGAAAAAGGAAATTTGAAAAAGATCGATAGATTTTTTCCTATCTTCTGTCAGGGATTCCAGTTTAATTTCGGCACTCGGCCCGAAGCGCGAAAATCATTTTAGTAACACAGAGCGAGGCAGCTAGCGACGACATAATACTCCGCCCACACTACCGGCAGCATCTAGCGCGCGCCACCTCTGATCACTGCTGAGAAGGTTTCGGCACTTAGGTGTCACGGACGGTCTCAACGACCGTGCCACGCCCTCCTCACAGTAATCTCACACACGTTAGGTGGTCAGCACCAACATGTGTCCTCCGACACCTGTTTGGATAACAATCAATAGTTATGTTTCTAACACTTTCGTCAAGAAATCGGTTAGTGTGTGACCCATGGGTTTACTCTATCCTCAAACTTCTCGTCCTTTCTGGTCTGTCCCCTTCTCTTCACAACGGAAAATACCAACGCCGCGTCACCCCGATGGAATTTAACTGCAACCCGTTAACATTTCAGTGCAGGATCCCAGCTGCTTTTCGAGCATTTTCGGTGAAATTCCGCGAATATTCTGCCATACCATGAAATGTGTTCATAGTCGACGCTTTCATTAAGAAATACTCTTCCCGATTGTATTCCAACAATGAGGGTGTTTCGATTATAAATAAATAAACTCCCCGCTGAGACGGCAGAATTTCCCGGAACTCTATTTCCTCCTGCTCTCTAATATATTCCCGAGTACTGAACGAGTTAAAATTGCCGCTGAAAATCCTGTAAAACGTGAAAACGTCTCAATTTTGCAAGACGCCCACAGTAAAATGTCTCCGATTTTACAAAACGTAGGTTTTCGGTCCGAGCAATTTAATCGGTTTTATTGCTCTGCTGTATTGAGTCAATTTAATAGTCGTGAATTGTTTGTGCGTTTGTATCCTTTTTCGCGGATGAACACTATGGTTAAATGAATGAATGAATCTCTGACAAGAATGTCTCATTATCTGAGCATCGTCGTCAGTTCTAAAGGGAAGTCCAAAAGAGTTTTCTCGCTGTGAAATGATCTGTGACTATGAAGCATTCAGGATCCTGGTCACAACAGTGCGGTATTTTCACGCTTAAGTTGCTGTTATGACCCCGCTGGTGGCCAAGCTTAATAGGTCGCGTAGAGAACCCTTTTGGCAACTGGAAATTGAAGTCATTACTTTTGGAGTTAATGAGCGCAATTCTGGGTCTACAAGTCGTGTCGGATTTTAATTGCAAACTCATGGACCAATTTATTTGACATTTGAAGATGTTTTGGGTATATTGAGATGTTAGTGAGTCTTGACATTGTAGACCTATTTTTGTTAACATTGTAATTAGGTTAGTGATGTGGGAGTTTATTGGTCGAGAGATGCAAGGCTTTGCGGAGCATATATGCAAAAGGTATTAAAATAGAGAATATGGAGCAAACCAAGCCTAGATTAGTCTCAACACTGAGATAACTGCATTCTCAGATTTTAGAAAGCATGCCTGGTTGAAACGACGGGCGATGTTCTGCTCGTATCATCTTTTTCGGCAACAATGCTGCCTTGCTAGATGAATCCGTCCGCCTTTTCCACATGCCGTCCATTGATACTGATCGCAATGGTTCGAGTTGGATTTGTTCTTTTTCGCAACGGCGTGCTAAGAAGCTTGATCTTGTTGGTGTTAATCCTTGGGTCGACCGTGCTTGCCTCACACTCGAGAGCTAACGACAATGCGTTTAGATCCAAGATTTTGTGGGATGGTCAGCGTAGTCAAGATATTGCAGATAAGATATTAAGGTCCACCAGGTTTCTTCTGTCAATCACACATCATCATAAGGAATAGGATCGGTGAGAGGAAGCACCCCTTCCGAACTCCACTCCGAATGGTAACGCATGCCGCTGTGGTCCCGACTGGACTCTAGTCCATCCACTAAACTGCTGTCGCTGAAAAGGCAGAAAATCAGAACGACTGTGGGAGTCATTACGGGGCATTGCATAATTGGGGAGTACACTACGGAGATTCACCTCCCCTATAATGACTTCTGTAGAAGCTACGGTAAGGAGGAGGAGACGGGGGGGGGGGGTGTACTTTTTATCTCCTCTGCACCGGTCCGACTTTGGCAGAAGATTCTTGGATCAAACTTTTTCACTGAATGACTTAGCTGATGTTGATGTTGCCAAGCTCCCCTGGGCGTGTTTCTAAAACGGATCAGTTTTCTGGTTGGCGGACCTTTTTTCTGGTTTTCTCAGAAACGTCCGGTACAATGGAATATGTTCCAGCTTACGTCATTTTTCGGATCATAATTTTTTTCCAGTTCATAATCGGTCCATTTTACCCAAACTTCTGACAGCTCACAGCTGATACATGCGGACGTATTTTTTCAATTGTTGCGGAGTTCTTTAGTGGAGCGATCGCTAGTTTTCTGTTTTATCAAAGTCGATAAAAGACACAAAAGAAATTAATAAGCCCACAGTCGTAATTCCATTCGAATGTCATCAGCTGTCAGGTGTTCAGGTTGACAGAAACAGCTGATGGATCATAACGCATAGCCGTTTCTGAAACAACGGGCCCAGGGGTAGATTGGAACTGGACCACATTCCTGATTTTGGTGTATTGGAAACGCGACCATTGCTTCATTGCTAGTTCGGGCTGGTTCAAGGACTGGGTTGGTTGGGCGATGAGTCCTCCGTGGTGACACGACAGACCCTATTTCGGTCTATATGTGCTGAGGTAAGTACAGCAGTCCTTTAACCTAACATAACAGAAAACCGAAACCGGAAAATAGTAAAATGTTCCTGGAATTGAACTTATCCTTTGAATTCACAGCAAAAATGCTATGCCCTAGTCCCCAAGGACATACCTCTGTCCGAATAATTCCATTGACTAATCTCATTACTACTATTCAATATCCGCAATGTTTAATGCCCAAATACTATTTTATTAGCTCCTGACTAAATCGTTTGCCTAGTATCATACGTATTTCCCAAAGGAACACTTTCAATACTTTAGTTTCGGCGCAAACAAACCCCGTTCATAAAACTTTTCCCGAAAACTACAGTGAACAGATGTAGTTAAACATCACGTTGAACATGGGGAAGCTCTCTCTTTTTCTTGATTCCATCATCCCCAAAACCAACACAGTACGCCACGTATGCTTATTTCGCTTCATACTCATACTCTACGTATTCGTATACTCAAATGTAAAATGCTGCGGTAGGATTATCGAAAGAACATTCTTTCGTCTCCTCCTCCTACGACCGAACAATACGACATCAGGGGAAATATCCAATTTCGTTAATTCTAATCCTTTCCGATTCGATAATGGCCACAAATGAACTTTATGCCAAAAAGTCAACAAAACTCTTTCGGATTAATACCGTGAAAAAGGGGGAAAAGTATGGAAGGATTTTTCACCCTCATGTCATATTTTTGATTCCTCATTCCGGAGCCTTGTCGTTCGCGCTCGACAATCCTTGCAATTGTGTTTCTTGTACGGCTTCACCCTATCGCACCGCGCCACCACCGCCATCGTGTCAATTCGGTTTGGTCTTAGCGAACCGCCTTGTGGCATTTAAGTTGTCATTTATATCATTTTCCAAGGAGATGTTTTCTTTCTAAGGTCCCGGGAATTAAGCTCAGTGCAAAGTGAGAAATTTTAAACCGCCCATAAACATCTGTCACCTGAAAATCGCTTTCGATTTATCATACAGATGGGGAGTTGGAATATGAATGTTACTAATTTGAATTTGTCAACGAGTATACGGGTAAGAGGGTGATACGCAGGTATTAAAATAGTAAGAAACACTCCGGAACATTGATGATTTGCAGTTCAGTACATTCCCAAGAACCACTACTGGGTTGTCTTAGAAATGAACTAAGCGGACGGGATGTGAATCCCGGTCACTTGCTTCATCCGAAATCTTTTAGAGGATGATATATGATACCTGTCGCGTTTGAGATCAGAATTGCATTTTAGCACTTTGAAGTATGTACTTCACATTGCCTTAATTGGTCAAAGCTGAAGTAGAATGACAGCGTCTCAGAGCATGCAGAAAAAAATATTATGTTCAGCCGTATTTCTGCTTGGACTTGGTAAGTCTGAACGGCGCTGCGCTGCCCCAAAAACGAAAAATATCGTTCCGGACGAAAACCTGCGAAAAACCCCGAAAATTTCATGGCAAAGTGACCCCTCGACTGCCAAATATAAAAGTGCCTGTAACTTCGTTATTTGAGCAGCTAGAGGGGTCAAACTTGCACTTTTTCAAAAGGCTCCATCTCCAAAACCACGGAGGCTAGAGACTTGAATTTTAGCTTCAAATGTAGCCTGAACCCTGCCCCAAAAACCAAAAATATCATTCCGGAAGAAAACCTGCGAAAAACCCCGAAAATTTCATGGCAAAGTGACCCCTCGACTGCCAAATATAAAAGTGCCTGTAACTTCGTTATTTGAGCAGCTAGAGGGGTCAAACTTGCACTTTTTCAAAAGGCTCCATCTCCAAAACCACGGAGGCTAGAGACTTGAATTTTTGCTTCAAATGTAGCCTGAACCCTGCCCCAAAAACCAAAAATACCATTTCGGAAGAAAACCTGCGAAAAACCCCGAAAATTTCATGGCAAAGTGACCCCTCGACTGCCAAATATAAAAGTGCCTGTAACTTCGTTATTTGAGCAGCTAGAGGGGTCAAACTTGCACTTCTTCAAAAGGCTCCATCTCCAAAACCACGGAGGCTAGAGACTTGAATTTTAGCTTCAAATGTAGCCTGAACCCTGCCCCAAAAACCAAAAACATCATTCCGGAAGAAAACCTGCGAAAAACCCCGAAAATTTCATGGCAAAGTGACCCCTCGACTGCCAAATATAAAAGTGCCTGTAACTTCGTTATTTGAGCAGCTAGAGGGGTCAAACTTGCACTTTTTCGAAAGGCTCCATCTCCAAAACCACGGAGGCTAGAGACTTGAATTTTAGCTTCAAATGCAGCCTGAACCCTGCCCCCAAAAACCAAAAATACCATTCCGGATGAAAACCTGCGAAAAACCCCGAAAATTTCATGGCAAATTGACCCCTCGACTGCCAAATATAAAAGTGCCTGTAACTTCGTTATTTGAGCAGCCAGAGGGGTCAAACTTGCACTTTTTCAAAAGGCTCCATCTCCAAAACCACGGAGGCTAGAGACTTGAATTTTAGCTTCAAATGTAGCCTGAACCCTGCCCCAAAAACCAAAAATATCATTCCGGAAGAAAACCTGCGAAAACCCCCGAAAATTTCATGGCAAAGTGACCCCTCGACTGCCAAATATAAAAGTGCCTGTAACTTCGTTATTTGAGCAGCTAGAGGGGTCAAAATTGGACTTTTTCAAAAGGCTCCATCTCCAAAACCACGGAGGCTAGAGACTTGAATTTTAGCTTCAAATGTAGCCTGAACCCTGCCCCAAAAACCAAAAATATCATTCCTGCAGAAAACCTGCGAAAAACCACAAAAATTTCATGGCAAAGTGACCCCTCGACTGCCAAATATAAAAGTGCCTGTAACTTCGTTATTTGAGCAGCTAGAGGGGTCAAACTTGCACTTTTTCAAAAGGCTCCATCTCCAAAACCACGGAGGCTGGAGACTTGAATTTTAGTTTCAAGTGTAGCCTGAACCCTGCCCCAAAAACCAAAAATATCATTCCGGATGAAAACCAGCGAAAAACCCCGAAAATTTCATGGCAAAGTGACCCCTCGACTGCCAAATATTAAAGTGCCTGTAACTTCGTTATTTGAGCAGCTAGAGGGGTCAAACTTGCACTTTTTCAAAAGGCTCCATCTCCAAAACCACGGAGGCTGGAGACTTGAATTTTAGTTTCAAGTGTAGCCTGAACCCTGCCCCAAAAACCAAAAATATCATTCCGGAAGAAAACCTGCGAAAAACCCCGAAAATTTCATGGCAAAGTGACCCCTCGACTGCCAAATATAAAAGTGCCTGTAACTTCGTTATTTGAGCAGCTAGAGGGGTCAAAATTGGACTTTTTCAAAAGGCTCCATCTCCAAAACCACGGAGGCTAGAGACTTGAATTTTAGCTTCAAATGTAGCCTGAACCCTGCCCCAAAAACCAAAAATATCATTCCTGCAGAAAACCTGCGAAAAACCACAAAAATTTCATGGCAAAGTGACCCCTCGACTGCCAAATATAAAAGAGCCTGTAACTTCGTTATTTGAGCAGCTAGAGGGGTCAAACTTGCACTTTTTCAAAAGGCTCCATCTCCAAAACCACGGAGGCTGGAGACTTGAATTTTAGTTTCAAGTGTAGCCTGAACCCTGCCCCAAAAACCAAAAATATCATTCCGGATGAAAACCAGCGAAAAACCCCGAAAATTTCATGGCAAAGTGACCCCTCGACTGCCAAATATAAAAGTGCCTGTAACTTCGTTATTTGAGCAGCTAGAGGGGTCAAACTTGCACTTTTTCAAAAGGCTCCATCTCCAAAACCACGGAGGCTGGAGACTTGAATTTTAGTTTCAAGTGTAGCCTGAACCCTGCTCCAAAAACCAAAAATATCATTCCGGATGAAAACCTGCGAAAAACCCCGAAAATTTCATGGCAAAGTGACCCCTCGACTGCCAAATATAAAAGTGCCTGTAACTTCGTTATTTGAGCAGCTAGAGGGGTCAAACTTGCACTTTTTCAAAAGGCTCCATCTCCAAAACCACGGAGGCTAGAGACTTAAATTTTAGTTTCAAATGTAGCCTGAACCCTGCCCCAAAAACCAAAAATATCATTCCGGAAGAAAACCTGCGAAAAACCCCGAAAATTTCATGGCAAAGTGACCCCTCGACTGCCAAATATAAAAGTGCCTGTAACTTCGTTATTTGAGCAGCTAGAGGGGTCAAACTTGCACTTTTTCAAAAGGCTCCATCTGGAGACTTGAATTTTAGTTTCAAGTGTAGCCTGAACCCTGCCCCAAAAACCAAAAATATCATTCCGGATGAAAACCAGCGAAAAACCCCGAAAATTTCATGGCAAAGTGACCCCTCGACTGCCAAATATAAAAGTGCCTGTAACTTCGTTATTTGAGCAGCTAGAGGGGTCAAACTTGCACTTTTTCAAAAGGCTCCATCTCCAAAACCACGGAGGCTGGAGACTTGAATTTTAGTTTCAAGTGTAGCCTGAACCCTGCCCCAAAAACCAAAAATATCATTCCGGATGAAAACCTGCGAAAAACCCCGAAAATTTCATGGCAAAGTGACCCCTCGACTGCCAAATATAAAAGTGCCTGTAACTTCGTTATTTGAGCAGCTAGAGGGGTCAAACTTGCACTTTTTCAAAAGGCTCCATCTCCAAAACCACGGAGGCTAGAGACTTAAATTTTAGTTTCAAATGTAGCCTGAACCCTGCCCCAAAAACCAAAAATATCATTCCGGAAGAAAACCTGCGAAAAACCCCGAAAATTTCATGGCAAAGTGACCCCTCGACTGCCAAATATAAAAGTGCCTGTAACTTCGTTATTTGAGCAGCTAGAGGGGTCAAAATTGGACTTTTTCAAAAGGCTCCATCTCCAAAACCACGGAGGCTAGAGACTTGAATTTTAGCTTCAAATGTAGCCTGAACCCTGCCCCAAAAACCAAAAATATCATTCCTGCAGAAAACATGCGAAAAACCACAAAAATTTCATGGCAAAGTGACCCCTCGACTGCCAAATATAAAAGTGCCTGTAACTTCGTTATTTGAGCAGCTAGAGGGGTCAAACTTGCACTTTTTCAAAAGGCTCCATCTCCAAAACCACGGAGGCTGGAGACTTGAATTTTAGTTTCAAGTGTAGCCTGAACCCTGCCCCAAAAACCAAAAATATCATTCCGGATGAAAACCAGCGAAAAACCCCGAAAATTTCATGGCAAAGTGACCCCTCGACTGCCAAATATAAAAGTGCCTGTAACTTCGTTATTTGAGCAGCTAGAGGGGTCAAACTTGCACTTTTTCAAAAGGCTCCATCTCCAAAACCACGGAGGCTGGAGACTTGAATTTTAGTTTCAAGTGTAGCCTGAACCCTGCCCCAAAAACCAAAAATATCATTCCGGATGAAAACCTGCGAAAAACCCCGAAAATTTCATGGCAAAGTGACCCCTCGACTGCCAAATATAAAAGTGCCTGTAACTTCGTTATTTGAGCAGCTAGAGGGGTCAAACTTGCACTTTTTCAAAAGGCTCCATCTCCAAAACCACGGAGGCTAGAGACTTAAATTTTAGTTTCAAATGTAGCCTGAACCCTGCCCCAAAAACCAAAAATATCATTCCGGAAGAAAACCTGCGAAAAACCCCGAAAATTTCATGGCAAAGTGACCCCTCGACTGCCAAATATAAAAGTGCCTGTAACTTCGTTATTTGAGCAGCTAGAGGGGTCAAACTTGCACTTTTTCAAAAGGCTCCATCTCCAAAACCACGGAGGCTAGAGACTTAAATTTTAGTTTCAAGTGTAGCCTGAACCCTGCTACAAAAACCAAAAATATCATTCCGGAAGGAAACCTGCGAAA
The DNA here is from genome assembly GCA_964017055.1 of Chloromyia formosa. Taxonomy (NCBI): domain Eukaryota; kingdom Metazoa; phylum Arthropoda; class Insecta; order Diptera; family Stratiomyidae; genus Chloromyia; species Chloromyia formosa. Next base: position 146,634,119 of record OZ024814.1, read on the forward strand.
AACCCCGAAAATTTTATGGCAAAGTGACCCCTCGACTGCCAAATATAAAAGTGCCTGTAACTTCGTTATTTGAGCAGCTAGAGGGGTCAAAATTGCACTTTTTCAAAAGGAACCATCTCCAAAACCACGGAGGCTGGAGACTTGAATTTTAGTTTCAAGTGTAGCCTGAACCCTGCCCCAAAAACCAAAAATATCATTCCGGAAGAAAACCTGCGAAAAACCCCGAAGATTTCATGGCAAAGTGACCCCTCGACTGCCAAATATAAAAGTGCCTGTAACTTCGTTATTTGAGCAGCTAGAGGGGTCAAACTTGCACTTTTTCAAAAGGCTCCATCTCCAAAACCACGGAGGCTGGAGACTTGAATTTTAGTTTCAAGTGTAGCCTGAACCCTGCCCCAAAAACCAAAAATATCATTCCGGATGAAAACCAGCGAAAAACCCCGAAAATTTCATGGCAAAGTGACCCCTCGACTGCCAAATATAAAAGTGCCTGTAACTTCGTTATTTGAGCAGCTAGAGGGGTCAAACTTGCACTTTTTCAAAAGGCTCCATCTCCAAAACCACGGAGGCTGGAGACTTGAATTTTAGTTTCAAGTGTAGCCTGAACCCTGCCCCAAAAACCAAAAATATCATTCCGGATGAAAACCTGCGAAAAACCCCGAAAATTTCATGGCAAAGTGACCCCTCGACTGCCAAATATAAAAGTGCCTGTAACTTCGTTATTTGAGCAGCTAGAGGGGTCAAACTTGCACTTTTTCAAAAGGCTCCATCTCCAAAACCACGGAGGCTAGAGACTTAAATTTTAGTTTCAAATGTAGCCTGAACCCTGCCCCAAAAACCAAAAATATCATTCCGGAAGAAAACCTGCGAAAAACCCCGAAAATTTCATGGCAAAGTGACCCCTCGACTGCCAAATATAAAAGTGCCTGTAACTTCGTTATTTGAGCAGCTAGAGGGGTCAAAATTGGACTTTTTCAAAAGGCTCCATCTCCAAAACCACGGAGGCTAGAGACTTGAATTTTAGCTTCAAATGTAGCCTGAACCCTGCCCCAAAAACCAAAAATATCATTCCTGCAGAAAACATGCGAAAAACCACAAAAATTTCATGGCAAAGTGACCCCTCGACTGCCAAATATAAAAGTGCCTGTAACTTCGTTATTTGAGCAGCTAGAGGGGTGAAACTTGCACTTTTTCAAAAGGCTCCATCTCCAAAACCACGGAGGCTGGAGACTTGAATTTTAGCTTCAAATGCAGCCTGAACCCTGCCCCCAAAAACCGAAAATACCATTCCGGACGAAAACCAGCGAAAAACCCCGAAGATTTCATGGCAAAGTGACCCCTCGACTGCCAAATATAAAAGTGCCTGTAACTTCGTTATTTGTGCAGCTAGAGGGGTCAAACTTGCACTTTTTCAAAAGGCTCCATCTCCAAAACCACGGAGGCTGGAGACTTGAATTTTAGTTTCAAGTGTAGCCTGAACCCTGCCCCAAAAACCAAAAATATCATTCCGGATGAAAACCTGCGAAAAACCCCGAAAATTTCATGGCAAAGTGACCCCTCGACTGCCAAATATAAAAGTGCCTGTAACTTCGTTATTTGAGCAGCTAGAGGGGTCAAACTTGCACTTTTTCAAAAGGCTCCATCTCCAAAACCACGGAGGCTAGAGACTTAACTTTTAGTTTCAAATGTAGCCTGAACCCTGCCCCAAAAACCAAAAATATCATTCCGGAAGAAAACCTGCGAATAACCCCGAAAATTTCATGGCAAAGTGACCCCTCGACTGCCAAATATAAAAGTGCCTGCAACTTCGTTATTTGTGCAGCTAGAGGGGTCAAACTTGCACTTTTTCAAAAGGCTCCATCTCCAAAACCACGGAGGCTGGAGACTTGAATTTTAGTTTCAAGTGTAGCCTGAACCCTGCCCCAAAAACCAAAAATATCATTCCGGAAGAAAACCTGCGAAAAACCCCGAAAATTTCATGGCAAAGTGACCCCTCGACTGCCAAATATAAAAGTGCCTGTAAGTTCCTTATTTGAGCAGCTAGAGGGGTCAAACTTGCACTTTTTCAAAAGGCTCCATCTCCAAAACCACGGAGGCTGGAGACTTGAATTTTAGTTTCAAGTGTAGCCTGAACCCTGCCCCAAAAACCAAAAATATCATTCCGGATGAAAACCTGCGAAAAACCCCGAAAATTTCATGGCAAAGTGACCCCTCGACTGCCAAATATAAAAGTGCCTGTAACTTCGTTATTTGAGCAGCTAGAGGGGTCAAACTTGCACTTTTTCAAAAGGCTCCATCTCCAAAACCACGGAGGCTAGAGACTTGAATTTAAGCTTCAAATGCAGCCTGAACCCTGCCCCAAAAACCAAAAATACCATTCCGGACGAAAACCTGCGAAAAACCCCGAAGATTTCATGGCAAAGTGACCCCTCGACTACCAAATATAAAATTGACTGTAACTTCGTTATTTGAGCAGCTAGAGGGGTCAAACTTGCACTTTTTCAAAAGGCTCCATCTCCAAAACCACGGAGGCTGGAGACTTGAATTTTAGTTTCAAGTGTAGCCTGAACCCTGCCCCAAAAACCAAAAATATCATTCCGGATGAAAACCTGCGAAAAACCCCGAAAATTTCATGGCAAAGTGACCCCTCGACTGCCAAATATAAAAGTGCCTGTAACTTCGTTATTTGAGCAGCTAGAGGGGTCAAACTTGCACTTTTTCAAAAGGCTCCATCTCCAAAACCACGGAGGCTAGAGACTTGAATTTTAGATTCAAATGCAGCCTGAACCCTGCCCCCAAAAACCGAAAATACCATTCCGGACGAAAACCTGCGAAAAACCCCGAAGATTTCATGGCAAAGTGACCCCTCGACTGCCAAATATAAAATTGCCTGTAACTTCGTTATTTGAGCAGCTAGAGGGGTGAAACTTGCACTTTTTCAAAAGGCTCCATCTCCAAAACCACGGAGGCTAGAGACTTGAATTTTAGCTTCAAATGCAACCTGAACCCTGCCCCCAAAAACCAAAAATACCATTCCGGACGAAAACCTGCGGAAAACCCCGAAGATTTCATGGCAAAGTGACCCCTCGACTGCCAAATATTAAAGTGCCTGTAACTTCGTTATTTGAGCAGCTAGAGGGGTCAAACTTGCACTTTTTCAAAAGGCTCCATCTCCAAAACCACGGAGGCTGGAGACTTGAATTTTAGTTTCAAGTGTAGCCTGAACCCTGCTCCAAAAACCAAAAATATCATTCCGGATGAAAACCTGCGAAAAACCCCGAAAATTTCATGGCAAAGTGACCCCTCGACTGCCAAATATAAAAGTGCCTGTAACTTCGTTATTTGAGCAGCTAGAGGGGTCAAACTTGCACTTTTTCAAAAGGCTCCATCTCCAAAACCACGGAGGCTAGAGACTTGAATTTTAGCTTCAAATGCAGCCTGAACCCTGCCCCCAAAAACCGAAAATACCATTCCGGACGAAAACCTGCGAAAAACCCCGAAGATTTCATGGCAAAGTGACCCCTCGACTGCCAAATATAAAATTGCCTGTAACTTCGTTATTTGAGCAGCTAGAGGGGTGAAACTTGCACTTTTTCAAAAGGCTCCATCTCCAAAACCACGGAGGCTAGAGACTTGAATTTTAGCTTCAAATGCAACCTGAACCCTGCCCCCAAAAACCAAAAATACCATTCCGGACGAAAACCTGCGGAAAACCCCGAAGATTTCATGGCAAAGTGACCCCTCGACTGCCAAATATTAAAGTGCCTGTAACTTCGTTATTTGAGCAGCTAGAGGGGTCAAACTTGCACTTTTTCAAAAGGCTCCATCTCCAAAACCACGGAGGCTGGAGACTTGAATTTTAGTTTCAAGTGTAGCCTGAACCCTGCTCCAAAAACCAAAAATATCATTCCGGATGAAAACCTGCGAAAAACCCCGAAAATTTCATGGCAAAGTGACCCCTCGACTGCCAAATATAAAAGTGCCTGTAACTTCGTTATTTGAGCAGCTAGAGGGGTCAAACTTGCACTTTTTCAAAAGGCTCCATCTCCAAAACCACGGAGGCTAGAGACTTAAATTTTAGTTTCAAATGTAGCCTGAACCCTGCCCCAAAAACCAAAAATATCATTCCGGATGAAAACCTGCGAAAAACCCCGAAAATTTCATGGCAAAGTGACCCCTCGACTGCCAAATATAAAAGTGCCTGTAACTTCGTTATTTGAGCAGCTAGAGGGGTCAAACTTGCACTTTTTCAAAAGGCTCCATCTGGAGACTTGAATTTTAGTTTCAAGTGTAGCCTGAACCCTGCCCCAAAAACCAAAAATATCATTCCGGATGAAAACCAGCGAAAAACCCCGAAAATTTCATGGCAAAGTGACCCCTCGACTGCCAAATATAAAAGTGCCTGTAACTTCGTTATTTGAGCAGCTAGAGGGGTCAAACTTGCACTTTTTCAAAAGGCTCCATCTCCAAAACCACGGAGGCTGGAGACTTGAATTTTAGTTTCAAGTGTAGCCTGAACCCTGCCCCAAAAACCAAAAATATCATTCCGGATGAAAACCAGCGAAAAACCCCGAAAATTTCATGGCAAAGTGACCCCTCGACTGCCAAATATTAAAGTGCCTGTAACTTCGTTATTTGAGCAGCTAGAGGGGTCAAACTTGCACTTTTTCAAAAGGCTCCATCTCCAAAACCACGGAGGCTGGAGACTTGAATTTTAGTTTCAAGTGTAGCCTGAACCCTGCCCCAAAAACCAAAAATATCATTCCGGAAGAAAACCTGCGAAAAACCCCGAAAATTTCATGGCAAAGTGACCCCTCGACTGCCAAATATAAAAGTGCCTGTAACTTCGTTATTTGAGCAGCTAGAGGGGTCAAAATTGGACTTTTTCAAAAGGCTCCATCTCCAAAACCACGGAGGCTAGAGACTTGAATTTTAGCTTCAAATGTAGCCTGAACCCTGCCCCAAAAACCAAAAATATCATTCCTGCAGAAAACCTGCGAAAAACCACAAAAATTTCATGGCAAAGTGACCCCTCGACTGCCAAATATAAAAGAGCCTGTAACTTCGTTATTTGAGCAGCAAGAGGGGTCAAACTTGCACTTTTTCAAAAGGCTCCATCTCCAAAACCACGGAGGCTGGAGACTTGAATTTTAGTTTCAAGTGTAGCCTGAACCCTGCCCCAAAAACCAAAAATATCATTCCGGATGAAAACCAGCGAAAAACCCCGAAAATTTCATGGCAAAGTGACCCCTCGACTGCCAAATATTAAAGTGCCTGTAACTTCGTTATTTGAGCAGCTAGAGGGGTCAAACTTGCACTTTTTCAAAAGGCTCCATCTCCAAAACCACGGAGGCTGGAGACTTGAATTTTAGTTTCAAGTGTAGCCTGAACCCTGCTCCAAAAACCAAAAATATCATTCCGGATGAAAACCTGCGAAAAACCCCGAAAATTTCATGGCAAAGTGACCCCTCGACTGCCAAATATAAAAGTGCCTGTAACTTCGTTATTTGAGCAGCTAGAGGGGTCAAAATTGGACTTTTTCAAAAGGCTCCATCTCCAAAACCACGGAGGCTAGAGACTTGAATTTTAGCTTCAAATGTAGCCTGAACCCTGCCCCAAAAACCAAAAATATCATTCCTGCAGAAAACCTGCGAAAAACCACAAAAATTTCATGGCAAAGTGACCCCTCGACTGCCAAATATAAAAGAGCCTGTAACTTCGTTATTTGAGCAGCTAGAGGGGTCAAACTTGCACTTTTTCAAAAGGCTCCATCTCCAAAACCACGGAGGCTGGAGACTTGAATTTTAGTTTCAAGTGTAGCCTGAACCCTGCCCCAAAAACCAAAAATATCATTCCGGATGAAAACCAGCGAAAAACCCCGAAAATTTCATGGCAAAGTGACCCCTCGACTGCCAAATATTAAAGTGCCTGTAACTTCGTTATTTGAGCAGCTAGAGGGGTCAAACTTGCACTTTTTCAAAAGGCTCCATCTCCAAAACCACGGAGGCTAGAGACTTAAATTTTAGTTTCAAATGTAGCCTGAACCCTGCCCCAAAAACCAAAAATATCATTCCGGAAGAAAACCTGCGAAAAACCCCGAAAATTTCATGGCAAAGTGACCCCTCGACTGCCAAATATAAAAGTGCCTGTAACTTCGTTATTTGAGCAGCTAGAGGGGTCAAACTTGCACTTTTTCAAAAGGCTCCATCTGGAGACTTGAATTTTAGTTTCAAGTGTAGCCTGAACCCTGCCCCAAAAACCAAAAATATCATTCCGGATGAAAACCAGCGAAAAACCCCGAAAATTTCATGGCAAAGTGACCCCTCGACTGCCAAATATAAAAGTGCCTGTAACTTCGTTATTTGAGCAGCTAGAGGGGTCAAACTTGCACTTTTTCAAAAGGCTCCATCTCCAAAACCACGGAGGCTGGAGACTTGAATTTTAGTTTCAAGTGTAGCCTGAACCCTGCCCCAAAAACCAAAAATATCATTCCGGATGAAAACCTGCGAAAAACCCCGAAAATTTCATGGCAAAGTGACCCCTCGACTGCCAAATATAAAAGTGCCTGTAACTTCGTTATTTGAGCAGCTAGAGGGGTCAAACTTGCACTTTTTCAAAAGGCTCCATCTCCAAAACCACGGAGGCTAGAGACTTAAATTTTAGTTTCAAATGTAGCCTGAACCCTGCCCCAAAAACCAAAAATATCATTCCGGAAGAAAACCTGCGAAAAACCCCGAAAATTTCATGGCAAAGTGACCCCTCGACTGCCAAATATAAAAGTGCCTGTAACTTCGTTATTTGAGCAGCTAGAGGGGTGAAACTTGCACTTTTTCAAAAGGCTCCATCTCCAAAACCACGGAGGCTGGAGACTTGAATTTTAGTTTCAAGTGTAGCCTGAACCCTGCCCCAAAAACCAAAAATATCATTCCTGCAGAAAACATGCGAAAAACCACAAAAATTTCATGGCAAAGTGACCCCTCGACTGCCAAATATAAAAGTGCCTGTAACTTCGTTATTTGAGCAGCTAGAGGGGTGAAACTTGCACTTTTTCAAAAGGCTCCATCTCCAAAACCACGGAGGCTGGAGACTTGAATTTTAGCTTCAAATGCAGCCTGAACCCTGCCCCCAAAAACCGAAAATACCATTCCGGACGAAAACCAGCGAAAAACCCCGAAGATTTCATGGCAAAGTGACCCCTCGACTGCCAAATATAAAAGTGCCTGTAACTTCGTTATTTGTGCAGCTAGAGGGGTCAAACTTGCACTTTTTCAAAAGGCTCCATCTCCAAAACCACGGAGGCTGGAGACTTGAATTTTAGTTTCAAGTGTAGCCTGAACCCTGCCCCAAAAACCAAAAATATCATTCCGGATGAAAACCAGCGAAAAACCCCGAAGATTTCATGGCAAAGTGACCCCTCGACTGCCAAATATAAAAGTGCCTGTAACTTCGTTATTTGTGCAGCTAGAGGGGTCAAACTTGCACTTTTTCAAAAGGCTCCATCTCCAAAACCACGGAGGCTGGAGACTTGAATTTTAGTTTCAAGTGTAGCCTGAACCCTGCCCCAAAAACCAAAAATATCATTCCGGATGAAAACCTGCGAAAAACCCCGAAAATTTCATGGCAAAGTGACCCCTCGACTGCCAAATATAAAAGTGCCTGTAACTTCGTTATTTGAGCAGCTAGAGGGGTCAAACTTGCACTTTTTCAAAAGGCTCCATCTCCAAAACCACGGAGGCTAGAGACTTAACTTTTAGTTTCAAATGTAGCCTGAACCCTGCCCCAAAAACCAAAAATATCATTCCGGAAGAAAACCTGCGAAAAACCCCGAAAATTTCATGGCAAAGTGACCCCTCGACTGCCAAATATAAAAGTGCCTGTAACTTCGTTATTTGAGCAGCTAGAGGGGTCAAAATTGGACTTTTTCAAAAGGCTCCATCTCCAAAACCACGGAGGCTAGAGACTTGAATTTTAGCTTCAAATGTAGCCTGAACCCTGCCCCAAAAACCAAAAATATCATTCCTGCAGAAAACCTGCGAAAAACCACAAAAATTTCATGGCAAAGTGACCCCTCGACTGCCAAATATAAAAGAGCCTGTAACTTCGTTATTTGAGCAGCTAGAGGGGTCAAACTTGCACTTTTTCAAAAGGCTCCATCTCCAAAACCACGGAGGCTGGAGACTTGAATTTTAGTTTCAAGTGTAGCCTGAACCCTGCCCCAAAAACCAAAAATATCATTCCGGATGAAAACCAGCGAAAAACCCCGAAAATTTCATGGCAAAGTGACCCCTCGACTGCCAAATATTAAAGTGCCTGTAACTTCGTTATTTGAGCAGCTAGAGGGGTCAAACTTGCACTTTTTCAAAAGGCTCCATCTCCAAAACCACGGAGGCTGGAGACTTGAATTTTAGTTTCAAGTGTAGCCTGAACCCTGCTCCAAAAACCAAAAATATCATTCCGGATGAAAACCTGCGAAAAACCCCGAAAATTTCATGGCAAAGTGACCCCTCGACTGCCAAATATAAAAGTGCCTGTAACTTCGTTATTTGAGCAGCTAGAGGGGTCAAACTTGCACTTTTTCAAAAGGCTCCATCTCCAAAACCACGGAGGCTAGAGACTTAAATTTTAGTTTCAAATGTAGCCTGAACCCTGCCCCAAAAACCAAAAATATCATTCCGGAAGAAAACCTGCGAAAAACCCCGAAAATTTCATGGCAAAGTGACCCCTCGACTGCCAAATATAAAAGTGCCTGTAACTTCGTTATTTGAGCAGCTAGAGGGGTCAAACTTGCACTTTTTCAAAAGGCTCCATCTGGAGACTTGAATTTTAGTTTCAAGTGTAGCCTGAACCCTGCCCCAAAAACCAAAAATATCATTCCGGATGAAAACCAGCGAAAAACCCCGAAAATTTCATGGCAAAGTGACCCCTCGACTGCCAAATATAAAAGTGCCTGTAACTTCGTTATTTGAGCAGCTAGAGGGGTCAAACTTGCACTTTTTCAAAAGGCTCCATCTCCAAAACCACGGAGGCTGGAGACTTGAATTTTAGTTTCAAGTGTAGCCTGAACCCTGCCCCAAAAACCAAAAATATCATTCCGGATGAAAACCTGCGAAAAACCCCGAAAATTTCATGGCAAAGTGACCCCTCGACTGCCAAATATAAAAGTGCCTGTAACTTCGTTATTTGAGCAGCTAGAGGGGTCAAACTTGCACTTTTTCAAAAGGCTCCATCTCCAAAACCACGGAGGCTAGAGACTTAAATTTTAGTTTCAAATGTAGCCTGAACCCTGCCCCAAAAACCAAAAATATCATTCCGGAAGAAAACCTGCGAAAAACCCCGAAAATTTCATGGCAAAGTGACCCCTCGACTGCCAAATATAAAAGTGCCTGTAACTTCGTTATTTGAGCAGCTAGAGGGGTCAAAATTGGACTTTTTCAAAAGGCTCCATCTCCAAAACCACGGAGGCTAGAGACTTGAATTTTAGCTTCAAATGTAGCCTGAACCCTGCCCCAAAAACCAAAAATATCATTCCTGCAGAAAACATGCGAAAAACCACAAAAATTTCATGGCAAAGTGACCCCTCGACTGCCAAATATAAAAGTGCCTGTAACTTCGTTATTTGAGCAGCTAGAGGGGTCAAACTTGCACTTTTTCAAAAGGCTCCATCTCCAAAACCACGGAGGCTGGAGACTTGAATTTTAGTTTCAAGTGTAGCCTGAACCCTGCCCCAAAAACCAAAAATATCATTCCGGATGAAAACCAGCGAAAAACCCCGAAAATTTCATGGCAAAGTGACCCCTCGACTGCCAAATATAAAAGTGCCTGTAACTTCGTTATTTGAGCAGCTAGAGGGGTCAAACTTGCACTTTTTCAAAAGGCTCCATCTCCAAAACCACGGAGGCTGGAGACTTGAATTTTAGTTTCAAGTGTAGCCTGAACCCTGCCCCAAAAACCAAAAATATCATTCCGGATGAAAACCTGCGAAAAACCCCGAAAATTTCATGGCAAAGTGACCCCTCGACTGCCAAATATAAAAGTGCCTGTAACTTCGTTATTTGAGCAGCTAGAGGGGTCAAACTTGCACTTTTTCAAAAGGCTCCATCTCCAAAACCACGGAGGCTAGAGACTTAAATTTTAGTTTCAAATGTAGCCTGAACCCTGCCCCAAAAACCAAAAATATCATTCCGGAAGAAAACCTGCGAAAAACCCCGAAAATTTCATGGCAAAGTGACCCCTCGACTGCCAAATATAAAAGTGCCTGTAACTTCGTTATTTGAGCAGCTAGAGGGGTGAAACTTGCACTTTTTCAAAAGGCTCCATCTCCAAAACCACGGAGGCTAGAGACTTAAATTTTAGTTTCAAATGTAGCCTGAACCCTGCTACAAAAACCAAAAATATCATTCCGGAAGGAAACCTGCGAAAAACCCCGAAAATTTTATGGCAAAGTGACCCCTCGACTGCCAAATATAAAAGTGCCTGTAACTTCGTTATTTGAGCAGCTAGAGGGGTCAAAATTGCACTTTTTCAAAAGGAACCATCTCCAAAACCACGGAGGCTGGAGACTTGAATTTTAGTTTCAAGTGTAGCCTGAACCCTGCCCCAAAAACCAAAAATATCATTCCGGAAGAAAACCTGCGAAAAACCCCGAAGATTTCATGGCAAAGTGACCCCTCGACTGCCAAATATAAAAGTGCCTGTAACTTCGTTATTTGAGCAGCTAGAGGGGTCAAACTTGCACTTTTTCAAAAGGCTCCATCTCCAAAACCACGGAGGCTGGAGACTTGAATTTTAGTTTCAAGTGTAGCCTGAACCCTGCCCCAAAAACCAAAAATATCATTCCGGATGAAAACCAGCGAAAAACCCCGAAAATTTCATGGCAAAGTGACCCCTCGACTGCCAAATATAAAAGTGCCTGTAACTTCGTTATTTGAGCAGCTAGAGGGGTCAAACTTGCACTTTTTCAAAAGGCTCCATCTCCAAAACCACGGAGGCTGGAGACTTGAATTTTAGTTTCAAGTGTAGCCTGAACCCTGCCCCAAAAACCAAAAATATCATTCCGGATGAAAACCTGCGAAAAACCCCGAAAATTTCATGGCAAAGTGACCCCTCGACTGCCAAATATAAAAGTGCCTGTAACTTCGTTATTTGAGCAGCTAGAGGGGTCAAACTTGCACTTTTTCAAAAGGCTCCATCTCCAAAACCACGGAGGCTAGAGACTTAAATTTTAGTTTCAAATGTAGCCTGAACCCTGCCCCAAAAACCAAAAATATCATTCCGGAAGAAAACCTGCGAAAAACCCCGAAAATTTCATGGCAAAGTGACCCCTCGACTGCCAAATATAAAAGTGCCTGTAACTTCGTTATTTGAGCAGCTAGAGGGGTCAAACTTGCACTTTTTCAAAAGGCTCCATCTCCAAAACCACGGAGGCTAGAGACTTAACTTTTAGTTTCAAATGTAGCCTGAACCCTGCCCCAAAAACCAAAAATATCATTCCGGAAGAAAACCTGCGAAAAACCCCGAAAATTTCATGGCAAAGTGACCCCTCGACTGCCAAATATAAAAGTGCCTGCAACTTCGTTATTTGTGCAGCTAGAGGGGTCAAACTTGCACTTTTTCAAAAGGCTCCATCTCCAAAACCACGGAGGCTGGAGACTTGAATTTTAGTTTCAAGTGTAGCCTGAACCCTGCCCCAAAAACCAAAAATATCATTCCGGAAGAAAACCTGCGAAAAACCCCGAAGATTTCATGGCAAAGTGACCCCTCGACTGCCAAATATAAAAGTGCCTGTAAGTTCCTTATTTGAGCAGCTAGAGGGGTCAAACTTGCACTTTTTCAAAAGGCTCCATCTCCAAAACCACGGAGGCTGGAGACTTGAATTTTAGTTTCAAGTGTAGCCTGAACCCTGCCCCAAAAACCAAAAATATCATTCCGGATGAAAACCTGCGAAAAACCCCGAAAATTTCATGGCAAAGTGACCCCTCGACTGCCAAATATAAAAGTGCCTGTAACTTCGTTATTTGAGCAGCTAGAGGGGTCAAACTTGCACTTTTTCAAAAGGCTCCATCTCCAAAACCACGGAGGCTAGAGACTTAACTTTTAGTTTCAAATGTAGCCTGAACCCTGCCCCAAAAACCAAAAATATCATTCCGGAAGAAAACCTGCGAAAAACCCCGAAAATTTCATGGCAAAGTGACCCCTCGACTGCCAAATATAAAAGTGCCTGCAACTTCGTTATTTGTGCAGCTAGAGGGGTCAAACTTGCACTTTTTCAAAAGGCTCCATCTCCAAAACCACGGAGGCTGGAGACTTGAATTTTAGTTTCAAGTGTAGCCTGAACCCTGCCCCAAAAACCAAAAATATCATTCCGGAAGAAAACCTGCGAAAAACCCCGAAGATTTCATGGCAAAGTGACCCCTCGACTGCCAAATATAAAAGTGCCTGTAAGTTCCTTATTTGAGCAGCTAGAGGGGTCAAACTTGCACTTTTTCAAAAGGCTCCATCTCCAAAACCACGGAGGCTGGAGACTTGAATTTTAGTTTCAAGTGTAGCCTGAACCCTGCCCCAAAAACCAAAAATATCATTCCGGATGAAAACCTGCGAAAAACCCCGAAAATTTCATGGCAAAGTGACCCCTCGACTGCCAAATATAAAAGTGCCTGTAACTTCGTTATTTGAGCAGCTAGAGGGGTCAAACTTGCACTTTTTCAAAAGGCTCCATCTCCAAAACCACGGAGGCTAGAGACTTGAATTTAAGCTTCAAATGCAGCCTGAACCCTGCCCCAAAAACCAAAAATACCATTCCGGACGAAAACCTGCGAAAAACCCCGAAGATTTCATGGCAAAGTGACCCCTCGACTACCAAATATAAAATTGACTGTAACTTCGTTATTTGAGCAGCTAGAGGGGTCAAACTTGCACTTTTTCAAAAGGCTCCATCTCCAAAACCACGGAGGCTGGAGACTTGAATTTTAGTTTCAAGTGTAGCCTGAACCCTGCCCCAAAAACCAAAAATATCATTCCGGATGAAAACCTGCGAAAAACCCCGAAAATTTCATGGCAAAGTGACCCCTCGACTGCCAAATATAAAAGTGCCTGTAACTTCGTTATTTGAGCAGCTAGAGGGGTCAAACTTGCACTTTTTCAAAAGGCTCCATCTCCAAAACCACGGAGGCTAGAGACTTGAATTTTAGCTTCAAATGCAGCCTGAACCCTGCCCCCAAAAACCGAAAATACCATTCCGGACGAAAACCTGCGAAAAACCCCGAAGATTTCATGGCAAAGTGACCCCTCGACTGCCAAATATAAAATTGCCTGTAACTTCGTTATTTGTGCAGCTAGAGGGGTGATACTTGCACTTTTTCAAAAGGCTCCATCTCCAAAACCACGGAGGCTAGAGACTTGAATTTTAGCTTCAAATGCAACCTGAACCCTGCCCCCAAAAACCAAAAATACCATTCCGGACGAAAACCTGCGGAAAACCCCGAAGATTTCATGGCAAAGTGACCCCTCGACTACCAAATATAAAATTGACTGTAACTTCGTGATTTGAGCAGCTAGAGGGGTCAAACTTGCACTTTTTCAAAAGGCTCCATCTCCAAAACCACGGAGGCTGGAGACTTGAATTTTAGTTTCAAGTGTAGCCTGAACCCTGCCCCAAAAACCAAAAATATCATTCCGGATGAAAACCAGCGAAAAACCCCGAAAATTTCATGGCAAAGTGACCCCTCGACTGCCAAATATAAAAGTGCCTGTAACTTCGTTATTTGAGCAGCTAGAGGGGTCAAACTTGCACTTTTTCAAAAGGCTCCATCTCCAAAACCACGGAGGCTGGAGACTTGAATTTTAGTTTCAAGTGTAGCCTGAACCCTGCCCCAAAAACCAAAAATATCATTCCGGATGAAAACCTGCGAAAAACCCCGAAAATTTCATGGCAAAGTGACCCCTCGACTGCCAAATATAAAAGTGCCTGTAACTTCGTTATTTGAGCAGCTAGAGGGGTGAAACTTGCACTTTTTCAAAAGGCTCCATCTCCAAAACCACGGAGGCTGGAGACTTGAATTTTAGCTTCAAATGCAGCCTGAACCCTGCCCCCAAAAACCGAAAATACCATTCCGGACGAAAACCTGCGAAAAACCCCGAAGATTTCATGGCAAAGTGACCCCTCGACTGCCAAATATAAAAGTGCCTGTAACTTCGTTATTTGTGCAGCTAGAGGGGTCAAACTTGCACTTTTTCAAAAGGCTCCATCTCCAAAACCACGGAGGCTGGAGACTTGAATTTTAGTTTCAAGTGTAGCCTGAACCCTGCCCCAAAAACCAAAAATATCATTCCGGATGAAAACCTGCGAAAAACCCCGAAGATTTCATGGCAAAGTGACCCCTCGACTGCCAAATATAAAAGTGCCTGTAACTTCGTTATTTGAGCAGCTAGAGGGGTCAAACTTGCACTTTTTCAAAAGGCTCCATCTCCAAAACCACGGAGGCTAGAGACTTAACTTTTAGTTTCAAATGTAGCCTGAACCCTGCCCCAAAAACCAAAAATATCATTCCGGAAGAAAACCTGCGAAAAACCCCGAAAATTTCATGGCAAAGTGACCCCTCGACTGCCAAATATAAAAGTGCCTGTAACTTCGTTATTTGAGCAGCTAGAGGGGTCAAACTTGCACTTTTTCAAAAGGCTCCATCTCCAAAACCACGGAGGCTAGAGACTTGAATTTTAGCTTCAAATGCAGCCTGAACCCTGCCCCCAAAAACCGAAAATACCATTCCGGACGAAAACCTGCGAAAAACCCCGAAGATTTCATGGCAAAGTGACCCCTCGACTGCCAAATATAAAATTGCCTGTAACTTCGTTATTTGAGCAGCTAGAGGGGTCAAACTTGCACTTTTTCAAAAGGCTCCATCTCCAAAACCACGGAGGCTGGAGACTTGAATTTTAGTTTCAAGTGTAGCCTGAACCCTGCCCCAAAAACCAAAAATATCATTCCGGATGAAAACCTGCGAAAAACCCCGAAAATTTCATGGCAAAGTGACCCCTCGACTGCCAAATATAAAAGTGCCTGAAACTTCGTTATTTGAGCAGCTAGAGGGGTGAAACTTGCACTTTTTCAAAAGGCTCCATCTCCAAAACCACGGAGGCTAGAGACTTGAATTTTAGCTTCAAATGCAGCCTGAACCCTGCCCCCAAAAACCAAAAATACCATTCCGGACGAAAACCTGCGAAAAACCCCGAAGATTTCATGGCAAAATGACCCCTCGACTGCCAAATATAAAATTGCCTGTAACTTCGTTATTTGAGCAGCTAGAGGGGTCAAACTTGCACTTTTTCAAAAGGCTCCATCTCCAAAACCACGGAGGCTGGAGACTTGAATTTTAGTTTCAAGTGTAGCCTGAACCCTGCCCCAAAAACCAAAAATCTCATTCCGGATGAAAACCTGCGAAAAACCCCGAAAATTTCATGGCAAAGTGACCCCTCGACTGCCAAATATAAAAGTGCCTGTAACTTCGTTATTTGTGCAGCTAGAGGGGTCAAACTTGCACTTTTTCAAAAGGCTCCATCTCCAAAACCACGGAGGCTGGAGACTTGAATTTTAGTTTCAAGTGTAGCCTGAACCCTGCCCCAAAAACCAAAAATATCATTCCGGATGAAAACCTGCGAAAAAACCCCGAAAATTTCATGGCAAAGTGACCCCTCGACTGCCAAATATAAAAGTGCCTGTAACTTCGTTATTTGAGCAGCTAGAGGGGTCAAACTTGCACTTTTTCAAAAGGCTCCATCTCCAAAACCACGGAGGCTAGAGACTTAACTTTTAGTTTCAAATGTAGCCTGAACCCTGCCCCAAAAACCAAAAATATCATTCCGGAAGAAAACCTGCGAAAAACCCCGAAAATTTCATGGCAAAGTGACCCCTCGACTGCCAAATATAAAAGTGCCTGTAACTTCGTTATTTGTGCAGCAAGAGGGGTCAAACTTGCACTTTTTCAAAAGGCTCCATCTCCAAAACCACGGAGGCTGGAGACTTGAATTTTAGTTTCAAGTGTAGCCTGAACCCTGCCCCAAAAACCAAAAATCTCATTCCGGATGAAAACCTACGAAAAACCCCGAAAATTTCATGGCAAAGTGACCCCTCGACTGCCAAATATAAAAGTGCCTGTAACTTCGTTATTTGTGCAGCTAGAGGGGTCAAACTTGCACTTTTTCAAAATGCTCCATCTCCAAAACCACGGAGGCTGGAGACTTGAATTTTAGTTTCAAGTGTAGCCTGAACCCTGCCCCAAAAACCAAAAATATCATTCCGGAAGAAAACCTGCGAAAAACCCCGAAGATTTCATGGCAAAGTGACCCCTCGACTGCCAAATATAAAAGTGCCTGTAACTTCGTTATTTGAGCAGCTAGAGGGGTCAAACTTGCACTTTTTCAAAAGGCTCCATCTCCAAAACCACGGAGGCTGGAGACTTGAATTTTATTTTCAAGTGTAGCCTGAACCCTGCCCCAAAAACCAAAAATATCATTCCGGATGAAAACCTGCAAAAAACCCCGAAAATTTCATGGCAAAGTGACCCCTCGACTGCCAAATATAAAAGTGCCTGTAACTTCGTTATTTGAGCAGCTAGAGGGGTCAAACTTGCACTTTTTCAAAAGGCTCCATCTCCAAAACCACGGAGGCTGGAGACTTGAATTTTAGTTTCAAGTGTAGCCTGAACCCTGCCCCAAAAACCAAAAATATCATTCCGGATGAAAACCTGCAAAAAACCCCGAAAATTTCATGGCAAAGTGACCCCTCGACTGCCAAATATAAAAGTGCCTGTAACTTCGTTATTTGTGCAACTAGAGGGGTCAAACTTGCACTTTTTCAAAAGGCTCCATCTCCAAAACCACGGAGGCTGGAGACTTGAATTTTAGTTTCAAGTGTAGCCTGAACCCTGCCCCAAAAACAAAAAATATCATTCCGGAAGAAAACCTGCGAAAAACCCCGAAGATTTCATGGCAAAGTGACCCCTCGACTGCCAAATATAAAAGTGCCTGTAACTTCGTTATTTGAGCAGCTAGAGGGGTCAAACTTGCACTTTTTCAAAAGGCTCCATCTCCAAAACCACGGAGGCTGGAGACTTGAATTTTATTTTCAAGTGTAGCCTGAACCCTGCCCCAAAAACCAAAAATATCATTCCGGATGAAAACCTGCGAAAAACCCCGAAAATTTCATGGCAAAGTGACCCCTCGACTGCCAAATATAAAAGTGCCTGTAACTTCGTTATTTGAGCAGCTAGAGGGGTCAAACTTGCACTTTTTCAAAAGGCTCCATCTCCAAAACCACGGAGGCTGGAGACTTGAATTTTATTTTCAAGTGTAGCCTGAACCCTGCCCCAAAAACCAAAAATATCATTCCGGATGAAAACCTGCGAAAAACCCCGAAAATTTCATGGCAAAGTGACCCCTCGACTGCCAAATATAAAAGTGCCTGTAACTTCGTTATTTGAGCAGCTAGAGGGGTCAAACTTGCACTTTTTCAAAAGGCTCCATCTCCAAAACCACGGAGGCTGGAGACTTGAATTTTATTTTCAAGTGTAGCCTGAACCCTGCCCCAAAAACCAAAAATATCATTCCGGATGAAAACCTGCGAAAAACCCCGAAGATTTCATGGCAAAGTGACCCCTCGACTGCCAAATATAAAAGTGCCTGTAACTTCGTTATTTGAGCAGCTAGAGGGGTCAAACTTGCACTTTTTCAAAAGGCTCCATCTCCAAAACCACGGAGGCTGGAGACTTGAATTTTATTTTCAAGTGTAGCCTGAACCCTGCCCCAAAAACCAAAAATATCATTCCGGATGAAAACCTGCGAAAAACCCCGAAAATTTCATGGCAAAGTGACCCCTCGACTGCCAAATATAAAAGTGCCTGTAACTTCGTTATTTGTGCAACTAGAGGGGTCAAACTTGCACTTTTTCAAAAGGCTCCATCTCCAAAACCACGGAGGCTGGAGACTTGAATTTTAGTTTCAAGTGTAGCCTGAACCCTGCCCCAAAAACCAAAAATATCATTCCGGAAGAAAACCTGCGAAAAACCCCGAAGATTTCATGGCAAAGTGACCCCTCGACTGCCAAATATAAAAGTGCCTGTAACTTCGTTATTTGAGCAGCTAGAGGGGTCAAACTTGCACTTTTTCAAAAGGCTCCATCTCCAAAGCCACGGAGGCTGGAGACTTGAATTTTAGTTTCAAGTGTAGCCTGAACCCTGCCCCAAAAACCAAAAATATCATTCCGGATAAAAACCAGCGAAAAACCCCGAAAATTTCATGGCAAAGAGACCCCTCGACTGCCAAATATAAAAGTGCCTGTAACTTCGTTATTTGAGCAGCTAGAGGGGTCAAACTTGCACTTTTTCAAAAGGCTCCATCTCCAAAGCCACGGAGGCTGGAGACTTGAATTTTAGTTTCAAGTGTAGCCTGAACCCTGCCCCAAAAACCAAAAATATCATTTCGGATGAAAACCTGCGAAAAATCCCGAAAATTTCATGGCAAAGTGACCCCTCGACTGCCAAATATAAAAGTGCCTGTAACTTCGTTATTTGAGCAGCTAGAGGGGTCAAACTTGCACTTTTTCAAAAGGCTCCATCTCCAAAACCACGGAGGCTGGAGACTTGAATTTTAGCTTCAAATGCAGCCTGAACCCTGCCCCCAAAAACCGAAAATACCATTCCGGACGAAAACCTGCGAAAAACCCCGAAGATTTCATGGCAAAGTGACCCCTCGACTGCCAAATATAAAAGTGCCTGTAACTTCGTTATTTGAGCAGCTAGAGGGGTCAAACTTGCACTTTTTCAAAAGGCTCCATCTCCAAAACCACGGAGGCTAGAGACTTAACTTTTAGTTTCAAATGTAGCCTGAACCCTGCCCCAAAAACCAAAAATATCATTCTGGAAGAAAACCTGCGAAAAACCCCGAAAATTTCATGGCAAAGTGACCCCTCGACTGCCAAATATAAAAGTGCCTGTAACTTCGTTATTTGAGCAGCTAGAGGGGTCAAACTTGCACTTTTTCAAAAGGCTCCATCTCCAAAACCACGGAGGCTAGAGACTTGAATTTTAGCTTCAAATGCAGCCTGAACCCTGCCCCCAAAAACCGAAAATACCATTCCGGACGAAAGCCTGCGAAAAACCCCGAAGATTTCATGGCAAAGTGACCCCTCGACTGCCAAATATAAAATTGCCTGTAACTTCGTTATTTGAGCAGCTAGAGGGGTCAAACTTGCACTTTTTCAAAAGGCTCCATCTCCAAAACCACGGAGGCTGGAGACTTGAATTTTAGTTTCAAGTGTAGCCTGAACCCTGCCCCAAAAACCAAAAATATCATTCCGGATGAAAACCTGCGAAAAACCCCGAAAATTTCATGGCAAAGTGACCCCTCGACTGCCAAATATAAAAGTGCCTGAAACTTCGTTATTTGAGCAGCTAGAGGGGTGAAACTTGCACTTTTTCAAAAGGCTCCATCTCCAAAACCACGGAGGCTAGAGACTTGAATTTTAGCTTCAAATGCAGCCTGAACCCTGCCCCCAAAAACCAAAAATACCATTCCGGACGAAAACCTGCGAAAAACCCCGAAGATTTCATGGCAAAATGACCCCTCGACTGCCAAATATAAAATTGCCTGTAACTTCGTTATTTGAGCAGCTAGAGGGGTCAAACTTGCACTTTTTCAAAAGGCTCCATCTCCAAAACCACGGAGGCTGGAGACTTGAATTTTAGTTTCAAGTGTAGCCTGAACCCTGCCCTAAAAACCAAAAATATCATTCCGGATGAAAACCTGCGAAAAACCCCGAAAATTTCATGGCAAAGTGACCCCTCGACTGCCAAATATAAAAGTGCCTGTAACTTCGTTATTTGTGCAGCTAGAGGGGTCAAACTTGCACTTTTTCAAAAGGCTCCATCTCCAAAACCACGGAGGCTGGAGACTTGAATTTTAGTTTCAAGTGTAGCCTGAACCCTGCCCCAAAAACCAAAAATATCATTCCGGATGAAAACCTGCGAAAAAACCCCGAAAATTTCATGGCAAAGTGACCCCTCGACTGCCAAATATAAAAGTGCCTGTAACTTCGTTATTTGTGCAGCAAGAGGGGTCAAACTTGCACTTTTTCAAAAGGCTCCATCTCCAAAACCACGGAGGCTGGAGACTTGAATTTTAGTTTCAAGTGTAGCCTGAACCCTGCCCCAAAAACCAAAAATCTCATTCCGGATGAAAACCTGCGAAAAACCCCGAAAATTTCATGGCAAAGTGACCCCTCGACTGCCAAATATAAAAGTGCCTGTAACTTCGTTATTTGTGCAGCTAGAGGGGTCAAACTTGCACTTTTTCAAAAGGCTCCATCTCCAAAACCACGGAGGCTGGAGACTTGAATTTTAGTTTCAAGTGTAGCCTGAACCCTGCCCCAAAAACCAAAAATCTCATTCCGGATGAAAACCTGCGAAAAACCCCGAAAATTTCATGGCAAAGTGACCCCTCGACTGCCAAATATAAAAGTGCCTGTAACTTCGTTATTTGTGCAGCTAGAGGGGTCAAACTTGCACTTTTTCAAAAGGCTCCATCTCCAAAACCACGGAGGCTGGAGACTTGAATTTTATTTTCAAGTGTAGCCTGAACCCTGCCCCAAAAACCAAAAATATCATTCCGGATGAAAACCTGCAAAAAACCCCGAAAATTTCATGGCAAAGTGACCCCTCGACTGCCAAATATAAAAGTGCCTGTAACTTCGTTATTTGAGCAGCTAGAGGGGTCAAACTTGCACTTTTTCAAAAGGCTCCATCTCCAAAACCACGGAGGCTGGAGACTTGAATTTTAGTTTCAAGTGTAGCCTGAACCCTGCCCCAAAAACCAAAAATATCATTCCGGATGAAAACCTGCAAAAAACCCCGAAAATTTCATGGCAAAGTGACCCCTCGACTGCCAAATATAAAAGTGCCTGTAACTTCGTTATTTGTGCAACTAGAGGGGTCAAACTTGCACTTTTTCAAAAGGCTCCATCTCCAAAACCACGGAGGCTGGAGACTTGAATTTTAGTTTCAAGTGTAGCCTGAACCCTGCCCCAAAAACCAAAAATATCATTCCGGAAGAAAACCTGCGAAAAACCCCGAAGATTTCATGGCAAAGTGACCCCTCGACTGCCAAATATAAAAGTGCCTGTAACTTCGTTATTTGAGCAGCTAGAGGGGTCAAACTTGCACTTTTTCAAAAGGCTCCATCTCCAAAACCACGGAGGCTGGAGACTTGAATTTTATTTTCAAGTGTAGCCTGAACCCTGCCCCAAAAACCAAAAATATCATTCCGGATGAAAACCTGCGAAAAACCCCGAAAATTTCATGGCAAAGTGACCCCTCGACTGCCAAATATAAAAGTGCCTGTAACTTCGTTATTTGAGCAGCTAGAGGGGTCAAACTTGCACTTTTTCAAAAGGCTCCATCTCCAAAGCCACGGAGGCTGGAGACTTGAATTTTAGTTTCAAGTGTAGCCTGAACCCTGCCCCAAAAACCAAAAATATCATTCCGGATAAAAACCAGCGAAAAACCCCGAAAATTTCATGGCAAAGAGACCCCTCGACTGCCAAATATAAAAGTGCCTGTAACTTCGTTATTTGAGCAGCTAGAGGGGTCAAACTTGCACTTATTCAAAAGGCTCCATCTCCAAAGCCACGGAGGCTGGAGACTTGAATTTTAGTTTCAAGTGTAGCCTGAACCCTGCCCCAAAAACCAAAAATATCATTTCGGATGAAAACCTGCGACAAATCCCGAAAATTTCATGGCAAAGTGACCCCTCGACTGCCAAATATAAAAGTGCCTGTAACTTCGTTATTTGAGCAGCTAGAGGGGTCAAACTTGCACTTTTTCAAAAGGCTCCATCTCCAAAACCACGGAGGCTAGAGACTTGAATTTTAGCTTCAAATGCAGCCTGAACCCTGCCCCCAAAAACCAAAAATACCATTCCGGACGAAAACCTGCGAAAAATCCCGAAGATTTCATGGCAAAGTGACCCCTCGACTACCAAATATAAAATTGACTGTAACTTCGTTATTTGAGCAGCTAGAGGGGTCAAACTTGCACTTTTTCAAAAGGCTCCATCTCCAAAACCACGGAGGCTGGAGACTTGAATTTTAGTTTCAAGTGTAGCCTGAACCCTGCCCCAAAAACCAAAAATATCATTCCGGATGAAAACCAGCGAAAAACCCCGAAAATTTCATGGCAAAGTGACCCCTCGACTGCCAAATATAAAAGTGCCTGTAACTTCGTTATTTGAGCACCTAGAGGGGTCAAACTTGCACTTTTTCAAAAGGCTCCATCTCCAAAACCACGGAGGCTAGAGACTTGAATTTTAGTTTCAAGTGTAGCCTGAACCCTGCCCCAAAAACCAAAAATATCATTCCGGATGAAAACATGCGAAAAACCCCGAAAATTTCATGGCAAAGTGACCCCTCGACTGCCAAATATAAAAGTGCCTGTAACTTCGTTATTTGAGCAGCTAGAGGGGTCAAACTTGCACTTTTTCAAAAGGCTCCATCTCCAAAACCACGGAGGCTAGAGACTTAAATTTTAGTTTCAAATGTAGCCTGAACCCTGCCCCAAAAACCAAAAATATCATTCCGGAAGAAAACCAGCGAAAAACCCCGAAAATTTCATGGCAAAGTGACCCCTCGACTGCCAAATATAAAAGTGCCTGTAACTTCGTTATTTGAGCAGCTAGAGGGGTCAAACTTGCACTTTTTCAAAAGGCTCCATCTCCAAAACCACGGAGGCTGGAGACTTGAATTTTAGTTTCAAGTGTAGCCTGAACCCTGCCCCAAAAACCAAAAATATCATTCCGGATGAAAACCTGCGAAAAACCCCGAAAATTTCATGGCAAAGTGACCCCTCGACTGCCAAATATAAAAGTGCCTGTAACTTCGTTATTTGAGCAGCTAGAGGGGTCAAACTTGCACTTTTTCAAAAGGCTCCATCTCCAAAACCACGGAGGCTAGAGACTTGAATTTTAGTTTCAAGTGTAGCCTGAACCCTGCCTCAAAAACCAAAAATATCATTCCGGATGAAAACCTGCGAAAAACCCCGAAAATTTCATGGCAAAGTGACCCCTCGACTGCCAAATATAAAAGTGCCTGTAACTTCGTTATTTGAGCAGCTAGAGGGGTCAAACTTGCACTTTTTCAAAAGGCTCCATCTCCAAAACCACGGAGGCTAGAGACTTAAATTTTAGTTTCAAATGTAGCCTGAACCCTGCCCCAAAAACCAAAAATATCATTCCGGAAGAAAACCTGCGAAAAACCCCGAAAATTTTATGGCAAAGTGACCCCTCGACTGCCAAATATAAAAGTGCCTGTAACTTCGTTATTTGAGCAGCTAGAGGGGTCAAACTTGCACTTTTTCAAAAGGCTCCATCTCCAAAACCACGGAGGCTGGAGACTTGAATTTTAGTTTCAAGTGTAGCCTGAACCCTACCCCAAAAACCAAAAATATCATTCCGGATGAAAACCTTGCGAAAAACCCCGAAAATTTCATGGCAAAGTGACCCCTCGACTGCCAAATATAAAAGTGCCTGTAACTTCGTTATTTGAGCAGCTAGAGGGGTCAAACTTGCACTTTTTCAAAAGGCTCCATCTCCAAAACCACGGAGGCTGGAGACTTGAATTTTAGTTTCAAGTGTAGCCTGAACCCTGCCCCAAAAACCAAAAATATCATTCCGGATGAAAACCTGCGAAAAACCCCGAAAATTTCATGGCAAAGTGACCCCTCGACTGCCAAATATAAAAGTGCCTGTAACTTCGTTATTTGAGCGGCTAGAGGGGTCAAACTTGCACTTTTTCAAAAGGCTCCATCTCCAAAACCACGGAGGCTAGAGACTTGAATTTTAGTTTCAAGTGTAGCCTGAACCCTGCCCCAAAAACCAAAAATATCATTCCGGATGAAAACCTGCGAAAAACCCCGAAAATTTCATGGCAAAGTGACCCCTCGACTGCCAAATATAAAAGTGCCTGTAACTTCGTTATTTGAGCAGCTAGAGGGGTCAAACTTGCACTTTTTCAAAAGGCTCCATCTCCAAAACCACGGAGGCTAGAGACTTAAATTTTAGTTTCAAATGTAGCCTGAACCCTGCCCCAAAAACCAAAAATATCATTCCGGAAGAAAACCTGCGAAAAACCCCGAAAATTGTATGGCAAAGTGACCCCTCGACTGCCAAATATAAAAGTGCCTGTAACTTCGTTATTTGAGCAGCTAGAGGGGTCAAAATTGCACTTTTTCAAAAGGCTCCATCTCCAAAACCACGGAGGCTGGAGACTTGAATTTTAGTTTCAAGTGTAGCCTGAACCCTGCCCCAAAAACCAAAAATATCATTCCGGATGAAAACCTGCGAAAAACCCCGAAAATTTCATGGCAAAGTGACCCCTCGACTGCCAAATATAAAAGTGCCTGTAACTTCGTTATTTGAGCAGCTAGAGGGGTCAAACTTGCACTTTTTCAAAAGGCTCCATCTCCAAAACCACGGAGGCTAGAGACTTAAATTTTAGTTTCAAATGTAGCCTGAACCCTGCCCCAAAAACCAAAAATATCATTCCGGAAGAAAACCTGCGAAAAACCCCGAAGATTTCATGGCAAAGTGACCCCTCGACTGCCAAATATAAAAGTGCCTGTAACTTCGTTATTTGTGCAGCTAGAGGGGTCAAACTTGCACTTTCTCAAAAGGCTCCATCTCCAAAACCACGGAGGCTAGAGACTTGAATTTTAGCTTCAAATGCAGCCTGAACCCTGCCCCCAAAAACCAAAAATACCATTCCGGACGAAAACCTGCGAAAAACCCCGAAGATTTCATGGCAAAGTGACCCCTCGACTGCCAAATATAAAAGTGCCTGTAACTTCGTTATTTGAGCAGCTAGAGGGGTCAAACTTGCACTTTTTCAAAAGGCTCTATCTCCAAAACCACGGAGGCTGGAGACTTGAATTTTAGTTTCAAGTGTAGCCTGAACCCTGCCCCAAAAACCAAAAATATCATTCCGGAAGAAAACCTGCGAAAAACCCCGAAAATTTCATGGCAAAGTGACCCCTCGACTGCCAAATATAAAAGTGCCTGTAACTTCGTTATTTGAGCAGCTAGAGGGGTCAAACTTGCACTTTTTCAAAAGGCTCCATCTCCAAAACCACGGAGGCTGGAGACTTGAATTTTAGTTTCAAGTGTAGCCTGAACCCTACCCCAAAAACCAAAAATATCATTCCGGAAGAAAACCTGCGAAAAACCCCGAAAATTTCATGGCAAAGTGACCCCTCGACTGCCAAATATAAAAGTGCCTGTAACTTCGTTATTTGAGCAGCTAGAGGGGTCAAAATTGCACTTTTTCAAAAGGCTCCATCTCCAAAACCACGGAGGCTAGAGACATGAATTTTAGTTTCAAGTGTAGCCTGAACCTTGCCCCAAAAACCAAAAATATCATTCCGGATGAAAACCTGCGAAAAACCCCGAAAATTTCATGGCAAAGTGACCCCTTGACTGCCAAATATAAAAGTGCCTGTAACTTCGTTATTTGAGCAGCTAGAGGGGTCAAACTTGCACTTTTTCAAAAGGCTCCATCTGGAGACTTGAATTTTAGTTTCAAGTGTAGCCTGAACCCTGCCCCAAAAACCAAAAATATCATTCCGGATGAAAACCTGCGAAAAACCCCGAAAATTTCATGGCAAAGTGACCCCTCGACTGCCAAATATTAAAGTGCCTGTAACTTCGTTATTTGAGCAGCTAGAGGGGTCAAACTTGCACTTTTTCAAAAGGCTCCATCTCCAAAACCACGGAGGCTAGAGACTTAAATTTTAGTTTCAAATGTAGCCTGAACCCTGCCCCAAAAACCAAAAATATCATTCCGGAAGAAAACCTGCGAAAAACCCCGAAAATTTCATGGCAAAGTGACCCCTCGACTGCCAAATATAAAAGTGCCTGTAACTTCGTTATTTGAGCAGCTAGAGGGGTCAAACTTGCACTTTTTCAAAAGGCTCCATCTCCAAAACCACGGAGGCTAGAGACTTGAATTTTAGCTTCAAATGCAGCCTGAACCCTGCCCCCAAAAACCAAAAATACCATTCCGGACGAAAACCTGCGAAAAACCCCGAAGATTTCATGGCAAAGTGACCCCTCGACTGCCAAATATAAAAGTGCCTGTAACTTCGTTATTTGAGCAGCTAGAGGGGTCAAACTTGCACTTTTTCAAAAGGCTCTATCTCCAAAACCACGGAGGCTGGAGACTTGAATTTTAGTTTCAAGTGTAGCCTGAACCCTGCCCCAAAAACCAAAAATATCATTCCGGAAGAAAACCTGCGAAAAACCCCGAAAATTTCATGGCAAAGTGACCCCTCGACTGCCAAATATAAAAGTGCCTGTAACTTCGTTATTTGAGCAGCTAGAGGGGTCAAACTTGCACTTTTTCAAAAGGCTCCATCTCCAAAACCACGGAGGCTAGAGACTTAAATTTTAGTTTCAAATGTAGCCTGAACCCTGCCCCAAAAACCAAAAATATCATTCCGGAAGACAACCTGCGAAAAACCCCGAAGATTTCATGGCAAAGTGACCCCTCGACTGCCAAATATAAAAGTGCCTGTAACTTCGTTATTTGTGCAGCTAGAGGGGTCAAACTTGCACTTTTTCAAAAGGCTCCATCTCCAAAACCACGGAGGCTAGAGACTTGAATTTTAGCTTCAAATGCAGCCTGAACCCTGCCCCCAAAAACCAAAAATACCATTCCGGACGAAAACCTGCGAAAAACCCCGAAGATTTCATGGCAAAGTGACCCCTCGACTGCCAAATATAAAAGTGCCTGTAACTTCGTTATTTGAGCAGCTAGAGGGGTCAAACTTGCACTTTTTCAAAAGGCTCTATCTCCAAAACCACGGAGGCTGGAGACTTGAATTTTAGTTTCAAGTGTAGCCTGAACCCTGCCCCAAAAACCAAAAATATCATTCCGGAAGAAAACCTGCGAAAAACCCCGAAAATTTCATGGCAAAGTGACCCCTCGACTGCCAAATATAAAAGTGCCTGTAACTTCGTTATTTGAGCAGCTAGAGGGGTCAAACTTGCACTTTTTCAAAAGGCTCCATCTCCAAAACCACGGAGGCTGGAGACTTGAATTTTAGTTTCAAGTGTAGCCTGAACCCTACCCCAAAAACCAAAAATATCATTCCGGAAGAAAACCTGCGAAAAACCCCGAAAATTTCATGGCAAAGTGACCCCTCGACTGCCAAATATAAAAGTGCCTGTAACTTCGTTATTTGAGCAGCTAGAGGGGTCAAAATTGCACTTTTTCAAAAGGCTCCATCTCCAAAACCACGGAGGCTGGAGACTTGAATTTTAGTTTCAAGTGTAGCCTGAACCTTGCCCCAAAAACCAAAAATATCATTCCGGATGAAAACCTGCGAAAAACCCCGAAAATTTCATGGCAAAGTGACCCCTTGACTGCCAAATATAAAAGTGCCTGTAACTTCGTTATTTGAGCAGCTAGAGGGGTCAAACTTGCACTTTTTCAAAAGGCTCCATCTCCAAAACCACGGAGGCTAGAGACTTAAATTTTAGTTTCAAATGTAGCCTGAACCCTGCCCCAAAAACCAAAAATATCATTCCGGAAGAAAACCTGCGAAAAACCCCGAAAATTTCATGGCAAAGTGACCCCTCGACTGCCAAATATAAAAGTGCCTGTAACTTCGTTATTTGAGCAGCTAGAGGGGTGAAACTTGCACTTTTTCAAAAGGCTCCATCTCCAAAACCACGGAGGCTAGAGACTTGAATTTTAGTTTCAAATGTAGCCTGAACCCTGCCCCAAAAACCAAAAATATCATTCCGGAAGAAAACCTGCGAAAAACCCCGAAAATTTTATGGCAAAGTGACCCCTCGACTGCCAAATATAAAAGTGCCTGTAACTTCGTTATTTGAGCAGCTAGAGGGGTCAAAATTGCACTTTTTCAAAAGGCTCCATCTCCAAAACCACGGAGGCTGGAGACTTGAATTTTAGTTTCAAGTGTAGCCTGAACCCTGCCCCAAAAACCAAAAATATCATTCCGGATGAAAACCTGCGAAAAACCCCGAAAATTTCATGGCAAAGTGACCTCTCGACTGCCAAATATTAAAGTGCCTGTAACTTCGTTATTTGAGCAGCTAGAGGGGTCAAACTTGCACTTTTTCAAAAGGCTCCATCTCCAAAACCACGGAGGCTAGAGACTTAAATTTTAGTTTCAAATGTAGCCTGAACCCTGCCCCAAAAACCAAAAATATCATTCCGGAAGAAAACCTGCGAAAAACCCCGAAAATTTCATGGCAAAGTGACCCCTCGACTGCCAAATATAAAAGTGCCTGTAACTTCGTTATTTGAGCAGCTAGAGGGGTGAAACTTGCACTTTTTCAAAAGGCTCCATCTCCAAAACCACGGAGGCTAGAGACTTGAATTTTAGCTTCAAATGCAGCCTGAACCCTGCCCCCAAAAACCAAAAACACCATTCCGGACGAAAACCTGCGAAAAACCCCGAAGATTTCATGGCAAAGTGACCCCTCGACTGCCAAATATAAAAGTGCCTGTAACTTCGTTATTTGAGCAGCTAGAGGGGTCAAACTTGCACTTTTTCAAAAGGCTCTATCTCCAAAACCACGGAGGCTGGAGACTTGAATTTTAGTTTCAAGTGTAGCCTGAACCCTGCCCCAAAAACCAAAAATATCATTCCGGAAGAAAACCTGCGAAAAACCCCGAAAATTTCATGGCAAAGTGACCCCTCGACTGCCAAATATAAAAGTGCCTGTAACTTCGTTATTTGAGCAGCTAGAGGGGTCAAACTTGCACTTTTTCAAAAGGCTCCATCTCCAAAACCACGGAGGCTGGAGACTTGAATTTTAGTTTCAAGTGTAGCCTGAACCCTGCCCCAAAAACCAAAAATATCATTCCGGATGAAAACCTGCGAAAAACCCCGAAAATTTCATGGCAAAGTGACCCCTCGACTGCCAAATATAAAAGTGCCTGTAACTTCGTTATTTGAGCAGCTAGAGGGGTCAAACTTGCACTTTTTCAAAAGGCTCCATCTCCAAAACCACGGAGGCTGGAGACTTGAATTTTAGTTTCAAGTGTAGCCTGAACCCTACCCCAAAAACCAAAAATATCATTCCGGAAGAAAACCTGCGAAAAACCCCGAAAATTTTATGGCAAAGTGACCCCTCGACTGCCAAATATAAAAGTGCCTGTAACTTCGTTATTTGAGCAGCTAGAGGGGTCAAACTTGCACTTTTTCAAAAGGCTCCATCTCCAAAACCACGGAGGCTAGAGACTTAAATTTTAGTTTCAAATGTAGCCTGAACCCTGCCCCAAAAACCAAAAATATCATTCCGGAAGAAAACCTGCGAAAAACCCCGAAAATTTCATGGCAAAGTGACCCCTCGACTGCCAAATATAAAAGTGCCTGTAACTTCGTTATTTGAGCAGCTAGAGGGGTGAAACTTGCACTTTTTCAAAAGGCTCCATCTCCAAAACCACGGAGGCTAGAGACTTGAATTTTAGTTTCAAATGTAGCCTGAACCCTGCCCCAAAAACCAAAAATATCATTCCGGAAGAAAACCTGCGAAAAACCCCGAAAATTTTATGGCAAAGTGACCCCTCGACTGCCAAATATAAAAGTGCCTGTAACTTCGTTATTTGAGCAGCTAGAGGGGTGAAACTTGCACTTTTTCAAAAGGCTCCATCTCCAAAACCACGGAGGCTGGAGACTTGAATTTTAGTTTCAAGTGTAGCCTGAACCCTGCCCCAAAAACCAAAAATATCATTCCGGAAGAAAACCTGCGAAAAACCCCGAAAATTTCATGGCAAAGTGACCCCTCGACTGCCAAATATAAAAGTGCCTGTAACTTCGTTATTTGAGCAGCTAGAGGGGTCAAACTTGCACTTTTTCAAAAGGCTCCATCTCCAAAACCACGGAGGCTGGAGACTTGAATTTTAGTTTCAAGTGTAGCCTGAACCCTGCCCCAAAAACCAAAAATATCATTCCGGATGAAAACCTGCGAAAAACCCCGAAAATTTCATGGCAAAGTGACCCCTCGACTGCCAAATATAAAAGTGCCTGTAACTTCGTTATTTGAGCAGCTAGAGGGGTCAAACTTGCACTTTTTCAAAAGGCTCCATCTCCAAAACCATGGAGGCTGGAGACTTGAATTTTAGTTTCAAGTGTAGCCTGAACCCTACCCCAAAAACCAAAAATATCATTCCGGAAGAAAACCTGCGAAAAACCCCGAAAATTTTATGGCAAAGTGACCCCTCGACTGCCAAATATAAAAGTGCCTGTAACTTCGTTATTTGAGCAGCTAGAGGGGTCAAACTTGCACTTTTTCAAAAGGCTCCATCTCCAAAACCACGGAGGCTAGAGACTTAAATTTTAGTTTCAAATGTAGCCTGAACCCTGCCCCAAAAACCAAAAATATCATTCCGGAAGAAAACCTGCGAAAAACCCCGAAAATTTCATGGCAAAGTGACCCCTCGACTGCCAAATATAAAAGTGCCTGTAACTTCGTTATTTGAGCAGCTAGAGGGGTCAAACTTGCACTTTTTCAAAAGGCTCCATCTCCAAAACCACGGAGGCTAGAGACTTGAATTTTAGTTTCAAATGTAGCCTGAACCCTGCCCCAAAAACCAAAAATATCATTCCGGAAGAAAACCTGCGAAAAACCCCGAAAATTTTATGGCAAAGTGACCCCTCGACTGCCAAATATAAAAGTGCCTGTAACTTCGTTATTTGAGCAGCTAGAGGGGTGAAACTTGCACTTTTTCAAAAGGCTCCATCTCCAAAACCACGGAGGCTGGAGACTTGAATTTTAGTTTCAAGTGTAGCCTGAACCCTGCCCCAAAAACCAAAAATATCATTCCGGAAGAAAACCTGCGAAAAACCCCGAAAATTTCATGGCAAAGTGACCCCTCGACTGCCAAATATAAAAGTGCCTGTAACTTCGTTATTTGAGCAGCTAGAGGGGTCAAACTTGCACTTTTTCAAAAGGCTCCATCTCCAAAACCACGGAGGCTAGAGACTTAAATTTTAGTTTCAAATGTAGCCTGAACCCTGCCCCAAAAACCAAAAATATCATTCCGGAAGAAAACCTGCGAAAAACCCCGAAAATTTCATGGCAAAGTGACCCCTCGACTGCCAAATATAAAAGTGCCTGTAACTTCGTTATTTGAGCAGCTAGAGGGGTCAAACTTGCACTTTTTCAAAAGGCTCCATCTCCAAAACCACGGAGGCTGGAGACTTGAATTTTAGTTTCAAGTGTAGCCTGAACCCTACCCCAAAAACCAAAAATATCATTCCGGAAGAAAACCTGCGAAAAACCCCGAAAATTTTATGGCAAAGTGACCCCTCGACTGCCAAATATAAAAGTGCCTGTAACTTCGTTATTTGAGCAGCTAGAGGGGTCAAACTTGCACTTTTTCAAAAGGCTCCATCTCCAAAACCACGGAGGCTGGAGACTTGAATTTTAGTTTCAAGTGTAGCCTGAACCCTACCCCAAAAACCAAAAATATCATTCCGGATGAAAACCTGCGAAAAACCCCGAAAATTTCATGGCAAAGTGACCCCTCGACTGCCAAATATAAAAGTGCCTGTAACTTCGTTATTTGAGCAGCTAGAGGGGTCAAACTTGCACTTTTTCAAAAGGCTCCATCTCCAAAACCACGGAGGCTGGAGACTTGAATTTTAGTTTCAAGTGTAGCCTGAACCCTGCCCCAAAAACCAAAAATATCATTCCGGATGAAAACCTGCGAAAAACCCCGAAAATTTCATGGCAAAGTGACCCCTCGACTGCCAAATATAAAAGTGCCTGTAACTTCGTTATTTGAGCAGCTAGAGGGGTCAAACTTGCACTTTTTCAAAAGGCTCCATCTCCAAAACCACGGAGGCTAGAGACTTGAATTTTAGTTTCAAGTGTAGCCTGAACCCTGCCCCAAAAACCAAAAACATCATTCCGGAAGAAAACCTGCGAAAAACCCCGAAAATTTCATGGCAAAGTGACCCCTCGACTGCCAAATATAAAAGTGCCTGTAACTTCGTTATTTGAGCAGCTAGAGGGGTGAAACTAGCACTTTTTCAAAAGGCTCCATCTCCAAAACCACGGAGGCTGGAGACTTGAATTTTAGTTTCAAGTGTAGCCTGAACCCTGCCCCAAAAACCAAAAATATCATTCCGGATGAAAACCTGCGAAAAACCCCGAAAATTTCATGGCAAAGTGACCCCTCGACTGCCAAATATAAAAGTGCCTGTAACTTCGTTATTTGAGCAGCTAGAGGGGTCAAACTTGCACTTTTTCAAAAGGCTCCATCTCCAAAACCACGGAGGCTAGAGACTTAAATTTTAGTTTCAAATGTAGCCTGAACCCTGCCCCAAAAACCAAAAATATCATTCCGGAAGAAAACCTGCGAAAAACCCCGAAAATTTCATGGCAAAGTGACCCCTCGACTGCCAAATATAAAAGTGCCTGTAACTTCGTTATTTGAGCAGCTAGAGGGGTGAAACTTGCACTTTTTCAAAAGGCTCCATCTCCAAAACCACGGAGGCTAGAGACTTGAATTTTAGCTTCAAATGCAGCCTGAACCCTGCCCCCAAAAACCAAAAATACCATTCCGGACGAAAACCTGCGAAAAACCCCGAAGATTTCATGGCAAAGTGACCCCTCGACTGCCAAATATAAAATTGCCTGTAACTTCGTTATTTGAGCAGTTAGAGGGGTCAAACTTGCACTTTTTCAATAGGCTCTATCTCCAAAACCACGGAGGCTAGAGACTTGAATTTTAGTTTCAAGTGTAGCCTGAACCCTGCCCCAAAAACCAAAAATATCATTCCGGATGAAAACCTGCGAAAAACCCCGAAAATTTCATGGCAAAGTGACCCCTCGACTGCCAAATATAAAAGTGCCTGTAACTTCGTTATTTGAGCAGCTAGAGGGGTCAAACTTGCACTTTTTCAAAAGGCTCCATCTCCAAAACCACGGAGGCTGGAGACTTGAATTTTAGTTTCAAGTGTAGCCTGAACCCTGCCCCAAAAACCAAAAATATCATTCCGGATGAAAACCTGCGAAAAACCCCGAAAATTTCATGGCAAAGTGACCCCTCGACTGCCAAATATAAAAGTGCCTGTAACTTCGTTATTTGAGCAGCTAGAGGGGTCAAACTTGCACTTTTTCAAAAGGCTCCATCTCCAAAACCACGGAGGCTGGAGACTTGAATTTTAGTTTCAAGTGTAGCCTGAACCCTACCCCAAAAACCAAAAATATCATTCCGGAAGAAAACCTGCGAAAAACCCCGAAAATTTTATGGCAAAGTGACCCCTCGACTGCCAAATATAAAAGTGCCTGTAACTTCGTTATTTGAGCAGCTAGAGGGGTCAAACTTGCACTTTTTCAAAAGGCTCCATCTCCAAAACCACGGAGGCTGGAGACTTGAATTTTAGTTTCAAGTGTAGCCTGAACCCTGCCCCAAAAACCAAAAATATCATTCCGGATGAAAACCTGCGAAAAACCCCGAAAATTTCATGGCAAAGTGACCCCTCGACTGCCAAATATAAAAGTGCCTGTAACTTCGTTATTTGAGCAGCTAGAGGGGTCAAACTTGCACTTTTTCAAAAGGCTCCATCTCCAAAACCACGGAGGCTAGAGACTTGAATTTTAGTTTCAAGTGTAGCCTGAACCCTGCCCCAAAAACCAAAAATATCATTCCGGATGAAAACCTGCGAAAAACCCCGAAAATTTCATGGCAAAGTGACCCCTCGACTGCCAAATATAAAAGTGCCTGTAACTTCGTTATTTGAGCAGCTAGAGGGGTCAAACTTGCACTTTTTCAAAAGGCTCCATCTCCAAAACCACGGAGGCTAGAGACTTAAATTTTAGTTTCAAATGTAGCCTGAACCCTGCCCCAAAAACCAAAAATATCATTCCGGAAGAAAACCTGCGAAAAACCCCGAAAAATTTATGGCAAAGTGACCCCTCGACTGCCAAATATAAAAGTGCCTGTAACTTCGTTATTTGAGCAGCTAGAGGGGTGAAACTTGCACTTTTTCAAAAGGCTCCATCTCCAAAACCACGGAGGCTGGAGACTTGAATTTTAGTTTCAAGTGTAGCCTGAACCCTGCCCCAAAAACCAAAAATATCATTCCGGATGAAAACCTGCGAAAAACCCCGAAAATTTCATGGCAAAGTGACCCCTCGACTGCCAAATATAAAAGTGCCTGTAACTTCGTTATTTGAGCAGCTAGAGGGGTCAAACTTGCACTTTTTCAAAAGGCTCCATCTCCAAAACCACGGAGGCTGGAGACTTGAATTTTAGTTTCAAGTGTAGCCTGAACCCTGCCCCAAAAACCAAAAATATCATTCCGGATGAAAACCTGCGAAAAACCCCGAAAATTTCATGGCAAAGTGACCCCTCGACTGCCAAATATAAAAGTGCCTGTAACTTCGTTATTTGAGCAGCTAGAGGGGTCAAACTTGCACTTTTTCAAAAGGCTCCATCTCCAAAACCACGGAGGCTGGAGACTTGAATTTTAGTTTCAAGTGTAGCCTGAACCCTGCCCCAAAAACCAAAAATATCATTCCGGATGAAAACCTGCGAAAAACCCCGAAAATTTCATGGCAAAGTGACCCCTCGACTGCCAAATATAAAAGTGCCTGTAACTTCGTTATTTGAGCAGCTAGAGGGGTGAAACTTGCACTTTTTCAAAAGGCTCCATCTCCAAAACCACGGAGGCTGGAGACTTGAATTTTAGTTTCAAGTGTAGCCTGAACCCTGCCCCAAAAACCAAAAATATCATTCCGGATGAAAACCTGCGCAAAACCCCGAAAATTTCATGGCAAAGTGACCCCTCGACTGCCAAATATAAAAGTGCCTGTAACTTCGTTATTTGAGCAGCTAGAGGGGTCAAACTTGCACTTTTTCAAAAGGCTCTATCTCCAAAACCACGGAGGCTAGAGACTTGAATTTTAGTTTCAAGTGTAGCCTGAACCCTGCCCCAAAAACCAAAAATATCATTCCGGATGAAAACCTGCGAAAAACCCCGAAAATTTCATGGCAAAGTGACCCCTCGACTGCCAAATATAAAAGTGCCTGTAACTTCGTTATTTGAGCAGCTAGAGGGGTCAAACTTGCACTTTTTCAAAAGGCTCCATCTCCAAAACCACGGAGGCTGGAGACTTGAATTTTAGTTTCAAGTGTAGCCTGAACCCTGCCCCAAAAACCAAAAATATCATTCCGGATGAAAACCTGCGAAAAACCCCGAAAATTTCATGGCAAAGTGACCCCTCGACTGCCAAATATAAAAGTGCCTGTAACTTCGTTATTTGAGCAGCTAGAGGGGTCAAACTTGCACTTTTTCAAAAGGCTCCATCTCCAAAACCACGGAGGCTGGAGACTTGAATTTTAGTTTCAAGTGTAGCCTGAACCCTACCCCAAAAACCAAAAATATCATTCCGGAAGAAAACCTGCGAAAAACCCCGAAAATTTTATGGCAAAGTGACCCCTCGACTGCCAAATATAAAAGTGCCTGTAACTTCGTTATTTGAGCAGCTAGAGGGGTCAAACTTGCACTTTTTCAAAAGGCTCCATCTCCAAAACCACGGAGGCTGGAGACTTGAATTTTAGTTTCAAGTGTAGCCTGAACCCTACCCCAAAAACCAAAAATATCATTCCGGATGAAAACCTGCGAAAAACCACGAAAATTTCATGGCAAAATGACCCCTCGACTGCCAAATATAAAAGTGCCTGTAACTTCGTTATTTGAGCAGCTAGCGGGGTCAAACTTGCACTTTTTCAAAAGGCTCCATCTCCAAAACCACGGAGGCTGGAGACTTGAATTTTAGTTTCAAGTGTAGCCTGAACCCTGCCCCAAAAACCAAAAATATCATTCCGGATGAAAACCTGCGAAAAACCCCGAAAATTTCATGGCAAAGTGACCCCTCGACTGCCAAATATAAAAGTGCCTGTAACTTCGTTATTTGAGCAGCTAGAGGGGTCAAACTTGCACTTTTTCAAAAGGCTCCATCTCCAAAACCACGGAGGCTAGAGACTTGAATTTTAGTTTCAAGTGTAGCCTGAACCCTGCCCCAAAAACCAAAAATATCATTCCGGATGAAAACCTGCGAAAAACCCCGAAAATTTCATGGCAAAGTGACCCCTCGACTGCCAAATATAAAAGTGCCTGTAACTTCGTTATTTGAGCAGCTAGAGGGGTCAAACTTGCACTTTTTCAAAAGGCTCCATCTCCAAAACCACGGAGGCTAGAGACTTAAATTTTAGTTTCAAATGTAGCCTGAACCCTGCCCCAAAAACCAAAAATATCATTCCGGAAGAAAACCTGCGAAAAACCCCGAAAAATTTATGGCAAAGTGACCCCTCGACTGCCAAATATAAAAGTGCCTGTAACTTCGTTATTTGAGCAGCTAGAGGGGTGAAACTTGCACTTTTTCAAAAGGCTCCATCTCCAAAACCACGGAGGCTGGAGACTTGAATTTTAGTTTCAAGTGTAGCCTGAACCCTGCCCCAAAAACCAAAAATATCATTCCGGATGAAAACCTGCGAAAAACCCCGAAAATTTCATGGCAAAGTGACCCCTCGACTGCCAAATATAAAAGTGCCTGTAACTTCGTTATTTGAGCAGCTAGAGGGGTCAAACTTGCACTTTTTCAAAAGGCTCCATCTCCAAAACCACGGAGGCTAGAGACTTGAATTTTAGCTTCAAATGCAGCCTGAACCCTGCCCCCAAAAACCAAAAATACCATTCCGGACGAAAACCTGCGAAAAACCCCGAAGATTTCATGGCAAAATGACCCCTCGACTACCAAATATAAAATTGCCTGTAACTTCGTTATTTGAGCAGCTAGAGGGATCAAACTTGCACTTTTTCAAAAGGCTCCAACTCCAAAACCACGGAGGCTGGAGACTTGAATTTTAGTTTCAAGTGTAGCCTGAACCCTGCCCCAAAAACCAAAAATATCATTCCGGATGAAAACCTGCGAAAAACCCCGAAAATTTCATGGCAAAGTGACCCCTCGACTGCCAAATATAAAAGTGCCTGTAACTTCGTTATTTGAGCAGCTAGAGGGTTCAAACTTGCACTTTTTCAAAAGGCTTCATCTCCAAAACCACGGAGGCTAGAGAAGAGATATTTGGGTTCTTCCCTTTACTTGGCTTCAAAAAGAAGTTTCTCTTCTCTTGCTACGTTATCTGCTGATATGCGTTATTTGTAGTACAGGATCTAGATTTTCCATTTAGGACATAAATGATACTGTGCGCCAGAAGCAATGAAGTTATGCTCTATACGTGTTTGTAGAAATCGGGCAAACTCATCATTGCAGTTGTTTTCCAAAATGTCTACAACTTTTTCCTTTGCAGCGAACGTTTTCAAAGAGTATAGCCAGGGTCGGGATTAGATTGGATTTTCCTATTTTTTTCTGCGTAGTTCACTGGCAGCTCCTGATCAAACCAAAAGCAATGTATAGGTTCAGATTATTGCAATTGTGGCTATTTAAGGCCATGTTGGATCCTATTAACAAAGGCAGCTTAAATGGTTAAAAGAAATTCTATGCGAGAAGGGCCGAGCTTTATAAAATGTGATTTAAAGCGAACTAGTGTAAAAATTAGCAAGGGCGATAACAATTAAATTGCATTCTTTCGTGAACCAGTGTTTACGGCGCATCCTACACATACGCTGTTCATTACCGCTCAAGACAGGATAGAAACCTCCATAAAAAGGCAATGGACAAGTCACCGTGTTGAACGCCCTGGAAACATCTTAAGAAGATCAGCTGAGTTCATGGGTAACGCAATAGGCAAATCGTGGACACAGTTGAAGGCGATGGCGGCGAACAGGACGAGGTGGAAAGTCGGCGTGGTTAATGCCCTACGCCCCACAAGGGGTTAACAGGATCCAGAGAGAGAGAGAGAGAGATTTTCCTACAGTCGGTTTTAAAAAAATTTGTTTCGCCATTATCCATGTAAATATATTTGCTAACGTGCATCTAACTTATCTCAAATGAAACCGGATTAAGTTATCCACAAATTCATCCCGTACCATTCTTGTCGTAAATGTGTATTTTTTTCTTTATTTGAGAATATACGGAGGGCGTTCGGAAAGTAACTCAAGTCACACACAGAAGGCAAGCGTACAGCAAAAAGTTTATGATGGCTGTTAAGCTAAGTCTTTTATATGGGTGTTGTCAAAATTTCAGCCATTTTGGATGTTTAGTTTTGTTTTGGTGATTCATTGAATACGACGTGTTTGGTGTTTTTCCAAAAATGAAAAAAGCGAATGGAGGCTACGATTTTCAGGAGCAATATTCCACCGGGGACGACATGGCATATAAGTAAAGAAGTAGTACCAATATGGCATCAGTTAAACTTTAAATAATAAATAACTGGCGCAACAGTCCAAATTTGAACCATGGCTTCGAGATGAATTAGCATCATCTCATTTTGTAGATCGTGACGGTATGTCTTGTGCAGAGGTGTGTGATCAGCAACACGCTCAGCCAAGCTATTTTCTCCATAAATGGGGTACGCATTTAACAGCTGAGTTGGCTCATAGTCCATAGTCCATTTTTTTATCGAATACTACCGCATTCAGTAGGAATCGAACCGAGGCCCAGTGCGTAGAAGCCGCACGTGCTAACCGTTGCGCCATCCGTACTACATTAGTTAACATTTGATATAAATAATAATACAACAATTGAAAAAAGGGGAACATTCCTGTTTCGCGAATATTAGGAGAATTCTCTCTGTTGAATTTAGAGAGAATTCTTGAAATTCCTTAATTGCGGCATTTCCGCTAGAGGTAGTCCATTTCCGCTTTAGGTAGTAGGTACCTAGAGCCAACGCGGGGGGATTTGTAAGTCCCAAAGCGGAAATTTTTTGGGTTTTGTGAAAGTTCTCTCTAATCAAATAGAGAGAATTCTCCTAATTTTTCCGAAACAGGAATGTTCAAAAAAAAAAAAAAAACTTTGCATTTAGCGCCTTGTAATTTTCTGTAAAAATATTTGGGTGTATTTATGTTCATGGGCTCAAGACATGAGTTTCTTTCAATATATGATCTTTTATTACAACTAAAACCCTAACTTAACCCATCCATCTAGGAATAATGTTAAGTTCTTACCATCTTATAATGTTTTCGTTCAAATGG
Organism: Chloromyia formosa; assembly: GCA_964017055.1. Lineage (NCBI taxonomy): Eukaryota > Metazoa > Arthropoda > Insecta > Diptera > Stratiomyidae > Chloromyia > Chloromyia formosa. The sequence goes on from OZ024814.1 coordinate 146,673,292, forward strand.
CACCTAAGTTCCAATAATATTCTCCCTTTTCCCAAGAAAAATCACATCCTTTACAAAAAAAAAAAAAATTCTTATAAGAAATCAAATATGCAACTATCATCATCCAGAGGACAGTGCAATCATCATAAAGATTTCGAACGGTGAATATCCTTTTTTTACCATAAGACCGCCTATTTTCATCCGACGAAAAGAAAAGTTTGTCACTACCCTTTCCTTTTATCATTTCTTCGCTTGCGATCACCCTTACGATGATGTCTTTAACGCCAATCCAATGAGGGACGAACCCATCATATTCTCGGCGATGCGAGGACAAAAACAGCAAAACCAATAACACGGCTAACAATTTACAACCCAACAATCATCCCCTCCGTGAAAATGTCTTGTCTTGTTTCAGCTACGGGAAGTCGTAGTCGTCAGCGAAATCATTTTTACAACACCCTTGGTACTTTACCTATTCCTTCGATTCTCTTGGTCGACAACCTGTCAAAGGTGCACGTTACGACGCTTTCGTGGAGATTTGTGTTCTCTCGTCGGCAGGGAAATCGATAAACATCCTTGTCAATGTTGTTTTTGATCTTTTATGTGCAAAGATACTGTAAAATTATTTTCGTTTCCTGGTCCTTGTAAGAGATTTTCAGGATTGACAATATGTGTGTTTGATGTCGATGTTGACGGTAAGCAAAATGGCTCGTTAAAATTGTACTTATTTGGAGACGGAAGCTTAGAATTCGGTGGAAGGGGTTTACAGGAATTCACGCCATAAAATCTCGAAAAAAAAATATTTGTAGAGTAGTCCGAAATTGAAATCCAGAGCATACGAAAATCTCTACGTGAGTGTTTTATTCGTTGTAATTTGCAAAGACTGGGTCGTATATATGGGTAATGTTGACACGGTCGCGCTGCTCCCAATGACAAGTGGTATCAGGCAGGGCCGTCAAGAAAGGGGGGCAGAGACATGAATCGAACGTTTCTCAAGAATGGAAAAAGAGTAATTTTTCCGCACATTATATAAAAGGCGACAGTTTCAAGAGGGCCGCGTAACATTTAGCATGGCATTTTCGATACTATAACATGTTATTATACAGGCTAGGGCATAAAAATCAAGTGTTTTTGAAATAGCAATAAAACCGTTAGTTTCTGCTTTAAGCAAAATTTACTTGTAAAAAAAACATTCGTAATGCTGCACATTCACGTATGGTCCAAAGTCAAATTTTTCCTGGTCGATAAAAGCGACAAAACGCACATAGTATCTGATTGTTCCTACTAAAATCTGTGGTATCGAATGTTGGGACCCCTCTAAAACAAAATCAATGGGCCAATGGCTGTTGAGCCCCGGGCCCGGATTTTCTCTTGACGATCCTGGTATCAGCTAGCTGTACCCTACGATTTGGTTCCATTAGACTGCGGACAAAACCAGTAACTGTGTTTGGATGTGAGTGTATTCCCAAATATACGAAGAAGACCAATCAAAAATGACTTCTCCTCGATTTGAACTTTGTTGTCTTTTTTCCCCAAATTGATAAAAGGGGTAAAGGATATAAAAACAAACAATTTCGGAATAAATACCACTTGGATATTATTCACTATATGTAACCTTCACTGCTCCGATTACCTTGACCTTGATATATGCCATCCTTAATGTCATGCTGATCAGGGATATATACTCATTATTTATTTGCCCTAACCCCTAGTGGGGAATAGCGCGTCAGCTATTCCATGTGGCTTAGCTGGTGTTTCGTTGGCACCAGTTTCGGACGAGGCACGTTGCCAGCATGCCTAGCTGCGATTAGTCGGGACACGTTGTGGCTTATTATTACGTCCCACACCACAGACGGAAGACAACGCAAACATCCATGGACTATATTTATCATGGTACCCAGCCACAAGTCCGAGTTCAACATACTGTTGAGGCTTAAGAAGCTAATGGCAAAAAACAGCGAAAATATTCGTTTTCTGCGGAAATGTTTAAAAAACCGCGTAACCCCGAAATCTCATCGTGTTAATATAAAATCCGGACGTCGCGTAACTGAAAAACTGAAATATAAAATCGAATCGGAATTAATAATAGAAACGTTAAACACAATATATGCGAAACAAGCTGATATAACGCTTAGGGCGTACAGCACCCACCTAAAACTGACCAAAGAAGCCACCGATCTCGGGACTCCAATCGAGCAAATGACCGCGAAACTACATCGTGCATTCGAATGCGAGATAATAAGAAAACGCCGCATTTTAAATAAAAAGTGGGCCGCGCTGAAGCCGGAAAATAATACCGCGGTAACAACTAGTAATAACGTCGCGATAATACCTAATTACGTCGTAAACAAGTCGTCGGTAGAGTTCACGGAAAAAGAACTTATGATGCTGAACAACGGTTTGGCATTCGCGTTGCCCCCAACAAAAATAATCGAAGAAACAGTAGTAAATATCGAGGCCGGGATAAAAACGATTAAATAGCGACGCGAAAGACGATATCCGATCGGGAATCAGTAAAATAATACGTAATAACGTACCGCCAAAGAAACCCCACCGCGACGTTAATATCATACGCGAGCTGCGGGAAAAACCGGTGTACTACCTCAAAGCGGACAAGGGGAATAACGTTGTAGTGTTGGAAAAGGACGCTTATGACAGCGCAGTGGTGGATAAGCTATCGAACGGCAGCTACTTCGAATTAAGGATTGACCCGTTGTCACGCTCAATCACGAGAGTGGACAGCGCCCTGAAAGAAGCTAGTGCTGTTTTTGAGGGTATCACACGACTGCGCATGCCAAACCCGTCCTTGCCCAGGATTAGATGCCAGCCAAAAATTCACAAGGAAGGTGAAGAGATGAGGGAAATTATTGCCGACTCAAACTCACCAACCTATAACATCGCGAAGTGGCTAGTGAGTGAGTGCAAGGCCCTGGGAGAGATTCACAGCAAGTACGCAGTGAAGAACTCACAGGAGCTTATCGCGAAACTCCAAACAATCGATAGAATTGATGAGGGGGAGGTGATGGTGTCGTTTGACGTAAAGGCATTGTTCCCCAACACGCCGGTAAATCAAGCTATCTACCAATTCGAGCGATGGCTGAACAATCTTGGTACTGCCCCGGAATGGAAGAAGAAAGTTAAAATTTATACAAAGCTTGCACGGCTTTGTATGAATGAGAACTACTTCACGTCCCGGGATAAGTACTACAAGAACACTTCGGGAGTAGCGATGGGCAACCCCCTTTCACCACTACTAACGGAAATGTTCATGACATCGATCGAGGAAGATATTGAGGCAAGGGGAATAATGCCTAGAGTATGGTATAGGTATGTTGACGACGTGTTAGCCGTCGTTAGAGGGGATCAAATAGACCAGGTCCTCTCGAGCATAAACAAGATTCACCCCAGAATCACGTTTACGACTGAGATGGAACAAAATGGAGCAATACCATTCCTGGACTTGATGATCCTTAATAACAACGGAAAACTGGAGTTCGAGATTTACCGAAAACCTACGGCTACCCAGCGAACGATACCATCTACCTCTTGCCACACATTCTCACAAAAAATGGCGGCATACAACAGCATGGTCCACCGACTGGTCAAATACCCTTTAACCGAAGCGGGATACGCGAAAGAGCGCGATTTCATAGTGGATACCGCTTTAAAGAACGGGTATAATGCTCACGACATCGAGAAGTTGATCAGGAGGAAAACCATGCTCGAGTATCGATCCTTACATACAACGTTATTCACCCAAGCCAAAGAGGAATCGCTGAGACGTATCAGCATCCCCACATCTCACCTCTTCACTAAAATTAAAAAAATTTTTCTTTTAATTTACAGGTAGTGGGGTCGAGCAGAAATGCATCCCTCAGGACATTACTGGGCAGCGCGAAAGACCCGTTGAATTTCGATGAGAAAAGCGGGATATACCGGATCCATTGCAACGACTGCAGCAATTGTTACATCGGGCAAACGAAGCGAATAGTCACGACTAGATTCAACGAACACATCCGTGAAGCCGAAAACTCCAAACGAAATCCGAACCGAACAATTCGATCGTCAGTCGCCGCGCACATCATCGAAAAAGGACATACCGTTACCCGCGAAAACTTGGAAATACTTCGACACATCAACAAGCCGTACACCCTGGATCAATGGGAAAGCCTCGAAATCATGCGCGAAAATTCGGAGGAATTATTAAACACGGACCAAGGAAATTGCACTTCGAAACTAATTAAACTCGCCGCGAATAGATGTAGTAAAGGACCCTAAACTGGTGACATATGGCCCCTCACTTTTTAGGACACAGGTATAACTTTTTATGGCTCTCGACTACCTGCAACGTTAATGTTAAGATTCTTAAATTGTTTTGTAATTTTGCCATTAGGTTTAGTAGCTTGTATACTGAGGAAGGGAGTAAGTTGCTCCCGAAATACATGTATATATAATACACACAATAAATCTTGTAGTTTGGGGAAAAGCTACGTTTTCTCACTTATTTAAATAACAACTACAAACATCGGACGATACAGATTATATATCCATGGACACGAACGCCGTGGACGGGACTTGAACCCGCAACGACTGTAGTCAGACATTAGACTGACGCCTCTACGCATTGTGCTACCGGTCGCCCCAACAATTTAATTTTCTCTACAGCAATCAACAAACGTCAGAAAGTTTTGATAACAAAAATTTTTTTAAATGATGTTTGCCCCCTCCAGTCGTTTTTGCAGTTTTTTTCTCTATGAATTTGCTTCATAGTACACACAATAACGTTTTTTCTAGAAAACAAAAATATTTTATTACTGTAGAGTCGAAAATTTAGAATACAACCCACCTTCAAAGTGTTTACGATTATAGTCAATTTCTAACTGAATATCCGAATATTGGCTTAAAAGTAATAACCTGCGGCTTATCGAAAATTTATTGCTCCGGTCTTTTACATTTTAGTTAAATTCTCGAAAATATAATATTTTTTTTCCCCGATTTGCTATATATCTTTGTACATATGTACCTATAGACATACTCGTACATGCTTAGTTATTATCAAAAGGTAAAACTATAATAACAAGGCAGAGATCACAGCATCATCTTAAAATCTATGTAAGTTATTGCCAATGGTCAACAGGTTGTTTATCTCCTATTGTACATATATATGACTATGTAGCTATACGTATCTATACAATTCAATATTATTAGAACAACGATTGCGGACCTTTGGTTTTCCAAGACCCAGGGGGGCAAACGGATCAAAAGAAGATCATCGATAAATTATTAGATAAATCTAGTGCTTAAGATCGGCGCGATCTAAAGAGACACCTGAAGATATTATTGGCAATGTTGTGGTTGTTGTTTTGGTTTTTATACACTGGACCTTATAAGATATAGGGTATATTGTTTTTGTCGCAACGAAAATATGTAACACCTTAAAGAAGGCTTCGTAGATATAGCAATATATACATGAAAATGCTCGGGACCATCTCCTGGTAAAATTTAGCCATTTCTGTCTGTCTGTTTGTTCGTTTGTCCATCCGTCTGTCTGTCCGTGGTCCACCCATCCGTATGTCTGTCTGTCTGTCTTTCCATCTTTGCGCCTTTTCGTCTGTTCATCTGCCCGTTTGACCGTTTATTCGTCTATCCGCATGTCAGTCTGTTCGTTTGTCCGTCTGTTAATTCAAATATATTGTATATAACATCAGTATGGATGAACGTAGAAACCTCTCATTGGATGCACAACACACAGTTGAAACTGACCGTATAGGAAACACACTTTTAATGCATATGATCGTTTCCAATCGGTAGTTTTTGTGTCACCACTAGCTTTGTACAGGGCTAGGGTATACATGTTCGGTTTCGTTTTTTTTTTTATGTTTCAACATGCAATAATGGGGATTGTTGATAATTTATCGGAATTCGGTTGGTTCCATATAGCTTAATAAAGAAATGGAAGAAACTTTGCTGACTTATAGATGTTTTAGTTAATCAATTAAAGAATTTTAATTAAATCTATGACAGTTATTTGGAAAAAAGTCCAGTGAGCTACAGGTGTGCACCACATAAACAGCAAAACAAATCCATTAACTAAGATAATGCTAGAAGCCTTTTAATAGGAAATAATTCTCAACAGCCAGTAGATGGACGTCTTGTCTATGTGATGCCCTTGGTTTGAAGTGAATGGTAAAATTTTCAATGAATCAATTTTTTCATAAATGCAAAAAAAAAAATTTGGTTGTGCGTTTTTTTACGTTTAATCAATTTTTTGTTTTTGTTTTTTAAACACAATACACGTAGTGTCTAGTTGATCCACATCCAAAAGATTGTTTATTTAGTAGAGGGACTGTCGTGACACCCAGATCCCTTAATTAAACCTGAGCGCCCAACCAGGCTGTGCTGGCAAAATAACGATTGTGTTGTATTGTGCTTACATCCCCAACGTCCTTCAGTCCTTGAGAAAAACCAAGAACCCAGAAATACGGTTCGTGTTGCAGTCAAGGCTGTGCAGTGTCATTGAAGGTGGGAAGCGCTCTCCTTCTTATCCACGTTCGTTACAACCCCTGCAATAGTCATTTTAGGGAATACGGAGCTTCCAGGCGAGCTCCCAGGTGGGACAGTACCCTGTGATAACCCCCACAACCCTGCCAATGTTTTCCCTGTCCAGTAGCAGTAGTGTGCTAAAGCGGCTAGGGTCAAGTTTCGGCCAGATCGTCCTCGTTGTGCTACTCCTGAGCCATTAGCCCAGGTCACCACATCGGTTTAATTACCAATTTGAACGAAGTGATTTTCATTTTAATGTTTACGCGGCCCTCATCAACAACACCAGTTGTCCCCTGACGAGCCAGCGCATCAACACCGCAATTGCCCGCGAAGCCACTTGTAATATTTACCTTTGTTTTCTTTATATCGTCGTCTTCCAATTGCTTCCTCTTATTCAATACCTCCGTCGTACATCGGCTATAAATTCACTCGCCACGTACTGAATGATGACCAGTTCATCCGTCGTAAATAAGGATTTCGCCTTCGGTTCAACAGCCACGCAACAAGTTGTCGTCCAGTGCATCTATCTTTCAAGATTGGGTCGATGTGCAATTCGTTCGCTCAAGTGAACTTGACGATCAATTCATCTAACCTATATTGACTTACTATGGGGGGGGGGGGGAGACTTCCGAACCCCAGTATGGCGAGGAGTGAATCTTTAACGAATGATGAGCGAATGAAAACAGACGCTAAACGAATATGCTTGTCTTTAAGCGATGTATAAAGATCAGTTTTTCGAGCGAAAACTCATGCCAAAACTGTCAAAAGTTGCGGTCGCACCAAAAATTTTCGCTCTCTATTTCTTTCGAAGAAAAAAGTCTCCACATCATTATGAGCAATTTTCACGCGAAAACAATTACTTTGCAGTTTATTTCGCTTGAAAACCGTTTTTTGAGTAGAAGGGAAGTCCACGTGTCGCGTAGAGCGCCGCGGTAATGTGCTGTGTGCAAGTCTACACTGTCACGTTTTCGTGGGAGAAGTAAGTGCAACATTTTCACACGAAGAGGTTAGTACCAGCCGTTAGCGGGAACACCGATGTGTATAAATTTCGTAGGTTGCTAAATCGCACATACATTTGAATTAAATCATGAAAAGAATTGTTTTTGTGTGCATGCGGCGTTCTGCGCGCCTAAATTTCGACTTTCTTACCACTGACAGAGAGAGTTTAGAGGTGGACACTTTTATTTGTGTTAAAATAGCACGTCGGAATATTTACCATATCGTCCAGTTCCTGTCCGTGGGTGGGCTGACTTGGTAGTGGAGTTAACCGTTCGGAAAGAGCACCACAATACCTATTTGTCTTTCTGGGATTTATAAAAAATAGATCCAAAAGATACTTTAATCTGAATACCTTCTGACAATGCTATTAACAAATACTAAAATTCGTTAATTCGGTATGAAACTCATTGTTCCTCGAAAAGCGAACTCTACATCTTGAACCACGAGTCTTAACTCTCTTTCGAGCTTTTATCTGACATTTATCAATTGAAGATATTCAGCTCAAGCAAGAATTGATAGGAAAATAGATTTTGTCAACATGCCTACATCTACCGAGTCATGTAATGCATAAATTCCAAAAAGGCCACTATCGAAACAAGAGAAGGACTACACGAAACCGAAAATCCTTCCTTAAGGACATGTCTCAGTGTGTAGTGTGTATACATTCAAATGTATACGAAAACAAGAGTATATCCTGCAATTGTGAAATGTCCCGTAATTTGCAATTGTCAGTCAGGAATTGTACAGTACCTTTGAGGTTGTTATCTTACGCCTATTACGATTATTTCGTCTTGTTGATGTTACCCGTAAGCCACTAATGTTTAAGCCTATTACCTATGTAGGTAATACAAAAGGATGTAAACGGCCAAGGAAGGGGGCGTAAGATTTGTCTATATGTATTAAGAAATCTCATACCCACAATGTGAAGACACTGCAGAGACGTTAATTTGTAAGGATATGTAGGAACATGAGGAAATCAGATGTCGTGACATTTGTGATTATTCCTCGGTTGGTTGGCCAAGTATCGTTATTGGGTTGCTAATTGAACAATAAATGGTAGAATGTGGCAAATCTTTTTCGATGTGGAAATGAGGAAACCTTTTTGAGGCGCATGCTAATGTAAAGTCAGAGGAGGTGCGGTGGGGAGTGCATGTGCTGAATTTGAACACCTGGCAATTGAGGTGCTGAAGCGATCTTCTCCAAAACCAGAATTGGTAGATCTTCCATGTTTTGGTCAGTAGCTGGAATGATAAAAAAAGTATCGTCCTCCCGATATGGAAAATTAAACTTTAGCACTTGTCAAGCAAGAGCACCTCTTAGAAATGTTTGAAAGCTGCTTTAAATAAATCCAACCAATGCTTCGACTCAGATCGGCTGAGGGACGCGGGTCGAGAACCAAGTCAAAGCCAATGTCAGTATTTCTTGAAAATAGTCGCTTCTGAAAACACCAAATATGTTGCTATGGCTCTCATAAACCTGGCCAAAATGATGGTATACTATGCAGAGGCCAACTTCACCGAGGCGAAAGAATGGCAGCACTGCGCCGGGCCCAAGTTATATAGAGGAGGCTTGATGCGATGTGTTTCATTAATTGAAAATGGCGATGTCCGTTGTGGTTATTGTGCTACCCCTCAGCATTCGACAAGCCTCCCACATATTGCCAATACTTCACCCTGCAGTAAACTTGCGCATCCTAGAAGGCGGAATGACTCAGAAACTCCAAAGTTTTAAGAGAAAATCCCGGCACCGACCCCGCAAGCCATCAGTGAAGTATTTCAGGTCATATCTCGACGTCACATCTTCGTCACACCATTCCACTCTAGTTGCACAGCCAGTGGCGAAATGCTTCTGAAAGTCAAAATCGGCGACGATATAGTCCGTTGGGAGCGCACTCAGTTTCCATGAGTAATTCGAGTTTGGAATGACTCCCGGGCGTTTCACATTAGTTGATAGAGTCGGTGAGTATGCATTTAGTTGGGGGGCTAAACTTATCAATTTTTTTTTTCTTTTTGTAGTGAAAAGAACCAGTTCAGCTTTCTCCGGGCTGACACTTAAGCCGCACTCTGCTGCCCAAGTACTTACCATCTTCAGGGCGCCACTCATTATTTCACTCATCACGGGTAGAAAGTTCCCTGAGATCAGCATAACAATGTCTTACGCGTATGCGACTATTTAAGCTCCTGACTTCTCCAGTCTTCTGAGAAGGCCATCCATTGCTAGAATCCACAACAGATGGGAGATTAATCCACCCTGCGGCATCCCTTTGCGTAGTTGTTTGGTTATCCGGCTCTGACTGGGGTTGTACTAAATTATTCTAGTTTTCAGCATAGCTATAACCCATCTTCAGAAATAAGCCTCCACACCCAACTCGGCTACGGCTTCCAGTAGGGTCCCAGTGCTGATATTACTGAAGGGGCCTTCTATATCTATGAAAGCCGCCAAGGTATTTTGTTTGTAGTTATTAGATACATGTTATGTTATACATTTACTACTCAACTGATTTTTTTATTTCCTCTGAACATCTTAGATACTTTAGGGTTGATTCCTACCCTTCGTCATACGGCATCGCAAATAGCACTTGTCGAAATGTTGATTATTAGTTTGCACTTTTTTCGTCCTTAGATGTTCTACATAGTATGAAACGTATGCTGTTCTGTTGAAATCGATCTTTTCGGTATCCCGTGGCTACTATCGAAGAGTGTGCTTTCGGTAAAGTTAGTCGCTGATAATCCTGAGCATGCATCATGCATTACTCCAAGGGTAAGCACACTCAAAGTTTGCTTGGAAATTATGTTCTGTGGAAAAATTGTTCTTGCAAATAATGTTTTCTCTGTTCAAGTGTAAATCGTAGAGGCCGATGGTGAGATGTCAGTTATTCTAAACCACTTTAGAGAAAGTTATGAAGTCTTTTATTTTGTAGGTTAATGTGGAATAGTATAAAGACTTTGGAGGTATCTAAGACCAATTGCCGACAGTTTCGCCACAAACATATGTCATTTCATTACCTGGCATGGGCTTTTTATACATTCAGTGTTTGTAAATGGGCCGAAAGAGTGACAGTGATATCGAAAATAAGCGACTATAGTATATAGAGCAGCACTCCATCGTACGACACCTTCAAATCGTATTGAACATTTCGTGTGCTGTAAGCTGGAATATATTTTCGAGAAAATTCCCACTTCAACATTTCACAGTTTACTCAACATGCGCCCACTCTTAACTCTCAATGATCTCATGATAAACTCAAATGATGCTAAACATCATACCCTGCTGTTACTGTTACCGATATATATCAATGAAACGAAAAGGCTTAGTTGCCGATAGTTGCGCCTCTCGATGCCCGGTAGCACTTGAATGTCGATATCCAGTCGCAACGTCAATAAATTTCCCGTACGCAGACAAGACGTGAACAAGATCAGAAGCACACACATGTACTTATCGTACTCTGAATTCGAGAAGCAACAAAACCGAAATATTGTCGATCAACGTACAATTCAGGAACGCACATATCAGGACGGACGGATAACATATCCTATGGGTACCAGACATCCATTATGTGTCCAAAAAAATGAACAGTGAGCAATGTCCGGCCCCGACTGGCGGCCGACGACTACGAAGTCAATGTAGAAGAAGAACATTACCTTGAAATGTACCGAAGGAGCAGATTCCTCTGATGGGCACTCGAAAAGCCTCCACGAGTATGCCTAAACGATCAACGTAACGTACTTTAAGTTTGGCTTAGTAGCCGACCGCGACCGGCTGCAAATACTTGAGGTCTAAAACGAAATCGATAAAAAGTTAATGGTCATAAATAATAACGTGGTCCAAAGTTGTTGTCTTCGTCAGATAAAAGAAAAGAAATCGACGAGGCCATGCTATACATAGAATCTTCGATGGCGCGTATAGCAAGAAGTCCAAAGTGAACATGGGGAGCCGATCCAGATTTGCCGCCAGCATTGATTATTTTAAAAACTTGTACCGCTCTAGGACGAAAGGATCTCGAGATGATGATGCGATTATTGCATGGCCTAATATTTAAGCGGAAATATCGGTGGGGCCAGACATTGTAGTTCGAGGCAATGTTAGTCTATACCTATATGTAGCACACAATTTTGCGAAAAAAAAATCCCTTGCTTCCTATTAAGATTTCAAGTCAAAATTTTGCAATCCAAAATTCCTCAATCTTTCTGTTTTAAGATCCTTTGAGTTCCCCAAAAATGTATCCCATTACAAACGTAAACTGCCATGGAATCAATTTAAACCGCGACTCTGACTAACTATCTTCATTTATCAAATGTATTTTGCAACCACTCAAAGTGTCCGATAAAACGAAATACCTTTGTGTGGATTCGTCTTGGTCCCTGCTTCACTCAAAGAAAAGAATGGATATTCCTTTGAGAATGGTTCGGAAGCTAACTGAGGCGCACCATGGTCAGTACAATAGTAGGCTGTATATGCATAGTAACCATGGACTGTATTCGCGAAACTAATTAAGATCGCGTGGGTGGCATCCGAACTTTTTTTTACGCTGAAAGATAGCAAATTTCCTCTTAACACTAAACGGTGATACATACTAATGTCTGAAGATTATGTCTGACTCGTGAAGAAATTGAGTTGAGATGAGAGAAGCAGAACGTGAGTCGTGTTGGGTCATTTCAAATTGGCTCTGTGTGTTCCTTAGGATAACACTTGAGGATTGTTGGGACAATTCACAGGAGATACATTCCAGAAATTTGAGAAGATTTTGGATTTTGTACAAATACATTTTTGAATTTATAGGCAAGTAAAGTAGTAAATATAATATCCGAGTAATGTCTAACATAGGCAGACATTACTCGGATATTATATTTACTTTAACATCCACCGCTCCGATTGTCTTCACCTTGACATATGTCATTCTTGGGCTCTTCATGATTAAAACTATACAGAGTGTACCGTTTCTGATGGTAAATACTATAATGGTAGATAGTACTGTTTATGAGAAAAATTAACGTATGACATGGACACTCTCTTTTTAACCGTTACACCGTTTTTTTTTTTGTAAATTATGTACAAAAACCTTAACTTGCCAAACAAATCAGTCAATCAAAATTCGCCACTCTCCCAATCACTTAATCCGAGATTTGACCTCACTTTCCAAAACTACATATTATTTCATATTAAAGAATTTTTTCTGGCTGCGAAAATTACCGTTACCTCAAAGATACAACTCTTCAAACTTTAAAGAAATTTCAAAATCGACTTATCATCATAATAATATGTCTTTGATAGCAATTTCGTATGTCAGATTCCACCACGGAGCCAATAGGTTGTGGACCGACATTTGTTGCCTGACTCGTGATCCACCTACACGGACGGATCTGAGAACGAGGCGGGCGTTGGAGCCGGAGTCTACTCGGTTGAATATATACTTATCAATTCGTCTCCCAGGCCACCGTAGCGTTTTCCAGGCGGAGGTTTCGGCGATTAGGAGGGCTATGTTCTGGCTGGGGAGTAACGTTATCACTGTTACGGAACTCATCATTTATACGAACAGTCAGGCTGCGGTAGGAGCTCTAGAGTTCATTCTCACCACAGCAAGGATGGTAGAGAATTGCCGCGACTCTCTCTCAGATATTTCTTTAGTATCAAGCTATGCTGGATACCTGGTCATAACGGTTATTCCGGTAATATCAGAGCTGACAAGCTCGCTTTAAGGGGGGGGGGGGGCACCGGAGGCGCTTTCTCTAGATCAGCGAAACATCGGCATCCTCTTGATCCTTGCTAGCATGCTATCATCTCGGCCGCGATTAGCAAGGCTAACTCTAGATGGGCAATTAGAAGCACGTGTCAGATAACGAAGATGATGTAACCTAGGCTCGATTTATGTCGATCAATGAGGTTATGGTTGCTGAGTGGGAAGCACTTATGTGCGGTCGTAAGAGCCATAGCTGGACACTATGTAAACGAGGAGCACGCAAGGAGAGTCGGGCTTCCTTTTAACGACTTCTATAGGAGCTGGATAAGGAGGAGGAGAGTACGGTTCATTTACTCTGTGAGTCTCCGGCTCTAGCACATTTGAGAATGAGAATGCTTGAAGAGCATCCCGACCGTCTTGGGGGACCTGGCGAAGGTGTATGCTGGTAGACTGAATCCGTTTATTGTTGGCTAGGGGAGGCTTTAACCGACAGGCTGCAGGGGAGTATTTCAGTTCTATGTGGTATCACAATAGACCCACTCGTGGCCTAAGTCTGTCGTGGGTTTATCACGACAGCCCGTAGACCTAACTTAAGGTAAGTACGTAAAGCGATTTAGCATATCTTTACTACTTTCCCATCCTATCAGGACCAGGACAGTTCATTGCATGCCAGTTTGGTTGTAAAGGCGACTAAGGTCTTCCACTAACGACACAACCACTATGCAACTCGAGCTGGAAACTAGTCTGAGACGCAACTGATTTGTGACGTTGTCTGTGTTTGGCAATGGGCATCCGCACACGAGTCGACTAGTTACAAATCAGTTTGCAACAAGTTAGCAACGCGTTGCGTGCGACCGGATACCCAAGTTGCAGTAGCCGGTTGCATATCCATTTTGATGTTGCCCACAAACCACAAGAAATGTGGTCATCGGTGGTGCAAAAGTGTCATGTTTCGAATATTTGTACCTTACAACATAGTAAAAGGTTGCGGCAGGTGACCGTAGTTGATTTGACAGCAACATGCATCACCAATTCTTTTTAACGTTAACGAAATCTATCTAATTAGGGATAGTCAACGCGTTGTGCTCGTAAGTGAGTATGGCAAATAGAAAGAGTAATCTTATCCTAAATTGGGTTAAGGTTATAGCCCGAGTTGCATTTCGACTTGAAATAGATACATAAATCGCTACAAGTTCCGTGTGTTATACAGTTTGGTTCCATTAGTGCAACCAAAGCTATGAACAGACCCGACGGAAGTTCTTTCCAAACCCTAGCTGACGTCAACCAACATGCCATGAATGTACCTATGATTTCACGCGAAGGTCGACTTCATTTAAAGAAATTTCAATTTCTTCCTTTTTTTCTTGTCTTACTTTTCATTCAAGCCGCCCAAGAAAGGATACTGTTATATGCAAACTATACAAAGCAGACACGCAAAATGAATTTACGAAAAGGTTGGTCGAACTACAAATGAACCTGATGGAAGTAGTTGCCCGACCAGACCTTTCCGGCATCATCATCAAGAAGAGCCATAATAAAAGGGAATCTGTAGAAATTAACAAGAAATGCGGCTAAATTCCATTGGGGCCGTACGTTGCTGGTGCAATAAGACGATTCCAGTGCAAGCCGGTCACTACCTATATACGCTAACAAAAATCAAAACAGTAATTTTTAGGAAGCAGCCATACGGCCGGACCATGTACCGTGGATAGTGGATATCTCTGGAGGTGTAGTGTAGTATAACTACGTAAAATGCAGAAGAATGTTTCCGAAGTGATGATGGAAGTATACGGATGCGCCACTGTGGCTGAAGAATCGAAAAATCGCTCAGGATTGCATGGATTCAATCTGAAATGATTCAGGCGCTCCTAATTAATTACTTCCTTCGAAATCAAATGCACATCTTCGTTCTTTCATTCAAGTAGATGGGATGTTGTTGTGGAAGGAGTTGAGAGAGGTTTTCTTTTTTGGGCTTAGGTTTCGAGAAAATAGTATGAAGGATTTTACAGGGATATTCAAAATAATTATATTTTTTTTTATTCGGAAAGAGCTACAACTAGTATCAATGGAAAACAATCTATAGTTTAGACTTTGTACGAAATACTTGCAGTTCATATACAATAGATACAGCGGCTACAGGGGTAGTAGCTATCAAGACGGCATGTCAGTCCAGCTATCAAACCTGCCATCTATCGTGCTATCAAACCTGTCAATAAACCAACCTACAATCCTGCTACAAAGTCTGTCATTAAACCTCCCATCAATCCTCAAACCCACTATCATACTGGCTATCAGTCCAGTCCCACTATCATACTGGCTATCAGTCCAGTTATCTGTCTAGCTGTCGGTTTTCCAAACCTCTAACTTACTGAATCCATCAAGGACTGCAGGTGAGTTACATGGTGAACCCCGAACCCTCGCGCTTAAAAGTAACACCCAGAGACTTTGAAAAAGGGCAAAAACAGTTGGAGAGTGGACAGCAAGGTCAAGTATACCGAAAGTGCAGGTAGACTACTCCTGACCAAGCATTTTCATGATTGTAAGATCCTACGAGGATACTATAATCCTCTAACTATGGTTAAGCTCATAGTGCTGGTTCGTCTGGAGAGCCTTAGGTGTCATTTTCAATAAGGACAAAGGTAACTGGGATATCGGAGTAGCAACAGTACAGTAGCAAAAGCCTGAAAATATTCGGCGTCCAATGTGGGCTCAATGAGAATCGACATGAGCATTGATAATTGTATTGGCTTCCACACCACAGGAGTAGGGTAAAAACTATGCCACAGCCATTCCTGACGGTGGCTGCACTTCTCAAGTATCTTTACATTCATTTTTTAAAATGAATTATCACCCAAAGTGGGGAACCCCCTTTCGTCCTCTGGATAAGCAATTCAGTCGTAAGAACTATATTAGTATACAGCACAGTACATAAACAAGTTTTTTTAGGTGACGGCCATCGACATCCATACAACATATATAGCGCTTCTCATGCCGTCGCACTAGTTTGTCTCAAGTGGGACTACACTATCAGAATTGTTAAGAATAATTCTGGTGCGAAGCGCGTCTCATCAGGCGCCTCTTCTTCGTACATCGCACCAGTGGGAGAGGCGTGAGTCGATGTTGTATCGCCTTATTTAGGCCGGCTAACACGACATGGGTACGAATTTCACAGCAATGTAAATTGCGACATGCAGCTTGCCAATACGAAACTCTGTATATGTTCTGGCTAGGCGCCAGTGGCCACATTAAACAAACACAAACAAGTTTTTTGAGCCCCCTCCAGGGGGAGAATTACTCTTAACAATTCTGATAGTGTAGTCTCACTTGAGACAAACTAGAGCAAGGGCATGATAGGCGCCATATACGTTGCATGGATGTCGATGACCGCCGCCTAAAAAATTTGTTTGTGTAATGTTGCCACTGGCGCCACTGACCTTATTAAGAGCCAGCAGATGGCTGCTTGCCTGTCCCCTTGTTCTTGATTTTCTTTGTGGAGGTCAAATCTAAAGAACTAATTTAGAAATTAAAAATTACCATGCCAAGCCAGCCGTTTACAAAAAATACTAATGCATGAATTACCTCGATAAACCCAGATTCAGAAACAGATCAACCACTAAGTATCTGGCATTGTATAAAGCCCCATAAATTGACGCATGTTGTTCAGCCAGACAAATCACTACTCCAATACCCAGTGATTCCTTCGTCTTCCCTGCTGATTTCTAACAAAATCATCATAAACGTAAATCTAAAATTTTAAATTAATAATAAAACGAATAATGTCGCTTAAGCCCAATTTAATGGTCCGAGCATATTCTCTGATTCCGATGAAACCCTTAACATTTCATCCTGCCAACGAACAAAAAACTGAAAGGACCTTCACATAATAGAAAAAGCAAAGAAATGGACCAAACTCTTTTAACATCTCGGTTTTTTGTGCCCTATTTCAAGCAATAATGTTTCGCCTTCCTTTTATTCCTTCGCTTCTACTCTCTCGATAGATATATTGGGTTGAAATTTCGTAACAACATTCGGCCGGGATATTTGTATTGTGACGGTAACGATTGTAGGGGACAATAATGAGTATTATCCCGTGGTAGTCCTCTTTTAATAAACCATAAAAATAAAAAAACAATTGAACAACGCAAACGGGCAATTACTTTAATTTAATGCATGCGGATTTGAGCCCATGACCCTATATTGAATGTTTCTAAACCGGGCCAAATAACCGCCATTCCACATTCATTCGTTCATCCATTCTGGACCATTTTCGTTTTTTTTTTGTCGTCATCCACCAGGATTTCGCCTGGTCTTAGAAATTTTTGAAATGTTTGATTTGAAGAATAGCCTTGAATTCGCGGCAGCGGCATGCTCCTGAAGTGATGGAACTGCTTGCAACAGACATCGGAACAAGGACGAAAAAAAGCATTTCAAACGAGTGGTTTTTTGAAGATGGCGCAAAGACACTTAAGTGCTCGGATTCTTCTTAAAGGAGACGTTCGGCACGTTACGTAGCTCAATAGTCCCCCGGGATATGATAAGACGTATGGAGGCAGCGAACGAAATTGGATGGCGGCGATGTACTTCGCGATATCATCCCCATAAAAATCGTGAGTTGAGTTCAGTGCCCGCGTTCGGTGGCGAATTGGTGTCGGGAATTGTATGAAATTTCGAAACGATGCTACCCCTCTGAGGATTTTGATTATTGCAGTGCAATTACATTTTTTTCATGACGTCATAAATTAGACAGAACTACTCGCAATACGAAGTGGGGCACAATGGTAGAAATTTAAATTTTTTTTCTCCCCCGAGTGAAGCCCTTGTGTTCGTACGTAGCGAAGTGAATGCTATTGTACGTACTTTCAATTTCACGGAAACGATTTATGTTTATGCGATGTACAAAGTATCGATTGTATGTATGATGGTGGAAATCGATATATGCAAATTTGATTGAGTGCTCTAAAATAGGTTTGGTGGACGTGCTATAATTTAAGCAGCTGGCGGAAGTTTGTGGTGAATTTATGATGGAGTTTTCATAGAACGGGTTTGGAGTTCAAAAGGACCCGTTACGTTTTCCGGAACTGACTTGACAATTTTCAACAATATCTTGGGTGAAAAATGTGTTTTCTAAGCCAAATCCCTCAGAATTGTCTGGCCGTGTATTCCTCATAAATCAAAGGAAAATAAAACACAGTTAAACATGGTAACAGAAGTCGGAAAATGAGGATTATAGTTGAATGTAAACTGCTGAGGATACAGGAAGCAAAGCAAAAACCTCTCTAAAGACGGTTTGCGACGTATGCTGGTAGACCAGCTCAGCTGTCGGGAACTGTTCTTTGCAGTGTCATCTTTTATAGCAATAATTTGCTGCCTTGGAGGCACTACAGCGATAAGTACTAATGGTTGTTGCACTATCCATAATTTGACCCATGAAGGTCTCTCAGTGGTCCATACCTCGGATCTGGACTCTCACGATGAGGTGTCCCTCTAGGTCAAGCAGGCGCAGTCCAAATAAATTTTCACCATGTCAAAAACGCTTCGGATATATTAGTAGTTACCTTTAACAAAGAGCACCTGGAGGTGGTTCTGGTTCAGGAGTCATGGCAGGTCAAACGACGACTAACTAAGGGGCTCAAGGTATGTAATTCTGCCTTAATATATGATTCTGTGGTCATTCGACCGAGAGCCTATATTGTTTTAAGAAATAATATTAAATTCATTGGCATTTCTGAATTCAGCACCAGTGATCTAGTGGCAGTAGTGGCTCGACCTGCGGTAGGAACGAATCCGGACTGATTGTTGTTGTAGTTGCAAACGCCTTAGAGTGAAATACATATGTGTGTGTGTTAAAGCTTGACAAGACTTTATTGGCTATAACACGATAGACGCCCCTCTTGGTCGTGGTGGCTCCGGGCCCACCCTCCATCTATAATTTATATGTTGGATATATATATTTACGATTGAAACTGACTGATTTTGTCAGGAGATATGTCGGATATTTGCGATTGATTATTTTTGACATGGATATGTCTTATAGCTGGGGGTCATCCTAAAAATCTGTCCGTCACACGAAATGTCTGTTTTTCTACTCGGGTGTTAGAAGAGGAAACAAGCCCATTGAAAATTTTTCTATTCTAGTTGTGCATGTCGTTTGAGTGAAGTAGTCATTGTGCATGGCTGTTGCTTGTGGCTCCGCGCGGGCGGCGCGCTTGCGGGGATCTTGTGTGTACATGTTGAGATGTTGATTTGATAGCGATAAAGGTTGACGTTGTGGACGGCAAGAATGAATGTAGTGGCCGATTTAAAATAGCACCCATTGTACTATCTGAATCACTAGGATCCCAGAAAAAGTAGCAAGTAGTCAGTTCGACTAACACTTAGACATGCGCAGACGCAATTTGAGAGAGTGTACATAATTCCCGCCCCCCGAAGATGAGCGAGAGCGGATGAAGTTCATTCGAGCCAAATCGGATGATCCAGCGACTGAGGTTGTACATTTGCAATGGAGGCGATTTGGGGTCTGATTGGTTCACAATGTGGGCCCCCACCACACGT
This sequence comes from Chloromyia formosa, assembly GCA_964017055.1. Classification (NCBI taxonomy): domain Eukaryota; kingdom Metazoa; phylum Arthropoda; class Insecta; order Diptera; family Stratiomyidae; genus Chloromyia; species Chloromyia formosa. The sequence continues at coordinate 146,693,042 of OZ024814.1, forward strand.
GCAATAAACATATAGAACAAAATGGCGGACTTATACTACGTGCTATAAACATAGAACAAAAGCTCCACATACGGTGTTCACAACACCAGCCACATCCAGACAACCTGTCTCCCTCACTCGTGCACAGCGCTATGACTTCTCCTTCACACCAATCTTTTTGTTTTTTATCAATTACGTCACTAACCTGACTGAATAAGAAAATCGTTGGGGTAGGTCGGGAAAAAGCTTCAACTTCACACACACACACTCGTATGCACGCAATGGAGAGACCGTTGAGTCGAAGAAGTTCAATCAATGGACGGGTGTTGCTTTGTCATCGGCGACAGTGCGAAAGAGATGCTTGCTCCACGGACCGTGGACTACACTTCCGGGGCGGATCCCCCCCGCCCCCTTCTTGTGATGGCCCCATCCCATCCAGCCGACTGAAATCAGTGTCACCAAGGTCACCAATCGCGCATACCGCGTACTATCACGATCGCTGATATATCGACTAAGGGCGACCACAGAGTGAAAGCTGAAGCTGATGCTTATGCTGGTGTTTTGATTGTGAACACTCTGCGAAGAGAAACATTCACATGAAACGTGCTCATGAAGCTTCCCCTTCCCATGTTGCAGAAGACTACTTTCGCAATTGTCTGGTGTATTCGTTCATTTTTATGTGTCTTATGAATGGATTTTATATATGAAATCACTGGACAATTACGAATGCGATCTTGAGCTTTAGCGATAGCATGGGCTGGGAAAGCTCCATGAGCACGTTTCACATAAACGTTTCTCTTCACTGAGTGTTTGCAATCAAAAACCAGCATAAGCATCAGCTTCAGCTTTCACTCTGTGGTCGCCCTAACAGTGCATAATTCTGATTTAGTGAGGAGCATAGTGCAAATGATGCAGTTTGTGCGGCGCTGATAATAAACGTTAAGGCAATAAAATTGTGTTGTCGCGCTTACCGTCTTTAGACTTAGACGAGTACTATCTAAGTATCTAATAGTAAGTGTGTTTAGCTAGACCGCGGCTTGACGCGATCGATCGCGGATTTACGTACTGACGAAGCTCAGGCGCATATATTTTACAATATGTAGTATATGATCGCTTGATCCACACCCGGGGCAACGGTTGGGTTAATTTGTATTCTCCTGTACACTATGTCTTGAAAAATGATACAAAGTATCTACACTGCATGCAGATACATCGAAACATGGATATGCCTTTGGCTACCGACTGCGTGGAACCTGTTGTGTTGAAGATATCGACGTAAGTTTTATAAAGATCCCAGTATAGTTATACTGAATAAAATCATTCGACAAAACACATCCCACGCTTTCGGTAGGCATAAGACATATCCATGTTCCGATGTATCTGCATGCAGTGTAGATACTTTGTATCATTTTTTTCAACACCAAATGACTCAAAATAGTATCAGTCCTGACCAAAGGACTCAAGATGCCTTGAGCAGTACTCAAGTGTATTGGTCTAATCACTCCAAATCAGGAGATACCCATTTCTATCAGGTTTGATTTCCGTTGCATTTCAAGATAAAGAGAATCCTTTTTTCTGACGCACACATGCAAATATCCAAATACCGTATGGATACCGTAGATCAGAAGACGGAAATTGCCTGGACAAACGCACAAACTTACAGCATACATCGGGGTATTTACCTATCCCATATATTTTTATACCCTTCACGGATGTGATAGGGTATATTAACTTTGTCATAAAGTTTGCAACGCACAGAAGGAAGCATCTCCGACCATATAAACTATATATATTCTTGGTCAGTATGATGAGTCGAGTCGATTAAGCTTTGTCCGTCTGTCCGTCTGTCCGTCTGTCTGTCTGTCCGTCTGTTTCTATGCAAACTAGTCCCTCAGTTTTAAAGCTATCGAGCTGAAATTTTGTAGTTTCGGAACCAATGGAATCGGACCACTACGTCATAGCTGCCATAGGAACGACCGGTCCAACAATTCGTCTTTGTGAGAAAAACTTTTTTATTTCTAAAGATATCTTTTTCAGATTTCACAGGAATCAACGATATCTATAGCTAAATCACATTTTAAAATTTGGTCAAAATCGGATCACTACGTCATATAGCTCCCATAGGAACGACCGGTCCAAAAATTCGTCTTTGTGAGAAAAACTTTTTTATTTTTGTCTCCCATACTGCGCATGCTACGCCGAATAGGATCTAACGAATCATTACAAATAATTGATAGCACTTAGAGGATAGTGTTCCCAACAACAAGTGGAAAGGGGAAGTGAGGAGGAGATGAGAAGAAATTGGTCAGAAATGCACTCATCGTTGACAATCTGCCAATCCTGAAGCGGTGGATATGGCTATTGCATTTACCTAAATTACACCCACTCGGTGACAATAAATTTCAATTAATTAATTTATTGCCAACCTAACCAGCCTGCAAGATAATCATCTTTTTTTATGGATGACGCATTTTCTTGGAATGCAACTATTCCGGCGAAATTCACTGATTGGAGTGTGTAGATGGACAATTATCTGACTTTTCACTATCAAATGCCTACACAAAACTGTTACTTTTTTCTTATCATGGCAATTCGAGCTTTCTGAAGATGAACGCAGTCAGATTATGTGAATGATTGGTCAAGAGGAAGCACACGATGCGTTACTGGCCGATATCTTGCTGTCGCTGCTAATGGGTCATAAAAATCGATCCAAGAGTAGGTATTTTGACTACACCAAACTAACGGGACACTGATGAATTTCTCTCAAAACTTGAAGAAAAAATATCTGATAGATAGTTAGATAATGGATATTACGAGGCGCAGCTCGTTGTTGGTCATTAAATGAGTTAACATAACCGAATGTCTACGAAAGAAATATTTAAGCCGAATATTGTGTTATGTCCACTATCAGTCTTAACCATCATCAACATCAATATAATCATTGTCGTCCTCTATCACTCTGGTCAGCCACATAACATCATAAAATGGCATGCAATCCACTAGTTCGGTTTCTATTAGTATCTTTTTTTTTGTCAGTTTCATTTGATCTGGGTATATTCGGTGGCTTTCGAAATTGAACTAGTCCAAGAAGCGGAGAATTAACAGAAAAAAGTTGACTCGCGCGACTGGATCATAAATCTATCGATGGTGTTGTTGATAAACAGAAAAGTTCTATTTTTCAGAAAGGAAGACGATGCTAAAGATACTAAGATTCGTCTCTCTCTTAATTGGGTGCTTATTAACCGCGATCATCTAATCTACTATTTTAATTTCCTATCTTTTTTCGACGAGTCTCATTTGGTCCATAAGGCATTGGTCAATTCGATTATAATTATTGTGGATGGTTATCGGATTTGAAGAGTTCTCCTCTGGATTGGAATCTTTAGTGTGCTGCAAGGTACTCGTACCTATGTATCCAATCGTAAGATTTGAGGTCGACAGAACGATTGTGATCTTAAATGTTTTAACATAAATGGTGGCTATCAATTTTTTGGGAGATTTTGTTGATGCCATATCAACTAAGTTCTCGATAAATTGGCTAGCTTAGCAATATTTTATCTAGAACCAAGAATGTGAAATGTTTTAATTAGTGGATTGTTGTTTTTAGATGAGACCATGTATTTTTGAAGGAAATGAGTTAATTAGGAGATTCCTGTTTTTGCGCAGAATTGTTACTTATTTTAAGGGTTACCGACATGACAGTTGCCATAAAATATTTTTTTTTTTTCGATTTTAATAGTTTTTGTAATTTTCAATACAAGCATTCTACTTCCAGTAAATTGAAATAAAACTCAACGAAAACATTCATTGAAAAATCTGGTAATTAATCTGGCGTAAATCCTCTGCCTAATAGGAAAAAATACGTAGGTATCTGATGCGCCTGAATATAGCCTATATTGTCGCACGCACTGATCTTAAACTTATCTGTATCGGTCTGTTTTCGCCTGATTTCACTCAAATCATTTCTTTGAAATACATATTAGGAAACTATTCTAAGCGTGAAACGAAAAAGAGTTTGTCTTGCAATCCAGCTTTTAACAAAGGGGTCTATAAGCAAATAGCGTAAGCAAAAATGCTCTCATGGGCCTAGATCAAATAACGGTTGTTGATTAGCCCCACGTTAAGCGCCACCTCTTTGTGACAAGTAGTATTCAATTGCCCCAACCCCTTATGGGACAAATCTAAATCTGATCCATGTGGTCCAGTTGACGTTTCGTTGGCATAAACTAGTTTCGGAGAATGCAACTGCCTGCATGCATCTCCTGCTCCCCCCCATTTAGCAGCCTACCTGCGACAAGTCGGGAGATGCTGTGGCTTATTATTACGCTCTACAGGGGAAAGACAACACAAATATTCATTCATATTTTAAACAATTTATTTTGCTTTTCCACGATTTTTATACCCTAGACTTATAGTATAGGGTATGTTGTTTTTGTCACGACGAAAATATGTTAATAAGGTTATCATTATTGGGTCCCTGGACATGATAACATTTCGAGTAACACCATTGCTGGCAAGCTAACTAGGAAAGCTTCTGCAGGACCCGAACCCTTCTGTGGTATCCCTCTATGTAGGGTAAAATTACACATACTACTCAATTGCCCTAACCCCTTGTGGGGCATAGCGCGTCAACTGTTCCATGTGGCCCAGTTGACGTTTCGTTGGCATAATCTGGTTTCGGAGAATGCAGTTGCCAGCATACACCTCCTGCACATCCATGGCCACGAACGTCGTCGTGGACGGGATTCGAACCGGAAACGCCGGTAGTCAAACATGAGACTGATGCCTCAACACACTGCGCTACCGGTCGCCCGGAGCAGGAATATTTCGGTGGTCGGTGTGAATAAGTAGATAAGTAAAAAAATGCTAGTTTCCAGGGCGGCGTTTTAAAGGTTTGGCGACCTTCTGTAAATCGATGTGTTGATATGATATAACTTTTGTTACTCGAAAGAAACCCCAATACTCTCCTAATTTGATGTTTTGAAAAAAAAAAAATATTTCATTTTGAAAACCCCTTGTCCAATTTTCCTTACTTATCTTGTTGTTCACCAACAATTATCTGTTTATTCACTGAAGTTATCAATAATTCACAGCGTTTAACTATTACACACCAGGAAACACGAATATTCAGAATTAAAAAAAAAAGAAATCGATTATTTTTATACAAATTCAGTATTTTTTTTTTACAAATTTACTTTTGTTTTATTTTTTTTTTATTTTTGAAATAAAGATTTGTATAAAAATAATCAACTACCTTTTTTTTAATTCTGAATATTCGTATTTCCTAGTGTGTAATAGTTAAACACCGTGAATTATTGAGTAACTTCAGTGAATAAATAGATAATTGTTGGTGAACAACAAGATAAGGAAAATTGGATAAGGGGTTTTCAAAATGAAATATTTTTTTTTTTGTTCAAAACATCAAATTAGGAGAGTGTTGGGGTTTCTTTCGAGTATTTTATTCACACCGACCACCGTATATTTAACATTAATTTTCAAGGTTTACGCGAAAATGTCCCAATCGATTTTCTAGTAGTCTTACTTCTAAGACACCCAAACACTGCGAAATTTATTGACATGATCTCTTGTAGCGGTGGAAAACTGGGTGTGGTGTTAGAGTTTCCTAGTCTTTTCAGGGCCGGTAGACGGTTAAAGAAGGCACAAAACTACTAACAATGGAGAAGAAAATGACAAAACGGAACAACCCAAGTGTCGATTGGAGGCAAGGCTGCGACTACCGGCGAGGGCTCGGGAGGTTCTCGCACCTCCTTAGTCGCCAGCGGCCTTTCAAAAACAGTCGAGTCAGCGTGGAAACCAGGCGGCTCAGACGGTCATGCTACTGGTTCAAAACCCAAGTTGGGGCTACAAACAACAATTGCAGTCAATCCCCTCGTTGCTGAGCTTGACCAGGATCGCTCGGAACAGGGGCTCGACATCACACCAGCAGAAGAGGAGCTCCTGTTTAATTCTCCTCAGCCAAGCAAGGGTGCTGCACGGCGTACGACCGTAAGTCCCAAGCAGACCAAGGAGGAACTCAGGCCCCTCAAGCAATATAAAACAGCCATTAGGCTGAAGCGGAACCTCGGCACCAGAGTAGACTTTACCACGAAAGAGTTGGAAAGGCTAGCATGATTCGAGGAAACTATTGAGAATACCAGAAAGCGCTTCTCGACAGGAAGCGGATTTGCCAGCGGTGATCCGAAATTCTTCAACAGTATTGCGGAAAGTTAAAACAGAAAACTAGCTTTCAAGAGACAACGGTGGGATGAGGATCCACAATTCTCAACCAGTAAACAGTAATGTCCCTGACACAGGCAACCTGCGAAAGGGAGATCAACTACAGCGGAAGAGCCCACTCGTGCCAAAAATACGAAGAAGAAAGACCGTTGTGAGCCTCTCGGCAAGTTAAGCCGGGAGAGGTGGGAGCTGGTCAAGACGTTGCTCTTCGACAAACTGACCGAAAGAGCTGTATGTGAAGATCAACACATGTCATTCTTCGATGACGCAGGTTGGTTTAACGACGCAAAAATCAACAACTGTGACAATGAAGCGATGCTTGAATGGTGCAAGAGCACCATTGCAACGCTTGACGGTCTTTGGGAAGGAGCACAATTGGAAATAGTCGCAAAAGACCAAATTCCAACTGTGGCCAAGGCGAAAGTCTTATTACCGAGAAACAAGGAGATGGCGCTAAAGCTATTCCAGCGGGAAAATCTGGACATTTCCACTGCGGACTGGGTAGTCCTACGTGTCAACGAGCACCTCGCAGAGACAAAAGCAGACACTGATTCTTCAAATTAGCAAAGAGGCAGAGGACATACTATACCCAATTATTGGGAATTGAAGCTGAAAAAGCGAAGCCCCATGGACGACAACAAGAACACGCTTGAGGCCAACGAAGTGGAGAAGGATCTAGGCATAGAACATTTAACCAAGGTGGCTGATGGCATAACGCTGAGCGAGGAGGACAGCGAATCTGGGACTGAAGACCCAATCGCTACAATACTTTCTACGAGTGAGAAACTGTATCCCTTGTAGCATGCTAAGGGTGTTGCAAATAAATCTGCACCACAGTAGTTCCGCGTCAGCAGAGCTACTACAGATGCTGCTTGATGACCCCTACGGTATTGTGCTCATCCAAAAACCATGCATTTCGGGGTAGGGACACATCAAAGGACCCTCAACTAGCATCTACAACGTATGGAATACTTCCAACATTTTCTTTGTACTCGCTGTTCCTTGCCTTACGGCATGGGTTCCTCCGTAAATACTTTAAATAAAGAGCTCCTTCTTTTGCCAAAATCAGTAAGCGACTGCTCGCAAAATAAATTTCGGGAGATTGATTTCGGAGACTCCCAAACAAAATTTTCATCGGACATGAAAGTGCAAGCTCGTTATGGATTCTCGAATAAAAGAACCGCTATGTCAGCAATTTATGTTATAGACAACAATGGCAGTTAAATAATTCAAAATAAATAAATAAAATAAAAATAAATAAAATAAATAAGTCGACATACCTCAATATTCACGATGGAGATTTTCTTTCCAAAACTGAGTAATTGCACTTATCCAAGTACGCACATTATTTTTCGAGATGTCTAAAAATGCACATTCCTATAACTAACAAAGTATTGGATTTTAGAGTTACCCACTACTCTACATTGCGTAGAGCACTTGTAGGAGTAATTTAATGCACTTAACTCATTTTCGGTATAAATTGACTTATCTAGTTATTCTCCGAGACCACACATTTAGAAACCGCTCCGCTGAACACTAGGTAAACTTCCCTGGCCTGAGACAATCGAAATTGTTTATTTTGGGTTATTCACTCAAGCGCCCCCTGGAATTCCTGGGCTTCGGCTAAAACAGGGTCTCCTTCGAGGGCACTCAACCCTGAGGAGTCAGTTTCACAGAATGGCCACTGTCTGTAACATCAATTGTTGTTTTTACGAAAGCGATAATGAGACCTCTCAGCACATAATCTGAGTGCCCCGGTGAGGACTTCCTTGTCTCATTCAGACTCGCACAGCTGAGCAGATTTGTGAACTCGATAAACTCGACTGTCAACCCAAGATTTTCAGGGCTAGCACAATAGGCCCTCAGGTCGCAGTGCTTCTGGACCCTGTGGGCTCACCGCCGCGTACTTAATCTTAATATATCGCTTTACGTGATTTAAATCGTCGAAACATATTTTTTTCAAAACGTTTTCGCCACCTCTGGAAATAGCTCAGGGGATTGTGACCCACACTTTGAGAACCAATGGTCTTATTTATTAGACTGAAGATTTCGCGCCCCTGCATAATAACACCTTGACCAAATGCACAGTCTGGACTTATATCGCAGAATCAGGCCTGTGAGGTAAACTTACAAAAACAACAACAATAAACACACGACGACCCCTTAAGACAAAGTTCCATTGACCTATCAAAAGCCACCGGTTTTCAAATTCTGATAGAGTTCAAATTCTCTCTATCATCAATTAAGACATTGCCACTAACGACATTTCATATTCATATTTTTTTTTTCTCGCCGGAAATCAACAAAACATCTGGAAAAATGTTACCGCAGATGTTCAAATCAGGGATAATAATCAATTTTCTTGTCAATGTTCATTAGTTAAACAAGCAACGGAATCTCATAAGAAACGAGGAAAATAAAGCTCACTGGAAGCCGCCAAAAAATTAAACCTGTAAAAAGAAAAACATGAAACAAATTAACAATATTGCTATAAAGAAATTTCATCAATCTATCTATTAGAGATTATCTGAATATTGTTAAGTGCGAGGAACAGAGATCTTGAGGTAATTTGGCACAAGAAAAAATTTAAAAATCTTGATAAAATTCGAGTATGTGTTATAATATTGGTAAAACATGCAAAGTAGCTTAAGATAATTAGCAAATTTGATGAGAAGATCATAGATACATACATTCTATTATCAGCAAAAATGAATAAAATTAAATTAATGATATGCAAAAAAAATATTTAACAATGTATCAGTTTAAGGATAAGAAAATGTTTTTCATAATTTACGTTTTAGCCAAAAAATTTGCGGTTTTATTTTAATTATCAATAATTAATTGACTATAGGCATATTTTTATTATAGTTACATTTTTAAATTGTTTGCTTCTATATTTTGAAGATAACGATTAGTGTTCATTGCAATTTAGTAGTGTTGCACAGGTTAATACTTGTACAAGAAAGGTTTATTGAATTAATATTAACATTAATTATTGATGTGTAAACATCTCATCGCTCGGTACGGGGTAAAACCATAGAAGCTGCGGAATGCGTAAACAACTTTAATGTGTGTACATGTGAATTCTTTGAATTCCCAACTTTATGTTTTCCTTTCTTAAGTTTAGTGTGCACAAATAATAGTTTTCGTTCTGAGTTGCGTTGCTGCATCGGCAGCGTGGTGGACTATAGAACATGCCCGGTGTGGTTCCGGGTTCTAATTCCCGTCGTATCGAGCGTTTCTTTATCTTTTCTTTTTTTTTGCTGGATCTGCTCAGTGTTGGTATTCTGTGAAAGAGAACTCCTCCTTGCAGGGAATCCTTGCTCCTTGTCCGGGCACCCATAGCCCCCTCTGAATCCGTCACTGCTATAGCTCCTGCCTGATTAAGAAACCTGCACTTTTAGCGTATACCAATAAATCCGTTTGGTCTTTTCTATTATAATCTCCACTCGTTTTCCCATGTGACCTTAATATCAAGATTTATATCCAAATCAAGTTTCAATCGATTCTGTGCACGCAATAGACGTGGATACGAGTAAACCCAAATCACCTTCCGAGATTCCAAATAAAAAAAAGACTGAGCGACAATACAACAAGTGCAACATACATTGTAACTACTTGTAAGTTTCGGACTTAGCTCTACATTTCTATCGTTCAGGACGTGGCTTGTTATTGTTGGTGATTGTTGGGCTTGCAAGGCATCCAAATTTCCGAACAGAAAAGTTTTTGCACACTTGGCGCTATCACAATGTTACGTTCACCTATGACACATGTCGCATACAAAATTGTTTGTTGTCGCATACATACAGAAAACGTCGACTCTATGCCAGGCTACGAAAATATATGAGAGGCGAATTCCTATGACCATATATGTGAACATAGCCAATACTGAGAAGCTTGCCTCTATCCGAGCGCATAAGATATTGCGGTAGCCGCACAATATAAATTCGAAGGTACTTTGTACGTACGTTTACATACCGACGAAAATGCCACCACGCTCTACGTATAAAGTACCAACTGGAGCCTTCTACCCGATATACCTAAAAGACCCTCGCCACTCTTTGAAATCGTATATATAGGTGCGCAACTTGCATACCAATGTGCGGTTACTATCCGAATGCGAATGTGAACCCGCTTTTTGTATTTATATGCCCGGCCCATCGAGGTCTTCGCCACTGTAAGCCACGAGGTCAAGTTCATAGTCAACGTGGTCGAAATTTCGCTCCAATTTTGTGTCGGGGGACGGACGTCGTTTGGAAACTTAACTAGCGTATAAGGCATGTTGTCACTAACAATGAGACTATGGCAAACACAAACTATAGTAGACGTAGTAAGTACACCCCCAACTGAAAAGGAAATCCAGCGACAAATTCGAAGATAATCCAATTAAAATTCGAACGATTGAAAAATTGCAACGGACGACAACAGAGATTTTAAAAATTCCCAACCGGCAACCGTAATTAGACATAGACGCAGAAAGGATATCCCCGTGTAGATGGTCGAGTTTCACTTTCACAGAGATGAATGTGTTGACCTTCTGGTAAAATGTCCGAGAGCGAAATAGGACACTAATTCAGAACTCGCATTGAAACAGCTGAAATCGGTAACTCTTCTATTCAAATTCCGTAGACGTCCATTCAAGGAAAATCAAAACGCCACTTTCTGCATACACAACCAGATCTCTCTGTCAAGCGGGAAAACTTTTCCCGGATCAAACTCGGCAGTTTTCCCATTCAACAGTTTGGGATTTTAGCATTCATCTGCCAGTTGAATGCATAACCAACGTCCACATTCGAAATATGTACGACACCGTCAGAATAGCGAAAGGGTGAAAGCCGAGGAACTTGACTTGAGCCAACTACATCCACTAGCGTCCCATAGTGAGTGCGGCGTGATAGTAACGAACCAGAAGTCTTCAGGACTCTTTGGAAACGGATAAGCAAATGTGCGAGTTGCCACGCCATACGAGTGACTGGCATATGGGGGACTATATCGTATTGCAGGCAGATGGCAGAAATGTAGCAGAATGCCAAATTCGGTGCCTCATTTGACTTTAAAATCGGAATCATCGCGAGAATCCTGATGTCGAAAGATGGAAGTCAAGTGCTATGAACTTTTCCATCAATTCGGAATGAAATCGATACAGCATTTAGGTTTTGATTTTTGCGACTCTTGTTGAATATTAAAGACAAATGAGCTGTTTATATTGTGTTTATTGTTAGGCCGATGGCGCAAAGTTGACTTTTAATAATACAACGAACATTAGATTACTACGATAAAACATTGGCAGGAGAATATCCCAGTAGGTTCATGAACGATCCTCTGTGTGGTTGATTGTCCTGTTCAGTTGCCATATTCGTATGTGACCGCAGGTCGCGCCAACATTCATTGCCGGCCTTAAATATTTTAACTCCCCTTTTAGCTACTCGTAAAAGAAAATCTGTCGTGACATTTTAGCATAGTCCTTAAAGATGAATACTATAGATAAATACAGGATGGCCCGCTCCAAAATGTCTGTGCCTTTTAAATTCGATTCTTAGTTAAGTATCCTGTGACGCATTATTTCAACCAACCCTTACCTGCCGAAGATGTTAGGATGCGAGAGTGAACTTTCAAGTACCACTTTGGTCCGGCCGGGTTTGTTTGGAAGTAAGAGTACAAATCCATTCCTCGTCGATGAGCTACCAATCTTGTTTCTATGTTTCTAGAAGTCGGAGTCATTTACAGGCGCAACCACCTGCAAATGCAATTCCCTCTCTCCCTTGACCGTCAAAACTATAATAGATAAGCAGAGCAACGATTTTCTTCCTCCTTACGGTTTCCTACCATTGTGGCTTTGCGTTCCTCTGCCTGTGGTTTTGGCACTTCACCCTTTCTGGCGATATAATCTCAGCTTTCTTCTGCAGGGAGCTTTATCGTCGCCGAGATTAATGCGCTGTTGTTGCTTCTTCATTTGATCGATCCATATCTGTTTCCGTCTGAATCGGGTTTTGGGTCAAACAAGTGAAATATTCATTGATAGTACTTTCTTGACAAGGTTCTCAAAACATAGCAGTACCAATCCATATGACGATCTTTTCGAGCAATGATCGGTTGCTCAACAAAGAAGCTGCCTCGGATGTAGGTAACTTTTATGCGATCCTTTTTGGTTCCATCTGCTGTCATCCATAACATCTTCATCTCGGTCGTAGTCATTTCATAAGTCTTGTCAATAGTCCCGCATTCATTCATTCATTCAGACCAACGATCGTTTTATCCGTATAACATGCCCTTAAGCTTTCGTGGCATCTTTTTGTCGTAGAAAACTTCAAAGTTTCTTCGCCACTTCATCCAACCAACACAGGTGCGATGTTTAATTACGTCATCGCAGGTAAGTTCTTTGTTGGCCATCGAGCCTAGGTTAAACTTTGTACAAGACTTCAGCTACTCTCCTTTAATGTATTGTAGATATCTGGTATCGGTCTCTTTGGATGTGAGAAAGGACAACAAAGATACTCAGTCTTTGATATACTAATCTTCAGTCCAAGATCCAAAAGTATCTTACTCCAGCGTGATTGGCAGGTTAATTGTCTTATTAAATAGACCACTCACTACTGTCTCTACTACTTCCTATCTAGTTCAATTAGCGCGTATCTTCGAGTGGAAAAGTAAATTATTTAAATACTTTAAAACCTTTCTACATTTTAACCATTTATTCGGAGCCTCCTTAAAAATCGATTTTTTTTCCGAACTTATAGAGGGAAGAGGGGGATTTTCTCCTGCTCCTTCTCCCTTAGTGTCACCATATACTGTCGAACTCGAACTCGAGCACGAACCTGGTACAAATTTTCTCTGACACACACATACACTTCACATAGGTGTGAAGAAAACGGGTCCACTTGTACTAGGTTCGTGCTCGAGTTCGACAGTGTATGGTGACACTTAGGATCCACGCCTGGTACAGATGCTGCGAGATTTTATTCGTTTCCATTGACTGGATTTAATTTTGTCTATTTGCAAAAATACTTTAAAGATATTTACAAAAAAGAAGTCGTTCGAGGCCAAAATTGTTAAAAAATGAAATAAGTTCCAACATTTCACAGTTTTCTGGAATGAAGACAAAGCTGGGTTTGGCCCTCGAGGTCGAAAACCCCTCCAGGAGGGCACAGGCGCGTCAATATCGCTTGCATAGCTCGTGGAAATTTCGAAGACAAAAACCAAATTCAAGTTTGAGCCTGGAACTTGGAATGTTGCATAGTTATTTGACAGCTGCCAGCGAATTTAAAAAGAGGAGGCCGCATCCACACTACGGGTGCAAACAAATTGCGGAATTAGAAGTAAGTAGTAACATTTTTGCGTTAAAGGAAAATAAAAACAAAGAAACCAAAGGAGAAAAGGATAAAAACACCGGAGGCAACTCGACAACACCTGAAAGCCTGGCCAGGAAATTATTTGCGTGTACACCTACATGGCATTATTGGTTCTCGAGTGTTTTTATTGTTTAACGTTTTCGTACGGAAGGGATTATTGTTGCATTCTTTACGGTATTTTGTGGCATTGTTACGGCCGATTTTATTTCAGGACTAGTGCATTGGTCAGCGACACATGGGGGCTCTGGGGCTTTGCCAGTCATTGGAAAGACTTTCCTTCGGCCATACCATGAACACCATATAGACCCAACGTCTACAATGAGATATAATTTTTTCGAAACGCATGGTGATATTTTATGGTTGCTCTGCTCTGGGGCTATGTTATCGTATAAAGTGCTAACCCGAAGTAATACTGAAATGCAACAAGAGTTTGCATAGAGTCATGTTTGTTTTTGTGTTGCATATTATTTGCGACGACAAATCAGGGCGGTATCATAATCAGCACGCGTTTTCTTCTAAAAAAAATAAATTTATATACCTATATAATATAAATACGTATATGAGAGGTTAACTGAGTCGTAGCCGTGTAGAGAAGAAACAATCACGTTTTTATACCCTAGACTTTTAGTATAGGGTATATTGTTTTTGTCACGACGGAAATATGTAACACCTTAAAGGAGGCTCCGGAGGTATAGCAATGTATATATATAAATGATCAGGGTCACCTCCTGATTCGATTTAGCCATGTCTGTCTGTCTGTCTGTCTGTCTGTCTGTCTGTCTGTCCGTTCGCACGATAACTTTCGATAGAATATAGCTAGAGACTTGAAATTTTGGTCAAATGTTGGAAGTATAATCTAGTTGGTTGGTATTGAAAATGGGCATGATCAGGCCAAGAGAACGCCTACCTCCCCTATATATGTAAAATAATTAAATGTATCTATAACTCCCGATTAAATAAACCTAAAAAGCTCTAGCTTTGGTAGATTGCTTGTGAGGATAATCTTCTACTTCCCTGGGAAAATAAAACCGACCGGTGGAAAACTAACGGTAATTTTCTTACAAAGAGCCCCGTACTGCCCTACTTTTCTGGTTTTTTGTCTATAACTCTTGAACCAATTGACGTAGACACCTGATTTTTGGCATGTGACCCTGAGATAGGAAGATGCTTAAGTTCTACTAAGTTGGGCATAATCGGATAAAAGGAACGCCTACCTCCCCTATAAATATCAAAATATTAAATATTCCTTTAATTACGATAACTTTCGATACAATAACACTAGCGAGTTGAAAATTTGACAGAATGTTGCTAGTAGGATCTACTTGATTGGTATTGAAAATGGGTAAGATCCGACCCAAGCAACCCCTACCTCCCCTACAAATGCATCTTCAAATAAGCGATAACTTTTGACAGAATCAAGCCAGCGACTTGAGATTTTGGTCAAATGTTTGAAGTGAGATTGGGTTAGTTGGTATTCAAAATGGGTGAGATCCGACCTAAGTAACCCCTACCTCCCCTTGAAATGAAACTTAAAATAAGCAATAACTTAAGACAAAATAATGCTAGCGACTTAAAATTTTGGTCAAATGTTTGTAATAGGATCCAGTTGGCTAATATTAAAAATACGTAAAATCCAACGAACGAAACCCCTACTTCCCCTACAAATTACACTTCAAATAAGCGATAACTTTCGATGAAGTGAAGCTAGAAACTTAAAATTTTGTTAAAATATTTGTAGCATGATCTTATTTGTTGGTGGCAATGATGGGCAAGATCCGACCCAAAGAACCCCTACCTCCTCTACAAGTGAAACTTCAAATAAGCAATAACTTTCGATAGAATGAAGCTAGCGACTTGAAAAATTCGACAAATATTTGTAGAATGTGTTAGTTAATTGATCAAGATCCTCCTGAATGATTACTGCCACCTCCCCTATAAACTGGCCATATGGGAAACTCAATTTTAATGCATATGGTTGTTACCAATTGGTACTTTTGGTATCACCACTAGGTCTGTACAAGTCTAGGGTATATACGCTTCGGACTGGTTTTTTGTAAAAGTTGGTCAGAAATTGTACATTTTCAAACTGTTACGAACTTTAGATTTAAGTTAGATATTCATCATAACGGATCGTATCCCCCAATTTTGTACTAGCTTTTAGTTTCCGATAACACGATTTCACACAGCACGACACTTTGTAGGAACGTATCTACCGGGTTATAGCAGGGTTACCTGTATTCACTTTTTAGGTGTAGGTTGTTAGAATAAAAATTAAAGTACTAATTGAGCTTTCGTTCCTTCCAGATACATTTTATTTCTGGTGCTAAAACACCCGTTTCCTTTAAACTCTTTCCATCACTCACTATGAGATTTACAATGGGTATGTATGACTTAAGCCTTCCGAATACTAACAATATGCAACCTTCAAATACTCCTCTTCACCCGGCACAATGCCATCTGACTTATCAACAAAAATATTGAATAATTCAAAATATTCAACAAATTCGCACCTTTACCGCAAAATTAGCATTTCATTATGCAAAACTCGGAACAGATAATTATTCACCGCAAAAATAATTACGATAATGATGATCTCGATTCCGACTGAATCTCGTGGCAAGCACCCCTTTTTTTGCCTCACAAAGAACCGCCTCACCACGCCAATCACCAATCGAGAAAACAGTAGTCAAATGCTTATTAACATACTGTTGAATGATTGCTCAGTTTAGGTATGTACTACTCGTACTTATTTTACAATTCGAGATTTCCAGATGGTCCATGATCGCCTCACCACCGACACTGGTTGTACCTGTGTACGCAATATGCAGTAGCAACAGAAGCAGTGGCACCTGTTCCACTGCAAGATTCATCTTCTGAGCCGAAAAGCCCGACCGCTGGGCCTCCCTCCGTGTTGCCTCAAGTCCAACCCGCGACCATTGACTTTTTACGCAATCAAAAAGAATATTCATACGTATCGCGTCGCGTCAGTGCTAGCCGAGTGCTCGTTATTCAATCATCGGGAATCATTACCATCATTAGATTTGATGGATTTCGGCTCTTTGACGGAACAGAATAAATTCACAACTATACTTCGCACCTTAGTCTGGTGCGGTTCGACGCTTCAAATCGACCGGATAATTGGTGGCTGGGAAAATATCATGGTACATTCGACTATACCTGTTTGTACCTTACTTGCATTTATGGCTCCTCGGGTAATGATTACATATTCATTTATACAAATTAATTCGGAGTCTTTATTAATGGAATTTGAGTTTAGTTAGACAGAGCGACCGTTTGCGTTCAACAGCTCTGATATTGACACCGGAAAAATTGGTGGTGTCAGTGGTATTGAAATGGTTTGATTGGCGAGTCAGCGGTTGAGCTACATGTATTTTAGAATCTAGTATCGGGCGTAAGGGAACCATAAATAGGCTTGATTCCATAAAATGATAAAGACTATTTCAGAGTTTTCGGTGATAATTGAATAAAAGCTATCGACACCATAGCGAAAAGCGCTTAATCTAGTGTGCCTAAACATTTAAACTACAAAACGAATACGTCTAAAATTCCAAACCCAAAATTAAGGCGAGAAATCTAGATTTTTCTATAAAAAAAAAACATCTCCCTTGTTGCAAAAGATCTAACAACATCCAACATCTGACAACCACTGTCGAATGTGTATATGCGCATAACATTAGGAAACAACACAACAAATTTGTTGAAAAATAGGAATAACATTATGGCAAACAATGTTGTAAATATTAATCAGAGGATATCCCTGGAATGTCAGATTAATGGCGCGTGCTCAGCGCGACTTTCTGCATTTGGAATACCTGTCTCGTTGGTGTTTAGTGCCGATTTATTCCTTGTGGTTGCGGTTAAGCAGAACGGCTATTGATGCTGTGCTATTGCCACTCTGCTTGCACAAATACAAAATAAAAAAATAAAATAATCGCTAATGTTGATAACATGGTTAGCAATGCATAACATTTAATTTGATTTTAACATTTTTACAATTCAAATGTTTCGTTCTTCATTAATTAAAATTGTCTCAGAGCGATGATAGTGAAACAATGTTGATTGAATATTCAATTAGCATATGAATAAATAAAGTCGTTGGAAATGTTTATGGTAGTATGTCTTTTATGGGTGATATGTACGTTGAAGATTTATATCATAATAAAATCGAAGGAGAATTGTGGCTGATATCGGTACCGCGAAAACTTGTTATTAATGTTCTGTTTGATTTGATATGGTGCCTGCTCTTTGCCCTGTTATGTTCAATCATTTTTCTTCAAAATAATTAAACACTTAGGCCCGTTTTCTCAATGTCCAGTTAAAATTTATAGTTGGGATAAATTGTCTGTTAGCACAATTTCATTTTCTCAATGTCCATTAAGCTTTTTCGGATCCAGTATGCTAAAGGGAACCTTATCTGCTCTCTAAATTTTAGCAGAAAGATAAATCGATTATCCAAAGCAAAATCGCAAATCCTCACATCCGGTTAAAAGTTTATCAAAAACCCAAAACCTTATTCCGAATGCTGAGATTTTGAAAGCTAGAACTGTTGACTTTTGCAAATTCAAATGAAAACAATGAAACTGGCCATAAAGAACAGAATTCCTGAAAATTTATTCGATAGAAGAGAATCTGGAACAAACTCGGTCGCAAAGGAATATGCTGAGAGACCGTACAGATACAAATATTGAATATAATTGTAGGCCGTAGAATTCCGTCAGGAAAATCAGCTGATTTTGCTATAATTTGAGATGCGTTCTACTCTTTTTGGCTTGATAATTTAACGAACACACGAGTATGAGACAACGAAAATATTTATTGGTAAGTTTATCGCCTGGATAAGCTCATATCCCCTCAGCCAGTTTAACGAAATATTGAGATAACGGACCTACGGTGCACTTCCTACGATACTCGTACCATATCAGAAACAGTACAGCCTCGATCTTGATGATACGGATCACATGATCAAACAAACATACCTCGAAAAGAACTTCGAAGTGAAGTTCCCTACAAGGAGAGACGTGGAGAGCGGAGGCGCCATCAATAACAGTAGCGCCCTGGTTTGATTTGACCGACTGATACTGGAGTAATCTCAGGCGTCTACTCGGAAGACCTGAACCTGAGCCAGTGGCTCGGACTGGCGAGCCATGCGACCGTATTCCAGCCGGAAATACATGCTATTCGTATGGCGTCCATTCAAGGAACATCAACGAAGATGAAGAACGATTTGCGTCCACAGGGCAACCATTCTGGCTCTAGAATCATACAGATGCTCTTCGAGAGCACCAGACACTGACGAGATTCCAGCTGAACTGCTAAAATTCGGTGGAACGTGTCTACGAGGGTAAGGTGAAAACCTCTCAGCCTGACAATGAAAGACTGCGATTTTCAGTTTAAAAATGATTTTATTTTTCTACATAATCTCCCTTGACTTCAACACACTTGGTCCAGTGTTTCTGCAACATTAGTATTAATTCCCGGAATTAAGAGTCTGGAAAGCTGTTGTAAAGTTGGATGGTACTTTTTCCATAGTGAAATAAGAAGTTAGTTAATTAAATTGGATGATTTTATTTATTAAGTGACTTTATACCTTTACTAATGACTGCAAGATGCAATCTTATTATTACGGCGTAATCGCCAATCTTTCCCTAATAGCTGGTAAGTCTATGAGTCGCCAATTGCAACTGCTTATTACAGACTGCCCTTCCCTTATACAATATCGCCTATTTATACTATCACTTATTACTAACACATGTTTTCTTACAAATTAGTCATTACTATACCTATTCCCTATTCCCATGCTCCAGATTCACCTAAAAATCAAGTGACATCATCACAATAACTTTTGACCTAATTTCCGGTCACTTATTGTGATATGGAGAAAGTAAACGTGATTCACAAGCAATGCAACTAAAGTATGCAAGAATCAAGCAGTGCAATATGACACCAAGAATGCATGCTCAATAATTGCTTTTGCTTACTTCGTTGCTTGTTTGTTTACAAACGAAGAAAATACTATTCTTAAGGTGAGTGTACACCATATGTACACTACACCCATGGGGTTTTTGGTGATTTGTGTTATACAAATCATAATAATAATTATAATACTACTCCACGTGTAGGGTATCTGGAACATGAGGTTTACAATATCCTCTTAATATTTTACATATAATTTTTTTTTTTTTTTTTTTTTTTTTTTTTTTATATATATATATATTGTTATTGAATGTTAATTACTCAAAATTTTTTTAGTCTATTCTTATGTATTGTTTTAGGAATTCCCTTATAATTTATTGTTACATTTGTATTATCAATACTTATTACATTAAATGGTCCCACATAAGGTGGTTGACCTTTCTTTTTGTTTTCATTCTTTACTAATACCTTATCGTTAACTAATATTATAAGTGGGTTTACATTTTTATCTTTCTTAGTGCGGTTAAGTTTTGTTAATTCAATAAGTTCACGGGCTTTAGATACTGAAAATCTGAGTCTAACTTTAAGTTCATTTGCATAATTATCGAGATTATATACTGTGTCATTAGTTGTAAGAATATCATTGGGCAGAGTAGGTAATTTACCGAAAACTAACTCAAAAGGACTGTAGTTATTATCTACGTGTGGCGTTATATTATACGCGAAAGTGTAATATGGTAACCAAACGTCCCAATTCATATCCTCAGCAAAAGTTAGCATGTACTCATTTAAGACACGATGATTTCGTTCTATAGCACCCAAAGTTTCGTGATGATATGGTGTAGAGAAAATCTGTTTGATTTTTAGCATATCGCAAATTTCTTTTAATAATTTGTTAGTGAATTCAGAACCCATATCCGACTTTAGTACTTTAAATAAACCGTGAGTTAAAATTAGGTTTTCTACTAGAGATTTAGCTACGTTTTTGGCTTCTTTAGTTTCTAAAGGCGCGGCAATAACGAATTTTGATAGCTCGCATTGCATGGTTAATATATATCGGTAACCGTTTGATATTCGAAGTGGTCCTACAATATCTATACAAATGGTTTCAAAACTTGTAGATGGCGTATCTGTTTTTATCATTCGTTCTTTAGTATGACGTATCTGTTTATTAATTTTACATTTTTCACAATTGCTTACGTAATCTTTTATCATCCTATTCATATTTTTCCAACAGTATCGTTGTTTAAGTTTTAAGCATGTTTTTCTGACTCCGAAGTGTCCTCCGTGTGGCGTATCATGATACTCTTTAATTAATTCTTTTTGACGACTAATTTCTTTGATGTTTTCAGGGGCTTTATAAATAATTATATTTACTTTCACGTGAAAATCTTGTTGCAACATATTAATAATATATTTAAATTTTTCAATAGACAATGCTTGGAAAATTTCATCATTTGTTGGTATGGCTAGCGTATGAATTTTCCAATTAAGCGCCGTTTCCAATAGCTTCTTCATGATAGGCACGTATACCATATCAGAATTATCGCTATTGTTGGTATGCTTCGCATTGTAGGATGAAATGTTAGACGCTTTATTAACGGAAACGTATTTCCTGTTAACACTATCGCTGTCATATATACATATTGCATCCTTTGTACGTACAATTTTTGGTTTATTTCCATTTCGGATAATAAACTTCAGTTTAATAATATTTCGGATATCCGTCAATGATGTACACTCCCATACTCGAAGTTGATCAGGCTCCGATTGTAATCTGGGTAGGTCATCCTTATTATTCACATTATTATTTTTATAGTGCACTTTGTTGTCTGACTGTTGTTTAGCCGACATCCCCCTTGTTATCGCCAAAGTTTTCTTTATAGTATTATCGTTGTCGAGCGGAATCATTTTCTTTAAAATGTCTGAATTCAGTTCTATTCGAGACAAAGCGTCTGCATTGGTATTTATTTTACCTTGCTTGTAAACTATTTCAAAATCATAATCTGATAAGTCAAGGCGAATTCTAGTCAATTTGGAAGATGGGTTTTTATGAGTAAAAAGAGAAATAAGTGGCCGATGGTCGGTGACCACAATAAACCTTCTACCGTACAGGTAAGGACGGAAAAAATTTATTCCCCAATGGATTGCTAATAATTCTTTTTCTATGATGGGTTTGTTCAAATCATGTTTTCCTAAGGATTTGCTTGCAAAAGATATCGGTAAATCGCTACCAATTTCTCCTTGTGACAACACTGCACCTAATGCATGACTAGATGCATCTGTTGTGACGATAAATGGTTTAGAAAAATCCGGGTATTGCAATATCGGAGGTTGAATTAATTTGCTCTTAAGGGTTTCAAATGCTATTTGACAATTATCATCCCATTTAAACGTAGCATTCTTTTTTAGAAGTACATTTAAACATCTAGCAATGTCTGCGAAATTTTTTATAAACCTTCTGTAATAATTACAAAAAGCTACAAATCGACGAACTTCATCGGCATTTTTCGGTACAGGATAATTTTTTATTACATCGTTTTTCGATGGGTCCGTTCTTATGCCTTGGCTAGTTATCAAATGCCCTAAGTATACTACTTCCGATTTTAGAAATTGACACTTGCTAGCATTCAATTTAAGATTATATTGTCGTAACCGTGTCAGGGTTTTGATAAGATTATCGTTATGATGCTTGACACTACAGCCGAAAACTATAATATCATCAACATATAAGAAAGCCTCAGATTCCAAACCGGTCAGAGCTATTGTAAGCATTCTTTGAAAACTAGGAGATGATATCGTGAGACCGAATGGGAGTCGTTTGAATTGAAAATGACCCTTGTCAGTAGAAAAGGCTGTCAGTGGTCTCGATTCCTTTTCCAACTCGATTTGATGAAAAGAGCTGGTCATATCAAGCGTTGAAAAGTATCTAGCTCTTCCTAGCCTGTCTAAAACATCTTCTAAACGCGTTAAAGGAAATTTGTCATTTATAACCTTATTATTCAAACGTCTGAAATCCACAACAAGTCGCCATTTCATTCTACCATCAGTACTCTTCTTAGGTACTATAAGTAATGGAGAATTGTAAGGGCTAACCGATGGTTCAATGATGTCATTGTCCATTAATTCATTGACTTGAGTATTGATTTCCTCCAACTGTGCATGCGGTAATTTGTAATTTTTCGTATACACAGGAATATCGTCTGATGTAATAATTTTCTGTTTATAAAAATTGTTGACTGTTAGCTTATCACCCTCGATATGGAAAATATCTTGAAATTCTGTAATAATTTTTAGGAGACTATCCTTAGTTTTTTCGTCAGTCGCGCCCGTTTCTATCCCGCTAAGCAGTTTCTGTAGGCGCTCATGACTTTTGTCCTTCCGAGATATACTAAGGATTTCATAATTGCTAAGTGGTTCTATATTGATGTTGAAATTTTCAATAGTCGCTGAAAAGTCGTTGGCATTTAGTATTTTAATGTGACATATGCCTTTTGCTGGGACTATTGTATTTGCCACAAATACACCTGGATAAATCTCTTTACCACAAACTAAACTATCACCTTCCCTTGTTAGATTAATAGGTACAACTGCTTCTGTTCTTGGGGGTATTTTCCATTGAACAAGTTTCAATGCTTTCATGTTCATTGGAATGATAATTTCCTCATTATCAATAATGAAAGTTATTGTATAGGTCTCAAAACATATTTTAGAATAATGTTTTTCTAAAATGTCCCTTCCAATAATTCCATCCGTGAAAATTGGAAAATCTTCACCTACTATATGGAAAATATTTTCTGAAACATATTCCCCTAAAAGTAGCTTCAACCTTGCTGTGCCTAGAGAAGTGACAACTTCACTGGTTATGCCATTTAGTTTGCATTGAAAATGATCGTTTAACTCGTTTAAATTAATATTATTACTCTTGCAAATAGAAATATCTGCTCCCGTATCTATCAAGAAAGTCAGATTGTGTTGTAAATTTTTGCATTTTATTGTTATATAATTGGATCCGCTATTAGATATATTGAATATTTGCTTTCCGGGAAGGCCAAATTTTTCATTTACTGTTGTTCCTCTCCGGAGAGCTGTCCGTTTCCCTGGTCCTGAATGATATTAACGTTTCTTGAATTATTTTGGTTATTATTCCAGTTGCCGTTGGATCTTCTGTTATTGTTGGAGTTATTCCCGTTATTCCAGTTATTGCGATTGTTTCCGTTATTGCTGTTATTCCAATTATTACTGTTATTCCGGTTATTTCCGCTATTATTGTTATTCCAATTACTACCGTTATTCCGGTTATTCCCGCTATTATTGTTATTGTTTCTATTATTTCGGTTATTATATCTGATATTGTTGTTATTTTGACGGTTATTACTACTATAATTATTGTTATTGTTATTATTGTTACCGTAGTTTCTGTTATTATTATTTCGGTTGTTATTGTTATTTCGGTTGCTATTATTATTTGGCTTCGCGTTGCCATTGTTCATTAACATAATTCTTTTGTTATTAACGCTTCGTTTTTCAAGTTCTACTGTTAGGTTTGCGGCTTCCATAATATCCTTTGGTCTAGACGCGAAAATAGTGTTTTGATACTGTTCGTTTACACCATTCAAGAAAATTGTTAATGCTAATTTCTCATTTATCATAGCTACTGCTTTTTTAGAATGTTCGGTTGCTAAAGAACCCAATTCATCGATTTCCAAAGAAGTAAGCTCACTAGTTAATTTCAAAATTTTATCTCTAAAAGCAATTGCAGATGATTTGAGTTGGAGCATATTATGCAAATCTGTTTGGATACTTGTGATAGTTCTGGTGTTCCGAAAATTAGCTTTTAGCCTAGTTGAAAAATCCTCGAAAGTTGTTGGTAGATCAGTCCCCAATGACGTTCTTACAACATCAGACAATTTTGCATTACAAACAAAATTTATTAATTCTTTTTTTCCTTCATCATTAAATGTTTTATGAAGGAGTTCGATATGCGTTAGAAAAGCATGAAGATTTTTATGGTGTCCTTCAAAAAGTGGAATAACTTTGTGTGCCAAAGCTAAATCAAAATTACTCGCCATGATTGCAAGTTGTTTTAAAAACAAGTTTTTGAGTTCTTCGTAAATACTTTTAAAATAAATTTTTAGATCAAGAACATCCAATTTGGTACTTGAAAAAAAATCTTTTAACTGAGTTCTTGTATTCTCAAGAGCCTCTAGTTTTGATCTAATAGTTTGTTCTTTATAAGGTTTGTTAATTGATTTCTTGGCGTTGTTTAACTCCTTTTTTGATTCTTCAATCAGGGCTTTTACATGCGAAAAAGTGGATTGTTCTGATTTCTCAACATCAGACATTACTCAGTGAAATACCAAAAAAAATGAAAGGTGTAAATTTGAATTGTATATGTGGAGTCTATTAATTAAATATTTGTTGTTCTATTAACATATTTTCGTACATAATTATTATGGTATCTATTATAAAAGTAAAATAATACTAATGCTATAGCAAACACTGCTGATGTGGTGATTGCCTGACGATATTCGGTCATCATAGATCCGGTGTTTACTGAAGAGCAGTTCCCCATATTTAATTATTGTATTATTATTAATGTTTTTTTTTTTTTAAATTTTTAAGTTTCCTGGATATAGCCTCAGCTTCCTTGAATAGAGCTCGCTTTTGAGCGGAGTCCGTCACCAATGGGATGATACCAAAAATTCTAGCCTTCTCCTGACGGAGTCGCACTCGTTTTCCGCCTCTGGTGCGTGTAATAGCCGCTTCCGCAGGTTGTGGTGTCGTCAGCTGTGGTCGTTGAATGTATCTCCGCTTTGGTCCTAGATGGGGTAGATCGTCTTCCGTCGCCTGCAAAATTGCATCCTCGTAAGTTTTCCTCTTCTTTTTAACGACAGGAGCGGCAGGGTCTACTGGTTGCTGAACTGGCGCTTTTTCTTCTGTATCGGGATTAATCTTCGACGGAATATACTGCGGTGCTTGCCTATTTACTTCGACGGAATATTTCTCTGCGGTGCCAAATAATTTGCTGAAATAGTCATCTATCTCACGGTGCTCTTCCAATGAAAAATTAATGTCGAGCAAGTCCTTGTCCATTGTTCGATGATTGGCAGGATCGCCATGTAAAGTTGGATGGTACTTTTTCCATAGTGAAATAAGAAGTTAGTTAATTAAATTGGATGATTTTATTTATTAAGTGACTTTATACCTTTACTAATGACTGCAAGATGCAATCTTATTATTACGGCGTAATCGCCAATCTTTCCCTAATAGCTGGTAAGTCTATGAGTCGCCAATTGCAACTGCTTATTACAGACTGCCCTTCCCTTATACAATATCGCCTATTTATACTATCACTTATTACTAACACATGTTTTCTTACAAATTAGTCATTACTATACCTATTCCCTATTCCCATGCTCCAGATTCACCTAAAAATCAAGTGACATCATCACAATAACTTTTGACCTAATTTCCGGTCACTTATTGTGATATGGAGAAAGTAAACGTGATTCACAAGCAATGCAACTAAAGTATGCAAGAATCAAGCAGTGCAATATGACACCAAGAATGCATGCTCAATAATTGCTTTTGCTTACTTCGTTGCTTGTTTGTTTACAAACGAAGAAAATACTATTCTTAAGGTGAGTGTACACCATATGTACACTACACTGTGAAAATATTCATTTACGGCTCTTTAAACTTCTTCACTGGATGAGAAGCGCTTCACAGAAACAGATTTCTTCAAGTTTCGGAACAGATGGAAGTCTGAGGGTGCCAATTCAGGAGAAAAAGGGGGATGTTCGACCAAATCGTACTCCAAATCCAGCAGTTTTTCCATCGCCAATGCACACTTGTACACAAGTGCGTTGTCCTGGTGAAAGATATTTTTTTTTCTTCTTCAAGCCAGGCCTCTTCTTGCGAATTTGCGAATTTTGTCATCCAACTGATCAAGAAGTTTGGAGTATATTCGCCTGTTATTGTTCTGCCTTTTTCAGAGTAATCAATTAACAGGATCCCTTTCGCATCCCAAAATACGCTGGCCATGACCTTTCTGGCAGATGCGATCGACTTCACTTTCTCTCTTTACGAATATTTATGACGATACCCTGCACAGAGCCGATAGCACATTTCGCTTTCATTGATTAGATCAAATAACACCGACCATACATTGGATGGGGAGTGGCTCAGTGTGCTTTATCCCAAACTCTAACCCCACTTTAGGCGCCAAATCTTTTCGGAAATTTTCTACTGTCAGTTTTCAGTGACGTAGTTTAAAAAATAGCCATAACGTAGTGTAATTGGCGATTGATGCCTGTGGGGACGGAGCCTGAGGTAGCAAAATGACCGTGAAGGTCAGGCCGTGCCATCTGGCGAAAAAAAGGCCACAGAACGAGCTAAGTAGCGGCCTATGTTTGCTGTAGCTCAGTTCGGAAGATGTGGGTGGGGCTCTCACCGCTCGTTGCCCCCGTCCTTTACGTATTAATAAAAATTCAGGATTGGGAAATACAGCACAAACATGGGAGGCAAAAATTGGGAATAATAAAAAAAGTGGGGCGTTAAGGATGGAATGGTTGGCGAACGGCGTCGATGTCCTCGGGCTCGTATCGGGGTCCAGGTGTAATGGGACCCTTAGCCTCTGGTTTCGTACCACCGAAAGATCACTACTCGTCAGGAGCTGCCTTCGATCTGCCGGTGGAAGCAGCACTACCAGACCAGAATATGGTTCATTTCAGTAGGCCATCATGTAACAATGGCTGAGAAAACAAACGACGCCACAGAGAAAATGTCGTGAAATAAACTGGCTTCGACAAATCAGCTGATAGACATGTCGATAGTAAAGTTTTTGTTTTTAAGTTTTATTCGATTTTGAGTTTTAAGTTAAAATCAGCAACAGGTTTCAACAAGACAAGGACTGGTAAATTTCTAGTTTTTTCGCAGAGTCCGTTTTTTTCATAACAGTTTTTTGTACTGGTTATGTAAGGTTAAATTGCCTATTTTAATTTTAGGGTCGATTTTATCCTGTATTTGTCTAATATACATTTTTAAAATTAATTGAATAGAACTTTAAAAAAGTTACAGCAAGTACTTTTTAGGCGAGTATAGTAATTCCAAAATTATTGCCCACAAGCTCAATCGAACTACAAAGCTTGTGAGCATTTCAAACTTCTGTTCATCAATACTATACATTTGATGTATGTGTTTTGTATTGGAATCGTTATGAGTTCATCTCATGAGTTCAAATTCGGGATAAGGACAACATAGAAGGAAGGGGGAATTGATCTCCTTAATCCCCCCTTATCTACGCCACTTGTCTACGTGCGGCTTTGGATGAGGTGCTTTATTCCGTTTTGTATTATTACTTGATGTACCAGAATCAAATATTACAAAATCAGCATTTTCAGAATGAGCCTCCAGAATCCTCCAAAGAAATTCCTGGAAGCCCACGTGATTCCCAACATATTTGTCCCAATTAAGGCTGTAGTCGATCGTGATTGTTTGACATTGAACTTTACTGGAGAGCGCTAGAACTGTATTCACAGTCTTGATAACATCGACCGTGGAGAGCGCTTGAACTGCCAGTCAGCCACATAATAGATATTTCCCAGAACGATGCAATCTGTGAATACTAGTCCTGTATTGGCTACCGTTGTCTGTCGAAATATTATTTGTCAACTTTTACCTTTAATCTTTGACGGCAAAAACTGGAGAAGTCCTTTTCTATCAAATATAAGATTTCTTTCATGTTACAATAATGTCTGCACTTATCCTCTGTTTATCATCGTGCGCACAACGGAAACGAGATTAAAAGTAAAATAATTGTAGATTTTTTATTTGATTTCCAATCTGGAAGGACATATTTATAGATTCTCAAATTCGTTTTATGTTTCAAAATTTTCTCCAAGCTTAATGTCATCGTCCTCTTGCACCCAAATAGTTACAATGATGCAAGACCTGAAAAATGATTTCTTGTTAAGTGCTTTTTGTTAAAAGTGTCGTCCCCTTTGCCAACTAAATCTCTTGTAGACTAGAGAGACCATGAAAAAGTTGTATGACATTGGAAAATATGATTTCTATTTTAGTAATCATTAATTATCGATCTGTCTTGTAATCATAACGAAAACAACATATCGAACTTTAATTGCTCATGTACCGTATCCATGGAGTTTGTTGTAAAGTAAGCGATCGGACATGACAAAAACTTGTCGTCCGTTGGAGAAGGCATCACAACAGCCAGTGAGATGACAAGACGTGGATACTTAGATACCTGGCATACCTTGATCGGCTTAAAACACGAGGATCACCATGGCTAAATGCACATATGTACTGACAAAAACCGTCCTATCAAACGTTCTCTTTCCACAATGATACGAGTATTTGCCAATAGAAAACTTTTTTCTGCTCACCTATGTTATATCAACAGATACATTTAGCTGTTGTGAAAATTTAATCGAAGCACTCAAATTCTGATCCGATCTGTGTCATGTTATTGATACTTTGGAATGTCAGTAAGTTAGCTTCCATTTTTTTCCCGTGCGTACTATTGAGTGTAGCGCAAAAGCGCCGACGCAACCATGGATTCTAGATTGCCATAGTTTGGCATGTCACTGTTGAATCTCGGTAAAACATTCCCCAAAGGGAAAATATGTCAATTCTATCATAATAATCGGTGGCACTAGATCATATGGTGATACATACATGAAAATATGTGCCATGCCAGTGATAAATAATACACCTATGAATTGATGCAAGACACGGCTCGATAAAAAGATTAACTCCGGGACTGCCTACGGATAACACAATAAACCTTATAATATAATGTATCTTTAGTGTATTGGACTATTAATGAAAAGAGATTGTTGTGTATCTGCTAGCTTTCAAGCCACCATGTTAGCCTTTATTTTTTATTTCTTTGTTCGGAGGGGGCCAACAGAAAAAGAAAAAAGTTTACACCATATCAATAGGCTTGGCATAAATCACGGGATTTGTCAATTCCACAGATGTCATGGAATTTCGATGTATGTAACTGATAAACGTGTTTCAGCGATCGTCTTCTTTTTTCGTATGTTCATCTACTCGTTATTTATCTTATGCTCTCGTATTATGGTCAGTCAGATTGGACGAGCTAAGTATAGTATTTCGAAACACCTGATAGGTAGATTATGAGATTGTACGCGTATAAATCGTGTCACTTTGGATGACCAAAGAAATTAAATGATTTAAACCCAAAAAATGTAAAGCTAAACAACAATGTGATTGAAATGAAGAACTCGATTGCGAAAGCCGACTACAAGGTAAGAGTGTAACCTAAAACGAATATAGGGCCATTTCACAAAGTCTGGTTAAAGATTATCCAATAGATAAACGCTAAGCGGCACCCATCCTCCAGTTAAGCACCGATACATAAAGCCAATGGAGTATTTTTGGTTGCAGACCCCATGTCTTTTCTATAGCCATCCTGCAGAAGTATAGTGCTACGGTTGCTTTTTTTACCCGTTCCTGAATGTTTGCCTCCAATTGAGCTTCATATCCAGTATAACACCCAAAAAGTTCGCTCTTTCCGTGAAGGTTAGTCTTAAACCCCTTTGGACAGGAGGTTCTACGGGAGGAATTTGATGTGTTCTCGTGAATAGCACAAGCTTAGTTTTGCTTGGATTGGCACCAACCCCTCAGTCCATAGCCCATTTAGCTAAAAAACTGAGAACAGTCTGCGTTACTGACAGAAGATGATATCGAGAGACACTGCTTCGAAAATAGGGCTGATACGCAAAGGTGATGGTAGATAGGTAGAAAGCTTTAGCTTTTATCATCATCGTGGCGCAACAACAAAGATTAGAGATTAAAAAGACACTGCACTTCATACAAAGTAACGCATACAAATAAACCTCGCGATGCCAATAATTCATAGGTAAATCGCCTTGAGAGAGATAGAGACGGCCACACTTCAGTAATGACAATTGCCTATAAAGTAAGAAACGTAAATACTTTGACGAGCAGTTGCTGAACATAAACGAAAACTTAGCTAATAGGAACACCAGACAAGCGTACAAACTAGTAAATACAATTAAGAACGGCTACCAACCCAGGACTAGCCTTTGTAAGGACAAGGATGGAAACATCATCAGCGACACCGATGGTATTGGCAAGCGATGGGCCTCTTATTTTGAAGAGCTTCTAAACCGACCATCTAACATCCCCACACAGGAAGCTCCCGACGATATTGTTGATCTAGGCCCAATCATTCAGCCCCCGACGGTAGAGGAAGTTGATCTCGCCTTGCGGTCACTAAAACGAAATAAAGCGCCGGGCGCTGACGAGATTCCAGCTGAACTGCTAAAATTCGGTGGAACGAGTCTAGTTGATGCCATACATCAATTACTCCTGCGAGTATGGGAGAACGAGGAGATTCCAGACGATTGGCGCAGAAGCATCATCTGTCCAATTCATAAAAAGGGAGATAAACTGCGGTGTGAGAATTACAGGGGCATCTCACTAGTTTGTACGTCCTATAAAATTTTGACGAAAATTCTGGAAAATAGAATAAA
Source organism: Chloromyia formosa (assembly GCA_964017055.1). Classification (NCBI taxonomy): domain Eukaryota; kingdom Metazoa; phylum Arthropoda; class Insecta; order Diptera; family Stratiomyidae; genus Chloromyia; species Chloromyia formosa. Next base: position 146,724,087 of record OZ024814.1, read on the forward strand.
ACCGTACGCAGAACGAGTCATTGGCGAATATCAAAGCGGTTTCAGACCTGGTCGCTCCACAACCGATCAGCTCTTCTCAGTCAAACTGATACTCCAGAGGTGCTGGGAATACAACGTAAACGTATACCAAATCTTTGTCGACTTCAAGCAGGCATACGACAGTATCGATCGTGGAGTACTGTACAACATCATGCTGCAATTTGGTATACCGGCAAAATTAGTGCGACTGAGAAAGATGACGATGACCAACTCCGTCTCACAAGTCAGGATCCAGAATAGACTTACTGATCTATTTGAAACACGCACTGGCTTGAAACAGGGCGATGGACTGGCACCGACGCTCTTCAACCTAGCACTGGAATACGTTATTCGGGCCATGAATATGGACAACAGCAAGACGCTACTCATCAAGTCGACACAATTAGCAGCGTACGCCGACGACATCAACATCATGTCCCGAAGATTGGCTGACGCAGAAGAACTTCTGCATACGCTCGATACCGCTGCAAAGGAAGTTGGATTACGTATTAACGAGGGTAAAACTAAAATAATGATGCAATCGGTGACAAGGACACCTGCACAACCAAGCATCAACGTGGGGGACCTCAACATCGAGTTCGTGAACAACTTCATTTACCTGGGTTGCAACCTGTCAAGGGACGCCAACGAAACTGACGAAATCAAGCGACGGATACAGTTAGCTAATAAGACTTTTTTCTCGGTTCTCCCCATAATGAAATCGAAGCATGTGCACAGAAACACGAAGCTCCGCGTGTACAAAACCATTATACGACCAGTGCTATGCTATGGCTGCGAAGCATGGACCCTAACTCAAGCCTCCGAAAACATGCTAGACACTTTCGAACGTAAGGTTCTACGGCGAATTTTCGGGGCTGTTTGCGATCGAGATGGATGGCGCATCCGGTACAACCATGAGTTGTATGAAATGTACGATGAGCTGCAAGTCTCGAAAATCGTCAAACTACAACGACTTCAATGGGCAGGGCATGTACAAAGAATGGACGACGATCGCATGCCTAAGAGAGTAATGAATGCAGAACGAGTCGACGGAGCGAGACTGCGAGGACGACCGAGATCTCGTTGGGAGAGCTCAGTAGGTGCGGACGCCGCGCAGCTGCTGGGCTCCCAAAATTGGAGGACGCGGTCACGTGACCGAGATAATTGGAGGACAATGATCCAGGCGGCCAAGGCCCGACGTCGGGCTGTCGCGCCACGATGATGATGATGATAAAGTCCCATTGTGTGAGTAACATGCTTGTTAGTTGACATTACCCTTTGTGTACGCATATGAGAACCAACATTTATATACATTTACTAGCCACTTGCGTTAATTTGTATGAAGTGCGGTATCTTTGTAATATTTAATCTTTGGCAACACCCCGACGTCGGGTCCTGGTCGCCATCGGCGGTGCGCTCGGGTTGTCCATTTCGGTTTCATTGAGTAGTTAAAATTACACTGACCCTACGTTCAGCGCCGAATACTTTCAAGCCTTTCGATTATTTTCTACCGTAATTTCTAAAATATGAGAAACTTTAAGGATGCGTATGGTAACCTTAAAGTAGACTAGGGTGTCCTGGAGGAACGTTCAAAAATAGAATTCAGTTTTGATGTCTTGTGACTAACGATTCCGCGCACCAACTGGGTTACCTTCGGTTTCATCGAGTAGATCAAACCACACCGACCCCACTTTCTCCGTCGAATATCACCTAGCGTGGCTATTTTCTACGGTAGCTTAGGGCAACTTTATGGTAGATGAGGGTAGTCTGAAAGTATGGACTAAAAATGTGTGACCAACGGTAACGAATGCACATTTCGTTTTCATTGATTAGATAAAATACAACCGACCACAAATTGAGGCGACCGGAGAGAGACCATCAGTCTCATGTCTGACTACTGGTGTATCGGATTCGGTTCGTGGCCATGGATGTTTATGTTGTCTTCTCCCTGTGGTGCGGGGTGAAATTATAAGCCACTAGTTTATCCCAACAAAATGTCAACGGGACCACATGGAACGGTTGATGCGCTATACCTCACAAGGGGTTAGGGCAATTGAGTACACATTGGACAGGGAGTAGCTCAGTGTGCAGAGACGCCATGTCAGTCTGATATCACAGCGGCTGCGCGAGTTCGAATTTTGCTGTGGCTGTTCTTCGGGTTGCCTTCTCCTTGAGTAAGAATAAGCTAAAACCTTTCCCGACTTGTAGCAGAACGCTGCGAAATGGACAGGGGGTTAATGCTAGCAATATGCTTACGAAACCTCAATTATACCTGTTAGGAGCAGTCGACACTCTATGTCTCACTGGGAGATAGGGCAAATATAGTATACACGTTAGGCGTCTTTGACCATTTTTCGACTGTAAATTTTCTCTGATGCAAGATTGAAAATAGCCTTGCCTTACGATAAACTTAAGGTAGCTTATAGTAAGGTTTAAAAAGATTTCGGTTTTTGTGTTCTGGTAAAATCGCACATTTCATCATCAACAACACAAATTCCTAGTTTTCTTGCAAAATCCATCTTTTTTATAAGCTGTGCAATTTTAAATTAATCGTTGCACATACAAAGCTCCATTCCAATATGATTGTCCACGAGTGCAATCGAACTGACGAAGCTTGTGCGATTTTTTTACTTTTGTTTATCGTTTGTTGTGTATTGAAATCGTTATGAGTTCATTTAATTTTAACAGGATTTGCGACATTTCTTTTTCTCAACTCAGAGATAAGGACAACATAGAAGCGATTGTACTATATAAGAACCCATGGAGGGAGGGATTAATTACCTCCGCCACTGCATTGGTTCCAATGGATTTGTAAAGGTAAGAAGCTATCTACATTTGGAGTAGTTTTTTGACCGTTCGCCGGTTGGCGGGCCCATTTCCCGAAACTTCTTCAAATACTATTGCGCTATTTACATCAACTGTATTAATTTCCTTGAAAAGCTTTCCTTATTTCTAAACATGATACACATAATTTGTTACTACCTGAACCGATAAAACATTGAACCTGACCACTTGCAAGAATTTCAGCGAAAAGGGTGAAAAATTAGTTTGAGCAACTTTTTTTTCTCCAGCTCTGTGTTTATAGTGAAACATTTTTAATACTACTACTTTGCCTTAACCCATAGCGGGGCATAGCGCGTCAACTACTCCTGTGTGCCATCGTACTCTGTTCTGGGCAATAGGGCGCAACTCCCCAAAAGACTTACCCAGTACCTGACACTCCTTTGCCACAGATCGACGCCATGTGATTCGAGGACCCCCTCTTGGTCGGCCTTGGTTGGAAATGGGGTTCCATTTCATGGCATGCATAGCAATGCAGTTATCACTCTTCCGCAATGTGTGACCTATCCACTGCCATTTTCGCCTGCGTATCAATTCGTCGATTGGCATCTGACCCGTACGCCGACTTAGCTCTTCGTTTGATATTGTTTCGGGCCAGAAAATTCTTAAAATTCGACGAAGACATGAGTTGACGAAAACTTGCAGCTTTCTGGTAACTCCTACGGAAACTTTCCATGTACTGCTCCCATACAAAAGCACTGATAGTACCAGGGAGCGAAACAGGCCCAGCTTGGTCTTGATGCTGAGATAACTGCTCTGCCAGATTTTGGACAGCATGCCGTATGCGCGTTTAGCCTGGTTGATACGACGAGCGATGTCCTGCTCCGTACCACCATTTTCGGCAACAATGCTACCCAGGTAGACGAAGTTGTCCACCTTCTCCACAGGCTGCCCATTAATATTGATGGCAATAGGTGTCGGATTTATTTTTCGCAATGGCGGGCTAAGAACCTTGGTCTTGTTGGTATTAATCTTTAGCCTAACCTTGCTTGCCTCCCTCTCGAGATCTAACGCCATTGCGGACAGATCCATGATTTTGTGGGAGAGTAGGCATATGTCGTCAGCGTAGTCAAGATGTTGTAGATAAAATGTCAAAGTCCATTGAATTCCTCTGTCGTGTCCGGATAGGGCTGCATGCAACACATCGCCGATCACAATGAGGAATAGGATCGGTGAGAGGATGCACCCCTGCCGAACTCCACTGCGAATCTCAAAGTCCCCCGACACCTTACCTTTATGCATAACGCGACATTTCGCGCCGTCATAGGTTGCCTTAATAATAGCCACAAGCTTCTCAGGGATGCCTCTCCTGCGCAAGGCCGCCCATATAGAATCCCGGTTCACACTATCGAAAGCCTTTTCGAAATCGATGAAAAGCAAGTGAAGCGGAGAATCGTATTCAGCGCATTGCTCGATGATGATTCGCAAGGTGTTAATGTGATCGACACAGGAGAATCCGGATCGAAAGCCAGCCTGCTCTTCATCAATTGTGCTTTCTAAGTGGGCCTTTAGTCTTTCCAGGACGATTTTAGCTATTATCTTGGCAACGGCAGGAGGCACACAAATGCCTCTCCAATTATTACAGTCTGTGAGGCTACCCTTCTTTGGAAGTTTGATGATCAAACCTTCCTTCCACTCAGTGGGAAAGGTCTCTGTATTCCACGCTTTATCAACAAGTGGGTGCAGCAAATCGGCAGTTACGCTTGGGGCTGCTTGATAAAGTTCGGCAGGGATGCCGTCAAGTCCGGCGGCCTTTCCTCGTTTTAGTGCAATAATTGCAGTGACTATTTCCTCTTTAGTCGGGGCAGTGGACCGTATACGCACATTTTGATGGTTAGCTAAATTATCTATATGAGGGGGAACTTCACCAGAGGTTACACGGTTCAAGACCGCGGCGAAGTGTTCTTTCCACCGCCTCATTTGATCTTCTTCCAAGATAAGTAGCTTTCCATCACTATCCTTCTCCGGATGTTGGCAGGAGTTACGACCACCTGTAAACTCCTTTATGACACCGTATACGGCGTTTAAGTTGTTACTTCTAGCGGCTTCTTCTGCTGACGCTAAAAGAGAATTGGCATAAACTCTTTTATCGCGTCGCACACTACGCTGAACTTCTCGAGCTTTCTGACGGTAAAGGAGTTCGATGCTGCTTCGATTGTCGTCTGATGCTGCAGCCAAACGAACTTTCAGCTCCTTTCTTTCAACAATCCGCTGCCATGAAGCGTCGGACATCCAGGGCTTATTCCGGCAATCCGGGTTTGGGCCAAGGATGGTATTTGCGCTATCAATGTACGCATTTTTCATGGCATCCCAGTTTTCGTTTATGTCACTATCTGGGTGACTAGTTATCTCAGCCGCTTTTTGCGCAAGATGGTCATTATATTGTTGTAAGACAGCTGGATTTTTTAGTCGAGCGGTGTTGAATTTGCGGGGCCTGGATCTTTCGTCGCTGGGGCGGCGCACGGCTGCAATACGCAATCGAACATTAGCGATCATAAGATAATGGTCTCTTCCCATCCCAATATCGGCACCCTTCTTGTTTCGCACGTCCAGGAGGCAACTCTTGAATCTTTTACTAATGGCAAAATGGTCGATCTGATTTTGAGTTCTGCGCCGATCAACAGAGGACCAACTGATTTTGTGGTGGTCCTTATGCTCAAACATAGTACCACCGATGAAGAGACTGTGAAAGTTGCAGAACTCTACAAATCTTTCACCGTTGTCATTACGATCACCAAGACCGTGTCTCCCCATCACATGTCTGAGCCCATAGTTATCAGCGCCAACTTTCGCATTCAAATCACCCATAACCATTATAATGTCACCTTTAGGTGTTCTGCTCTGAACGGCGTTTAGTTCTTCGTAGAAGGAGTCTTTTGCCAAGACATTGTCGGGTTCAGTAGGGGCATAACATTGTATTATTGAGATGTTCCTCATTTTGGTCCGGAACCTGGCGGTCAAGACCCTGTCAGAGACCGGTTACCAGGATAAGAGACATTTTTAATACGGGATCTTCATAATTAACACCATTAACGAACCTCCAAAAACCCAAAAATATTTTTAGAAAATGATTGTTTTTTTTTCTATTATCCCAAATTCCACTTTATTTGACATTTGCCCAAATCAATTGACACCTTTCGTCAACCAGCAATCGAGTGCCATCTCAAACCAGGGCGCTTATCAAATTGCCGATATAAACCTACTATCATTGAAAGTTAATTCGCCTGATCGAGAAATGTACTGGTCGCAGATGAATAGAAAAGCTGCGCGTGCAGCCAGCTGACACCAATTTCAAGCTGAAACTGCGTTCAGCTAGATGTATTATTTATGTATGTTTCTGTGTTTGGTTTTTTTTTCTCCTAACATTTTATAACAACCAGGTCACGCTTTATCGCAAGTTCGTTTCGATATTTGGATGGGAAAACGTAACATACGAATGTATGTATAGAAAAAAAAATATGACGTATCAAAAACTGGCCCATGCCAAGGTAAAAGAGCGCATAAAGTTTGGAAACTAATGGACGGCAACTATAAAAATGTTTCTACTCTAATAAATTTAACTGCCATTTTGTTTTTGTATCAATTCATTTTTTTTCCGTTTGATTTCCAATCGAACGGGGCTTTATAATCTTGAACCTGCAATATGTCAACCAAATGACCAAAAGACTCTTCGCCGACGTATGGAGAAATGTTGTATTATATCTGGGTTAAATGATTTGACCGTATCCTGAGTTCGGAATGGAGCAACTTCAGCGTGCGGATGAATATTGTGGATTGGCAAATGATGGATAGTGCATCTATATACACAGTTGGGTTTGGTTTGACATAAAATATTACAGGTGATTTGATACATATCGAGTTATGGAGGATGGGTCAGGTCATTGAGAGCTGAAGAGCGCTGGGGTTTTTAAGTTTCTGACCATGGCTGAAACTTGGGTGCAGACTTTACTGCCGCTATGGTGCATGCTAGTCGTACTCGTTGAAATTGTGGTGCTCCTATTGAGAGAGTGTAGCGTGCGTCTGCATGCAAGGGGAATACGCTGCTTTGTGGGCTCTCGTACCTTTGAGAGATGATTTTCTACAGAGACAGAGCGCCAGGTTTCCTATCTTGAGTTTGGTTTGTTTTCTTTCTCTTTGCAAACTGCACATACCCACATACAGGTAGAGGTAAACGGCCGCAGGTGGATCTGCACTACCCGTCACAATACACACTATCGTTCCTAGCATGCACATCTGTTGAGCCATAAGCCAGGCAGCGGAAGAAAAAGGTAGACATTCTAGCACTCACAGATTGGCCCAAAATTCGAGCATCACAGTGCGATACCATTTGCATTGCACGACCAAATTCAACGGCAGTCAAGTACACAATTCTCAGCGTTAGATGCGCACTCTAATGGGCGTACTCCGTCAAGGGAATGAAACTCGCAGATTCTATCCGTCTTTTTGGACATCAGAAAAGCGATTTCGGCGTTCTTGATGTTATTGAGATATATAAATAGCTCCGACTTAGATGTGGTCGCGGTCCCTGGTCGTCAAGGATATGCTTTTCGAGAGCCAAAATTTAAAACGTCGCCGATGGTGCCTCTGTTTTCCGACACTGCGGAGGTGGTGATCAAAAGAAGGATTCCCGTTGTTTTCGCAGCGTCCGATGATCAGTCAAATCAGAAGCCCCATAAAACCCAGCCGATTACGCGTGGTACGGATATGCAACTCCATCTCTCTTGACGGCTGCCAACGCGCTTTACGAATCACTCAGCCAACATGAAGCTAAGTAATTGGTGAGCGCGAAGTTTTCAAAAAAAAAAAAAAACAAGCTGTAACTGCAAATTGCACCAAACCGAAATTTATATGTCAAGAAAACGTGAGCAAAGTATTTCTTGAGATGTTGATGCGTCCAAGCACCTTAAGTTGGAATGGAATTTTGGAATTTTCTGCCGTGACGTTTACAGGGAATTATGTTAGATACGTTCCGGTATACCGGAGAGGTATACCTGCACAGGTCAACTGTACGGGTACAGCGGAGTAAGTATGCCTGCATTTAAAAACGTGAGATATACGTATTTAATTCATGTTTCAAATGTGAATTTCCGGTAGTATATTATAATTTAACAATACAATTCGTGCAGCTGAATATGGTTAAATAAGTGTACGAGAAAGAAATAAAGTTGACCGCTGACACAATTGACCCGATAAACTTCATTTGAAACTATTTACATACTTTTTGTAATATAATTGTTTCATATTAAGAACAATATTAACTCGCAGACCGGATAAAAACCACAAACGGTCTGGATTTGACCCGTGGTCCATAGTTTGCCGACCCTTGCACTATACACTGAAAAAAAATGCGGCTAAAGTGAATCAAGCATTCCGGCCGACGCAGTACTCGACATTAAAAAAGTGTATAAGAACTCCAATAAATCCTAAACTATCCGACGGTGCAATAATGCACCCACGGCTATATATAGCTTCTGTCCTTAAAAAATAAGTCAAACCAAAACACACGTGCACACAATCAAATAACGCGTGCACAATAGAAAACGTATTAAAGGCCAACTGTGTCAAAGCTGACACAACACGAGATTAGCCCTTGACGCAAAAGTGTCTACCGCCTGAAGACTTTCTTTCATTCGTCCTTACCACCTAGTGGGTGGTAGTGGTGGCAGCGATATGGACCAGGGGTAGCTTAAATTGACTGAACAATTTAAAGGAAAATAAAAAAAATGAAGAGATGCCGACCAGGAACGATGGGCATGCCTTCATTGTGGTTCGTTTCTTAAAATTTGATTTATCGTGATCCCAGGCTCAATACAGAGAAAGTATGAAGAGTGAAATGAAATGACTGCATCTGGCCTTGTAGCGCCCCCAAAGTCAATATCCAGTGGATAATAATCCGTATGATGAATAAAGTCGAAAATTGAATACATGGTTGAGGGTGGAATCGTCCTCGTTGAATAAAAGCGAATTTACCTTAAGGCATTTTTCAGCACAAAGCCCTGGAATTGGTGGGCTCTTAACTAGAATGTGGCAGTAAATGTATGAATTATTGGACACGTGACCGTTTGCGGTAGAAGTTTGAATGCAGCTTGATTTCTGGATTAATCAGATTTAAAAAAAAAAGAATTAAGTTGAATTTTTGACAAGGGTTTTTGAAGAATTTCCAAAGAAGTGGTAGTAAAAATATGAGTATAAAATACTAGTATGTACTAGACACCTAGACTAGATCCTAATCCACTTGGATCATTTCAGGGACAACTGAACGTACGGTGCGTATACTGCAGCTTAGCTTCAACGCTTTAACCTGTCAAACTTTTTTACCTTATCATGAATTTCTAATCGTAATATCCGCACTGCACAGTTGGAACCTCGGGTGTGACAGCAATGTTTGACCGAACCAGGAAATTGCAACTGTCCAACTTGCAACTACTATTATTATATCTTTGATGCACGTGTTCCTGCTAAGTACTCATTACTTGATTGAATGATGATTCCGAAGGCATTTATGCGGACATTGTGCATAGCACTGGTGGTGTTGGGAAGACTTTGGGTGGCTCAGATTGACGAACAACTGCATTAGAACGCAACTATTTACGTATTCCTTTCACAAGTTCAAGATTTCATGAAAAACACGTTCTTATTAACAACGACGGAAAGAGGAATTCACCCAGACAATCAATCGTTTTGATAAATGCAATTTGAATTTCTAATTAGCCGCTTGATACATATTCATATGGGTTGTGAGTGTGCACAAGTGTGTTTGTAGGTGCTGATTTTTTTCTGCCAATGTCCATTATTTTATATTGTACAACTTTGCTTGTTTTTTTTCCTGAAATTAAAAGCTTAATTGTCAAAAAGTACTTGTATGTGATGTATTATTCAAAGTACTGTCCATCGCTAGCGACAACTTTCGCCCATCTCTCCGACAATTTTCGGATTCCATCTCGGAAAAAGTAAGCGTCTTTCGACGCGATCCATGATTGGATCCCTTTTTCGACTTCCTCGTACGAACGAAAATTCTGATCAGCCAGGCCGTGCGGCATGGAACGAAACAGATGGTAGTCGGAAGGAGCGATGTCTGGGGAGTACGGCGGGTGGGGCAAGGTTTCCCATTTCAGGGTTTCCAAGTATGTCTTGACCCCTTTTGCGACGTGTGGCCTAGCATTCTCATGCTGGAGGATGACTTTGTCGTGTCTCTCTTGGTACTGGGGTCGTTTTTCCTTTAATGCTCGACTTAAAGCCAATAATTGCGTTCAGTACCGATCTCCTGTGATAGTTTCATTCGGTTTCAGTAGCTCGTAGTATATCATACCGAGCTGGTCCCACCAAATGCAAAACATAACCTTGGCGCCGAGAATATTCGGTTTTGTCGTCGACGTTGAGGCATGTGGGGGCATTCCCCATGACTTTTTGCGCTTGGGATTATCGAAACGGACCCATTTTTCATCGCCGGTTACGATGCGATATAGAAATCTCTTCCGATTCGGGCTTTGAAGCAGTTGTCCGCTTGCAAATAATCGCTGTTCAATATCTCTCGGTTTTTACTCGTACGGAATCCAATTTCCTTGTTTCTGAATCATGCCCATGGTCTTGACGCGTTTCGAGATGGCTTGCTGGGTCACTCCCAGTGATTCACCTAATTCTTCTTGCGTTTAGCACGAATCTTCATCAAGCAGTACTTCCAATTCGTCGTCTTTGAAAATTTTTTCTCTCCCACCATCATGCTTGTCCTCGACATTGAAATCGCAACTTTTGAAACGTTGAAACCACTCACGACATGATCTGTCACTCAGAGCAACCTCACCGTAAGTATCTGAGAGCATTCAATGAGCCTCAGCTGCAGTTTTTTTTTTCAAATGGAAGCAGTTGATCAAAACTTCCCGCAAATGACGAGAACTTGGCTCGAAAAGAGACATTTTGAATCGCGAATCTTATTAAAAGTGTGAACAACTTTTACTAATGCGGGGATGTCGATACGTTCACAGACGTCCAAACTCATTTTGTGACACTTTTGAACTACGTATCCGTATTTTGACCAGCCCTCACCGATGCAGCCGTCTGTCGGAAAACTGCGGAAGCAAAGCTGTTTTCATCAGCGGACAACTTGTTAACGGTTGCGTCTGCAAACACTCCTATGCGTGGTATTTTTTTTTTAACCCTGCGATCACAATATTGTGCACCGTTATTGTTGAAAATCACCCAGATTTTACCAAAAACGAGTACCTAATTGACACTATCTTCATTTTTAGGACAAAATGTGTTGTGTGTTAATTGATTTGACCAATGAAGGGATAGCTCGTCAACATCTCTGACAATTCTATGGCATGATGACGGTTCGGTAGCGAAGCTACTTTTCGGGCGTCCAGTTGTTAGCTGCATCAGCTATGTGTATTAATTACCGAGATGACCGATTTCAGCGAAATTTTAAAAGAGTTCTAAGATTCGATTAAGTAAAGGCAAAAAGGCAAGAATTTTAAATCACTTTAAAGTAAATTTAATGCTCTACAACGTCAACACACCTTTTTTGTTTATAACATGTAAGGCTGAGGTAGGCCTGTTCCTAAAACCGGTCAACCGGTTTCAAACCGGTCTTCTGTTAGTACCGGTTCCGAGATTCCCAAGTACCGGGTTCGAAAAAACTGAATCATTATCATCATCGGTTTTTAACCCGTTTTTTTTAACCATGAGCCGGTCGGTTTTTGACAAGTCGGTTGTCAATTACTCGAGTATTCGGTCGGTTTTTTTGGTAAGTCGGTTTTTAACTCGTCGAAGCCGGTCAGTTTTTAACAAGTCGGTTTTGAGTACTCGGTCGATTTTTTTGCTGAATCTGTTTTTTTCATGAGTCGGCTTTTTTAACCATGAGCCGGTTTTTTTAATGATTCCGTTGACCGCTGGGAAAACCTGTTTTCATAAAAACCTAAAACCGGTTTTGAAATCTTAGGACCAAACAGGTCTAGGCTGTCGCGCTAGAGATAAAAGTTTGACAAAGTTGTGCGGAAAATGTTTTTTCGAAAAAATAACAATTTTCAGAAGCGTGTAACTCGTTAACAGTTAAAGGTAGGAGAAAACCTCACATTAAGAAAATATAGGAAATTATGTCGGATATAATTTTTGAAAAATGTTTTTTCTTTCTTGGGGATAACCATTTTCGCGATATTCACGAAAAACCAAAGAACGGGACCTTTGAAGTGCTCTTCACCCCTTTTGCGCCCATCCGAGAGTCAAGGACTTTTAAAATTTTGTTGTACTAACCAGGCCAAACAAAGTCTCAAAATTAGTTTTTGGGCTTATTTACTTTCCATGTAGAATCGTTCCTTGGCCAGACTATTAGTTTTTTAAATTCTTTGTTATTTTGACATTGGGCTAGTAAGTTACCTGTATACTGAGGAAGGAAGTAAGTCGCTCCCTAAATATAAGCTACGTGTTTCAGTCACATTACAAATGTGTTTTGTCTAATCAACAGATCACACTTTAGTCACGTAAGGATTAAATTCATATATTTGTGAATCAGCTTCGATTCGGATATCATTTAGCGAAATCCCATTAAGGCAATTTTATATGAGTCGAGACACGAAACGTGTGCCTACGTTACGATCCCATAATTTATCCTCATGCTACCAATCTTGCGTCAAGAAAGATGTCTATATGCTTATGCTGGTTTCCTATGTTTTTTGAAGGCTTTCTGTAATACTCCACCGATGAAACATACTGAAATCCTTCCTTACATCCACTACGGAAAATATAAGACCAGCATCTTTATATCTATTAAGGGAACGCATCGTAGCAGCCAAGATGTCAGGCCGGAAATTTATTACAACGCGTGAAGTGTGCAAAGGTATCCTGGTGTATGTACACAATGTCTGCAATCACTACTCCCCAAAATTTCGCCCAATTCAGCGGCAATAGAAAATAATAAAAATAATAAACTATCACTCACGTTCGATATAATAACAAAAGATACAAAGATACATATAGTACACGTGTGTCTGGGGAGACTGTATGGCAAACATGCCCATGAAAATAAAATAATTGGAAGCTGCTGCTGATTCGGAAAAGCCAGAGAAAGAAGAAGAGCGGAAAGGCTCAGTTTCGTTCGGATTTAGTGCTCGTGTAATACTCCCATATCGTCAGGACATACTTTTACTTCTTTTGTGCTAGCAACAAATATATTACAGTCTCCCAGTTCCTTCGCAGGACTATGAAAATTAAATTAAACGCGCTGTAAATTGATGTTATTGTTCTTTCATTGCGAACTCCATGTAGTGCCCGAAGGCAATCGTATTGTTTCGATAGCAGGGGAATCCAAAGAGAAGACTATGGCGGAAACAGGAAAATATGTAGTCGTATAGCTGGCGGCAATATAGCGCGCCTCAAATTTGCCAAACGATTCCATAGTGTTCTCGGCCTTATTCCGACCCCAACAGTAATCCCTAACGACAAAATTGAAAAGTAATAATAATGGCTTTCTATTTGTGGCAGTGGAATGGAAAGTTCGAATTAGTGTTAGGCTTTGGTGTGAATTGCAGAAACGAGAGAAAGGACTCTTCTTGGTGATTCTGTAAAATTGGAATGACTGTTCTGTTGTTTTCGAAGGTTTAGTTTTATTAGGTATCCCTTAAATGGGTATGTTGTTGTTGTTAATTGCCTTGATTCTTCCAGGGTCATGAGCGCGTCAGCATCTCTAGCATTTCTATGCCTTGTTGACGTTTCGATAGCGTATCTACTAGCATGCACCTCCTATCCGCGCCCACTTTATACTGACAAAATTCGGAGCACTGTTGACCCCGCCGAGATTTGAACTCCGATCTCTATATTAGTATCGTAGAGCGGTGACCGAACGACCACGGCTACCAAGCGCGACTGAACAATAAAATGTATGTCTGGTTGCAGAACTAGTGAATACTTTATCGACGAGCCAACCGCCATTCGATTCTTTCACATTTAATCAGGTATGCGCGATTGGCCCAAATATCTAAATGTCCATTCTCACGAAAGAGGCATGATGCTTAGATACGGACTAATTAAATTTCTCCCATGAAACTAGTGGAAAGTATATAAAATATTTGGAACAAATATGACTTTGATCAGGTAAATTAACTTTCTTGCTTTGTCTGAGATAATGAATTAAATGGACATGGAATCGAGATTGAAATATTCGCAGTAGCACCCCATAAATTAACAATTAGTTGACTGGGAAGTACTGTACTGTACTGACATCTATGAAGGTAAATCGCACTATCCAGAATTTATAAAAGTTTTTTCGAATAAGATTGAATGATAAAAATTGAAGATTAATGAGAATCCTTATGTCGTGTCGTTGACCAAGGTTTTTCCTAATGTTTTCACTACAGGACCCTGGCATTTTGAGATGGAAATTTTGCAGACCATTTGGGTACCTACATTTATTATTATTAGACCTCTATCTACCTCTGCATACAAAAATTACATAACAAATTGAGTAAAGCTATCGATTTTAAATTTTTTTTTCAAAGGGTATTTTCCATAGCGTCATAGCTATTCGCAAGAGTGCCTCTTGTTTCGCGTGAGTTAAAAAAAAAAAAACAAACTCGTCGCAACTCATGTTGAAATTGAATTTTGTCAGAAATTCTGCCTTCACCAGTTATTCTCTCATTCTCAAGTTTGAACATTCTTCATCACTGAAAAGACTTTCTCCACGTATGCGTTGCTAATGGGAATTGATGAAATTTTGCCAGCAAGCAAGGACAATTGGACAAATCGCTCAGAACTTTCGAAAAATTTTTCCCATTTCATATTAACAGGTAGGTCAATTTGTTTGATTTTTGGGATAACCTTTAACAACGGAAGTATTTCGTCGTAAAGAGCGTCTTCGTCAACAGTTAAATTAGGGTTCCCGGTCTAATAATGTTCCTAATAATGTTTCATCAATAATTTGATACGTGTATTGTTGATTTAACCGAAATACATTAAGTATAAAAAATGGACATTTTTGAATCCCCCCCCCCCCCTCTACTGCTCGATAACTTGCCGGCCGAGAGACGCGACCGAGGTGGCAACCCTACAATTACATAATAGCGCCAATTAATTGCACTCCAGACTTGTGCATGAGTATCTATTATTTAGCTTTAATTTCAAAAATTATTGGAAAATAAATTGTTAATAAAAGATAAATTGTTGTTACGTCGTACTTCACAGCGAGCACTGTACATTTACTGTCGCCGTTTTGTTGTTTGTTATTAAAAGATAGATAAATATTCGTACGCGACTGGTGCATGCAGGTATTACGGCTAAACTTGATTTTTCATTACGGGCAAAATCGCAAATAAAACTGGTGTCCGGTCGCAACCGCCAATGTATCAATGACGGAAAATACACAACAAAACGCCAAGTATCAGGTTGGCTTTGAAAAGGTTACGCTATGACGGTGCTGTTTGTAATGAAAACTTTTATTAATTGTCATGTAGCTTGGGAATTCATATGTGGGCAGCGCTAATCGCTTGGTACGAATTGAAGGTGGCTTAGGCAATTTGTACCTGCTGATCATCGATGAGTATAGTGAAGGTTTTTCTGGCTTGTTAGTTAGGTAAGAGTATGTCAAGCTGTTAATATGCGTTGCCAATGCGTAAGGGTCTCATAGTTTTTTGGTTTATCCCAACTACTTAGTTGCCCTAACGCCTAACCCCTTGTGGGGCATAACGCGTCAACTGTTCCATGTGGCCCAGTTGACGTTTCGTTGGCATAAGCTGGTTTCGGAGAATGCAGTTGCCAGCATGCACCTCCTGCACATCCATGGCCACGAACGTAGTCGTGGACGGGACTCGAACCCGAAACGCCGGTAGTCAAACATGAGACTGATGCCTCAACAAACTGCGCTACCGGTCGCCCCAAATTAATCCAATCCAATTAATGCCGTTTTCACAATGATAAACGGGAAAATGATGAAAATTCCAGACAGATAATACGGGCGGCTGAAATTTTGACAGCTAAAACTGTTTACGTTTTTACATTCAAATGAGACAATTAAACTGGTCACAAAGAACAGAGTTCTGAAAATTCAATCGATGTAAGAATATTTGAAACCAACTCAGCCTCAAATTAATGCTGAGAGACGGTTACAGACGTAGAATAGAATAGAACAGGCGGCGGAATTCCGTCAAGAAAATCAGTTGATTTTCTACTGCATTATCATATTTTAAGCTGGATAGCTAACTGGTAGTTTAACCAGACATTGAGAAAACAGGCTTTAGCATTTTGTCTTCTAATAATCGTATTGTTCTCCTGATACATTTTTTTTTCTAATGAAAACAGAATATTTTGAGCCACATATTCTTACTGCCACAAATCCATGTTTTTCGTACTTGCTTTCGATGTCTCGTGAAATTTGTTTGGTTGTCCTAGAAAAGGACGAAAAAAAAAAACAAAAAAAAACGGAACGCCAACGAACCACTGAGAACTTTTACTCTCTTCAGTGAAGCATTCCACTTTAGGACGAAAGTCGGCAAAAGGAATATATAACACCCTTGTTGTCCTCGACAAACTCAAGTGAGAGTGGGCTCTTTTCGGAATCCCGGTAACTTCTTCGCCTTAAATGTATGAGCAATACAATCGGAATCAGGACACAATGTTCCGGGAGCTCCAGCAGAAGTTGCTGCCGTGTCGTCTATATTTGAAGCAGGAAAATGATTTTGTAGTTTGGTCACGTTTTTCGTTTCGTATTTAGAAAGAGAAATTGCGTATAAAGAGTGCAAAATCAACGAATTGTTTAGTGACTACAAGCCTCCCGCCCCGATCTCCACAACTGTGCCAGGTGAGGGCCCTCTTCGAATACCACACGATGTTGGCTGAGAGTGGCGCGGAGCGAAGGTGGCTTCCAAATAAGGGTGAATGGCTTTTCCATTTTTCATTTCATCAGATGGTAGCAGAAGGAGAATTGCATAGATTATCTGGAACATTTGATGATTCTACAGTAATTGAAAAAACAAAATTTAAGGAGGTTGTACAAAACGCCTCGAAACCAAATGTGCAGCATATGTGTGAAATGCATTTTCCGAGAATTCACACATTTTAAAATTAAAATTCCTTCTTATACAATTAGCATTATTTTCAGCATTTTAGAAATATGCGCTCGGTAGCCGTGAGGTCGCCAATCTACGGTGCTGGTCCAGTGCTGAAAATTCACCACTAAAAACATTCGCCCTGAAAATTGCTGGGTCGCATTATTGATAGATTCATAAATTCTGAACGTGAAAACAAATTCCGTGATATTAACGACACCTTGGATCACGAATCCATTAGAACCATTTATAGTAAAATATAATCCTAAAAGTTAACACTGTGTGTTGTCGGCTGAAGAATCCTGTCTTTGGTAGCCCAGAGAATATTTTCTCCATATAAACGTTTTCGAAATGGCATGGAATATGTAAAGGACGTCCAAGGCCTGTCCTGTTTTATTAGTTACGGATATATTAACACAGGGAGTTTTCTGAAATTTAAGAGGCGACATTGTACTCCCGATAACTTCACAGAAAAGCTTCCAATAATTGGGTGACCCAGTAAAAAACAAGATTTTGCCTTATTAAAAGAATTTCTCTGTGTTTCTCCAAATTCGGAGGTTGGAGCATTTCCCTAAACATAAACACGTTTATGGAATATTAAAATAGATTAGAGTTAATTGTATTAAATTAAATTTTACTACCACCCTCATGTAAAACTCACAAATTTTTCTAACTATGAAAATATCATTTCAAGTTAAGCTCCGTAAAGTAGTTTCAGCTGATTTAGCTGTGCCTATATAGGTAAGCTCACATAGTATTCCCAGTAGACGATGCACCATAGCATACTCGTACATGAAAAGCTGTTGACCATGACAAATGTTGATCTGCTGCATCCATCGTCAGCTATATTACTTTTCGAATTGCAATTGCGTTAATGGGATAAATGTCGTGATTGAAACAAGATGGCTTTTTTTTGCGGCCAGTAGGCTTTGGACATGAAGACTAATAGAGAATTAGAATTTGTTACGAGTCCACTGTTCAGATTGCTTGGCCTTATCGACTTGCCTCCTGGGAATATATGTGATTGTTTTGAAATTGTCAGAGCAACTTACTAAAGCAGTAGATGAAGTATGGCGATGAAATAAGAATTGACTTCCAATTTGATAATTTTATTGATCTTATTTTCCTTTAATCCATGTATATTCGTGCCACAATTTTTGGATATATTTTAAAATGTTGATCCTTTAAAGTCCTCGGCAGTCAACATCCCGACATGCATAACAAAGTCCCCACAAAAAAAATTCTTAAAGTTTTCATCCCAATCTACTAATTTTATTTCATGCCAATAGGCACGTTTTCTACACTTGGCAAGCGTGGTAAACCCTTCGTCTTATTTTTTCTCGTCATTCCTTGCTGGCTCTCCCCCTTACAGTGTACTATTTTATGACAGCCGCTCATTTTAACAGCCTCTTCATATATGTCGGTATGATGAAAAATGACATGTATCGACACCAACCCCTCAACATTAATAAAAAAAAATCGAATCCCCGCAAAAATCTGGCAGATATAATCCAATAAATAAAAAAACACGATGGCGTATGTGTACGACGAACACAGCGTATGATGCTACACGCTAGGATTTACCAGGATCTAGTTAAGCTGACTTTGGTTTCTATCAAATAAATGGTGTGGTATGGTTTCTTTGAAATCTATCGCATAAGACGTGTACTTGTGGCTGTACGTTATTACGAGAGGTAAGAAAAAGGGAGTAGTGGTGAATTCTTATTTATTATTAAGTATGATGGTTATTAGAGTGTGTTAGTATAACACAATCTTACCTTGCCTTATTTATCCTCCCAGTGGTGTGGGGCGTAAGAATAATGCCATGGTTTTTCCCGCCATATCGTAGTAGGCGACTTAAAGGGACAGTATGTGTATGCCAGCAAGTTGCATCATCCGAAATCTTTTCTATGTTAATGAAACATCAACTATGACTCAGATAAGGACTGACTCATCGGTTACGAATTTTGGCTGCTGTACCATGACAAAGATTGGTTTCTGCATTGTGCGTACTCTCCTGGACAGTGGATGAAAACGTCCCCACAACGCACGATTTCTTGAATTAGAGAGTGAATTTCTGAGGTATAAATTAAACATCTGAGAGGTTGTTAATTGTTTTGACCTCTCCAGCGGCATGGGAGCGTCAATATCTCTAGCATTTTCGCTTTGTTGAGGTTTAGATAGCATATTTACTTTTCGGAAGTGCAGCTGCTATGCCAGCATGCACTACGGCCACTTAGCGCGATCTTAGGAGTTAGTGAGATAAGATGGTGGAACAGCGGAGAATTTATCTCTCAAGCGCGTAGCACTGTAATGTTGTACTCCAGTAAAGCTACCGGTAATGGTTGTGAGTCGGGCGTAGGGCTCCTTTTAACCTGACCAGCACTAAACTGTCTCGTATCCTGGAATCCGGCCTCCCATCGAATCATAAACCAGTTTCGGACGATGCACGTTGCCAGCATGCATCTGCTTCTTCGATTAAGGAGATGTTGTGGCTTATTATACAACCCGCTCCATAGGGGAAGACATCACAAACTTCGATGGCCACGAATGCTGTTGACGGGATTTGAACACGTAACGACCATAATCAGACATGAGACTGTCGCCTCTACGCTCTGACCTACCGGTCGTTTAATATGCAAATCTTATTTTTTTGGTTACAAGAAAATGACGTATAATTGTAGCAAAGAAAACTCGAGTGAAGCTTCCGGTACGAACTTCGAAAGACAATTGCTCTTTCTGGTTGACGTGATGAGTCTGTGTTGTAATCTTCCTTTTCGCTGACCGATACTTGTGTCAAATTTAAAGCGTATTTCGAGGTCACTTTCAGAGCAACATTACCTTTAAACACCCACTTTGCATGAATACATTACTTTTGTCAACAGTTCCCCATAAAATCTAAACTTAACAAAACAGAAGATTCAAATGAAATTCTGGCAGTCATTCTCCATACGAGCTCCGAGGTTGTACTCAATTTCCGAACTCCCTTTCAAACCAAGCATTGAATTGAGACCATTGTACCATTTTATATGTTGCTATCAAATCAAAAATTCCTGCATATTTTCTCATTTCATCACAGTTTACGTGTTCGTATGATATCCTGCCACTCCGACTATGGACAACATTTTGAATACGAAGGAATCTGGAACTGTAACATTTTTTCTTTTATCCTTCATCATTCTTATACGTACCAATATGTACGGTCGTACGCGTACGTATGAATCTCCGTTACGATAGTGTCCGTTTTGGGATCACTCACTCCTTATTTTGTATTTAGGCTTCATTTATTATTTTATGTTGTGTTTTCCGAATTCCCTGTAGATAGACGATTGTATCTTTTGCAGACATTTTCTATCCTGCAGGAATTGGAATGGTGGCATTGTTGTTGTTCTTGCTTGAATATTGGAGGGGGGTCAATGGTAGGAGAGCTGTTTAGTTGTGTAGTAATTTCCTGTATGTAGAACAGTGCTGCTTAGTAGTTTTTTGATATTCTATAGTTATTAAAGTCCTGATTCGATAAGTCAATTTTTTCTTCTTTGGATCTTTATCCATTCAATTTGATAGCATTATCTTCTAGCTTTTCTCTGACAACTAGCTCCCTTTTCCCGTTTTGTAGAACATCACGCCGTGGGATTGATCCCATGGAATTTAATGTAGAGTATGTGTACCACATTTTCGAGGCAGATCCACATATTTTGGAGCGAAAAAAAAAACAAAAACAAAAAAAACGCGATAGAGAGCCTCGAACACAAAACACTGTTGAGTATTAATTTTTTGCCAGTTTATAACTTTCTTATATCGTTCATTCGGGCCCTTCAATATCATGATTTATGCACAAATAAAGATACATTTAAGCAAAAAAGGGTACCTTTTGTTCTTATATCGTTCTTATATCATTCTTTAACTGACATTTAAGCTTAAGCATATTTATTCTTGAGATATAATATAAGAAGTAATTAAGAAAGATAGTGGTTAGCTGGGTGAAAGTAATAGTGAAGTACTAGCCACCTCGATGGCCTTTTTTTACCTACTCTTTTCATACAATTCCGCACTGCCCATGCTGACTTACACGCAGTCTTTATGCCTGAGCAAGGAACGAATGTATTTATTGTACTGCAATGTAAGTTATCACACCCCCTTAACAGTTATCACACCCCCTTAACCTCATATCGACTTCATATTGGTTACCATGTCCGCTTAACTTCACATTGCTTCGGTATTACATTTTCAATGTTCTCGTTTCCGGTAAACCGATAGCGCTGCAGTTTTTTCTCTATCACAATTTCTCATGAAATATGATAATCTAGCAATAATTCCAAACAGGTGATGAACAACAGCATTTAGGGAAAATTGTACACGCGCAGCTTAGTAAGCAAAATTAAATAGATTTAAGTCAATAGTAAAATTGTATCTGTTCAGTTGAATTTGTATTGCGACCGAATAAACGTCATTGATATTGTAAAATCGTTTTTTTTATCGATCGCGAGGACCGAGTCCATAAGTGGCGCCCGAGCTAAATAGTAATATCAAAGATAATTAAAAACCGCGGAAGTGCTCGAGTTGTAACGGAAAAGTATATAATACAATACAAAGTGTGCATCTTTACCTGGAGCTTATCTATCTACCTACCCGGAGCTAAAACACAGGAAGTGCAACTTTAAGGCGAACTCTGCGAGCAAGCGGTATTGAGAAAGTGCCAATTAGCGCATGTACATCCAACAGGACCATATTTTGGCAATATATTGAAGCCGTACCCCAGTAGACCCGAACCAACCAATTAACCAATCAACGGTCCAGGACAAAAAGGAAAATACGGTGAATCAATTATGTTTGTATCAAATGCAGTAAATCTTTTGTAAGTCAATTAATTTGAAATATCACTAGTTTTAAGAAGTGTGGCATTTTTCCGCGTATTATTTTTGAAATTGTTAAAATTGTGTAAGCTGTTGATCATTGCTCTGAAACCTATAGTGAGTCCTTAATCTTTTTCACAAGTTACTCTTGAGAAATTGTGCATAGTTTTCTACCTTTGTGCTATCGTGATTAGACGTTTCCGCCCTAAATTTTTTTAAAAAACCCTTTAAAAATGGATGAAGTCCGAAATACCCTTATTCAACTGACCGGGGCAGTAAACGCTCAAATCGAGCAGATAAGAGGTTTAGAGGATAGGATGACCAGGTTAGAGCAAGTGAACTCCCAGTCCGAACGAATTGAGGAATTGGAGTCAAAAATGATACGGCTTGAGCTAAAGAATAGTGAAATAGTGCAAATGAAAAATGTCGAAGAAAGAATTAAATTGTTAGAAGGGAAACAGGGAACAACTACCCGACAACCACAAGTAACCCTAGCGCGTCCCCAAACAGAACTTGATTTAGATGCGATAAAGAAACTTCCCGACTCCGTTAGGGACCTGCAGCCTTTCGAAGGAAATCCAGTGCATTATGTCTCGTGGATTCATAGTGTCGAGACCATTTTGCAAGATTATAAAATTGTAGAGGATAAACCCATATTTAGGGCAATCCTTAGACACATTAGACAAAAGATTAGAGGGGCCGCTGATGCAGCTCTCGTGTCTTATAACATCTTTGATGAAGACTGGTCAAGCATCAAAAAGTGTCTGTCCCTCCATTATGCAGACAAGCGTGATGTGAGGACCCTAGAACACCAACTTCACACGATGTATCAAAGAAATATGAGCGTGGATGAATTCTACGCAACTATTAACCACCAGCTTTCCCTTTTAATTAACAAAATTAAAACTGAGGATCATTTGCCGGAGACGGTGACAGCTCTCACCGAAAATTACCGGAACAGAGCCCTTGATGTTTTTATCCGAGGACTAAACGGAGACCTCGCCCGAATGCTCGTCATTCAAAAGCCTCAAACTTTACCGGAGGCTTATGCATCATGTCTGGAATTCCAGAACCTAAATTTTCGAAACGCCCCTATTCACCCAAGGAATTACAGGAACACCGTATCAGCTCCCATGAACCAAATATTTAACCCTCGTTCAAACAATTTCGGTAATCCACCACCAAAGGGCAACCACCAGTCCAGCCTTTCCGACCGAATTAGGGGTTACAACATCAATAGGAACCAACACCCAAATTTTCCTACCTCTTATGACAATCCACCACCCAGACCCGCCCAACCCAAACCCGCAGTACCAATGGACGTAGACAGGACTATCCAGACTCGACAAATCGATTATCAAAACAGACCATCCCACCTTCCAAACCACAAACGCCCCAATAATTCAATCCAATACCCTAGAAAATCGCAAAGGCTATTCAACCTTCAGACCTCTGAGGGGAACACGGAATATCCTAAAGACGACTTAATCGAGGAACACGAGACTTACGATGAACAGCCAGTTGAGTCTAATGATGAGGATGGCCTCGAAACCTTGGAGGATAACCTCGATGTAAATTTTATGATGGACGCCTATCCAGCGTACCATACATAGAGTATAGGTCAAAGAACGGGCAAATCCTCAAATTTCTCATCGACACTGGGGCAAATAAAAATTTTATATCAACAAATATTTCACAGGGGGCAAAACCTTTGACGAGACCTTTCAAAATTCATTCTGCGGCAGGGAACATCGTAATAAAATTGAAAATTAGAGGTTCATTTTTTAAAAATTTGGGAAATAACACTATACTCGATTTCTACGTCTTACCCGGACTTACCTGGTTCGACGGAATAATAGGCGACGACACGTTGAAAAATTTAGAAGCAGTTATAGACAGGAAACACAACATTCTTAAAATTTATCCGAATATAGAAATTCCATTAAAATCCAAAGTGTCAAGGCAAATAAACGCTATTGACATAAAATGTGACCACTTAAGTAATGACCTCAATGCCAAACTACATGCTGTTCTGAACGAATTTCCAGAAATCTTTGGTTGTGTTAATAACAACGAGATAATCGAAACCAACGTCAGAGCCGAGATAAAAACAACTACTTCAGACCCAATTTACACCAAATCGTACCCGTACCCAGTCAATCTTCGAGCTAAAGTCGAAGCCCAAATCACAAAAATGCTTCAGGACGGAATCATCCGTCCCTCAAAAAGCCCATACAATTCGCCCCTCTGGGTAGTACCCAAGAAAGCGAATGCGTCAGGCGAAAAACAATATCGGGTGGTCGTAGACTTCAAAAGATTGAATGCGGTAACGGTATCTGACACTTATCCCATACCGGACATAACGAACACTCTAGCAAGTTTAGGCGATTCCAAATATTTCACCACCATCGACCTCACATCCGGATTCCATCAAATTCGGATGAAAGAGACCGATATCCCTAAGACCGCATTTTCAACTGCAAATGGAAAATACGAATTCACCAGGCTTCCCTTCGGTCTTAAAAATGCGCCGGCTATCTTTCAGCGCATAATCGACGATGTTCTAAGGCCATTCATCGGCAAGATCTGTTTTGTCTATATCGATGATATTATCATCCTTGGCAAAACGGAAGACGAGCATCTACAGAATATGCGAACCGTATTTGCGCAACTAGAAAAAGCTAATTTTAAGATAAATATGGAGAAATCAAAGTTCTTTAAAACCCAAGTCGACTTCCTGGGTTATATAATCTCTCAGGAAGGGATTCTTCCTGACCCAAAAAAAATAGCAGCCATTCAAAAAATTAAACAGCCCGACAACCTTAAGGATCTGAAGGCATTTCTTGGCCTAGCGTCTTATTATCGAAGATTCGTGAGGGACTTTGCCAAGATTGCAAGGCCTTTAACGCAGCTAACACGAGGGGATAATGCTCAAGTGAAAGCGAACCAATCTAAAAAAAGGAAGATTGAAATGGGAAAACTCGAAATCGAAGCTTTCGAAAACCTGAAGAAACACCTCACATCTACTGAAGTATTAACATTTCCTGACTTCGATAAGCCGTTTCTACTAACTACGGACGCGTCCAATCATGCAATCGGTGCCGTCTTGTCCCAAGGGGATATGGGGAAGGATAGACCAATAGCATATATATCCAGATCTTTAAATAAAACAGAGGAAAATTACGCCACGGGTGAAAAAGAGCTGCTAGCCATTGTTTGGGCTCTTGACAAGTTAAGGGATTATTTGTATGGGGCAAAAAAGGTAAAAATCCTCACGGACCACCAGCCACTTACCTTCGCCTTGGGAAACAAAAACCATAACGCCAAGCTAAAAAGGTGGAAATCACGAATAGAAGAGTTCAACTACGACCTCATCTATAAGCCCGGCAGGACAAACGTCGTTGCTGACGCTCTTTCCAGACTACCTTTGGAAGTGAACGCACTTTCGAGTGACTCGGGAACGGCCCACAGCGCAGACGAGGATGCTAGTGACTTAATCCCATGTACCGAGGCCCCCATAAATGTTTTTAGAAGGCAACTGATATTCTCCGAAGGCAAGAACGTAACAGGTCACGAAGAACCCCACCCGAACTATCATAGGTACTACATCCGATTAGGCAAAATAGACAAACCAAGCTTAATTCGAGCTCTTAGGGAATACCTCAACCCAAACGTTATCAATGGCTTAAAAATCCCGGAAGTCTTTATACAACTGCTTCAGGAGATTTATAAGGAGTATTTCCTAAACTTTAAAATCCGCATCACCCAAAGGGTTGTGCAAGACATTTCCAACGACAAAAACAAACTTAAAATCATACAGGATGAGCACCGTAGAGCCCATCGGAATAGCAAGGAGAATCGGGAACAGATTCTCGAAAGGTACTACTTCCCATCAATGAGCAAGCTCATTAAAAGGTATGTCACGAAATGTGAGATATGCAATACTTGCAAGTACGACCGGCATCCTGAGAAACCCGAACTCCAAGAGACACCCATTCCCCAGTACCCGACTGAGATACTACATATGGACATATCCACAATTAGCGGGGAAAAATTCTTGACTTGTGTCGACAAATTTAGCAAATTTGTCAAATACTTCCGCATCAAGAACCGATCTGCTTTCCACTTGCGAGACAAAATCGCAAAGCTCCTACACTACTTTACTATTCCGAAGATACTTGTCTCGGACAATGAAGGTAGCTTCGTTAGTCCAACAATCCTAAATTTCATCGAAGGATTAGGTATTCGAGTGTACCTGGCACCGCCACAGAAAAGCGAAGTGAACGGCGCTATCGAACGTGCACATTCTACTATCCTGGAAATCATTAGGTGCATTCAAAAAGAAAACCCGTCCCTTACTCTCAAAGAAATTGTTAACATCTCTGTGGACAAATACAATAACACAATACACTCTGTCACTAAATGCAAGCCATCAGATATCTTTTTCGGTAGAACCCAGCGAATTAACTACCAGAATTTAATGAATTTCAAAAGGAAATTACACGAAGACCTAAAAGCGGAAATTTTGCGTAAACAAAAGGTGCAATTGGACACGCACAACGCTAAAAGATCTAAGCCTAAGCAGTACAACCCTGGTGATATAGTGTTCAGGAAAAATACGCAAATCAAATCTAAAACCAAACCCCTCTTCGGAAAAGAAACTGTTTCCAAAGATAATCGCGTCACAATCACAACGACAACCGGAAAACGCATACACAAATCCCACCTAAAAAACATCCCATCCACTTCTGAAGTCATTCCCACTACCTAAAACCTTGCTCATTGCAGGCTGACAATATGGACTGTACACGCACTCGTTAACGTCTACGAATACTCCGGACCTATGATGACTATACGACAAGGATTTGGCAGAATTATCAACGGCAACTTTAAGATAATTCACACCATCAATATAACGACATACGAAACGATCTTGGACGACGCAAAACTTACCATTAGACGAGACCTCAACAGATCTAACCTCTTAATTCCACAGCTTTACCATCTCTTGTCTCAAATTGAAGGGTCGCTAAACCAACTTCGTACAACTAGGTCCAAGCGATCCATTAATTGGATAGGATCCGCTTGGAAGTGGATTGCAGGAAGCCCAGATGCAACTGACTGGGACAACATCCTTAAGAGCCAGAACAATTTAATCCACAACAACAATAACCAATTCAAAATCAATGAACACCTGACGCACCTAACAACTAGACTTGTCGACAACTACAACCGAATCGTACTTGACATTGACAATCACAACAAGGACAAGTACGGACAAATACTCCTAAACAAGCTGAACTTCCTTAAGGACGAAATACGAGAATTAACCTTGGCTTGCCAACTTGCTAAACGCGGCATTGTCAATTCAAATCTATTGGATACCTTGGAGATTAGAGATATTATTTCACGGGTCGACACGCTACCCTACGAAAACGAGATTCAGGCGATAGAGTATGCCGAACCCTTGGTTCTTTCAAAAGACTCCCTTCTTCTTTACGTCATCTGCCTCCCTACTACTGAAAGCACGATCTTCAGTAATGTCTTGACCCGCCCCGTAGTTCATAACAATAGGAAAATCCTTTTAGGGTTCCCTAACCTGTTCATAGCACAGGAAATGCGATATGGCATAACAGGTAATTGCGCCGTCATGCAAAATATTACCATCTGCAATAGGAATCAGGTTCAAATATTAAAACCCGATGACTGTGTTTCACAAATCCTTGACGGAACGAATGCACAGTGCACTTACCAGTACTACAGCAAATCCATCATCGAAACTATTAACGAAAACACCTTGTATCTTAGTAACTTCGAAGGTCTGCTTCGCCACGGGAATAAAACCCAATTCCTTAACGGAACATTCGTTATCAGCCTCCAGAACGATACGATACAAATTAACAATTCGACTTACAGCAGCAAGGAAATCCACACCTTGCACATGCTGCCTCCAATACTGCAGGGTAACCTTACGGAGAAGGATATTAAACTTGACTTAGAATATTTACACAAACTACACTCGGAAAACGTTGAAAAATTAGAATACTTTTCTATTTGGAGTACCACGTCAATCGCGTCGGATTTGTTTATCATTTTCCTACTAGCAATCCTTGCTTCGATATTTTTCGTATTATATTCAAAACATTTTTCTGCAAAATTTCCGACCAACATAGCCTATACTTACCCGGATCCTGTAAGACCTCCCTTCGTTCAGGACTGAATCTGTGGGACACAGATTTATTTAAGGAGGGAAGAGTTATCACACCCCCTTAACAGTTATCACACCCCCTTAACCTCATATCGACTTCATATTGGTTACCATGTCCGCTTAACTTCACATTGCTTCGGTATTACATTTTCAATGTTCTCGTTTCCGGTAAACCGATAGCGCTGCAGTTTTTTCTCTATCACAATTTCTCATGAAATATGATAATCTAGCAATAATTCCAAACAGGTGATGAACAACAGCATTTAGGGAAAATTGTACACGCGCAGCTTAGTAAGCAAAATTAAATAGATTTAAGTCAATAGTAAAATTGTATCTGTTCAGTTGAATTTGTATTGCGACCGAATAAACGTCATTGATATTGTAAAATCGTTTTTTTTATCGATCGCGAGGACCGAGTCCATAAGTTGTATACGTTCTTCTAAATTAGTCAAGATATTTACACGTTTTACTGTTCTCCTCTAGCTACCAAATGTGGCTTTGTGACTTGCCGAATCACTTCAGTATCCAACAACTTCTTACAAGTATTTTGTTACTGGATCTGATGCAACCTTTTCCTTTGACATAGAGAACGCTTTCTGGATTGAGGGGGTGTTCAATGATGGAATGGGAAAGGATTCTTTTACATGAGCGAGAATTTTAGGGTATGGTTGGGCTGCACGTACGTGATCAAATCAACTTGAAAGGATATCTGGAAAAGTATTTATCCAACATCTACCCCCCAGGTTCATGCATGTATGCACGCGTGTAGAAGCGTCTTGAACGAATCTTTTGCAAAGTACAATATATTGTGCGTTTGACTTTGAGTCCAAGAGCGTTCACAGAAAGTATTGTTAAAATTTATACAGTTCTGGAAAGGTGGCGTAAACTAACATGACGTAACTAATATTTCAACTGTTATATGTAAAGATGGGCTTAAATCACTTTGGTAAACTGGATTTTGACCAAATATTAGTCTTTTTCAATAAAAAAAAGTATGATTTGAAGCAGGTCAACATTATTTTATTCGGATAAGACTGTTCTCAGTAGGTATTTAGTTTTCGTTAGATTTATAGACTCTTAGCTACCATTTTCTTCGGCGTGGAAATTTTACGGCACTGTCAGCCAACATAACGATACTTCCTGGCACTGTACACAGTTATACTTCTGCAATAGCATTTGCTATACAGCTGTACTTCTGTATAGCATTTGCTATGCAGAAGCACAGCTGTGTACTACTAGAGCTGTGGTGAATCTGAGCGCCAAAGGAAAAGAAAACAAAAAAGATAAATGGTAAAAAGTAAACTTCCGTCGTTGATTCTACGAAACATGTCCCTCCAGGGTTGAACATTAAAGTTCTCATTTGTTTTCACCACCGATAGAGGCGGGACTAAATAGATTTCCATGTTTTAGAAACTATGGACTTGATGGTAATTGATATTATTTTTGGCATTATAGTTTGTACTCTTTTTCATCCCCACGTCTACGTAGGCTGATATTAGGCTCAAGCGCAGGAAAGAATACCCCTATAGTTCCCACTGACCCCGTTAACTATGGATTTATCACGTGTAGTTTTGGAAAAATTTTAAAAGATGCCTACTCACCAACATGCCACGCGCCCGCCTATGGTTATTTGCTGATCGACAGTATAGTTTAGTCAGTTTATATCGAAATATGGCTGATCCAGGAACAAATACAGAAGTTTTTTTTCTGAATTTCGGCTTAAATTTTTTTGGAGTACTGAATCTGAATTTGAAGTATGCTCAATAAAAAAAGTACGGCATCTTGAAAAAAATTTAAAAAAATTGCCAAAATTTGCTCAACTTGATGTTTTTCCTTATTTATTACTTTTTTTGGGTTTTGTAGTGGACAAAATCCTTATAAAATTGACCAAAAATCTGTCTGTCTGTCGTTCTGTCTGTCTGTCTGTCACCAACCCCTAAAGCAACATGCATGAAATTTTGTGGGACTCCTCTGGAGAAAGCGATGCGTTGTAATAGGCCAAGTTAAAAAAAAAAAAAAAAAAAAATTTTTACCTTCATTGCCCCTATCTGGGGGGAAATGAAGGTCACGTGTTTATACCCTTCACGGATGTGATAGGGTATATTAACTTTGTTATGAAGTTTGCAACGCACACAAGTTATCATCTCCAACCATATAAACTCTATATATTCTTGGTCAGTATGATGAGACGAGTCGATTAAGCTTTGTCCGTCTGTCCGTCTGGTTCAATGCAAACTAGTCCCTCAGTTTTAAAGCTATCGAGCTAAAATTTTGTACAAAGTCTCCTTTCTATTGCACGCTGTATATATGTCGGAACCAACGGAACTGGGCTGCTACGTCATATAGATAGATAGATAGATATAAAAATTCGAGCTACTTTCCTAGCAGGAAGGCACTGCGACCATAAAGATCTATTGTGCCGTAGCTCATTAACCCAAAAGACCGTCCACCCTTCTAATAAAGGGCAGTAAGTCTTTAGCAGGAATCAACCTGAATTCTGCAGTGCTGATAGTAGCCTGCCCGAGGAGTGACATCCTAAAACGCGCGATGGCGGGACATTCGCACAAGATGTGCTTGGTCGTTTCCACGTCTTCCAGACAAAGACGGCATTCAGTCTCGCTTGACAGACCCATCTTGTTCAGGTGATATCTGACCAGGTGATGGCCAGATAAGTACCCCACTAGGAGTCTTAGGTGGGTTCTACTCATTTGAGTAGTACCCTTGTGACTGAAGGGCATTATCAGCTCCTTTGATTGACGAAGCCCTGGAAGGTTATCCCAGTACTGTTGACGCAATCGTGCAAACCAATCTGTGATCCGCAGTTTGGCCGAGGCCAGTCCAAAGCCACAGTAAGGCTCAGGTCCATGAAAACGACTGGATGATCCTTGTCTAGCAAGTTCATCCGCAGCCTCGTTCCCCTCAATGCCCTGGTGGCCTGGCACCCAACACAAGAAGACTCGGTTTTTGGTTGCCAACAGTTGAAGGAGATTGTAACACTCCTTCACCAGTTTTGAAGAGACCTTAAATGAGGAGAGCGCTTTTATAGCTGCTTGGCTGTCTGAGTAGATAGCAATGTGAGCGCCGCGAAGTCCAGTTTCCAAGATTACCCTGGCGCAGACCTCAATGGCGTGGATCTCAGCTTGAAAAACGCTGGGCGAGACTCCCATTGCGATCGAAATCCTGGTGTTGGGTCCAAAGACACCTGCACCAACACCCTGTTCTGTTTTAGACCCATCGGTGAACCACTTGATACATCTAGGGTCTGGACAGGGTGTGCCATTTACCCATTCAGAGCGGTTAGGGATGAGGGCTGAATATTTTCTGCCGAAGCAAACCTCCGTGATCATGTAATCTGATCTCAAGCAGATATGCACGTCAGGAATTTGATTCAGAATGCTCATGTGACCGCTTTCTTCACTACGCACATCGGAAGTTAAACGAAGTCTGAGAGCATTTAGAGCTGCTGATTCTTGAATAAATATATGCAACGGAGTAAGTCCAATAATCGCCTCCAGGGCTGGCGTAGGACAAGTGCGCATAGCTCCAGTGATGCCAAGGCAGGCAAGGCGTTGAAGCTTATTGCACTTCAGTAAGACAGAAGATTGCTGAGTTTTCGGCCACCACACAAGCGCTGCGTAGGTCACCATAGGCCGCACCAGCATGGTGAATAACCACTCAATTATCTTTGGGGTGAGCCCCCATGTCCGTCCAAAGAAACTTCTGCAAGCCCACATTGTGCGTGTGGCTTTGCCAAGTACATTATCTATGTGGGTATTCCAGGTGAGTTTCGAGTCTAGAGTTACCCCGAGACATTTAACTTCAGTGGAATAATCTAAGGTCGTGCCGCCTAACGAAATTGGATCCAATGTTAAGTTTCGTTTTCGTGTGAACGGCACAACGACAGTTTTCTGTGGGTTTACATGTAAGCCCACATCCACACACCAGTGTAGAACTATGTCAAGGGCCGACCTCATCACCTCAGTGATGGTAGATTCGAATTTGCCCCTGACTATGATAGTTAAATCATCCGCGTATCCGATAGTAAGATAACCGCGCTCATTAAGCATGGAAATCAGCTCGTCCACGACAAGGGACCACAAAAGGGGTGACAGAACGCCACCTTGTGGACAACCCTTTACGGCGTTCACGCAAATGGATGTACTGCCTAGAGTTGAGTGAATATCCCGTCCCCGGAGCATGGGATCTATCCATGCAATGGTAGCGGGCGGGATGTCCCTGAGTTCCAGTGCTCTGGAAATGCACTCGTAGCCGGTATTATCGAAAGCCCCCTCAATGTCAAGAAAAGCGCACAGCGCGATTTCCTTTTCACTGAGGGACTTTTCGATTGTACTGACAAGGCTATGCAAGGCGTTTACTGTTGACTTACCCTTCGTGTACGCGAATTGCATACGATGTAGAGGGCTCGACAGTTCCATCTTGTGCCTGATATGCAAATCAAGCAACTTTTCCATGGTTTTAAGGAAGAAGGAAGTAAGGCTAATCGGTCTATAGGATTTGGGCATATGTTCCGGCTTATTGCCCGCTTTGGGTATGAAGACCACATTAACTTTCCTCCAAGGTTGTGGTATGTACCCTAGGGTGTAACTTGCCCTAAAAAGTTCGATTAGCGGAGTTATTATGATCTCCAAGCTGTTTTGTAACAGAGCGGGGAAGATGCCGTCTACTCCGGGAGCTTTAAATGGCTCAAAGGATTCTATCGCCCATTTTACTTTGTCCATGTCAAAGATGACCCCTGATAAACTGCGAGCCCGGCTTACGGGAACCCGTTGGGGCCTTGCAGTTGGGCAGGGGTCACCATCAGACAGTACGGACCCTGGGAAATGAGTCTGAAGAAGCAACTTTAATGTTTCTTTTGGACCTTCAGTATACGAACCGTCTGATCTCAATAGAAGGCCGACCCCGTTTGCTGAGTCTTTGGAAAGGGCTTTGTGAAGGCGCGCCGCTTCCGGTAGCGACTGAATGCTATCACAATGTCTTTTCCAGCATTCTCGTTTGGAATGCCTAATGAGTTTGTTGTACTCGGTGAGAGCAGTTCTGTACTCATCCCACCTATTGAAGCGCTTGGCTTTGTTGAACATCCTCCTAACTTTAGCTCGCTTGCGGGCCAATTCCTCGTTCCACCAGGGAACTTTACGCCCCGACTCCACCGAACGTGAAACGGTACTGTCTCTGTAGGAGGAAGTTAAAATTTCATTGAGCTCCTCAGCTGCAATCTCAATTTCCCCTGTAGTGCTTATGGGGCTGACCAGTAGTTCCGCTTTGGAGCTAACTAGTTCACGGAATTTAATCCAGTTAGTTTTCCTTGGACAAAAAGTATCCGAGCGAATGTCAGATTGTCCTAGGATGTCAAATCTGATGTGTCTATGATCTGAAAGAGACACTTCGTCCGACACGTGCCAGTTCGCAATGAACCTGGAGAAGAAACCGCTAGCAAGGGTAATGTCGAGTACCTCTGCCCTTGCCGCAGTGACAAAGGTAGGTTTGCACCCCCTGTTCAGGACATTCACATGTTTACACATAAGATAGTCAAGAAGGCGCCTACCTCTGTCGTTGATGTCGCTGCTACCCCACACCGTGTAGTGTGCGTTTGCATCGCAACCGATCACATAATGCCGGTTTGTACGTCGACAGAAGTCAACGAGCTGCTGGACCTCGAGTGGTGGAATCTCAACATTGTCAGATGGGAAGTAGGCAGACGCAACTACCACTTTCTGACGACCGTTGAGCGTGGATACCTCCACCAATGCTGCAGCTAGATCTCTAGAAATAAAATTGGTTAGTGGCAAATAGTTGACGCATTTGTCGATCAGAAGCGCCGCACGCGGACAACCAGCTAACCTGTCATATATCAACTTACCAGTTGTTGTGTTTAGACCGCAAATACGGCCACGGGCCACCAATGGCTCTTGAATAAGCGCAATGGTGGCCTGTTTATCGGCGAATAACCTGCACACAGTGGCCGATGCTCCTATTGCGTGGTGCAGGTTCGCTTGAAGCACCTTAATGGCGCTCATGGTCCTGCGAGGATAGCGAGCGTTGGACTAGGCACTTTTGCTTACCCTGTCGGGAACTGTTGCCTCCGTCCCCCTTTCGTTGACGCTCCTTCCGGTGGGAGCCGCTGAGGTTCCTCGGGCTAAAGAAGTCCAAGGACGACTCAGAGGGACTGTATCGCTTAACGGCCAGTCCATCGACAGTCTCAACAACGGGCCTGGAGGCTCCGTCGAGCAGTGAGCTAGTAGGCAGCTTAGAGGAAACTGTTTTTGATGCATTTGGAGTTGCATCACACTCTGGTTTGTTTTGTTTTTCTTTTTTATTATTCATAGAATCCCATGAATATCCGGGAAAAACAGTCACCGACGACATCACCCGGTCTGCCGTCAGAAGTCTGGTTTAAAACTGGAGGTCGACAGGTATCCAGAGTTCGCATACTAGCGGCCAAGCAAACTCTTGACCATGCATCCCTCGGCGTATGCTGTTCCACCTTGGATTTAGGGTATGTTTATAAGGGAGATACCGCTCCCCGCCCGACCAAGTTTAGTCAGCGCTGATGGTAAAGATAAGATTTTGCCAACAGCCTGCTTCCACCCGTCACCACGCGGAGGTAAAGGTCGCACTTCCTAGGGCATGACAGTTACGGCAAATGTACCATGGTGGTCCAAATGTTAGTCCCCCTGTCACACCTTCGGCTGACGGGCATGCTACGTCATATAGGTGCCATAGGAACAACCGGTCCAAAAATTCGTCTTTGTGAGAAAAGTTTGTTATTTCTAAAGATATCTTTTTCAAAATTACACTAATCAATAGGATCTTTAGTCAAATCCCCTTGCCGAATTTGGTTGAAATTGGACTACTCTATCATGTGGCTGTCATAGGAACGACCGTTCTAAAAGCAAGTTTTTGTTAGAAAAACTTTTTTATGTCTGAAGATATTGTTACGAAATTTCATATTAGTCAACCATATTGACTACTAAACCGCATTTCTAAATTTGGTTGAATTCGGCATACTATTTCATATACCTCTCATAGGAACAGTAAAGTCAGGACAAGTTTTACTACTAATTTCAAAGTTGCAAATGCACCATAAGTCACAACGAAGGTATGATACTTTTATAACTTCGGCAAGCTGGCCGAAGGCTAGCTTCTTTTTCGATATCCTGATGTGATCCGGCCATATGGCAATATAAAAGCGCAAAATGTTTGTTTTTACTACAAAACCCTAAAAATTTAAAAAGGAGCGATTTTCAAACTGTCATATCTGGGGTCGTTTTTCATTGCATGGGCTTCAAATTTGTTACAGTTCCTAAAACGATCCTAGGACAAAATTCTGCCAATTTTTAACATACACAATCACCTGCGGCCAGAGCTACAAAAGTATTAAAACTAGTACCGGTTGTGTCGCGTAAACATAGTCTTGGTCGCTTTTTCTCATTTCCGCTTTTTTTCGATTTCTTTGTTTTTCCTTGGCGATAAACTAGTCAAATGAATCTCTAATGAAACAAATTCGTCGTTACATGTCGATCAACTGCATGCCATATTAACAATATCACGCACTTGTATTTCATTATCATAAATCGTTAATCTGTCAGAACACAATCATTTTTGTCAATCGCTTCCCAATCACAAAGAAAAAAAATATTCAAAAATATAATTAAATATTCTGAATAAAATATGAATACACGCGTATTAAGCAGATCTTTTGTTTATCTTTTCAAGTGTTAAGTGTGCCTTAGATACTGTGTACCAGTGAAGTATATCCGTAGATACTCGCACTTCAGGTGATCACAACGATAAGCATATAAAACGTTGTTGTCGATCGGGTTGACTTGTTCAAATTCAAATTACCCGTCGTCGCTAAGTCATTCAATTAATTGCACTTATGAATAATTTATCCGAATTTTCTCGATTTGTTTTGGCATGTTTCTGTATGACGCTCCTAATGACATGCCCAGTCAAAAATGCTATTATGAATTGCGTTTAAAAAAGATTTAGATGTTTAGTATTGCTTGCATATTAATTTTCTTACAATGCGCAGAGTGAATCATGTTAAGATATACTTAATTTATGAGCAGAAAATGTTTTATGTGAAGGAATGACGTTTTACGGACGGAGAAGGAATCGTAAATAAGTTTAGATTTGGTTTAACGATTCCGTAGATTCTTGTTGGGTTGTTATGTAAAAATTACGAAATACGAATTAGCAGTGTAATGGCGTATTAGGGAAATAGCCTAGTCAACAGGTAGTTTTCCTAAAGTAAATTGTGGTGTAGTTTTGATTTTCTTTTTTTTTTTGGTGCTTATTACGAATCTGAGGTTTGCTACTAAATTTCTGTAGAAGTTGAGTTATAGCCAAAAAAACAGCAACAAAGCCGACTTAGATGTTCATTCGATACTGTTTCGGGCCTAAAAATTTTTAGAATTCGACTATGAT
The DNA here is from genome assembly GCA_964017055.1 of Chloromyia formosa. Taxonomy (NCBI): domain Eukaryota; kingdom Metazoa; phylum Arthropoda; class Insecta; order Diptera; family Stratiomyidae; genus Chloromyia; species Chloromyia formosa. The sequence goes on from OZ024814.1 coordinate 146,760,485, forward strand.
ATGAGTTGACGAAAACTTGCATAGCTTTCTGGTAACTCTTAGGGAAACTTTTCATGTACTGCTCCCATAGAAATGCACAGACAGTACCAGGGAGCGAAACAGGTCCAGTTTGTTCTTGAAGCTCAACTGCTCTGCCAGATTTTGGACATCTTGTCTTATGCGCGTTTAGTTTGGTCGATACGACGAGTAATGTCGTCTTCCCTACCACCATATTCGGCAACAATGCTACCCAGGTAGTCGAAGTTGTCCACCTTCTCCACAGGCTGCCCATTCAAACAGATAGCAATAGGTGTAGGATATCTTTTTTGCAATGGCGGGCTAAAAACCTTGGTCAAGTTGGTCTCAATCTTCAGCCCAACCTTGGTTCTACCTCTCAAGACTTAACGCCATTGCGGACAGACCCCTGATTTTAAGGGAGAGTTGGCCTCTGTCGTCAGCGCAGCCTGTGCTTTGCGAACTTCACGACAAAGGCAATACCCTATCACGTCCGTGAAGGGTATAAAAATCGATCGATGATTTTATGTGAATGATCCGAAGACGATTCCAGACTTGAAACGCAATATTACATCGGTGATTCGGGCCATTCCGGAGGCCGTATTGCAAAATATCATCGCAAACATGGCCGAAGGAGTGAGATATCTACGGAATAGTCGCGGTGAACATACCCGCGAAATAATTTTCCACACATAATCCTATTGTGTGGCCTTTCGAACGAAAGAAAATATTTGGAAAAATTTCGAACCGTTTGGGTCTTATTCAAAATCAAAGTACCATACGTCTTAATGGAATACCCTTTACATTACTGTCCCAGCATAAAAAGTGGATAACTAAGTTGGGTACGTACCTGGGTTACCTAAATCATGAACGCGCCATGGTCATAGCTCAAAAATTACAGATCTATTGGAAAGCCTATGGGCTCAGTGAAAATGGTGGGTACGCTAGGATGGCTATTTAGCATAGCTATTTTGGGAAGGACGCGTTGCCGAGGGGTGCGCTTTTTTTGCTTGGCAGTGAAGGACTAAATTGAGAGCTATTTAAGTTTATTAACTACGTTGGTTCGTTGCGAACTTTGCCAAATAACATGCGGTCTAGGGGAAAATTTATTTTTTATTATAATATTAGACTTAAGGCATTATTTTTAAACTATAAAATCAGCCATTTTCTTTGGGGATATTTTTGTGGCCGCCTTTTTAGCCATTTTAAGAAAAATATCTCCGGCTATTCCGGCTAAAGTAAGCCATTCTCATAATAAGAATTTGGCAACACTGATCAGCGTACAATAGTCGAATCTAGGATAAGATTAGTGTCATGCCTGCAATTATGGTGAAAAGGATGGAGCGCTTTTCCAAATAACCATTGATCTTGTCTCTATTTATTATGCAAAACAAACATTCAATTACTAACACAAGATAGTATCTGACTCCCATCCAGTATCTCATCGACTGGTTGGACTTGTTTCAGATTAATAATAAAAATTATTACACAAGTCGACGCATTCATCATTTACTTTAAGATTTGCAAATGCATTTCTTATCCAGCCGACATGCCTGCTGTATGGCGCGAATTCCAGCGAAAAGCAAGTTTGTATATAGAAAACGAATTGAAATCGTTTTTCATGTACTCGTAAGCAATTATCCTTTCGCTTCACAGTTCCACTTCATAATATTTATTGACACTTGAGGACTACCCGAACTCGTGGCGGTGGTGGTCTTCCTAAGACGCCACAGTCACAATGGATAAGAAACGCGATATCCATGACTACTATTACTAGATAGCAGTAGTATCAATTAATATTAGTAACGAGTTGTTCAGCAACAAGTGCATTCCACTGACCAGCACTACAAGCTGGCGTGCGCTTGTCACTGTAATATATTACCTGGTAATAAGTTGGTATCCTTGGCAAAGTTTTTCTACTGGACATTGTCGACCGAAGAGGTTGAATGGCAAGTCACTGCAGACAGGCACAGTGCCTAGTACTAGTCGGAGTTTTCCAGTCGAGGTTACGTCTATGCGCAGTGCAATTCAATGTTGCAACTAATGTTTAACCACCTGCCGACTAACATGCCGATATTGGAAGTTAAAATAATATGTCGCCAATAATTACTACTGAACTATGTAGTATAAGCTGTAGATGGATCTCCAAAAAATAGGGAAGAGAGTTCTCTGGAATGCTGATTCGGACTACGTTGAGGATGGCGTGTCTAGAGGAAGGTGTTCAAATCAAGTACTCTATCTGAATAAATCAACTAAATTATGTACCCCAAACACCCACCAAATGGTTAAACCACACAGTTATTAACTACACTACCAAAAAGAACCAGCTGTAAACAAAAGTCGGCTACTAGAACGTATGCTACCCAAATGCACTGTGAGCCATTCTTCGATAGATACTTACTACCTATGAGAATATCTGCGAATGTCGCTCATGACTTAATTCAAGTGCATATTGTGGTACTCGTGTATCTAGACGCACGGAGGGCGGCGTCAGAAATGCAACTGCATACTGGAAGCATTTATTTGCGTCGATTATCGATGCAATCAGTAATGAGGACTGATCATTCATTAAAATTTCAGGTGATCTTATTTTCAGGTTTTTCCTGAATCTTACAGCCGCAACGTAACGTGGACATGGAGATCGAGAGTTAGAGTCTGGCCAGACAACTTTGTCTTGTGGTGCCTGAATAGTGGAAGTTGACATGTTACAAGCAATTTATATGCATATCAGCATGCAATCTTGCCTACATGCTAGTTTAGATGTATCTGTAGAGATTTGGAGCGTCGAAGGACGTTAGAATGACTTTGAGAAGAATTTAGTTCAGCTGTTGTGAATATGTCGTCTTCAAGAGAGCTCAAACGTTCGGACAATTTCGTTCGGGAATATTGAGTTACTTATTTATAACGACTAAAAGAAAATCTAGAAAAAAAAAATTTGGAAATCTATTATGAAACACAGGTATAATCCGACTGTTATTTCTACTAAGACTTTCAACGACTGTCTAATGTTTTTGTCTTTTTTATTAGAAGTTGACACCTTCATTAATTTGCCGTGTTCATGATGAAATAAATTTCAAATAACCGTGACGCAGGGTTCCACTAACAATCCCAGGTCAGCGCTATTTTTCGAGATTCACGTCTGGAAAGTGAAGGACGGAATCCATGGCTGAATCCCATGAGCTCCTTCTGAACACACATTTTCCTGATTGCAAAGAAACCTACACGGAAAGCCAGGAACCGCGTGACGTGGAGTGCGCGCAGAATTAATTTATCCTAGAGCGTATTTTAGATATCCAATTCCAAATGGCACGATAAACATTTTGAAGGACATCATAACCCTTATTACGGCACGTATGGCTTCAAGTCAGTCGAATGCCAACTACCGTCATTTCATGGCCATTATGCTACCTTAGGCTCCATCTCCACGAGCATCTTTGGATAGCCACCAAACCATCCATTATGTATTTCCGATCCCACATTGGGCACCAAATATGCAGTGGACGGTTTGGTGGCCATCTGAAGATGCCCGTGGGGACCTAAGGTGTCATAATGACGGTGAAGGTCGGGCCGTGCTATCTGGCGAAGAAAAAGGCCCCTCAACGAGCTAAGCAGCGGCCTATGCTTGCTGTAGCTCAGTTCTGGAGATATGGCCGAGATTTTCGCCGCTCGTTGCCCCTGTTCTGTACGTATTAATAAAAATTCATAGGCCTGGGGAAGACGACAAAAACAGGGGAGCTACAAATGGGGAACAAAAAAAATGAGGCGATAAGGAGAGAATGGTGGGTGGACGGCTTAGTTTCTCTCGCTCTCGCATAGGGGTCCAGGCGTATTGGGACACTCAGTCTCTGGTTACGTACCGCTGACCAGATCATTAGTCATCAAGTGTTGCCATCGATCTACCTATGGAAGCAGTTGGTTAATTTCAAAGGGTTTATCATTCAGGCTCCGAATTTATGTGGATCTTTTCCTCTACTTTAAGCATCAACCCTATATCCTATTCTTCGGTGCCAGGATCCACAACTGCCGACTCAAGCCCGTGTACCGATCGTAAAAGAGCATCTGGTACAAGATAGTCTTTTCCTTTCGATGGACTATTTCGAAATCGAACTGTTGAAGCTTCAAACCCCATCTAGCTAACCTCCCATTCGGGCCCCTTCAGATTATGAAATGACTTCGTTAGAGTGTGTTATTACAATGTCGTCCTACGTCGTATTCTAAGTGTGGGTGTGATCAACGTACTTTTACAATAGTAGTATTTTTTGAAAGATATGGTTCCGTTCTTTGTTCTTTTGAACATCTTCTTGTCATTTATGCTAATATTTCTCACTGCATTGTAGCTTAATTCTCCATGGTTCCTTAGGTATTCCTCCATATATTCTTCACCCAGACATCTGATGTAAACATCCGAAAACTGATGGCAAAGCAACACTGTCCTCCCACATTCTTATCCCAAACTATACAATCTTACAATTTGTCAGTAAATCAAGACCGGATTTACTTCAGTCTTTGACATGTGTATCCTTTTCATTAACTCTATCACAGGGACAACAGACGACCGCATCAAAATACATATCTTAAATTGAATTCCCGACAAAAATATCAAGCTTCCTGCTGTCGTTAAGCATTCAACTCTATGTATATTGTACAGAAGGACATGCCGTCATCAGATGCCGGGATGAGACATTGTGTCGTCCCCCGCCACACCATCCTCTCATTTGATTGCATTTTGTGATCTACCGTTTTGTGTCGTCCTTTTTAATATTTCTACCCCGACTATATATAAAAAAACCATGGTCCTGTCATTCATGTTACAGTCTTAAAACTGCTTTCATGCTCAATCCTCCTACAACCCCCCCTTGAGCCCAGTCAATTTCAAACCGGTCGAATGCGATCCTGCCCACGTAGGCTACGTTCGAGGTCCACCGGGATGAAATATCCTTTTTCGATTTGACGGTTTAAAATTGGATTTTCTGACATTTCGGTATATATAGTGTGGTATGTACATTTCGACAAGAACAATATAGATGAGTATATAGGAAAAAAAGGGGTTGCCCGATCGATATACGTAAAACACACATACATTATATAGAAAACGAACTAATTGGATTTCAGTTTTTTTTTACTTTCCTCAGTAAAAAGGGATAACTAGGGAGAATAGATAAAAAAAAAGAAACAGTGAACATCCCAGGGGATCCCAAATTTGACGATTGCATCCAAAAATGACAGTGTTACTAATTACACGACCACAATCCCTTTCTTCGTGGTCCAAACTTCCTTCACGTCATAATATTTTCTTCCTTTTGAAATGCGTATAGCTACGGAAGAATTTGGTGGCACACGTACTTGCCTCCCAGAAATAAACAGGGACGGTGAATTTTCGCCGTGTGCATTTAATTGACAATAAAATCGAAATTTGAAGCGGATTCATTGAAGTGAGGGATTGTTACAAACGAACATTTTACAACCGCTACTGTTGTGACAGTTTTCCGCACGATGTGATCATAAAATTTCACGCAAATGCAATTTAATGTGTGGATTGTCATTAAATTTGTTAAAACACATATGCGGTTAATTACATGCGTCTATCAATAACTAAAATGTGCTCTTGTTCGTGCGATTGTGGTGTTAAATTGTTTTAATAAAAAAAAAGCGCGGGTCAAATTGATGTGTGGAACTTACTGAAGGCGAACTACGTCCCCTATAGTTACAAAGGCCTTCCACTAGTTTTGAAAATAATCCAGTTGACTCAGCTCTTATCTTCCTTAATGCGGGAGTACGTCAAAGTACTTACTTCTGGGTAATTTTCAGCAAATATTACAACCATTTAGGACATCCTCCTACCAATAATGTCCAATGTAATGAGTATTTGGTTGGACAATTATTCTCAGGGATAAAGGTGCTAATACGATTCGGAAAACATAACAAATTGTCACCGAAAAGAGGCTCAAACTATCTGCACAGTCATCAAAAAATCGACATATCCAGGATAATCAAATAAGAAAACATCTGTGCAAATACACCAATTATCCTATTCCCCTCTTGTTATTGGCCACTATCAAAATGACCTTACAATCAACACAATCCGCACCAAGTCCCGATAAAAACTACTTAAGATTGAGAAAATAAAAACCCCTCGATGTTGTGTGTTTGTTTTACGGTTTCCAAAGAAGTTAAGTCGGTTATGGACTGTCAGTAAAGTCCTTATCCCGATTTTGTTAACTCTCCGACTGCTAAAGAACAACAAGTCAAGGCCCATGTTTTGTGAATTCGGTGGATAGAATCAAAGGTCATCAACGAACATCATCGGATTTGGTCATTTCGATAGTCTCACGACAAAGCGAGCTCTCCCCAGAGGACACATAGAACGACATGCTTGTTTCGGGCGGGAATCGTTATCATCCTGTCCGAGGATTTGATGATTTTTATCGGTGCTCGTCTTACATGAAAACAATTCCACCATACCACTTGATACAGTCGTATTTCGTATGTCGTATTTCCGAATAGGCTCGCATCCGGAAAAATCGCATTACAGACTGCCAATTTTTTCCCGGTGTCCATATCCACATCGATAGAAGTTACTTTGAACTATGTCACTCCCTGGGCTTGGCCGCAATGGGACAGGTTAAAGGGGAGCCCGGGAAACACATACGTATTATGTCAAAGATAAACTATTTTCGCATCGACACCAGGGAATTTACAGATGGATTCCATCCCAAGTCATAAATTCAGAGCCGGTTGCTCTCTTCGATTGTACATATGGTCGTCCCTTTGATTTGGGGATGGTGCCAAGGAATTTATTTTGTTTGTGTGTGGTGTAATTTAGCTGGGTGATTACGTAAAGGCTACTTGTTGGTCATCGATAACGCTCCAAATTGATATTGGATGTTTTGATGGATGATCCTTGACTTGTGAATAGCCGACTGGGGAGACAATTACACTAAGCAATGATGTTGCGAATTTTCTTTGGAACTGCCGATAGATAAGGGGATGAAGATTGTTGAATGTTGATAGTTTTACTTAAGAAGAGTGCAAAAAGATCAGAAATGTTGGATATATTATTTTATTCCCATTGGATTTATTTTCGTGTAGATCAGATATGATATTTGATGTATCATGCTACCGGTCAGATACGGGTTCGAGTCCCCCACACGTCGTGGCCATCGATGTTTGTATTATCTTCCGCATGTGGTGTGGGGCGGACCAATAAGCCACAAATTTTCCCGATTTGTCGCACGTACGTGGCTAAATGGTCAGTACGCTGGCAATATGCCTCGTCCGAAAGCAGTTTAAGCTAACGAAGCGTCAACTAAGCCACATGTGAATAGTTAACGCTTTATGCCTTGTTACGGATTTTCCCAACGGTCCTGCGTAGGAACCACCACTCTGACAGAAGTCTCTCTTCTGAACTCGGCTTTTCAATGTTTTAATATTTTTTATAAACTTTTTGGCTTGAAAAATCACAAAGAGGCAGCATTGGTTACATAAGAATTAATAATTATAGTGTACGTTTAGTGCAATTAATGGAAAGAAAATTATTTACGGTACAGAATACAGTACAATAATCTGATAAAATTAGCAGTTGCCAAACACAAGTGTATGGTTTACGAACTCTCACAGAATCTCCAGTCTATGTCTAGTAAAATTGGCATTTATTTGTGTGCATGGAGGAATATTACTTGTTAGCACTACCGTCTTTGAAAAAAGTAGTTGAGCCACCAGCAGAGAAGTGTCAAATAAACTCCATGCAATCCAAGTTTTGGTTCCAAATCCACGGCTGATGGAGGTGGACTGGCTGCAAAATCACCCTCAAGTTTCACAAGGTGATGCACTCCGGGGTGACTGAACCGCCTATTTAACTCGTTCTTGACCCAGTCCAGAACTGTGATGTACATATTTCTGACGTAGGCGGCTCTTATGACTTAGAACTGCAGCAGGACCTCCGACCTCCCTTAATCTCTTTGGAAGAACGCACTGTCTTGGTCTTGGGGGTTCTGAAATAGTCAGGTTCAAGTTATGGGATTGATTCAGCGACTCCGTTTCTGACCAAATGCGGTTGAAGTCGTCTTCACCCATGACAATATAAAGATCTCACAATGCTTAACCCGACTGCTTGGCCCTTGCGGCGGTGTACTGCTTGCTTTGTAAAGATTTGGCCAACTGTTCGGCTGGTTTGCAAATACTCAATGCTAGTTTAATAGACAGAAGTGATGGAAATTTTTACAACTTTATCTCAAATCCACGTAGCAATTTCTCGGCCTGAATTTCACGAACAGTGTCTCGCTTTCGCTGGTAATTCTCTAGAAATCGGTGTATTGCTTTAACACGAATTCACCAGCGAGTAGCGCAGTTCAAAAATTTTCGAATCTGAATCTCCCATTAGGATCTGAAACGTATTCTGATCCGAAGGGAAACATTTTCAGATCTAAATATTAACAGTTGTCCGGACATAATTTACCGGAGGGGAAAACATACGGAAAAGAAATCAAGAAATGTCAAATTCTGATTCGCTCGTTGAAACGCAGCCATTGAAACGAGCCCTAAGACCTCTAGATCACTCCCAGACAATTAACGACGACTACAGCGATAAGGAAATTCGCCCCACCTCACTTCACAAATAGCTCAGAAGGGCACGAAACTGAAAATAATCCGAATATTGCAAATCCTTCTTCTATTTGCAATCTGTTTTTTTTTAAACGTTACAAAATTTAGAAATCTGATGCCTGGTTCAATGATGGTTCGCTGTCGTAGGTTAGGGGACCCTCCCTCCCTCTCCCTTCGAATCGTCGTTCCCACCATCAAAAATTAAATCGTTCACCGTTCAATTCAGCCTAGCCTCCGACCGTTGCAGTAGCTGCCTCTCCAAAAATTCATTTTTCTTCTCGCCACGTACTGTGGTTGGAATTACCCCTTCGCGGAATCGAATTATCAGAAAGCCACCCTTGTAATCACCACTTTTAGAAAAGGACTCGCAGAAGGCCACCAGCAAAATGAAAAACTCCTCCAAGAAAAAGAGACCCCTCGAGAGGTCCGATCTCTCTTTTATAACTTCTATTTCATCCCCCATCTCGAGGGCGATCCCCACCAGCAGCACGGGGTAATGATCGAAAATACTGACTGCAGAGCAATCTAACCTAGTGGAAATCCTTTTGATTGTAGCTTAAGAATCCAATTCTGCATTAGGCAGTATGGAAATAGGTTTTGTCTCATGCTTCCTGAATGACGACGCCCTGTGAATGAGGGTCGTAAATACATTTTTCTTCTTTTAAGTCAACAACTTATTGGTCCTACCCATTTTTCGATGTAAAACTAGTTAAATTATGCATGCACCGCGAATTCATATTCATTCATACTCTCAAGGGAGATTCTGCTTTAGGCGTCAATTACATTTGACCCTTCCCTCCAATTATTTTCAGCTCACCCAAACTCAGTCAGTCAACATGCCATTTAATTTATCGAAATCTTTAATCATAATCGCATGCATTTCAAAATTATTTCTTCCAAACTATTTCAAAAATTTGACGAAGGATGATGGATTGCTATTAATTTAAAATTTTCGGTTTTACCAGCGATTCGTGCCTCCATTCATATGCATACAAACGTAACATAATTACTATTGAGGTGAGCGAAGGAGGGCTGTAATCCTTTAATCATTTCATTTACTTTTTATTGCCATTCCTCGGTGATCAAAAGCATCGCGTCATCGTGATCCTCGTCAGCCCACTCATGTTTGGAAATTGAAAGATTGTTCGGTGTCTGTGTCCATGAGTTATATGCTCGTTTATTAGTAAGATTGCAAAACGACGATGATTTCTCTGTCTTCTTATCATAGCTTCATTCACAAGGAAGCAACTGACTGATATATAGGGTGAGGAAGAAGATTTGGATGGTTTTTAATTCGGATATTATTTTTACTGGGTATGACGAAAACAAGAAAATACATATGTAAGTAGTTATCGCTACAATCCAATGGACCAAGAGCCAAACCTTGGAATATTAGCGTCACCATAATTAGTAGCCTCAAAGCAGTTTATTTATCATCATAATCATCGGCGCGCGCGACAGCCCGACGTCGGGCCTTGGCCGCCTGGATCATTGTCCTCCAATTATCTCGGTCACGTGACCGCGTCCTCCAATTTTGAAAGCCCAGCAGCTGCGCGGCGTCCACAATTACTGAGCTCTCCCAACGAGCTCTCGGTCGTTCTCGCAGTCTCGCTCCGTCGACTTACCGTCCGTTCATTACTTTTTTAGGCATACGAACATTGTTCATTCGTTGTATATGCCCTGCCCATTAAAGACGTTAGTTTGACGATTTTTGGAATTTCTAGCTCATCGTACAATTCATCAACTCATGGTTGTACCGGGTGCACCAGGCCATCTTGGTTGAAAACTGCTCTGAAAATTCACCAAAGGACTTTCCGTTTCGGAGGCTTGAGTTAGGTTCCAGGTTTCACAGCCATAGAATAGGGCTGGTTGTATGATTGTTTCATAGCAGCGCTTCGTGTTTCTGTATACATGCTTCGATTCCATTATGAGGAGTGCCGAGAAGAAAGTCTTATTTGCTAAATACATATATTAGTCGCTTGATTTCGTCAGTTTCGTTAGCGTCCTTTGACAGCTTTCTATCCAGATATGTGAAGTCGCCTACGATTTCGATGCTGAGGTCCCCTACGTTGATATATTGTGCTGGCGTCCTAGTTTTTGATTGCATCATTATTTTTGTTTTGTCCTCGTTGATGCGTAGTTCAATTTCTTCAGCTTGATGTCGTCTCCGTACATTATCAATTTCGTCAACTTGTTGTGCAGCATTCCGCTAGTCTTCGTATCCATTGCCCCAATGGCGTATTGAAGTGCTAGGTTGATGAGCCAGTCCATCGTCCTGCTTCAAACCAGTACGTGTTTAAAAAGGATCAGCCAACCTATTCTGGATCCTGAACTGTGGCATGTGATGGAGAGACCCGGTCTTGCTGATTGTAACTGCAAGGGTGAAAGATTTTTGTGGATTTCTGCAACTTCGGCAGTCTCTTCATCACCTCAAAATCATCTCTTGATCGGCGCGAAACACAAAATCAGATCAACCACTTTACCATTAGTAAAAGACTTAAGAGTTGCTTCCTGGACGTGCAAAACAAGAAGAGTGCTGTTATCTTATGATCGCTAATGTTCGATTGCGTATTGCAGCCGTGCGCCATCCTAGCGACGAAAGATCCGGGCGCCGCAAATTCAACACCGCTCAACTATAAATCCTGCTGCACTACAACAAACCTGCTGTACTAAAACAATATAACGACCATCAAACCTGGATTGCGGAAATACGCCCTTAATGTCCGACGCTCATGGCAGGCGATTGTTGAAAGAAAACAGCCTAAGGTTCGTTTGACGATGCATCAGACGACAATCGAAGCACCATCGATTTCAAGAAGGCTTTCGATTGTGTGAATAGCGATTCTTTATGGGCGGCCTTGCGCAAGAGAGGCTACCCTGAGAAGCTTGTGGCTATTATTAAGGCAACCTATGACGGCGCAAAATGTGGCATTCTGCATAGAGGTAAGGTGTCGGGGAGCTTTGAGATTCGCAGTGGAGTTAAGCAGGTTGGCATTCTCTCAACGATCCTATTACTCATAGTGATCGGTGATGTGTTGCATGCCACCCTATTCTGTCTAGACAGAGGAATTCAATGTCCGCAATGGCGTTAGATCTTGAGAGGGAGGAATGGAATGGTATCCCAGTCGTTGAGCTCACCATGTGGGTATTCTCATGTAGTCTAATATAAAAGACATTTTTCTCTTACCTGTTGTCCTTTGAAAATTCATAATCACCCTATTCCACAAAAAAAAAATATCGAGGCCAAACTCATCATCGTTTTGTACACTTTATAGTTTAATTTTCACAAAATCTTGGCATTTCTGTATCAGATCTCACCCCGTCCGGAAATCATCCGACTAAGAAGCACTCTCCGTCTACTTCACCTTTCTTTGAATTAGTTAAGGGTTTGGTATCTTTTACTCATACTCCTCTTCATCATCTGAAGGATCATTTTCTTTGCCTCACAGAGACTAGTCCAGAAAATGTTCTGTTGTGTTCGCGCTTCGCGATGTAGATGCCAGTGCTGAGCACCGGGCATCATCATCAGTCTCATCTTTGTGCTGCCGGATGCTGCTTTTGCCTTTGCTGGTTCTACATCTTGATGATGATGGTGAGGATGATGCCGGTGCGATAGCAATGTTAAGGAATATCCAGTAGCTGAAGTACCACTTCAAACTATATAATCAACTGTAATAATAATTATATTTTAAATTAACTCCGTGCTAAGATTGCTTCTTGCCGTTGCACCGAAGAAAAAATACGTAGAACTCGTTCAGTGAATTGATTCTTGACCATGTTCTTAGTCAGCGTACAAACCGCCAGGGATGTTCACGGACGGAATGTCCGAAAAAACATGGCAAAAATGGGTTGAAACTTAGCACTTTTTGGTAGGGTTTGGATTCCTCTAACGTTGATTTCTCTTTGGCGATTGGACTCTTTTTCGTTGTAATTGGCTTTTTTAATTAATTTACACCATACAATAAACATTTTTATTAGCTCTAAGACATATTAAAGGAGGATTCAGAAGGTTAATGCATTTGAAATATTGATTTGAAAGACCATAAAAATTATGAATAAATATTTTCAGTGTGTGCATCATTTAAACCTTCTTCACTCGTTTCCAAATAGCATTGGGCGTACGTCAGTCATTAAATGCCTTCGCTTATCGATGATGAATGAACCCAACATGACTGTAATTCATTTTTCATAGAAACAGGTCCTTTTGTCGTTTTGTCCTTTGCTAAATAATGTTTAAGAACACTTTCCATTAAACAGGCACCATTCATGTATTAACTACATACTTGCCAGTATCCTTTCACCCCTTTCACTTGCCTAATCCTGCAATCGCGGGATTTCTTATGGTACATTCATATAGGACAATTGGTGGCAGTCGGACCTTGAGTACAACAATCATTGTAATAATGGAAGATGGTGTCATAATCCTTTCCCTTTCATTTTGCCAGTGGGACGCGTGCGATATAGCGACCATTGAGCTATTGTTTTCGGTGACATGCATCGCTTCATTTATTTTGGGAAATTGAAGAATTGAGCGAAAGGGTATCGTACGAGGAGTGTCGAAAGGGTGCTGGTAATCCTGTGATATTAGAAGTTGATGGACGAAATTCATGATAGCGAAAATTAGGGGAGGCGAGAGTCTGTCAAAGGATAATCTCTTAGCATAGACAAGTTTTGCGTTAGACGACGAATTGAAAAATGACTTTTTGATTTCATGTGGGCGGGTTATGAATGTAATGTACTACGTTGCTTCAACTTGCTTCTGGAGAAAAAGAAGCGAACATGCATGCATCCATGATTTACACACACAACCTTGAATTCTACTTTCTAAAAAACAACATCCACCAGTACTTCGTCTTTTAAATTATCAGGGTCCATGAAGTAGAGGGAACCCATAATGTCCTTTCTTCTAACGGCCAAAGCAGGGTAAGTGCACACGATATTACAACCCAACCATGCTGAAACTTCGGCAATTCCAGTGATCTCCGCCTGGAGGACACTACAGAAAGCTGGAAGATGTAGTGACAAACAAACATCTAATTCCTGTAAATTACACCTTCTCCTGTTTTGGAATATCAGTAAAGAAAAAGTTAATGACTCCGTGAAGGTATTAGGCTAGTATAGCCTTTGCCGAGAGAGTACACCAGAGAAGTTTCTTTCGGAATAGCCAAATTGTTCAATATCGCAGAGGGACCATTAATAGATTTTATCCACTGTCCTGTTTCTCGCAGAACCTGCTCAGCCAAGATGCCCAAGGGGAGCAAGTTAATCAGCATGCCAAGAGCAGCAGCCGGTGTTGTCTTGAGAACACCACCGATGGTAATGCAAGATAGGCTTTGAACTTAATTTAGTTAATTCCTGAAAAACTCTTTGTTAAGCTCCGCCCACCAAACTACTACTCCATATATTAATACTGTGCGTTTGACTGGTACATAGACTCAGAAGGCCACCATAGGTCGAAGGCCTCATAGAGCGACGGTTGCCTTAATATCGCGTTCCTCAATATTTGGTTCCCGGATAGCTTGCTATCGAATATAAGTCCCAAGAATTTGACTTTTTCATTAATGACCAGTCTATAAGTAGGTTAGGTTAGAGTGGCTGTCATGAACTGTCACAGATTACTTAAACTATTGTACAAATGGGTCCGTTTTGATACCCACGGTATCTACCAACCTGAAAAGATAAAGATTAATCATTGAACCAGCCGGAACTGAGACGAAATAACTTGTTGATATCCATATCTTTCAGGACATCCAAATCTCTGACGAAGAAAGACCCAATAATCTCATTCCTCCTTACGGCTAAGGCAGGTCAGGCAGAAAGAAGATGAGTAATACTTTCCTCCTCATCCTCGTCACCACAACTCCCACAAAAGTCATTTTAAGGAAGTTGAAGTCTTCTAGCGTGTTCGCCAATCAGACAATGCCAACTCCCACCAGGGGGGGGGGCAAAAACTCCTCTTCCATAGTCCTCCGCGTGGGCGCCCCCTGGAACGGCAGTGGTCACTGACCATTGCCAACCAACGTCAAGCCGCCAGTGATGGCGGTGCGATGATTTGGTTGAGGTACCCCTGTGGTGTGGGGTGTGAAAAAAAAAATACCACGGCCTTTCCCTTTGAGGGCCTGTCGTTAAAACCGACAATCAAAGGACAGGATGTGTATGCCAGCAACTTGCACTATTCGAAATCTTTATATGCTAACGAAACGTCAACTATGCCTCGGATAAGGACTGACTCAACGGTTACGACTTTTAGCTATCGTACAATGACAAAGATTGGATTCTGGAATGTGCGTACTCTCCTGGACAATGGATCAGAACGCACGATTTCTTCAATTAGAGAGTGAATTTCTGAGGTACAAATTAAATATCTTAGAAGTTAGTGAGATAAGATGGTGGAACAGCGGAGAATTCATCTCTCCAACGGGCAGCACTTAATGTTGTACTCCGGTAAAGCTACCGGTAGACGTCGTGAGTCAGGTGTGGGGCTCCTTTTAACCAGAGCCGCGCGAAACTGTCTCTTATCCTGGGAACCGGTCTCTGACAGGGTCTTGACCGCCAGGTTCCGGACCAAAATGAGGAACATCTCAATAATACAATGTTATGCCCCTTGAACCCGACAATGTCTTGGCAAAAGACTCCTTCTACGAAGAACTAAACGCCGTTCAGAGCAGAACACCTAAAGGTGACATTATAATGGTTATGGGTGATTTGAATGCGAAAGTTGGCGCTGATAACTATGGGCTCAGACATGTGATGGGGAGACACGGTCTTGGTGATCGTAATGACAACGGTGAAAGATTTGTAGAGTTCTGCAACTTTCACAGTCTCTTCATCGGTGGTACTATGTTTGAGCATAAGGACCACCACAAAATCAGTTGGTCCTCTGTTGATCGGCGCAGAACACAAAATCAGATCGACCATTTTGCCATTAGTAAAAGATTCAAGAGTTGCCTCCTGGACGTGCGAAACAAGAAGGGTGCCGATATTGGGATGGGAAGAGACCATTATCTTATGATCGCTAATGTTCGATTGCGTATTGCAGCCGTGCGCCGCCCCAGCGGCGAAAGATCCAGGCCCCGCAAATTCAACACCGCTCGACTAAAAAATCCAGCTGTCTTACAACAATATAATGACCATCTTGCGCAAAAAGCGGCTGAGATAACTAGTCACCCAGATAGTGACATAAACGAAAACTGGGATGCCATAAAAAATGCGTACATTGAAAGCGCAAATACCATCCTTGGCTCAAACCGGGATTGCCGGAATAAGCCCTGGATGTCCGACGCTTCATGGCAGCGGATTGTTGAAAGAAAGGAGCTGAAAGTTCATTTGGCTGCAGCATCAGACGACAATCGAAGCAGCATCGAACTCCTTTACCGTCAGAAAGCTCGAGAAGTTCAGCGTAGTGTGCGACGCGATAAAAGAGTTTATGCCAATTCTCTTTTAGCGTCAGCAGAAGAAGCCGCTAGAAGTAACAACTTAAACGCCGTATACGGTGTCATAAAGGAGTTTACAGGTGGTCGTAACTCCTGCCAACATCCGGTGAAGGATAGTGATGGAAAGCTACTTATCTTGGAAGAAGATCAAATGAGGCGGTGGAAAGAACACTTCGCAGCGGTCTTGAACCGTGTAACCTCTGGTGAAGTTCCCCCTCATATAGATAATTTAGCTAACCATCAAAATGTGCGTATACGGTCCACTGCCCCGACTAAAGAGGAAATAGTCACTGCAATTATTGCACTAAAACGAGGAAAGGCCGCCGGACTTGACGGCATCCCTGCCGAACTTTATCAAGCAGCACCAAGCGTAACTGCCGATTTGCTGCACCCACTTGTTGATAAAGCGTGGAATACAGAGACCTTTCCCACTGAGTGGAAGGAAGGTTTGATCATCAAACTTCCAAAGAAGGGTAGCCTCACAGACTGTAATAATTGGAGAGGCATTTGTGTGCCTCCTGCCGTTGCCAAGATAATAGCTAAAATCGTCCTGGAAAGACTAAAGGCCCACTTAGAAAGCACAATTGATGAAGAGCAGGCTGGCTTTCGATCCGGATTCTCCTGTGTCGATCACATTAACACCTTGCGAATCATCATCGAGCAATGCGCTGAATACGATTCTCCGCTTCACTTGCTTTTCATCGATTTCGAAAAGGCTTTCGATAGTGTGAACCGGGATTCTATATGGGCGGCCTTGCGCAGGAGAGGCATCCCTGAGAAGCTTGTGGCTATTATTAAGGCAACCTATGACGGCGCGAAATGTCGCGTTCTGCATAAAGGTAAGGTGTCGGGGGACTTTGAGATTCGCAGTGGAGTTCGGCAGGGGTGCATCCTCTCACCGATCCTATTCCTCATTGTGATCGGCGATGTGTTGCATGCAGCCCTATCCGGACTCGACAGAGGAATTCAATGGACTTTGACATCTTATCTACAACATCTTGACTACGCTGACGACATATGCCTACTCTCCCACAAAATCATGGATCTGTCCGCAATGGCGTTAGATCTCGAGAGGGAGGCAAGCAAGGTTGGGCTAAAGATTAATACCAACAAGACCAAGGTTCTTAGCCCACCGTCGCGAAAAAGAAATCCGACACCTATTGCCATCAATATTAATGGGCAGCCTGTGGAGAAGGTGGACAACTTCGTCTACCTGGGTAGCATTGTTGCCGAAAATGGTGGTACGGAGCAGGACATCGCTCGTCGTATCAACCAGGCTAAACGCGCATACGGCATGCTGTCCAAAATCTGGCAGGGCAGTTATCTCAGCATCAAGACCAAGCTGGGCCTGTTTCGCTCCCTGGTACTATCAGTGCTTTTGTATGGGAGCAGTACATGGAAAGTTTCCGTAGGAGTTACCAGAAAGCTGCAAGTTTTCGTCAACTCATGTCTTCGTCGAATTTTAAGAATTTTCTGGCCCGAAACAATATCAAATGAAGAGCTAAGTCGGCGTACGGGTCAGATGCCAATCGACGAATTGATACGCAGGCGAAAATGGCAGTGGATAGGTCACACATTGCGGAAGAGTGATAACTGCATTGCTATGCATGCCATGAAATGGAACCCCATTTCCAACCAAGGCCGACCAAGAGGGGGTCCTCGAATCACATGGCGTCGATCTGTGGCAAAGGAGTGTCAGGTACTGGGTAAGTCTTTTGGGGAGTTGCGCCCCATTGCCCAGAACAGAGTACGATGGCGCGCAGGAGTAGTTGACGCGCTATGCCCCGCTAGGGGTTAAGGCAAAGTAGTAACTCCCACCAGCACGCTAATATGGACTTGTATCCATTGATCGAGTTTCGGAAGACCGGCCAGGACCGATTTTAGGTCATATCTATCAGTTTTGTCACTTGGCAGGTGTCATAAGCAGCAATGGGCATTCCAGTTTCGTTTCTATCACGAACTCCCTAGTCCCTGCATGAGCCAGCTCGTCAGCCATGCAATTGCCAGCGAAACCACTACGGCCAGGGATCCAACACAACATAATGTTAAACGAGGGACGAGCGGTACTCTTCCACCAACTTAGATGAGGCGCAAATGGAGTCGACGTATCTTATCGCAACCTGGCTATCCGTATATATAGTGATGTCTCTAGAGGCTACAATGTGACGTCCTAGCCATACCAATACCTCTGCAATTGCCTAAGCCTCCGCTGTAGGACCAGTCTATGATCCCCTCTAGCATTGGTGGTACCAATAAAGTTAGAGTATTACTATTGATGAAGACAATAAGTTCTGTTTTGGTTGGATTGACCCCATCACCAGCATGCCTAGTCCACTGAGATAGGATATTTAAGGAATTTTGCATGACATCACTAAGGACCCGGGGAACTTTCCAGAGATATGATGGCAATATAGTCCGCATTAGCAATGACCGTGCATCAGTAATGAACCACCTGCAATGGACCATATGGTAGTGCTGCTCCCACCAGCAGATCGAAGCAGCACCTGGTGAATAGTGATCTGTTGGTGGTACGAAACCAGAGGCCGAGGGTCCCATTACACCTGGACCCAGGTGCGACCGTGTGGGCGTCAACCATTCCATCCTTATCGACTATTTTTTTTTATTCCCCATTTTTACCTCCCCTGTTTGTGTTGTCTTCCCCAGGTCTATGAATTTTTGCTAATACGTAAAGGACAGGGGCAACGAGCGGCGAAAACCCCGCCCACATCTCCCGAACTGAGCTACAGCAAGCATAGGCAGCTGCTTAGCTCGTTGAGGGGCCTTTTTCGTCGCCAGATGACATAGCCCGACCTACACGGTCATATGCTACCTTATGCTCCGTCCTCACGGGCATCTTCGGATGCCCACCAAACCGTCCGTTACACATCCCATCCCATCCCCTCCAAATCAAGAAACTGTTAACCAAAGGACAGAACACCGCCGTGAGGGTTGCCCCTCCACAACTCTCTACATATTTTTATTGATCCTAGACTGGTAAAAATTAACCTAGATGTAAGCTTTAGGCTGATGAGTGGTCTGTCTACACACAGACAATGAGTGCATACGAGACAGAACGATATAGTGGAAACCCTAATGGGCAACTTATTTTGCCGCATGAACCGGATGAACCGAAAGAGCCGCATGCGCAAACCAGATTGGCGACCAACTAAAAAGAAGATGGTTGTGGAGCGAAACCATGCCGTTCATGTGGCAATATAAGCTAACTCTAACTCTGAGTCTATTCCATCAATTCAGCCTGAAATCCATACATATTACCTCATTAATGGATCGACAGTGTAGTTCCACGTTTCCTCCCCACTACACCTTTCCGGGGAACGAGAAAGCGGCTGAACTTGCAAGACAAGACTCCGTTCATCACGAGTCCTATGCGATAGTGATCTACATCGCTCAATATTGTGAAGAGAAAGATCCATAGACTTTACCTGAAACGGGCTAATGAGAGATGGAGCTCGCTGTCGACGTACGGCACGTCTAGAGCGACATTGCAATCATACGAAGGACAGACGCTCTCCTGAGTAGAGCCCGACCGGACGTAGCCCGGGTCACAGCCGTTATAACAGGGTACTGGCCGGTGGGAGAGCACGCGGAGAGACTGAGTATTCCATGCAATGCACACTGCGGGAGCTACAAGGATGAAGCGTAAAAAGAGACCCTGAACCACTTCCTGTGTGCATGTCCGGCTCTAGCAAAAGCGAGGCACCAAGAGCTGGGCGAATCATTTTTCGCTAGCATATCCGCCATCTCCTAGAAGACGATTGGGGAGATACCTACTACGTTACATTAATTCGACCAGATGGTTCTGAGAACATTTTCCAACAACCATGAATAGACTTTTATAACCAAGGCTTTGCCCCCTCCTACTAGGAGTGTGGTATCAAGACGGCGCATAAAGCGCTAATTGTGTCTTCCCGCGGTAGCGGAAGGACAGCCACTTGAACCAACCAACACCTTTCCAAATACATAATTATAACGCACTATTCTTGTGTAATCTTCGTATCTACGTAGAATGAGCATTTATTTAGGCAAAAAAAAGATTCCGAAAGTTTATCGCAGACAGCTTGTTTTTGGTATTATGGTTGATACTTTAATACTTTTACACCGGTAGTATATTTTTAATTATTTTTGGAAATGTCAAGATAACTGTCAAGACTAGGTCTTCCTTGTCCTTTTCGAAAAACTTAAAATTAAAGGCCGATCGCGTTCTGAAAACCTAATAAAAATAAAAGAACCCTCACCTCACGTACTTTTTTCCTTCTTCTAATTTCGCCTTTTCGCTCGCACACACTCCACCATTGTACCACGAATATACGAATAAACTTACAATGAGGACACTTTGGATGAGGTTATTAGGAAAGTTGAGTGGTATAATATGACCTGAGGGCAAATACACGATTTGATTAAAAATGCACTTGATGTGACCCATTTTCTCTGTTGGGAAGATGTTGAGGACTGCATCATTACACAATTTCGTCCTGGTATGGAACGAAGAGTGTTGTGTAATTAGAGAGCTATACAACTAAGACGCAACAACCAAGTGGGGTTGAAAGTACCACCACTTGAAGTGGAAATTGTATAGTTCTTCAGTTATTTTTTCACTTTTTGAGGTCTCAAGTAGTGAATAGAGTACAATCACTGACCCACTGTGTAGACTCATATAGCGAATAGTTCGTAGTGAAAGGGAGAAGCGTATTTTCGACGTAAAGTGGCTTTAAACCTTTTTTTGCTTTATGCGGATTGGATAGGAGCTGACACAAACTAACAACCACCCTTACCCTTTATTCAGCGTAGTATGATATTGTTATAACTTCATTCCCAGGATTGATTTTTGACGCGTCCCATATATTTTATTGAGATACTGGACGGGCATGTACATAGTCCGATGCATGCATGGGAAAATTCCTAAAAATTCAAATTTTGAAGCAACGATTGGGCTGTGTAGCTGTCAAGATAATCCACATCGTAGAAGAGCCGAGCACCTAGAAATTCCCTTTTACTGCCAGTTAAGGCCGGGGAATGACGGAAGGTGTTGAACGCTCTTCTCCTCATCTAGATCGGCACAACTCCTGCAGAATTCATGATAAGGAAGATGGAGCCTGCAGGCGAATTCCCCTATTGAACAGTGCCCTGTGAAAACCCCTTCAACCCTTCCAATGTGCATCCTGTTCAATGGCATCAATATGGCAGAGCGGCCGGAATCAGTTTTCGCCCAAAATCAAGCTCTTTGTTTGGCATGTGTTGCCGCAGAGCCATCTTATATTAGCCCTATCCACAGCAGCGGTCTTACTCACCAATTTACACATAGCCTTTCGACATGTTTTCGGATGAGCAAGAGGTAGCTTGGCTAAATTAAGTAAGTAAACATCCATACTCATAAGTGATCCCTCTTAGTTTTAGAATACGTCCTGGAGCCATTTTATATAAAAAAAAACTGGAATACAATAAATTACTTAACCATAACCAATTACATATGCAAGCGCTCAACATAAGCCCCTAAAAAAGTATGCATAAAGAAAAAAATAAATAAATATCCCTAAAAGACTGCTGAGATTACTTGCGACACTATAATAGGGCCAAAATCCTTTTAGGCTCAGTTTTTGTAGTGGTTGCGTGTTCGTGAATTAATTTGGCGGATTTGGGATTTGCATCAATCGAACATATTGCGGACGTACACACTCACACACAATTCTTGAACTGGAGTAAATGTGACAATTTTTACGCTACTCACACGACCGATATTATCACATCTCTCGGATGAGATCTGCAAAGTGATGGATAATGCTGAGAGCTTTGGTTTTTTATCCCCTGAAACAAAAAACATACCACGGATTATGCTTCCCGTTGATATCTTTACGGATTATTCCAATAAGACCACTGGCCGGATAGCTCTCAGGACATCCGTCTTCTTAGTCCTACTATAGCCACTCTAAGATTCTTACGCGGAAGTAACGCGCGATAATATTTCTTGGAAGGAAATCAATACGAGACGCAACGTCCTACTTTGCCAACGAAACCGTGTCATTCGCAGTAAAATCAGAAAAACAGTTTCCATGTTTTTCATCATTTTACAAGAAAATTTCACCACCACAACCACCACCAACGTTATGCCTGGCTGGCTGTTGGCGGGTGGATCGATGAATGGGATCCTTTCACTTGCGACGCGCTCCTTCTTTTTTGGTGTGTTGTTCAATTCAAAGTTATGCTTTGATTCGTTTTGGTTTTTTTTTAACTTTTCAGATATGGTTGCTGCCTTCTGTCGACGACATATGTCCGTTACAAGATTTCTGTTTTTTTTTTGCTTTTCGGGGCGACATTTTTTTACTTGAATGAATTTGTCCGCCTCGCAGTGGCTCGACCGGAGACAAAAAAAGAAAAACAAAAAACAAGGGAAACCCTGGGTACTAAGGGTATATTTGGCTGGGATTTGAGTTGTGTTACAGAAGGACACGAATCAAATCTGTTGAGATGGGAAATGTGTTTCTGCCAGAGATTTTCGCTACTTTACTCGTTTTTTGGCTTTGCTTGGTCGGCATGTGAGCTAAAAGTAGTCCTTGATTAGAGGGTGGCATAAAAATATTATAGTGACACACGCGTAAAAAATCAGTACATGATGGTTGTGAAATTTGTTGGGGGTGATACAGAACTTTGAGGAGTATGACAGGTGGATTTGCTTTTTTTTAGGTTTAGCCGAATAGGAAAACTGTCAACTTAGTTAACATTTTTGGTACGCAATTTGACTAACATCGGGATAGCCTGAAACAATGGCGGATCCAGGGAGGCATGGACCGCCTCCAAAATGTTTGTAATATAGAGCTTGGTTTTCGAATACGCGAAGGTAATTTATAAAAACTACAGCTAATAAAAAAGGTACGCCACTAGGGTTGATTTCTTTGCGCTACGCCTTTCTCTTCGATTTGGCTTTATGAGAAAATACGTTTTAATTTTGATCCATTAGCTTTTAAGTGTACTATGATTTTCTTTGAAAAATGTTGTCCTTATCGCCCCTAATAATTTACTGAGCAGCAGATACAGAATGTCCTTTTTCCTTACCAAAGGATTCAAAATGACTCCAGCAGCAGCCTAGTGCATCGCCTAAATAAACCGTGTCATATGACACCCATTTTGTTTAGATATCACTTTAATGTCAAGAAAGCCCTTTTATCCTGACGCATACCTACAGCAGGACCAAAATATCACCGTGTGTTATTTATAATAATTCAAGGAAGCTACGTATCAAGCGGTTCACGGGAAAGCCTGGAAGAGTGATTTTTGAAAAGACTTAGACGACTCTTATTTGAACACAGCAAAATATACCGTTAGTTTAGTCGATGACTGCATTTGCTGCCATCGTCCGGAGATCAGGCTCACTCAAGGAACCTACCCAAATATACAGAATTTGGACAAGATCGAACCACGGGAGGTGTTCGGAAAAACGCACAAACTGACAGCATGGACATATGCCAGCATGGTTTGCAAAAAACATTTTCTGTATTTTACAAATAAGCAAAACAGGAAAAAATCTTTTTCGATTATTTGTTTACACTGGAAGCTTCTTTTCTTAAGATTTATTTTCCATAAAAGGAGATTAATACGTTGCTTTTAGCAGTAGAACTGATGTCACATTATTACGCTCGGCCAAAATTATTATAGACTTTATTATAGATTTTCTTTTTTAACTTGTAGTTTCGAGGAAGCTTCTGCACTCTCCCTTCGTGCCTGTTCGTGCGGGATAGTATCAAGGCTAATAGAACTGTGTAGGTGAAAGATGTGAAAAGAGTGGTGCATCGAGCAATTTATACGCGATAACACGAGTGACGTAGAGCACCTGATGTAACCCTCTGCTCGTTGGCTACTAAAGGTCGCCACACATGAACGCGCACAACTACGACCGAACTTCCATCGAATCATCAATTTCATAGAACGATGGAAATAGGTGGATTTTTTCCGCACATTCTATGAAATTGATGGTTCGATGGAAGTTCGGTCGTGGTTGTGGGCGTTCATGTGTTACGACCTTTAGTGAGCTCACAAGCTGTGTGTTATCATTAAACAGCCCTATCTGACTCATCAGATACTTTTCTCAATGGTGTGTGGCTACCGAAAATCGCTTATTGTAATCGACCCTTTAGAGCGTTTTCAAAAAAATCTTAAACTTACGACTTATATTTTTCGATATTATAACATCATTCTTTAACCAACACATACGTACAACTTGATACTTCATTGATGTAATACTCATTGTCAGCGATTCTACAAGAACATTAAATTACTCAGCAAAAAATAATTAAGAAAAAAGAAGAGAAACGATTGAAAACGATTTACACACTTAATCAACGAACATGCAACAAGTTGAACAATGGCCCTGCGTGAATATGAATTCATCTCAATTGACTGATTAAATTCACAATTATGTTCTCCAGAGGTTGGATGGCTCGTGCCATTCCTCATGCCGTATTAAGACTTACCTGAACACAGCACAGCATCCACCATAGCTAATCATTTTTTGTGCGTCTTCACATCTCATATAATTTTCGTTGCGATCCTGAGCCCAACGAAAAAAAATGAATGAATTGAAATAGGAGGGCCTATCGCATTCCTAAGAAAAAGGTAAAAACCAAAGAGGTTCTTTTAATATAGAAATGTTGTTTTAAGGAGCCCGTTCACTATCAGTTTAACTGGTGATGTTTTAATAGGAAAAACTTATCATCAGTTCCTCCTACAGATTGTTCGTCAGTTTTTCCTGCAGATTTTTCGTCAGGTTCGTTTACACGTGGACATTGAGCACAAGAAATGAGAACGAGTCAAATGCTAGTGAATTCAGAAAGGTATCTTTTTGTTGTTGGTGCTTTTCAATGCAATTTTCAATATTCCGTGTTTTGCTGAATGTTCACATGTAAACGAGGCATAAGTTTAGTAAGACTCTCGTCTGAGCTTTTCATCCGTTTTCAGTGTTGAGATATAGTTAGTTAAACTTCTAGTGAGTAGGTGCCTTTACAGATGAAATCAAGCAGAACTCCCAGTGGAAAAAAGATGATAGATTGAAAAAATTTGCATTCTGTTTAGTGATACATTGATTTTTTTTTAATTGTCAGCAATAATAAATCCTAACCTGAAAAATAGCCTCCGTGTTACTTTTTTTATTCTACGCGAGTTAAAATTTGCAATTATAACAAATGAGGCGCAAAATGTGAGGTCAGAGTGATTTTATCTGACAAAATCGAAACCAGGGTAAAACTTTAGTTATTTGCTAAAAATTGTCGAAATTTTGTTTCCTAATTTCTATCTATTCTATTATGTCCATTTACTGGACATCAAAACTCACAAATAAGTCGGAGGAGCATTGACTTTTAACAGAATCGTTGAAAAAAAAAACAGTAAAAACCATTTTTCGTGTATTTTTCCTTCCTTTTTTTTAATTGGACTCTAGCTTCCTATCATCTAACGCAGAAATTGACTCTACAAGCAACAAGTCCACTGTGTGCGGATTCTAGGTTCCTACCACCTAACGTTGAAATGCACCTTGAAATTTTACTCAAGGAATTTCCGCTTCAAGCTAGGTACAAAGATCAGTTTTTTGTTCGAAATCTTATACAAAAACTGTCGAAAATTTCGCTGGGATGAAAAACCCAATCATACCAACCCAACCCAAAACGGAAATGTACTCAGCCGCCGCGCCGCACTCAAAAATTTCAGCTTTAAGGTGTGAGTTCCTATGCCGCGACTGAGCGACTTGCATTTGCGATTGGGAAAAATGCTATCATAACCGAGGACTATTAGTGTATATTTTATATAGAAGTACAGTCGTGCAACCCGTATTCGATGATCCCTTAAACTTTAAAATGAACACGAGTAGTGCTCAGCTATGACAGTTTTTTCACAGTGACAAACGCAAGTCGCTAAGTCGCGACCTAGGAACGCACACCTTTAGAAATTACAAATCCTCTTGTGTGGCTTGAATACATAAGTTCTTAGCACCTTAAAGCTAGTACTAACTTTTCATGCGAAAATGTTGCACTTCTCTCTCCTACGAAAAAGCGAATGTGTAAACTTGCGCACAGCACATATCCTCGGCGCTCTACACGACACTTGAACTTCCCTTCTACTCAAAAGATCACTTTATTTCGCTTGAAAGAAATAAGGTGCGAAATAATTTCACTTAAAAATTGCTCATCATCATCATCGTGGCGCGACAGCCCGACGTCGGGCCTTGGCCGCCTGGATCATTGTCCTCCAATTATCTCGGTCACGTGACCGCGTCCTCCAATTTTGGGAGCCCAGCAGCTGCGCGGCGTCCACACCTACTGAGCTCTCCCAACGAGATCTCGGTCGTCCTCGCAGTCTCGCTCCGTCGACTCGTTCTGCATTCATTACTCTCTTAAGGTACCATTAGACGATTCGTAGGACCTACAAATTTTCGTAGATTTCTGCGATTTTTCTGCTACAAATTGTCTACGAATCGTGTAATGTGAAAATTTCTTAGCTACAAATGTTTGGAGAAAGAGTTTGTAGACGATTTGTAGATGACCGTCTACAAACGTTTGAAGGTGATAAATGCGGCTCGTGTGATGGCAAATGTATTTTATATATGTAGGTTGACTGACATCCGTAGATAGATTTGGAGTTTGTAGATGTATGAAATTTTACATATACGAACTACAAACGTTTGTAGATGTATCAATTCTGATATTTGATGTTATGGTCGCCGTCGCACTTGTCATTTCGTGAAAATAAAATTATACGCGTTTTACATTGATATTATATTTAAGTGTTGTTTGTAAAATGGATCCGAATGAAGCAATCGCGATGGTTTTAGGACTGAATTTGTTGAATAGCAGCGACAGTGATAGTGATAGTAAAGTGGAATTGCCACCGAAGCGTCAACGACGTGTTTGGTCAAAGAATTGGGTTCTTCGACGAAAACAAGAAGGATTTTGTCAGAAGTTGCTCGCTGAATTGCGGAATGAAGAGCTGGAATTGTATCATAATTTTGTACGCATGACTTCGGAACAATTCGACTTTAGTGACTCCACTTATTAAAAAGCAGGACACGAATATGCGCGAAAGCATTTCACCAAAGGAGCGACTTGTATTGACGCTTCGTTTCTTGGCCACCGGCGAGAGCTTTGAATCTCTGAAATTTTTATTTCGTATCCCGCAGCCGACAATCTCATGCATCATTCCAGAAGTTTTAGATGCTATCTACAATGTACTTGTGTGCGAATATTTTCAAATAAATATATTATTTACATTAAATTTGCATTTGTTTTCAATAATAATATTCGTGTATAGGTACCAAAAACAACAACAACAACAAACTGCCTGCAAACTAAATAATTATCCTACAAACCGTCTAATGGTTAAATATATTTCCTACAAACGGTTGTAGACGAAATATGCACAATATGGTTTGTAGGAGTGTTTGTAGCTCTACAAACTACTACAAACCTACGAATCGTGTAATAATAAAATTTCACGCCTACAAACGTGCTACAAGCATTTGCAGTTCGGAGGCAGTTTGAAGGGTTTGTAGATCTACAAACGTTTGTAGATCCTACGAATCGTCTAATGCTACCTTTAGGCATGCGATCATCGTCCATTCTTTGTACATGCCCTGCCCATTGAAGTCGTTGTAGTTTGACGATTTTCGAGACTTGCAGTTCATCGTACATTTCATACAACTCATGGTTGTACCGGATGCGCCATCCATCTCGATCGCAAACAGCCCCGAAAATTCGCCGTAGAACCTTACGTTCGAAAGTGTCTAGCATGTTTTCGGAGGCTTGAGTTCGGGTCCATGCTTCGCAGCCATAGCATAACACTGGTCGTATAATGGTTTTGTACACGCGGAGCTTCGTGTTTCTGAGCACATGTTTCGATTTCATTATGGGGAGAACCGAGAAAAAAGTCTTATTAGCTAACTGTATCCGTCGCTTGATTTCGTCAGTTTCGTTGGCGTCCCTTGACAGGTTGCAACCCAGGTAGATGAAGTTGTTCACGAACTCGATGTTGAGGTCCCCCACGTTGATGCTCGGTTGTGCAGGTGTCCTTGTCACCGATTGCATCATTATTTTAGTTTTACCCTCGTTAATACGTAATCCAACTTCCTTTGCAGCGGTATCGAGCGTATGCAGAAGTTCTTCTGCGTCAGCCAATCTTCGGGACATGATGTTGATGTCGTCGGCGTACGCTGCTAATTGTGTCGACTTGATGAGTAACGTCTTGGTGTTGTCCATATTCATGGCCCGAATAACGTATTTCAGTGCTAGGTTGAAGAGCGTCGGTGCCAGTCCATCGCCCTGTTTCAAACCAGTGCGTGTTTCAAATAGATCAGTAAGTCTATTCTGGATCCTGACTTATGAGACGGAGTTGGTCATCGTCATCTTTGTCAGTCGCACTAATTTTGCTGGTATACCAAATTGCAGCATGATGTTGTACAGTACTCCACAATCGATACTGTCGTATGCCTGTTTGAAGTCGACAAAGATTTGGTATACGTTTACGTTGTATTCCCAGCACCTCTGGAGTATCAGTTTGACTGAGAAGAGCTGATCGGTTGTGGAGCGACCAGGTCTGAAACCGCTTTGATATTCGCCAATGACTCGTTCTGCGTACGGTTTTATTCTATTTTCCAGAATTTTCGTCAAAATTTTATAGGACGTACAAACTAGTGAGATGCCCCTGTAATTCTCACACCGCAATTTATCTCCCTTTTTATGAATTGGACAGATGATGCTTCTGCGCCAATCGTCTGGGATCTCCTCGTTCTCCCATAATCGCAGGAGTAATTGATGTATGGCATCAACTAGACTCGTTCCACCGAATCTTAGCAGTTCAGCTGGGATCTCGTCAGCGCCCGGCGCTTTATTTCGTTTTAGTGACCGCAACGCGAGATCAACTTCCTCTACTGTCGGGGGTTGAATGGGTGGGCTTAGATCAACAATATCATCGAGAGCTTCCTGTGTGGGGATGTTAGATGGTCGGTTTAGAAGCTCTTCAAAATAAGAGGCCCATCGTTTGTTAATACCATCGGTGTCGCTGATGATGTTTCCATCCTTGTCCTTACAAAGGCTAGTCCTGGGTTGGTAGCCGTTCTTAATTGTATTTACTAGTTTGTACGCTTGTCTGGTGTTCCTATTAGCTAAGTTTTCGTTTATGTTCAGCAACTGCTCGTCATAGTCTTTACGTTTCTTACGTCTAATTATTCTATTCGATATTCGCCGTAGCTCGTCATATTTTTCTCTTCTGGCTCTGGTTCCTCGTTGAATCCATTGTCTGTAGGCCTCGTTTTTCGCGTCAAGTGAATTTTTGCATTCTTCGTCGAACCAGTCATTTCGCGCTCGCCGGGCTTTATATCCCACGACCTTCTCTGCGACATCCTTGATGATACCCTTGAGTTCTTCCCAGAACCCATGGACGCCTGTGTTGCTGATGTTGTGTAGCATAGGTGATAGTTTTTCCTCAAGGGCGGTAGTATACGCCACCGCTGTAGCATCACTCAAGAGCTTATCAACCGCAAAGATTTTGGGAGGGCTGATTCTTGACTGGTGCACTGAGGAGATTCTACATCTGTAGGTCGTCTTCACCAAGTGATGATCTGAGTCGCAGTTTGCTCCTCGATAGGAGCGGACATCCATGACACTAGACGCCCATCTCCTGCAAATGAGGACGTGGTCAATTTGGTTGACGGTATGTGCGTCTGGAGACTTCCAGGTCTGCTTGTGAATGCGTCGATGCGGGAAACACGTAGAGCTTACGACTAGATTCCTGCTGCAGGCGAAGTCGATAAGTCGCTGGCCGTTATCGTTACATTCTTCATGGAGGCTGTGGCCTCCAGTGGTCCCCCGATGCCAACTTTCATTCCCGACTTTCGCGTTAAAGTCTCCCAGCAGCAATTTGACGTCGTTTGTTGGAAGTGAGTCGAAGAGAGTTTCAAGGCGGGCGTAGAACTCGTCTTTTACTGCGTCTTCTTTAACTTCAGTGGGGGCATGCACATTGATGAGCCAGAGATTGAAGAATCGAGTCTTGATGCGAATCGAACACAGCCGTTCATTTATGGGTTTGAAGTCAGTAATATGCGGTTTGAGGTGATTGTCCACTATAAATGCTACTCCAAACTCCTTGCGGCCCGATGGTTTGCCACTTGTAAAAATTGTGTGCGATTTCTTGTCATTAATCTCGCTGCCAAGCCAATTTGTTTCCTGGACTGCAGTAATGCTCAGTTTGTACTTTTCGACCTGTTGAAGGAGGGCCTTCTCGGCCCCCGGTTTGTTCAGGGAGCGTACATTCCAGGATCC
Organism: Chloromyia formosa; assembly: GCA_964017055.1. Classification (NCBI taxonomy): domain Eukaryota; kingdom Metazoa; phylum Arthropoda; class Insecta; order Diptera; family Stratiomyidae; genus Chloromyia; species Chloromyia formosa. The sequence continues at coordinate 146,790,825 of OZ024814.1, forward strand.
GAAAGAATAATCCTTTATTCGTTTGCGTGGTCGTCGTTGTTGATCCGTCCAATCCGAGGCTTTTGTTCCAGGTTTCTTGAAATGGAGTGGTTTTTACAAGGACGAGTTGTCAGCACGTCGCTTAACCCCATTCAGGGGATGGCCTCGGAGATAGCTGCTTCAGATGGTTTAATAAACGTGCTGGAGCCCACACAACTATGTAGCAGGTCCAACTACGCAAGTCATTCCATCCTACTAGACCTGAGACGCTTAGGTGTTTGTCAGCCATTCAGGCTACAGCTATCTGCCTTTTCCAAACTGTCTTATCGCTAAGACATTGGCCGTCAGCGAATTGATACACTGCCGTTACCAGGAGGCGCCCACGCGGAGGACTATGGAAAAGGTCTTTGCCCCCCCATAATTGCTCATAATGATGTGGAAACTTTTTTTTCCAATGATATGTACATATATTAGTACCGAGAGAGCGAAAATTGTGCGAACAAGACTTTTGACAGATTTTGTATGAGATTTGGAACGAAAAGTCAGCCTTAGTACTATGCTTCAAACGGAACTCTGGATTTCTGACTATATAACTGCAAATTTCGCTTTAAAAAGCGCCATATCGCCATATGGTATTAATTCGATTGGCGTTGTTGCACGTCACCTTATTTCACACTAGGCGTTGGAATCAATTCGATCCCGGAAATGAAGATGTGTTGAGTGTGAATATGTGTGCATGTATCTGACAGTTTCAAATTAACCGGCCTGCTGAGAATCAAGTCATTTGTTTGAAAGTGTGAAATCAATTATAGCGTCAATGCTCCCCCGACTTATTTATATTTTCATGTGAGAATTGCAAGAAAGTACGATTTTAAGGAAATAACGGTCTTTACCACTTTTTTAGCGATCCCTGTATAAAGTCAATGCTCCCTCGATTTATTCGTAATATTCAACACCAAATTAACTTAGTAAAATAAAATATACCATTTTTCGCAAAAGCCGCTAAACTAAAGTTTTACCGCCAGCCTTAAGCTTCCTTAAGGCTACCTTAAAGTTACTTTAAGATTTATTTCATCCATTCAGTAATGATTTACAGTAGAAATTAATCGAAAATGGCTGTAAAAGTCTGAAAATATTCGGCGCCCAATGTGGGGTTAGTGCGATTTATGCCATTAGCAAAATCGAAATCGACAATTGCATAGATACGTGATAGCGTTAGTCATAAATCGTAAATCGGAAGTTTTCTAGAGCTCACCTTAAGGTTATCTTATGATTTTAAAATAGAGTGTTTTGTGTAATTAGGCAGAAGATTTCACACCTCTAGGTAATGACAAACTGTTCCAAATGAACAGTCCGCGTGTATGGCAGGACCGAGCCTAGCTACAGACACCGTCCTCAAAAAAGGGTTGTAGTCGTTACAATTTGATCAGTAAATTTCTTTATTTGATCCGGGAATTTGTGATTTTGTCTCATTTATTTATTTTGTACCAGAATTATAATATTAGTTCGGAGCGTGTCCTGGATACTGGGGCTAGACCAAGGGTGAACGTGGGGAGTGGGTCTCGAAATGGCGTATGTACTTTTCCCCTTAATGTTGAAGCATACCAAGCATTCTTCGAGTGCATTTACAAGATAGTAAGTCAAGGATACTGCAGATACCTCAAAAAAGGCACAGGACAGTGTGGGCCTGTGTAAACTTGTCCCTGCACCAAACTATAATTTTTCATTTCAAAAATTTTGCTAAGTAATTTTCTAAGAAAGGCTTGAAACCCTTGTTTTAATAATTTCAATGTGCGAAAGTCGTCCGGTTGGCGCAACGGTTAGCACGTTCGTCTTCTGTGCACTGGACCCCGGTTCGATTCCAACTGAATGCAGTTTTCTTCGTTAAAAAAGGGATTTACGTTTACCAATCATTGTCATTTTCTAAGAAAGGATCATTTTTAAAAGATTGCTAAGATTAGAGATTTTTTTATTATATTTTGCAATTTTTTGTACTGGTTTACACACCATCACTGAGGTGAATCCGATTCCCCGCTGGACTAAAGTCAAATCATCATCATCCTAAAAGAATAATCGTACGCTTCTCTAATGATGGCAATTACTCCTTCATTCGCTTATTTTCCCGTCTTGTGTTTTTCGTAGTAGACCACGCAACTTGGCGTAATTGTGTGTAGGTATCTTCTGCATACAGCTCGGAAGAAGTGTGTATACGAATTCATTTCGTAATCTTGAATCTTTCAATCTGAATCTGTAGTATCCGTATGTTAGCAGAAAAATCACATATTGAAAAGGAATTGTGTTTGTTTTTTTTCATCCTGGTCGTATGCTTTTCATACCTGCATCATCAGAATAGTGCATACGCTTTAATACAATATAATGTGAAAGTTGAGCGGATTCAAATAAAGGTACGGTACGGATGTGATACGAGAACGAAGAGTCACAGCTACCGATTTGGTTGCAAACAATAATGGCAAGTCGACGACAAGTCATGTGCAGTATATGAATAAGGAAATCATTTAAAAACACATTGATCTTGTCGTTGGTACCAAAAATGGATGCTCATTACAACAAGAAGGACTTGAAGCGTGTCCATATCGAGATGGTTGCGTTCGAAATACACATAGGTTCATTATTGATCCATTTTGAGGATAATTTTATGGAGTGTTGAAAGATAAGCTTGACGTTTATATAGTGGTCTGATTTTACTTCGTAATAGAATTATTTACCAAGTTTTTCTAATCGACTGGGTTGCTATTAAAAAACAATGCATAATTAGGTTTTATCGACCAATCTTATAAATTAAATATTTCAATGCGAACATGACACGAGGCGTGAATAACATCAACCATTTGCATCAAATTGCAAGATATCCTGATTAAACCAAAATTCTTTTAATCATCCAATTAAATTTTAAAGTTGGCATCCTCTCTCAATTTATAATGCTAATCAGCGACTCTATTCACATAAACTATTCATAAAACGGCACATGCGTGCATATCAAAACCCTACCTTATACAAAAATAATCCCGAAAAATCTGTCGTTAATGACGATAAAAATATCTTTAATTTTTACCCAAATAAAAAACAAAACCGATACCGCAGAACAATTCTAAAAATGTAAATTTTCGCGATTTTTTGACTTGATTTAGAAATGACAACGTTATCATGATTTATGTTCAAAATCTTTTAGAGCCAGTTTTAAGCTTCTCATACACGAGCCGCGAAAACGCGTCGCGCGTATCAAATCTACGATGTCCGTCCCATGTAAATAGCAAACGCGTTTACGACAACGTGTAATTTGCTGGCTAACGATGGGTCCCGACGGGTTCTCATCTGCCGTTGATGAGTCGCTGAATCCAACAATACACACATTAAAAATGATGATTTCTGCAGTCACACATACGCTGTCGAACGGTATACCCGTCCCGTGTAATACGTGTATCGTAACAAAAATAATATACCCTAAACCTTCACCAAAAATAGCCGGCCATACACGTTCTGTCCTACTTGGGGGTGTACCTGCACAGGTACAACTATGCAGGAACTCCTGTGTGTTGTCGCAGAAGAACGGGGCACCGAAATAAGCCATGGCAAGAGTGGCTATCCGAAATAATCCATGGATTTGTACGTTTTGAACCGAAAAAATGAAATAAGTCATGCATGGACAATATCGGTTTCAAATCGGAATAAGGTATGCGAGAAAAAAAAACGCAAATAGCCATGCGAGCGTTCATATTTGTGCGGGTTGTGATCGCTTAAGTGCTGATCGAGCCGAGCCCACAGAAGAGACTGTTGTACCCAGAGCGAGTGAAGCGAGCCTTTATGTTTGTGAGATACTGAGGGTTGTGATCCCTTAAGTGCGCAGCCAGCGGAGCCTACACAAGGGACTGTTGATTCACAATCGGAGTCCATACAAGAGACTGTTGCACCAAAGCGGTCGAAACGGGTGTTCATGTTTTTGCGATACTGAGGGTTGTGATCCGTTAAGCGCGGAGCAAACAGAGCGCTCCCAAGAGACTGTTCATCCACAACCAGCAGTATCGCACAAAGTGAGCATCGACAATTTCGGTTTGGAACGAGCTGGGCTGGGAGTTGCAAAATCCCGTATATATCCCTATTCTACTGAGAAACTAGTCTAGGTCAAATGATTCAGTCGATTCTTCTTAATAAATTGACTGATCTGACCAGGTTTAATAGAGAATACTTCGTCGGCCTAAGGGAATGCTTTGACGAAGCAGTCCGTGCGTAGTTCCATAATACCTTAGCTCTCAAAAGGATGTGCTGTGATGTCTCATCATCAGTCTCGTAAAGGCGGTAGCTAGCATTTGATACTCATACTACTCAATTGCCCTAACCCCTTGTGGGGCATAGCGCGTCAACTGTTCCATGTGGCCCAGTTGACGTTTCGTTGGCATAAACTGGTTTCGGAGAATGCAGTTGCCAGCATGCACCTCCTGCACATCCATGGCCACGAATGTCGACGTGGACGGGATTCGAACCCGAAACGCCGGTAGTCAAACATGAGACTGATGCCTCAACACACTGCGCTACCGGTCGCATTTGATACAATACGCATGATTTTAAGCTGACCCTTCAGTCGTGAGTGTCCCGTCAAAATTCCACAAATCAGTCTTATTCAGTTTTTGATCAGCCGCAGCAATTGCAAAGTACGAGTACCCGAAACGCCTGACATGAACAGATAAATAAACAAATAAGTAAATAGGCTCGGCTTGCTAGCCTATCTGCTAGCTCATTGCCTTCGACTGCCGAGTGAAAAGAGACCCTGTAAAAAAGTGATATTTTCGCTGAACCCACAGAATGGAGGATTTTCTAACAGGATACCACCAGCTGAGAATTCAAAGTGAAGCTAGTAAGTTTTTTTCATGGTAGCCTAACTGTCGGGAAATATTGCTGTGTCCCTGTTTAAATTGCCAGCGGTTTGACACAGCCTGGTACAGAACTCGATGGCATTTATTTCCGTTTTGAGCACGGACGACGTTTTGCTCATCGGAATGAAGACCAATAATGCTTGCGCCGAAACCTTCTTCCGTTTTGGAGCCGTCTGAGAACCATTTATGGTTTAAGCACTCACACAAACGCAGTCGACTCGTAATAAACCCGCCTCATTTTCGTGTCAGCAATTCACGTTTACGCTCAACGAGTAAAAATAACTCGTTAACGTATACGCGTCTCGTGAGTCAGAAGCTTTAAACATCTATGTGAAATCCAATCTTGATCTTAACTTTACAGTTTATCTTAGGAAATAAAAATCGCAGTTACAATATACGAGTGTGTGAATGGCATGTTTCTAAACCATTCTAACGGTTCGATTTATAGTTAAATTTTATTGAGTGGTGTCGTTCCTTGTCGCTAGTTTTTTTTTGTGAACTTAAAAATTGGCGACACTTTTTTCTTCAGCAAAGAAATTCACCGCACGAAATCTGCGATCAATTTGCCTTTCACATTTGAATTCTTCATTCGGTCTGATCTTTTTTAAGACAAAGATTTAAAAGAGGAAATAAATTAGATAGCAGAAATGAAAATGTCATACGAGTATAATATGATTGTAATGTCTCTGAAATTCCACCGAATATATAAGATACATTGTGATTAGATATTGGTGCTTATGGGGTTTTGTAGCTACTACATTGAAGAGATTTAAGTACATAAATTACAATACATAATTATGTCCAGTAGTTATAACAAACTTTGAATAAAGATAGACGTAGTATAAATGCTCCAATGCCAAAAAAAAAACTGTTTTCAAAGAGCTGAAAATGCTAGAAATTAGGATAAAACCAGGCCGAAGCTTCGCTTCGGCCCGGAGTCCGAAGCGTATATACCCTAGACTTGTACAGACCTAGTGAGGATACCAAAAGTACAACTTGGCAACGACCATATGCATTAGAAGTGAGTTTCCTATATGGCCAGTTTATAGGGGAGGTTGGCATACATTCATGAGGATCTTGGCCATTCTGAAAATCAATTAACTAACCCATTCTACAAATATTTGTCGAATTTTTCAAGTCGCTAGCTTCATTCTATCGAAAGTTATTGCTTATTTGAAGTCTCACTTGTAGGGGTGGTAGAAGTTCCTTGGATCGGATCTTGCCCATCATAGCCACTAACCAATTAGATCACCCTACAAACATAAAAAAAAAAGATGTCAGGTGTCTAGCTTTACTCTATCGAAAGTTATCGCTTATTTGAAGTTTCAAGTAGGGGAAGCAGGGGTTTCATTGGTCGGATTTTACGTATTTTCAGTATTAGCCAACTGGATCCTACTACAAATATTTGACCAAAATTTCAAGTCGCTAGCATTATTTTGTCGTAAGTTATCGCTTATTTAAAATTTCATTTCTAGGGGAGGTAGGGGTTCCTTAGGTCGGATCTAACCCATCTTTAATGCCAACTAACCCAATCTCACTTCAAACATTCGGCCAAAATTTCAAGTCGCTGGCTTCATTCTATCAAAAGTTATCGCTTATTTGAAGTTTCATTTGTAGGGGAGGTAGGGGTTCCTTGGGTCGGATCTTGCCCATTTTCAATACCAACTAACAAGATGTTACTACCAACGTTCTGCCAAATTTTCAACTCGCTAGTGTCATTCTATCGAAAGTTATCGTAATTAAAGAAATATTTAATTTTTTAAATTTTGTAGGGGAGGTAGGCCTTCCTTTGATCTGATTATGCCCAACTTACTAAAACCCAAGCAGCTTCTCACCTCAGGGTTACATACCAAAAATCAGATGTCTACGTCAATTTGTTCAAGAGTTATGGACAAAAAACCTGAAAAGTAGGGTAGTACGGGGCTCTTTGTAAGAAAATTGCCGTTGGTTTTCAACTGATCGATTTTATTTTTCCAAGAGAGTATAAGATTACCCTCACGAGCAATCTACCGAAGCTAGAGCTTTTCATGTTTATTTAATCGGGAATTATGGATACATTTAAGTATTTTACATATATAGGGGAGGTAGGCGTTCTCTTGGCCTGATCATGCTCGTTTTCAATACCAACCAACTAGATCATACTTCCAACATCTGACCAAAATTTCAAGGCTCTAGCTTTATTCTATCGAAAGTTATCGTGCGGACGGACAGACAGACAGACAGACAGACAGACAGACATAGCTAAATCGAATCAGGAGGTGACCCTGATCATTTATATATATACATTGCTATACCTCCGGAGCCTCCTTTAAGGTGTTACATATTTCCGTCGTGACAAAAACAATATACCCTATACTAAAAGTCTAGGGTATAATAAAATGATGCTATCGGGATGTGATGATAAGAGAAAAGGAGTTTATTTCTGAGACAAGTCAAGTATATTAGGTATGCAAGAATTCATGAAAAATATGATAGAAAAAAAAAACGTTTTGTTTCGAAAAAAAACTTAAATTTTGAGAGCTATTTAAAACAATTGAATCATTTAAGTATCTGATTTTTATGGAATAAGTTTTAAATATTTTATTTGTAATGGAAGGTTTGGTGGGCATGCAAAAATGCACGCGGTGACGGAGCCTAAGGTATATTTTGTGTAGTAGTGGTAGTGGATGGCTCAGTCTCTGTGAATTTAACTAGCAATGACCAACCCCTCTTTATACGTAACAACTTGACATATACGCCGATGCGTGAAAGAAAAAAACAGAAGAATTTTCATTGGATGACATTTCGGACTGGTATCGTGCACAGCACAATATCATAGATAAAGCAAAACAACTGTCGTACAACAGTATAAAGACCGTCTTGCGCAACAAGGAGCTGTGATAAGTAACCAGGAAAAAGCTAACCAAGTAGGGTAGGTAACTGGTTAACCAAAACATGAAAATCGTAGCCCCCAAATGGGTGTTACGAAATGTTAAGGATAGGGTAATAAAAAAAACCATCAATGTCACAGGTATTTTGCCAACCATCGGTGCCCCCCAATGTTACTAACGTACCCACCAAAGGTAAAAACAATCGGCAACAGCCGGCTGGTATGCCTATTTGATTTTACGGTTGGATAATTTTCCTAAGAATTTTTCAACAACTTTTTCAACATTATAATTAAATTTTTGTGTTTGCATGTCCGACTGGAACTCGAACTCGGGTCGTTGTGCTTCAGAGTCAATCACGCTACCACATACGCCATCAAGACTAATATAGAATGGCTTCCAAAAAATGCTTTATAAGGAACACTGTCCCAGCATAAATAGTGGTTAACTAAGTTGGGTACGTACCTGGGTTACCTAAATCATTAAAATTGTAGCCCCCGTGCCATAGTCATAGCTAAAATTTTATAGATCTCTATGGGCTGAGTAAAAATTGTGGGAACGCCAGGATGTTTAGTTAGCATAGCTATTTTGGGTAGTATGCGTAACCGGGGAATACGGTTTTTTGCTAGGTAGTCACACAGGTAGTGATTTAAACGAACATAGGGATGGAAAGAAGAACCCGAACTAAGGAAAAAATTTAGTGCTTCATTTTATAAAATAATATATTAAGATTAAAAAAAACACAAAATTCAGGAGTATTCAAATGTAAACAAAACGTTTTACTGTGCAAATCACGATGAAAATTTAAAAACAATTTAATTCAGATAGTATGAATTAAAAATCAAGAAAAATTAATGTCAAAATCAAGAGAAAATAGGTCCATATATGTAGCTAATTTCTCAAGTAAATATGAAATAAAAGAACAATTTTTACTCACTGTGTTCCACTCCCGACTTATGAACTATCGCTTTCGACACTTTTCTCACTAAATAAATAATGTAAAATCAATGAATTTCAAACTAAAAGCTAAACACAAGCAACAACGATTCAACGGCCTATTGCAGCTTGGAGGTTCTTCTGTTAATTCGTCCAATGATCCTCATTTGGCTGGTCGAATCAGTCCCGCTGGAGCAAAGGATATATGTTCTCTTCCTCTGGCGTTTACTTTCGATGAATATTACATTTATTACTGTCAATTCCTTTTCCCTTTTTGGTGAAAAATATAGCACTAATTACGTAGTTTTTTTTTACACTCAATTTAAAAAAAATTTAACTGCCCTTTGTTTTCAAATATTCACTACACTTCGACTGCGCTGAAATATGGTTCGCGAATATACCACGTAATTCAATTTATGTTATAATGTCGTACTACAGTCCTTTTACGAATTTTAAAGCATTTCAACTTCCATCTCCCATTTCCCCGACACACCCCGGAAAGTCATTGGCTGCGTTTCTTAAATGTCAGTGTTGAGTCAGCACCTAGAAGCGATTAGTACTGCATGGTGATTTGTTGTAGACTGAGCTAAGCACTGAGGCCAAGCGCTTACACTTTTGGTCAGCATAAAATTTTCTCGCTTTTCTGGCTCAGCACAGTATTTGACATTTGCAACAATTGTCAAACTTCGATTCTGACCTCGGTTGTGTTGTCTATGGTTGATAATCGTGTTTTTAACGTAATTGTTAAACCTTTTTGTGGAAAAGAAAGTTAATTGATAATATGATGATGATGGTTCGAATCGATTCTTCTGAATCTTGGCCATTTTTACAAGTTGCATAATTTTCAGCTAAAAATTCAAGCTCTCCAACACGAAACCTTAAAATTATATCCAAACAAAAGTCATGATCATTGATCAGGGCAATGAAACTCCGCGATTTATGAATGAATATCTTTTTACCTGTTTATGTTTTTCATCTAATTTTTTTTTTTCTATCTTTCAAAGCATTAGACAATCATAGTAACTTGTACAGTTTGATTGATTAATGGATGAGGACGTTGATCTTGTCGTGTCATGTTTTGACCGGGTTAACGCCTGTTCACTTCAATTGATGTTTCCTCCCCGCATGAATGAAGCCCAGACAATGATTAGTGAAATATCAGACAAAGTGGAGAGTTGAACAAAAAATTATATATATATAAAAAAAAAAATTAAGACCATTATTCAGCACGTTGAGAAATGAAAAGGCTTTGTTTATTCTGTTTATTTCTCTGGAATGATTGAATGAAGACATGGTTAACGTTCAATTATCATTAAGTGGATTAAAAGGTGAAATTGTCCATTTGATATCAACTTATTATAGGATCCGGTCAGAAAAAAGTCTATGGAAATTATGAAAAGTGTCTAATTACATTTGAATTGTCATGTGCTCTGGATGTTTGAAAATTTTAAAAATTGTCTTCTTCTTCTAAATTCACGCATAGTGTGCTATGCGAACTTCTGCGAGAGCTGCAGCGAGATCAGTCACGAGACCGGCTGCGACATCAGCAAAGAAATTTGTTGTGAGCCCGATGACTAATTGGTTTTGATTCTAAAAACCACTTACAATATAATACTATCCATATCAGGTAGTATGACAGTGTAATCAGTTTGTGTTAAATATTTATCATTTGCATCTAATGGTAACCATGTTTAGGAAACGACCACCGACAAAATAACGACAAAAGTCATGGCAAGCCCATGACTTTTGTTGTGGTTGTTTGGTTTGTTAACGAAGCTGGTTACTCCTCCGTAGTAGAGAAACCCAAGTAGCGCAATTTAGGCGCTGTTTTGCTGCCACAAGCCTCGTATGAGAAATAACCTTAATTATAATTTTGCAACGTTATATATCAAAGAACATTATTATCAAACTCTAGTGCTAGAGATTAACAAAGTTGCTATAGCTGTAACAACATGTAATAATCGTTATAAACCTAACAATTTTGTTTAGTGATATAACAATGAATGGTTATTTTGTAGTTAGAAATATAAAACAATAATTCCGAAAGAATATTGTCGAAAAACAACTGATATAAAACTCATCATTATCGTTATATTCTAACCGGGCTGTGGTAATCGTGGTGAGTGCGCATCGAAACCATGCCGTGAAGTTGAGGAAGCGTATTTTCTCCCCGATATCCGTCGAGGAGATATCGGATATGTTAGTGAAGAAAGCGCAGCCCAATTCTTGATGCCTAGCTCTAGCAAGAGCTGAGCATTCGCCTATGGAATGGATCAGAGTTGCCTTCTCCAAATTTGCTCATTTCCACCGTATGATCGTTGATGGTTCCATGGAAGTTCGGTCGTGGTTTTCCGCAATCATATGTGGCGACCTTTAGAATAAGTTCAAACGCTGTACCCTATTGGAATAAACATGTTCATGCAACATACCTATTATCATGTTAGCTTCATTCCAGGATATGCATAGTACCCAAAAAAATGTATGTTCTCCTCCAGATTTATTTGTATATTATAAAAAAAAAACTTTCTTTTCGGTTCTGACTTCATTCAACATTTCCGTCCACTCAGATATTGATTATACGATGAACTAATCAGATGATTTATGACTGCTTCTATTAACGATATGGATCCCTTCCGTCCTATTCACGAACACTTTTCTTGAACCTTCCACGCACAGTCTACATGAAATCCCATCATGACTCCTGAACAATAGTGTGCCCTCTGACATCCTTGTTGCTTGCTTCCATTATCGATTGCATTGGCGGCTCGGTTTAACAAATCTCCCCGCTCATTTTCATCCATATTCTAGAATTGATAAAGATATTCGATAAAAAAAGGAAACGCACAGATACCCAGATAGTATGTCAAGAACTAAACGGGTGCGACCTATTGTCGCGTTAAGAACACTTGAGCGTCTTTGTTAAGCAATTAAGAATAGAAGCTCAAGACGACGATGTTGATGATGATGACTACGATGAGGCTCTAGTCTAGAGGATGACGATGATGACGATAATGATCCAACAAACAATCATCTCCCGGGCACACTTGCCAAGCAAAAGGATGCTACAGCCCACCGTGATGGTGGGTTCGATTTGATGAGCCTTTTTTGTTCAAAATCCTTTTATTTCATTTCGCTGTTTACCTTTTTGACTCTTCTATTTGGTGTTGTACATGTCAAGGGTCGAGAGTCGAATTGACTGCATCACATTCACCATTGTGATGTGGGTGCTCTTGACGCGCTTTGCTTCATCATCTCTTTCAACATGAATGGATTGGATGGAGTATGCAGACGTCATCTTACCATGTACCATTGGACGGATAATGTGAACCAACTCATCCTTGGATTCATTGTTGATACTCCGTGCCACGTGAGTCGCGCGTTTGACTCATGCATTCATGTCTGGGTCGCCCACCCACTATGGATATACATATATGGATTCGACTTCGACACGGACTTTATGGTATTGCGTTTGAGGAAGTGGAAAAAAAAAATAAGATTCACGTTGTGTTTTTGGCTGATGCTCGGAGAAAAGCTTTAAGATGGGGGTCCACTTTATTAATAGTAGAAACAACGACTGCCTCTTCCATCAGTACCAAAAACCATCTCTATATAAAGTCTGGAACCACAGAGATAATTAACCTTACTTATGATATTTCTGACCCTTTCCATTTAGTAGAATGAGGAACAGGTATAAAGTAAATAGGCTTAGTTGCGTTACTTACTTCATCTGGCGGGGCTTTTAATTTTAGACCGACGTTCACGTAAACCATTTTGAAGACGAATACTAATGGATCTTTGGCAGAACACTGGCCGCTTTTGTTGAGAATGTCGGCCTTAAGCAAGGAAATAATTTCATCTGAAATGGCAGCATAATACAAACTTATCCATTTTATCACATTTTTAGGAGGTGAATGCTGGCAACTGCATTCTCCGAAACTAGTTTATGCCAACGAAACGTGAACGGGGCTACATGGAACAGTTGACGCGCTATGCCCCACAAGGGGTTAGGGTAAATGAGTAGTAGTGGGTGTGTTATAAAATTATTGGAAGAAGCAGAAACTTTCTTGGAAAAAAAGTCCTCGCCAAATATACATAAAATGTCTGGCCTGCCTAAATAATAAACTTCACGAATGAACACCCACCTTTAACATTATTTAGATTCGGGCGTTGCAGAACAAACAAATGTACTTTGGCACTGAGTTCAATTTTTCAAAAAAAGTGACTTGCACTTTTCAAGAGTATTTTTATTGTCTGAGCATTTTGCCTGGAGTTTGTTGTACGTTTTGTTCATTGTAAAGTAACGTACGTTCGACGTTTTGTTTGATTTCATCTCAGATATTTCTTTTTTGATAAATTAACAACCCTCATTATTGGGTTGTAAATGATCGCTGGGTAGGCGTAACTTTAGTGTGACACATAGGGATAGTGTATATTGATACTAATTTATTGTAGATTTTGATTTAATTTGTGTAATTTGATAATTTGGGTGAGGTGGATTTTAATTTTATTTCAGAATGAATCGGTTTTTTTTTTTTTTGTCTATTATATTTTTAATTTTGTCTGCAGATACAATCAGAAAATGGGCAGAGCGCAATTCAATAAATTCAGCCGAATCATAGTTGTAAGGAGAATTCAGGCAAATATGCGCTCAAGTGGTTGTGGATTTTTTAAATACTCTCGACGAACCCGGCGCCTGTGACACTTAACAAAGGTGTGTTTTGTTATTAGCGGTCATTGCAATCATAGCTCATAAAATATTTACCTACCATCGGTGACCCAAGGTTAGGTTAAGTTAGGTGGCGGCCTTACGGCCCCGCATAGACCACTTGGGTCCATTGCGATGCCACAAAGAAAAACAACACAGGTCGTTAGGTGTTGTTATCAGTCGTAATCAACAAGTCCTTGTTGAGCCCGAAGGTTTTCGTCGCGCTTGCGAATCTTAGAAGATTCATTATGTTAAGGTTTGCAATCGCTTTAAGGTTGCGGGGAAAGTAGTCTTCAAGATATGTATGTCTTGTCCTTGCGAGTGCCGGGCATTTGCACAGGAGGTGCTCCAAAGTTTCTTTGGTATTTGGCAGCTTGCAGTTCCTGCAACCGCTGTCTGTGATCAGTCCCAGTCTGTGTGCGTGCTCACATATTAGGCAGTGACCCGTTAGTAAGCCCACTAGCATTGCACAATTACCCCTAGAGAGGCCTAAAAGTATATCGGTTTTCTTAGTGTTGTACGAGTTCCAGAGTTCTCTCGTATTTCTGGAGTTGACGGTTCTGTTCCAGTTTTGGTTGGCCAGTTGCATGATCTTAGAGTTGATTTTTGTTCTAAGTGTTTGTATTGGAATAGGAGTTGCTATTGCCATTGAGTCGTCCAATGCAACCCCCTGCTTTGCGAGTCCATCCGCAATATCGTTGCCAAGGCAACCGCTGTGGCCTGGTATCCATCGGAGTTCCAGTTTCCTTAAGGTGTCCAGTCTCTGAAGAATTGAGAGACAGTTTAGCACTGTCTCTGATTCGAGTATCCCACATAACAAACTCTCAAGAGTTAAAGTCTTATCGCTTACAAAAAGTCCTCATAAAAGGTAAATGGACAGGAGGGGTCATGTTTTATTTCTCTTTGCAGCTTGTTGCATATAATCCCTCCCGGAGGTATTATACAGGGTGGGCCAAATACAAGTTTCTTCTTAAAAATGAAATAAAATGAGCAAAATTAAATTTTTTTTCCATGTATTATGGCTTCATTAGTAAGAGCAAACATTCCCATTAATGGTGAAACACAACTTTGTTCTAGTGGCTGGCTCGGCTGGCTTCGCAGTAACGCATTCAGCGGTTTCGGGCTGTAGCTCACGGATTGCTTGGATGATATTGGCCTTAAGCGCTTGAATCGTTTCTGGATTGTCGGCATAACATCGGTCCTTCACGGTTTCCCAGAAAAAAAAAGTCCAAAAGGGTCAAATCGCAGCTCCGAGGCGGCCAATTGACATCGCCAAGACGGCTGATAACACAATTTGGGAATTTGGTGCGTAAAAGATCGATTGTGGCATGGGCTGTGTGGCATGGCCCGCCATCCTGCATGAATGCGGCAATTTTGTTTGTTAACGTAGCCTCCGAGATGAAAATGCGCCTCGTCAGAAAAGATGATTTTTCGCCCAAAAAAGTTGTCTAATTGAAGCTGCCCTAAGACCCAAACTGCAAAGCGATAACGAAGCGGATGGTCGTGCGCCTTCAATTGCTGAGTCAATTGGACCTTGTAGCGAATAATCCGAGATCTTTGTGCAGCATTCTCCTCAGGCTAGTGCGTGAAAAGTTGAGCTGTTGAGATCGATGGCGAGTTGATGTTCGTGGAGTGAGTCTCACACTCTCGGCTACAGCAGCTACATTCTCGTCTGTGCGCACCGTACGACGACGGGGACCATGAGTGTTGTCCGCCCAACTAACAATTTTGCTCTGATAACAGTCTACAAGAGTCTTACAGGAGCCAGCATCAAGACTGCAACTCTTGAAATTTAACTCTTGAAGAGTACTATAACAGTCTTATAAGAGTCTTAAAAGTATTAAATGGCGCACTTTCCAAGAGTCAGTTTGATCTTGTAGCAAGAGTTCAACTCTCCTTATAAGAGTTATACACGTCTTATAAGAAGGCTTTAAGGCTTCTTATTGGAGTAAATTTTTACTCTTGTAACAGTCTCATTAAAGTACTATACACTTGTTATGAGAGTCAAGATCTCCCTATAAGTGCAGCGAGAAAGAGAGTGGTGATATTGAAACAATGGCTGTCTATGTTTGTCAAATATAAATATTTATGATCTTATGTGAACTTCTATTTGTCATTCTGTGTTATATTATTTCGACGACAACTGAAGTGAAATTTTTGCACGCATGATACATTAACTTCGCAAAACGTTGGTTTTCCCACAAATATGAGTGAACATTTTAATGCGATTAAAATTTTATCGATGATTATAGGTGTTTTGCTTCGAAAAATGGCAAAGCCCTCTAAAAATAATATACTCTTCTAAAATTTGGGAAAAACATAATAATTATCAACTGTTGATAGATTGTATAAAACTCTATTGAATAACTTTTGTTGACTTCAAAAACCACAATCATTTAAATTTAGCATATTTTATGACACATAATCACTTATAAACTCAAATTTATTTCCTACAAAATCGCAGTCTTGTCGGAAAAAGATGGCAGCCATTGATTAAATCGTCATACAACGCTAAAACTCTTATTGCAAGAGGGCGGCTCTTTTTATAAGAACTAAAGTCTCACTATAAGAATTTAATTCTTTTTACCAAAGCTAAACTCTTCCTATAAAACTTAAAGACTTACAATAAGAGTTGTATTCTTCTTAAATGAACCTAAATCTTAGTATTAGAATTAATAATTTGACGTTTGATTGTCGCGCTGACCGCATTCGTCGCGCTGTTCATAACAGTCATGCATTAATTGCAAATAGCCCACATGGTGGGCCGACTCATCAGCGGCCAACTGAATCGACAAACTACAGCGGGGCGCTAATTATAAAGTCAACGAATTCGTAGGACGTAGACGACTTCATATACCAAAATTAATGTACACTGACGTGAGCTGTCTAAGCAAATGCGAATAAAAGCACAGTTGACAGATAATGCGATGAAATTAGGCCAATCTCGTTTTGAAATTGGCCACAGAGGCCAGCGTCGACGAGGCATTGGCACGTTGGCCCAATTCGGGGGCCAACGCGCCAATGCACGCAAATTTCCCGTCCACACTAAGGAAGTTGGCTGTCATTGCCCGTCCTGGGCCAGTATGGGTACGAGGCACTAGCGCGTTGCCCTACTAAGGCCAGAATTAAAGTACAAAGAAAAACTAACTTCCGATGGTGTTATCACATTTTCGCCAAAGTCAGATACAAGGTGGACACAATTCGAGATGCTCTGATTTGATTTTCGTTGGGTATCAACTTGGTCATCATCCTTTCGTAAGACTACGAAAGTATGAGCACGGCGTCGTTTGAAGTGAAAACTAGCATTTTTCTTAACAATGACAAGCCTGGGAGTATCGCTTTCCAAATTATTGTATTTTTTTTCAACTTTTCGTGGGAAAGTTAACGATCGCTTACACTTTATCCAGTCGAACATTCTCTTTAAAACGTTAGCTTACGTGTTTGACAGATTGCTCAACTTCTATGAAATCAATCGTGTACTCATAACACTCTTCTTATGAGTGTTTAAGTATACCGATTTCAAAACAGTTTTATAATAAGAAGTTATAGACTAAAGCTTTTATAAGGCTCTTATTATAAGAGTCATAAGAGTTAAGTCTCTTGTATGAGCATTCATAGGAGAGTATAACTCTTCAAGAGTTAAACTCTCATAAAAAAGTCTCTATGAGAGTTCATGACGACAAAATATGATCTTGTAACAGCAGTATGACTCTTCAAGAGTAATAATCTCTTAATAAATGTGCTATAAGAGTTTACTTAAATCTTGTTACTAGAGCTACATTATGAGAGTGGTGGAGAGCCATACTAGAGTCTTATGAGAGCTTCTTCCAGTTCACAGGAGCTAAACTCTCAAGAGTTTGTTAGTTGGGGCCAGTCTCACGGACTTTTTGCACAAACTTGCGTACAGCAGGCGCGGTGGGTGCTTCATTTCGGCCAAAACTGCTTTTAAAAAAAACGCACTGTTTGGGCTACACAGCACTCACTTTGGTAATAAGTTTTCAATATTTCTCAACGTTGTTCAAGTGTAAAGCGACTCATTTCGTTCTGCGGAGGTATGATACTGATTTTCTGGCAAGATTTCGAGCCGGAAACAGCTTTCACTGTCAAAATAACCTTTGATTTAAAAAGAAACCACTAGATGGCACACCCTGTATTTCCCCTTGAAAGCTCACATATGACCCAACGAAAGTAAGTTCTTTCAATATAAATAATTTCAAAAGTGGTTTGATAATTTTTGCGTTATCATAAGCGTCAAAAAGTAAGTCCATATATCCAGAACGACCTATATAAAGACCAGCAAGAGTATAGTCAACCAGTTCAAGTTCCACTACACCTTCGGAAGAGGACAGTTTTCCGGGAAACTAATTTTCGTCACTAAGCTCCTGGAGCACTGGTAAGTGGTAATATGGTGTGATTCTTACAGGATATAACTAAATATTTTCCATTTAAAAAAAAATTTTAAATTCCCCAGTGTTGGGTCCATCGTCAGTTTATCCTTTATTCTACTTTATATTAGGAAAACTAATTATGTTTGTTTAACAACTCCACCAAAAAATATTCTACCTTTTACGAAGGCCAACCAATGTCCAACTAGAGGAAAACCATCCCCAAAAATAACAATCACATTATGTCTATTCCAGCAAACAAAAAGAGATCCATC
This sequence comes from Chloromyia formosa, assembly GCA_964017055.1. Lineage (NCBI taxonomy): Eukaryota > Metazoa > Arthropoda > Insecta > Diptera > Stratiomyidae > Chloromyia > Chloromyia formosa. The sequence continues at coordinate 146,808,861 of OZ024814.1, forward strand.
CTAAATCAACAAATGAATGTCCTAATGTAAATGATAGCATTTTATCTAGAAACAATCATATCCTTTTTCCAAGCCTCTATTATTAGAGATGTCAGCTAAATGTTGGGTCACTCCCATTCGTTCCTGATGTCCTGAAGGTTTTTTCGTTCCCTCAATCCGGCTTTCCATTTGATATAAGACTGTGATGTGCCGAAATTTCAGTGTATTCTGCCAAACGATCAATAAATTAAACACATCTTTTGCGTAGTATTGGTGGATTGCGAAGATGTTGGTGGACCTTGAGTGTGATGCACGATGACTATAAACTCTGGAGATTAATTACTCCAAGCACTTTCATAACTACGCTGTCCTTTTTCATAATTCATAAACATGGGCCACTCGTAAACAACATTCATCTTCGATATCTGTTCATAAATTTCTCGCTCTAAACAATCAATTTCCAAGGTAATTTTTCTTTATCGAATGCCATCCCATCCCCTTCGATTTTAGGCTTAATTTCGTCTGTTTATCAGTCGCACTTTCACAAAGCGTACGTTACGCCATAAATCCTTGCACTCCTCATACTGAATAAGTGATAAAGCGCCTATAGTACGGCTCCAGTCTCCAACAAACACTCTCATCGCACAAATGTCCTTTCCAATCAGATACGAATCCTTCTGGCCAGTATCAAGGTGGTTATTAATGGCCTGCTCGTATGTTAATGAAATCAGGATAATGTATTGACTTGGAAAATTATCTTCCGTTCTGAATCGTTCGCAGGAGTTTAGTTTCGGCTTAGGAGACATTGTGGCTTCTCATCGTGTGAGATAAGAGTTATCCTTATCGGGTCGAGAACGGCCTATGAACGGCTCGACCGACTGAAGGTCATTTATGAGATTGAGCGGTAATTAATCATGAGCTGCTCAACTCGGGCAATTAATTTCCTGAAACGGTAAATGTTGTGTGTGTTGTTGTGCCGGATTTTCCGAAAAAGAAGTGCCGGGATATTTGACTAAACATTCTTTTTTTTTTAAATAATGAACCACTTTCCTACCCTGTCATATGGTCATTACCGGAACCATTACGAAAATCTGCAAACAACGAAATTTTCAACAAACTATCCAAGGCGAAGGCGAGGAAATAACTGCCCACGTTAATAAATTTCATGGCACATTAGCAGACTACAATAAAGTAATTACCAAGCGAATTGTCGATTCAAAAGAAATTCGTACGAAACTTTGGCCATTGCGAGCGAATGTCAGGAATGGCGTTGGGATTGCTGTCGGTTGAAGGGGGTTGAAAGTCAAGTGCGTATACTTGTGCTTATTGTTGAAATTTATCCGGAGGCGAAATGTAACAACCCCTTTTTCATTATTAATTCATTTAGAGCACTCATGATGGTAGCAGATACTCGCACTTTTGAAACAGACCATTCGCTGAATGACTGTGAAGTATCTTTACAAACAGTTTGAGCGCAAGAGGCAATTGAAGGATGATGGACTCAATGGAAAGGATGGTGTGAATGAGGTTTCAATTGGATCATCATTGGCCGCCCGGAGCTATAATTCCAGTTGTCAAAGGAGTTAAAGGAGGTTGGCGATGTGTGCTAGTGGAGATACGAATTTTGGGACATATGTACAATCACAATTCTGCAGGTGCAGTTTGAGCACCTTGAATTTCGAAAGCGCAATTCTAAGCGTCTTTTGCCACGATCGGTGATTCACGGACTCATCAGCTCACCGTTTCATGGACTGATGGATTTGACATGGGCTCAAATGGGGGCTTTCAAACGGGCAGCTCTTGAGTCGGGCTTATGTCTCGTCACACCGACCGTTTCGGATTTGAGTCCTGTCCACGTCGCGTCGTACCCGCTGATGTTTATGTCCTCTGTGGTGTGGGGCGTAACAATAAGCCACAACATTTTCCGACTTGTCGCAAGTGGGCGGCTAAATGGGCAAGAGGTACGAGTACATGCTACCAGCATGTATCGTTGCTAAGGAAACATCAACTAAGCCACATGGAAGAGTTGATGCGCTACGCCCCAAATAGGAGTTAGGTTAGATTTACTGGCTATTCTGACCACCCACGACACACTTAGACCACGAGTGGGTCCATTTTGATAATACATAGGAGTGAAGTACTCCCCTTCAGCCTGTCCATTAAAACTAGCTCGTGCCAACAATAAATCTATTCAGTCTACCAGCATCCACCGTCACCAAGTCCCCCAAGTCGGTGCCTCTCAAGTGTGTCAGACCCGAATACTCACAGAGTAAGCGGTACTCTCCTCTTCCTCCTCATTATCGCAGTTCCTACAGAAGTCGTTAAGCCCGAGTCTCCTTGATCAAAATTAAAATGTATTTGCATGGGACGGGCCTAAAGTGCCGATGAACATCTTTGCTATTTTTGTATAATTTTATTTCGATTGATTATTCCATTTCGACCAATTTGAAAAATTCAAATTAAAAAAAAAAAACCACCTGAAATTCATCCGATTTCAAAATTGTACTGATGACAAAAAAAAATTATTTGTCGAATACTTGATCTTGATCGTCTGAAAAGCTATGCCATTCGAGACGATGAGTCTATGAGTCAAGAAGCGACTCACCGACTAATCCGTGTGTTAGTGCTGATTTAACTCGGTACTTACGGTGGATTCATGCTAAAAGCATTGTGGACTCATCAACTCATTGACTCATCGTGTGAAAGCAGCATAAAGCCGTACATTCCGACGATAAATGCTTCGGTAATTGAAGGAAACCCGTACACCTCTAATTAAGCCATTGATTCATACCGAAAATACTTCCATTTTTAATCATTTCATGTGACACGTTTTAGCAACTTCTCCAAAACAATGTTAGAGTCTCCAAGCTTTTCAGTGTGTCCACAGACAATTATTAACTCATTGTTCGGAGACCGGTAATTGTCTTTACCTTTCAAATTCTTTCCGCCAATCATTTAATAAAGCTAAAATTCAGGAAATACACCCATTAATTGTTCAATGCGCAAGCTTACTCGTGGAAATAACTAATTTATCTACGTTCATTTATCTCAGGAATGCCTCAATTGAGCCGGCCGATAATCGCTCAATTTTTCCGTCCGCAATTGAATTGCAACAGAGTGAGTAATCCGGATAGTACTGAATGGGGTGCATCGTAGTATAGTTATGTTACCTTCCGACAGACGACCTAATATTATATTCCCAACAATTATCCGGTCGAGCACGTGATTCTGCAGCGAGGGGCCTAGTGCTCAGGTAATTGTTCTTTGGAAGAGAAATATATCCATGGTTTGCGCTACCTTAGTTCTGCCCATAATGCCGTCCGCTACTGTTGATTGACAATTTAGCTTCCGCATACAACTTTACACTGAGACCTTCATTTTGGCCACCGGCACGCTACATAAACGATAAAAGTAATACGATAGTGGTATATACTGTGGAAGTATCTTTAAATCTATCAGAGTATCTGATTCGAAAAGTATATAAATGTATGGATTTTTTATTGTTGTCATTGCATTGGACAATTGGTAGCGTATTAGATGGGAATGGCAGACATGCTCTCGCATGGAAACTGTTTTTGGTACGCAATGAATGTCCAAGAATGAATCGTGAAGGTATGCATCAGTTAGTGCTCAATTCGATACAGTCAATCAAAGTGGTAACTGGTCACTATTACATTATCTGTTTATTTCTGTTGGTGTCGATACCACCAGGAGGGGAACGTCTGGATCAGCCATCGATCTCACGTTTGTTACTTCGACATAAACTGTCGAGTGGCTCCTTAGCGCGGAGTATATTCACAGCTACTTTCAGCCAGTCTTCTTTAAGTCAGCAGACAGATACGTCGAACAACAAAAACACCGACATATGGATGATCCGTTATGAGTTTTGATGAAGCCACATTTAAAGAGGCCCTGCTGCAGAAAGCCCTTACAGAACGACCCGCACAGCAAAACAGATTCCTTTGGACAAAAAGGAAATTCTCAAAATACCGAAAGGAGAAGTTATAATGAAATGAGATAATTGTGATCCTTCCTTAGAGCGCGGAGTTTTAGCATGTACTAACTCGATATAATCATGAAAGACCACAAACAGTCTTGCGTTGAAGTCAACACAGCGATTTCAAACAGTTTTACAAAGACGCAGATATTAACCAATAGGGAACAGCTTAGATTTAGAAAATGTGTAATGAACCACTTGTAATGAATAATATTATGGTCTGGTAGTGCTGCTCCTACCGGCAGATTGAAGCAGCACCTGATGAGTAGTGATCTGTTGGTGGTACGAAACCAGAGGCCGAGGGTCCCATTACACCCGGACCCAGGTGCGACCGCGTGGGCGTCTGATCCGTCCGCCAACCATTCCATCCTTATCGACTATTTTTTTTACTCCCCATTTTTACCTCCCCTGTTTGTGTTGTCTTCCCCAGGCCTATGAATTTTTGTTAATACATAAAGGACAGGGGCAACGAGCGGCAAAAACCCCGCCCACATCTCCCGAGCTGAGCTACAGCAAGCATAGGCCACTGCTTAGCTCGTTGAGGGGCCTTTTTCTTCGCCAGATGGCAAGGCCCGACCTTCACGGTCATTATGCTACCTAAGGCTCCGTCCCCACGGGCATCTCCGGATGTCCACCAGACCGTCCGTTACAAATGGCTGTGGGTCCGGTAGACCGAAATCGTCGAAACCTAAACCATTTCGCCTCGAGGCCTTAGGACTTCTAAGGCGCTGAGAAGAAAACAGACACATGAAAAGCACGCTTACTGAAATGCCTCGCGTTTCTGAAAACATTGTTTCCGTTCTATTTCTTCAGCGTTAAGACACAATACTGGTAGGTGACGCTTCCGCTGTGTCGGAAAAAGAGTTTTTCCAAATTACTTCCAGAATTGTGGATAACAAAGGGCCAGGCGCAAATGGGGTTGCCAACGATCTGTTCAAAGTGGTGATTTGAACGAAACCCTAATAGTACCCTCACACTGCACAAATTTTTGTACTAACTTTTGCGGAAACAAATATCTAAGCCGCTAACTTTGCAATCGCAAAAATACGGATACTTCAACGGATACTTCAATGTGTTTCCGAGTATTCTACATTGTTGCGTATGAAGTTCCGTATAAGGGCGATCGCACTCATCGATTCTGTCTGTGCGGGGTTCAGGGTTAAGTTAATTTCCAAACCACTGGCAAAGTTCTAAGCCACAGTAATTTTTCTACAAAAATTTGTGAGAATTTTTGCTTGTTGGGTGGGGGGGGGGGGGCTAAAGCGGAAATTCACTTAAAGTCGATTCCCGCTTTAGACAATACGAACCTACTTTTTTTCAGTTTGAAACTTGGTCATTTACTGAGGATTTTTGCCCCTTAAGCTTCGCTCACTCCAAAGTCTGTTATTTCTAAATTCCCTCAAAAGTCCCTCAAGAGATATTATAATAAAAGCAAAATTCGAAAACCGTTTGTACAATTTTCAGTGTTCTTCCCTGTACAACATACATTTCACCAATCCATTCCTTGGAGAAACCCACGCCATCGTCAGACAAGGAAGGCCCGTCATTGTCAATGGAACGTTTTATTTTTTCTTTCAGCTTTCATAAAATCAACTGTGACCATCCATAGTCCGCCGTTTGTCGTTTTATTCAACCTGTAGCACGTCTTTGCAATGCTGTCATCTGACAGTGGGACAAAGCTATCTGCTGGGCACGAACACTATTCAACAATGGGCTAACTGACCACAGAGTACGTATCTTGGAGGAGACAGGCCTGATTCGGATGAACTATGGATGGACATTGCAGCACGCGGTCCGCATGGTCAACAACGCAGCGAAGTATCACAACGGCGAGCCTACACGCACTCAGCGCTTTCCTGACCAAATGGAAAACCTGACAGCATGCGGGCCCCATTCCTTCAGCAGGTATCTAAAATTGTTATCATTTTATGAAGTCCACCACAGAACGTTGTTGATTCCTCCTTTTTACCTATCGCCCATCAAGTCGATCCCGGAGCATTTACAACAAATCGACATGTGCACGTCTGGCGGATACTCGACGTGTATCTGTATATTGGAACGCCATAAAATTCAGTTTTTCATCCATCACATGGCATCACATCACGAGACATCATATATTGCAATACCACGAATGCCTCAATAATGGCGTCTCATATTGCACAGGAAAATACCATTCGCAGTCTTGGTCCCATTTTTACTTCAATTCCTTGCGTTGAACTGTCAGCGATTTTTCCTCGGTTTTTGTGTCGTCTTGCCTGGACGAGAAGAGTTGTTGTCTTTGGGGCCCATTAAGTCCTGTCACAACGGACAGACAAACAGACTTGTTGCATGTCGTTTCTGACGATGGTATTTTGAGGACAGTTGTTACGCAGCATGGCAGCCGGCTTGCACCAGATGCTCGCAATTCCTAAGATTCCCCTGGCTCTCCACTGGTCTGCTGGAATAAGGAACACATGTAAGTGATAACGAGTTTTAATAACTTTTTAATTAATTGAATAAAATGAAGTGATATGAAGTAATGATAATGTGCGCTTCATGTGCCACACTATTAGAGAAAGCGAAATTCGCAGAAAACAAATTGCAGATGAAAACTGCCGAGGCGCCAGTGAAAAATGCTGTTTGGCCCGCTGTTGTTTTACTGAAAAGAATATCAAGGATCATTAACGATACCTTATTAGCAAATCAACGCATGGACAAGGTGTACCCTTGGATTAAATCGACTTTCAATGCCTGTCTTGAATTAATACATTATGTCGTGGGCTTTTGGCGAAACCCGTCATTTCACGAACTGCCAGGTAAAGAGTGCATCGATTTGATTACATTGGATACCGCCTTCATTTCATGAAATCCCGAAAAATTGTGAATAAAATTCAGCGAACTGCCACTTCACTAAATCTTATTTTAGGCATGCTCATCATTTGGTTTAATATTTGTTGCCGTTAGGTGCGATGTTGGCTAAGTAGATTCGTACTACCTTCATTAGGCAGTACAAAGTCGCATTCCACTTTAGGCAGTACAAATCTATCTTGCATATATTATTAAAACATTCCTTTTATTCTAGTTTGGATCGGTTGATCGAAATACATCTACGGAGAACTATTCCAGAGTATCTTATATCAGCCCCTACCTCTTATCACGTCTACCGGTAGGTGTGCACAGACTGCCTTGCCTTCTCTTCTTTGGTAGATTATACCGAAAAGACCTTTGACTGCAAGGAGTATAAGCTTCTAGCCTTTCTGGATATCGAGGTTGCTTTGAGCGATGTTAAACCTGAGGCTGCCCAGAATGCCTCCTCCGGCTTGTATGGAGATGACTCGCTTTTTAAGCTGATATAGGCCTGTTTTACATGGCACATACGGTATACGAGATTCTAGAAAAGCACCAGCTAGCTTCCTATAAGAATGTGCAATTCTAATTCAATCTTTCCACATACAAATATTAATTCTTACATCTCGCGATATATCCACTAGTGTAGGCACATAATCTGTACGTAGGCAACCTCCCCTTTCTTTTGAAAGGATTATGTGGGTGCGCGGCCACAGTGGTGTCGCAGGCAAGGAGAAAACCGATGAACTATTAAGGAGAGGTTCGGGAGCGATAAACAGCCAACCGCCACCTATGCCACGGTCAACTGCGGACATCACAAACGAAATAGATGGAACCATATGGACTAAACCACAATCTGATTAAACAAACACAGCTGATTGTAGTGTAGTCAGAACCTTGTGACCATTACTTGATCTGAGCAAGAGCAGAATGTCGCTCAAACTTAAAAGAAATACGCTGGGAGCAATGGTAGGTCTACTCACAGGATACTGCCTTACCGCATCTCATGCGAGTAGATTGGGACTGACCTCCAGCAATTTGTGCTGAAGATGCGAGATTGAAGAGGCCACCATCGAACATACTTTATGTGAGTGTCCAGCTCTAAATTGGAAACACCTCAACATCTTATGTGCCTAGAGCTGTCAAGAGCTAGCAGAAGTGGCAAATGACGTCTCGTGGAATCAGCTAATTTAATTAAGCGCAGTGGTCACCTGGCAGCTTTAATTACGCCGCGGAGGGTGGCAAATGGGCCCAAATCGGAGGCCTAGTTCAAGTGCTCGAGCGGTGACCCTCTTACTTATCCTAACCTATTCGAGCGACTTTCTTGTTCTCATCCCGGGTAAACTTCACTGTGTTGTGTATAAGAGTGTATAATTCAGAGTGTCGTCTCTGTCGTGACGAAATGTGCTGGAGGGGTTTGGGAAACCGAACATGTTCTCTTTAATAGGAGACACAAGCTACTTGAACGCCCATTTAGGGAAGGCACAGCTTGATCTCACTGATAAAATCCAAGTTCCTTGGTTTCAACCTGTAATAATTCACTCGTGCAAGAGGGCTACATGCCAAACATGGTTCTTTTATCGGTCTAGCCTCCCAGACTGATGGATGAGGTTATTGCCTGATGGACAGTACCCAGCATCATATTATACAGAACTCTATTGCAGGAGTTGTAAAGATTAGCGTGTGCTGCCATCCCGAGGGCTCTGAAGACTACACCAACCGCAGCGTTGGGTACATTGTTAAGTCTGCTTCTCTTGGACGTTGTCGTAGAGCAGATGGTGGCGATCGAGTTCGTCTGTTCGCCTCCATGAAAGCGGTCAGTGGACCGCGTCAACCATAGGTCACTCGGATGTGTATTACAGAGGTGACGAACTAACGATAGTCAAGCGGCGACGAAATCTGTTAAATGTGCTATGGTAATTTTAAACGTGCAAGAATTACAAACTGACTTGTTCGGATACGATTAATGAGATCAGGCGGTGTTTTCTCATCACAAGGATAGTGCTGTTTCATCGCTTTATTGTATTGCAAATTCCAGCTGGTTTGACTATTGGATTGGTCTTGGTTTGGTGGTCTATGGGATATTACAACGGACCTAATGCTTATGCATGAAAAAAACACAGACGAATTTTCATTGCATGATAATTCGCATTCATGTCATGCTATATATAGTGAAAGCATTGCACTTACAGGGATGTACTTATTCCCATTTAGGTCGGAGTACAAACCCGGCTTGGTCGAGCTGCTTCCCCCATAGATTAAGGCAGCTCCTGACGAGTGGAATCCTTGGTGGGGACGAAACCAAGCGACGGAGTAGAATTGGCATTGAGCTGATTATTTTTGTGTGGCAGTGGACCCAGTCCGCGAGCGGTCGTGTCAGTGAATCTGAATTGCATTGAATCGAGTGATCGAAAAGGAGTCGTCGACTTGTTCTTTTCTACGTCGTTTTACTTCAATTTCATTAACTCCTTTCACAGATCCTTTCCCATGAAGCACATAACTCAATGCATAAATTCCTCGAGAGCAATCAATGAAAGCAGAACTCAAAATGTACGTTAACTCTATGTCTATAGTATGTACTTAAAAACCGTCACAATGAAAAATTGGATTAAATTTGTCACGTATGACCCACACGATGTGCTCATCTCAGATAATTCCTAAAAAGGCTCAATCAGACATCTAAAAGTTCGCCCAACAAATACATAAAAAAAAGTGACGGCTAAACCCAGTGATCCTGACGACATCTGGCATCTCACCCTCAAGCATCATTAAAACCGACAATTGCGAAAAACACTTGGTCGAATAAAAAAAATGTCCTTGCACCGTTTCAGGACAACACTGACGGCCCTCAATCAGTAAGAAAACGACATTAAAAAAAATGTCCTAATCCGAAATTTTGCCAGAAGCCGTACTTCACTGGCCCGTCATCATTGTCTCGATTGTGCCGTATACACCATCGAAAAACAGTTCAACTGAAAAACGGAACGGACAAACGCGGGTTATCAACATTTTGCCAAAATAAATCGCTTGAGGGCATCTTCATTTTTGTCATTCGGAAAAGTGTATTTTATCCTCGTTGTTCACCGTATCGGGAACAATGACAAAACGTGGAGTCGAATCGAAAAAAGGGACATCTTTACGCCACACGGTAAGAATATTCCCTCATTGTATGTTCAATCGATTGGAAGCAATTAGTTGAATTGAAGGGAATTTAATTTTTATCCATTTGCGAATCCAATTGAAGGATACACGAAGGTTATTCACTAATTTAGACAAAATAGCACATTTGTTAAAGTAGGACTGTAATTTCCACAGAAAATGTCCAGTGGTAGTAGATGCTGATAATTTCCGAATCAGAAAAAAAACCGACTCTTCCTTTTTTCTATCGCAAATATTTAAAAACTTGAAAAGAAATTCCTGACATCCTGATGATGAACTTGGCATAATTAATGACTTCGAAATTCTATCCTCTTCGCCGTGAGGAATCCTAGACATGTTAAGCTGTCTATTCACCCTTCGGACCTATAGTTTCCGGGAACACGTGACAAAATAAAAATCGAATGACTCAGAAAATCCGTCTTGAACAAAAGACAGCTCCCTCCATTCAGCCGGATCGAATTAACTTCAGATTAAGCGGCCTATCGGCGAAATAAGGATTCTCTGGACAAAAGGGTGAGCGCCTAACGACCTTACCTTTTCCATAGTATTTAGCTCGGTAGCGGAAATTCGCCAATATTTGCGAAGCCAGGGGAGAAAGTACACATAGTATAGCGTAGGAGTTAACCAAATCATGAAGCAACCCCTTTTTTGTCCAGGCCACCATCATTTCAGTCCTATTGACTGGAATATCGATGCTGACGGCGATTTTTAATTTTGTCATGAAGACAACAGGGGCAATTCGTTTTTCCTTTTTTTGTGTGTATTGTGTTTTTTTTCTGTGCGTTTTGGTTGTCACTGGGTAACAGTCATTCACCTCAGGCCGTTCGGATTAGTACGGACTGATTTGTCCAACCAAAAGACAGATGTCATTCGAATTAAATTGGAAAATAAAGATTGATAGTCTTTCAGGATGGGTGGCGCGCTTGTGTGCTTTATTTTTTTTTGTGTTGTTGCATGTGGTAGAGTTCACATCGCATATTTGTAAATAGAAAAATTCTTTCAGGAGGTCTAATTTAGTATTTTTTCCTTTTGACACTAGAGTCCTCGGAGCCTAGCATATTTTAAAACAAAATTCTTCCTTATATCCTTAGTAACCCACCGCAATGCTGAACGTCGGAGCCTGGGGACCGCTGTAATTTGTGCAGTTATGAAAACGTCTTAATTGTAACTGCTGGTAACTGCTGCATAAGCACAGACTATGTAATTTGACGTTGACAGATGTTCATGCTTGCTTGACAAATAGGCTCTTACAGTAGCTTGAAATTTATTACAAGCCTTCTGTGGGTAGCGCTATGGCCGATCAGCTTCAAACGTGTATCGGATTTGACCTTACGAACTGTTTCAGCGTATCCAACATCACTATGACGATTGCACCTGGTCTTGTCCTTTCCTTGGGTCATTTGTTCCTATTAACAACCGTCGTTGTCAATTGAGTGCGTGCAGCTCTCTGATATGTTTCGTAGAAACATTGCCCAGAAACTAGATCGGCTTATCGTGGCAATTATGCTGTCCTCATAGTGAAAAACTTAATGACCGCACAAAACTCGTTAGGAAGTAGAATTGAACGTCAGTGCTGGCTGATTATTTGCTGGAGAAAGTGAAAGGAGGTGTACTAATGAAAATATCAACTCAGGGAGATGCTCTTGGAGGACAACGTTGTAATGGAGCACGGAGAATGAGGAGTATAATATATAATATAAATATAAGGAGGCCATGAAAGCCACAAGTCACCGAAGGTGCCAAAGAACATCCTTTCCAATAAGCCGCCATGATCTATGCAGTCAGGCCAGCTCAGTGCACGAAAGTAGTTCAAAATGACATAATCTAAAAGAAATCAACAGTAAAGAGAACCTAATGGTGACGCCTGCGCACCAAACTGCAGAGGAAATAACAACAAAATCCCGTGAAGAGGGGTAGGGCTGCACATCATAAGGAAACTTCAGGTTGCCCAAAGAGCAATGGAAAGATATACGTTGGGGGTTGGGCATCACAAGAATAAACAGAAAAAACTAACCTAGACAAGAGCGAGGACACAGGTAACTGTGATCAATAGAATCAGAACCCTCAAGTGGCAATGGTCAGGACACCTAGCGAGGATGTCAGACAATATATGGGCCGCGAAAGTCATGCAGTTGTACAGAAGGGGAGTCAAAAGACCGAGGCGACGCCCGTAACTTAGATGGGACCACGATATAAGAAAACTAGCCGGCATCACCTGGATACGTACAGCAAAAGATAGACAAGCATGGAGAGCAATGAGAAACCAATACACAGGGGACTCTTCATCATGATTCATATACATGGTTGACAAGCTGATACTGATAATGATGACATGAATATATACTTGACAGCTACTTATATCCGTATAATTATTTTCCCTTACATTTTACAACAATTTGAAGCCTCTAGATTCGTTCAGTCAAAAATAATCTTGTGGACGCACAGAAGACGGACATACAGACGGACAGACAGACCGACGAGCAGACAGACCGACGAACAGACAGACCGACGAACAGACAGACTGACGGACAGACAGACATGGCTGAATCCAATCAAGAGGTGACCATGCTCATTTATTACCATACTTACGGAGGCTCCTTTAAGGTGTTACCTATTTTCGTTGTGACAAAAACAATATACCCTCTACCTTAAATGGTCCAGGGTATACAAAGGCTACAAAAACAACATGCATGCAAGTAGTACTCGCAACTACACATGAGGCTGGTAAGCATATTTTTTGAATGGATAGTGTAAAAATGCCCAACTTTAAATGAATGTATTATATAGGTATAATGTGATTCATACGAAACTTGATGAGGTTATTGCCTAAGGTGTTGGTTATCGTAGGCCATCAATAACACCCTGCGGTGTGGGACGTAAGAATAACGCCACGGTCTTTCCCTATGCCGGCATGTCGTAGAAACCGATTAAAAAGGACAAGATGTGTATGCCAGCAACTCGCATCACTCGAGAGCTTACATGTATATGGTAACGAAACATCAACACATCCTTATCCGAGGGATAAGGACTGCCGCACAGGTAACGACTCCTTTTAACCAGAGCTGCACGAAACTATCTCTTTTCCCGGAATCCGGTCTCCGTCAGAATCTGACCGCCGGGTTCCGGACCAAAATAAGGATCATCAAAATAATACAGCGTTATTCTCTAATTAAACCCGACAATGTCTTGGCGAAAGACAACATCTAAACGCCGTCCAGAGAGGAACCCGTAAAGGTGACATTATAATGGTGGGGGATTCGAATACAAAAGTTGGCGCTGATATTAATGGGCTGAGAAAATTCGTACATTGATAGCGCAGATTCCATTCTTGACACATGCCCGGATTGACGGCATAAGAATAAGTCCAACGCTTCATGGCAGCGGATCGTTGAAAAAAAGGGCTGAAGGTTTGTGAGATTCGCAGTGGAGTTCAGCATGGGTGCATCCTCTCACCGAACCTTGCACCTATTGCCATCAGTATGGTATGGGCAGCCTTTGGAGAAGGTGGACAACTTCGTCTACATGAGTAGCATTGTTACCGAAAATGGTGATACGGAGTAGCATCAAGAAAAAGCTGGGCCTGTTTCGCTCCCTGGTACTGACTGTGCTTTTCAATATGAACAGTACCAGAAAGGTACAAGTTTTCGTCAACCCGTGCCTTCATTAAATTTTAAAAAATTTTTGGCCCGAAACAATATCAAATGAAGAACTAAATCGACGTGGTATCTGATCCATCGACGAATTGATACGTAGGCGAAAATGGCAGTGGATATAGTTCAAACATTGCGGAAGGATAGTAACTGCATTGCATTACATGCCATGAAATGGAACCTCATTTCCAAACAAGGCCGACCAATAGGGGTCCTAAAATCACATGTTTTCGATCTCTCGCAAAGGAGTGTAAGGCGCCTCATTACTCAGAGCGGATTACGATGGTTCGCAGGAGTGGTGGACGCGCAATGCCACACTTAAGGTTAAGGCAAAGTAGTATAGTACCTTCCGTATGGAGCTTCAATATATTCATGGGAATTGAAATCCTTTCTTTCTTCTTCTTCTGTATGGAATAAATAAGGTTCTGTACGGGAAGCGTGGGGCCGGGGCTTCTACAGACGAGAGGCCTGGAGCGACCGCCTGGCTCGCCCTGCCCTTGCGATGGCTCTGCTTACAAGCCATGGTCATTTTGGTCATATTTGACACACACCCATCATTACCATCAATCAACATTTAAAAAAAATCCAATTTTATGTCACATTCGCAGTTTCATACAAAACAAAAAACACTTAGCTCTGAAAATCACATTCTCAATCCCATTATCACACAACTACTCTCCGGCACTTTGGACTATCCTCGTGTCGGTGTATCTCCTATTGTTGATTTTTGAGTCGAAAATACGAAAATCCTCGTGGAAAATTTTCCCGATTTTCACAGCTGATTTCATTCGCACTTTGTTTGCATATTTGCCGTGATGAGAAGTTTTTGTGTACAACGTTCGTTTCGTTCAGTTCGGCGTTCTGTGCGCTTCATGCACGACGGTGTATTAAAGGATTTTCAATATTGGTGAAAGCTTATGGCGGATTTTCTCCTGACATATATATGCCATTTTAATGGAAGTATTGTCACGAATTGTAGTGGTGGATCGTGGATCCATTTCGCAGGGATTGATGGCAATATTAATATATTAATAAAAACCGAGTTCAATTGAAACAACGTTAATTTTGTAGGCATACCTATCTATTTTGGGATAAGTGGTTGGTTTACTTATGAACATGCGTTTCCGACATTTTGCCCCGTATCCACGAAGGAATTTTTGAATTAAAGGTAAAAGCAGCTGAGTACGGATATCGGCAAGCCGCAAATTCACCATGACAAAACCGTAGTATCCTTTACTAATTCTTGTTATTTTCTTGGTTTCACGCCTATTAATGCAACCAATTTAGTTTTAATTCCTTCGGAATTAAGTAATTTCGTCTGCCAACTTCCCGAACTGTAACATTCTAATCCCATAAAATGTATCAAAATTCCGCTAATTTATCGTTAAGTCATATTAGCTTTGAGAAATTAACCGAAACCCGTAACAGATGACGATTCGTAAAGTGTTCCGAGTGTTAGACATGTTTCACGAATATTGTAACACGCGAGGGGGAAGCGCGAAAAAACGAAATTGTACAATATTCCTTTTTGACTGACTCTTGGGACCAAATCTATCCGTCCCCCTTACCGAGTTCAACGTTTTATTCCCCGGTCCCCTTTACCGACTTTAAATTGATCCAATTCATTTGAAATAATCTGAACAGCCCTTGTATACTGTTCTCTCGGGGGTTCGGTCTTACGGCGCAATGCGGCTTAACGAAATTGTCATCCCTGTTGCCGGGCTCATCATGTGCATTGTACTGTATTTGTAGTCGTAGTTCGGAGTTGAATGAAACTTCTCTGAACGCATCTAATCACAATGATGTCCTCAGGCGAATTTTCGTTTCAATGTAATGTTTCCAAGTGAGCAAATGCTACACCAGTTTACACGAGTAGTATCCTTTTGGCTGGTGGCTAGCATGGAGTCTTTGTACAGCGCGATTCGTTTTTTAGCCGAGTTGCGAAGGAGTTTACTGTCGTTTCTTCTTGTTGACTGGAAAAAAGGGGAGGAGGGAAGGGTGGGGGTTGATATAAACCTAATTTAAATCGTGGTGGAATTACGTTTTTAGCAATCTAGGATTCACTTTTTCATCAGCGTTAACCAAAAATGAAGTTTGGTTCAAAGAAGTTTAAGTTTATTTCAGACACATTTTGAGTTCGCCCAGCAGAAGTTGAGACTAATGCTAGGATTACACGATTGACGATTCGCGTCAATATTTACGCTTTTTTGATGTTCAATCGATATCAATCGTGTAAAGGCACATTTTTTTTACGTCAATTTACGCCAATTTGGTTGACGACTAGATTGTCCCCAATTTCCGTCAACCGAAATTTACGCGATTAGATCAATCATGTAAACGAACCTTTTAGGCACAATTTTTTTACGTCAATCAACGCCAATTGGTTTGACCCCTAGATTGTCCCCTATTTCCGTCAACCAAAATTGACGCGTTTACATCAATCATGTAAACGAACACAAGTGTCAATCGACAGATCAATTGCGTCAACCAGTGGTTGACGTCTCGAGCATCAACCACAGGCGTCAATATTAGACCAATTTTGGTGGAAAATTTACAGTTTTTACAGTTTTACGTGTTTTTCGTTTCAAACAACATGTAAGTTTTGATTATACCTACTCTTTTTTATTTAATTTTTGTGAATTTAATTTATTTATAGTTTAATAACAAACTATATTTTGTTTCTAGTGAGTTTGAACATGATAAGTGGAGATTTTTTCAACGATAATATCGAATTTTCTAGTGCGACGATGCAGGAAAACAATGAAGCAAGTGTTTTTGTGCAACAAACAACACAACAAAAAGTGAATAAAGCAAAGCCCAAAGCAAATCCGAAAGTCACAATTTCATGGTCGCCTGAGGATGTGCGTCTTCTGATCACCTCAGTCGGATTGCAACCGAGCATATGGGATTTTGCTTGCGCCGATCACAAAAATTTTTTGTATATTATCGTATAGAAAAACTATAAACTATAACCGATTTTCACTACACAACTAAAAATAATTATTAATTAATATTAAATTAATAATTTTATTCACAAGTTGAAAATATTTTTTTTAACTATATTTATGTAGGAGTATATGCTCACGTCCGTCGTCGCAATTTTGTCTGATTGGGGAGAGTCAATAATGCGGAATTCAATTGGTTTTGGCGCAAATAAATATAAGCGTCAACCAATGATCAATTCGATTGACATAAAAAAAGTCAATCGTGTAAATGGTTCGGTTGTACGGTTGGCGGTTTACCCTTTTTTTTAAATTTTGTCAATCGACATTTTGGTTGACGCTGTTAAAATTGACGTGTTTAAGTCAATCGTGTAACTCGGGGGAACAATCTATTTACGCTTCTGTCTAAAATACGCCAATCGAGCGTAAAACTATTGACGCTAGATTTACTCTTTTCCGTCAATCGTGTAATCCTAGCATTATATTGCCATTCGCTGTTTGATGCAAAACGGCTCCGGCTTATTTGAAATATTGAACGAGGTATTTACAAATCGAGGAAAATATGAGTCGATACAAAATTTCGATGGCAGGATTATATTAGACTATGTATTTTGAGAGTACATAAGTGGGGAGGCAAAAGACCTCTACAAAGTCCTCCTTGCGGACGCCCGCTGGAGCAATGACGGTGAAAATATTGCTAATCAACTCTTGCTGTATATATATACTATATGTACGATAAGGGATATAAGTGAGGCAGACACTGGTGCAAAGGACCGACAAGCCGTCCCCAGAAAATAATTGACCAGGAAACTGATGTCAAGCTTCGGAAGCGAGCGGATTTATAGAAACGACAGGGGAAACGAAACATGGAATACACTCTTAGAACCTAGAATAGAGAGGAGTAAACGTCAACGAACAGAAATCGGACACAATCTATTATAAAAAAAAGGAAAACCAACAGTAAACGCGAAGTTGGAGTTCCTTTCGTGGTGGATTAAGTTTTTAGATGTCACCTCATTGATAGAAAGCAAGTAAGTTTATTGAAAACAAGTAAGTTTATTGAAAAAAGAGCAGAGGGTCTGGTAGTACCGAAACCAAACGGTCTATTCCGCTATAACTCCAAGCCTGTCGATCAAGCTTGATCGACTTAATGAATTTTCTAAATACGGTGTCTTCCGTTTTAGGAAAACTACGTCAGTCCAATTGTAATGAACCATATACTTGCCGTACTGCTTCCACCGACAGATCGAGGGCAACACCTGATGAGGAGTGATCTGTCCATGGTACGAAACCAGAGACCTAAGGTCCCAATACACCCAGACCCCGATACAAGCGCGAGAGCATCTGAGCCGTTCGCCAAACAATTCCATCTTTTTGGCCCCATTTTGCTATTATACCCCATTTTCGCTTCCCATGATCGTATTGTCTTCGCCAGGCCTATGAATTTTTATGAATACGTGAAGGACAGGGTCAACGAACGGCGAAAACTCTGCCCAAGTCTCCCAAACTGAGATAAAGCAAGCAGATGCCGCTGCTTAGCTCGTTGGTGGGCCTTTCTCTTCACGGTCACTATACTACTTCAGGCTTCGTCCTCACGGTCATCTTCGGATGCCCATCAACCCGTCCGTTACACTATCGAAAGCAATTCGATTCGAATCGAATTACTTGATAGCGTCCCAGACTCTTTAGTTTAACGCAATTGACTTTTCGAGGTACGATGATTTTTTATTCTGTTTAGTGCTGACTAACCAAGGGATTATCAATAGTTTTCTCGGTTCTAAATATGCACATTCTTAGTGCAGCAATCTGACTAGCAACCTAATCACTCCTAAGTAGAGGCACATCGGATTTATATAAACTACTTTGAACTGAAACCCATAGAGCGTCAACTATTCCTGCACGCCATCGTACTCTGTTCTGGGAAATCGGACCCAACTCCACCCACGTCTTACCCATAGGTCTCTGTGTTCCAAGCTTTATCAACAAGCGGGTATAGCAACTCGGCAGATATGCTTGGCAATGCTTAGTATAGTTCGGCAGGGAATTCTTCGAGTCCGGCGGCCTTTTCTTTGTTTCAGTGCAATAATTGCAGCAACTACTTTGTCTTTAGTCAGGACAGTGGATCGTATACGCACATTTTGATTGTTAGCTAAAGTATTTTGTTTTAAGCTAACCTCAGGCCTATATAATGACTCTCTGATATCGGAGCAAAAAAAAAAACATCACATCATTATATGAGGGTATTGGTGGTTACGAAGCTACGGATAAACACGCTAGGATAGGCTAATCCTAGCAATTCTGAGGTCTGGTTTAGAATGGCCAGGTTGCTGGTTAGTGTTTGTTCTGGTTATAATAGGGTGTATCACTGGATCAACCTTCCGACCTCCTTTCAGTCTCAATTAAGCCAGTTGGGTAAACCAGACTGATCGTGGGGCGCCTTTCGGAGCACCACTGGGTAAGATATGACCTCAGCAATACGGATCTATCCAGCTTCGCTTGGAGGATATCAAGTCCACTAACCACTAAACACCTTCTCTGTGAATGACAAGCGGGTTCTAGATCTAGAAGATTAATTCCTAGAGGAGCCATCGTAAATGGTGATGTCGTTTGGTAAAGCGTTATTCAAATCAAAATGATGTCCATTGAAACCTTCGCTAGGGAAGTTCCGGAAAGTGATGCCTAGATACATTTGCTTCCATCTGGTGGCACGAGCTCCAATCAAAGCTTTTTAAAAGGATCCGGATCTCTATCTGCCAAAACAACGAATCTATAATGAAAAATAAAGTGCAGATTAGCTTGCTGGGTAGGGTTCAACTTCGAACTTACTCGTGCCAGGGAGTTCGTCGCAAGTCTTTTGTCGTAAAATGGGCTATGACACATTGGTCGTTCCCATAATCGCTGTAATATATATTTGTGTCAGGGACACATTGTGTCAGGGACACACTTACAACACAAAAGTATATTAAGTATAATTTTCGGAGAGATGGAATAGAATATGCTAAATGCATTTCTATACTCACTTGAAATCCATTCGCCCGCAGCAATTCGACACATGCTCCTTTCATTATCCGTTTACTCCAAGTGTAACTTTTACCGATTCTAAATTTGACCGGAAAGCAACAACTCAATGAAACGGTCTTTAAAAAAGTAGAGACCTGAAGGGATGATACGTACCCCTCAATTCAACTGTGGCACCCGTCACTCGTTTTACGTTCGAATCCAATCACCTATTTAAGCCAATCCATCATCGTAAATCCCCCGATATCAGACGTTCGAACACCCGCTGCGTATTATAGCGGCCTGCCACAGGGGACCAATTCGCGTCCCGCACTTCCTTGCACACAGAAGGATAAAAGTTTCACAGAGTAGTGATACGTTGGCCTCCAATAGACCGTATGGTGTAGGTGAAGTATTTCGCGAGATACTCGTACAATACTTCTCTTGTCATGTCTAATTTCCTAGTGCAAGGAAAAGCTTGTTCACAGTGCCAGGTTGAAATAGTTTTCCAAGTGCAGCACAAGGAATCTACTGAAATTGCATGTCCCGAATTAAGAAAAAATGCACTCCTTCACTGTACGCCGGCCTCTCAAATTCTACGCAACATCTATCAAGGGATGCTGTGCGTTGCGAATAATTGAAGGGTGTTGGTCCAATTCATTTCATTTGACTGAAAGTTGGTAGGCAATTTTCCTAAGCAAAGCGTCCTTCAATATCCTTGTAGTGAAGTGAATCGAAATAAGACCAACCTGCGGATGAAAGCGACGACACCAACATCGGCGACGGCAGTGACTAAGAACAATTGCCGACGGGAAAAAGATCCTTGTTGCCAATATTGCAAGGGGGATGACAAACGAGTCTGGAGGACGGGATCAAGTCCACGAAATAAAAACGATGATTAGGTTGTTATTTTAATTTACCCATTGATATGTTTGAGCTGAGGGTATTTTGTGGGGTAGACGAGCGGCATACAATGTGACAAAGTGTTCGCCAATGGTGGTATATGCACGGTGTCGGAAGGAAATTCATTGAAGAAGGGATCTTTCATTTCATGTCATCTGTTCAACTAGGTGTAACGTGTTTGCAATTTGTCATGTGTTTTCTTTTGTCTGTTTTCAAACTGGTTAAATTATGTCAACAAGCCTTTGGGTTATTAATTAATTGATGACGACGGAGTAGTTGGCAATTTTGGGATAAATTGTGGTTGCATTTCGGACATTTTCGGGAATCAGGAACCATTTTATTATTATAAAAATTGGAAGAACGCAATGACAAGACAAATTAGTAACGTTGCAAGATATTTAAGAATTTTCGTCGATTGTCAGGAAAGAAAACATAAATGTGTTAACAAATTGATGACATACCCAAAAAGAAATTATGTTGCCATCCTTTTGAATTCTTTGTTCAGTGTTCACTATATTATTTGCCAAGAGTGTGTCTTTCCTAACATGATTTTCATTTGCACATCAAACGACTGGACAGGTCTCTGAGGTATAGGCATACTACCAGGATCAGATTCCCTGTGACAAGAATATTAATTTAACCCTTTTTATCTGCAGTGTGCATTTTGAAGCGAAGCGGAAAAATAAATAAATCAGAGCGTTGTTCGGGAAACATTTGATACTTTTTCTTCTTCTTCGTTGCCACTTTCGATGAACCTTGTTATAAAATATACCAAATTTAATATTTGAAATCAAAAACGGATACTTTGTCTAATCACTTTTTTATTATTGTTCCCTGACGCGTTTCGCGTATTCTGGCAGTTCACTCGGAATTGGGTATCCTCAGAAACGAAAAAGACATCCCGGACTCCAACCTTATGCGAGAACAATTAGCAAAAATAATTTCATCGCTCAAGATTGTCCCCAAGAGAACCAATGCCGAAACAGTGTTGAAAGGACTTCAATGCAAAATAGAAGAAAACTCCCTTATATTAACAAAAGCGGATAAAGGTAATTCAATTGTGACATTGCGCGAGGCTGATTATACGACAAAAATGCAAACGGCCATTTCTCAACTTAACGTTGAATTACTTAAGAAAGACCCTACGCCGCAATTTCTAAAAGACATTAAACTTTCAATTTCCGAAGCTACCGCACTCTTTTCAAATGATTGGGAAAAGAGAAGGGTTATCCCTATGAACACAGAAGCCCCAAAAATCTACGGCCTCGTCAAAGTTCACAAGGAAGGGAACCCCTGTCGGCCAGTGGTTCCGTATACCACAGCGCCAGCTTACCACTTAGCCAAGAAACTGAATGATAAAATTCGGGACTTATCCCAATTTCATCCTACGCACGGAGTTAAAAATTCTATTGAGCTTACATTGAAATTAAATTCCCTTCCCCTCGCAGGTGAACATTTCAAACTTGTTTCTTTTGATGTTACCAACATGTTTTCGAACATACCTTCAAAAGAATGCCCGACATTGGTTGGAACGATCCTGAGCGGGGAAAATATTTGCCCTCTAGAGAAAAAGGACATTCTGAACCTCCTTGAAACCTGTCTCCAGCAAAATTATTTCAAATTCAAAGATAACACCTTCATACAACGGGAAGGGTTGCCTATGGGTTCACCACTCAGCCCGCTCCTAGCGGATATCTATATGCACTTCTTCGAGACCAATATTCTATCATCTTCCCTGGCTAGAACGCATATTGCTTTTTGGTACAGATACGTGGATGATATTATAGTAGGTTTCAAAGGCACAGATAGGCAGCTCGAAAAATTTCTTGGTTTCATTAACACGGTAAACACATCAAATTTACCCAGGAAAAAAGCATTAATAACACCATTAACTTCTTAGACCTTACCATTTCCTACTCAAACAATAAGTTCGACTTCAAAATATTCAGGAAACCGACATTTTCGGATGTAACCATCCCGGAGAACTCAACTTGCGCATGGTCGCACAAAATAGCGGCTTACAGATCCATGATTCACCGCGCCTTCGTCATCCCAATGTCGGAATCAAATAGAGAATTGGAGTTGAATCTTATAAGAAAAATCTCTACCAATAATGGTTTTGACCACCACATGGTTAATAACCTAATAAAAAAGAAGAGGAACGAAATGGCGAACAGCATGGTCTACCCCAGAGGGTCAGACGAACGGCTCCAAAACTATATCTCACTACCATACATCCCGTGCCTCTCAGAGAAAGTGGGGAACTTCTTCAAAAAAGAAAAACTAGTTCCAGCATTCCAAAGTGGTCACACACTTGGAAATAGACTTTTTAATGCGAAACCCCGCACAGATAAAAAGAAGAAACCGGGAGTATACAAACTAGAATGTCCCGAGTGCCTCGCAACATATGTGGGACAAACAGGCCGGTCAATAGAGACAAGGTTCAAGGAACACATGAGTGGTTCTAATTTCTCCAATTTCTCCGAACATCTAAAGGAAACAGGTCATAAGGCTGGAAACAACTTTAAACCCCAGATCCTACATACCTGCTCAAAAGGGAAAAAACTCAACCTTCTTGAAGCCCTTGAAATAAACAGAGCGAACAGGACTCCGGGGAAAACACTACTTAATGACAATCAGGACCTTAACCATTCTCGTTTGCTTAATCTGAATCACATTGCGTCACAACATCTACCTTAACGTAACATTACCTTCTATATCCTGGTTTTTCAGCAATTAGAGTAAATGACCTTTTAATTATCTCTTAAGTAGGATGTATTGAATAATGTTATGTACACGCTATGTTAAGATAGTATAAAAACACAGGCAATTGTAACAAATAAATCAATCCCTCTGAAGATGCTCGAAAGAGCGAAACGCGTCAGGGAACAATAATAAAAAAGTGATTAGACAAAGTATCCGTTTTTGATTTCAAATTTAATATGGACTATCACAAAGTGCAAATATCGTCAATCAAATTTAATATATTGATACTTAGGGAAGCCAGTAATAAGTCTGTAGAACAAATTCATGATACATTGATACTAATGTGTTCTTCAATAGCAAATCTTATCTACTACACCCAAATATGTATATGAGCTTCTATTTACGCTTCATTCGACATCGAGGCCATCCGAAAATCCTTAAAAACCCCTACAACGACACTTGCATTTCCATAATGATGTCGAGGTGTCAAAACGGTTTACATACATAAAGATCCATTTCGTTGAAATTCGATACGATAAAGCATGTCCTGACTCATACAATATAAATGAGTTGGGAATTATGACATCACACGGATTAGAAGGCACTTTGTCTGCCTTTAACCTGTTTTCTCGTCATCCCCTATTGCTTTCTATGTAACAAGCAGGGGTGGTAGATGATACGTCTTTGATTGGTAACATCTATGAAAATGTACTTTTAGGTACACAACAGATAGTTGCTTCGTTTGTCTTTTTATCTTTAATATTTTAAGTGCAAACGAAGTAGGGATGAAATGCTTTTCTAACTTCTGAAATGCAATCGGGCTATTGTATCTACAATACTTTGAATATATCTTTTGCGTATGAATTGAACTTGAAATGGAACTAGGTTTAACCATTTATAATTCGGCATTTTATATTTTGAATTATGTAAAACATGAAAATCTGAAATAGTCAAATCAATCGTTCAATTTCAACGCTGCTCACAATTATAATGTCAATTGAGAAAGAATCCCTAGCTTCTTTATAAACGTTGTTAGCAGTACAACCACCAAGAATATGAACGTAGAGATCTCTGAAGTTACTAACACGGGAGAGTGCCACATAGAGCCGCCCGTGCAAAAAGTAGCTGACGCTTAGGTAGGATCCAGACCCGCAACGCGCAGCGTCTGGCCCTATGCTTTTTGATCGTCACTTCACTGCATAATCAACGCTAACTGGAAACTTCACACGTTTAAAGCTTGACTGGAAATTATTTCGAATGAGGGGGACTCGCGGTTTAATGACTCTACCGCTTGCCAGGCATCCCGTCCAGATCTCATTTATGACTTAAGGGGATCGTTATATAGTTTCGGCGGGCTTAAATTTCCAAGCAGGATTACAGGGATCCCGACTTGGATTTGATGATTAAAATCAAATTTTAAAAACCTTAAAATAAGGATATTTTTGATTAGTAAAGCCGATTAAAATGAAATAAAACTAAATGTCACGGATTAACTCTTTTCATATAATGCGTGCACTGACAAATAGACAAGAAATCCAAAAATGATTTTAACATATTCTCTTCGTGACATTTGGAATGTACAGACAGACAAAATTTGTATTCTCCGGGGACACATCCACAAATAATTCAAAAGTTGAAAGTCAACAGGGTTCAAGTTCCAAGTGGGTTGATCTGATCGTGAGAAATTTGGTATAGGAATCATGAGCTCGTCATTTCGCTTCATTGTCTTTGCATCTAATAAATTTATAAATTA
Organism: Chloromyia formosa; assembly: GCA_964017055.1. Classification (NCBI taxonomy): domain Eukaryota; kingdom Metazoa; phylum Arthropoda; class Insecta; order Diptera; family Stratiomyidae; genus Chloromyia; species Chloromyia formosa. Next base: position 146,833,773 of record OZ024814.1, read on the forward strand.
TGTTTATCGTTAATCAAAAATTGATCCCATCATATACGAGTAGTTCATATTAAACTCTCTTACTCAAAAAATTGGCATTTAGTTCCTTTTATAATTTCAAGTCATCAATTATGTTTGAAAAAATGTCTGAAAAAAAATATTTAAGAAATTTTTTGTCCAAGTCTCCTGCGACCGGTAGATGGCTATGATAGTCCAAATGTCAGTGCAGTATCACCAATGAGGATTTAAAAACTGAAAAATTCGTGGAAAATTCCGCATAAAAGAATGGGCGGACGGACAAGTTTAGATTGTGTCAAAGAGGAAACATTAAAAGATTTTGCCTCTATGAAAGTTTCTGACTTTTTCTTGTCTTTTGTTTTTGTTGTGGTTGATGTTCTTAGGTGAGTGAAGTTTGCTAATGACGTTAAACATTTGTTTTCCCTTTTTACCATCTATCTTGTGTTTTTTTCTTACTTTTTTAAAGTTTTATATTAAATGGAAGCATCGTGATAGAGGCCAGACACAAGATTGTTTCGGCTCAAATGAAAACTTTTCCTGTTGGATGTTGTGGCCCAGGGCAGAAATATGAAAATCGAGAAAAAGTGTCTACTTATATTAAAAAAAAAACATATCTGAAGATTTTGGAAAATGCTAAAGTTTTACATATACATACCATAGTGTTGGGCCGCGTGGAAATATATGTATGTATAGTTGATAATGAATAGTGTCTTGGATACCGAATAATTTATAAAACACTCAAACGACATGTAGAAATAATAAAATGTTATTTTCGGTGTATGAATATATTCCAGAACCGATGGGCACTTTTACCAGTTAAATCCACATTGCGCATAAAGAGTGTTTATAGGGAGTGTTAATTTGTATATAATTGCTTTGGCAATAATATAATTTAAAAGTAATATAAAAATCTCTTAGTTGTAAAATTGTCACTTGAATTCAAGAGAATCAAAAGAGAATCCAAATTAGGAATTGAATTGTTGTTGTTGAATAATTTTTGTGTATAAGCAGAGTTCAATTATAATAAAGTCTCAGTCTTTCCATTGCAACCGTGGCGTGTGATTTCCATAAAGCAAAAGTAGACAACAGTACAGTGCATACATTCTAGCAAGTTCATGTGCTTGTTAGAAACAGCGATCATCTCTAAGTTTATGTGCTTAGTGAAACGATCTTCAAAATTTACATTGGCGACCGTGACAGGACCTGCAATCATCAGATTTGAGACATCATCACTAGAGGAAATCACAGATAAGCCAGAGCAAACCATCGACGAAACGAGTCAAGAAGCATCGTCATAGTCGACAACATCATGGTGGCGACAACAATTTTGGCAAGACAGCGGGAGTTAGGAACTCGAATCGAGCAAATGCAGAGCAATTTCAAGAAGGACGCACCGGCAAGGAAAAACGTAGACTACGCCGAAAAGCGAATCTCAACGCTGAAAGCGTTGTGGACGGAATTTAACATCAATCACGACCAATTATTGAAGTTCGAGGGAGATTACGGCGACGAGCCTTATTTCCGCGATAATTATTTTGATTTGGTGGACGAAATGCAGAAAGAACTGATTTCGCGGTTGTCGGATATCGGTGGACCCAGTCAACACGTGAAAGACGATATACCAGTGTTCCCATCAAAAGGCAGTGAACAGTTATCGGATAGCTTGGCACGACTCCAGCGAAAGAGAAAGTCTTTACATCAGGCGGTGACCCATTTTCTTAATAACATTGCGAGAGAAAATGAGCACCCACAGAGTCACCAATATTACCAACTAAAAATCAACCGGCTTTTACATTACGAGGAGGAGCTCAAAGAGAATCAAAACTTGATATGGGAGCAAAACAGCGAGGATCCCCCATCCAAAACCGAAGCCTTCTTTGAATTACAATATTCATTACAAGATGCGATCATTACATTACAACAATGTATGGATTCACTCTCGCCGTCGTTAATAAAAGAGCCGATACATAGTGCAAGAGTTAATTTACCGAAAATAACTTTGCCTACCTTCAACGGGGATTACCTGCAATGGAATCATTTCCGTGATCTTTACGTAGAGCTTATTCATTCGCAACCATTGAGTAAAGCCGAGAAGATGTACTATCTGTCAAGCAATCTTACAGGCGAAGCCAAAGCACTGATAAGGCATCTATCCCCAACGAGTGAAAATTATGATACGGCTTGGGATGTAATTGTTAGCCGATATGACAACAAGCGGCTTATAGTAACTGCAGTATTAGCGAAACTTTTAAGTCAGCCTAACATTACGTCGGAATCTGCGGCACCAATCAAATTGATGCATGATGTGACTAATGAATGTCTTCTTTGTTTGAAGAATCTAGATGTTGGAGTTATTTACTGGGATCCAATTCTTCTGTACATTTTGCTAAGGAAACTGGATCGGTCTACGCTCACACTATATGAACAGGGATTGAATAATCCCAAAGAATTCGAAACACTGCAACATTTTATTCAATTTCTGGAGAGCCGATTTCTTACTCTAGAGGCCGTTCAACGAGGGTCTTCTAAGAAACTTGAATCACACAGTCTAGCAAAGACAAAGAGTTTATCAGCAACCTCTTCACGTCCATGTCCATGGGGTCCTCAAGAATATCATCAGCTCTACAAGTGCACAGCCTTTTTGTCGTGGCAACCAGACAAGAGAGCCCAGTTTCTGATGAAGGATTCCCGATGTCTCAACTGCATGAAAACTGGTCATTTTGCGAACCAATGTACTTCAAGAGGGTGCTTAAGATGCAGCAAAAAGCACAACACTCTGATTCATGGACCCGAATCAACAGATAATCAGCCGTTATCACCATCATTCCCGTCAAACGATATGACCGCGTCACTTAGCATCCATGCGGAGCAGCCAAAATCAGGTTTTGTTCTACTGGGAACAGTTGGAGTGCGGATTCTGACGTCCGATGGCAATGAGATTTTGTGCAAAGCATTACTGGATTCCGGTTCGCAGATAAACGTTATAAGCGAAAGAGTGGCCAAGAAACTTGGAATCAAGTACAAACGCTCTAACATGACGATTGAAGGCATAGGTAAATCAGTCAGCTGCGCAACCCATAGAGTCTCCATATATTTTTGAAGGCGATCAACACCGACTTCTCTATTCAAATGGAAGCTTTTGTGTTACCGAAAATAACCGGGAACCAGCCCATCAAGTCTTTTGATGTTAAGTCGTGGCCGATTCCCACAAACTTCACACTAGCTGATCCGCAGTTTAATCACACTAGTCGCGTTGACTTGTTAATAGGAGCAGAGTACTACTATCATCTCTTGCAGCCCGAGCAATATTCAATGGGACCAGAACTACCGCTTCTCCAAAAATCCTCATTTGGTTGGATTCTAGCAGGGAAGGTAGCGGACTTACAGTCAAAGAATTGGTCGTCATGCAGTGTCGCAACACAAGGTGACGAAGTAGCTGATATCTCTGGACAAATTGAACGCTTCTGGAGGCTCGAGGAATGTTATTTCAAAAACCCCTTTACTGCGGCAGAAGATAAATGTGAACGAGAATTTAAGGAAAATACGAAGCGTGACTCAAGTGGACGCTTTATAGTACGATTGCCCTTTGTGAGGCAACCAGCAGATTTGGGTGAATCGAAGCACACCGCTTTGAATAGGTTTCTTGCTCTGGAGCGAAGGCTGGCGGGAAATCCGGAAGTAAAGCAACAATATATTGAGTTCATGGAAGAGTACATACAGCTCGGCCACATGAAGCCAATAGACCTTAATCAACTGGAGCATCCATATTATTTTTTGCCTCATCACTTCGTATGTAAACCGGACAGCAGCACTACAAAACTCAGAGTTGTATTCGACGCATCAGCGAAAACATCCAATAATATTTCACTCAACGACATACTTGCGAAAGGACCCGTCATACAAGATGAACTTTTTTCGATACTGCTCCGCTTTAGGATGTATATTTTTGTCTTTATAGCGGACGTAAAACAAATGTTCCGGCAGATAATTGTACATAAAGAGGACCAAAGATATCTGCGTATATTTTGGAGGAGTAATCCACAGGAAGAACTCAAGGGTTATCAGTTGACAACTGTTACTTATGGAACTACATCAGCTTCATATCTAGCCACAAAGTGTTTGCAGACGTTAGCCGAAGAGCGCTCGCTACAATATCCTCTTGGTTCATCTGTGTTACGAAGCGATGCCTATGTCGATGACATTATAACAGGTTCCAACAATCTTTCGAAGGCCATTCGTATGCAGACAGAATTGATTGCCTTGGCCAGTGAAGGCGGCTTCCACTTAAGAAAATGGTGCTCCAACCATCCCCGTCTTCTGGAACGATTACCACCCCAAGACATGGAAATCGATTTAGACTTCAGCAGTGATTCCGACGATCGCATCAAAACGTTGGGCTTAACATGGTGCCCAAAGAAGGATGTATTTTCTGTGCAGTCTTCGTGCCCAGAGCGAAATAAAATCACCAAAAGGTCAGCTTATTCGGACTTAGCACATATTTTCGATCCCTTGGGAATACTCTCACCAATTGTAGTAGCGGGCAAAATACTTGTGCATGAGATTTGGAAATTAAAATCTGATTGGGATGAGGAGCTTCCACTCCCATTGCGGACAGAATTGGTCAGATTTAAAGATAATCTTAAAGATTTGAAGGATCTCACATTTCCGAGGCATGTAGTTGATCATCATATTCCCAAGGAAGTTCAATTGCATGCATTTGCGGATGCTTCAGAAAAAGCCTACGGCGCCGCTATATACGTAAGAGCAATTACCGAGGAGAACTTGATAATAGTAAGATTACTTTGTGCCAAATCAAGGGTGGCACCTACACAGAAGGAAACAATTCCAAAATTGGAATTATGCGCTGCAAAACTGGCGGCTGAGCTATGCAACAGAGTCAAGTCCGACATTAAGCTGAATGAAACTCAGAAGTTCTATTCGACAGACTCTAGTATTGTCCTCGCTTGGCTGAATAAAACATTTTCTTCGAAAAAATATTCGTTGCGAATCGAGTAACTTTTATTCAACGTCGAACAACGCCTATTCAATGGAGACATGTCGCATCCGAAGACAACCCGGCCGATATTCTCTCTAGGGGAACAACTCCGCAGAAACTTAAGAGATTGTCAACTTGGTTTTACGGACCTCTGTTCCTGCACGGGCCTGAGGCATCATGGCCACCAGCATATGTTTCAGAGCCAATTACAGCACTTCCTATAACTCTATCCGAAGATTTACTCGAGACCATCAGAAATATCGATCATCGTAATTCATTCAAAAGGCTTCAGAGAATCGTGGCGTATGTTTTGCGATTTTTTAAAAGGATGAAAGGAATCAGAAATCATCACGAACATCTCACAGCTGAAGAGCTCAACGATGCTCTCCACACTTTGATATGATACATGCAGCAAGAAGAATTTTCGGAAGATATTGCATATCTGGAGGAACACGATGAAACGCCAAAGAACAGTCCATTGCATGGATTGACACCATTTATCGATGAACATGGCATTGTTCGGGTCGGAGGCAGACTGCAAGAAGCTAATGTGGCATTCAACGCTAAACATCCTATGCTACTTCCGTACTCGCACCCCTTCACGAAATTATTGATGATAGATCTACACCTCAGCAATAAACACGCTCCTCCACAAACGTTATTATCAACCGCTCGGCAAAGATTCTGGCCGATAAAAGGGAAAATCATTGCCCGATCAATAGTACATCACTGTGTTCATTGCGCTAAGCTTGCACCCAAATTACTAGGTCAGATTATGGGCAATCTTCCAGCGGAAAGAGTTCAACCTGCAAGACCTTTCATCAATACTGGCGTCGACTACTGTGGACCTTTCTGGACACACTTCAAGATTCGAGGGAAGAAGCCGATAAAATCCTACGTGGCGATCTTTTGCTGTTTTGCCACAAAGGCTCTCCATCTCGAGCTCGTTACGGACCTCAGCACTAACGCCTTTCTTGGTGCTTTGAAAAGATTTATCAGTCGTCGCGGTCATTGTTTGAATATTTATTCGGACAACGCGACCAACTTTGTCGGGGCAAAAAACCAACTTCACGAAATATACGATGCTATACATTCAAAACAGGCCAAGGACCAAATAACATCCGTCTGTGCTAGTAAGGGCATAACATTCCACTTTATACCTCCGCGAGCTCCCCACTTCGGAGGTCTTTGGGAAGCGGCTGTAAAGTCCACAAAGCGGCTTATGCAGAGACAAATCAGCGCAGCATCTCTAACTTACGAAGAGTTAGAGACCTTGATAATAGAGATCGAAGCAATATTAAATTCAAGGCCCATTACACCAATGTCTTCAGATCCGAATGACCTCACTGCCCAAACACCGGGGCACTTTCTTATTGGAGAACCTCTTACGAGCAATGTTGATCCAGAGGCTAAGGGAATGAATATCAGGCTCGACACTCGATGGGAACTAGTACGGCAACTTAAAAAGGATTTCTGGGAAAAGTGGACGACTGAATACTTACATGGGCTACAAGAACGGCTAAAGTGGAAAACCAGTCATTCGAATATTCAACCAGATACACTTGTCATGATAAAGGAGGATAATACCCCTCCACTTCAGTGGCCTCTAGGACGAGTAGTGAGCACAATAAAGGGAAAGGATGATCATGTACGAGTCATAAAGATTAAAACATTATCTCAAATAATAGAACGACCGATACATAAAGTGGCCCCACTACCAATTGAAGTTATTGAAGATGACAATATAAAAGGAAAAAATCATGAATCAGCAAAAAGAACAAGATTAGACTCCCAAAGCGCAAACTACAGCAATGAAGCAGCTGATCACCCTCCAAAGCATCGACGAACACTCCACTCAGCTCCTCACACCACACGAGCATAAACAAGGACAAAGGATTTTGAACTTGCGTTCAACGGGGGGGGGAGGATGTTAATTTGTATATAATTGCTTTGGCAATAATATAATTTATTTAGTAATATAAAAATCTCTTAGTTGTAAAATTGTCACTTGAATTCAAGAGAATCAAAAGAGAATCCAAATTAGGAATTGAATTGTTGTTGTTGAATAATTTTTGTGTATAAGCAGAGTTCAATTATAATAAAGTCTCAGTCTTTCCATTGCAACCGTGGCGTGTGATTTCCATAAAGCAAAAGTAGACAACAGTACAGTGCATACATTCTAGCAAGTTCATGTGCTTGTTAGAAACAGCGATCATCTCTAAGTTTATGTGCTTAGTGAAACGATCTTCAAAATTTACAGGGAGGAATCCACGAATTGAACGTGAAATCCCGGGTAACAGAGGCGCAGTTCGCAGGTCACTCGTCAAAGCAACCAACTGGTTTAATTGAAATTCTCTAGGAATCTTCTGTTGTCCCCGCCAATAACATCGAGATCCGTGAATCGTCTGTGTAGCAAAAGAACGTCGTCGACCAAGAAAGATCCAAAATTTAAAGGCGGTGACGGGATCTCTTTAGAATCAGCATCATCGTAATCATCGGTTACCGATATCGGAATAGGGAAATATATAACGAAGCTGTGCTGAATAATAAAGGCGCGGACTGTGGTGATCCCGAGGTCGTTTAGTACACCGCACCATGTGTTGGGATGATGCAGTTAGAGCGCGACAGCCCGACAGCCCGACGTCGGGCCTTGGCCGCCTGTCGAAACCTCCTCAGCGTGACCAAGAGCGACGCGCTTGATAGCAAGCTCGGCTATCGGTAGTGTGGGCAGGGTAAGAGATCGTCAACGGCTGCCGATTTTTCGTGCGTCGGGCTAAGTGCAGTAACAACCGAGTAAGTCCCTACCAGGATCGATACCAGATATAAGATATACCCCTTCGTTATGATATACAGCACAATTGGGAAGTAGGTAGCTGAATGGGAATTGGAATACCAAGGATTATACAAGCGTCTGGGTAGATAACGGCCAAGATATACGAAGGGGTATATCTTATATCTTGTATCGATCCTGGTTGGGACTTACTCGGTTGTTTCAGCACTCATCGCGACGCACGGAAAATCGGCAGCCGGTGATGCTCTCTAACCCTGCCCAAACTACCGATAGCCGAGCTAGGTATCAAGCGCACGTGAGTCTTGGGCACGCTGAGGACGTTTCGACACAGGTGCCCAGCATGATTCGAACCACCAAGGTCTCGGCCTCAGTCCTCATTTGAGCAAAACTAAAAGTACGTTAGCGTTAATGATAGTAGAGAGAGTTATGGAAACCCCAGCTGGTCTCAGTTGCGACGGGGCCTCTAGACTAAACCTAGTATAAGGTCCCATAGCCATAAATTGAAAAATTTGACCTCCCAAATCCAGTGAAAATAAACAGCTCCTCCACTGACCCGAATGGTTTGAAGAAAAATTTAAGGGATTTTCTTGTAATCTTACTAGAAACAGTAAAAATTTAGAAGAAACTTAACTTCTATTTGAACTGTCAAGGACATTAGAAAGTTTGACATTTACCTTCTCGTGAATTACATTTCCATCATCTTAGAAAGAAAAAAGTGACAACTAGTTACTTTGAAACATAATCTATTACAAGCTCCAACTATTCGTATATACGCAGATCTATGCCTACAAACCACAATGTATTATTTAAACTTATGATTACCTTGTTGTAATAGCATATTAACCGATAGTGATCAACAATATTATAAATTATTCATTAAGTCTCGCCGTGTCGGCATGATTTGAAACATATGGCATGATGATGGACATGCTTAGAAGATTGGCGCTATCTTAGAGTGCATAGTTGCATTGCCAATTGCATATAAATAAAATGCAATCATAAAAGTACATCATGAAATGAAAAAAAAAAATAGAAAAATAGGAAAATCTTGAGAAATTTGTAATGTCTGGATGAAGATCATGGCGTGGTATGTACGAGAATTGAATATATACTCTGAATTTAATTGTCATCGCTGGCGTCAACCGTAAAGCCCACACATTCTTTTATCTAGAATCTGTCGTGGTAAAATGACATTTGCGAAGGTTTAAAAATAAAAGTAGAATTTATCATAGTCTTCAATGTTACGGATTGAAAATTGGATTTACTTGCAACTCAATAATTCATCATCATTGTGGCGCAACAGCCCGACGTCGGGCTCCGGCCGCCTGGATCATTGCCCTCCAAATATCGTGACTGCATTCTCCTCCTACTCCTACTTTTAAGGCCAGTAGTTGCTAGGCGTCAGCATATACTGAGCTCTCGGTGTTCCTCGCAGTCTCGCTCCGTCTACTCGTCGGCCACTGATTGGTTGGTTGGTTCAAGTGGGTGTCCTATCGCTACTGCGAGAAGACACAATTAGCGCTTTATGTGCCGTTTTGATACCACTCGCCTCGTAGGTGGGGGCAAAACCTTGGTTATAAAAGTCTTTCTTTCTCTTCGTGGTTGTTGTCGGAAAATGTTCTCAGAACCATCTCATCGAATTAAGAAAACGTAGTATCTCGCCAATCGTCTTCGAGTAAATGGCGGATATACTAACGAGGAATGATTCGCCCAGTTCTTGGTCCCCCGCTCTAGCTAGAGCCGGATATGCACACAGAAAGTGGATCAGGGTCTCTTTTTCCCCTTCATCCTTGCAGCTCTGACAGTGTAAATTGTATGGAATATCCAGTGTGGCCGCATGCTCTGCAATCAGCCAGTGTCCTATTATAATGGCTATGACCGGGGCGATTCGACCCGTTTGACAATTTCGTAACTTCCAGCTCATGAATTAATACTCATGTGATTTTATCTTGTGCTAGTTATTTGAATAGATAAAATCACATTGGGCGCCGAATTTTTTAGGATTCTCTACTAGTTCATTGACTAAATATAATCATATTGACCCCACATTGGGCGCCGAATATTTTTAAGATATTTCGACTACTTTGGCTTTATGCTGATAATTTTTGTGTGGTAGTGGAGAGCACTCCACTTTATTCTTAAAATACTTGAATTTTGTACTGTAAATTTTCTCCAACTTACCGAAGCGTACTATCGAAATGGCGCGTTGGACAATTAGTCACATAATAAAAAACCGAAACCTTTTCAGAACTTACCTTAGGGGTACTTAATAATTTAAAAAATGTAACGCATTATTTAATGAAGTAGGAGATTTCGCGTCGCAAGAGATGAAGGATTCAATTCCAGTCCCGAACGGATATTGAAAAAGAAATTAAGTGCCGATATCCCCTCCCTCCACAAAAAGCTATCTATGCCACTGGCTCAGAAGCCGTGAGCTCTCCGTCGTTACTTTACCTTTCTACATCTAGAGAAAGATAGGTCCAATCCTCGTTCAATTTAGGGTAGTTGGAACGTCCAGCCGCTAAAGAAAAACGAGGAAATCGAGAAAAGCGAAAGCGAGGAAAAGAGACCAAGACAATGTTGACGCGACATAACAAGTGCGGATTTTCGGACCTCTGTAGCTGGGGCTTGGGTTGATCGTGGGAGCTCAAATTTGGTAGGGTCATTTTCTATGTTTGTCTTAAAAAGTCGATACGACAAAAACTCCCGTAAATTGACAGTTTGAAAATTTTAATTATAATACATTTTTAAATGTTTCTTTTTCTCTTCTTTCTTCTTGTTGTCTTCTGACAAATCGTTGACGATTTTTTCGACAGTGCCATAGAATTTCGATCGTCAGATATTTTGTGGCGATCCAGTCTATGGCGGGTCTTATAAAAGCGCGTTTATACCGCTACAATCAAATGATGAAGCGAATGCAAAATTTCAGAAATGGATAAGGTATTCAAATAACATATTAAATGTAATTATCACCAACAATGCCATTAGCGAAGACAGCAATACCATCTAGTCCCAATTTTCCAGTCCGGTTCTGCTTCGCAAGTGGAGCTAAAAGTTAACCAAACCTAACCAAACCGAAACTTTTACCTTGTCGTGAGTTAGATCGATTTGCTTAGACCTGGAAGATAGTCCCGCGATATAAACGTAGTGATTGGTTAAATTGTAAGAAAGATGGACAAAAGACTTATATCCTCGACCACTTTTAAATCCAGAGCTTCTTCCTCATCCGAATCTTAGGCGGCTGACGTTTTCCCATGACGAATTTTTCCGAACCAGTGTGCGAATTTTTCCGCACCGGCATAGGTAGTCTATAAATCGCCATGAATTTCCGAACCGTGATTTTTTCGTTGATGTGAGGATTCCTTAAAACTTTTTTCCGTCATTTCATAGTTCTGTTGGGCAATGAGATAGTATGAGCCATTCATTTAACTACTTTACGAATACGGTTTGATGGACATCCCAATCCACCAAAAAAAAAGACAAAGAAAGAAAAATACAAATCGTTTTGTTCTGACCAATGTCTTGTCTTCTTGTCTACCCAAATCCAAGTCCCAAAATGCCCATGCCCAGTATCCAATATTCCTACACTGAACCAGAGATACACGATGACTTCTCAAACTGGAAATGATGAGAGCGAAATGAGAAAAACACTACAAAAAAAAACTTATTTGGTGTGGTTTTATTTGAATCGCCTTTCGACAAAACTTGACGTTTCGGAATTCATGAAAAATATCCGGGCACGTCCGTTGTCTGATGGATTCTGATCCGAGTAGACATCACCCATGGCACATGTACAAACCGCATCTCTATTTATTGTTCGTGCTGCTTTTCTTCGTCCGGTGGTTCCGTGTCATTGTGTATTAACCCTTTAATAATCCTTTATTAGGTTTTTTCTTAATATAACGACAGCCACCAGACATAGCCAGTAAGAAAGCGCTTTCGGTCCTCCACTGGAAGCGTATTTAAGCGGCAATGCGCTCCCCCGACACAAGCGTCAACAAGCGGCGCGCGAAATCAGCCACTACGATCGACAGGGGTCATCCATTGCAGGCGTCTTCACACCTCAGTTTGCTTAACTAAGGAGTGCAATGGAATAGCGCACAAAAACCATAGGCAAAGTCTTTCTTTGGAATACATTCCTCGAAGCAGCGCGTGGCTACGAGCGGCAAATCCATTTTTTTTTTGGAACTGGCGTTCGAGTCGTGTGACGCACGTAGACGCTCGAAGCCGCCTCATTTAAACACGCTTGTAGTGGACGCATGCTCGTGAAAATCCTAAACTTTGAATCTGGCGCGCAATGCCGTTTGTTAACGCTTGTGTTGCGAGAAGGCGTTACCGCTAAAATACGCTTCCATTGGACAACCGCACTAAGAAAATGGAGCTTTGAAATTTTGTTTAACCTGGATATTGTATTGGGCTCGAGACACTGGTACACATTTCGAAGAATTGGTAATCGATCTCGTGTTTTTCTACCAATACATTAAAGAACTCTGTAGAGAGGAATACGAGTCGGTTAGCCTCAGTCTGTTCAAGCCTCGCTAGGAATTCATTACATTTTCACGGGAAATTTTTTAGGTGATTTTAACTTTCCTAACTAAAACCAGATACCGACATAATAAAGCCAACCGGTCATTTTCAGGCATGCCTTGCATGAAATAACTTCGACCTTACTCAAACTTCCTGTGCAACTTTACTAGTGCGACTAACTTGGCATGCTTAGTTCTCAGTTGACCAATGGGTTTCAGTGTACATGGATCTTGATGGCTCACAGATCATTGAAAGTCACGTGAGCGAGTGGAACCTTAAGAGTTGAACCAGCTAGCCGCATTAGACTGCCTATCAGACCAGCCAATAGATCACCTATTAGGCTGCACTGATACGTGGTCTAATAGGTGATCCAATGCGTGGTCTAATAGCTGGTCTGATAGATGGTCTAATGCCTGGTCTAAGGGTTGGTTGATCTTATATGTGAAAAGTTCAGTAAGGTCTTGCAAATATTTGTGTATGAGTGTGAGACATCTCATCAGATATTCGTCTAAAACCTACTAAATCTTCCGGTATTTTTATGCATAAACAATCGAAAGGGTTAACTCGTCACTGCACCTTATCTTGGCATGTTGGCAGAGAAATCTTTAGGTGATCCTCAAACCTGGATGGAATGCTTGCAATGATAATATGCTGTTGTGCTGTGGCTGCCGTTTGGTTGTAAAACCCGAATTATTGGTAAAACAGAACAGTAGCCAGATTCTCTGACGGATTGATTGATGACTATCGTCCAGAAGATAGAGGCTGACTCTGAATTTCATTTATGCATGCTTTCGTTTTCGCAATGTCTTCCCGTAACACCGTTACCAAGCATACCTGTAGTCTCGGCATACTCGTATGTCTATGACGCGAAAATATTCCAATTCTATATAAGTCTTAATGCTGGGCCATCATCTTGTTGACGAAATGAAAGAACGAAATAGGATTGTTCATTTCATTGTAGTCTGCTGTTCGTCCATTGTCAGATACGTTCTCGAATAGATTGTTTTTTTTTATTGAAAATTGATTTTTTTTACTCTTCAGGTAGGTATTCGGTTAAATATTTCCGCTGAAGACACATACATTTCATGTTATGTTAAAACCTGATATACATAAATCAAAATTACTGTCTTAAGCTACACGTGTGTGCTTTTTTGTTACATTTAGATATCCGCCTTTATAACGAACGGTATTATTCAAGACGTATTGTAGACTCAGTGGCAACAATCAGCGTTTAACACAATTCTCACTGCCTGTTTGCATACGACCGCCAGGACTACTAGATTAACACCACTTCTGCGGTAATATAACAAACGTCAATTATTCGAAGCCTTCTACAAAATCAAACAGCCCATTCCATATCCAGCTCATCAAGGGACCTGACTCGACCTCTTGCAAAAATCCTATGCAATAATTCCGAAATTACATGAAATTTAATTTTCCGGTTGCCTCAGTCCAGGAAAACATTGAATATCGCCGAAATGAATAGATAGAAAATTTCAGGCGTATAAAAATCGCTTCGTCGCCGAAATCCAACGGAAGTAGCGAAAAATACTGGAACGAATGTCATATAGAATCTCTATACGAGTGTATAGGGCGTACCTAAATGGGAGTCAGGACTCTGCATTTTTTTTTCTCGTCCGGTTCTCAATTCACTTGGTTGGATAGATGGATGACTGGATGAATGGATCCCCTCGGGTTGTGACGGGAAAAAGGATAATAAATCTGATTATATATACAATTTATTTTTATCAGTGATGGAATCAGCAGTCCGGACATATACATGTACCGGGCCTTGTACGAGAAACAAACATAAACATATATCCCTCTACCGTTGCTGGAGAAATTTCCATTTGTCGGTTTTCGGAAAAGATTGAATGATGTTCGAGTGCCATGTTGATATACTGGTACGGCCTTTTTAGTGGTGGTTAGTGGATTTAGGCAGGACCAGCTAGACTATGGAAGTTCTTTGAACAGGGGCGCTAATCTAACATCTAACTTTAGGTCAAGATGTTGTCTCTGAAATTCATTGAATTGAAGATTATCAAACAACAATGCCAGTATGATGACCTCCGGCTGTTCTTTAATAAAGTTTTGAGGTGACGGAAACGGAAGAGCTCCATTTGACAAGGAACTGTATTACGGGTTTTGGTTCGAAATAGAGTGGGTCGGATGTATTTTATCAAGGCCACCACTGAACCCTGTGTCGAGCTTGGGTGTTAGTTGTCGATTTTTCTGAAAATTCTGAAGGAAAAATGTAGTTTCACCTGGCTCGTGTTAATTAATTTTAACTCAATTTAAAGGGACGTAAGTATGACAGTTGGGAGCACCGGTAGCTCAGTGCGTTGAGGCGTTAGTCGGGGGGCACCGAAATAGAGCTGGAAAAAGTGGGCATTCGCTTAAGTCGAAAGTGCCCATATTGACAGCTTTGTGGGTTGCCGCTCTCTTGCACGCAAGAGACTGTAGCACCCAGAGCGGGCGCTCATGTTTGTGCGATATTAAGTGTTATGATCCCTAAAGCCAGGAGCGAGCGGAGCCCACACAAGAGGCTTTTGCATCAAGAGCGAGGGAAGTGGAAAAAAAGTTCACCTTGCTGGCCTTGCGGGCAACGACGAACCCGAACCAATACCTGCATGTTTGCACACATTTGGTTTCAAACCGAAAATGTACATGCATGCATGTCTGATGTCTCAGGCCACTTGTCATTAAATACGGGCTCAAATCCCGTCGACAGACCCATCTTGTTCGGCGATATCTGACCAGGTGATGGCCGCGGAGAAGCACCCCACTAGAAGTCTTAGATGGGTTCTACTCATTTGAGTAGAAGGTGAAATTGCAACGTAAGAAGAATCATAGTCCAAATACCACAAAAAATAGAGGCAATAAGTCGACAACAATATAAAAAATTTAAGGGGTCCTAAGCCGCGTCCGGAACATGTTTTATGTATTGTATTGTAACTTAGGGCCCCGATACTGGCGCCAAAATGTGAAACCTATTGTAGTTCGGGCCCTCAAAATACTACAGAACTTGTATTTTATTCTAGTTCAAAGAATCATAATGAAGAAAAAAACATTTATTTTTAAAAATCACCCCCCTTTGAAAAACCGGCCCCGGCCCCCCTAAATAAACAGAATAAAACATGACAAAACTCCCCATAAGTACCGTTAGAATTTTTTTCAGGTAGTACAAATCTGAATTTAAACTTTCTGGCTAAGCCTCTATCGGCTTCGAAAATAATCTTAGGGAGTGCCTTGCTTGCACTCTGAAACTACCATCCGACTGAAGTTGGAATACCAGCCACTTGGCACTGGCCGAGCAACCTCCCCAATAGATGAAGGTAGCTCCTGATGAATAGAATCTAATCTATCGGTTTGGCTCATAGACTATGATACTGCTTCCAACTTCATCCTCGGAGATTTTCGATTTCTGCGACTGGAGAATCTCTACTGTTCACCCAGATCCAGTGCACCTTTTTTTAGGGGCGACCAGTAGCGCAGTGTGTTAGCATCAGCCTCATGTTTGACTACCGGCGTTTTGGGTTCGAATCCCGTCCACGACGACGTTCGTGACCATGGATGTGCAGGAGGTGCATGCTGGCAACTGCATTTTCCGAAACCAGTTTATGCTGTCGAAACGTCAACTGGGCCCCATGGAACAGTTGACGCGCTATGCCCCACAAGGGATTAGGGCAATTGTGAAAGTCCAACTTTTTCAACAACTTGATGACGGGTTGAAGATCTGTTTTTTTTAGCATTTAGATTCTACAAATGTGAGCATCAATTCCTTTTATTAGTAATCAATTTACTTTCTAACCATTTTAATTGAAAAAAAACTACTCATTTCTGGAGTATAATCCTCTGTATAAAAAAATGGATTTATCATGATCATCTTGTCTCCATGAAAATGTCGCTATTAGTTTCGTTCCAAACATTTTATTATAACCACTTACTATTATCTGAAGATAATTTACAATCTTAACACATTTTAGCCGTTGGCCCCAAAATAAAAAAAAACACCACAACCGACTTCATCCTTTTTTCATGAGACCCTTTTAATATACCAGTGAGTACTGGAGTCGCTATGTCTTTAAAAGTGTATCTTATCTGACGGTGGTGTGTTGAAATCTTTTCGTTTTTAGCCGCTGCCGACGCGGTACATGAGATGAGGTACGGCATGCAACCTGAAATCAACAATCATCGCGAACTTATCTGTAGAGCGTGATTTAGGTAAATTCACGAGCTTAATGAAGCTCTCTAAATCACGCAATTAAAGGTTCTAATTAACACGCTAAAAAGTCAAGATGTAATGGTATCTGTAGCGGCAGCGTTACGTGGCTTCTGATGTCAAGACCCCGGAGCCTGGCTTCACTTGTTCTTTAAACGGCTACCGGACGAAATCGACAGGGAAGGCGACAACCTTACATTTAAGAGGCCACAATCTTTCGTGTAGGATCATTTCGTTTGGATACTAAACCTGTGTAATGCCTGGATCCTGAGAATAGCAACCTGATGGCCGAAGAGCATGAGGTAAATTTTGAATTGAATAACGAGTATGTAGTTCTTGAATGGGTTTCGTAAGCCAGGCAAATAAGTAACCTTGTCTGATCTGCCACCAGTAGATTGAAAGTAATTTTAGTTAGTATTGTTGGTTTTTCAGTAATCTATTTTAGAAAGTGGTTAAATTTCATGCATCAAAAAGGTCTTACAACACTGCACGTTCAATTCGAAAGAGTTCAGAGGAGGAAGTGATAGTGCACGGATTCCGAAGAAAAGGCGCTTGAAAATCACATGCTTCGTACACGTAAGTTTTTCATTAGCCGTGTTCTTTTCACCCGGACAAAGGAGCATTCTCATACAAAAATACTCAACGGTCTATGATCCAGGATCAGAGTTGAAAGTTATATTCGCCCTTTCGCGAAATATCTGTATGCTGACCGTTTGAATTCCCTCCTTACTAATCCAGGCCGTTCGATTCATTCTGGATCTTTGTACGATTGTTTCAAACAAGGCTATTGTTAAGTGACGTCTTATGATTTGGTTCAGATTTCAGATTTAGTGCCTCTGCATAATGGGACATTGAAATATTTTCTGATTTGAAAAAAAAAAAATCTAATTTTACATTTGTTATTTATAATAGAAGGAAGGCATTTGTTGGCAGATTAATTTCGAGGTCAGACTAAGTTCTCCAAAATTGACCTATTTATTAAAGCAGGCTTTAAATAGTTATACCCTTTAGGATCTGATATACTTATGACGAGAATCAAGCTGTTTATTTTTATCCAGAATGAAAATAACATTTCATTATATCTGAGAACAAGACAGCCTTCACTCTGGTCGAGGTAATACACGTTGGCTATGTCATTGTTCCCAGTTTTATTTTTACGTATTTTCCCCATTTTTTTTCGTTATAACTAAGGGATATGCACCCCACACAATATAAACGACATAGTACGTGCGGCTGTAGGCTCTCTCTGCGTACCATACATTACGTACAGATACATGTCTTTCGCTTTCTCTTTACCAATCAATATTCCGACAAACGTTTCTTGAATACTAACTAGCTTGCAAACATCATCAAATCGACCGACTCGACTACATCCTTCCAAGACATCGTGGTCGACGTCTTCGTCGGTTGAAATCCTTAAAATCGTAGTCGTATGCTGTGATGTGTATGTGTACAGTATGAAACGCAGCGTTGGATACTATACGCTGAATATTCGGTCTGTCTTTACGTTTTAAATAGTTTTTCTCCGCTTATGTACAATAGTAATAGTAGACAGAATTTTGCAGTCCTGTCAAAGTCATGGAGGTGAAGTGAGGAACTACGGTGCGGTGCGGCGTTCCGTGCGTGTATGCCTAAGGATATGGAGGAATTTCTTCTTTTCCCGTACCGTCTGCGTTTCGGTCGTATTTTCAGTTTTTTTTTTTTGGAATTATTGATTTTCTATTCTGTCGAATTTAAAATGCGATCTACGGACAACGACATGTATTGAATACGCGTTGAAAATATTGTGTAATACGTGAAATTGTTCAGATAGCAGAATAGGAAAAGGGTTGGGGAGCCGATATGTTACGCTGCACGTGTAAAAGTGGAGGTGGCGTTAGAAATACATGGTGCAGATGTGTCTATGAATTAACTGGGGAATTGACGAGGAGGAGTTTTCGTCTATTTTCACGGTAATGATGAAAGCAAATAATTTATTCTCAGTACCAAGTTTACAGACCCTTAAAGTATGTATTCGAGCCGATGTCTCATCAGGAAGCATAGTGCTCTTGTGGCTTTTCAATTTCATTAGCACATGCTGCAGTTCCAGTTGAAGGGCGTTTGGATTTCTGAATACAATGACTCACAAAAACGTCCATAAAACACACATTTTAAATTTTTGGCACAAATGTATTTATTTGTCTAAGTCACCTTATAAAAAATTTGTTGACAGAAAACTTAAAAATTCTTCATTCCAGGTATCCAAAATGAACTTAGTAACTTTAACTTAAATGCTCGCTATCAATTTGTAAAAAATTTCAGACCTCATCTTGGACCAATCTTTGTTAACCAAACTCAGCATATGTTCCATGTTTTGTGGTGCAGGTTTCCGGATTATTAGTTTTCTTTCTAAAATATTCTGCAAATTCTCCATTGAGCTCAGCCCGCGGTCTCGGAGCTATTTTATAGTAAATTTTCCTAGGCTCAGTAGGTAAATCTTTTAGAATATTGACATAATTTTGAGCTTTCATTATTCCGTCGATTAAAGTAATTACAGATTGCTGGTTCCATGGGATTACGTCAGTCACGAAGTAGTGTTTGCATTGGCTTGATGTGTGTTAAAAAATTGCAAACAGTACACGAGAAACTAAAGATACAGACAATCCCTTCTTATGATGCCATCCCACATCTGACTATAAATCAAAAACTTTTGATATGATTCTGGCGCGTCATAAGGCGTATTGCATTAGATTGCATCTTCCAATGTGTTGCTACGTCAAGTCGCTATAGCGATAGGAACAGAATTATGCCACATCCTAATTCTGGTGTATGTGAAATCACGGCTTCCGGTGTACCCTCTCGATAAAGCCTACACTAGCTTTCCCTTCGAGACAGGAGTGGGGAGTTAATAGTACTTCAGAGGTGGAAGTCGTCAATTTCTTTACTGATGACTCAAAAACGGAAGAAAGGGTAGGCACTGGTGTATACTCCGAAAAATTTGATATTCACTTGCCAGTTCTCCTTCCAGCTTTCTGTAGCATCTTTCAGGCGGATATCACAGCGATTACCGAAATGTTAGATTGGCTGGGTCGTGATGTCATATCCGCAAAGGATATCTCGACCTACACCGATAGTCAGGCGGGGATTAAAACCTTAAATGCTGCTTTCTCCAATTCGAAAATCGTACTGAAATGTCGTCCTGCTCTGGATAAGCTCAGTAACTTTTTCAACAACACTCTGTGCTTGATTCCGGGGCATAGTGAGTTCAGCGGTAACTGTAAAGCGGCCGAGCTGGCTCGGGTTGGAATGACCTGTGTGGACATGGGATGTCTTCGCGCTATCGTAATGCCCATAGAAGTATACAAGAATCTAGTCAAGACGAGCGCACTCGGCTAACGCCGGATGGCTAATCGGTAGCGCCTTGCAAGACAGCTAGACAGATTTGGCCGACCTTCGATCCCCATAGTTCTTCAGGGCTACTGATGCTGAAGAGAAATCATTTCAGAAAAGTCGTGGGCATCATCACGGGGCATTGCCTAAATGGTGAGCATGCTAGACGTCTGTGGCTTCCGTTCAATGACTATTGCAGAAGCTGTGAGGATGAGGAGGAAGAATAAACAATACTTCACTCCAAACCACTAACCTTGGATAAATCAAATGGAGGGAATTTGAGAATAAAAAGTATTTCTCCCGTTGTGGCTCTTTGAAAGATAAGAACTGTCAGTTTCCAACTGATCGATTTTTTTCCAAGAGAGTGTAAAATTAAAAAAAAATCGCGTTTATTCAATTGAGAGTTCTATATACATTTAATTATTTTACATATGAAGGAGAGGTAGGCGTTCTCTTGGCCGGATCATGTCAATTTTCAATACCAACAACATAGATCATACTAAAATAAGAACATTTGAGGAAATTTTCAAGCCTCTGACTTTATTCTATCGAAAGTTAACGTGCGAACGACAGACGGACTGACAGACGGACAGACAGACATGGCTAAATCGAATCAGTAGATGATCCTGATCATTTATACAGACATTGCTATTTCTCCGGACCCTCTTTTAAGGTGTATTTTCGTGGTCTCTTCACAAGTATAGAATACTTTCAGTCGAGCCTCCAGTGCAACATAGGATCTTTCTGCTGCCTTAATCATGCCGTTTAATCTGCTACTTCTTGAGCTCTGTGAGGTTGGCACCGTCACATTTGATTTTTTAAATTTGTATTGTGTAGTTCGTTTGCCCATCGTAGGCCCACTTTTGCCCAGGGAAAATTTTCGTTTGCCAACTCTTGCAAAAAAAAAGTTATTAACAAAATAATTTTTTTTTTCAAAATGAAAAAACACGATTTTTCCTGGGCAAGAGATGGCTTGCGATTAGCCTACGGACTAGGTAATTTAAATTAAAAATTATCGTTGTGAGGATGTATAATGTAGCGCCCAATGTGGGATCAAAATTTGTATTTCTTAATAAAAAAAATTGATAGGTGGGTAAACGAAAATTTTGGATGGGCAATCCTGGACTAAAGTTAGGCAAACGAAATAGCATAAAAAAATCCCAATTTTAAAAAAAAAAATCGTGGTTTTTTCTTGTAAAAAAAAATTATTTTGATAACAACTTTTTTTTTGCAAGGGTGGGCAAACAGACATTTTCTCTGGACAAACGTATGCCTACGATGGGCAAACGAACTGCACAATTTAAATTTAAAAATCAGATGTGACGGTGCCAACTTCTCAGAGCTTACTTCCTGACATTTTTGGTGAAAATACGATCAGTTCACGATATTGTTCAGTGGCCTGCCTTGGGCTCTGGCCACACTGTTATTCCAAGCAACCCAAATCTTTCGACAACAACTTACTACATAAACCAACATTTGGTCAGGTGGCAGCCGTCAACATCATTCAACTTGGACAGCACTTCGCTTCCTGCCGCCTTTAACTGATCGAATGTTATCAACTTTTTGGGAGGATAAATTTCCCCAAAGGGAGCCCAAAAAATGTTTATCGGTTTCGAACAACTCGTCAGACGCCTCCAATTCGTATTTGCTATTATTGTGAGAGGCGCGACCGGAAATGACCAGGCACATGTTCGCCAGGGTTCCATTAATAGGTTACTCACATGGCTCGGGTTAAAAAGGGGACATTACGAAATTGGGCCAAAGGTGAGAAGTGGTGCCGATTATGCGTTGATGTGGTCCTGTCCTAGATGCTGAATGTTAGAAATCGAAAAACCACGCTCATGCGGTCAAGGATTCCTTCCAAATTTTGATTAAAAGTATTGGAATGTTTTCCTCACCTGTAAATGTTTGACTTTCCGTTAGAAGCGAAATTTTGTTGATCCGAACCTGTCCGTTTTTTTGTAGAAATGTAGCAAAATCTCTTTCTAATTTTCCTTCTGAGGAACAATTTTAAGCATACTATCGGTAGCGCAGTGTGTTGAGGCATCAGTCTCATGTTTGACTACCGGCGTTTCGGGTTCGAATCCCGTCCACGACGACGTTCGTGGCCATGGATGTGCAGGAGGTGCATGCTGGCAACTGCATTCTCCGAAACCAGTTTATGCCAACGAAACGTCAACTGGGCCACATGGAACAGTTGACGCGCTATGCCCCACAAGGGGTTAGGGCAACTGAGTATACTATCTCCAACAGTTTTTCCCAGATTGCAGATAAATAAAAAGCGGAATGTTTCCTTTCCAAAGAACGCGATCCACACTAAAAATATATATCTCTCATTTTTAACCAAAAAGGGTCTCAGACGTCCTTATTATAATTTTATTTTAAAATTTCATTAAATGCAGAATATTGTAAATTCCATAGGCATATATGCCCCACATGTCCCGTGCTAATATAAATACCAAACTTTATCGCTGCAACTTTTATACAGATAAAGGCTCGCTTCTGAAAATTGCTTTGTGTACCAAAATCTAGGGAAATTCTAATTCGACAGTAAAATAGACAAAAAATATTCCACCACTTCATGGGAAAAGCAGAAAGCCAGGTCAAAGGTTGAACATAAATTAGAGACTATATGACATGATATGACACCCCTGCATTCTTCGGCATAAATTCATGAACATATGTACATATGGGGTACATTGTCTTCCTGTTTGCCTCGAGAAAGTGCGGTATGGGTCAAATATAAACAGGCGTTCGTTCGTACGTAACGTACGTACAGACAAGGATGTACACGAGTTCTCCTGTCATTGTTTATTGCTTTTTACTGGTATTCTACGACTTTATATCATTTACCACTGTACTACACACAGTGTGTACTATTAAGAACGTACAAATGAGTATGAATCCATAAACTATGTAAGAAAAACGTTTCCCTAGTGCTCTCGATTATCATTTCTGCATATCGACCCGCCCTCGAAAAAAAAGATATTATTTTATTATATGATCCGAACTGTGTGAGTCCTTCGGGACGTGACATAATACATACGCCTGGGAAGGATACGACACAAGACACGTCGTCCGGAAAACCGGATGGATATTGAAATAAAATGCATATTGCACATAGTGAATTGATTGTCATTAATTTTTATTTGGTCTCATAAGGCGTTGCTTTGATAGCACACCCAAGAAAGACGAGACAATAGTACAGTTTCAATTAGGATGAAATTACTGACGTTTTGGGGGTGAGGTTGACAAAAATTGATTCAATTTGATAAAATGAATCCAATATGTGTGTGAAATTGATACAATTCAAGACTATTGTTAAAACAGACAAAATTACCCATGAGGTAATGATAAGCAATGCGATCGTATATGATTTATTGTGCTATGGCCTTTTTCATACCAGAAGAACTACACAAAAAAGACTTGTAAGTCGTTGATGGGAGTACTGTTAGCGGAGCTCACGATGGTATCTCCAAGCAACATTTTCCTGGAACATGCGATCGCCGGTCATTCACAGAGAAGGTGTTGATGATACCGTTATTGACGTCCTCCAAGCTGAGTCGACAACCCATTTCGTTGGACATGCCCATTTGTTAGTATTGTGGTGACTCCGCACACCACTTCTAACCACTAGAGCGGTGCTGTCATCCTCGAAGAGGAAATCCATCTGTGACATTACACACACTTGTCCGTCAATATTTGCAAACAACATATGTGATCTTTCGTGAGAATAAAGTTGTTATTGTTAAGAACATGTTTTACCTACTATCTAAGAGGAATTGTAGTGATGTTAGGAATACCATTCGTCCAACTGGTGCCCATTCCGCCTCAATTTGGTGACCCTGACGTGATCTCCACCGGGGGGATCACTCGTCACATAAGCTGAAAAAAACAACTGGAACGCGCAAAATTCAACTGCGATTGCGAACGAAAACTTGCTGGGAGCGCGAATTGCCTATTGTGACGACTCCACCACTTTGGGGCTCAACTGCGTAGGGATGCCGCACCCACACAAACCCACATCAACGTAGGGACGCTACACGCACACACCGACTAGGAGCATCGTGGTGACCTACACTGACGTGGATCAACGTGGGACGTCAAACCCACACCAACCCACAGTTGTCCAAGCTCCACGGCGACTCACCAGCGACAAACTGAAAACGATAACCGCCCAGTACATTGGACTCCTCAAGCTGAGGCGGATTTCGAACTATGCAAACGCGAGTTAGCAGCTGCAGCCTTACTCGCCCAGCCGGATCACAAGGTACAACTATCAGACGCTCAACAGGAGTACAATGAACTCCTTAACAGCGACAGCAGCCAACTGAGCTGCATAAACAAGCCCTTGTCAAGGTCCACGGACTTGGTCAACCGAGCGGCAAAGCAAAAATTCAACAGTTGCGCCCAAAATTTGTGAGGCCCAACGTCAAGAAGAACACAAAGTCAACCAACGACACAGGAACAGCACCAGCTAATTCAGTTGCACACTCAAGCAAAACTTGTACAAAGCTTTGCCCAGACAACCACGAGCACTTGTGACTTCTTCGTCCTACACCGACAGCGTATCTTATCAAAAAGGGTTTGTTGGTCTACAAGAACCTGTACTCATGTACCCACGTCTTTTTTCGAGTCGACGCTGTAAGGCAACCGCTTTAACCGCCTTACACTGGACCTCACGAGGTGGTTAAACGATTTGACTACAACGTTTTCATCATCAAGGTGAAAGGACAAGACCGTCTGAAGCCTGCATACTTTCCCAAGGAAGACAACGACGAGCACAACACGATGTCCCACTTATGACTTAAAGCGGATAATCAGCTCCAAATAACGTCAAAACTAGGAAGAGGCTACTGTGGCGACTCCACACACCACACCACCATTGTTGTTATTGTTTAGAACACGCTTTACTTATTATTTGAGAGGAATTGTAGTGACCTTGGGAATACCATTCATCCAACTGATGCCCATTCCGCCTCAGTATCTCACCCATTGTGACTTTTCGAATATACTCTGTTGACATCGCGGACGGTTGTGAACTGTCTTGATGATGAGTTGAGGCGTTATTTTAAAATAACCTTGTGCTTATGCTGGCAATTGTGAGGCTGATGAGTTTGCTGGGGTTTGGAGCTTTCCTGCCTTGGCCAAGAAGATGAGGGTCTTGCCTGGGCACTCTTTCTTCTTTCTGTTGAAAGAGCTAAGGGACATGAGCCTGTTCAGACTCTATCGGTTTATTGCCAGCTCTGGCTGGTTCTATAGATAATAACTTCACTTGGATAGGTATATCCACAGCTATGTCGTCAGCAAACCTTATGATTGTTGCTTCCTTGGGTAGACGAAGCCTTGACCCCTAGTAGAGCATAAGCGCGTGAACTACACTTAAGCGGGTTAGGATGCACTTGCTGTCTATTTAGCCCCATTTTTGCGACAATTTGGTATTCACTGTGGGTTGTTGCAAACAGCCATTATCATGGCGCGGCTGGATTCGAACCCGTCAAAAATTGGTGTGATAGTTCATCAGACTGACGCCTCAATGAACAGCGCTATAACTGGTATAATCAATTATATCACTCACTGCAAAAGGTCACACAAATCAGACCCTGGATTTTCGTTCCGTCTTGAAATTCACCTGCTGTTGCCTCATGACGGAATACAATTCTGGAATACCAACAACTTGGACGAATTCAGAATGGGTTCAAGTTTTGAACACGACCTCGAACTACTTTTATAGTTTGCCAAATAAAGTTTCGCCTAAGCTCTCGCTTTCCGTCATACACATCCCTAGCACATATGACTGTCCATCCAACTTGTTCGCAACATATACAAGTATCTACATATCCGTAGATTTATCGAAGCCAAACTATACAAGTACAACAACTTTTGAAGTTCTGCTGAAATTCTTTTTCCTAAACTCCACCAGCCAAGGTAGATTTGCTTGCATGCTTGCCGAATCAGAGCAAGGACGAATCAAAATCATGATGACTGAGTGTGCTCAACGATTTGTTGAATGAAAGTCTCGGATTTTGCCGGTGAATTTATGCAAATTTTATGACGAATTTATCGCGATTTCGATTTAAAGGCGCACCAACCGTATAGTAGACCAGACTGTTTTCGAATTTCAGCACAGACTGCTGTGCGGCGCGCGGCAAAGGGAATTGACAGTTAGACTGATTTCACTAGTTGAATAGGTTACGGGTGCAATGTCAATTGTCAAGGGAAAATCGTCCTAAATTATTGTTTTTTAAAGTACACATGCTAATGAAATGCACAACCTTATTTTCGTAACGAATATGCGTATATTGGCGAATCGAAGGACGAACGTCGGTTCATCCCCTTTTTTTCAGCCATTAATCAACATCCTGTCAGTATTCCCAACATCACAGCCTTATCATAATTTCCGTAGGCTGCTCCATCAACAGGAAGCTAATCAATAAACGCTAAATACCAACGATAACAGAAAAAGATAAACAAATAAGCAAACATTTTGCCCAGTGCAACTTCTTAAGGATCTTTGGATTGGCCACGCCACTCCAGGCTACAGATATTGCCTGGCTATGTGCTGCGATAGTCGAAATTTCTATTTAAAGAAGAAAGCAACGAAATGGAAGGATAACATACAGGGGAGCCGAATTATTTGGACTAGTCAGGATTATTTTAGGGGCGCTGGGTGTATCCCGAGAGCAAATATATGACGACAACAACGAGCTCTATCTTCGAGTTGTTGGGAAACGGAAAGCGTATGTGCACCCACCCCGTCGTGAATAGCGACGGTCGACCGTCAGGATATGAGCAAACAGTTTCTTCTTTTTGCATTTCGAAGAGGGAGTTTGTTTGGCTACATAAATCCGTCAGTGTCAACAAAACGGTTTCGACAGAGTGGAAGTAGCGATCATTGGAACTAAATTATGGGGAGATGGAGGTCACACTTTTGGGTCTGATTAAATGAAAAACACACTCTTTGGCGTTTGATTTGCTTATAGTAACCACCCTCGGTGGAAAATTAGTTGTTTGAACTGCGAGGTTCATGCAAATATGGTGGAGGGTTCGTGGTCTGTAGTGTCGGACTAGAATTGGTATTCGTAAAAGTTAGACAGGAAAAAATTAATTTTCAAAGTGATACGATACTATTTGAAACCAATATTTTAAAAGATTTTAGAATAAAAGAGCTTGTGAGATAGTTTCTTCAATTTTTCACGAAATCTTAAAAACTATTGGCTAATCGGTGGCTAAAGTAAATTACGCATGTTACTTGCCTTGACCGCTCCAGGGGCATTGGCGCGTCAACATCTCTCATTTCTATGCCTTGTATATTTTTCGACAACATATCTACTTTTTGGAAATAAAGTTGCTAGCGTGCACTCCCTATCCGCGATGTCTTTATACTGACAAGCTCGGAGCACTGTGAGAGTTCTATTAGTACTTACAGGCAGTTTTTGATCGCGCCGAGATTTGAACTCCTAGCTCTAGATTAGTATCGTAGAGCAGTGACCGAACGACCACGGCCACCGAACGCGATAAATGCGTTAATAACATTGTATGATGAGAGGTCGATAAGTTTATTTAAAATCGTCTTTGAAGCAAGCCAAGCTTGCGGTAGTTTCGATAAATAAAATCCCAGCTAGACCCAGAGCCTGGATACCCGCTGGATCTGGTGATAAAGGAGCATATACCATTGGTATTTTTTTGGTCATAGAAGGTGCTTTCAACTATGCCGGAGGTGATTATTGGCCCTCTCACAGGACTGAATGTCGACAGCGAATTGGTCTAACTTGTTAACCAGATGCTAACATTTAGGGTTCTGACACTAAACTAGAGGCCTCGTCGGTCTGTCAAAGTGTCTGCAGAGGTACTCCTCAAGGTGGGGTAGTCTTATCGCTCCTTTGGAACATTGCGGTCAATAGACTGCTTATAGACCTGGAGAAACCAAGATGTAAAATGACAGCCTATGCCGATGATATCTCGATTGCTGTCTCACTGTCTTTACGGATAGCCAAGTTTCAGTTAAATCCCCCTCAGGGTTTATTATAGTACTTCGAAAATCAAATGGGAGTGCCGAGTATGTCTCGCGGAGATGGGTGGCTTTTTCAATATTTTGCTGTGCTAGATATCTAGCAACCATGGCTTTGCTGGTTATGGCAACACTGATGAGCTCGCCCAAAGGTGAGCCGCCGATGCGGTACGGCAGATCAGTAGTAACATCGCCATATCGATTTCCCTGGTAAAATAAAAAAAAAATCGTTTGTGGTTAGTGAATCCAATATTAGAAGGGCTGACGGTATAAGTAATAATGCCAAACTAACCTGGCCTACGGTGGATATCCACCGATCTGCTAAACTACCGTCGCCGACCAAATACCAGATCTTCGTCATGGTGGGCTCAGTTATTGGACACTGCCTTATCGGTGAGCATGCTAGGAGTCCTCGGCTCCTTTCAATATTTCTGTAGGTATCGTTGGGAAAAGGAAGAGGAGGAAAGCATTTATCTCATCAGTTCGGCGAATTCCCTGCTCTGGCACGGTTGAAGAAATCATCTCGTGGAACTAGCTGAGGTGGGATATCTCCTCCACTTCGTGAATAATTCCGGTTGGTTCTAATACTAGAGACTGGTGCTGTTTGGTTTTCTTGCGAATCATAATGGATCTACGTTTAAAGGTGCCAAGTGTGCTGTTACAGCAACCCTGCTATCTAACCTAACCTACTTTTGTATTTGCGGCCCAGTTTTTCTTCTATTTGACACTTTTACATTAATTAATTTGGCTTCGTGGGTCTTTGGATGTGTCAAATGGATTTGACTATCGTGACTTAAGAAATTAGCTGCTCTTTGGTTGGGTGAAAGTCTTTGAAATAAGATCATTCGAAAATCGTGTGAACTACAAAATTCTAAAACTAACCTTAAATTAATCTTAGATAAGATAACCATTGTCATTTCTCAACCTAAGACCATCTTTTATCACACAACAAAATCAACACCCACTACAAGTCTCCAGGCTGTTGTCGACGCGCTCCTATTTTATCCATCTTGAACCCTTCATCGTTCCTCACTCATTTAATTACCATAACCGAAACAAAAGACTTCGCTAACACGATGCACTATGTGGCATTGTATTAATCATTTAATTTACCCCCGGTCCTGTCTTTAGATAAATTATCACCTAAACACAACCCTCTCGAGTGAATAGCAACCCTTTTCGGTTGAAGCAGGCAGCTCAAGTTGAAAATCCTGGAGGCATTTTTGTGCGCTCTAGATCTGATGAGAAATCCCCAAAAGCACTAAAGATACTTTCGTCACTGCGAGGCAATTTGCTGAAAACTGTTTAGAACGGATTCGTAGATGTAAAATACGTACCTCGCATTCCATTTCCTTCATTTCATTTATTCAAATACCCGACATAGCGAGAACAGACTATCAGTGTAGATACAATTAGTTGTATTTGGAGTAGTTGTTCCGAAGGAAGGGAACACCTTCCCTTCGTGAACTTACAAGAAAGCCAACAAGGATGTTGTAAATTCAGCATTTGAAAGGGTTAGCGCGGTTTTACGGGTACTATTTGAATTGCCATCTGACATAGTTACAGTTAATAATGCGTAAACTATACAGGGTATTTAGGGCTTATTTAGGCCTTGGGCATTTATAAACAGGGAGGAACTCACCGTATCATAAATATAATAATATAATAAATATCTGAAAGTAGCCGTGAAGCTGTGAATTATTCTGAGAAGTTTGATGAAACGGAATTGCTGAAAGTGAATGAAAGGACAAAATACTGAAAGTAAGGCGTTTTGAATTGTTTAATGGCGAGTAGATTAACATGCTCAGCCTCCTTGCATAGGTGGGGCGAACCAGATCCAGGCAGACAGCGTAAGCTCTGATGCTATGAAATCTCCTTTTAAAAAAAATTAGCCCCTGAAAGCGGCTGAAACTT
Source organism: Chloromyia formosa (assembly GCA_964017055.1). Lineage (NCBI taxonomy): Eukaryota > Metazoa > Arthropoda > Insecta > Diptera > Stratiomyidae > Chloromyia > Chloromyia formosa. The sequence goes on from OZ024814.1 coordinate 146,863,600, forward strand.
ATTCGTCAGCTTTTAAAGGCTACGCAAACGAAACATTACAAAGCAACGGCTACAACTTGCCCAATAAAACCCTCTTTCCACAGCATTTTTCCTGTAGAACCAAGCATCGCAGGGCGGGTTTTCCGGCTCATTTTCCACTAGCTAACGTCATTCTTCTTCTGTTCTGAAGCTCTTTTCTAGTTGTCTCAAATTGTATAAAACTGCTGTTTGTTCTTTTTTTCTGGTTAGATACGATAAGATCAGATAGTCAAGCTGCTGACCTAGCACCTAGACACTGTGACCATAATAGGTCTATTGTGCCATAGCCCACTAAATTTTCAAAAGACCGTCCAGTCTTCTAATAAAGGACTGTATGTCTTTTGCAGGAATCAACCTAAAGTTTGCAGCACTGCCTGCCGAGGATTGACATCCTATAATGGGCGATGGCGAGACATCTCACAAGATTTGTTTAGTCGTTTACATGTTCTCCAGACAGAGACGGTATTCAGTCTCACTGGACAGACCCATCTCCTCCTTGTGATAGTCGACCAAGTGGTGGCCTGATATGTGATAAATACCCCACTAGAAGTTTTAAATGAGTTCTACTCATTTGTAGTAAGCTGAGCAGCCCTTATATAAGGTTCAGACTTGATTCCAAAGTACTCGATCTGACTACTTCACTTGATCAGAAGCTTTCAGTGTACATACAAATCTGAAACTCACCACACCTTGATTTCCGTGATCGAATTGATCTCGCGCCTAGCGTGAACCCAATTTTATACCAAACCTAACCTTAGTTCGTGGTTTTGTTAATCATTGTACGCGTCTCCTCGTCCCGATTTCAATAGACGCATGCCTCTTGAGGACCAAAAGTTGAATAAGTGTGAACCTACGTGTGGTAACAAACAAAGTTGAGCCCCTTCCGAGCTGGACTTCTAGATCCGCCACTGGCCTTAGTGGCCTTGCCCGTCACCACCCGAGAAAGCTTAGGTTACTGTCGAGGGTGACATCTAGGTATTTGGTGTGATTTCCAATTGGTAGTGGAGAGTTGTCATTTTGGGACGTCTGATGTGCCTGAGGTTTCTTCTGCTTGATTTTAAATTACACCATTCGTGTACAATGTAGAGAGCTGTTTCAAGGTTGTGTGGTAAAACCTCATCGAACTTTCTTTTACTCATGACCAGGTCATCGGCCGGTGTAGCCCTGTAATGAGTAACCCTGCGTCGAGAGTTTCCTCGGCAGGCCATCAACCACTATGCACCCTTGAAGAGGAGACAAGGCCCCTCTCTGTGCGCAGCCTCGGATGACATTAGCAAGGAGGGAATATGTGTATAATATGCATTTTCGTGGATTATGCTAAAATATTACGAGCGATTTCCTATTAGCTGAACAGGACGCTAAAATAGGTAAGACCGACGCTGCTCCCAAGACACAATTACTTACGCTACTTCCCAACAAAACAAAATAATGTCCTCAAAGGGAGAAACTGTTCATTTTTTATTTAGAAGCGTGCTGTAAAAATACAGATAAATAGATAGACAAATGAATAGATAGATAGATGTAGATAAGCATCATTTTGATGCCTCTCAAATAGGCCAAACAACAACCAACATTCACCCCAAGTGTGCATCGAAAACATCAAAACGACACACAACGGGAAGTGACATCCAATTCAATTCCTTCCGCGCCAACACTTCCCAATTTACTAATATTCCGTTCGTTCCTCTATCGCAGGATTTTGCGATCCAATCCGTTTCGATCTACGAGTATTCATTTGGATGGGTGCTTGTACAAAAAGATACAAAATTATGATAGATACATTTCCGTCTCAACTCAACTAACCCACCCTGACGGCTGACTGACTACACGTCACAAAGGAGGGTTGACGAGTCCCCCGACGACGAAATACGCATAGGCGGTATGGCGAAACAAGTGTTGAAGTCACCGCCAAAAAATGTCCTTTTTTAGATTTACTCATCATCGGCATCGTCCCCTGGCCGGGACAGACTTTTTACTGGCAGAGTGTGAAAAAAGCAAATTCCATTTAGTACGCACTGACACGCCATGCATTAGCGTAGTCCTGGCCGACTATGCACACAATTCAAAGTGACATCCGCATCTACTTTTGCATCAGGGTTCACGTGGAAGACCAGACAAGGATACGCTTAGGCGCAGAGTAACAAATTAGGGAACGCAGACTGAAACGAAGGAAGGAGTTACGCCGACCGTATATGGACAGATAGAGCAAATTCAAATTGTCAAGGGGTTGTCGTGGCTTTTCACGACACAAAACCGCCATTGCATCCAGTGATGGATTATAAACTGGTCGGATGGGAAGAGATGTCTTTGATGTTTGTCACCAGGGAGTTATTTAAATGTTGTCACCTTATGTCAAAGGATTCGTGCGCGATGAGCGATTCATATCGGTTGGTGGGTATACTAGACAAAAACTAATCTGATTACCGTTGATTGCTGATACGTACCGCGGGGAGCCAATGAATAGCTCAATTTTGGGCTTTGCATTATTGACAAGGAATAACGATTAACAAACTTGAAATTCAGGGGTCAGCTTGTTGTAGCTATCTTAATGCCTCAGAACATCCAAAACTGTTCAAGTAAGATAGACTCGAGTTTCGTCTCAATCTAACATTTGCTCGACTATGGACGATTAAAGGCTTCGATACAATACAGTGAATCCTAATTACCAAACCGAATACGAATTAATGTGTACTGATTGCATTATATTGTCACCGCAGATTTTCATTTTCCCATATCTCTAACTTCTCAAAAATTCAAATTAATTTCAAACGACCCAGGCCATATACCCAATCGCTCGCATCGGCTGTCGTGCCGCATTGAAATTCACATCTTTTAGCCGACGCTTGATCCTGATCTATCCCAACATTTTGAGACACTAAACATTCACTTGACCAAATGAGTAATTTATGCAGTCGGTGTCGGTGCCGATGTCGACGGAGTCAGTGTCTCTCTTGTAATACCTCAATGGAGCCCTAAATGCCCTCGTAATGTTTTCCAGTCCTTGGTCTGGTCCTTCGGCAGAGCCAACTTAATGGCAGTGGCGCTTGAAGAAAACAAAGTGCCCCCAACACTCCGGCCATACGGAAACAAGGATAAGTACGAGAACGAAGAATATTATAAATGGTTCGAACTGTCATAGAATACGAAAAAAGGGAAGCATGGCATGGCATGAGTGGGTTGTTGGTTGTCTACCATACACAAACGGAAGAGGCCTCAAACGGTGGGCACGGACATGAGTAAAAGGAACAATCAGCTGATCCGACCGAGTATCATGTTGCATTATAAGATGGGGCCAACATCCGCTACAAGGACATTCCGACAGATCTACACTCGCTAGACGAGAAAGTGTTTGTGTAGACGCATCGAATTACAATTTCGCCTGACATCGCATAGGAATGTTTCGCGTTAGTATGCGATGTTGCTACACTTCCGAGCTCCTGCCAAGTTTTTGCAGGGATGAGAACAGAACGAACTATTGTATATACACATTCATGTAGAGTCGCTCGGTGTGTCAGTGTATGGCGGTGCGGTTTGTCGTAAAGCTGAGGCGGTGGTAAATTCTAGCAAATCAAGGTAGCACGCCCTGCATACAGATGACGTTGTTGTCCTTTAAAGTGCGATGATGGTCGAAGTGAATCACTCGATGGACGAGCTATGAAAGGAAAACAAGTGAATGTGTACAACCGCATCCTGGCGTACCACTATCCAGTGAAAATCGATAAAATTTGAATTTCGCGCGCGGATTTTGTGTTGTCAATACGAAATAATGGAGTGATAAAGAGAGAGAAAAGGCTGTTGCAATTTGACGACTGCTTGAGCTAAAATTTTGATTAAATCGTCAAATTTTTGCTACCGAATTTCAGGTGTTTTTTAGTCAATTGTGCCTTAACACTATTTTTGTGTTCATAAAAAATTAACTTATTGTTAGTCATGGATATATAGGTATATACATATGAGCGAATCTCAACAGAACAAGAGTTAACTGTGTTCCGGCGCACATGAGCAGCAAAAGTAATCGGGACGCTTCGTCCCTTCAATCCTATAGGAAGAAATACAGTATTGGGGCAACTAACTCCGCCGAAGCCTGTCCCAAGCCATGGTTGTGAAAGGAGGAGGAAAGGATAGCTATTGCCTGCGAATGGCACACCTAAGCGTCTCAGGTCAGTAGGGTGTCACTACGTAGTCAGACCTGCAACATACTTGTGTGAACTGTGGCACGTTATGAACCACTTGAATCAGCTATCACCGAGGCTACTTCTGTATAAGGTTTAGCGATGGACCGACAACCCATCCTTGTAAAAACTACTCCGTGTCAAGAAATAACAAAAGCCTGGGATTGGACGGATCAACAACGACGACCACGTAAACGTTTAACGGATTATTCCTTCGGATCCCGGAATGTGCGTTCCCTGAACAAACCGGGGGCCGTGAACATGACGACGTGCAAACTGAGAATCCGATCCTATCGAGGAGCTAACTATGCGATTCAGACCATCACTTGGTGAAGACAACCTATCGGTGTAGAGTTTCTTCAGTGAATCAATGGAGAATCAGTCCTCCAAAATTTTCGCAGTTGACAAACTCTTGAGGTGCGTTTAGATTTAGCGAACTGTTTCGCGAGGAAACTCACCTAAAACTCACCCGAGGCTAGTCGCGCCCTGCCCGTTCACACTACACGCAACGTGAAGAAAGATACGAGAGCGAGTTGTCAGTTTGGATGAGTTCACCATGGCGTCGTATTCATGAATTGTGCCTCCGGGAGCGACTTCCGCATTTGCAATCATTACCTTGTATGTAGTTCGAGCCAGCTGGATCGGATGAGTATTCCCCCATGAAACAGAGTTGTCATTCTGGGGTGGGCAACCTCAAAGTTTTTCTTTATATTTTTGACTTCAGATTCGCATACATCATCATCGTGGCGCGACAGCCCGACGTCGGGCCTTGGCCGCCCAGATTTGCATACAGCGACAAAAAATTACCTTGTAGTTCGAACGAGCCTAGGCGGACCAGAGAATGGAGCTTTTTAAGCTTAAGAAATACGCTTCCTAAACCCCATGCTATCTTCCGAAATCGAGGGTAAAGCATGTCGTCCGCATCTTTGTTTATCTGCACGATGATGGTTCGCCCTCCTTCCGTTGCCGGTCCACTAGAATGTAGGTCCAGCCAATTATCCATCGGTACATCTGCGTTCTATCGCTGGAACAGTTGGAGCGAGGTATATATAGGTAAGACCCTCGGCATTAGAACCTTCGCCTTGATTACCGTTGGAATGTTGTCCCAGTCAACTATTTCCGATTTGGCATCCTCCCATAAACCGTCCAGTGTCGGCACAGTGCCTCTGCACCACTTCAGTTTTGCGTCGCCTTTGCAGCTTATCATTTTGACGCCTTGGAACCACCCAGTTCTATCAAACTGTGGCATAGGATGGTTCGCATCCGACATTTGGTGCACCGGTTTATTCAGCAGCTTCATTTCCCCAGCTGAACACCTTTCCTGGCTGATGATCATGAAACAATACGGCGCACTAGGACTTGCGTCACCTTTAGGAGAATATGGCTATCCTATAATCCACAAAGAACTAATGGGCTTCGGAATAGGACCCGTCCAGAGGTGACCAGGATTGTCGCGATCACGACGGGTCATTGACCGGTGCGAGAGCACGCGGTTAACCATGGAATTACCTACAACGAATGCTATCGTAGTTGCAAGGATAGTGCGGGGAAAGAGACTCTGATATACTTGCAATGTAAATGTTCAGCAGTAGTTAGGACGCGGCACCGAGCTTTGAGCAGTGCTCTTCTCACAGACATAACCGAGATCTTCTCTAAGGGAATAGGTGAAATCTCTCAATTGCCCTAACCCCTTGTGGAGCATAGTGCGTCAACTGTTCCATCTGACCCAGTTGGCGTTTCGACGGCATAAACTGGTTTCGGAGAATGCAGTTGCCAGCATGCACTTCCTGCACATTTATGGCCACGAACGTCTTCGTGGACGGGATTCGAACCCAAAACGCCGGTATTGAAACATGAGGCTGATGCCTCAACACACTGCGCTACCAGTCGCCCCAAGGGAATAGGTGAGATACTTCATTTCATAAATTCTTTAGAGTGGATCTATGGAAGTGCCCCGATGAACTTAATTTCAGCGGTTTTCCTCTTACGAGGTTTGTGGCATCAACGCGCTTATTAGGGGTTTCTCCCCTTTTGTTGGTTCTGCCGCCACTTTAACCGAACAACCAAGCCTTCAAGTCTAATTTAAAACTCAAAATCTGTACTAACTGACAGAATTATCAACATGATACTTCATTTCCCAATAGCGACCAAGCCACAATCGTGTTTTTGTCAACTTCGTCTAAACAATAAACGTCAACGACATGACTTAGCCCTACTTCAAGATTGTTTGATAAACAAATCATTTTCCAATAATAATGAATGGCAACGAACTCAACCTAACAACCCTCCGTTTAGAAGAGCCACGAACCAAACAAAACAATCGCTCAATAAGAGCCCCGGATTCATTTCGTCTACATAAAGCACATAAATAATCGCAGCGAAGCATATGTACACATACCTACATACTTCCTGCTATGCGTCAATATCCTTGCAATCGGGCAGAATCGTTACGGAGGACATACACCCCGATACGGCAAAACTATGAACCGCATTTTAACGTAACGTTCGATGTATGCTCCAGGATAGTCATCCAAACGCACATATGCACATACTTGGCTGAGTAGCGTTAATTCGCAACCGATATTTATCCATTAGTGCGAACATAACAAACTTCCCCCGTCCACCGATTATGTATAAATCGACGTCCTATACGATATAGACCTCGCCACCCCAAAAAGACGGACACAGCCCACCTTCCTCATAATATCCTTCTAACTAACCCCAACCGCCACGAGCGCTATCCGTTGCAGACACTCTAAACAAATACTCGTACAAGTGAAATGAGCGTAAACCAAAACAAAAGGAATTCAGCGTAAAGTTTGGAAGACAAAGAAAGAGAAGGCGTACGATTAGAAACATCCTGGTGACAGGTCCCCCTTTCCCTCCTCCGAAGTCCAAGCGACATAACGCCCAACCACCCAGCAAGTTTCCTTCTCAATCTTTACGTTACGGTCGAATCCCTAAAGTGCGATGGCGGATTTTAAACGCATCGACTCGTCCTTGCTCGTGTCTGAGATTTCCGATGTTGTGCGCATAGCGCCCAAGTTCGCTGTGGGAGCACCGGGCATGCGACGCCACTGAAGTGCGTCCATGAATCCTTCCCGCCACTAGACGAACTAAACTAACACCTTCACCGGGCCCGTTGCTAGGAGACGCAAAGCGCATGCTCGCGCTTGATATAAACATATCCTTGGCGATATAGCGGTTCGATGAATCCTGGCGATGGAGAACGTATGAGAGTAGCACGTATCTTGGCTCGTTTATCTGCGGAGATAGCGCATATAGTCGTGAACCTCATTCGGCAAGCGGATGCGCTCTCCCAGCCTGTACATATAGCAGAATACACGGTTCAAATGCTTTTGTTGTTGACATGTCCTGTAACACAGCCCTATAGATGGCTGCACAGCTTATATGTCAGCACTTGGAGCAAGGATTCGCCACTAGGATGAGATTTCAATATGATTTTCGATCCTGTCCCGTTTCATCCTTTTCTTTTCAAGATTTTTTGACATTCGTCGCTTTTTATGACCGTACATTGGTTTAGCTATTTTTTTTCTTTGGAGTCCTTGTTACAATGTTTTTCTCGGTGTTCCGTTATCAACCTCGTCTTTTGTTACATGTAGTTGACCGGAAAAAAAAGAGCTGCTAAAGCGTTGATTTCTCTTCTTGCTACTTCATTACTCCCGAGCTTTGGCATTAGAAATACCCGGTTGGCTGGCAGTTATCCTTTTTTTCTTACTTTATTTCGGGTAACCAGATTTCACTTGCCTCCTACAGAAGCTTTTTGCAGCCATTTCAGGATTTCGTGAGTGTCTGGCATAAAAAACACCGAAATTTCTGCTTTTCGCGATTTCTCTATTACGCTAACCATCCATGGATCTGTGTGTGCAGTTTTATCAGATATGGCTGCAGGACATACAACCGCTTCGTCAGAGAGAAAAAAAGCCGTGGAACTCTCCAATCGAGGTATTTGCGTGAAGTTTGTTCTGGCGGTTGGAAATCTGCTATCCGATATGTGTGGCAAGTGATTTACAAGATGGCGGTACGAGGTTTGGCAACGAGGCTTCTGCCTCCCGCCATTTTGGGGGGCATGCTGTTTTCGTCCTGCCTGGCAATCAGCGCTCTAGGATACGACGAGAATCGGTGTAGGACCAAAAAAGACAGATATCATGATTTTAAGGCTCAGATAAGCTTTTGATAAGCTTTTTCCATAAATCATGGCAAGATATGTATGCAAGACCGAGATTGATTCATATATCCATGACGTTGGAAATGAAGTCGGGAAGATGTTGAGCAACACATATCGGCAACGAAAGGGATGAGCCGGGTGACGCTGACATGGCAACGAGGTGAATGAAGTGATAACCGGGTGTATGTCAAATATAGGCGAAAACGATGTTTCAAATTGTAGCGCATTACGGCTTTAGTGGATGTGGTTTGGGGAATTAGAAGGATACGAGTGGAGCAGGAGTTGGGGCCGGAGTGTAGTCAATGTGGTATGCGGTTGTGAAAGATGAAGTGTATGCGAATCACTTTTTAATCAAGTTTTATGATTGTGGCGTTGAATTTTTTTTCATGGACAATTATTATTTCATTTTATGGAGAAAGGGTTCTTGTGGTGGAATATTGGTTCAATTGAAATATATTTATATCACATACAAAATTTCACAATAATTATTTTGACGTGACAAAAAATTCGGGGGGTTCATAAAAGGTCAAGAGACCTCGAGATATTGCCAAGACTATGCGCCGGGAGGGGTTAAGGGAATCAGCATACAAGGTCTGGTCGATTTTAGTATGAAGAAGTTGACAGCTGAAATACATTGCTTGGATGCAATGCAAGATATAGGGTTTGGTTAGGTTAGGTTCGAGTAGTAGATTCGATGTGGGAGATAATCTTTCAACCATCCTATTAAACTAACCGCAATGAAACGATGAAATTTCCCAATATCGAAGTTGGCTAGCTCCTCCAGTTGATTGAAGAAATATGAACAAACAATTTTTTTATGCCTGCTTCATAGGCCAGGACTGGTGCACAAAGTATGGAAAGTGCATTCCATCTCGTCCTTATCATCGCAGCTTCCACAGATGTCATTATAGGGAAGTCCAGACTATCTGGCATGTTCAGTAATTACCGCACTGATGAGAGTCTTTTCAGCGACAACAGTTTAGAAGAACGATTTGAGTCCAGCGTGGGCCACAAAAGCCTTATGAAATGGCATGTCATCATCATCATCGTGGTGCAACAGCCCGAAGTCGGGCCTTGGCCGCCTGGATCGTTGTCCTCGAATTATCTCGGTCACGTGACCGCGTCCTCTAATCTTGGATGCCGAATAGCTGTTCGGCGTCCACATATACTGAGCTCTTCCAACGAGATCTTGGTCGTCATCGTAGTCTCGCTCCATCGACTCGTTCTGCATTCATTACTCTCTTTGGCATGCGATCATCGTCCATTCGTTGTACATGCCCTGCCCATTGAAGTCGTTGCAGTTTGACGGTTTTCGTAGCTTCCAGCTCATCGTACAGTTCATAAAACCCATGGTTGTACCGGATGCGCCATCCATCTCGATCGCAAACAGCCCCGAAAATTCGCCGTAGAACCTTAGGTTCAAATGTGCCTAGCATGTTTCCCGAGGCTTGAGTTAGGGTCCATGTTTCGCAGTCATAGCATAGCACTGAGCGTATAATGGTTTTGTACACACGCGGAGCTTGATTTCGTCAGTATCGTTGGCGTCTCTTGACAAGTTGCAGCCCAAGTATATGAAGTCCTTCACGAACTCGATGTTGAGAGCTGATCGGTTGTGGAGCGACCTGGTCTGAAACCGCTTTGATATTCGCCAATGATTCGTTCTAAGTACGGTTTTATTTTATTTTCCAGAATTTTCGCCAAAATTTTATAGAACGTTCGGACTAGTGATACACTCAATTGCCCTAACCCCTTGTGGGGCATAGCGCGTCAACTGTTCCATGTGGCCCAGTTAACGTTTCGTTGGCATAAATTGGTGTCGGAGAATGCAGTTGCCAGCATGCAGCTCCTGCACATCCAGGGCCACGAACGTCGTCGTGGACGGGATTCGAACCCGAAACGCCGGTAGTCAAACATGTGGCTGATGCCTCAACACACTGCGCTACCGGTTCTCACGCCAAAGTTTATCTCCGTTTTTGTGAATTGGACAGATGATGCTTCTGAGCCAATCATCTGGGATCACCTTGTCCTCCCATACTCGCAGGAGTAATTGATGTATGACATTAGCTAGACCCGTTTCACCGAGTTTTAGTAGTTCAGCTGGAATCTCGTCAACGCCCGGCGCTTTATTTCGTTTTAATGACCGCAACGCGAGATCAACTTCCTCTACTGTTGAAAGTTGCATGGGTGGGCCTAGACCAACAATATGGTCGAGAGCTTCTTGTGTAGGGATGTTAGAGGGTAGGTTCAGAAGCTCTTCAAAATAAGAGGCCCATCGTTATTGTTAATGCCGTCGGTCTCGCTTATGATGTTTCCATCCTTGTCCTTACAAAGGCTAGTCCTGGGTTGATAGCCGCTCTTAATTGTATTTACTAGTTTGTACGCTTGTCTGGTGCTCCCATTAGCTAAGTTTTCATTAATATTCAGCAACAGCTCGTTAAAGTATTACCGTTTCTTACGTCTAATTATTCTATTCAATATTCGCCGTAGCTCGTCATATTTTTCTCTTCTGGCTCTGGATCCTCGTTGAATCCATTGTCCATAGGCCTCGTATTTCGGGTCAAGTGAATTTTTGCATTCTTGGTCGAACCAGTCATTTCGCGCTCGCCGGGCTTTATATCCCACGACCTTCTTTACTGATGGTACCCTTGAGTTCTTCCCAGGACCCGTGAACGCCTGTGTTGCTGATGTTGTGTAGCACAGGTGATAGTCTTTCTTCAAGGGCGGTAGTATACGTCACCGCCTTAGCATCGCTCAGAAGCTCATCAACCGCAAAGATTTTGGAAGGGCTGATTCTCGATTGGTGCACTGAGGAAACTCTTCATCTGTAGGTTGTCTTCACCAAGTGATGATCTGAGTCGCAGTATGTTTTTCCTCGGTAGGAGTGGACATCCATCACACTAGACACCCTTCTTTTGCAAATGAGGACGTGATCAATTTGGTTGACGGTATGTGCGTCTGAAGATTTCCAGGTCTACTTGTAAATGCGTCGATGCGGGAAACACGTAGAGCTTACGACTATATTCCTACTGCAGGCGAAGTCGATAAGTCGCTAGTCGTTCTCGTTACATTCTTCCCCCGGTGCCAACTTTCATTTCCGACTTTCGCTTTAAAGTCTCCCAGCAGCAATTTGACGTCGTTTGTTGGAAGTGATTCAAAGAGAGTCTCAAGGCGGGCGTAGAGCTCGTCTTTTACTGCGTCTTCTTTAACTTCAGTGGGGGCGTGCACAGGGCTTCGAGAAGGGGTGCGGAAGGGGCGAATCGCCTCGGGCCCGGATTTTCTGGAGGGGTCCGGATATTAGGAAATTTGAAAATAAAAAAATCATTTTTATGACACACATTTCGTGTATTAACTACAAAATTCAATTGATGAAATCAAAATTTTTCTTAATAAATACATATGTTAGATTTTTCTTATATTAGTAAGCCTAACACTAAACATTCCAGGATCTGAAAGAATAATCCGTTAGTCGTTTACGTGGTCGTCGTTGTTGATCCGTCCAATCCGAGGCTTTTGGTCCAGGTTTCTTGACGTGGAGTGGTTTTTACCAGGACGAGTTGTCAGCATATCGGTTAACCCCATTCAGGGGATAGCCTCGGAGATAGCTGCTTCAGATGGTTTAATAAACGTGCTGAAGTTCACACAACTATGTTGCAGGTCCAACTACACAAATCATTCCATCCTACTAAACCTGAGGCGCTTAGGTGTGAGTCAGTCATTCAGGCTACAGCTATCTGCCATTTTTCAAACGGTCTTATCGCTGAGACTTGGATGTATTTTGTTTTAGACTACTTTTAATTATTTTTATCAGATGCTACTGCTCTGATTGTATAGCGAAAATGACTACAAAACAGTAAGTTCGTTGTGGTAGTTTTACCTGTTTAGGCAATCAAAACAGCACCTTGCTCTATCTCAAATTTCATTTGTTCCTTTTTCCATACTGCATACTGGATGTTATTGAAAATTCCTGCCAAAAAAGAGGAATATTTCAGCCTAATTTATGGACACGACTTCCAACAAAGTTCAAGGTTTTGTTTATATGCCCATTCCATTCTTTTTCCACAATCAATACCTTGTGCGCATAATAAGGTTAAGTATATGCAATGAATCACATATACGAGTATACTCATGCGAATCTATACCACACGTTCAAGGCTAAACTCATTTTTATGCAAAGCAAATGCACCCCAAAAAAAAAATGCTTGTGTTGAAATGTTGCAAATGTTGCGGCACAACATACAGAGCCACACACACCCCCCATATAACTTTAAGACACATTAAAGTCTGTCCTATGGGAATGATAGCGCCTCGGATTCGGCATTCGTTCTCAAACATATTTCGTCTTCATGACCGTAAGTTCTCCTTTTTCGTATTCATATTGAAATGCTAGAAATACCAAGTGAAGATTTAAAAAGAAAAAAAGTATCCCCGTGAATTTCCTTTTCATATGCGGGAGAATTTCGTAACACTACATTTTTCTCCTTTAGATCAATTTTGGATTAGTTTTCTTTCGTTATGCGTGAAATTGGAAAAATTGGGAGGGAGCCCCAGAAAACGTCAAAGAACAGAAACTATCCAAAATTTCTGATATTCCTGTGTAAAACTAAGTCCTTTTTGGAAAAACCTGTCATCAGTTTTGAGTTTCTTCCATGGAGCTTGAATGCGTTCATAATAATCATTCAGACTTTTAGAGTGCGAGAGTTACACCACTAATGAATAAATTGTGGATGTGGGTGGCTTATGCTGAAGATTGTCCATAACCAGTAGTGTACTAGAAAAGCCTTTACTCGTTTATAATTAAATGAAGGCATGCATTTGTCAAATACAACTTTGACGGATATTTATTTAGCCTCAGCAAACCTTCATTCTCCAGCGACCCGCAGTACCAGAAAATTTCCCTCGTTCAGAGTTACCAGCAATTTCATCCACTATCCAGAATCGTATAACAAACATACAATGGGGACCAATAAGACAAGAATTCTGTGCACTATTTCTTCAATTCCCGTGCCTGAACAATTCAGACAGGGAAAACTTTTACACACGCACGAGTTTGCGTAATAAAATTTGCATAATTTCAGCGATACGCAAATATTCGTCCAGACGACGAATTCAACCGAGCCACCCACCATACCCAACCTGTCGCGATACAAACGAGGAAGTGATGCAAACTTTAAAAGGGACACAAACCTATAGAGCAGAAAATGGTGAATGGTGGCAAAAGCACGGGGTGGCTGGCTGGCTAGGAGTCACCCGTTTTTCAAGTAAGACTATTTCAGATACACATACTTACATCTGTGTATCTGTATATAGAGGGAAATGTCGTTTTCCTGTAAAGGACATCAACCAGGATAACATGGAAAGATGTACGGGACACGACGACGAAGCATTGTTTTATCTGGTTCTGTGGATTTTGTGTTGGCTTTGTTTTTGTGCACGGAGCACACTGGACGACACACTGAAACAAGGAAAGTGCCGGTAACAGGCACTTGTGACGGATCCATTGACACGCGTTCCTTCCTCATCTCCAGCGATTTTTACGGAAGACACATAGAAAGAGCTGACGCTGGCTGGAATAAATAAATTGAGAGTCTTTGTTTAGTAGCACGGGGATTCATAATAAAATTTCGGATTAAAGTTTGCATGAAATTTAAGAGCTTAAGGTAGCCAGATTGAGAAAGGTGAAATGGGAAAAACACAGATGATAGACTCGTACAGAGAGAGAGAGAGATTATGGAAAATGTATTGTTAGCCAAGTTCAATTTATTGTTTAGCGAATGGTTAGAAGCTAAGAGCTTAATGTGATGTTAACGACCTGGACTATTTCCTCCAATTCCTCCAATCCTCTGGATACAGAAGTGTATGTAGATGTAGGGGTACTCCGCAAGGTGCTGGGCTTCCTCCCCTGGTTTAGAGGGTGCTATTGGACCTAGAGCAAGCGGGTTGCATGGTGACAGCAGACGCGGATGACATCTCTATTAACATATCAGGCAATTAGCTACGAGTAATACGCTAGCGTGACCAACTTTTTCCGAGCGAATTTTGGTACACCACCATGTTTTCAGTTTTGAGCTCAACAAAGGTTGCTACCGACTGATACCAACACCTAACGATCTCTGTTGTTACTTTGTGGCATCGCTATGGGCTCAAGTGATCTATGCGCCACCTAACCTATTTTAACTGTATTTTATTTTCACCTAAAAAAAAACGTGATTATGGCACACCGAATCGATGAATTTTCATTAGGTAAAATAATTTTTTGCTGTGCGGGGGCCCGGGCCCCCTCCGAAATATTTAGAATATAAAGCTTGATTTTGGAATATTCGAGGAAATACTTGAAAATGTCTAGGAACATCGTCTGAACGAAAACTTGTTAGCAGGGATTCCCCGCACCCTGGAGGACCTCTCCACTTCTCTGAAACTTAACAGAGTTGCCAATAAACTGCTTCAAAACTTAAAAGTCTCGCGCTAAAATGTGTGCGTTTATGCGGATAACATTGCTATTGTTCTGGTAAATTTCCGATGGTTATTAGTGAGGAATTTGCAGAATATCTTCTCACAGCAAACCGAGTATCCTCTCTTTATAAGTCTAGGATACTTCCGGCCAAATCGTTTGTGCTTCATCGGGCGCGACTAGTTTTTTCTGATAAGTCAAAATTTCTGTCTAGCTATTTTACCCATGTTTGGGGTAGTTGTCTGCTGGACTGCTAGGAGTACAGAGGCTAACAGTTACTTGCGGTTTAACCTGCTTCTTCTTGTTATTTTTATTGAATAGATTTCTGGAAATATACTTAGTCATTAGATTCTATGACATTGGTCAGTGGCTTAATTCACGCTCTAAACGGCTAAAGGATTAGGTATCAGAGTTTTCTCTGGTGGACTAAACTTAAAGATTTGCGGAAGCAGGACGGGTCCTGGACAGCCTCCAGTGAAGAGACTTTGGAGATTCTTTTAGACACTCATTTCCCCGATAGTTCTCCGAAAGCGACTCATAGTCAGCACGTACAGGAGTGGATGGGGAACACTGGCGTCTCAGGAGCTATCATCTCTACGGAGAAGGTTCTATGGGCTATCTCAAGCTTTGAACCCTTTAAGTCAGCCGGACCAGATGGCATTATACCTGCGGACTTGCAACAGACGGTAGATATTGTTGCCCCGTGGGTTGAGAAAATCTTTAAGGCATGCTTGGACCTTGTTAACATTCCACGAATATGGCTTGACGTCAACGTGGTATTTATTCCCAAGGCAGGGAAGAGCTCTCATGTGGGACCCAAAGACCTACGACCCATTAGTCTTTCATCAACACTCTTGAAATTGCTCGAGAGGCTCATTGATATCTACCTACGGAGCACGATACCAGAAAGTCTGCTCGCGGCATCACAACATGCCTACACCAAGGGCAGATCTGTAGATATAGCTCTAAATTCCATTGTGAGTTATATAGAGAAATCGCTCAGCTACGGCGAATTTACTCTAGTTACCTTTTTGGATATAGAAGGTGCCTTTAACTATGTCAAGCCAGAGGCGATCATCGGCGCTCTCATAGGCCTTGAGGTTGAGAGTTCCTTGGTCCAACTCATTAACCTGATGTTAACATCCAGAGTGATCACATCAAAACTGGGGACTTCGTCAGTCTGCCGTAGTGTTTTCAGGGGTACTCCTCAAGGCAGTGTGCTTTCACCGCTTCTTTGGAATGTTACGGTCAACAGGCTGCTCTTAGACCTGGAGGAATTGGGTTGTAAGGTGACCGCATATGCCGATGATATCTCCATTGCTGTCTCTGGTAAGTTCCCAGGAACTCTTAGCGAAGTAACGCAGCATGCGCTATCTCTGTTGATTAATTGGACTAATAGATGTGGCCTGGGTGTTAACCCCAGTAAGACCAACTTAGTCCTTTTCACCAGGAAACGCAGTATTCCACCAGTGATGCCTCCTGTTCTGGAGGGGGTGAGACTTGCTTTCGCGGAGAGTGCTAACTTCCTTGGCCTCATTTTAGATAGTAAGCTAAATTGGAGACTGAATATCCAGAAGCGCACGGACAAGGCTACTACTGCTCTTTATTGCTGTAGGCGGGCTATAGGCAAAACATGGGGTTTGAAACCCAAAGTTATGTACTGGCTCTATGTGGCAGTGCTTCGCCCCATACTGCTGTATGGAGTCGTAGTCTGGTGGAATGCCCTTCAAAAGGCAGCTAACTTTCAATTATTAGCCAAGGTGCAGAGAACAGCTTGTCTGGCGATCAGTGGTGCTCTACGATCAACCCCATCTGCTGCTTTGGATATGATGCTCAACCTGTCGCCGTTGGATATTCAGGCGAAGCTCATGGCGGCGAACTCAGCCATTAGAATTAGAGAGACCTACCAGTGGATAACCTTGGGAACCGGTCACTCAACGATCTTGAATGACGCAGAGATTCCTGAGTCGATTGATTACATCTCACCAAAGCGATGGTTCATGAAGAATCACATAAACCTGATTCCATCGCGGAGTCTGTGGGAAAGTGGTGGTCCATCTATACCGCACTCGCTGGAAATTTACACGGACGGGTCGAAAACTGCCGAAGGTGTGGGTGCTGGGGTATTCTCTGAGGAGCTGAACCTTCACCTATCCTTCCGGCTACCGGAATACTGCAGTGCTTTCCAGGCGGAAATTTTTGCGATTAAGGAAGCAGTGACTTGGCTGAGTCTTCACGCGATCTCCACGACGAAAATCACTATCTTTACGGATTGTCAACCCGCAATAAAATCCCTCGATTCAGGGTTCTGCACTTCGAAAAGCCTATCGGAGTGCAGGGGGAGGCTAGCGGAGATGGGTGATTTCTTCGATATTATCCTGTGCTGGATACCTGGCCATCATGGCTTTTCTGGTAATTGCAGGGCTGATGAGCTCGCCTGGAGGGGTGCCACCGACGTGGCTCTGCAGCTTAGCAGCGATATCGCTACACCGATTGCCCTGGTAAAATCCAGAATGAAATCAGCTGCGATCAGGGAATCCCACCTTAGGTGGACTGATGGCGCTTCCTGCTATAATGCCAAGCTAATCTGGCCGAGGCAGAATATCAACCGCACTACTAAACTACTGTCGCTGACTAAATACCAGATCAGCCTGGTGGTCGGCTCCGTTACTGGACACTGCCTTATCGGCGAACATGCCAGGAGGCTACGGCTTCCTTTCTTTGATTACTGCAGAAGCTGTGGGGACGAGGAGGAAGAGGAAAGTATTACTCATCTGCTCTGCGAGTGCCCTGCTTTTGCGCAATTGAGAAGGTCAACTCTTGGTAAATATTTTTACAACCATCTTGGGGAGCTGGCGGAGGTGGAGGTGGGACAACTCCTTCGTTTCGTCAGCGGCTCCGGGTGGTTCTAATACGTTGCTGTTTGGTTCTCCTAGGGTATCACAATGGACCTATGTTTTCTGGTCTAAGTGTGCTGTTTTCAGCAACCCTGTTACCTAACCTAACCTAAACTTAAAGATCTCTCCCAGTATCCCCATAATGTATTCCAGATGAAGGTTACGACGAACCTCTGACCCGGCTGGGGTGCCACGTGATATGGGCTAGAGATATTCTGACTTCACCGCTGTAATTAAATTGTCCGAACTGGGTCTGATTAGGACCATATCAGATCGTCAGTCAATTATAACGTTGATGAGAGCGTAGAGCAGACAAGTTCTCCAGGCAGGGCGATGCTGCGCTAATTCGTCGGAACTGCTGTATTTGTCATCACTGGGTTTCGCTTAGTTTAGAAGCATGCCATGAGGTTACGCACCTACTGCAATATAAACATTTACGTGATAGGGGCGACCGGTAGCGCAATGTGTTGAGGCATCAGTCTCATGTTTGATTAACGGCGTTTCGGGTTCGAATCCCGTCCACGACGATGTTCGTGGCCATGGATGTGCAGGAGGTGCATGCTGGCAACTGCATTCTCCGAAACCAATTTAAGCCAACGAAACGTCAACTGGGCCACATGGAACAGTTGACGCGCTATGCCCCACAAGGGGTTAGGGCAATTGAGTAGAAGATAAAAAATTTCTTTGCACCTGTAGCAAAGAAAATCGAATACTCTTTGCCAAGAACGTAGACTTCGTGGACCTCTAATTCAAATGGAAATCGCCTTAAGAGATTTAGGGACGGCAGGCACTTCACACACAGAATTCTTACAATGACAACTGCCTATCACGTTTCATTGTATTGGCATTGTTATTAAATGCGTCCACGCTTCCACGCCTTCAACAGACGTATGCCTCTTGAGGACCTAAACTGGAATAAGTTTGAATATACGCTCAGGGCTCCAAGTAATAAACATAGTCGGACCCCCTCCAAATCCGATTTCTAGATCCGCCACTGTTTTAATAACAATGCCAATTTTAGTGGTACTTTCCACAAATAAAGAGTGAGCTAAGCGTCGACCTTAAGAAGTGCAGACATTTCGAAGTAGAATGTCCTGCGCATGTCTAATACGCTTTTTAACTAACTAATCAATTCACTTACAATTAGAAAGGAATCCTTATCCCCTTTAACCCTCACCGCCCCCTCCCCTATCTTTACGCCACTGAGAAACGGATAAAAGGAAGTAACGATTTTAGTAATAAAATATTCATTTAACTCACAGGGACTTAAGGACCGCGATATATATGTATTACAGATTATCTTTGCTCCAAATAAGATTTCAAAATCGACGGTATTCTCGAAACACCCGACCGTTTATCGTAAACTTTAAAACATGCGACATGCTGATGCAAACAATTTTTCCCCATTTTCCTATCAGAACGGTAACTTAAATACCAAAACTGCGTAATATAACGCCGAGTCTCATGACTGACCTCTATTAAAATAAATCGTGTTAATTGTAATATTTTCTTGTAAATAACCTGTCGTTCCCAATTAAAATAAATAATACAAAATTTAGGACCGCATCACAACCCTTTGTTAACTTTATTGCCAAATTCAACCATTGAATTTGCATAACCAGCGTTAACTCTCGCACTTTGACAAATCGTCCACCTTGAGTTCGATGGGGGCAAAAAAGGCAATATATGCAAATTGTACAATTCTCAATCATTAGGTCAAAGTGCGATCAGCTCTAGCACGCCGACACTATTCATCCACTCTAAAATCAGGCTAACGAAATACGACACCGAAAATTGGGTGGCTAACAACACGCTAATTGAATTCTGATTAGCCATTGACCGCCCGATTTGGTCGCCATTCGCCGTTCCAAACTCCTTACCAAAATAGAAAAACCATTCTAATCGGTTCCCCACATTAAAAGTAAATATACAATGGAAATTATTCACGAAAATAATAACAGGCGTAATGGCGCTCGTAAATAAGACTTTTCATAAAAATTATGAAAAGTTGCAATTGTTCACGACATTGTATGTTGCGGCTATTGCGACAAGAGACAGGGTCCTCGTGCAACCTATACAAACCCCATCTGTTTTCGTGTCATATTACAATTTTTTTCTATTAACATTTAATGGATTGGAGCCGAAAGTAAAACTAAAGAAATTATCCATCCACAGATCGGTCATAACAAATCACAAGACTCTCGCGAGCGGCACGACTTGGAAATTTGGACATGAAAAAATTGGGGCTAATTAAAACTTAGGGCTAAAACACCGGGTGGAAATGGCAGAAGCCTATAGCTAACTAATCGCATCTTATCAAGAAACCAACCTTGCGAGTATAATTCAACTGGAACTTGTTAGCTTTCTCCCGCGGAGGCAGAAATACACGAAAAATGTCTTACCAGAAATACACGACTTTGATTTACGTCGTTTGATATTTGTGTCAATTTTTTTATGGCAAAAATTTATCATTGCATGTTAAAAGCCGGCCATCCACCATTTGGGAGGGGAGGGTTTCATCATATTGCCTACGGTTGCTGTTTCGGTCGGGCGAGCGCCAACGAAGCGTGCGAAAACTTATTCCCGTTCACTTCCGATCCTTCCGAACACCAGCAAACCATTTTACAGGGAAAAAAGAACCGGAGTATAGGTAGATGGATGGGTTAAGGAGTCCCCTGGCACTCAAATTCTGGGTGGCGAGGACACCACTTTTTTTTTTTTCTTTTTCTTTACACGACACAGGTAGATTGAGCGTTTCGATGCCCCCCATTCCCAAAGGTAGTTTAGAAGAACAGCATTCTTCTAAATCAACAATTTAAAAAGGGTGCTGACGATTTTCAACACGCAATACACTCGATTGCCGAAAAGGGAAGGAAACTTTTTCCTTTTGTTGATCAGGAAGGAAATATACCAATATACTAGCATGGAAAATTCATCATAAACCCATTCGTTGGGGAGATGGGGTTGCAGGACCTCATCGTGGAGGTACAGATAAGAACTTTGGCGAGCATTTGTAACTATAGTATGTACATATATTGTTTAACTAAGAAAAAATGGAATTTTCGTGTTCGTATTTAGCAAGGCCAGGATACTTCAATCTTCTTCATCCCATAGTAGACAGCTTGATTAGCTTGACCTTCAATTCATCTAAATTATCTAGATTCATGGAACAATTTAAACTCGGTCAGTCATGAAAATCTACAATTTCATTGAAACAGAAGTAGACTAGAAGAAACCATGCTTTTTTTCAAAGTCATCCAGCTGGAGGGCTGTTAAAAAAAAACTATCTTCCCTGTTCGCATCGCACAGTATTCTCCCTTTTCGGAACAAACTTTACAAGGTGTCCCGTTTCAGATGGTAAATACTTTAATGGCAGGCATTTGTGGAAAATTGACACCTGTCAGGAACACTCTGTCCTTAAACATTACTGCTCAATTGCCCTAACCCTTTGTGGGGCATAGCGCGTTAACTATTCTGGCACCATGAAATAAGCTATTTGGAAACAAGGCATTAATGGATAATTTCGGTTGAAGCCGAAATTAGCCATGCATAAATTCTTTCGGTTTCACACTCAATGCTCAATTTCGTTTAAAACGAAGGTGAGTATGTACATGGCTATTTTCGCTTTCCTTCGCATACTTTATTTTGGTTTGAAATTGTGCATACCTAGCCAGAGAAAAAAATGCTGGATGCAGATATGCTAGGACGAAACGGGCTAGGGCTACATGCGGGGGTTCGCAACGCCCTAGGAGCGGAGCTAGCCCAGCTCGTTCCAAACCGAAATTATCCATGCACACTTGTGCGATACTGCGGGTTGTGAATTAACAGTCGCTTGTGTGGGCTCCGCTCGCTATGCTCGCTCCGCGCTTAAGGGATCTTAACCGTCAGTATCGCACGAAAATGAACGCTCGCTTCGCTCGCTCTGGGTACTACACTCCCATGTGTGGGCTCCACTCGCTACGCTCGCTCCGCATTTAAGGGATCACAAACCTCGCTTCGCTCGCTCTGTACACTGCATGCGTGGCTATTTTCGTTTATATCGCATGCCTTATTTCGATTTGAAACCGATATTGTCCATGCATAGCTTATTTCGTTTATTTTCCGATGAATACTTTCGTTTCCAAACGGATCTACATGGATTATTTCGTATGCCTTATTTCGCTATGGCTTATTTCGGTGTCCCAACTATTCCATGTGGCCTAAATGACGTTTCGTTGGCATAAACTGGTTTCGGAGAATGCAGTTGCCAGCATGCACCTCCTGCAGATCCATGGCCACGAACGTCGTTGTGGACGGGATTTGAACCCGAAACGCCAATAGTCAGATATGAGACTAATGCCTCAACACACTGCGCTACTGTCGCTCCCCTTTTACAGAGTACCTACACTTTTTGTAAATTGTGTCAAAAATGTGGACTTTCAAAACAAAATCAAAATTTGCCACTCTCCCAATCATTTAATCCGAGATTCGCAAATTTTCAGTTTTAAGTCCTTAAAACTTATATGCCGTTCAAAAGCTAACACAATGGGGTAGCTTTTACCAACTTTGCAGTTTTGTCAGTTCAAAGTACCGTTGTAAAATAATCATTTGAATTTCCGATGAAAAATCCATTTTTAAATTTCTTTAAAATTTTAACAGGTTTTTTTAGTAACGGTAATTTTCGCAGCCGGAAGAAAGTGGTTTTATACGAAATTTTATGGAGTTTCAGAAACTGAGATCAAATCTCGGATTGAATGATTGGGAGAGTGGCAAGTTTTGTTCGACAAGTTCAGGTTTTTAAAACAATTTACAAAAAATACTATAACTCTGTAATTGCTAAAAAGATAGTGTCCATGTCATGCATCAATTTTTCATAAATGAACAGTTTTATCTACCATTAAACTACATATTTACCTTCTGAAACGGGACACCCTGTACATTAGCAACTTAACAGCTCATTCTAAGTGAAGTCGCGTATTCGCCTAAACTGCTTGGCTCTCATTGTAACCGTCGAAGGATCAACCCCTTTCGCCTTTTCCCGACTGCCAATATAAACGACTTGGAATTTCGATACGCACTTAATAGACTCGTTGAATTCTACCGATTTCGCTAGAGTTCGATTAAATAAAATCAATTTCAAGAACATTTACAACGACTAGAAAGTATAGCGACATTCATGAGCCATGCAATGACATCGACAATAACAACAACAAACGCGAAAAGGACGAAATATGACTTAACTAGAGAATAAACGACAGCATTCCAATGTCGTAAATCATCCATATAGGGTTTCGGGCAACTCTAGACATGAGCTTGGGCCTTATCCGAAAATATTTTTGGCATTGAATTTTCGTGTTTTCCCTCCTTTTATCCTTAAGCATTTTTGTTGCTTTCATTGGTTTTTGATAGACCATAAATCGTTACGACTAAACTTTCACGGCCTATCGAGAAAACGTAGCATTCTTTCGACCCTGTCCGTTTCCTGTAGCCAAAATGAATGCGTGTATGGAAATTCTTCGGAAGAGTTTTTCCTTTTTTTTTCGTTTGATTTTGTATTGTTTCTATAGTCGCTATGTTTATGAATAATTCGATTTTATTGAATTGTTGATGGAATGATTTTCGTGATAGAAGAAATAAAAGATGGCAAACAATGGTTGACGATTAAGTTGGGAAATGGAAGTCAATGATAATGTTTTTTTTATCTAGTCATTGGAGGGGGCTCTATGTTGAATGTTAAGCATGCCGGTGAACAACTCACAATTACAACAATAAGATAACCTGGATTAACCTGGAAAACTAAACGAGTTTATTAACCTACATCTAATAGAAACGTCGCTTTTCTTCTCCTCTCCTCTACTTCTCATCACCGTGCACGCATACACGTCGCAATACACTCGAATCATAACATAAAACCACAGCGGTGTTGGTGGCATTAGCATTAACTGAGGTAAAGAAAAAAACTCCAAATTAAACAAAAAAAAAATCATTGTAAACGCAATCCATTTCAGCTCATGATTTCTGAAAACATATTCAAAGTAGATAAAGTAGATTCCGAGTAGCGCTGCTAATCCTTCACAATAGGCTTCTGAAGTATCTCCCATAAAACTTATGGTTGGTATAAGGGATGATACTTCTTTTAAATTCAATTTGGATTTTAGAGTTTCATGAAATTTAAATGTAACGCTGTTGAATATTGGTGATGACTGTTGAAAAATATTGGGGAGGGGGGACCAAAAACTTTTCATATGTTTTTGATTGGCTGTCGGATTGCCTTGTTGTGCGAACTTTTTGTGATGGTATCCTCACAATAAACTGATCCATTATTGAAATCAAATTAACGTATCTCTTGGACTTAAAAAGTTGGCAGATGATGGGTCCACGAAAAGAACGGCCCAACAGCTCTACTTAAAAAAAAAAAAAGTCGGCGTCTACAGGCAAGCAAATATTCGATGTCGATACGAATATATAGTCTCATAGAGTCAATCAGAAACGACCCACAATTGAAGCGAACCAATTTGGAACTGACCATGCAAATCATCAGCGTTGTATGGAAATTACATTTCTTGTTTGTCTTAAGAATGAAGCATAAAAATCCAGGTCAATTTTTCAAGCATTTGCAGACGAAAGTCAAATATTTTTACCGTCTACGTCTGAAAAAAAATAATTATAATTAAGTAGCACAAAAGATTCATTAAGTTTTGACAACATTTTGAGGAATCGTAACCAAATTAAACGTCGAGTTTTATTACCTCATATGACCATTATGATTCGGGCTAATGTCACACGGGTTCTCATGACCCGAGGCCCGGGAGATAGACGGCTGTCAAACCTTGTTAAAGCAAAAGATTTAATGGTACGATCGCCACAGGCCATGTATATATCTGTAGAAGCTCCTTCCTTCCTTCCCTATGTGTCATAGCTAAATAAGTGTTTGATTGTTTGAACGAAGAAGTCCAGTTAAGATCCCTAAGGAATCATGTCGTGACTGCAAGAGACATTACTATCTATACGGACAGTCAGGCTGCGACTCGCTCGCTTGACTCTGCTCTCACCACATCGAAAACTATTCAGAAGTGCCGCTCGGCTCTCATGGAGATGAGTTACTTCTTCAACCCTCTGCTGGATACCGAGTCACAGAGGCTTTGCGGGCAATTGCAGGACAGACGATCTTGCTCATGAGGGGACAACTGGTGTCGTCGATGGGGACCGCATTGCCATTAGAATGCCAACTGCATCATGCAAAGTGACAATTAAGTCCATGCCAGTGGATAGGGCCAATACCAGATGGCTCAACAGTAGTGCTTCCCAAACGACGAGAATGATTTGGCAGAAATTCGATGCTAGCCGCTCTACCTCATTGCTGTCACTGAATAGAAAGCACATTAGCAGGGTGGTGGGGACCCTGTGATACAGGGCACTGCCCCATCGGCGCGCTCGCTTGGAGGCTCCGTCTTCCTCATCATGACTACTGCAGGAGTTGTGAGGATGTTGATGAGGAAGAGAGAGTTTTGCACCTTCTATGTCGCTGTCCGGCACTAGCCATCAGGAGGAAGAAATTCCTGGGCTCCTCGTTTTGCTATGACCTGGAGGACCTCAAGGATATGAGCGTGTTACAGCTCAACCGCTACATTTCCAGCACAGGCTGGTTTGGAACCTATTGGTTTCTTCAGCAAGGTGAAGTGTTATTGTTACTGGTGGTAGCACAATGGACCCATGAGAGGTCTAAGTGTGCTGTGTTGTATTATGGCATCCCCTTAACCTAACCTAAGATCACTTTTTCTACGAAAGATTTTTGTGCCTGAAATATTGGGGGACGCCGGTCAAAAGCTAAGGCGAAACAGACGGTCACCTGAGACGCCGACTCTGAAAGGGCGCCGAAAAGGGCGCCAAGAACAAAGTCAACCTTGGGAGTGAAATTTGTCAATTTAGAGCTAAATGGAATATAATTCCATTTAGTTATACTCGTATGTAAATAATTTGCGATTTATTCGATCGAAAGTGATTCTCAAAGTTCAAATTTACACGCGTGAACGATTCGATTTCGAACATTAAGTTCGCCACACATGATCGCGCACAACCACGAAAGCTCTTCTGTCGAACCATCAATCTCATAGAATGTGCGGAAAAGAAATCTCCTCATTTCCACCGTTCTATGAAATTGATGGTTCGATGGAAGTTCGGTCTTCATTCTTCAGTGAGAGTGACAAGCTCGACACACACATCGAACAAAATGGCACGCGAAACGCGGTGGAAGTGGGGAGAATTTATTTCCGCACATTCTATGAAGTGGTCGCAACCGTTTGGTTCGATCGTCTCTTGCGATCCATCGATTGGATGAGCTCAGAAGGCGCAACCGTTCCGGAACAATGCCTAGGTGAACAATTTACAATTTCACCGAGCAGAAAATATTTCTACTCAGTTTGTCGAGCATGGTGCGCCAATGTTTTTGTCAGTTCACAGGTGATATCCACGAACCACTTTGCAGAGGGAAAGTGGATTTTTGTAAACATACTTAAAAAAGTTGAGTAAAGAAAACTTCGGAAATAGTCTACACGAAAATTTCACATCTGATGGTACATGTCGTTCAGAAGGCGCAAAAACGATTACTGAGCAGTTCCGCTACCGTTCCGCATCTGAAACTATTCATCATTGAGTGAGTTCTGGATCCTAAACGTTGCATAAATGTTGCAAGAATTCAGCAATTCCGATGCTTGTAAATCTGAAAAAAGAGGTAAAAATGGGGAATTAAAAAAAAATAGTCGATAAGGATGGAATGGTTGGCGGACGGATCAGACGCCCACGCGGTCGCACCTGGGTCCAGGTGTAATGGGACCCTCGGCCTCTGGTTTCGTACCACCAACAGATCACTACTCATCAGGTGCATCATATGGTTCATTACAGCTTTCATCAAAGTAAAATTCTTTTTTATATTTAACCTTCATAAGACCGAGTGGGGTGCAGTTGCACCCAGAACCTACATTTCTTAGGATATCTTGTGAAAAAAAAATGTCCTATCAAATCTCCTCTGAGATATGTTTCTTAACTATGTATACTTTTTATATCGTATAAAAAGTTTGAAATAAATTACTACATACATATGTACATATCAGTGACGTGCACTCGTAGTAAGCAATTCCAAACTGCTTGACTTACCGAAATAAGCAATTCAATAATAAACTTTGCTTACACCAATACACATATCATCATTTCAGTCAATGTTTTTCTTTAAGCTGAAGAATACATATTATCATTCAAATATTCCTTTACACATTCAAATTCTGATCCGCGCCTTCTTTTGGTTAAAAAACATTCGTTCAATTACTTTAGATAATATTCAAACCTCCCATATTTTGCACACCATAGACACCAAACTTAGAATAGGAAAATGTGCCTAGATCTTTAGATGCATGTACCATGTGTGCATCCAAATACTAGAGACATGTTGATTCCAGAAAATGGGAATCTTGGATTTCGGTAGTACATTGGGCAACGATTTTGTTTTGTTTTGTTCGCAAATTTATATGAGACAAGTCAAGCACTGGCGCGACTGCTTTTGTGTGTGGGATAAAGCCCAATGATGCTTGTTAATGAAATGTTGCCAATGCAGGGAATGTTTATGGGAATTTGATTTTTCCAGTAGAGCTTTTGTTTTTGTTATGTAATGGATTTTCCGTTGCAATTTAAAAGAGGAAATCAGTGCAATCGGGTGATTTTGATTAAATTGTGATTTGAAGTTTTTTTGACCGTTTGTAGTGATTTAATTGATTTGATTTGTGATAAAAGTGGTAAGTTTTCTTCTCGCATTATGTCGGAGTATTGCTGCGCGACGGATTTCGTACTAAAAGCGGGATTTTCAACTCTTTCCTTTGCCAAGAAAAGAGAAATTATAGAATCGGATAGACCCAAGCCAGATCTTAGTTTAGAGTTTAAATTAAAAAATATTACGCGAAAATTCCATATCGAAACGTATGAAAAGTACATTTGGTTAACGGGAAGCTGTAAATTAAATAAGTTATTTTGCTGGCCGTGTCTTTTGTTCACGAGTGAAAAATCTGTTTGGAATAAAGCTGGATTTAGTGATTTGAATAATTTTACGGGCTCAGCAGCAAAGCATTCAAGTTCCGAAAAACATCTTCAGTCGTTAATTAAATTAGATAATTTTGGTTCTCAGCGTATAGAGTTTATGCTTAGTAACCAGGTGGCAATATCTGTTAGTTTGCATAATGAAAAAGTTGAGCGTAATCGTAATATTTTGAAACGTTTAATCGATACTGTAATTTTTTTGGCAAAACAGGAGCTTCCTTTTCGCGGAAATAATGAAGACTCTTCTTCAAATAATCGTGGTAATTTTATCGAAACCGTAAATTTCTTGAGTTTGTACGATCCGATAATTGAGTCCCACATAGATTCTATAAAAGCAAATGCAGCGTTTTCGGGTTTGTCTAATAGAATCCAAAACGATCTTGTTTCCGCTATAGCTAATGTGGTTCGAAATAAAATCAATTTGGAAATAAAGGAGGCTCCATTTGTAGCTGTAATGGTCGACGAAACGCCAGATGTTAGCGGTCGGGAACAATTAACGATGATTTTTAGATATACAATATCAAATGAGATTGAAGAAAGATTTATCGGATTTTTGGATGTAAGCGCTAATCGTACAGCTACAGCAATAAGCTCTCACATTTTAAAACAATTGCAAAATTTTAATATCGATAAGAAATTAATTGCACAATGTTACGATGGCGCAGCAGTAATGAGTTCTCAAATTCGTGGAGTTCAGACTTTAATTCGGGAAAAACATAAATCGGCAATTTTCGTTCCATGTTACGCTCATTCACTAAATCTAGTATTGTCTAAAGCAGTTGAGTTTATTCCCGAAATTAAATTATTTTTCGCGCACATCAATAAAATCGCATCATTTTTTAATACATCCACTAAAAGGTCGGACCTTTTTGCAAATATAGTAAATCGTCGTTTACCATCGGTTTCCAAAACGCGTTGGCATTATCATTTGCGTATTATTAACGTTATATTTGAACATAAGCATGAAATTTGTACAGTTTTTGAGACAATTTCGAATGGTTCTCAACACTGGGATGGCGATTCCTTGACTTTTTCCGATATATACTTACAAAAATTCGCAGAGTCAGATTTTCAATTATATCTGTTAATTTTTTCTGAAATTTTTTTCGAAAACTGATATATTATTTAATATTATTCAGAGCAAAGTGGTAAACATTTCATATGCAAGCCAAAAAATTATTGAATTTGAAAATTGGCTTGAAAATGACTTTTCTAAAAAGTTTGATAATTTCTATTCGACAGTTACAGCAGAATATCAGCCACCACGTAAGAAATGTAGAAATGCGATAGATCCTTTACAAAATTTACGGCGGATATTTCGGGAGATTATAGATGTTATTCTCGGGCAAATTCGAGATCGATTCCATTCGTTTAAAGATCTTTCATTTTTAGAGTTGCTTGAACCGAATTATTTCTCTAAATTCAAGTCAAATTTTCCCGATAAAAATTTTGACTCACTTATTGAATATCACGGTCAATTTTTCGACAGAATAAAGTTGAAAAATGAGCTAAAAGTTATTTATTCTTCAGATGAGTTTAAAAACGCGAATCCTAGTAAAATTCTCGATTATTTTCAAAAACGGCCTTATGTCGCAAACGGTTTTAAGCAAGTTCATATTTTAGCAAAATTATTAACGTCAATTCCAGTCACAGTGGCAACTGCGGAAAGGTCATTTTCAACACTAAAGCGCGTTCACACATTTTTGAGAAATCGCCAATCCCAAAACGACTTTCGGATCTTGCTTTAATTGCGGTTGAAAAGGATCTTCTTATACAAATGCGAAGAGAAAACGATTTTTTTGATAATGTGATTAAAGAGTTTTTACTTAAAGAACGGCGCATAGATTTGGAATACAAATAAATGGCAATGGCGAAAGAATATTTATTTATTTCAAATACCCCTGAATTTTTCTTAGTCTTAATTGACATAATATTTATTTATCATTTTTTTTATTAGTAATATTTTATTTATTTTTTTTTTTTTTTTTGTATTCCGAATATATGTGCCAATATTTTATTTAAATCTTTCCTGATTTCTTCTTTAAGGCTTAAAGCCGCTTGGTATAAATGTTTTTGTGACTGTCCATATTCTATTATACAGTCCATTTTTGTTTATGCTAAATTGGCTTTAGGGCGCCCAACTGCTTGACTATGAAAAATTTCCACTGCACGTCACTGGTACATATACACTGCAACGAGTTAACATTAATTTTATTCGTTGATGTGCAGGTAATCTCCAAGTTTTCAGTACAAGCTGTACCTGACTCTAGATTATAAAAAAAACAGAACCGTTTGTAATAACTATGATGGTTAATTTTGCACTAAGAATTTACCTAACGGATCCTTAATTTCGGTTTTCTCTCTAGATGATTTTTAAAAATATTAAATTATAATTTTTTTTACTAAAATATTTGTTGTCCGTTATATATATACCTACTCGTAAAACTAGTTGGGGTACATTTGCATCCCACTTGGACTTTAATTTAAGTTTTTGAGGTCGGGCGTAAGGGGCGAAGGTTAAAGTACTCTAGCTATACAAAATTAAGAAATTGGAATACAATGATGTTAACACGATTTTTGTGCAATTGGATGTTTGCGTAGTTTCTTAGGTTATTCCATTCTTAGTAAAGTGAGGTCGGCGTCTTTCAAAGTCTCTCAAAAACTCAGCAGCTGGTAGTAGACGGGACATTTTCAAATTATCCGTAAAGCGAGGTGTCCTTTACGAGAGGTTTAGTTTTACTTTACATAAAAATATTCATAAATCTGTAGAACGAAGAATCCTATCACGCATTAATTTAATTCAAAAAGTTGTTAATACAAATAATTGTTGTATGCATGGTAATCATATAATTTTTTAGTAAGGGCAATATTTTTTGGAGGGGCACAATGTACTACTTGCACATCCAGCGAAGTATCGGGGGCGCTGAACCTCGGCTCCGGAGTCACTGATTTTGCCTACTCTTTAAATATGAACCCCCGGTTTCCTGGCCTACGAGCCGCCACTGGAAGGTAAATGTATAACGTAATGTAAAACACACATATCAATCTAAAAAATTGAATCAATACAACCATTTATCTGGCAAGACCATAAAACGGATTTTCCGATAGAAGTCGGTTTCTGATATTATGAACATATTGACCTGCCTAAACATATCATACCAAACATAAAAGCAAAAAAAAAATGCTTTAAATCGTAGTAATTCGAACCCAATTCAGTCGAATACTTAATGTCCTTAAAGCCATAACATATTAATAACAGGATTCCATTAATGTACAAGTAGCGACAGGAATAGGTGTGTATTTCAATCAGCTCTATGAATTTACTCCTTTCCAACCGACAGTCAAAATAGAAATGATGATATTCAAGTTCTTACTTTCACCCAAACAAAACAAAGCGAAACCTCGTCCACCGACTCTCCCGGAAACCTTCTAAATTTTCAAATAATCATTTTCGGTACAGGTAGCGTCATCTATGATCGTCGATTCTTGCAAATCAGCCATTTTGCTTTTTTCCATCTTTCCGGACTCCATCCCCGACGTGCGACCGGGTGGTTGGAGTCGACGCAGTAACGCCTCAATTCATCCATCATCCACCCACTACCCACACCACTTGATTTCCATTTCCACGCTCAAATTTGCAATGAGTGTACACGCACGGCACAACAATGGCAACCAGCCACCTCCCCGACTTTGAGTAATTGAATGAGAAAGTGTAGTCGGTGCACTTGTTCCTTCGGGCAATGTATCTACGTATCTCACTCGTTCCAGTCTCAAATTGAAGTTTCAAGTCAAAGAGACAAGATTTGATTGTTGGCTTGTCAGAACAAGTAAATATACTACCCTGGCTGGCGTTGGAACGCCATGAATGCGTTGCGATCTTTGTGTGTGCGTCGGTGGTGTGGCGAATGAAAAAGTGCGTGCAGTGCAGGCACATGAATGAATGGATGAACCATTCGTACATGCAACGTATTCCGCCAGGTTTACTTACTGCTGAATTCATTGTTCACCATAGAAGTTAAGAGAACATTTGTATGGTAGTAGAGTTTAATACTGAAAAGAGTGAAGTGGTAAGAACAAACGCACTCCCTTTGATCTTCCAGGCATTTCAAAGAAAACTGCTCTGCCAAGGGACTGTTAAGTTTGCAGACGACATTCCATTTGCATACAAACGTCTGTTTTGTTTGGTTGTCGATTTATGGTTTCTTGTTTGCCGGAAAATCGATAGTACTGTGGACTAGACTGGGTACACAAACGAAGAAAGGAAGGGCAATTCAAATAAAAAAAAAATTTTGTCATTAAAAAATATGTAGGTCCACGGGAGCAGGGGAATTTTTTCACTGTACTTTTCAACTTCACACTTATGTATCTGCTTCTATTAAAAAATATTGAAAAGTGTAAAAGTGACAGCAATTTTTTTTTTTTTTTTTGTACCAATCAAACTTTGAAGAGTTTTCTGTTCTTGGAAGGTAGAATAACTCCTCGCCTTTCACTCTACACTTTTCCATTTATCTTCTGTTTTCTGAACGTTGATTGCGAAAAGTGCAGAGAAGCAGTATAGACTAGGCCGTGACAGGGATTGAGTATGAGAAACTAGCTAACATCGGTTTCTCTATGGATTCTTGTTTAGGGTGTGTAGAAGACTAGGAAAGTGCAGGGTACCGGGCGGGAATCGCAGTCGTTATCCTGAGAGGAGGGGCTTTCAGCTGGACACGATCCGGAAATCGCTCGTAGCTGGACTACCGTTAATCGCAACGGTACTTGGTCGCAAAATCTTAAGAACTTAGCCTTCTTTGATTTTACTTAGTAGACATATTTGGGAAAAATTGGGGGTTTTTCCGGAAAATTCTATTAAAATTGGAAAATATTCCCAAGCACATTAAAATAACCTCTTAAACCCATAGCCAAAGATGAACCGCGAGAATCAAAAGTGATGACACACTTCGAAATTTTGATTTTGACCTAATATATATTTATAACAGTAAGTTAAATAAAACAGTTAGCCGTAATCCAGAGAAGTTACAAGTACAAACGTACGGGCCGTACAGGATACTGAGTGAATGCAAATGATTTACATGGGAGAACACCACGGAAGAAGCCTTTCAAATCGGACACAAACAAACGGAAGCAGCGGAAATACGCAACTATAGAATAGAACTCCGAAGAACTGACTTCTTCACTGATTGATGAATGCAAATTTGAATTTTCGGAGCTAAAAAAATTCCAAAATTTGGTGAAATAAAAATTCAGAATTTGCAGAAAAAAAACATCTCATCGACAGTGTCATGGTGTTGGGTGTATGGCGACGGCAGGAGTTGAGAATCTCGTCTTCATTGAAAGTACAATGAAGAAGGAGCAGTACCTCGCCACTTTACAACCAAATTTGGCTCCATGTTGTAACGGACGGTCTGGTGGGCATCCGAAGATGCCCGTGAAGATTGGGCTGTGTCATCTGGCGAAGAAAAAGGTTCCTCAATGAGCTAAGCAGCGGCCTATGCTTGCTGTAGCTCAGTTCGGGAGACGTGGGCGGGGTTTTCGCCGCTCATTGCCCCTGTCCTTTACCTTAACGTATTAACAAAAATTCATAAGCCTGGGGAAGACAACACAAACAGGGGAGGTAAAAATAAGTAATAAAAAAAATAGTCGATAAGGATGGAATGGTTGGCAGACGGATCAGACGCCCACGCGGTCGCACCTGGGTCCAGGTGTAATGGGACCCTCGGCCTCTGGTTTCGTACCACCAACAGATCACTACTCATCAGGTGCTGTTTCGATCTGCCGGTAGGAACAGCACTACCAGACCATAATATGGGTCATTACAGGTGATTGATTACAATGTGTTGAACAATTTTAGCTACCTGGGGTGTGGGTTTTTCAACAAGACAACAACCCTAAGCATACCTCTCGCTTGGTGAGAGAATGACTTTTGTACCGGACACCAAAGCAACTTGATCATCCTCCTCAAAATTGTGGGAAATTTTCGATCAGCGAGTTCGGTAAAGGCCAATTTCGAACAAATAAGATTTGCTTGAAGAATGGAAAGCTTTACCGCCAGATATTACAAAAAAAAACCTTGTAGACGCCTGAAAGCTGTGGAAAAAGCAAAAGGGGCTCAAAAAAGTTAGTTTTAGCTATTAAGTACAAGTGAGCCATTACTTTTGATTCGTAAAAATAGCACCGTTATCATGTTTTCACATATAAAGTGGTAAGCACTGTGTAAACTTCTATGAAATGACTATAATTTATTAGTGATGAATAAAGCTTCAATCTGAGACATTGAACAGTTTTCTATAACTTAGTTACAGTTATAAAAATGTATTAGGTCAAAAACAAAATTTCGAAATGTGCCATTACTTTTGATTCTCACTATATAAAATTGTGTATGAAAACGAAATCTGCGAACCGCGGGATTTCTTTCGATTCCTATTCCGAAGGAGAGGAGACGTAGGAAAGTAGGAAAATGCTGGGTGCCGCCCAAAAAAAGTGTTCAAAGTGTTTGGGGCCACGCAGGAGAGGGGAGGAGGGATGGGGCGCGACCCCTAGATACGAGTAGAAAATCAATTGTAACTCGAAAACCCCTACTCATAGAAAGCTCTTGTTAGTATCAGGTGGTTCAGTTTTTAATGCTTTATAATTTGACACTAAAGGTTTTCGTGAAAAAATTATAGTTTCCCCGAAAAGCTCAACCAAAGTTGGGATATGTCTTTCGAACTCTTTAAAACGAGTAAAAATCGGTAATATACCTGAATAATCGCAAATGAAAGTAGGGTTTAATTTTTTAAACCTGATCGCCATTCAGTGGCGTAGATAGCTTTTCCTCGAAAGGGGTTGGTTACACGGCCGTAGCCAGGATCGGTCAGTTGGGGGTGCTGAGAAATGTTGTTGGGGTGCTCAATTTATAATAAAAAAAAAAACATAATTTATATTTATTTTTATTTATTTATTTAATATAAAGATTATTCCATTAGTGGTTATACTCGTAGTTATAATGTAAAACAAAATGATTAATTAAAAGTTGAAATTTTCGGGTTTTTTTTTCAGCAAATTTTCGCAAAATATCATCAGTATTAAGTCTCAATCTCTTTTTTTCAAAAGCAATAAATGCAAGATCGCGTAATCGTTGATCTGTCATAGACGAACGCCGAATTGCGTCTATTCTTGAAAGCGCAGAAAATGATGATTCGTTAATAGATGTGCTGCTTCCTAATGTCTCTATTGCCTCAAAGAGCCGATAAGTTGTTGGGAAGGCGGTCTTAACGGGAAAAAGTATTTGCAAATTGCTTTTTTCTACCGAACCTATACTGTTTTGTTCGTTGTTTAAAAATGTCTTTACGACAGAGAGCTCTTCTGGTAATAGCAATTTTAATCCAAGTTCTGTTAATGGCTGCAAAGCATTGTAGTCAAAGTTATCTCCACGAAAGTCATTTGCAGCTTCGACAGCCTCAAGAATGTGAAAATTTTGCTCAAATCGTACGTTCATTTCCAAAAGGAAGCAGTCAATAATTTTAAAATAAATGCGCTTTAAGGCTAAGTGATCATCCAGATCTCTTTCTCCTAGCGTAGCCAATATAATGGACTCGTTTAGGTGACAAGATCGACGTCGAATTCTGACTGGTCTTGGAGTCGGATGATATTCAATGGTATTGAGTTTTTCTTTTGCTTCGTTTAAAAATTTACCAAATGCTCCATCAGTCCGTAAATCCTCAACTGTTTTCTTCACCGCCTGAATAATTGGCATTGCTCTACGATACCCAACGTCACGTGACTGCAAAATTTTGTTTGCTGGTTCTATAATTCCCAACAATTTGCATAGGAAACCGAGCAAAAATATGAATTTTTCCTTCACCGTATAATCAAGCAATCCAGCAGCTAAACACACATCATCAGCACTAAGGTTGTGTCCGGTACCTTCCTTCACTCTTACTAAGGACTCTAATAGTTGATCGAAGTTGTTTTTTATTGCAACTATTGCTTTATAGTGTCCCGACCAACGTTGCTCTATGAGTAGAGGAATATTGGTGCCTTCGTAGAATTTGCGTACTTTGAAGCGGCTAAAAAAATCGTGAATTTTTTTGACATGATCGAAGAAAATCTTGGAATTGTAATCTTTATCTACGATTTCGGCCACAACGAGATGAAGTCGATGATTTACGCAATGAACATATGGTATTTTGCGATTGAAATGAGTTTGTATCAAGGATTGCATTCCACCCCATCTACCGCTCATTACAGTCGCGCCATCATAACATTGACTCAAAATTTTATCGCAGTCGACGCCCAGTTCTTGAAGCCGATCGATAGTGAGTTTACGCAATCCTTTGGCTGTTATGTCCTCAGCCTTTTCGAATGACATCAATGTTTCGGTTGGTTTTCCTTCAACAATATGTCGGAATGCAATTGAAAAAATCTCGTCTCCACTTCGATCTGTTGTACCATCTGCCAATAATGTTAAATAAGAAGACACATTTAGCTCTTTGACAATTATTTCACGCAGGCTATTCGCAATAGTGTTGATTAATTCATTTTGAATTTGCGGCGATGTATACAAGGCATTTTTCGGCATTGCTTCCTGGCATTTTCTTAGGTATTCATCTTTTTCGAGCATGTGCTTGAAAAGATTTTGAAACAGTCCTGATTCTTCATTTTCTTCATCATTCCAATTGCCGCGAAAAGCCATCTCGTTCTTGGCTAAAAACAAAATTGTTGAAATAATCTCTTTGACATAATATTGCCGTTTCATAAGAATGTTGTTATTAACAAGGCTTGAAATTTCTTTATCATTAGCCACTCTCAAAGAATGTTCTTTCCAGGAAAGCATAGCAGACAGATGTGAACTACTTCGATCGTGCTTCTTTAAACCTTTTCCTGTAGCAAGAGCCGCTGACCAATTGTTGTATCCAGTTGTGCAAAAAATGTCACTAGCGTTTATAGCCCCAAATTCACGTCATGGGAAACAGTACACAGCATCTTTCAATTTAGAATATTCGAGCCAATCAAATGTTTTGAGCCAACTAGTTTGAAATGATCTGCCATCAATTTGTTTTGGAAATGTGTAACCTTCAAATCGTTGCTTGGCCCTTTCCGATCCTTTTGCTGTAATATCCGGCGGTACAACGCTACAAACTTTGGCCGGTAAGTTTGAAAATGGCGGTTCAACATTACTACTACCTTTAATAAAAAATAACACATTTAGAATGTTATTATTTTTAGAGTAAACCCGAAACTTACGGCTCAATGGTGCTGAAATAGGAATTGATGCAGGCGTTATCGTTGAAGATGATGAAGTGGTTGCTACGACCTTAGTTGTTGCTGGTTTTAGTATTGGCAGATTAGTATTGGAAGAATTAACGCTTTTCGCGCCTGGAGAAATAAAATCCAGACTTATTAGCAATCTTAAAATCAACTGCTAACGTTATTATCGTAAAATCGTCCACTGCAAGTGAGGGACTTGTTCCAAAAACCGCACTTGTCCCAAATTAACAAATAAGAGGTTCGAATTCAAGCGGAAATATTTTCTAAACAAGCTGTAAAAGCATATTTGAGCGTTTCTAAAATTTTCACATTTGGACAAGTGTTGTTTTTGTTATCAACTCTCTTTGTCTTTTTATAATTTCCTTACCGAAGAAAGAATCCAGTTTTTTTTGTTTAATCGGCTGGTTTTCTTTGCAGGGACGTTTACTCATATTTGTTGTGTCACCGTTTACTTAAATACGAGAAACTATAATGTTATAATTACGTTGTGCCTATTTCACAATTTAAAGAACACTACTCAATTTGTAATTGCACCAAATCGTTCTTATCACGAACTAAATCTGTACCTAGCAGAGCCAACGCAATTTACTTGCAACGCGACGTATTCTTTCTAGTTAGAAAGGGTACATCTGTACAATATTTGTCATAATCGTATACAAAAACGCAGAATTACTTTTCTTGAAATATATGAGAAGTTGGACTTCACAGCGAAATGTTTACCCAAAAGTAGTATATGTACATATTATGTACTATGTATTTCTACGCAATATGTATATTTTAAAATTGAAAACTGAAATAAACCACCGTTTTACAGTGCGTAACTTAAAGTTTGTGTTCAATAATATTTGATGTCAGTTTTTGGGTGGTCGGAGAAAATCTGGATGTGCTCGGAGAAAACTTGGGGGTGCTGAGCTATCCTCAGCATGGGTCTGGCTACGGCCATAGTTGGTTATCGGCACCATTTTTTTTTTTTTTAAGGTTAGGGGAGCACGACTTTTGCATTTGAAATTAACATAAACAAATAAAACAAACTAGCGTTCGGCTAGCTTACCGAAGGTACGATACCCTTCACGCGTTGTAACTTATGGTGCATTTCCCACTTTGAAATTAGTAGTAAAACTTGTTCCGATTCCACTGTTCCGATGAGAGGTACTACTCTTCGTACCTCATATTCCAATTGGGAACGAAAAGAGGAATACTTTACTAGCTACGTCACTGTTCCTCCTTCCGACAACCTAAGCATTTCAGAAAGTCTACTTCATCAGTGACATATATACCCTTCCCGTCAAGGTGGCTTTCTCACTACATTTTCTGTCTAGCCACCACCCATATTGATCAGTCGACATGCTGTCAAACGTATCAATTCATTTCCAGGGCGAAAATCACCCAAAAATTTTGATTGACTTGGCTTCGTAAGCCTTAAAAGACGCCGACATGGCTACCGAAAAACTCGAATGGATTTGCGGAAGACTTGGGTATTTGTAAATGATTACATCGATTTTATAGGCGGACTGTTGATTTTTGCTGTATTTGTTGTTGTTAATATTGATGTATAGTGTTTAATTTGCAATCACAATGCCAGTAATCGCATTCACGTTTTTTTTTTGCCATTCAGTGGCCTCACATGTAACGAGTATTACATGACAATTTTTTTTTCAACATGTCGAAGTCGCGCCGAGTCTAAGACTATAAATCGTTCGGTCAGTCATGACTGAGAAGACGCGACTATACGTAGCATACGAGTACATTCACAAAGTACAGATATTTTGTGGTGGAGTCGAATGATGAATTATTTATAACAGGAGAGTTTCATTTAAATTTGATTTTGACGATTATGCCTCGGAATCATATACGAGTAAATAGAGGATACATACAATACAGTGCAAGTCCATGTGACAAAAAATTGTACTTTACCCTGAGTGTAGATTTCAAGTTAGTGCAACACGGTGACGTTAGGAAATATTAGACCAAAGTTAATTTTTAGGGATTTTTTTTTAGAAATAGCGAGAAGATGCTGCCTCTGTGGTCATGGCATGGATGGCCTACCCATTTAAGGGATAGTTCACTGATTTACAGGTTGCTCTGTAGGTTTGGCTATTGACGACTAGGTATTCGGAACCTTAACGTTCTACAAATTTGGGGCATATTTTAAAATCATAACCAAGTCTCTGAATAATTGATAACTTTCAAGTTTCAACCGCAGTGCAATGAGGCCTCACCCAATGAACTTTCCCCCAATAAAAAAGAAGAAAAAAGGCTTCATTTTGACGACATAAGCTTTTCGCTTTAAGAATCACTATGTACCAGTATCGGCAGCATCCCGCAAAAGATCATATCAATAGCTAAAATTGGTAAAATTGTACTTAAGATCACGGATGAGTCAACACAGGTTGTCAAATATTGCGATTCTGTCAATAGAAAGCGAAACTCATTTTGAATAACGTGAAAATAAATTTAATTTATTTTGTAAAGAGTTTAATATTGTTGTCTAATCATCACTGTTTTGTAGTAAATATTTTATGTTACATTAATTTTCCTTAAATATTCAAGCACAGAGTTAGTCTAAAGATAGTGTTTTGGTGTTTTATTTAAGCTACGCCTCTGGCTTATCGGAAGTAAGGGTCATGATCATAATTTTCATATATATTCTGAAATGACCAACAATTTACACAACTGCTGTTCATTATTGGGGAAGGAATCTTTGTACTTACCTACTCCTTTAACCCGACGAAATACTTTTCTTCAACAGTGTAGCACGTCAAAAAAATTTGATTATTAGATAGACGTTCCGAGACAGGGAGTGTACGTTCCTAACAATCTTGTCGATACACAATGACGGTTAAAGTTAGCATGCATTTCACATTCATGACATCCAACAATAGTGCGAATTTGAAATGCTGCCGCCAATTTTCCTTCCTCTTCCACCAGGTAAGCTATCACAGTGAGTATGTACTAGGGCACTTGAAATGAACTCTAGAGGTTACAATTAATGTGTAAGGTGTTCCGTCTTGATTTCTTTCCACTTTTTGTATTCATACCAAGATTCCAGCATCACAACGAGCTGAATCTATAGACTTGACGGTGACGATGTAATATGTGTTTTAACTTCAGCAAATATGCCTTGCAATTGCAACCTACATTATGTCGAACTGTCGTAGGTGGCCACCCCAAGAAAAATGCAAATCTATCCTTTTTCGTAGACTCGCATGTGTATCTTAAGACTTAGATACGAGTCTAAGCGATTCTAACTCGTTTTGGAATTTAATTACTTGTACGACATTATCGATATGTAAATTTCATTCACAGCATGTTTGGAGCGCGCTTATTTGTTATGCAGTGTTTAACGCAATATAATCATAATTGCATAATTGCTGAGTTATTGCACGTGGTGTTTTGGTTAGTTGCTAATTTGACATACTGCAATTTGGTGTGGGAGGTGCGCGGGTCTTGAGATGGCGATCTAATAGGAGATCGTGTAAATTTTGTTAGCATGCCCGTTGGTTATGGTGAGTTTGGTCATCATCAAGAATAGATTTGCGATTGTAATCTACTCGTACATGTGGAAGTCCGAACGTAATTGCACCTATCACGTCAAACTCATTTGGAAGCAATTTATGAAGGAAAAGGAAACCTAGCTGTGCCACTTTTAAGGTAAAGTGGAGCCACATGAAAAACACATGAGAAAATTGGTTGCAAGATGAATTGGACATGGGATTTCTGTCCACGGTCTGCTTGTAATGCGTGAAGGAATATACTCGCAGAATCCATACTTGCGGAAAGATTTGGTCGCCACTTCGATGGAGCTGGATGTGTACTTGATTGGAGAGTGTTTCCATATCAATGTCTCGGAAATTATGGGATTCATTGAAAATTTGCCAGAGAGTATGAAAGCGGAGCCGAAATATATAGGTGTATAAGTTTGCGCCCGCGAAGAGAGAGATTGTCTCCTCACTCCTTTTTTCCCTTCAGATGAATAAGGAAGAACTAAATTGTCCTCATAGTTACCTTTGATTTGATATCAATATTACAAGCACTAATATCGAAAGGCCATACATACCAATCTTCTCTAAAAAACAAATTACATTCCTGTATTTCTCCATTGAAGACCATATCTCAGAGTCAGTAGCGTAGATAGCTTTTCATCGAGGGGGGATGCGTTGTCCGCACTATTTTTTTTTTTTACATTACGGAAAACGAAGTTTACATTTGAAATGAACAGAAAAATTGGAGAAAAGACTTGGTTATATATATTTGGCGTAACAGGCCAATTTCGAACGTTCCAAATTTGACTGCAGGGCTCAATTCTAACGCTGTACTACAAGGCCGGTCACCAGCCATTTATCCTGCCGAGAATAGTCCAGACCAGAACTACGCTTTCACAGCTTCGATCTACCTGGTGCTCCCGTTTTAATTCGTACTAGTCCCGCATCGATCACGATATTCTGAATATATGCCCAGCTTGTAACGATACACTTCATGATGTTGATCACATCTTCAATTGCTCAGCAGCTCCAACATCATTAGCTCCAAGAGCTTTGTGGGATACTCCGATCGAAGTGTCCATTTTCCTTGGCCGTAGGACATTTAACTTACACATACACACACAATTCGACGCCGTGGGGCTACTATAACAAAAACAACGTGTATGTCGACCCTTAAGCCACTCTCAGTAGAGAATGAAATTCACTCTCAAATTTGGCTTTCCTCCTGGTGGCCTCTTCAGCACCCTAAAGTCCGTACATTAAACACTGATCCATACCACCGTATGGTGCTTACGGTCCATTATGTCCTTTAAGCTCTGATCTGTCCAGGACATTGGTTTCATGTCCCATCAATCATCCCGTGTCTGAGTACATTTCATTTGCGGGATTTTTTCTCAATTCGAAGGTATGCAGCGGATCGTGTTGGCGAATTATGTATCATTCCGAAGGTCTATTCACGCCTAAGGTAACATAAAAATGTTGCAATTTTTGTGTTTCTATGTATTTCGTCAGGAAATCATAAAGCGCATAGAGTCAACGATGATTCTTACTCTATCTCCCCAAGGAACTAGCCCAAATTCTGTAGTCATTGTGAATATGGATAAACTCCGCTTTGAATATCTGGAGATAAAAAAATAATAGTAAAACCTTGTTTTTTCCTCTCAAACTGGTAACTCTTTTCACTCAGAACCCATCCTAATACGCCCCCATACAAAGCACGATTTGACCATGGCGAAAAACTAGTGCCGCAAATATGATCATTAACCGTGAATTTCACGGACACTGCAATTGTTGTGGCGGTGGATCGCCTCTGTCTGTCGGTGTCTGGTCAAATGGATCCAACCGCGGACAATCCGTCGGGAAAGTTAATGCAATTTATGTGAAATACATACCAGGTTGCATTTTTTTTCTATCTCTAGTTTCTTATCACTCTTTTTTTCTAGAAAAGATACTATCATTTATATGCGACGATCACCTTTCCGGCAAGAAGTTTTCAATTTATTTTTCATGGTGACGTGATGTTGATGGACGGTAGATGTGGGTTGCCTAATGAATTCAAAAAAGAAAAATAGAATGAAATGTGCCAATGTACAGATTTAGTGAGTGCTGGATGTACACAACATTGTATGTTGTGTACTGATTGCATTGTTAATATTGCGCGAACTTACCGTATTTTATTAAATAA
Source organism: Chloromyia formosa (assembly GCA_964017055.1). Lineage (NCBI taxonomy): Eukaryota > Metazoa > Arthropoda > Insecta > Diptera > Stratiomyidae > Chloromyia > Chloromyia formosa. Next base: position 146,906,302 of record OZ024814.1, read on the forward strand.
ATATTTATAAAATTTTGTCATGGTGTATGATGGTATACACGTGCTTTGCTGGATCCAGTTACCACCAACGGAAATTTCCATTATGAATTCAATTAGAAATCATTAAGATGTTTTGCATGCATATGTTGCAATGTAAGATATTAAAAAGTTTCTTTTGTGCACAGTAATGTGGAACTATATATGAATATGATACGTTGACCATATATTTCATTTGATATCAAAAACATGTTTGCATCAATCATGAAAAATGATGATTTTATTCTATTATATTATGTTCTATTAATTAGATTTTTAATTCATATATAGCATACAGGATGTACCGTTCCTAATGTTAAATACTTTAGTTAGACCACTATCTAGTCTACATTTAAGGAACATTAACATGGACAGCGTTTTTTGTAAATTATGGCAAAAATCTGGACTTGCCACACAAAATCCATATTTGCCACTCTCCCAATCATTTAATCCAAGATTTGACCTCACTATCTGAAACTACATAAAATTTCATATAAATGGACTTTTTCCCAGTTGCAGAGATCACCATTACTTCAAAGAGACAACTGTTCAAACTTTAAAAAAAAAATTCAAAATCGATTTTTCATTACAAATTCAAATGAAAATTTTACAATGATACTTTGAACTGAGAAAACTGTAAAGTTGAAAAAGGTTGCCCCATTGTGTTAGCTATCGAACAGCATATAAATTTCGAGCAATTATATTTTAAAATTTGCGAGTTAAATGAAAAAAACATGGTCTGAAGATGAAATAAATTTACTTCAACCTGGGCTTAACATATTGCCCACACTACGAATGAAAAATAGCAAGAAATCGTTGTTTTTAGGGTTTTGTAGTAAAATAAAACCCTTATGAAATCGGTCATGCGTCCGTATGTCTGAAATTAAAGTCAAATTTTATTTATCGACTGGATGTTGTGAGAAAAGTAATGTTGAGCACATTTTATTTTTGGCATTTATTGTACTTTAAATTTGAAGCAAGGGGAACAGTGAGGAAGGAGAAAATATTAGATCGTAATTCCCCCCCCCCCCCGCATTTCGAGACCGTTACACTTAAAAACTGAAAACTTTCAGTAAGGAAGGTTCCGAATAGCATATAAAACGGGAAATAATGGAATTTTTATATCTCCTCAAAATTGGTTAAAAATAATTTGCATAGCTAGCGCACCCCTGCATCCGTTAAACACGTCCGAGATCAAAAGTACTGATGGTCAAGGATAACCAACACCATAGGCAATAATATGTTCTAAGTTTCATTACAATCACATAATATGCATGGGCATGTAAGATACTATAGGATGGGTCAGACATTTTTATTATCATTTTTTTTATCCATCTAAGTGGTACCAAGAAGAGCAAGGAGCCGATACTTACATACCAAAATAAGTGATTGCTACAAAACCCTCGGATTGCGGGCGTAGCTCTCTATATTCCGGTTTCATTTATCTCTTATTTTTATTAAATTATTTTATTGCTGAGAAGGATTATGAGGGACTTTGGGTGACATAATCACTAGGAAAAAAGAATATTGTGATAGGTAGGCTCATACTGGCTAAAGTGGAAATTCCTTTACGGCTATATACGAACCTAACTTTTGGTTTTTGGTGGACCTAAAATTTTCTAAAAATGGATTTGTCCAGATTCATAAATTGAACACCATGGGAAGCTTCATTTTGCCCATTTTTAGTTAACCTAAAAAAACTGGAATATTGAGAGAAACTTTTTTCAATTTGAAGATTTAATGTTTGGGGATTCTGTATTAGGGGATTTTGCAATTGGGGATTTTGTGTTTGGGGGTTTTATGTATGGAGATTTTGTGTTTGGGGATTTTTCTTTTGAAAAATTGTGTTTCGTGAGCGATGCAAGGGGAAACAATTGATTGCCGTAGAATGAAATTGAAAACAAATGAGTTCAATTGAAAAATTGCTCTAATTGGTCTCAAATTATTCAGGTCCTCTGCGATTTTACTTACATTTATGCCAGAATCGAGAAAATTTTATCAAAGCTAACAAATTGGGTACTTACCCTTTTAAAGAAAAAAAGTCTAAAAGGCTGCGATGTGCGTGAGTAGATAGGGGAGCAAGTGACTAAAATTAGTAAAACGCTAGTTTTGTTAACTTCCCTCCACTTCATTCGAATCGATTAGGGGTACACTACTTCTACATGTTGCCTAGTTCTTTAGAAGCCAGTAAGCCAGCAAGTACCTCAGCTTGTGCGAGAAAATTTGAAAGCCGGGCTACTTAATTTACGTTGGCGTGTGCACAAAGACACTTCGGACAATCCTCTATTTGCAACCGCCTTACTTACTTACTTATAGTTGGGACGCTAAGCGATTTCACCTTGCAAAATATGATAGAGAAATGCCATTTGGTATGATTGTTCGTGGTCCCTATACATTCATTTTAAGAGATGGAGTCACCTTGGACCCCGCGGCAGAGCGGCTGTGCGGGCGAAAAACCGCGAAATTCGAGCCCTTTTTTTAATATTGTCCTAATAATTTGTAAACGGTGCCTCGGATCAAAAAACTTAATAGTTTGTAAATTAAAGAGCGTCAAATTCTACATCCAATGCACTGCTCAAAGTTGAAATTTGATTTAGTAGTATAATCAAAATCGATAGTCGAAAATGTCACTTTTGGAGGCTTTGGAGAAAAATCACACTATATCGCTTTTCAAGCTCACATATCTCTGTAACGGATACTCCAAATGAAAAACCGAACAAGTAAAAGTTGAAGATAGTTTGATTTCCGGTTTAACATGCTCAATGCTTTTCAAATCGGTTCGTTTTGAGTGTAGTTGTGAGCGCAAATGCAAAAATGGTTTTTTAGCGATTTGAGCCTTAATAGCTGTATCTCGATAAATATAACAGCTAAAAGTTTTGGTTTAGCCTTAATTCGTAGATACTTTAACCTTGTTTATAAAAGTTTTGCAACGTTTTTTGTCCGACTAATTTAATTAATTAAAAAATTAGTTAATTAAATGATTTAATTTCTTCCATAATTTCAAAGTTCAAGCAACTTATATGACATTTTAGGTTGGTTTCTAACGTATTTGGTCATTCTGAGTCAAATGAAATCAACCGGTATTCCATCCGACTATTAGTTCAAAAGATATTCACTTTTTTCCAGATTTTATTATTAATTAAATAAGCCTTTTTATTAAATACGTTGAAAACAAAAAGCTTTTGTGCCAGTTTTAGGATAGTCCCTAATGTATTTGGTCATTTTGAGTCGAATGAAACCAACCGCAATTCCTTGCGACCATTAGTTCAAAAGATATTTACATTTTTCCAGATTGTTTTATTAGTTAAATAAGCTTTTTCGTTAAGTAAGTTGAAAATAAAAGGTTTTTATGCCAGTTTTAGGTGAGTTCTTAATGTATTTAGTTAATCTAAGTAGGATAAAATTAGCCGTGGATCCATATGACCATTGGTTCAAAAGATATTCACATTTTTCCACATTTTTGGATTTGTTAAGGAAGCTTCTTTATTAAATAAGTTGAAAATAAAAAGCTTTGATGCCAATTTTAGGCTGTTTCCTAATGTATCTGATTATTTTGAGTCGAATAAAACTAAAGTCAATTCCATACAACAGTGAGTTCAAAACTTTTTCACATTTTTCCAGATTTTATTTTTTTTGTTAAATATTTATTTTATTAAAAAAGTTGAAAATAAAAAGCTTGATTCCTAATGTATTTGGTCATTCTCAGTCGAATGAAATCAACCGCTATTCCATACGATCATTAGTTCAAAAGATATTCTCATTTAAATAAAAAAAGATATTAGTTTGATAAGCTGCTTTATTAAATAAGTTAAAAATAAAAAGCTTTTCTGCCCATTTTAGATTGATACCTAATGTATTTAGTGATTCTGAGTCGAATGAAACCAACCGCAATTCCATACGATCATTAAATCAAAAGATATTCACATTTTTCCAGATTTTGTGATTAATTAAATAAGCTTACGTATTAAATAAGTTAAAAATAAAAAGCTTTTATGCCACCTTTAACTTAGCTCTTAATGTATTTGATCATTTTGAGTAGAATGAAACTAACCGCACTTCCATGCGACCATTAGTTCGAAAGATATTCACATTTTTTCCAGATTATGAAGAGTGGCACATGCCCTTGCAGCACCCGGCGCTGTTATCCGTAATGGGAGCCAACGTTCTACTTCTAGTTTCCACCCCCAATCTCCAGGAGATGGAATATGTTGCTGAGTTTCCACAGCCTGCCAAAATTTCATGGCTTGAATGGATGCCCTTTTCAGGTGTACCTCAAACTCACCAAATAACAATTAGCATCTATCATACGCGCTATCACTTCTGATAACTGTAACACATTGTCACGAAACACAAAACAAATCAGTTTCAAATCTATCCGCTTACTGACTCAACGGTGCATAATGTGGCAATAGCGGACAAAAATAATTTTTATTGTTTTTTATTTTTGACTAGTTGATTAATTATGACTATGTACATGCAAATTGTATCTATAACAAGATACCTGCACCCGTTGCTAACGGATTGGCATTATTACTTCTCTCTTAAGGTCACTTACGGGATATGCAGAGAGTAGCAAATCAAATTATCGAAATATACTATTATTAAACTTTTTCCTAAGGATATCAACATCCCGGATATTTAACGTCGCTATCCTAATTATATGCCGTCATCCTGGAAATTTTCATATATGTGCTTTAAGCGGCGAATAACTGTCTCTCCTTGCAATTTGGCCACTAATGAAAAGCCTTATAACACAAATTGTAGTAATCCTTCATATTTCTACCAAATTCCATACCTGTAGCTTCAGCTCTTTTCGAGATATTCTTTGAACAGGCTTACATCTGACTGATTTCATAAGGGTTTTATTTTTTCTACAAAACCCTAAAAAGCGTAACTATGACCTAAGCTATCAAGCCAAGCTGTCAAGCAAAGACTTTTTGAACAAGATTTAATTATCTGTAAATTGAAACTAAAACAAAACTTCAGCTACTATACTTACCGAAATAGAGCTATTAAAGCTGGAATCGATAAGAAAGCATTCCAGCATTTTCACTCACAACTACACTAAAAATGAACCGATTTGAAAAGTATTGAGCACGTTAAACCGGAAATCAAAATATCTTCAACTTTTACTTGCACGGTTTTTCATTTGGAGTATCCGTTACAGAGATATGTGAGCTTGAAAAGCGATATAGTGTGATTTTTCTCCAAAGCCTCAAAAAGTGACGTTTTTCGACCATCGATTTTGATTATACTACTAAACCAAATTTTAACTTTGAGCAATGCATTGGATGTAGAATTTGACGCTCTTTAATTTACAAACTATTAAGTTTTTCGATACGAGGCTCCGTTTAGAAGTTACGAGGAGAATATTAAAAAAAGGGCTCAAATTTCGCCGTTTTTCGCCCGCACAGCCGCTCTGCCGCGAAGTCCAAGGTGGCTCCATCTCTTAAATTGAAAGTTTGGGCCCCACCAACATTCGTACCAAACGGCATTTCTCTATCATACATATTTTGCAAGGTGGCGTCGATTTATGTCGCTTAGCGTCCCAACTATTATTAGCCATGTCCCCGCTGGAATATGGCTTCCGAAATTCATCTCCTCCAATCGTCTTGGTCTTCACATTGCTGTTTCCAACCTCCAGTCAGCCCAAAAAATAGGAGTTCCATATTGGGTTAATTAATTATCGGTGATGTTAATTTTCGGATGAAATCGTCATAATGTAACCGTCTGGAAATTACACCAGTTGTAAACATTGTACGAACACGGAGATTACGAAAAGGTACGTCAGCATTTCCTGTCCAGTTCCGTGACCCATGCTGACCATCTGAAAAACGCTCAAAAATATTTACTTTCTTCGTCATCGAGTAACCGGATGAATTTATATGGAAATTTTAGACCTTGGGTCCGTCGATACGTAAACGTACGTCGGCATACTCCTGACCGGTGCCGTGACCCATTCTGACCGTTAAAATAAAACAACGCCCGAACGTGTTTAAAAGAAAGACTAACTCAAAAAGTACATATATTCTTACTGTATAGTATTCTTACAAAATATGTTAACAATATGGCAGACACAGCTTTAACGAAAAGTCAGCTGAATAAGAATTCCGTCAATTGCTCTGAGTTATCGAAAATCCTCGGACCAGACTTAGGTAAGGCTTTGCCCGCTTTCCATGCTTTCACAGCTAGCGATTACACCTCTCCGTTTCATCTGAAGGATGAAATACGACAGTGTCAAATATTAGAAAAAAGAAAAGAAAAAGAAAAAGTAAACTCGCCCAATGTAATCGACCTTTGTAGGCATTTTGCTTGTCTCTCATTATGATTTTTACAATATACGATTCTTACGATTTTTCTAAAAAAAATTATACGATTTTAATTTTTCTTCTTTGGCTTCACTTTGGTGATCACTAAATATGAAGCTCTCAGATGCTTGCAAATATGCAATTTCTGATTAAGTTACTTTTTTACATGGTGTAAAAAACACTTTTATGTTCCAATGTTTAAATCTTAAAACTTAAACCTTTGTGTATACTTTTTTTTTATAAATTATTCCGGAGGTCTTAAGTGTCAACCGAACTATTTCCACGACACTCCATTAAATCTAAGCGCACGGTTTTAACGAGTACCTGTAACATGTTTATTGCAGCAAAAACTAAGAAAAAAGAACCTATCATAAATATTTAACAAAAAAAAAATTTACAATTCAAATGATCATGTGCTAAAGACAACACGGCGCGGCGTTGACTAGATCAGCTGATAATTGTTATTGTTAACTATTCTGATTGAAGATAGTTGTTGTCGATACTTAGATAGGGCAACTCTCGATACAAATTGCTTGCACTAGACAAATTTGAATACCGGTTAAACTCGCCAAAACAATGTTGCACTACCTCATATCGCAGACTTTGGCTCATGCAACCACATCACCTTTTCTTTTGCCCGTAATCATGATTGCGCTGCGTCATTTTTTCATTGTGACAGGCTCGCCACCATATAATATAAATAATTAATTGTTAGGCGAGTTATTTAACTTTAATGGAATCAGCTGTATGTGTGCAGTGTTCAGTATACTGGGCGCAAATGACTAGGTTTTTTGCGGAATGGCGCAGATATGCTTACACGATCCAATCACGCCATTATTTATGCAAATTCCGGCATTTATGTATAGGCCAGGTTGTAAGTATCTATGGGCGCACTATAGCGAGCGAAGTACGTCGGATAGTATTTTTGCATATTTTAATTTGTTTATAATGAATAGTCAAGCGATGACTGTTTCATTATTATTAGTTGCAATCCAAATGGAAATTGATAATGGACAAATGCTGGGAAATATGATAATTTTGAACAAAAAAAAAGTAGAGGCGCTAACTATTATCACGCTGCATAGTTCATATGATAATTGAGTTATTCTTTTCTTTGTATAGGTTTTTTATGATTGTTGTTATTAGTATTTCTTGTGTTCATGGATCTTTTACTGGTTATTGTTGATTATCAATTCTTGTATTTACGGACTTGTTTACATTTTTTCCTGCTGTTCAATTAAATTTGATTAGAGTTTGATTTGATTAACCGTTTCTAAACACGAAATTGTTATTCTTTTTTTATTAATTGATTAATATTACGCAGTTTGTATAATTTTTGCTTATATAGCAATTTTTTATTGACGGTTAAGCTTGGCTTTTGGCTTTTTTACACGATAAGAAGTAATGTAAGTACTAAGGTACTTCAACTAAAACATGGAAAAAATGATCAAATCATATCTTCCCAAACAAAACGTTGTTGAGTGCTAAGGCTAAAATTCAGACTCATGCCATCAGTATTAGTAAATTTTTTTTTCTCCTCTGAATAGGTCAAGTTTTGGAGATAGATAACGAGAAAATTATTTTAAAGGAATTTTTCTTTGTTTTTTTTTTTTTTTTTGCGAAATAAAATCACTTCGATCATATAGTATAATCGAGTGCGCTGGCTTCGAAAGAAAATTTATCTAATTTTTTTTTTTTGGCTTATTAGGTTAGACAGTAAAAAAATATGAAAATAACAAGTCCGATTTTTTTTTGTCAAAATCTTTGTCTCTGAAAATTTGACCTGCCGTGTGAAGTAGACTCATAATCTTTGGTTTATTCTAAATATTCAATCTTCCAGACAAGGTTTTGTTTTTCATTTTCTATTGTTTACTATATATGTTGTATGTGAAGAGTGGTTTGATAAATTTTGGTAAAAATTAACAATGTCTACATAAGCTTTTGCCATAAGTCTTTTGAAGTTTTTGTTGTCTTCTTTGAGGAATTTAGAATTCATCCGAAGCTGCACCAATATGTCGATAAATCATAATACAGTTGAGCGTCTATAACTAGGTAGAACGTAGGATTCTATTCTGACTAAAAAGTAAGTGCGATAAGTCCATCTTTGTACTCAGTACAGTATTTTTTCTTTTCCAATTAAAACACGTAATAAATACATGATTTGTTTTATTCATCTGCTCCATTTCTGTAAACAACAGATTGAATTATGATCGATTTTAGCAATATTAGGCGTGTTTTTTTGTACTGCGGTGCAGGTTAATTGGGGGCTATCCGGGATAACTTACACACATTACACAAACAACATACCCTAGTTGTTTGTGTAATGTGTGTAAGTTAACCCGGTTAGCCCCCAATTAACCCTCACCGCAGTACAAAAAAACACATCTATTGAGAACGTCTTCCAACGGTTTTATAGTGTATAGTATAGTTGAAGATCCGGACAATTCGATAATCCGGAGGGGGTCCGAATTATAAAAAAGACACCTGGCGCAGTGAAGCCAGAGGAACTGATTTTTATATATGCTAATTCGCGATCAGTTATGAGATTAAGATTTGGGTGGGATACTTAACTGCAGTTGTTAGTACCAGGTGCAGCTGTAGAATTATGTATTTCGATATGCGGGCGATATTTTCAGATGATGACACTTTTTAACAGTTCAATTGGTTTTACTATATGAATTTATCTCCAGTTTTATTTTAAACTTCATCAAATAAATGCCTTTCGTGTAGGTGAAACTTTGCTTATTACTTTTTGCAGTTGTATTACTGTAACCTTTTGACTGTACCGTGGATTTTCCTGAAACTTCACCGGATGCTATTCCTTACTAACTTTTACCTATTGGACAAGTTTCACTCAACTAGCTTTTTCCGTTATAAATTAATTGTGCTCTTAAAATGTTGCAGTTATGTAGCTGTAACTGTGGAACTGACTCATTGATGTTACTGAAATTAAATATGAGCACAGTCCTGATAATGATTCACCAGCTAGAAAACTTTCATCCAGCTAGCTTCTTGCGTTATAGAGTTATTTTGCTTAGAATATTTTGCGGTTATTTAGCTGTAACTTTTGAACCTTTGCATGTTTCTGAAATTAGGTAGAAGGTCAGCCCTTCACTGCTCGTCACCAGAATAGGTTCAACGTTTGTGCAAAAGTGAAATAAAATAAAATACCTCTGTAACCAACCGGACGATTTCAGTGAAATAAATTTTAATCGATAGCCCAACATGTTGTTAATGAAATAAAATAGTTTAGGATTTAAAGCACACATTATAATTTATTTATAATTTTTTTCTAAAAAATATAACAAAAAGTTAATTTTTTTTGGTCACCAGAATAGGTTCAAACACAGAATAGTATAAAAATTCATATCTAAAGCAAAAAATCAAGTTTAAATTGGTTGTAACATAAAAGTGATTAGTTTTAAAATATTTTAATAGTGCGTACTACCTCCTTGGTTCAAAATGATTTCGTAAATCCGGTCTGACAATGAAACATAATCATTTTCAATATCTCGAAGGGAGACTTAAGCCCACGCCCTTTCAATGGCTTCCTTTAGGGTCTCAGTATCTTCGTACTGTCTCCCCCTTCATACACCCTCCTTGATAAAATTCCCCACATATTTTATATAATATTAAGATCAGGAGAGTATGGCGGCCATTCAAGGAATTTGACATATTGACCCTTGATCCACGATTTTATCTCTCTCGCAGTATGAACGGGGGCATTATCATGTTGGAACGTCCATGCAATTGGTCCAAAAATATTCGAGAAGTGTGGAAATGCCTTTTCCAATACCGATTTGTAAGCGTTCGCGTTCATTTTGGGAGTTAAAAATTGTAATTCACAAGTCCTATAATATGAAATGGCTCCCCAAACCATAACACCGCCTGCACAGCTGTGATGACGACTTAAATAGCTTTCAGGCGTTCTTATATCGTGGAAATAAAAGTTATATCCATCAGGTCCGTCGAGGTTGAACTTTTTTTCGTCGGAAAAGACGATGGTGTACCACTCCTTATTCCAGGCCATACGCTCTCGAGCAAAACGAAGACGTGTAGCCTTACCAGCACCATTAAGCGGTAGTTCTTTTTTTAATTTTAGTCTTTTTAAGTTGCAAGTGTTGCATATTACACGTGTTACAGTTGATAGGCTTGCTTTAACACCGCTTTTTTCCCTGATCTTCGATGCAGAATGCCGAGAATTTGACGCAGCTCGGACAATATGTCTTCTGTCTGTTGCTGTTGTGGCTGAATAAAGACATCCTTTCATATTTTTTCCGTAATTTGCACCTTTTCGGATAAAATTGCTCACTACATTTTGACTTCGACAGATTTTTCTGGCAATATCTCGCTGATTTAGGCCACATTCGAGGTAACCTTTTATTTGACCCTTTTCTAAGTCATCCAGTTGTTTACCGCGACCCATTTTGCACTAAAATCACTCTACACTACCGGAATTGTTAAAAATAAAAGATTTCACACTGTTTGGTAGCAACTGCACATCGCAAACTAAATGAATTACCGTAGAACCTATTCTGATGACCCAAAAAATGTAGTGTTTTGAGTGAACAAAACAATCGAAGCAAGATTTAACATAGGTATAGTCACAGAAACGTCCTTATTTTTTTATTATCAAGTCTAAACAAAAGAAAGTTTAAAACATCCAACAAAAATGTAATGTAAAATACATGTTATACTTTTTGGGATATGAGAGAAAACGTAAATGAAAATTCTTGAACCTATTCTGGTGACGAGCAGTGTAATTTCCACCAACTGGATATTTAGGTTTCGCCAAGCTAGTTTCTTCCATTAAGTATTTATTTTGATTATAAAATTATGCCATTATATAGCTGTAACTTTTAAACTGCTTGAAGGATTTTTGCTAAAATTCAATAATATGCTAGTCTTCATTGATGAATAAGCCACAGATCATACTCCAACTAAAAAATAATATTCGAGAAGAAATTCGAACGACACCTCATGAAATCTTGAAAAAAATCATGGAAAATGTTTTAGAAAAAGCGCGTCTATGCAAAGCTGAGAATGGGCACCATTTACGCGATGTTATTCTTCACGTTTAAATTAACAAAATTTCCCATTTATGAAGTGTACTAAGAAAAAAACTAAATTCGATAGACTCAAAAATGAAGGAATTATAGGCTATTCAGACCCCTTCGTTTCTTTTGCACCACCCAGTATATATAAATGACAATAAAAAAATCGAATGATGCCAAACGATTGCTGAGGTCATGAAACGTAAAGAAAACCAACTCCGGGGTCAAAAATGGTTATTTGAGGAGGGGTTGAGGGTCGAATAACTGATTTTTTCTTCAAAAATTTTGGATTTGATGGTGGAAAATTTTGACTTTGATCGCAAATGTGTATGTCCATCTTAAGACACTTGCACTTTTAAGGAATCTTTTGATTTGTTTATCGTTAAAACCGCTCGTCAACGACTTTCGTGTTTATCTTTGCTGTAGTCATTAAATTTACAAAAATCAACTCGAAAGTCATCAGCGCGCAATTCCGTTGATAAAAAAAAAAACAGAAAAAGTCTATCTGATCTAAACTCAACTATAGATGAACAATGCTCCTGTATCCCAATTCTCAGAATCTGCTCCTTCCACCTGAAACTTTCACGTTGAAATATCTGATGTCTAATTGTTAGGAAACAAAAACGTTATATCGAGAATAAAAATGATTTGGCCCCAAATATCAAAATGTTTTTATCGAAGAAAAACGTAGTACATAACGAGTATTTCTTCAACGATATATCAAGAAGAAAGTAATTTTTGTTTCAAAGGCAAGGGACTTTCGTTAAACAACGTTATATCGAGAAATACTTTATATCGAGGTTCGACTGTATACGCTTCAGGCTTTCGTTTAAATATGAAATCTATATTACCAAAATGGAAATGTACTAATGTACAAACAAATGGAATGTATTCCAATTAAAAGTCCACTCAACCACTAAACTAATTTTTATTCTAATGATCCTAAAAAAGAACCGACTCAAGCAGACGCACACAATCCAATGAAATTTCAATTCAAATGGAGTGCAATAGATAACAAAATCATTTACACATTTGCCCGACTAACCTCGTTTTCAAAAGTCCGATATTTATTCAAAACAGCTGACTCCCATATCGGATACTTTGCCCGATTATTTTTTTGAATAATTTCTGTGTTAATGCACAGTACAATCATGCTGATGAGGATGATGATGACGATGGTAAATTATGCTTTGAAAATTCCATGCGCGTTCTCCAACAGCATGTTGTTGGTCCGTCAACCACCACCGGCTCGACTAAATACAAGAAATTCTTTTTCTCAATGAAAGATTCAATGAGGCACCTAATCAAAAAAGGAGACAGACGACTACAACGCAAAAAAAACGCGGAGCTCGTTCATTCACTGCTTAGGATAATTTTATGTAAAGTCAAGTATTTCATACTATTACGGTCGGTCGGGTCTTTTGCAAGGCAAATAGCCCAACAATGCTGCTAAATACCAGTCGCGACGGCTACTACACTACGCCATTGCGGTCTCTCCACCCCAATGAAAAGGGAAAGTAATATAACACACGTAAAAGTATCTAATATTGGTATCTACATATCTATACTTAAACATAAAAAAAAATTAATTACATGCAAAATGATTATGCGATGCGGCTAATAAATAAAACATTTGCTCAGGTTTCGATCTTTCATTCATGGCCATTCATAGGTTGGCTCTGACTATACGCTTTTATATCGTGAGGAGAGCGAGTCTTCCTGTCTTCGTCTCGTCATCGACGACGACGACGACTCTGCCGCTTCTTAAGGGAAATCAAGAATTCAAAATTATAATAAGGTCGGTGTTGCAACGAAGATGTCTTTTTTTCAGTAGCCGACTCACGGATTTCAGCATACAAGCCACTGACATTAAACTGATGTATTGTTGTTACTGTGGATCAACCGGTCCGGTCGGCCCGTCAAAATCTTGTCAAACATGACGAGAAGTTCTTCTTCCTTCTTGGGTCCTGGAGCTTGAATGTCGGAATCGGAACACATTTTCAAGATGCGGATCCCCACCGGCCAAAATATGTGTATGTATGTGTCATTTGGTGGAACTTATTCTTCCCAGAGGAAACTTCAGACTGATTTCATGCATTAATTATATTTCTTTTCTGAGTTCGGACATTTATAAATTATTCAAAAACCTCTGTAGTTACTAAAACAAACAAAATTTACATTGAACATTTACATTTCTTTCGCTAAATTCATAATGAAAGTGGCCGCAGTGTAGATACATGGCAGTTCAATGTTCGTTACATACACTCACCTGTCTGTCTGTATAAGGTCTTCACTGTCTATCTCATTTGAATATCTGGCCAGTGGCCATTAGACCGGCCGGCGGGAAATGTAAGATACAATTTGATATGTGAAGGTAATTGTTTAAGATTTGTATTACAGGTGTACGTACGTACAGTGGCTGCTTAAAATATGTATGGAAGTGTCGAATATAAGGAAGTTAGTGAATAGTAAAATAGAACAGCACCACTTTCAGGAATTGATGCTATTTACAATAGGGATTTCCACACTTTTTTCTATTCACAAACTATGAACCTATAGTTCATAGACCCGCTTTGCATTTAAACCTATCGCAGTCAAACTACCGTCATGCAAGTAATGCGTTAATTATGTATATGAAATATGTGAGCAAACTTACATTTAAATACACGCCCTAGATTACATACACCTGACTGCATCCACTTACACTTTATTCTATTCAGAGAGTGTGAAGAAGAGTTCTCTGAAAAATGGGAGAAATGTATACTTTCCCCATTTGAGCCTCTATTCTACGAACAAAAGGATTTCAGCTGAAATTCTAAGGAACACAAGACACAGTTGATTTTTTTTTCGTTGGTACGTGAAAAAATGATCGGTTCAAGTTCCAAGAACTTGCGGTTAAGGAACCCTTCATCAACGTTTCTATTGTTGATTTTTAGCAGAAAGATATTACTCTCATTGTTGAACTATCAATTCACACCTAGCCACTTTTTTGTAAACTATGTAACTTCTGTAAAGTGACGAGAGTCTGTCTATGTACATAGCCATTGACATTGGACTATCCTGAATATCATGGTAGACATTTAAGTAAGATCGCCAGATTCCATTCATTGTTTGAATGTTAAGGAGCTATTTTGGATGCTTGTATTATAGATTTAAAAAAGAAAGAATCATAGCATGCACTGCGTTCTAGAAATGAAAAATATTTTCGATTTGTTTCATATCCAATTCTTCGATTCGTGGTTTCCTAAGCAACAAACTTTTGAGAGTTAAGCTCTTGTGGCAGAATCCTGGAGTCTAGACCAAGGGAAGTACAGGACCTGCTCCCAACAGGTTGTGGGTCAGAGGAGAAGTGATCAGGAAATACGAATGCAAAATATTCACTGATGGCAAAAATGGTATGTGGGGTCGGCGCGGGGATCTGCTCCAAAGATCTCGGTCTATCAAAGTCCTTTCGCCTCCAAACCACGCAAGTTTGTTTCAACCTGAGATTCTGGCGAAAAGGGAGGCGTATCGATCACTAAAGAGCACCCCTGTCATCTCAAATAACGTCGCCATTTTCACCGATTGTCAAGGTGCGATCATGGCTCTATCATCAATTTCAATCACATCCAAATTAGTAAGACAATGCCGTATGGTGCTGGCCGAATTGACCGAGTTCTACAATATCTCCCTTTTATAAATTCCGGGACACACGAATATAGTGGGGAACGAGAAAGTGGACGTAATGAGGCCAAAAATAGTGCATAGCACAAGCGAGAGCTGAAAACAAACAGCTCTCGCTTGCGCTATGCACTATTTTTGGCCTCATTACACGACTTTAACACTCCGCAATAATATCCCTCACAGGCACGGGCTTTAAAAAACAACTGCCCGATTTTCGGGAAATGCCAAATCACAGCTGGCCAATTTTTCTAGTGACCATAGGGCACGGCTTCCAAGTCGCCGAAGCAACACGTTCATTTGATTTTCTTCAGCCGCATGAATGATGGTCCACTGCCCGCAACTTTGCATAATAAGCGAAAGAAATTTTCTGACCAAATGTGTCACAAGGATTAAACACAAAAGCAACGAATCTTCCCGCGGCATGCTATCGCGACCAAAAACCAAAACTTTTCGATCCGGCCAGATACGTCGACCATGATCTTCAAGCATTCGATACCAATTGCGTCGGGAGTTTCTCCTTTCCGTGTCACCGTTTCGAGAAGCTAACAAATCCCGCCGGGGCAGTGGTTGGGCATTTTATCAATTTTTTTCGTTTCGCGGCGCCCGACAGCAATCCTAAACAAGCAAAGGTCCGAGCCTCTATCTTGCAATCGCAAGTCGTTTTTTCGAGCCCAAAAATTCAGTCCATCAAAAAATACCACCGATGGCGTCGATTCTTCTTTTTCTCAAGACGCTCGATCACTCAGCCGGTCTTCATGACGGGTCAATTCCAACTCCCCTTTTGACATCTTGTTAAAGGCTGTCTATGCGCGTCACCAGTCACTGATCCAACATGAAGTTGCCGCCTAGTGACTGGTGAGCGCGAAATTATTTTTAAGTCACAGCCATTATAACAGGGGACTGGTCGGTGGGAGAGCATGCGGACAGGCTGGGTATTCCGTACAATGCACACTGCCATAACTGCAAGGACAAAGCGGAAAAAGAAACCCTCATCCACTTCTTGTGAGCTTGTCCGGCGAAAGCTAGAACTTGGCATCTTGTTATATATGTGATGGCTGGGGCAAGGAGTGGGCAAAAACCCCGCCCTCATCTCTCGAACTGAGCTAAAACAAGTATATGCCGCCGCTCAGCTGTTGTGGAGCATTCGCTTCTAGCGTCGCGGGACCTCCACGGTTACCTTAGGCAAACTTTCGGCTCCGTCCCCAAAACACAATCTGATAACCAACTCGCACATTACATAGATTGGCGCCCAACGTGGGGCTCATAAAAAGGACCACATCGGGTTCTTTCTAGTCCTTCCACCGATTTACATTCCCACAAGCAGAGTAAGGTTACTTGCTCTAAGTCTTAGGACTTTTACTAACTGAGTCCTAGCCTTGTGTCCGTTTTTTGTGGCCAAGTATTTAAAGCCTCCATAAAGGCTTCGAATTGCCGGCATTGGGAGTTTCTTCGGTGACTAGACGAACTGCGGAGGAGCCCTGGATACCTTTCTGTTTGCCAGGATTGTCCTTCCATGTCAGTTTAAAACGTTTTATTGCCTAGTATTGCATTTTTGTGTTATTCATGTCCTCAGCAGCTTACAGAATTTATGAGTGAATTACGGCAAGGAATACAATGTTGCGCCTTTGCTGGCCTCAGAAATATCTGTAACCTGTTGATCATCTGGCTGACTGGAGCTGCAATATTTCTTTTTTCTCTTTGCTATTTTTCTCCTCTTCAATGGTCGCTGGCTAGCTCAGGAGTCCAGTTAGCTTTTTTTTATTTTTGCATCACACTTAACCCTCAGCTTCTACTACTTTGCAGGCCTCGTAGAAGAAGCTGCCCTGTAATGAACCATATTTTGGTCTGGTAATGCTGCTTCCATTAGATCCATTACTTGTTGGCGGATGGTTCACTTGGCCTTGCGCTCGCA
This sequence comes from Chloromyia formosa, assembly GCA_964017055.1. Taxonomy (NCBI): domain Eukaryota; kingdom Metazoa; phylum Arthropoda; class Insecta; order Diptera; family Stratiomyidae; genus Chloromyia; species Chloromyia formosa. Next base: position 146,923,254 of record OZ024814.1, read on the forward strand.
TCGTGGTCCAGGTGAAATGGGACCCTCGGCCACTAGTTTCGTACCATCGACAGATCATTACTCATCAGATGCTGCCAGCGATCTGCCGGTGGAAGCAGCACAACCAGACCAGAATATGGTTCATTACAATGGCCATAGATACATTTATTCACAATCTCTAGAAATTCATGAATTTTTCTTTATCTAAAACTTTGTGTTCAATATCGGAATCAAATTACAACGATACATTTACACAACGTTTTTAGACGTGCTTAAAATCCAAAGCGTCAAGCAATAACAAAAAATTTACGAAACCGGGTCATAAATTCATGTACTTCACGAATTTACCAAATTCATGCATTCAACTCCGCAAATTCTGCCAGAAAGGACAATAAAGTGAAAATCAAATGTGGCAAACACCCACTACTTGTGATATAAACATGTTAAAATTTTCTATGCACACTGATTGATAGCACAAAAAAAGAAATACTCGCATGTACACAAAATTGCATTTGTTGCTCGATTCAGATAAACTATCGATCATTGTAGCAGTATTTAGATCGACGAAAGTCACATGTTTTTATACAATAATTTGCAACTATTCGCAAAATTTCAAACGTGCTTCACAAATCACATTGCCTTTCGAGTATTTGATTTCGACCAGTTGCGCACAATTCCCATATTTGTCTTTTATTTTTAAACTAACCATAAATTCGTGTTGTGCTAATATCTGAACTAAATATAAAAACCATATCCAAGGAAAATTACACCTTTTGTCAAATAATCGTTGCAAAGACGCAATATGAATTTAAATGCCTAAAAATTTCGTCTTCTTGCAAATTCTCCTAAATTAGATATTGGCAAGCAATGACCCAAGTACGAGTATGTACTATGTAGTGGCAATTTTCTTCAGGATCGTGAATGTTTTCTCTTGAACCGGAAAAACATAATAATAGTAGGTGGACTGTCATTAATGTTACTAGTGTGACCGTGAAAATGATCGTGGATATTTCGTCAGTTAAGTAGATTAAAGATATAATGCCACGTTTAGGTTTTCCGCTTCCACACAAAGCAATTGCCTTTCTGTCCACATACTCGTACACATGTTGGTTGACCCATCTCGCATTGTTGCGCTGAAGAACAATTGCGTTCGTTTGATGCAGTCTGCATGTCGAGTCGACTATCTTGCGATAAAAATCTCCTGTGCCGCCAAGACGACTAATTTCACATTGTGAATAAAAAGCCAAGATACATTAAAAGACATGAACTGTAAAAATTTTCCGGAATTTATACGCCATTTGTCCATGAGACCATGTCCATCCTACCGAGGTTATAATCATCGTAGCGCAGCATTTTCTTCTACGTATGAGTCGGTAAGAAATTGAACTGAGCGTGCGTCACTTGTAAGGTCTTAGATCCTAGGGTCTGGCTTTATCGATCGAATTCATATCCGAAATTTTAAGATAATACCAATCAGCGAAACAAGACGTCATCATATAAATATCATAGACCCGTGCACAATGGTGAAGTGATCATTAGAGCTATGACAACGCACTAATGAAGTATGTACGTGATGGACGCGAACGGAAAGGTCAGCTCCTTATTAACATGCTCACATGACCGAGAAATTTATTCATGATAATCCTGGGTGTATATGTCGCGTTGAGACTGTTTCAAGAATTATTGAGAGAAGGAATGACGAAAAACCGTTAGGGTTGTTTTCTTTTGAAGATTTTCAGAAGTGATAGGACGATAATTAATTAACAACCGTAGCGGCTATCACCTGCCTGAATTGAAGGACTACTATACTAGGGTAGAGCGAACACAGGCATCTTGAATGTTTTTTTTTTTTTTTCAAAATAATGGGTTAATTAGGCGCGTGTGAAAAGAGACGTGTACAGCCAAAGTCAGTTCTGAATATGAACAAGAATGTTGGTCTCAGGCAGTTATAAATTCGATATGAATGTTTTAATTTTGTGAACAAAAATCTAACAACTATTAGCAAAGAAAAAAGTTTTATTTACTTGAGTTTTTAAGCTATTAAAAAGGTTAACGATGCTAAAATTAGCTTTAGCCCAGTCATCAAGTAATTTTCCTAAAGCAAATTGTGGTGTAGTTTTGACTTTTTTATCGTTTGATTTTTGGGGTGGTGATTACAAATCTGAAGCTTGCTACCAATTTTTTTTTTCTAATTTGAGTTATAATAAAAAAAACAACAAGAAAAACAGGTTTTTTTTTTTAATATATTTTGTAAACGGGTGACCGTAACGAAAAACTAGTCCTAACCGTGGGCGCCGCATAGAAGAGCAGTGGTTATTGACCATTACCCATAAAGCCAAGGCGCCAGTAATGGTGGTGTAGTGATTTGGTTGAGGTAAACATTTCCCCTATGGTAATGGTAATAGTAGTAGCACGGCCTTCCTCTTTGCCGGCCTGTATGCCAGCAACATGAACTATCCGAAATTTTCTATATGCTAACGAAACGTCAACTGTGCCTCAAATAAAGACTGCCTCATGGACTGATTGGATTCTGGAATGTGCGTACTCTCCTGAAAAATGGATCAGAAGGTTCCCAGACCGTACGTGAATTTCTGCAGTGTAAATTAAACATCTTCTGAGTTAGTGAGATTAGATGGTGGAACAGCGAAGAGTTTATCTCTCCAACGGATAGCACTGTAATCTTGTACTCCAGTAGAGCTACTAAAAGTGGTCGTGATTTAGGTATGGGGCTCCTTTTAACTAGAGTCGCACGAAACTGTCTTTTATCCTGGAATCCGGTCTCTCAGAATCATGACCGCCAGGTTCCGGACGAAACTGAGAAACATCTCAATACTACAATATTATGCTTCAACTGAACCCGATAATGTCATGGCGAAAGACTCATTCTACGAGCAACTGAACGCCGTTCAGAGCAGAACACCTAAACGTGACATTATCCATTATAATGTCATGGGGGATCTTAATATAGAAGTTGGCGCTGATAACTATGGGCTCAGACGTGTGATGGGGAGACACGGTCTTGAGGATCGTCACCACAACGGTGAAAGATTTGTAGAGTTCTGCAACTTTCACAGTCTCTTCATCGCTGCTACCATGTTTGATCTTAACGACAAAAAAAGTCAGAAATTCGAATTAGCTGAAATCACCTTTTGAGCGTATCAGTGACGTGCACTCGTAGTAAGCAATTCCAAACTGCTTGACTTACCGAAATAAGCAATTCAATAATAAACTTTGCTTACACCAATACACATATCATCATTTCAGTCAATGTTTTTCTTTAAGCTGAAGAATACATATTATCATTCAAATATTCCTTTACACATTCAAATTCTGATCCGCGCCTTCTTTTGGTTAAAAAACATTCGTTCAATTACTTTAGATAATATTCAAACCTCCCACATTTTGCACACCATAGACACCAAACTTAGAATAGGAAAATGTGCCTAGATCTTTAGATGCATGTACCATGTGTGCATCCAAATACTAGAGACATGTTGATTCCAGAAAATGGGAATCTTAGATTTCGGCAACGATTTTTTTTGTTTTGTTCGCAAATTTATATGAGACAAGTCAAGCACTGGCGCGACTGCTTTTGTGTGTGGGATAAAGCCCAATGATGCTTGTTAATGAAATGTTGCCAATGCAGGGAATGTTTATGGGAATTTGAATTTGATTTTTCCAGTAGAGCTTTTGTTTTTGTTATGTAATGGATTTTCCGTTGCAATTTAAAAGAGGAAATCAGTGCAATCGGGTGATTTTGATTAAATTGTGATTTGAAGTTTTTTTGACCGTTTGTAGTGATTTAATTGATTTGATTTGTGATAAAAGTGGTAAGTTTTCTTTTCGCATTATGTCGGAGTATTGCTGCGCGACGGATTTCGTACTAAAAGCGGGATTTTCAACTCTTTCCTTTGCCAAGAAAAGAGAAATTATAGAATCGGATAGACCGAAGCCAGATCTTAGTTTAGAGTTTAAATTAAAAAATATTACGCGAAAATTCCATATCGAAACGTATGAAAAGTACATTTGGTTAACGGGAAGCTGTAAATTAAATAAGTTATTTTGCTGGCCGTGTCTTTTGTTCACGAATGAAAAATCTGTTTGGAATAAAGCTGGATTTAGTGATTTGAATAATTTTACGGGCTCAGCAGCAAAGCATTCAAGTTCCGAAAAACATCTTCAGTCGTTAATTAAATTAGATAATTTTGGTTCTCAGCGTATAGAGTTTATGCTTAGTAACCAGGTGACAATATCTGTTAGTTTGCATAATGAAAAAGTTGAGCGTAGTCGTAATATTTTGAAACGTTTAATCGATACTGTAATTTTTTTTGGCAAAACAGGAGCTTCCTTTTCGCGGAAATAATGAAGACTCTTCTTCAAATAATCGTGGTAATTTTATCGAAACCGTAAATTTCTTGAGTTTGTACGATCCGATAATTGAGTCCCACATAGATTCTATAAAAGCAAATGCAGCGTTTTCGGGTTTGTCTAATAGAATCCAAAACGATCTTGTTTCCGCTATAGCTAATGTGGTTCGAAATAAAATCAATTTGGAAATAAAGGAGGCTCCATTTGTAGCTGTAATGGTCGACGAAACGCCAGATGTTAGCGGTCGGGAACAATTAACGATGATTTTTAGATATACAATATCAAATGAGATTGAAGAAAGATTTATCGGATTTTTGGATGTAAGCGCTAATCGTACAGGTACAGCAATAAGCTCTCACATTTTAAAGCAATTGCAAAATTTTAATATCGATAAGAAATTAATTGCACAATGTTACGATGGCGCAGCAGTAATGAGTTCTCAAATTCGTGGAGTTCAGACTTTAATTCGGGAAAAACATAAATCGGCAATTTTCGTTCCATGTTACGCTCATTCACTAAATCTAGTATTGTCTAAAGCAGTTGAGTTTATTCCGGAAATTAAATTATTTTTCGCGCACATCAATAAAATCGCATCATTTTTAAATACATCCACTAAAAGGTCGGACCTTTTTGCAAATATAGTAAATCGTCGTTTACCATCGGCTTCCAAAACGCGTTGGCATTATCATTCGCGTATTATTAACGTTATATTTGAACATAAGCATGAAATTTGTACAGTTTTTGAGACAATTTCGAATGGTTCTCAACACTGGGATGGCGATTCCTTGACTTTTTCCGATATATACTTACAAAAATTCGCAGAGTCAGATTTTCAATTATATCTGTTAATTTTTTCGAGAACTGATATATTATTTAATATTATTCAGAGCAAAGTGGTAAACATTTCATATGCAAGCCAAAAAATTATTGAATTTGAAAATTGGCTTGAAAATGACTTTTCTAAAAAGTTTGATAATTTCTATTCGACAGTTACAGCAGAATATCAGCCACCACGTAAGAAATGTAGAAATGCGATAGATCCTTTACAAAATTTACGGCGGATATTTCGGGAGATTATAGATGTTATTCTCGGGCAAATTCGAGATCGATTCCATTCGTTTAAAGATCTTTCATTTTTAGAGTTGCTTGAACCGAATTATTTTTCTAAATTCAAGTCAAATTTTCCCGATAAAAATTTTGACTCACTTATTGAATATCACGGTCAATTTTTCGACAGAATAAAGTTGAAAAATGAGCTAAAAGTTATTTATTCTTCAGATGAGTTTAAAAACGCGAATCCTAGTAAAATTCTCGATTATTTTCAAAAACGGCCTTATGTCGCAAACGGTTTTAAGCAAGTTCATATTTTAGCAAAATTATTAACGTCAATTTCAGTCACAGTGGCAACTGCGGAAAGGTCATTTTCAACACTAAAGCGCGTTCACACATTTTTGAGAAATCGCCAATCCCAAGAACGATTTTCGGATCTTGCTTTAATTGCGGTTGAAAAGGATCTTCTTATACAAATGCGAAGAGAAAACGATTTTTTTGATAATGTGATTAAAGAGTTTTTACTTAAAGAACGGCGCATAGATTTGGAATACAAATAAATGGCAATGGCGAAAGAATATTTATTTATTTCAAATACCCCTGAATTTTTCTTAGTCTTAATTAACATAATATTTATTTATCATTTTTTTTATTAGTAATATTTTATTTATTTATTTTTTTTTTTTTGTATTCCGAATATATGTGCCAATATTTTATTTATATCTTTCCTGATTTCTTCTTTAAGGCTTAAAGCCGCTTGGTATAAATGTTTTTGTGACTGTCCATATTCTATTATACAGTCCATTTTTGTTTATGCTAAATTGGCTTTAGGGCGCCCAACTGCTTGACTATGAAAAATTTCCACTGCACGTCACTGGAGCGTATGTTCCCAGAAAGCACATTTTCGGACTTTTTTTTAAAATAAGACACCGTTCTGACCACCAGAAACATTGCGTTACCAGTTACCGCAGTCACTGAACTGTTAAATTATTGATCGATAGGCATTAACATCTGAAAAGTGTATAGTGTCTTATTTTAGATTTTTCTCATCAATTAGCCACTTAAATTACATTTTTCGCATACTCTTCTACATAATATGAAGTCACAGAAAACCCAACAATCAATAAATAGAAAATCATCCAATTAACGCAACCAAAAACCAATTAGTCCAATTCGAAACCGATTAATAGTCCAAATGTCCATAAAAAGAGACCCAACATGTTGCTAATTACTGCCATGTTTTGATGTCATTAACTGAAATAATAACTCCTGATGCCACCGCACATAATATAAATGTCTTTATTGGACTCCCTAGTATGGAACGTACAGCCATATTTCCGGCCACTCGCAGCTATGCAGGTCTTATTACAGGTGGATACCCCATACACACCTGAATAGCACTTTAGGTTGGTTCAATGGCAGTCACATAACGTGAGAGTGAATTGCTTCTCACTACAAATCAGATAGTTACCCATAGGTAATTGTTAGATACCAGCCAGCCGCGATGATGACGCTAAAAAGAACCATCATACGTTAAAAACAACGACGACGAAAACTGAAAAAAAAAATCACAATAAATAAAAAAATAATAACCAAAGGTTGGAACCAGGCTGGTGGAAACTTTGCGTTTGGAGCTAGCCTAGCAGCGCCAGCTGCCAAGTGCTGGCGGACGCCATCAAAATGCTCCCACCATCAATCATAAGACGATTTGACATAAAATACGATCATGGAAAGCAAAACAATGGGTCGACGGTTGGAAACATGAGACCGAGGAGAAGAAAAAATAATACTAAAGTTAAGAAAAAATGAAAAGTACGAGCAAAAGGGGGATTATGTGTGACGAGTGCAAATCAACAATGGATTCCACCGAAGCGGACTTGAAAATCTCTAGGAAAATGTCTAACCACAAACGACTGTCTAATTGTCGAGTTTTTCTTATCTTGTTATGATGGTTATTCACTTTAAGCCGATATGAAACTTTTTATTTCTCCATAGATAAGGGGATATAGAGGTATTTAAAAAATATATAGATAAGCACCGTTTGTTGATTGCCTTGACCACTCCAGGAGCACTCGTCAACATTAACGTTTCGATAGCATATTTTCGGATGATGTAGTTACTAACCATGCATTTTATTGACAAGTTCGGAACACTGTGTGAGTTCCAGTAGTACCTGAAGGTAGATTGTGTGTCTGCACTGAGAATTGAACCTGGTTTTTCCAGATGTAGCGCCAAATAGTGGCGACCGCAACCTCACGGTTACAGAGCACGTCAAGCACCCTTTATTTTTAAATTATATGATCTTCTATATTTCAAGGTGCTTGACCAGTTGACGTTTCATTAGCATATCAACGATTTCGTATTGGCGGCCAGTAGCTCAGTGCGTAGAGACGCCGGTCTCATGCCTGACTACGGTCGTTACGGGTTCAAGTCCTGTACTCGGCGTCCGTGGTCATGGATGTTTTTGTTGCCTTCCCCTGTGGTGGTGCGGGGCGAAATAATAAGCCACAACATCCTCCGACTTCCTGCCGCAGGTGGCTAAATGAGAGCAGGAGGAGCATGCTGACAACCGAAACAGGTTTATGCCAAAGAGACGTAAACTAAGCCACATGAAATACTTGACGCGCTATGCCCCACTAGGGGTTAGGAAAAATGAGTAGTAGAGTAGTAGTACATCCTGTCAATTTAGTCGCCTTCTACAACAAGCCGGTTAAGGCTGTGACATTACTCTTGTGCCCCCACATCACAGGTGGATTTTTTTATGATGGATTATTAAATTATTATAAAAATATAACACAACCTCCCTAAATTTCAAAATCCACAATTGAAAACTCAGCCAAGGGTTAATGCTAGGAATTGCGGCTGGGTACAACATTGGCTAACAAAACTCGACGCGACGCACGTCACGTAAAACATTCACATGAGAACGAACATCACAACTGATTTCATGTCATAGACCCCACCTGTATCGCCGACACTAGACACATACTAAACACCACCATTCAAACAGGACATAGTACATGTACTTAATTCAATTTATCATTATTTATGACGTGAAAATATGTGGAGTTGAGTTTCTTAACTACATGAGTCGCTTTGAAAGACATTATAAAATTTCAAAAATACTTTTGGACAACCCATCGACCAATTCAGTCGAACAATAAAAAATCCTATCGAACAACAGCCGCCTTTTCAAGGACGTCTATTTCGAGACTGCTCATTGATAAGAAAATGGCCGAATTTCCACATAGGATTCTACAAAATTTGGGGGGTAGAATTTCCCTGGGGTTGGAAATAAGCTTGAAAAGTTGGAGCGTATATGAAAAGGGGAGCGTGTTGGAGCTTTCAAGCAATCTGGAGAGAAGTGGTGAATATGAATTATTCAATAGATGGCAATATTGTAGATAGAAAGATGAAAATCGGAAAAATTATGGACTGTTAATTTAAATTTATGGAAATTCGTGAAAAGAGCAAATTGAATTAAAAATCGATATGGAAAAAGTCAAAATACAACCGACGGCTTCTCAAAACTGATAAAATTTAAGTAGCGTTGCAGGATAATGAAATTGTACGATGGATTGATATGGGAAAAAAATATTTTTGATCGGTTCTTCTGATAATAAAATCGACAGAAATCAAGGCTTGAATCTATAAAACTAAAACTGGGCTATAATATGGCTGGCAAACCTCCGACTGTTTAGAGAGAAAAATTATACGAAGAATATTTGGAGCATTCACTGTCAGTAGATACTATAAGGGGACTCTAAACCAACTTGAACTTTGGATCGAAAAAATTCGAGACGTCGTCCATTCCGGACGAAAAATGGCGAAGAAGCCCGAAAATTTCAAGTCAAAGTAACCCCTTGGCTGAAAAACATAAAAGTGCGTTTTCCACGTTACTAGAGCAGCTAGAGGGTAGTAGATAATTACAATAAGGGGGTTCTAAACCAACTTGAACTTTAGACCCCGAAAATTCGTGACGTCGTAGGGAATCCCTCCAACCTCAGTTCAATAGCAGTTTAAAGCAGTTCAGTTGCAGTTCAAAGCAGTTCAGTTGCAGTTTCTTGAATGAATTCGTCAGGCATGTAGGGACTCGTAGGTGGGGTAGGGTGCAACTGAACTGCAACTGACCTGCTTTAACCTATTTTAAACTGCAACTGAACTGCATTGAACTGCAACTGAACTGCTTTTAACTGCAACTGAGCTGCTTTAAACTTGCTATTGAACTGACGTTGGGGGGATTCCCTACGACGTCACGAATTTTTTGGGTCCAAAGTTCAGGTTGGTTTAAAATCCCCTTATTTAAAAATTTAGTTTAAAATAAAAAAAAACTGGCCGAGTTTTGTTCTGTTTTTGAGTAAAGTGCTCGGAATGCAACGTCGACGTGTAAACTGACTTCTACGATTTTCAACCTAGCAGATCATTGACGGAGCCAGAGGAGGTATTGGGGGCCCGGACCCCCTCAAAGTGATCTATAAAAATGATAGCGAATATAAATGGTACATTACAAGGTTTGGTTCCTTTGAGCCACGCATTCGGTGATGATGCCGGTCTTGGCACACTTGTCAGGGATGGTCGTCTAAACGGTGACTCCTGATCAGCGATACATTTGAAAGGTGGAAATGGTTTGTTGTGAGATGGCATTCTGTAATACCTCACTAAGAACACCAGGAAATTTGTCATATGCATGTTTCAGGTTTTAAAGCAGCCTACTCACAAATAAGTTTCAGAAAAAAGAAACCACTCTCTTCTTTTCTCTTCATATGACATAAATTTTCTGGTGTTCTTTGTGAGCTATTACAGAATGCCCTTTCACAACAAATCATTTGGGCTGATAACTACAGGGTGGCGCAAAACTACCGTTATGGTTTGAATGTTTAATAACTTTTTTATTTAATGGTTAATTATTATAATTTTTTTTTGTTATACAGTATATTAATGGGGAATAATTTTGGCTTAAGTATGAAAAATTATATCCCGCAAGTGGTGGCCATTTTCGGCTTCGCACATTCGTGCTCTTTCCAGTACATTTTCCATAACTTTTTGTGAAATTTCGGGTGTTATGGCTCGAATTTCATTGCGAATGTTTTTTTTTAGCTCTGGTATGGTCGCTGGCTTATTTACGTATACCCTTTCTTTCAAATAACCCCAAAGAAAACAGTCTGGCGCTGTTAAATCCGGTGAACGTGGGGGCCAATCGAAATCGCTTCTGCGCGAAATAATGCGTTCGCCAAAGAGGTCCCGTAACAAAAATAAAATAAAATTCAACAATTTTTGATCGCTGCTGTGTTGTGTACTGTTCCATTTCAAATTCCCGAAGTTTTCTTCACAAAATTCTGAAATAAAAAATAAAAATTAAATTGAAAAGTTATTAAGCATTTGAACCATAACGGTTTTGCGCCACCCTGTATATAGTTCAACTTAATTTGAATAAACAGAGCTTGTTCCCTTTGTAATTACGTAAAATGTACTTCCAGTCGAGTCCCAAGTGTTGCATGGAACCAGTCTAGTTTTTTTAAGGCGAAATTTGTTTCTGTTAGCCTCTGTTGTCTAATTCGATAGAAATCTATGTAGATCGCTCAAAGATGGATGAAGGATTTGTAAAGGACGATGGGGACACCGGAAGGTGTCAATGGGGATGGAGGCATTTTTTTTCTTGCCGGTGAGGTCTCAGCTGTAAAAATTGGCAGCTGTCAAAGATGGCACCTCAACGAGCTCAGTGGCGGCCTGTGCTTGCTGTAGCTCACTTTGGGAGATGTTGGCGGGGTTTTCGCCACTCGTTGCCCCTGTCCAAACATATTAAAAAGGGCCTGGGATAGACAACACAAACGAGGGGGGTAAAATTTGGACAAAGGAGAAAGGAAGTATCGAGCCAGCCTGCTCAAATGCTTTCTTTTGATGCTCCGGAGTCCAGATGCCGGTGGACCTCGGCCTTCTTCACCCGCTGGAAATAAAGAAAAACAACCCAACCGTGAGACCCCTCTTTGGCCGAAATAGTAAAACTTGTGGGGCCTCCCATGCGAACATAGAAGAGATCATCTCACAATCAACCTGAAAGGGGTCTCGGCGTATTACTTATTGGGAACGCAGAGTATTAAACGTTATAAAACATTTTTTCCTTTTATTCCTAATTGATAATAGGAAGGCTCTTAATACAGGAAAATGAATTTATCATGGGAAAATGAACCATAAATACAAAAAAAAATGTAATGTTTAAATAGGTGGGACAGTCAGAGTTTTAAACAGAATATGGTGGAAAACACAATAAAATTTACCCCGAGTCCGAAATGGCCATTGCGAACTGGAGCAGCTGTAACGTTTATAGCGTTAAATATATGAACCCAACAAAATTTCTAAGTGATTATTGGCAAAAACGGATTGCGACAAAAGAAATTAAAAAAAAAAAAGAAAAAAATATTGGGTGTACAACTTTAAAAAATAAATAACTGGCGCAACAGTCCAATTTGAACCATGGCCTCGAGATGAGTTAGCATCACCTTTTTCTAGATCGTGACGGTATGTCTTGTGCAGAGGTGTGTGATCAGCAACACGTTCAACCGAGTTATTTACCCCATAAATGGGTACTCATTTAACAGTTGAGTGGGCTCATAGTCCGACACGAAAATCCCCTTTTTTTATCGAGAACTACCGCATTCAGTAGGAATCGAACCAGGGCCCAGTGCGTAGAAGGCGAACGCGCTAACCGTTGCGCCATCCGGACTACAACTTTGCTTCCGCCGTTTTTTCCTGAATTAAAAGCATAATTGTCAAATAGTACTTACAGATATATTATTCAAAGTACTGTCCATCGCTAGCGACAAATTTCGCCCATCTATTCGGCAATTTTCGGATTCCATCTCGGAAAAAGGAGGCGTCTTTCGACGCGATCCATGATTGGATCCATTTTTCGACTTCCTCGTACGAACCAAAATTCTGATCGGCCAGGCCGTGTTCAAGAAAAATGTGACGGAGATGGCCTGGAATGAAGTAGAACAAGTAGTTCAGCTTTCAGGTGAGTAAAAAATGGCACCATCAATTGCATCAATGCACTATTTGAGGATAGGACGATTCCTACTTGAATGGACGAAGCATAGCGGTATATGTAGGGGAGGTAGGCGCTCCCTTAGCTGGATTACGTCTATTTTCAATACCAACCAACACCGTACAGGTGCAAATCCAGGTTTCAATGAAGCTGTTGGCGATCAGTCAGTCAGACGACAGGCACTACTCGCGACCTTAGTAGCGGCGTTCCTGCGGCAGCCGGTTCTTCGTACCGGAACGACCCGTTTTTCAACGGCCAAGAGCTGCCAAGCCCCCTCGATGCAAGAAGAACTGCAGTATTCGAAGCATCGCTATCACAACAACAACAACCTTAGTAGCGGCCGTGTGAAGATGACGAGCGACTACAGTCTCGAAATTCCAAGTCTCCGTCTCTCAGTCGCCAAGTATTGGAGACTTGAGTATCCCCGTGTGAGCAGTGCCTTAGCTTACGTTTCGTTATCATACGTTTAGAAAAGGTTTCTGATTATGAAAATTGCTGGCACGCAGGGCCGTCGAGAGGAGGGGGCGGAAGGGGCCCCGGGCCTGTGTTTTTCTCGGGGGGGCCGAAAACTTTAAAAATTGAGAAAAAATAAGAAAAAACGTATCTACGCACTGAGCTTTTTTTTCACTCTGACGCACTGAGCTACCGGTCTTCCCTACAAAAAAAAAAAAAGAAAAACGTACGCTTTGACCTTTTTGGTTTTTTTTTTTTTTTTTTTGTTGTTCATTGAGCTACCGGTCGCCATATATGAACCCCTACAAAAGTTGAGTACCAGGCCCGAATTTTCTCTCGACGGCCCTGCTGGCACGTACCTCCTGGCCGTTGAGTCGCCTACTGCGATAAGCCTGGGAAGGCTGTGGCCAGCCATTAGACCACCCATTAGACTGCCTATTAGATCACAGATCAGAGCAGCTGTACGTTTTCACTAATTATATCCTGTACCTTATTGTAGACACACAATTGTTTTTTACCACAATGAGGAGACTTCGTAGATATAGCAACTATCTATCTAAATCCATATCCATCCATTTCCGTTATTGAACACCATGCGCTCGTAATTCAAAGCGCGTTTGGTGTACTGCAATACAAATTTCAGATACATAAATAGTTTCGCGCAAATTGGGACGAAGCCTAGATTGTTGCTTTTTTGTCTAGGGTTCAAGTAATCAAGTTAAGTTTAACGTGAAAGTACAAAAATGGAGAAAGAATTCTGAGGCATACATACTCCAATTAAAGAATTCTTATCCATTTTCGTACTTTCACGTTAAAATTAACTCGATTTAAAAAACTATGGACTATGAATGAATGAATGAATGATTCTTCTCATTACATTACCAAAAAGAAGCTTTACGTATTATTTATCTTTTCCATTCCCCTTGACTTATCACAATATTACTACAAAATGTTGCACTAATTAGCCAGGCTCATAAAATAAGCGGAGGTCAGTTATATGTGAATGAATTGATGTCAGTTGAGGTCATCCACTAAGAATTATGAGGCATTAAAAACAATCCAGGCGTTATCTCACATCTCTCGGACAACCTGTAACAAGCCATTACCGTCTCATCCAAACTTCCTATGGAAAACTAGGTGCAGGTTCCATACTTGTTGGTTGTTGGTCATGACTCCATGTTTCTTCTTTTTTTTCGGACCGAAACAGATTTTTTCCTGCATGCCTGCTACTATTTTTTCTGTTTTGTGGTATGAAACCATGTTGGCGGCATTTATCCCACATAGGTATCACAAATCACATATAAAACATTTTTTATTTGTTGGTGTTTTCTTTCGGTTGTTAGAGAGAAAATTTTCAGATGAGCAACCATGCGGAAATTCAAAAATGGCTTCGGAAAGCACGCAATGGGAAGTATGGCCAAATGACGATATGATTGTACGCGGGGGCAAATGGATGGGGTGGAGGTCGGTTCAGTTCAGATAGAACAGCAACACCACCGTACCGTACCACCGTTACCACGAGTATCATCAAATGCCGGGAGTCATTCATTTTACCTGGCGGTAATGTGGCCCTATTTTTTTTATTTACTTGAACCATATCAGTATCACTAGTGCAAATAGACTCGATTATGATCGCCATCGCCGCAACCACGAAACGAACCCCATTGCAATAGAACACGCTACTAAATGGACTCTGACCGCCATAATGCAATTGTTGTGTTGAGTTTCCTAGTCACGATGTCAGTGCAGCGTTGAGTTCTGTTTTATCTATGTAAGTGCATGGGGTATTAAATTATTTCTTATTTCAATACATTTTACTAAGTGTACTCTTCAAGAGAATGCTTAAATAGAATTTTATTCTAGATAAGAAAAAGATTACTGAAAGATTAAGAAATACATTACTGAAAGTAGCACCCGCGCTAGATTATCCTCACAAACTAGAGGTATCCACTGCGCACAGAATTCATATCCTAACAGAAAATCAATCCACTGGAAATAATTTATGACAACACGAGGTCACTTCACCATCCCTTATTAAGATTTTCAATGATATCCTTCCATCCTAATACGCATGATGGTTTATTATGCAAATGGCCGCTAAAAATCAAACGAAACATCCGTGAAGAGGGAGAACAAGGACACGAAAGCGTCCATAATGGAAGTATTCTCACCATAGAAAAGAGAATAAATAATAAACGAATTAGACAGCTTCAGACATTCGCTAACTAAACAAAATCTGCTTGAAAAATCTCAAAGCCATCTTTGATTGAAGCAGCGCATTGCTGGGGTGTCCGTTCGGGAGATTGTTTCAATGGATGGACGGAATTTACCTTCTTCATCTCTACAATCGCAGGCGGTAGACGTGCAAACAAATCTCATCATCCCTTCCGCATTCGAAATGTAAACGAAAGTCCAATAATTAAACTTTTCACTTGTCGTTGTCTTTCACAGCGGCGTCGTCATCATTGCAAGAATCATCATCATCGTCCTCGTCAACATGGCCAGCTTTTCAATTTTCTGTCTTTTTTCAATTCCATACCGGGTTTTTGTATTTTAGCAGAAGAAGCAAATTTCCAGCTTAGGAGTTTCCGACCAAGTCGTTGTCGTGCTGGCGTGTTTTCATTGCGAAACGATTTTGGACACAAAGTAGAGAGGAAGGTCCTTTACACCCTTACCGTCGCGTCGTCATTGAAAATTTATTCCGTTTTTTCTTTCGTGTTGCTTCAAAAGTATGACAAAATTAAATATTATTTTTTCCTGGCAGTTGGAACAAAACGAAAATAATTGGAGATGGATGAAAATTTTGAGGACACACAGACAGAGATGAAAGAAAAAAAAGGAAATCAGGTCCGTTTAAAGTGGATTTTAAGAAAGTTCTACTTTCAATTTGAAATGTTGTTTTTTTTTCTCGAAAGCAAATCTATTTGTTTATCAAGCTTGTACGGGCTCAAAATTACAGTCAGGTTACCAGTGCCGTAGCAAGGTCTACTGGCGGCCGACGCAAGTTATAAAATATGCGCCTCTTATTGAAAGGAGTAACAATAATCAGTCTGAATACAAAGTAAAAAAATGTAACATCGCCTCCAGCGTACGCTATGTTTCGAGCTCGTGTATAGTGAAGCGCTGAGTCGCTGCTTGTTTTAAAAACATAGGCCCGCTTTCTCGATATTCGGCTAAGCTAAACAGTTGTTAACTAACAGGGATATGAACTTACCCAAGTTATAAACTGCCCGTTAAATATTTTCATTTTCCCATACATTGGGGGGGGGGGGGCGAAATCCTCTTCCATTGTCCTCCTCGTGGGCTAGCCGAGTCAAGCCGCCAGTAATGGCGGTGCGATAATTTGGTTGAGTCAAACATTTCCCCTGTTATGTGGGACGTAAGAATTTGCCGGCCTGTCGTAGAAATTGACAAAGGACAGAATGTGTATGCCAACAACTTGCACTGTCCGAAATCTTATATGTGGTAATGAAACGTCAACTATGCCTCGGATAAGGACTGACTCAACGGTTACGACTTGTGGCTATCGTCCCATGGCAAAACTTGGATTCTGGAATGTGCGTACTCCCCTGGTCAATGAAACAGAAGGCTCCCAGAACGCACGATTTCTTCAATTAGAGAGTGAATTTATGCGGTGTAAATTAAACATCTTAAGAGTTAGCTAGATAAGTTGGTGCAGCAGCGGAGAATTTATCTCTCCAACGGCTAGCACTGTAATGTTGTACCCCGGTACCGGTAGTGGTCGTGAATCAAGTGTAGGGCCAATCTTAACCAGAGCCGTACGAAACTGTCTCTTATCCTGGGATCCGGTCTCCAACAGAATCATGACCGCAAGGTTCCGCACCAAAATAGGGATCACCACAATAATACAATGTTATGCTCCAACTGAACCCGACAATGTTTTGGCGAAAGACTCCTTCAACGAACAACTAAACGGAATTGAGAGCGAAACACTTAAACGTGACATTATAATGGTCAAATGCAAAAATTGGCGCTGGGAACTAAGGACTCAGACATTTGTTGGGGAGACACGGTATTGGGGATCGTAACGATAACGGTGAAACATTTGCAGAGCTCTGCAAATTTCATAGTCTCTTCATCAGTGGTACTATGCTTGAGCATAAGGACCACCACATAATCAGTTGGTCTTCTGTTCTCTCTCTCTCTCTCTCTCAATTGCCCTAACCCCTTGTGGGGCATAGCGCGTCAACTGTTCCCTGGGGCCCAGTTGACGTTTCGTCGGCATAAACTGGTTTCGGAGAATGCAGTTGCCAGCATACACCTCCTGCACATGCATGGCCACGAACGTCGTCGTGGCCGGGATTCGAACCCGAGTCCGTGCAGAATACAAAATCAGATCGACCACTTTGCCATTAGTAAAAGATTCAATAGTTGTCTCCTGGACGTG
Source organism: Chloromyia formosa (assembly GCA_964017055.1). Lineage (NCBI taxonomy): Eukaryota > Metazoa > Arthropoda > Insecta > Diptera > Stratiomyidae > Chloromyia > Chloromyia formosa. The sequence continues at coordinate 146,940,554 of OZ024814.1, forward strand.
CGAAATAAGAAGGGCGCCAATATTAGGATGGAAAGAGACCATTAACTTAAGATCGCCAATATTCGAATGCGTATTGCAACCGTGCGCCGTTCTAGCGACAAAAGATCCAGGCGTCGGAAATTCAACACCGCTCGACTGAAAAATCCAGCAGTCTTACAATAATTTGACGACCATCTTGCGCAAAAAACAGCTAAGATAATTAGTCACCCACACCCGTGAACAGACTGTTTATAAGTCTGAAAATATTCCACTCCGGATCTGAAAAGTATTCTGATCCGGAGGATAAATTTTCAGATTAGCAGACTTCACACATTCAGAAGGAATCTTATCGTAAGCTCCACGTGTTTTCTGCATCGACGCATTCACAAACAGACTTGGAAATCTCCAGACGCAAGTAACGTCAACCAAATTGGCCACGTCCTCATTTGCAAAAGGTGGGCGTCCAGTATTTTGGATGTCCGATCCTATCAAGGAGCAAACTGCGATTCAGACCATCACTTGGTGAAGACAATCTATCAGTGTAGATTTTTTTGAGTGCACCAATCGAGAATCAGCCCTCCCAAAATTTTCGCGGTTGAGAAACTCTTGAGCGATGCTTCGGTGCAGGCATATACAGTCGCCCTTGAGAAAAAACTATCACCTATCTATATACACGAAATGAACGAAATTTGTAGTTTGGTAAAGTCTGCGGTGCTCGTTCGGTCACCGCTTTACGATGAGGTTCGATCCTTGGCGCGAACTCAAAAACTACATGTGGGTGCTAATAGAACTCCCATTGCGCTCCGAGCTTGTCAGTATAAAGACGGCGCGGATAAGAGGTGCATGCTAGCAACTGCATGTCCGAAAAGTAGATATTCTATCGAAACGTTAACAAGGTTTACAAATTCAATAGATGTTGGCATGCCCATGCCCCTGGAACGGTCAAGGTAACTAACAGATAATACATGATAGTACAGAAAGTAAGCTTGTTATGACAATAAATAGAAATAGCATAATTTTTTGTTGGGAAACACAGTGAAACTTATTAGATTGGAGTGGAAATTAGATTAGAACCGACTATTTCTTTACATATACGCGGATTGCTAATATATATGCGTATAAATTCCGAATTACTGTCCCTTAAGCGGGACTTATTCAAAGTCCATGGCGAATTTGCTCTAATAGCTTTAACAGCGCCCTTTCAGATTTTAATTTTGAAAATAGCAAAATTTCGCATCTTCATCACCACCAGAAAGGGAAGTCATCCGACGTTTGGCACCAAACTCTCGAATTAGCAAGGCTGAGCGGTCAGGCGCATTGCCATGGTGAAGAAACCATGAGTCTGGCCACAAGTGTGGTCTAATTTAGCGATTTTTTCGCGCAACCTTTTCAAAATGCATTCGTAGTACTGACAGTTGACGGTTTGACCTTGGGGTAAAAATTCGAAATGCTCAAATCCTAATATGGAAAATAAAAAAAGCAGTGAGCATCACTTTGACAGAGAATCGAATCTGTTTTAAGTGTAGAGATCCTTTACCAACTTGCGATAATGACTGGACTTTTGTCTCAACGTCGTACCTGACACCCCATTCTCGTCCTCTGTGATGAACATTTTTCCCAATTTCACGCAAATTTCACGTTGCATCGTTACTCTCGTAAGCCGGACATATCAAAAATCGCCACGAGAGCCAAAACACGTCGTACTCAAATAGCAATAACTCGAAAACGCAACGAGATATAGACTAACTTTAAACAGCCAGTTAGACGGAAGGTTGTGACAGTTGCAGTGCTGCTAATCGTCCGTCGTCGCAGCTATCGATCGACATGTGGTTGAAGGGGTTCCGTTAATTTTTGATCATACCTCGTATCGTATGTATTGTTCACAACTGTTTTAACTATCTATCAAACCGACCTAATTTATTGCCAATGAAATCAGCACAGTTGTCTGGAACTGGGCAAAGATCATAAATATCATATCGCACCAGTGACTTCACAAAAAAATCCGTTTCTATTAAAAAAAAGGCGTGAAATATTCGTTAATACACTTGACAGTTTATAAATCATTATTAATTATTTTTCTAATTACAAATTTTCGTAATTACAAATTCAACAATAGCAGTACTCATTCGCACATAATTCCGTTGAACTGTTTATTCACAAAAACCAACAACAGATTATTTTTTCGGGGATAATCAAAATTAAAAATTCCTACCCGATACCGGAGTGGGCCTATTAGACAGGTAGTATTCAGCCTGTCTCGTCTTGTGATTTAATTGAATTATGTATACAAAAAAGCAGCTGAAAACTATTCATACTCGTACAATCAACCTCATTTATCTTTCCGGGCTCATAAAGCAGATACTCGTACATTTGGTGAAATTTTTTGTTTTAATTTCGACTTGTCGGGCATATCGTTACATCAAATTGGATGTTGTTTATACTACTGCGTTGGGTTGGTGGTAGCCGAACGGTGAGCCTCGACAAATGGCTGGGTTGCTCTTCACCCAACCAAATTATTTGACCAGCAAGTCTATGGCACCGTGGCATAAAAGTATATATATAGATATAACATATCAATAAACAACAAAAATCTTTTCATAACAACTGAAAAATGGATGAATTTATTAAATCTCCCTATGAAATGTGTGAAATTGCCACTGAATAAAGCTAATTACCGACATGGCCAATTAAGTGCATGCAAGATACGAGAATGCGTTGATGTTTTCATTGACATTTATGAGTGAGTACAAGTATGAGATTACAGTTGCATTGTAATACAGAATATTTTTTTGTAAGGTATGCCGATGGTTTAGTGCGTTGTATTGAACACAAGTTATTGTTGGCGTCCTAGTTTATATTCAAATTTATGTACCCTTCTTGGTGAAGAAAAAAATAGAAGAAAAGATTTCAACTAAATTAGAATGCGAATGCAGTTTATGTTGCGGCCACTAGTTACGCCGCACATACCCTAAGGATATAAGTTAACTAAAAAATTCCTCTTCCATAGTCCTCCGCGTGGGCGCCCCCTGGAACGGCAGTGGTCACTGACCATTGCCGACGAACGTCAAGCCGCCAGTGATGGCGGTGCGATGATTTGGTTGAGGTACCCCTGTGGTGTGGGGTGTGAAAAAAAATACCACGGCCTTTCCCTTTGAGGGACTGTCGTTAAAACCGACAATCAAAGGACAGGATGTGTATGCCAGCAACTTGCACTATCCGAAATCTTTATATGCTAACAAAACGTCAACTATGCCTCGGATAAGGATTGACTCAACGGTTACGACTTTTAGCTATCGTACAATGACAAAGATTGGATTCTGGAATGTGCGTACTCTCCTGGACAATGGATCAGAACGCACGATTTCTTCAATTAGAGATTGAATTTCTGAGGTACAAATTAAATATCTTAGGAGTTAGTGAGATAAGATGGTGGAACAGCGGAGAAGTCATCTCTCCAACGGGCAGCACTGTAATGTTGTACTCCGGTAAAGCTACCGGTAGTCGCCGTGAGTCAGGTGTGGGGCTCCTTTTAACCAGAGCCGCGCGAAACTGTCTCTTATCCTGGGAACCGGTCTCTGACAGGGTCTTGACCGCCAGGTTCCGGACCAAAATGAGGAACATCTCAATAATACAATGTTATGCCCCTACTGAACCCGACAATGTCTTGGCAAAAGACTCCTTCTACGAAGAACTAAACGCCGTTCAGAGCAGAACACCTAAAGGTGACATTATAATGGTTATGGGTGATTTGAATGCGAAAGTTGATAACTGATAACTATGGGCTCAGACATGTGATGGGGAGACACGGTCTTGGTGATCGTAATGACAACGGTGAAAGATTTGTAGAGTTCTGCAACTTTCACAGTCTCTTCATCGGTGGTACTATGTTTGAGCATAAGGACCACCACAAAATCAGTTGGTCCTCTGTTGATCGGCGAAGAACACAAAATCAGATCGACCATTTTGCCATTAGTAAAAGATTCAAGAGTTGCCCCCTGGACGTGCGAAACAAGAAGGGTGCCGATATTGGGATGGGAAGAGACCATATCTTATGATCGCTAATGTTCGATTGCGCATTGCAGCCGTGCGCCGCCCCAGCGACGAAAGATCCAGGCCCCGCAAATTCAACACCGCTCGACTAAAAAGTCCAGCTGTCTTACAACAATATAATGACCATCTTGCGCAAAAAGCGGCTGAGATAACTAGTCACCCAGATAGTGACATAAACGAAAACTGGGATGCCATAAAAAATGCGTACATTGATAGCGCAAATACCATCCTTGGCCCAAACCCGGATTGCCGGAATAAGCCCTGAATGTCCGACGCTTCATGGCAGCGGATTGTTGAAAGAAAGGAGCTGAAAGTTCGTTTGGCTGCAGCATCAGACGACAATCGAAGCAGCATCGAACTCCTTTACCGTCAGAAAGCTCGAGAAGTTCAGCGTAGTGTGCGACGCGATAAAAGAGTTTAAGCCAATTCTCTTTTAGCGTCAGCAGAAGAAGCCGCTAGAAGTAACAACTTAAACGCCGTATACGGTGTCATCAAGGAGTTTACAGGTTGTCGTAACTCCTGCCAACATCCGGTGAAAGATAGTGATGGAAAGCTACTTATCTTGGAAAAAGATCAAATGAGGCGGTGGAAAGAACACTTCGCCGCGGTCTTGAACCGTGTAACCTCTGGTGAAGTTCCCCCTCATATAGATAATTTAGCTAACCATCAAAATGTGCGTATACGGTCCACTGCCCCGACTAAAGAGGAAATAGTCACTGCAATTATTGCACTAAAACGAGGAAAGGCCGCCGGACTTGACGGCATCCCTGCCGAACTTTATCAAGCAGCGCCAAGCGTAACTGCCGATTTGCTGCATCCACTTGCTGATAAAGCGTGGAATACAGAGACCTTTCCCACTGAGTGGAAGGAAGGTTTGATCATCAAACTTCCAAAGAAGGGTAGCCTCACAGACTGTAATAATTGGAGAGGCATTTGTGTGCTTCCTGCCGTTGCCAAGATAATAGCCAAAATCGTCCTGGAAAGACTAAAGGCCCACTTAGAAAGCACAATTGATGAAGAGCAGGCTGGCTTTCGATCCGGATTCTCCTGTGTCGATCACATTAACACCTTGCGAATCATCATCGAGCAATGCGCTGAATACGATTCTCCGCTTCACTTGCTTTTCATCGATTTCGAAAAGGCTTTCGATAGTGTGAACCGGGATTCTATATGGGCGGCCTTGCGCAGGAGAGGCATCCCTGAGAAGCTTGTGGCTATTATTAAGGCAACCTATGACGGCGCGAAATGTCGCGTTCTGCATAAAGGTAAGGTGTCGGGTCGGGGGACTTTGAGATTCGCAGTGGAGTTCGGCAGGGGTGCATCCTCTCACCGATCCTATTCCTCATAGTGATCGGCGATGTGTTGCACGCAGTCCTATCCGGACTCGACAGAGGAATTCAATGGACTTTGACATCTTATCTACAACATCTTGACTACGCTGACGACATATGCCTACTCTCCCACAAAATCATGGATCTGTCCGCAATGGCGTTAGATCTCGAGAGGGAGGCAAGCAAGGTTGGGCTAAAGATTAATACCAACAAGACCAAGGTTCTTAGCCCGCCGTTGCGAAAAAGAAATCCGACACCTACTGCCATCAATATTAATGGGCAGCCTGTGGAGAAGGTGGACAACTTCGTCTACCTGGGTAGCATTGTTGCCGAAAATGGTGGTACGGAGCAGGACATCGCTCGTCGTATCAACCAGGCTAAACGCGCATACGGCATGCTGTCCAAAATCTGGCAGGGCAGTTATCTCAGCATCAAGACCAAGCTGGGCCTGTTTCGCTCCCTGGTACTATCAGTGCTTTTGTATGGGAGCAGTACATGGAAAGTTTCCGTAGGAGTTACCAGAAAGCTGCAAGTTTTCGTCAACTCATGTCTTCGTCGAATTTTGAAAATTTTCTGGCCCGAAACAATATCAAATGAAGAGCTAAGTCGGCGTACGGGTCAGATGCCAATCGACGAATTGATACGCAGGCGAAAATGGCAGTGGATAGGTCACACATTGCGGAAGAGTGATAACTGCATTGCTTTGAATGCCATGAAATGGAACCCCATTTCCAACCAAGGCCGACCAAGAGGGGGTCCTCGAATCACATGGCGTCGATCTGTGGCAAAGGAGTGTCAGGTACTGGGTAAGTCTTTTGGGGAGTTGCGCCCCATTGCCCAGAACAGAGTACGATGGCGCGCAGGAGTAGTTGACGCGCTATGCCCCGCTAGGGGTTAAGGCAAAGTAGTAAGGTACCAGTTCTTTGAATTAGACATAACAATCCTCCTTCAATATTGTAATTTTACAAATCAAATCCATACTTTTTTCCAAACAAATTTTTATATTGGATTTATTCTGGTCCATTAAAAACAAACTATCGAAAAGGAATTTGCGGATTTGACTGAATTCTGGAAATATCTCTAAAAAGTAATATGAATTCAACCCGAAAACGACCGGAAAATAATAAATTTCTTTTGAAAAAATATGAAATTGACTTGGAAAAAGGTTCAATTGCACTGATATTAAATTAACTTGAAAAAATATGAAAATTACGAATTTGCCTTGGAAATTTTATAACACAGTATAGCTGTCGAAAGTAAGCTTCGATCTATCAATTTGACTCAAAATAAAATGCATATCATTAAATTGTGCGAAATCTAATCCGTTGTTTAGTTCGGTTTGCTTGTATTTGTTGTCGCACAAAAAATTGCTTTTATATTAGCAGTTTCGGTAGCATTTTCTTGCAGGGACATTTATAAGGTGTCAGCTGTCAGTTCGTTCCACAATAAATAAATTTATGTTTGTTTTTATTGTTGCCACAGCACAAGCTATGTTCTGCTAGATCAAATAAATTGGCGTGAGAAAAAGTCAGAGCAACTCCAATTTATAAACAAGCTAGCCTTCGGCTTGCTTGCCGAAGGTATGGTACCCTACACGCGGAGCGTTTGATTTATGGTGCATTTGTTACTTTGAAATTAGTAGTAAAACTTGTTCCGATTTCACTGTTCCTGTGATAGTGTTCGCTGATCATATCGATAATCTAAAATGGCAACTTATCATTAATAATGAATTCTTAGAAATCCTCATCCAAATACTTACCTACTTATATTCTACAGAACATTATGATCGTTGACGTTTGCTTCCCGAGTTGATGAAGGTCCCTACTCGAACGTCTCCCGACTCATTTCCCTGGATCCCTGGCTGAAATAAAACCAAAGCACAAAGAATCAAATTCAACAGGCGACACGAATTGAAGTTACTTGTCTGAGTCAAATTATCTCCCACGATGAACAAGAATCACTGTTGATATTGTTTATGTCGAATATCAACAATTTTTGACTTTGACAACATCCCAAAGTTTTTTCCACTGAACTAGTTTCGATGAATTGCTGAATTTAATTCTACACATTTTTGACAATTGTATTCTGTAGTTTAAATTCTGTAAATTTTTCTAAAATTATATAATGCAATTATTTTCTGCAAATTGTGCTAAAATTAGTAAGGAAAATTGGTGGGAGCCTGTCTGTCTGTCTTGTTCGAGCCGTGACAGAAATCGACCGCATTAAAACATACGACAAATAGCTAATGAATATCGTTAAAAGTGTTCAAACCTTTATTCAACAAATACGGAATTTATTTGCATCTTGATTAAACAGATAGGTATATGAAATAGTGGGCCGATTTGAACCAAATTTAGAAACGTGCTTTGGCCGTAAATATAATTGAACAATATAAAATTTGGTAAAGATTCTTTAGAGATAAAAAAGTTTTTCTAGCAAAAACTTGTTTTGGAACGGTTGTTCCTATGACAGCTATATGATAGAGTAGTCCGAATTTAAACCAAATTCAGGGATGTGATTTGTCGAAAGATACTATTGAATGATATGAAATTTGAGAAAGATATCTTTTTCTCATAAAGGCGGACTTTTGGACCCACTCAGCTGTTAAACGCGTACTAATTTGGGGTAAATAACTGCGTTGAGCGTATTGCTGATCACAAACCTCCCAACAAAACAACACCGCCACGATCTGGTAGATGAGATGATGCTAACTCATCTCGAGCCCTGGTCTGAAATTGAAATGTTTCACCATTATTTATTGTAATTTTTTTTTTTTTGCATAAATTTGATTGATAAGCATATTAAAATATTTTTCGTGTATTTAAAATATTCCCCCAAAAAAAATTTTTTCTTCGTAATGTCCAAAGCCAAGCCCACACACACATAAGGGAATTTCCGCTTTAGTATTGCCTAGTTTTCAGAATGAATCTATCGTCTGTACGGCCTAAAGGGGAAATAAAATCTAGGCCCAACCTAAAATTGATTCCTACTTTAGGCAGCATAAACTTACGTTGTTCAATACGATACATACGAGGGCGGTTCAAATATGATCGAGACAAACGCTGTAGATGGCGCGCCTGTATGTTTTGAAGGTCGCGCCTTGAGTATATGATAGCTGGGTCCCTTACGAATAGTGTGGCATAGTTTTCGTCGCGAACGCACGTTTCACGCGCGTGCTACGACCATGAGTGAACATCAAGTGCCGACCGCCGTTGCGCAACGTATTGTCATTCGTTTTTTGGTGTGGGAAGGCGTTAAAAACACGGAAATTCTTCGGCGTTTGAGAAATCAGTTCGGTAGTGAGTGCCTGAGTAGGTCTGCTGTGTTAAAATGGGCCAAAGCGTTCAAAGATGTCCGCGAAACCATCGAGAATGAGCCGCATGATCGTCGACCGCGAACCAGCTTGACACCAGACAACATTCGCCGCGTAGAACAACTCATTTTGGAGAACCGTAGGATGAATGTTCGAAACATTTCGGCTGAAGTCGGCATTAGTATTGGTAGTGTAGGGTCTATCATCCACGAACACCTTCAATATCGCTCGAAACGGAGGAGCATTCTAGCGCGAAGTGCTATTCTTCTCCAGGATAACGCGCGCCCTCATACCGCGCGTCTCACGCTCGATACAATATCAGAATTGGGGTGGGAGGTACTAGAACACCCCCCCCCCCCCTCCTACAGTCTGGATTTATCACCCTGCGACTACCACATGTTTGGACCACTGAAAGAAGCCCTCGGAGATCAAAGATTCAACACCGACGACAATATGTTGCGCAACGGCGGTCGGCACTTGATGTTCACTCATGGTCGTAGCACGCGCGTGAAACGTGCGTTCGCGACGAAAACTATGCCACACTATTCGTAACGGACCCAGCTATCACATACTCAAGCCACGACCGTCAAAACATACAGGCGTGCCATCTACAGCGTTTGTCTCGATCATATTTGAACCGCCCTCGTAGATGGACTGCTTAAAGCGACAATCTACTTTGGGTCCAATGCATTTTTTTTCTATAAATTCTAAACAAAATCAACAACACTGGAATGAATAATTTTCCGATCCTAACATTGGCAACTCTAACTAATTTACCGGGCCATTCTCTTCCCAGCAAATTTCTCTTTAATATCAAAAGTCTGTTACCTTGAGTGATTAGCATAATTTTTGTAGCGTGCTTCAATCAAACCACCATTCTCCATTGCAGAAAGTTCCCGTAGAGAAAACGAGCCCATCTTTATGGTCCACAATGTCCTTCGTATTTATTCGCACTCGAAGAGTCGAGTTTACTCCCTGTTCATATCCTCAAAACTTTACCGAATATTCCAATATAGCGAATTATCTCGCCTATTCTAGAAGGAGGCGTGTTGGTGTTGCTATAGGGGGGTGATGGTAATTAAATTTCCAGCTTTGAGTTCTTCTTAAAAGATAATAAAGTCCGCATCTACGAGTAGTCTAGTGTTGGATGAATGAAATGAACCAAATGCTATCGCAGAAATTCCTTGCTCGCTCCTTCGTTATGTATTTGAGTCTGAATAATATTGGCAATAAATTCGGCAAGGACGTCTTATCTTCGCGAAAGTAGGTTGAAAAAGATATCGCATGGCAAGTGTAGCTGGGTAGAGTTGTTCCAGTATGCCGGGGTTTTTTCCAAAAAAAATCCAGAAATTTCAAAGTACACGATACCGCGACGCGACAAGAGCAAGGACTAAGGTTTTTCGCGAAATTACAGAAAACGAAAGAGGAGGCTTCCCGAATCTAGTCGTTTTAGGTAGTTAGATTCAGAGTGGAATAATTAACAGTGTAATCAAATAATCCCACTAATTGCGGCGTTAATTTTAATGAGCGGATTAATTCACGAATTCTTGTACTGTGGCGGAGATATGAGAATTAAAATAACTTAAAGAGTTTTGCCGGGTAAGATATACAGGAAGAAATGTATGAGAGGTCAGCGAGGTGGTGAGAATAAAATCATTATGATAACTTTTTCTTTATCTATTAGATAAAGTTCTATTTTTCAAGGATGTATGGGCATATTAAACAACTTTCCTTTATACTCGTATTTCGTATTGTTTTGTACATTTCATATACTATTTCCTCTAATACTTTAGTAGGGCATAAGCGTGTCACCTTCTCCTAAGGCTTTGTTAGCGTATAATTAGTTTTAGACTATGTTAGTTGCTACGATACACCTGCCTATCCAGGAGTGGCTGTGACCTATTGTTACGCCCCACACCATAGAGGCAAGAAAATACAAACATGACTGGACTCGAACCCCCGAAAACCGGAATGATGAGCCATCAGAATGACCCCTTAGCATATTACAGCCGCCCCATTTTACTAAAATATATTATATTGTATTTAAATTCAGTGTTTTGGGGACTGTGGGGACGGACATTTCGTGGTTAATAACTCTGGGAAAACATTTAGTCAACCTTGTCAATTTATTGGTTCTGTCTCTATTTACACTTTTTTATTGAAATATGAAGTCTCAGGTTTTTCCAAATAGAATAAAAATATTGTCTCGAAGTGGCATTCTCTTTGTGAATATTTAGCATTTTTTTCCGATCCTTGTTTATATTACGAATATTAAAGCCCTTGCCACGCTCGCCATAAACAACCGCACATTAAAGTCGAAACAGAAACTTAATAAAAACCAAGTAGAAAGAAGCTGTTTTCAAAATAACCACAAGGAATCTTTCTCCGAATGCCACAGAAATATAAACACAGTTTTTCCTTTGTACAGAAAACGACGAAATCTTTGAATTATGTATTAGCCATTTTCCATCATTCTTATGTGTTTCTATCACTCGCAGACCCATTCTCGAAGAATCATTTTCCTCCGATGACCACACATCGATAAGGATTCATCTGCTAAGATACTCACACTATGTGGTCGTTGCTGGTCCTTTGGTCGTTCAGGTTCTACGGGTTGGTCGCCGTTCGTTGGGTATTTCAGCACTTTGTCATTATGAGTGCGGTATCATCCGAGAAAAGCAATATTTGCCAGAACCTCAGTTTCCTTTCGCTCTTCCGCGTACGAGCGAAGTGAACTTGGGAAAACGTATCGTCATCGTTGTTATCGTTTCAAGTAGCTCTGCTTGTGGTTATAAACGTCCATAGGAAAAGACATTTGAAATAATTCCCCCGGAAAACCACCCCAGCCAATACTTAAATGACCAATGTGTCCTCCTTTTTTATATCTAGAGTCCAATATCATTTGTGGTTCCTGGAGGGATGTTGTTTGTGGTTTTCGATCCTTTGAAATAAAATATATAGTATCGGAATGCTCTTGACCAATGGAGCGTGTTGGTTAATCTTCAACTTTGGGAATTTTCTTTTGGTCCTCAACTATACGAACAAGCAGATGAGGAAAAGGGAACTAAGGACTGTTGGCAACTGAATTGCAATAGAAAATGCTAGCAATTGGGTATATTACAATGATAAGATAAAAAACTAAACGTAAAATATTTTAAATATTTCTGGCTTTTCATGTGTGCTAGATTATTTCGAATGGTTGCCAGTACCGACTTTGACTATTTGACCGCCTTGTTCCACTAATAGAAAATCGCTCGTAACTTTGTAGCAATGACTATAAAGTAAATGCATTCTAGACATATACAGAATAACGCGCTTCGACTTATCTGCTCTTTTTAAAACTGACCTGACAATTAGTACACTGTTCTTTTAAATGTGTTTAATTGTATGGCATGCGTCACAAAAATGGGCAGTCTATCTACATCCACATGGGGGGGGGGGGCAAAAATAACTCAACCAAAGTCCTTCACGCGGGCATCCCCTTGTAATGACAGCGGTGTAAATCGCTGACGCTGGCTTACCTGACACGGCAAGTCATTTGCCTGACGCAACGTTGTCCACTAAATTCAGGCAGAGCCTCGGATACGATTGGAACAACGACAACGCAAACGAAAATTAAATTACTTTTTCGAAACCTGTAATGCCCCACCTGTCAACGAATCCGGCACACTCTAGACACTACTACAACAAGTCAGTAATTACAACGTGAACGTGCTGGCACTTCATAAAACAAAGTGGCTTGAATCGCAGGTAACCAACAAGGATTCCAATACCATCTACGCAGGTGGTTCTCGCAATGAAAAATAGCGACGGTTTTGCTTAGCATTCGTGGTAGATAAAGCATTCAAATCTCACGTTATCAATTGGAAGCCAATCAACGGGATTATGTGCCATACGCTTGGCAGAATTCTTCAACATCTGGCTCATCAACGCCCACGCCACAACTGAAGAAAAAGACGAAGATATCAAAGAGGACTTCTATAACACCTTGGACCTCTTTGACTCCCTGCCCACACACGATGTAAAAATACTAATGGGAGACTTCAATGCTAAGGCTGGGAACGAGGAAACCCTTCAACGAGCACACGTCCGTTAATCTGAGCTCTGTTACTGACTGGAACTTGAGCTCCCTGAACGTTAATATAACCAAAATATTGTATCCATTTGGGACTGTGAAAATTCCGGCCTTCACCTGAACTCCATTTTAATTTTAAGAAAAGATACAAATTCACGTATTACCTTAAAATTGGAGTAAATACTTATCCCACACCTTTCAAAGGACTCCTAATGATAGCCTAATAACCATGGTGCGGCCTTTATATAGCCTACATCAAGTGCCGGCCAGTCTACCCTCGTGTGTTTCGCAGGACTACTTAGGGCCAGTGAGTTCCATGTTAAGAGAGGCCTATCGACCGGATCGTCGCACAAATGTGAAAGTGTATACGCGTATCAAGATTTTTGGATTATGATAAGAATTTAATTGAATGCAAGAAGTGACTGTGTAATAAACCGGTGAGCCGCGTCCCATTGAATAAACTCACCGTGAAACGGACAATGACGCGCCGTCTATTAGAACCATAACGGAATGGGCTGCACACCTGTAATTGCTTTTTGTTGTAATTACAATCCGGCGTATGAGTGGCGGTGTAATTGATATCTCCCCAATGAAATGCATAGCAACATTGGAGAAAAGTACCTATACGTATCCATCGTCTTGGATTGTTGTACGAAGTCATGCACAACATGATCGACAACGCTAACTCCATAATTAAAAAAAAATGTGTACACAATTTGAGTTGATTAGCGCACACTAAACTTTGCAATCTTGCTCTAAATCAAAAAATAATGCATTGCACATCCGTACAATGCGCGTACAGTGTGCATGCGGATGCAATTGAATTGCCAGTACGTACTCGTGTAACCAACCATCCTGCCCGGGAACAGGTGAAAGAAAAACGCATTGAAGTAGGTATCAGGTATCAGTATATGAATTTTCTATTCTTTCGCACGGAGATGCGTGATGAAGGCCATAAAATTACAGGTACGCAGCGTGACAACACCATTGTTACGCGACTTCGGCACTGTGCACTCATGATGGCAGAGGGCTCTGGCTGTGTCTAGACTATAATAATAATGGCCATAGGAGGCTGCACCAATAGAAAACAGAAGACATATAGGCGGGACAAGGTTCGTTAATTTTGAAATATGTTCAGAGCTTTTCACAGTGCTATTAGCTCGGAGCCTAGGCTTTGAGGTGACAATACTCTGGGCTCGAAGCTGTTGAAATGCTTTGTTTTCGATTTTAATTGCAGCTCAGCTTCACTGGGAATCAGTCAGGGAGGGTATAGTCTTTGAAGTCAAAAATATAGAGATTATTAGCGAATTGACATTGGCAAATACTGAAAGTCACTAGGATCCTCACCAGAACTGTTTACACTTACTTTTGTTACCACGATATTCGAATTACGTGTTTAGATTTCCCTCTATCCTAATGTTAAAATTCTCTTTCCCACCAAACATTCACATTAAGGTTTCTCTGTCTTAACTAAAAATAAAAGACCAAAAGCATAAAAAGGACACATCATTTGCCTATTTGATAAAAAGCCAAAGGCACACCGATGTCAATTGCATTTCATGCAATTTTACATTACTTTTTAATGATCTTGATAAGGACGAGAACTGAGAAGCCGTTGCAAATGATGAATATTCATGAATCTGAAATTCACAGTCGACTGACCGGATCTTACCATACGAGTATAAAGTCCACGTCCGTACCTCTGCCTACATTTATAACTCCACCGTGCGGTAGCAAACGACGTATTCTACTACACCTTTTGGGATCAACCCTTTTGGTCTCACGGTCAGCAGAATTATCACACATGTGTTCCGCGACAACATTACCAACAACAACTCCTCATAGTCATGCCATCCATTCCCTGAGCCTGAGCCACGTACACATTCTGTACATCTGCAAAGCCTGAATAAAAACGTCAGCAACTTTTACAGGATTCAATAATTTTCAGTATAGCAATGAGCGCATTTCCCGAAAACTGAAATTACATATCAAACTATTGCACAAAAAGAATACATGTTCGTTAGGTCCCCAAAAGGTAGACGAATTGATATAAAGGCGTATCTCTCTCTGTAGGCATATGAGTCGTCTATGAAAACCACGGAATTTAAGTGTCTCCGCTGACTACTGTCCGGAAGGTAGAAGTCAGGACAGGACGTTGAGGTTATAGATCTACGGATCAGATACATCTCATTTGAATCCGCTTTACATACATTAACCTACTGGGTTATGTTGATTTTCATTCCGAAACGAATGGAATTATGGTGCGTTTCATACAGTTGAATGAGCAACACATACATACGTTACATATTACGTATGTGGACGACTCTATCCATGGGACGCTAAAGGTGAAAATAAAAGAAAAAAATATGTAATCTGTTTTATATAAACGGAAGTGGTTAGTTCTTAAATGAAATTGGCAAGCAATTAATAAGGAGAGAAGACAGTAACGACTGGGCCAAAATTACCATGTTGTGATATTTTCTCACGCATTTGTGCATTTATCTCAACTTAAGGCATTCGACTGCCATTAAATTATTATACTTAGTCATAGGATAACTCATGCTTAGTCCGGGCTTGGAACATTTTTTTTAATGATAGGTGATGTGGGAATCTTCTAAAGATACAGATGCATGCCGTAGAATGAACTAGGCATAGGCTTGGGTTATGTTAGGTTTTTACTGACTAATTCCAAAAACACCTTATCGCCCAAGATTGCTAGCTCATATAAGCGGCCGAGGTAAAAAGTTTTGCAGTACTTTTGTTTTTTTGTGTGTACATTTATGTTTTTCGGAGGCTGAACACTAATGCGGTTGCCAGCATGCACCTCCAACTGCTTCATTTAACCGCCTACCTGCGACAAGTCTGGAGATGCTGTGGTGTGCTTATATTACGCCCCGCAAAGCAGGGGAAAGGCATCACAAACATCCATGGCCACGAACGTCGTAGTGGAAGGGATTCGAACACGAAACGCCGGTAGTCAGACATGAGACTGATGCCTCTACGGACTGAGCTACCGATCGCCCTTATTCTAAATCTTCATTACTTTGGTCAAACCTTGGATAGTGAAACAACACGTACATTGTGTTTTCCGCGACTCTCTTGCATGTTGGACATGCTACTGAGTCGTTTAACTTAAAACTATAAAAATATTCTTGATATCTACCCTGCGCCGCGCTTTCTTAATTCGCGGTGCTTTCTATTCAACCACCTCTCAATATGCGGAATAAGAGTGTACATCCAACGCCCTGTTTTTGCCTACTCATACCGCTGCTGCCATTTTTCCAGACACCTTCCTCTGGTCCTTTGTTCCTCTGACGTAACATGCATCATCCGAAACCAGTTTATGCTAACGAAACGTCAACTGAGCCACATGGGAATAGTTAACGCGCTATGCCCCCTTTTAGAATTAAAAGGATAACAGACGTTTAAGCTGGATACGTTACGGAAATCGCTCGTGGCTACTACCGTTAATTGTAGAAGGATCTACTTAGCTCAAATTCTGCAGAACTTAGTCCTTTACAATTCTGTTTGTTAAACATATTTGTGTAAATGATGGTTTTCCCGGAAAATCCGATTCAAATTGGAAAATATTTCCTAAAACTAAAATAGCCTCACAATCCCATTAGCCCGGGGAATAAAGGCATACTGCCTTGCAAAAGGTTCAATAGTTCTAATTTTTTGATATGTTATATAAGCCGGTCCCGTAGTTAAGAATTAAAGTTTCTGACCTCCCACCCCCTGTGCGTTCCCTGTGGCACCCCTAAAACCGACAAATTTCCGGCCATTTTTCACTTTATTGCACATATCTTTTTAATTTTGAATCCTTACGAAAAACTTTCTACCAGAAAGTTATAGAGCACCAAATTTCCTATAAATTTGAAGTTTTAAGTTTTTCCGTCAAGCTGTTATCTCAAGAATTACGAGCTGCCAAAGTTGCACATTTTTTGCAAAAACTATACGTTTTCGATGGTTTTATTGGTTTTTTTTGTTCTATTATCTCGAAAACAGTACGTTTTCATAGAGATAGTTATCTTGAATAGTATTTAATAATATCTGTATTATTATGGTATAGTTTCAATTAAGCAATAGTTAAGGAAACTTATATTTACATACGCTTATTTTTGTGGGGTTTTGAAGTCTCAGCTTGTTCCTGGTTGACTTCTTCAACAAGTAGTTCAGTCGGATCATCTTCATAATCATTAATTATTATGTCCGCTTTGTTGCTACAGCTTTGTCCACAACAGCTTTTGCAAATTACGGAGCACTTTAGACTGCTCTTTCTGCAACTACAGGCCTTAGCGCAGCCTTTTTTTGCACTTACATGAAATGCATTTCAGGATATATTGAGGAGCTGGATCTCTGGTGGTTTTGATAGGAGTAAGTCCTTGGCTGTCCCTTCTCCATCCCCAGTCCAGAGGGTGTTTAATTTGGCTCTGCCATGTCTGAACTTGGTGATAAGTCCGAAAGATGTGGTACATAGCTGCATCCTGGGTCGGTGGTAGCTTTGAAAGATTCAACTTGTTACCTGTAGCAGACTTCGAGAATAGTTGATATCGCAAAGCTTCTAATGTTTTTGCTGTGTGACCGCCATATAGAGTAAGAAATATACGCTCTCCTGCTTCAAATATGGCCGAAACACTGGCGTTAGGATTTCTGAAGATATTTGCAAATTCATGCAGGGTTGGTTTGTTTTCAAACAAAGTGCAAAACTTGATTTCACCAAATCCAAACAGGGAGAACGTGGTGTCGCACCCACTCAAAGCGTGAAGAACAAGCAGATTTTGCGATGCTGAGTACTTATAGGATGCTGTGGAAAATAAAATGTCAGGGGAACCACATCTTCCAGGCTTTCGGAAGTAAATGGGGAGATCTTGAGCCAAAGAAGTCATGAGAACAAGCAAATCAACGTCCTCCCCGATAATCTCCACAGCATCATACTCTGCAGCAAGGCTTATTGCAGATGATACAATAAGTATTGCATGTTTCTGCAATGATTATGTCCTTGCCATATTTTCTGAATAGACGATCTTTGACAGTTCTTACATCTGGGCGGAAATCTCCTTCTATTTGATCTAACAGTGCTTGTAGGGAGCTGTTTTCGTTTTACACTAGCTTCAAGTAGTCTTTTTATGCCTTTTTCTTTCACAATAGCAACATCACCACTCTCACCACCATTACATATAAAACACGAAGGATATGATGATGAAGCCATTACTTATGTTCGTTAATGAACAAATAACTAGAAAAAAGTAAACGCGCAATTTACACCAATGCATACGTGTGATCCGAAAAAACTTTCTACACCACTAAAATTAAATTACTAAAATAGATATTATTAAATACTATTCAATACTCGTACAACTTTATCTACGAAAAAAATACCGTTTTCGGGATAATAGAAACAAAAACCCGACAAAACAATCAAAAATGTATAGTTTTTGTAAATAATGTGCAAATTTGACAGCTCGTATCTCTTAAGATAGTAGCTTGACGGAAAAACTTAGTGGATCAAAGTTATTGGAAATTTGATGCTCTATAACTTTTTGGTAGGAAGTTTTTCGCTAGGATTCACAATTAAAAAGATATGTGCAATAAAGTTAAAAATGACGGGGAATTTGTCAGTTTTAGGGGTGCCACAGGGAACGCACAGGGGGTGGGAGGTCAGAAACTTGGATTCTTAGCTACGGGACTGGTCTATATAACATATCAAAAAATTAGAACTACTGAACCTTTTGCAAGGTAAGGTCACCTTTTCAGACTCTATTCCCCGGAGTACATATGTAAAGATATATAAAGTTGAGTAAGCAAAACTCGCGAACTGCAGTTTTTGGTCTGTCCTATATAAAAATAAATTGGACGGGCATATAGTCGGACGCATGCTGAATGTTCGTTTCTTAGTTCGTTAGTTCATTAGGTTCCTTTATTATCCTGAGCATGGATCGGTGACCTCAATTTTGATTATCGGCTGGACTAATGGTAGATTATATGAATAGTGTTGACCTAAGTTTTTTTACAGATCGCTCCTCCAGGCATTTCCCGTGGTCCCATTTTAACCAAATCTGGTTCATATCTTCCAGGGTTTATTACAAGTACTACACGGTGATATTTTGGTCCTGCTGCAGCTGTGCGTCAGAACAAAACGACTTATTTGTTAAAGAAATGCAGCAAAAATCAAACCTGGTTATGAGATCAATGCACGGGAGTACAGCTGAAGAAATTTTGAGTCCTTTGGTCAGGACTTTTAGCACTTTGAGTCCTTTGGTGATGGAAAAGTGACATTCTTGGCAATTAAGTGATTTCAAGGCCCAATGGGTATCATATGACTGGGGGCCATGAGGCGAAAGCACTTGGCCACTGTCGAAGGTCCTTTGATGTAGAAAAAAAGGACATTCTTGGGAATGAAGTGACATCTACATAAAATGTCATATGACTGGTGGTGATCGCAATCGCCTCCATTGCAGCAAACTACTAATGATGGTCATTTTTTGAGTCCTTCGTTCAGGAAAGCAGCAACATTTTGGGTATGAATTGAAACAGAAACCAAGCCCAGCAAACATCGTTAATTTTTGGATGGGGTGGTGATACCAGTCATCTCGACGTAAGGGACATATAAAACATGAAGAACATAACTGACATAAAGAACTGATATACATAATCTACTCAAAGTTGTATCAAAGTCACATTTACTCAAGGATTTGCACGCACCTAAATTACAATACTTCTCTGGGACAACTTTTGTCAAAGCAAATCATAGATAACTCAAACGCGAATGCATCTAAATTAAAACGTTTTTGCATGGGACGAGCCTAAAGTGCCGATGGACTCTCTATTTCTTTTTTCCTACTTTTGATCCTTGTTCAGGAGATATAGGTGAGTAGGAAAATACTACGAGCCAGCCAGAAAAATGCTTGGGGAAGCTCAGAAGGGAGATGATAGGAAGGATGGGGGCGTAGCCACTTGACACGAACAGGGAATCAATCATAACTCGACAGCCGCTCATCGTAAATGTATTATATTACTTACAATTAGTATTAAATCGTTCAGCTCTTAGTACTTTAAAATTTTATTTCAGACATATTTGCGAAAAACTGATAATTTCGCAGGAAAATTTATACAAACTTGAAAAATGTATTGCCGATCCTTTAAAAGAACTCAATTTCGATGATACACCTGAATAAAAGCAAATGTAAGTAGAGGTCATTTTCACATCGCCAGTTATACGCGAGAGTAGGAAAAGTGTATGTTAATGGTTAAAAAAAGAGCTGCCGTGATAGTGGAGGACTTGAAGGCACGAAAGTAAGCAAATACGTATATTTGTGGTGCTTGAGGTGTATCATGGAAAACTAGCTGAAAATCAGCGACCATTCGTTGAAGAAAACTCTTATTGGTCACAAATTATTCGGTTATTACTCCTCTATATTTTAATAAGTATAAGACGTTGTTACGAAAAATTTACAGTTTTGCTGGAAAAATTATGCTGAGGGCGTATGATTATATTTTCAAAAAATGCTTAAAATCCAGCTTTTTATCTATTCTCAGCTTTACACGGGATTTGAATTCACAATTTGCAAATTTCAACTTTATTCAGACAACTCAACTCCCCAATTTCCTCTCTACCATTTCTCATATGGCGCGGCGTTTCATCAGAAGTATTCAAATTTTTTTTTTCGAACATCTGTTATTGTTAGGACGATTGTTGTTATTTGCGTTTTTATTGTTCTTTCATGATCTTTTTATTTTAATTTTATGATAATTACAACATATATTTTAATTTAATTTTTATGACTTGATTTCATGGCTTAATGAGTTGTTTATATTCGCACAAATAACAATGTAAGTACAGTTGACACACAATTTGTATATTATCGCAATGAGGAAGAAGAAGAAAAATACAAATATAAAAGAAATGCTGGAAGAGGAAAGGCGAAATGACGGTCAAGCATGGCAGTTTGAGTAATTTGAACAACACATAATATAATGCGTTAGCAACGGGACATCGCGTCGAGTTGTGTCGCTATGCTAAATGAGCAAGTATGAAGGATATTTTTCGTGCTTCCTTGGGTAGGGATCGAATTCATTTTTATGGGCCAAAATACAATAGTTTTTAAAGTAAACGGAAAATGGTGAACAATTCGCACAGCAGGAATTTGATGGCGGTCAGTTGGAAGTACGTATTTTAGTAATTGAACCGGTAATTATCATAATTGTAACGCGTGCAAAATTTTTTCGTCGAATCAGAAAATACTCAGAAAATATAGAAAGTGGTATATGCTGTGATTGCTAACTAGTCTTATTGAAATATTATTCCACCATCCGTGCGATTGCTTATGATAAGTCGGGCAAGCAAAAGGAAAATCTTCTTCTATTTTATGTGGAATCGAGACGGACACTTTGCGAACGATGGCATGCGATGGAGTACGATGAGCAAATGCAATCGTAAGTCATTTTGAGAGTTGATGCCAGTTCTAGTTGTAAGGTCTGTCGCTGACATGCAACTGTTTAGTAGCGCAAACGTTTGATTGTTAGACTGACTAATATGGGCTATGGAGAGAGTGCGCCCATATCGAAATGCAGTTGCTTGCAACTGCTTCCTGGTGTTGCTATTGCAGGGAAACGATTGCACAACTGAAAATTGTATGTGAGCGCCAGCCATAATTGAAATTAAATGATTGCCAAAGTTTGGTGTTTAACTACATCGTGTTCTTCCATTGCATCTAACATCACAGCCACCCCATTCATTATAACTAGCGCTTGTAACTGTTCTGTTTTTCGCGGGATAGTCCTTCTTTTTCGACATAAAAAAAGCGGTCCCGCAAAAATTTCCCAGATTCTCCGTTCTGATACTGATACCACCATCGACTACTCACCCACCGACCAAAATCTACTCCGCAAACCCGTCGGAGCTGATAATGAAACGATGTATTTGACCTACGGGACGGAAACTCTTGAAGACGTGCTAACTAAGGAGTTTAATCGAATTTTTAATAGCGGAGATATTCCTAACGAATTTCGGGACTCAATCATTTTTCCCATATACAAAAAAGGAGACGTAAACAATCCGGCATGCTACCGCGCTATTTCGTTCCAAAATGCTTCAGGGAAAATCTTCACAACGCTGCTACAGAGAAGATTTGCCGAATGGTTAAACACCGAGAAAATTATAAAAGAAAATCAGGCAGGGTTTCGACCAGGATACTCCACAAATGACAATATCTTTATATTGCAAAATTTTGCTCGGTCTTATATGAACGCAGGTCGAAAACTATACGCCTTCTTTGTTGATTTCAAAGCTGCATTTGACACCGTTGACCGCCTTGCACTAATTTACAAACTTTATAATAATGGCATGTCATCTAAGTTTGGAAATATTTTGGAAAAATTGTACGAGAATACAAATGCGATGATCTGGAATGGGGAACAACTCTCTGCGCCATTTAATACATATGTTGGTGTTCGCCAAGGCTGCAAACTGAGTCCAGACGCTTTTGCAGTATTTGTAAATGATATTTTGGACGACATTCCTGGTGGAGCGGAGGCCTTCGGTATCTTGTTAAAAGGGTTACTATATGCGGATGATATGGTATTCTTTGCTGAGTCCCCAGAAGGTTTGCAAAAAGTTATCAACCATATTGAGTCTTACTGCACGCAATGGAAGCTAACAATAAATTTAGACAAGTCGAAAATAATGATTTTCAAAAAGCGCTACAGACTAACTCAAGATGAGAAGTGGACATGCAACGAACAAAAAATTGAAGTAGTGAAGGAGTATAAATATCTTGGTATTTTAATAACCAGCAACCTATCAATGGAACCACATCTCAAAAAAAAGGTTAAAGAAGCAAAATGGGCAATGAACACCGTGTGGAAAAACTGCTTTAATAACCCAGATTTATCTCATACGGCTAACAACATTTACCAAGCGGTTTCTAAATCAGTTCTACTATATGGCGCCCAAGTCTGGGGTGGAAGACGATTCGAAGAGGTTGAAAGATTGCAGCGATATTACTTAAAACGAGTTTTCCACCTTCCAATGACAACGCCTAATTACATGCTACTACAAGAAAGGGGCCTTACGCCATTGTTTCTGGAAACTTTGAACACACACATTAACTATCTCTTGAAGGTTGCAGCTATGAGTGATGAACGGCTTCCGAAGAGAATGCTGGCCCATGAAGTAGTTACGAGGAACGTATTCTATACTGATTTACAAGCGCTAGCAAATGAGAGCGGGACGCA
Source organism: Chloromyia formosa (assembly GCA_964017055.1). NCBI lineage: Eukaryota > Metazoa > Arthropoda > Insecta > Diptera > Stratiomyidae > Chloromyia > Chloromyia formosa. The sequence goes on from OZ024814.1 coordinate 146,963,538, forward strand.
CTTCAACTGGAATGGCTCAGTAGAAGCTGGTTACGTACTTCGTAGACCAACAAGCAACGTGAAGCAAATGTTACAAGAAATAACCTTGGAAAGAGCATCGACGACACAGCATCGTGAAATTTATTGCCGCCTAAATCACAACTTGAAGTCTAACACCTACTTCCAAAATCACTTTTCGGTCAACAAAATATCTCTTATATTTAGAGCCAGAGGTGAATTGCTGCCGCTGAATTACATACCACATCGCCACGATCTGCCTCTATTGTGCAATTTATGCAATATGATGACGAGAGAGGACACACGACACTTTCTAGGCATATGTCCAATATTGAAGGAGGTCAGGAGATCATGTTTCGGAAAAGACACATTGAATGAAATGGAAGTGGATACAATTCTAAATGGTTCAAACTGGGAAAAATTATATGAATATTGTAATATATCTATAAACTACAGACAAAAAATAATTAATGAAAGCATATAAAAAAATCCATTGTAAATAATAAGTTATAGAGATGATGGGTAGATGAACACGCAGAATCTGGAGCTGTGTGAACTTCATCGCCCAGCACTCCCGTGATACTGAAATGCAACAATAATCGATGCCTTGATACGAAAGGAAAGTATAAATATAAAACATAGTCGATCCATTAAATACTGATTTAAAAATAAATGAAATAAAATAAATGTAAGGATAAAACAACATAAATAAGAAACGCGAATTAAGACAATAATTATAATATGTAATAAATCAAATAAATGTAATTTAATATGTAGTAGGAAGTCAATCAGATCGGGCAGACGGCAAAGCCACGCCATATCATTGTTTTAGTTAAGCTACATTGTATTTATTTATAAAAAATTGGAATTTTAATAAAACACATATCTATCTATCATCTATCTATCTGTATTTGACCTACACTCTACACTCATGGTGATCTAAAGGTAGACACACACTTGCGTCCAAAATCCAAATTTTCCCCGGTCGAATTCAAAATTTCTCCGTCAAATCCACACATCGACCGGGGAAAATTTGTATTTTGGACACAAGTGTGTGTCCATCTTAAGTGTGCTCTATATGTCATAGCAGCCCCTTCAATGATTCCACATTGGGCGCCGAATGCGATCCGTACCGGTAATATGCTGATACATACTCGTGCCAAAAATTTTGATACATACTCGTTTTAGTGGTACGTTCCCACTAGTGAAGGATAGTGAAATTAGGGTCAATTTTGTGAAGTACAGACATTTCGGAGCACCCCGTATTAGGCCTAACATGCATTTTTAATGCTACGCTAGAATGTTACGAACCATTTTCCAGGCCGAATTGTTTGTAGGCAATTTGATTGGAGATAAATCGAACGAATGGCAAAACCAAATTTCGGATCTAATGGATCCAAAAACTAAAACAGAACAAATACTGCCTGCAGTTTTCCGCCAAATGCAAATTAACAATGCTTTACTAGTGCAAATGAAAATATTTTAGCACCAACGCAATCTGCATGCGTATAATTTGCACATTTTTCATTCGCACCTATCCACCCTTATTGACAACGACCATCAAACATTATAATTATCTCGGGAAACTGACTGATTCTTCTGATTGTTTATTTTTCTCTACGCCTCAAAGTACTTGCATTTTCAATTATTGCGTATTCCTCTGGCATTATGCACATGGAAATCACAAATAAATTATCCATTCTGTCACGTAAAGACAATTACGTTTACATGAAAAGTAGCTACCAATCATTTTTTTAATTATACCCATCATGCTATCATATAGAGAGATAGATAGTTGATAGCATAACTAGGAAAGATGCGTCAATTAAAAATGGAAATGAGAGAAAGATTTAATAAGCCGCAGGTCCGTAAACCAACACCTTTGGTGTATTAAGGTATGCATGTGCGTAATACGGAGTGTGATGAATGTATTTTTTTAATAGAATAAACTTAGATGGTGAGGCGCATACTTGATGAACATGCGTAAGTGCAATTCATATTTTAATTGAATCGTGTGAAAGACCTTGCATGGGTTCCGCAAAGAAGGGCATCCAGTCCCTGTTACGGGGATGCTGACGGTCAACGAAATACTGGAGAGGTCAACAGCCAACGGCTTTGATAATTGCCTTGACCCATCCATCTTTTCAGAAGTGCGGTTGCTAGCGTGCACCTCCAATCTGCACCGTCTTTATACTGACAAGCTTGGAGCACTTTGGAAGTTTTATTAGCACCCACAGGCAGATCGCGCCGAGATTTGAACTCCGAGCTCTAGATTAGTATCGTAGAGCGGTGACTGAACGACCACGGCCACCGAGCGCGACAATGGCTTTGAGGAGGTTCCATATACCGACGACATTGTGGTCCTTGCGAGAGGTAAGTTCCCTCAAACCTTGTCGGACCTGATGCAATCGGCGCTGAGCCCGATACAAATCCAGGCCGGGGAAGCTGGTCTTAAGGCTAACCCGACAAAAACCGAATTAATACTTTTTAGAAGGAAACATAATGTACCGGAAATTGGCACACAATACCACAGCCTGCGGACATTGCTAAATATTTGGTCCTAATACTAGACAGGAAACTGCTCTGCAGATTATGTGAAGCACCAAATTAGTTAGGCCAGCATAGCCCTCATTGCGTGTCGGTCGGCTCACTCCGGTACATGAATTTTCAAACATCAGATGGCCTATACATATTTACATGTATAGTGAGACTTACACTTGTGTACGGTGCGGTAGTTTTGATGGAAAGTCATCGAAAACAAAACCAATGCCAAAGAACTAACGAGATTGCAGCGACTAGTCTGTATACGAATGCCTCGAGAACCACCCCAACGACTGGGTTGGAAATTATCCTGGCGCTTATGCCCCTTAACCGATTCATCTGCAGAAGCGCATACCACGAAAGGAACTTTAATGTGAAGTCCCTACAGAGAGAGACTGGGAGAGCAGACAAGCTATCAATAACGGCGGCATCCTGATTTATACGCTAGTTGCCACTGTCCTTTAGGTATTTATAAAAAATAATAGGCCTGGGGAAGACAACACAAACATGGGAGGCAAAAATGGGGAATAATGAAAAAAATAGGGCTGTAAGGATGGAATGGTTTGCGGACGCAGACCATCGCGCTGCGCTAGCATTCCCTTATTTGAGTCCAAACAAAGCCCAGTAAAGAATACGACAAATGCAACTTCTGTCCAACTTAATGCAACCACATAATAACCCTCGAAATTCCATCACAATCTGCGGCATTGCTGCGCCATTATTTCATATAAACTATGAAAAATTATCTTCCAATCTGTCATATACTCCTATATGTTACATGGATAGTCTTGCAGATATTATCATTGCTGTCATCATCCAAGACGTCAACATCATCATCGTCTTCATCATTTCTCGCAATGTCATTTACCGACGACCCCCTATATGTGGAGGCACTTCATCGAAAGTTTGCAACCAGTCGCCAAAATCTTGAAGGCTATTTATCATAGGTGCTGCTGCTGCGTCTGTACATTATGAAAGCCAAGGACTCTTCTTGTACACCATTCATAGTGAAAATAGCAGCCTGCTGCTTGGCTTAGAATGACCATCCCTGCAATAGGAAGTTTCTAGGATGTCTACTGACACCTCGGAAACCACATTTATCTGGTTCTTTGCTTCGCACATTATATTACGTATCTGCACCCGAACGGCAACGTATGAACCATGCCTGATGTACAGTAAAGCATAATGTTTTATTCTTATCTAACAATAATATATTTAGGAGAGCCAAGCAAAAAAACAAAAAATATTTCCACCGTAGCTTCAGGCTCAAGTGTACATAGCAAGAACAGATTTCGTGAATTCTTCATCTGCGAAAAAGTATCTTTTCTTGCCTCATAGTCGTTGTCCATGTTGTTATTCTATCCGCTGCTCAAGCATTTTGTTTGCTTATGGTTTTGCGTGACGGCGAAAAGGCGATGGCGGCGGCAACCGGAATATAGGGCTGTTTTTCCTGCTTCACTATATACAGCGAACCGACTCGCTCCCACATCCTTTCCTCAACAACAGCAATGGATCTGTTTATCCTGTATAATTTTCACATATATTCCCGGCAGCTATTATACACTTAGTCCGTTAAAATGTTACTTTTCTTGGGAGATGTTTTTTTTATGTCTCCTTTTTCTATGTCGAGTGTTTATTGTCTTATTGGGTTCGATTGTATAGAGCCGTTGGTGGTGGGGAACAGTTGTTTTCAGTTTGTTGAAATATGCTAAGTGGAACTTGCAACTGATGTTTATTTCTTTAGAATTGGAAGGACAGTTATTTTAGGTGGGGTTTGGATGGTTAGTTTTTTTTTTTTAATTAAATAAGGGAAAATCGGCAGGTATTCATAGAAAATGCGAATGTCATGAGATGATGCTGTAAATTCGTAGCCCAAGTCCACTTCGTCCTCACTCTTAAAAGGATATTAACTGCAGGCAGTATGACTCTTTCATGTATGCATCAACATTGTAATAAGCTTCACCGGGGCCGGTCAAAGGCTAAGGCGAAACAGGCGAGCACATGGAGCACCGACTCTGAAAGAGCGCCAAGAGAAAAGCCAAGTCTGAGAGTGAATTTTGACAATTTATAGCTAAATGCAATTAATGTGCGCCCCATCGCACATTAATTGCATTTAGCTAGACCGGTAGCAGTCTCATCAGTCTCATGTTTGACTGCCGGCGTTTCGGGTTCGAATCCCGTCCACGACGACGTTCGTGGCCTTGAATGTGCAGGAGGTGCATGCTGGTAACTGCATTCTCCGAAATCAATTTATGTCGTCGAAACGTCAACTGGTCCACATGGAACAATTGACGTGCTATGCCACACAAGCGGTTAGGGCAATTGAGAGAGAGTAATAAATGTAATTCCATTTAGTTATGAATAATTCGCGATTTTTCCGATCGAAATTGATTCCTTCAGTTCAAATTTACGCGAGTGAACGGTTTAATTTCGAATCTTGGGCTTCATCACCGCCTTCTTAATATACAAGCTAAACTGTAGAAAACGCTAGTATCATTGACTATGGAGGAGACGGACTTCTCTTGACCGCATTTGATACGCGAATATTTTCCTCGTAGCAGCACTGTTTCTAATGAAAGAATCATGGGTTCTGTTGGTGTGCAAAACCAACTTCTGACAGATCGCTGGAAGGTTTTAAATCGGGAGACAAATGGTGAAACCCTGCACCTCGTTTTTGTTGTGGAAGATTTTTCTATAGAGCAACTCGTAGAACGTTATAGCCTACTGGATCACCCACATCATACTCAGCCCTCGCTAAACCGAGGACAACCCACGGGTCAAGGAGAACTGTAGGCTGACGCATATCCTACTGCTTCTACCGCTACCTTAAAAAGCAAAGTACTGGAGTCTGCTGCCGAGTGAGGTCTTCGCACAAAAACCACACCTCAGCAGGTGGCACCCTCTACCAACAGTAAGATGCACTCTGCTTCTCTCAACGGACGGTCCGATCCTCGAGCTGGTACTAGTTTGGGTGCTGCTTCTCTTTCAACATCAACTACGGCAGCGTCATCAACAGCAGCTAAAGAAGACTCGGTTGTATGATGGAGGCAATAGATCCCGCCAGGATACTCTTCGTGACCGGCTTAACTCGCTCCCAACTAACTGTTTCAAATGAGTGCCATCAAGGTGCTTCAGGCGAACGTACACCATGCGAAAGGAGCATCGGCCATCTTCTGCAGGCTATTCGCCGAGAAACAAACCACCATTGCGCTCATTCAGGATCTTTGGGTGGCTCTGTGGTCTCACTGACACATCAGGAAAGTTGATTTACGACAGATCAGTTGAGTGTCGGCAATTTTAATTGCCAAATGCGTCAATCAAACAACACTTATGAATTTCATTTTCAGGGATCCTGATGCAATAATAGTGGAATTGCCCACTATCAACAGGTGTCAATCGGTAGTAGTAGCAGCCTCATACTTTCCATCTGACATCGCAATGATACCACCCATCGAAGTCCACCAGGTCGTCGACTATGGTCAATGCAAAAACCGGCAATTTGTGATCGGTTGTGATGCGAATGCGCACCACATGGTGTGGGGAAGCAGCGACGATAAAGAGAGAGGTGGGTGCCTTCGTTTGCCCACCCTTGCTAAAAAAGTTAGTAACAAAACATTTATTTTTTTCAAACTAACGAAAACCACGATTTGTCCTTTTTTTCAAAATTGGGAATTTTTTAAGCTATTTCAAAACGAAATTTTTTTTTCCTTTAGTGAATATAATACAATAACCGTTGCTCAGACATTCTCTGTCGCTTAACGCTGACGAATAATGCTCCCTCTTCGAATTACCACTAAAAAGAATGCCCAAAAATGACCATTGCCTGCATTGCTACATTTTTCAAAGACCAGACATTCTTGCATACATACGAGTACATTGCACGATTGTCACCAAATTAGAACAGTCTACTGCATTCTACTAATTGCCATTTCAACGTCTGTGATGCGACTGCTTCGAGGGCTGAGGTGCTACCATAAATTTCAGCCTAAATTTTCAGTCTCCTTCCTCTCTCGGAACGATTCAAATTCCACGTAATCCATGTCCAACTTCCTTAATACGGTGAAACCACGACATACTTCACAACTTCCCAACCGAGAACTTTTCTACTCTGTCATGATTTCAGCTTGAGCAAGTCAAATCCTTTTTGGATTTGTTTCGTTTTTAGCCTTTTTCCGACCAGTTTTTTTTCCGCCGTCAACTTAGCGGTGCTGGTGTTTATCGTTTATTTCGCTATATATCGTTTGTTATACTCTCATAAATGCCACCACATTCAAACATGTCAAACATCGTAAACGACTTCCTTCTCCATATGTCTCGGGGTGTCCTGTCTGTGTGCAGCACGCTATATCCTTTCAAAAGTTGCCTAAATCCCGACAACAAGCAACTGACATAGGTGAATGGCATATATGGAAAAAAAGAACTTCCCGACGAACAACCCTCAGCCGAGGAATTATTAGATGAAGGCTAAAGAACCAGGACGACATATGCGATTACGATTTTTCAGGATTTTCTGAAAAGTTTAGCATTTTTACCGCGACTTCTTTTTCCCATTTCCCCCCTTTCAATGTTTCTGTTTTTTTCAATCGGGCGATATTTGTTTTGTCGGTTTTTGCTGCATCGGAGACCGTGTTTTCAGTCAACTTTACGACTTGACAAATAAAAATCACACAACAAACCCTAAACGGAACATTAAGGATGATGATGGCGACACAACGAAAACGGAACGACATCCATCCAAAGCCTAAATATGGGAATGTCGACAGTTCGTAAGGACTTCGTGCGGAAGCGGCATGTTTTATGCGATTTTGCAAAAGCCGCGAGAAAAAAAAAAGAGAAGTGATTTGAAGGCCATCGAAAAAGAAGGGTTGGCAAGGGATCTCGTGGTGTGTAGAATTTCAGCAACAAGTATACGAGAGCTGCTCCACCCCCGGGCGAAGAAAGTGAAGGCTACGTTTTATGCCAGTGGAAAATTCGCTTGATGGCAGTTTTCATTGGATGGTATTGAAAATTTATTTTATTCGCTAAAGTTGTTTATGGGCGCAGTTTTTCGAGTTGAATTGCCTACGGAGAGAATCTATTTCGTGTTATTTTGAGCGAACATGATTCTTTTTGTGAAGGGTGTGGAGTATTGGGGCATTTATTTATGGATGACGTGTGGGGTAGTTCTCGTCACGGTGTGCTATCGATATTAGATTGTCTACCTGGTCAGAAGTTTATTCAGGGGATATTATTTCTGTGTTATAAAACTGTTATACTCTTTCGAAAAAAAAGGATATAAGCAGTTCTTTAGTTTTACCAGCATTATCCAATACTGGAATATTCTACATTATTGCACATAACAATTTATATGGTTGGATGGTAGATATGACCGTTTTCTACACAGGAGAAGAACCTAGGTAACTCAAATTGTGCGCCGTTCTGATGCTTCATGCCTCATATGAGGAATAATCTTTTTTATCAAAACCGTTTCATGGTGTTCTCAGATCCATCCTGGGAAGTTGAGGAAGCTTATTATCTCTCCGACCCCCTCAGAGGATATTTTTTATATATTAGTGAAGAAAGCACTACCTGGTTCCTGGTGCCTGGTCTTAGCTTAATCAGGGCATTCTGTAACGGTGACGGATCTTGGCTAGGCCGGTGAAGGATAGACATGTAAACCGTCCATGAAATGCCAAAACCCCCTCAATCAGTGAAAAGGTTTGCTGCGCAGTACATTACTATACTACCTCGGTTATCGGTAGTGATTCGGAGTCCTGGCACGCCGATCTGCTCGAGATCAGATTACATGACTACGCAACTCTGCTTCGGTAGGAAAATTTTGGTCCCCATCCCTAGTCGCTCGGAATGAGATATTGGCAATATCTGTCCTGGCCCCAGGTGTATCATGTGTTTTACTTATGGGTCTAAAACGGGACAAAGGGTTGGTGCTGAAATCTTTGGACCGAACACCGCAGGATCTCAATCGCTATGGGCATTTGCGTTTTCCAAGCCGAGATCCATGCCACTGAGACTTGCGCCAAGAAAAATTCTATACAAGAAGCTCACTGGTGCTAACATGGTTATTTGCTTTGACGGCCAGGTAGCTATTAAGGATCTTTCTTCACGTAAGTTCTCATTGAAACTAGTGAAAGAGTGTTTTGATACACTTCGTAAACACTAACCGGGTCACTTTATGTTGGGTACCTATGCATCGGGGCATTCATGGCAACGAAGCTGCGGATGAAGTTGCTAGGCAGGGCTCATCGGCAAAATTTTTCGGACCTGATCCCTACGGCGGTCTATACTGGGCCACAGCCAGGGTACTGGTAAGGGATTGGCCTACGGGCGAAAGGCTGCGGCACTGGAATAATCTCCCAGGACTACGACAATCCAAAGATCTTATCTGCTCCTACGTTCTCATAGAAGCTAGCCGCTTGGGCAGAGCTGACCAGAGATTGATTGTTCGTTTCCTCACGGTACGCCACTGGGTGAGATATCACTTAAACAAAATGGGTCTATCCGCTGAGACGGTATGCCAACTTTGCCTGGAGGACATTGAGTCCACCAAACACCTTCTCTGTGAATTCCCCGCCGTTGCTCTCGACAGATTCATATTTCATGGAGATACCATCGTGAGCTCCAGTGTCATGAAGAGTACTGTACTGCTACAGAGGACCTACTGGCTGGCAACTGTATTCTCCGAAACTAGTTTATGCCAGCGAAACGTCAACTGGGCCGCCTGGAACAGTTAACGCTTTATGCCCCTCAAGGGGTTAGGGCAATTGAGTAAACGTTTGTCATGCCACTTGAAGAAATTTTGAAAAATTGTACCTGTACCGTTCGAGTTTTCTTGGAATAGTTAAGCACACCGGGTCACGCATCTTTTGGTTGAAGAATTTGTCAACATAAAAAAAAAGAAAGTGCTCACCCGGCGGTCATGCTCTAATGCATTGGGCTTTATACATTTCATTTTGATCCTCGAACAGATCTCGGACATGAAATTTCCGCCGTCTCGTAATTGTCTAGATGCGTACCTGAAAGCCTACCATTTTGTAGCCGAACGGCTCGAGGACTGGATGTGCGAACAACCCGAATGTAATGATTATTCCAGCAAGCAATTGTCGAGATCGATCAATTGCATTTGTTTAAGTGATAAAGAGAAAATTTTGGAATTTTTAGGGGGAACTGAAATTTTTAGTCGGCCGACTGCCGTGAATCTGACGAGATCAGGACCCGAGACGCGTGTGCGAGGGCACCTGAGACGCTCGCCACTCATTCCATCCGCAGGATCCGATTTTTTTTTTTTAAATTTCTTCAATTCTTCTGTTTGAACTGTCTCTCCTTAGGTCTGTGAAGTCTTGTGTAATACGTAAGGACAGAGGCACCGAGCAGCGAAAAACCGCGCCCACGTCTGCCGAACTGATTTACAGCAAACACAGGCGACTGTTTAGCTCAATGAGGGGTCTTTTTTGCCAGATGGCGCCACACGACCTTCACGGTCACAATGCAACCTTAGGCTCCATACCCACAGGCATCGGATGACAACCACATCCTTCTCATCTCATACAAACTTGATGAAGCACAGTGTTCTAAACGTAGAATGAGTTTTCTTGCCACATTTAGTGGGACATGAGATCATATATACCAAGTCCATAGCTTTCACGAAGCTTGGACTCCAGCTTCTGTACGCTCCCCATACTAAGGTTGGTAGTCCTTGATAGTTTTGATGACACTTGTCTACATTTCTTCCAGGTTATCATGGGATTCGGGTTCGAATCCCGTCCACGACGACGTTCGTGGCCATGGATGTACAGGAAGTGTATGCTGGCAACTGCATTCACCGAAACCAGTATACTTATGCTGCTGAAACGTCAACTGGGCGACATGGAACAGTTGAAGCGATATACCTCACAAGGGGTTAGGAATAGAGAGATCATGGGATTTATGTATGGCCTCGCCTCCACCACCCCAGGAGCAACCGTGAACAGTATCCATCTGAAAAATATCTGTACCCAACTATAAATCATAAAAGAAAACTTTTACGTAGCTACTCTTAACACTTCAGTCCAAACGAACAAAAAGACACTTTTGCCATAAGTCAGCCACATTACTGGAATATTATACCACACACAGATTACGTGAAGATATGCAAATGTAAAGAAAAAGTGCACCGTGTGTTCTAGTCTCGTTTGGACAAAAATGTCTTTCAACATCAATCTGTCCACTTGAAGAATTTCCAAACGGTACCATCTAATTTTTCAAGAAATTCCCAAACAAGTAGCGTCAGTAGACCACAAAAGCAACAAACAGATTGCACGAACAATAGTAGCAAAAAAAATCTGAATGGAAGCCACTTTTCACCTGCAACTCGAAGCCCCAAATGTGTCCAATAGAGAGTAATACTGACGATGGAGCCAAGCGAAGCAAAAGCCACCGTTACTAAGATTGGACGCGCTGCGTTCCCAACACAATTGCAACCCATCAATTCAATGTTGTCCCTACTTTTGACTGGAATTCATAATGAGACAACATTGAATGGCATCATGTTTCGCTATTTGGCCATTTGATTTGTCATTTTGCTTTAGAGCCATCCATGTCTTACAAGGCCTTTTTTGTTGCTTCCATGACATTTCGTTTGGTGTAGTATGTCGCGTTCATTTTCTACAGTCACTTCTTCGTCGTTTTGGGGCTTGAATTGCGAATTCTATAGCAACTCGCTGTATAGCCAATATGTTTCTAAGTCTCGCGTTTCAAATGTCACATTGTTATATAGTGAAGCAGCACTTTGGACACTGACATTTTGCGAGTTGGACACCAACCAACGTATCTCGAATACCAAAACGTGTCTTCATTGGGATTTTTTCAGTATCAGGGCATACATAGGTAGGCATTCTTGTACAAGCCATTTAAGATAGTTACAAAGATTGTCTTCCTTTTTTCGGTTAAGTATCTGTAATAGTTAGTATAACGAGCAAAATGCGTGCTTCAGTCACAAGATGCGTTCTTGTGTAGTGATAATTGTAAAGAAGATACCAATTTTGTGTCAACGTATGAGACCTTAATGGTCACTCGAATACACAGTTGGTTTTCAATGTCTCATATATTTAGCATTTTTTTTATATTTGAAAAATATTCATTCTATATCTTGAAATAATTACAAAAGCCCAGTCCACAAAGTCAAATCAACTGGAAAAATCAAGAAGATTTGAAACTTGACATGGTAGTTTTTTTGATACCCAGAGTACATAATCATCCTAAAAATCTTCGCGAGGAGTGGGTTACTCTCAGACAAACTGAAAGATCACGGGATATCCTCAAGAAGTCACTAAATTTAGATCCATATTATCATTGTCATGGGACCTGTACTGTAACCTGCGTCGGCCCTTGGCTTCTAGGGTTCAATTTCTTCAACTATCGATCACACGATCGCTTCCTCCAGATCAAAAATCGTAGAAGCTTCCTACAATCTGTGTCAACTGAGTCCTTCCATCGTACATGAGGTCTTTCTTGCGATCGATTTCCTTGACCATTTACCGCTAATTTCGGGATTCTTGCATTTGGTCTACATGGCTGGCTCATTCCAGTTTACGAAATTTTTTCGGATTTCAAGGCGCATGGATCGTCAAACAGTTCTTACAACTCATGGTTGTATCAGATTCGCCATACGTCTCCTTCCTTCACAGGACTCTTCATCCAAACGTATCGATCGATTTTTCTGACGCTTGTGTTAAAGTCCACGTTCGCATCCAAAGGGCTGCATCAGGGCGTATTAATGGTTTATCGGTTCCCATTATAGACAGGACTGCGTAGAACGCTTTGTTTGCCGATGCGGCTCGTCGTTGAATCCCATGATATTAGCTACCGTTCTGTTAGGGTCCCCAACCAACTGTGATGTTGTCGGATTCAGCAAATTTTGGAAGTACTCAACCAATCTTGTTTTGATCTCAGAAGCGTTCTTAATAATGCTGGCATCCTGGTTCTTACAGAGGGTTGTTTGCAGTTTATATCCTGGTCTCATCTGATTCCCAGTACGTCATTTGTTCTTAGGTTTTCGACAAGCAGTGAAATTTTGCCATTGCAATATTAACGTTGTTTTCATCGACACAGTTTCTTCGCATGTCGTTTAAGCTCGTGATAATTGTCCTCTCTAGCTCTTGTTGGTCTTTCCAGAAATAGTCGATAAGCTTCGTTTTTCTTCGTAATGGCATCTCGGCATTCCCCGTCAGACCAGTCGTTTCTATGTATCAGCTCTTGGTGTCCCAAAACATGAGCGACTGTTTTCTGGATGCACAGCATAATATCTTGCCAAATTTGCTCTGGCTCAGGATGGGCCCTTTTTTCGAAATACTTTTTAAGTTCATATAGGCCAAGGGGGGGGGGGGCACTCCTTTTTGTGGTATGGCTATTGGCTGTCTCTCTCTCTCAATTGCCCTAACCCCTAGTGGGGCATAGCGCGTCAACTGTTCCATGTGGACCAGTTGAGGTTTTTCGGCATAAACAAGTTTCGGAGAATACAGTTGCCAGCATGCACCTCCTGCACATTCATGGCCACGAACGTCGTCGTGGACGGGATTCGAACCCGAAACGCCGGTAGTCAAACGTGAGACAGATACCTCAACACACCTCGCTACCGGTCGCCCCCCCCCCCCCCCCATTATAGGCTATACGCCACCAATATTTAGTTCGGACAATAAAGTCGCCCGAGTCGCAATTGGCTCCACGTCAAGTTTTTACGTCCAATATTCTGGAGACAGGCCTTTTGTCACTGAGGAAGTGGTCAATTTGGTTAGATGTTATACCACCTGGTAACGTCCCCTTTATTAGCTTTTCCTAGTAAAAACAAAACTCTTACAAAATCGGTCAAATGTCCGTTGATCTGTCTGTCTGTTCGTCTGTCCGTTTGACTGTCTGTTCGTCTGTCCGTTTGACTGTTTGTCCGCCTGTCCGTCTGTCAGCCTGTCCGTCTGTCAGCCTGTCCGTCTGTCAGCCTGTCAGCCTGTCTGTCTGTCTACGAAATATCTCACGAACCGCTGAAGCTTATGCCTTCAGCTTCAGCTTCAGCGGTTCGTGATTTAGGTTGAAATATATACAAATATTATAATCCGCTGAAGAAAATGATGCGTTGTAATAAGTCAAGTTTAAGGAGGAGTACCCATAGTGGGGAAATGAAAATGAAAACAAAATTTTGTTCTGGTATAAGCAAGCGCGGTATCGTTAGAAAGCTACAGTCCAGTACATTTCATTTTTGACATTTTCTTCAAATTTGAGGATTAGAGAAAAAAACGGAGTGGGGAAAATATGATATCATTATTTGGGGGGAGTCAGTGATTTTAACTATCACTTAATTATTCATACAATGTCTTTTTTAAATGCAAGCTTCCAATTTGTGGTGCTTAGTTTCTACTGCTGGCAAAATCAATCGGTCTTTAGCCGTTGCCGTTTGTTTCAGCATTGGCGCTGTGGCCTTCAGTTGTGCCCCTATGGTACAGTTCATTACCGACTTGGCCAATAAAGTCTTTAAAACTAGTTTAATATTGTTGCACCAAATAAATCGTCTTGCAAAGCGTTAAAGTCTTCTTTGATATCACATTCTTTCTCTTCGGTTGGGACATGATAATTGATAAGCCTAATATTTGGCTACAATTTTGAACTAATGCAAATCGCACAGATTCTTTCGTTGATGATGGCCACTGATAAAGATTGTGCGATTCGTAGTAATTTGCTCAACCGAGCCTTTTCGTTTGCTTATAACATCAGCATACGAGGTGCTTTTTGCAGGTTCTCTCGCAATGCACCGGTGCGATACAGTGTTCGCACATTCTAAGCTCCAAAATTCCGATCTTCAATTTCGAATTCGTTTCCGTTTAATCCATCCAATCCGCAGCTGTATTCCAGGTTTCTGGACAATGATTTTTTTCCCGGGAAACGTTGTCAACGTCTCGCCCAACCCCCACTTAGAAGACCAGACCACTATCTTACTTTCGTTCCCTTTTCTTCCACTGGGATATAAACACTGAGTGTTCTTACCCAGTCTCCAATCAGGGTTAACAGCACCACCACGCTAGGAAAGCGCTAGATAAGATAGATGTTGAGAATGGGAGATGATGAGTGTCCTTGCGGATCCACCATGAATTTGTACCGCATTCCCTTTCGTGACGACAATTGAAATCCATATAGGCAAGATAATTTATTCTGTCATCTTGTCTTTGCAATTCACTCAAAGAATCCGATTCTTTCCTTTCCATTTGAATATAAATGAAAACCGAACGTATTTTGTGCGGTAATTTGGTTGACATTGGCTCAAGACAATAATTTCACAAAAACCCATTTCATTTTTCAATTACCCACACATACCTACCGGTGGCTGATCTAACCGCCATATAACCATTACCCTGTCGGAGAAATGAATTTTCTCTAATCCCCCTCTTAAGGATGTCATAACTTTGAAGATGTCTTCATCTACATTTAGTTGAAAGGCCTGAATGTGTCCTTCTCTCCAAAGAAAAAAAAAGTCACCGTACCTAACTTTTTTTTTCATTTGCTTTATATCCATCAGTTAGTAAAACGTATAATAGACGTAACACGTTTTGATTAAATTTTTCATCGTCCTTGTTGCGGGGATCACCGTCATCCACTACGGTATGACGGTCCTCTTACTTAAAAGCCCTCTGAGTAAACGCACTCCTCCTATTTTGCGTCACACATAAACGTACGTATATAACTCACTACTTCATTTCATCCCAATATTGTTTCATCGTACAATATGCAAATTAATGTTTGTTAGACTGTATCCTTTATTTTGCAATTTTTTAAATGACTCTTCTCGACAACCGCCATAAGTAGAGGCGATACGTAATGGCTTTGACGGGAGTGTTAGAAAAAAAAAATACACACACAGTAAGGAAAGAAAGAAAAATATTTTCTGAAAAAGAATAAGGTCTAGTTTTTGCACGGGAATGTTGTAGGTGATAATGGGGATCTTGTTTTTCGCTTGAAGATAAATATCATGATCGCTTCTGATTGGAACGAAACATCGGAATCAAAGTCCATCAGCCATGAAAAGAATTGAAGTTTGCTTCAGGCCAACGAAACGTCACTCACAATGGCCACTTCGAGAAAAGATATTTTAAGATCCGTTGCTTAAAAGTGTCTTTTACCACCACAGCTGTTTAAGTGCCCTTATGCACGTCAAAAGTAATTGGGATGCCGCGTCCGCTTCAATCATCTCTTTGATACCTATCGGCGTTTCAGTGCACATGAGGTGACAGGATGCAGCGCTAGTCTGTATTATATTGGACCGGAAACACACTGTTCAACGCAAACTCGAGGTTTACGTGAAGTATCTTGAGCCATTGGGAAGAAATCTTAACGCATCAATTCAGGAAATGCAAAATCCTCAAGCAAATGGCTCAAGCAACTTCACAAAAATCGTTGAATTGGAACAATTTTGCTAGCTGCCAAGCTTTTAGCTAGCAAAATTGTATGTATTTAGAAAATACAATCTTACTCTCTTGAATCAGGCTGCCATCAAAATAGGACACAATCGACTTTGTCAGAAATTTAATATTGTTTCTACAAAATGTTATATTGTTGTTAGCCTTCCTGCTTCGACAATTTTCAAGTTTTCAGTGCAGCTTCAAGTGCACTTTTTAGTCTAGTATCATATCGGCATAAGGCATGTACAGTCTAAATTATATTATGGACTTATGACGTTCTTATTTCAGTGGACCCCATTTCTCCCCACATTGCCCTACATCCCAATAACACATCACCTAGAGAAAACGCATGATAGCCATAAATAATCCTGCCTTCAAGTAAATCCAAGCCCTTGGCGAGTCCTTTTTTCCACTCTCCATGAAAAGGGACTTCTTTAGAACACATCCAGTACCAACGAATGGGCAAAATGAAGTATGTGCTTTTCTATTTTTTATGTTTATTTTCTCTCTTAGTAACCAGACTTGGAGGAAAAAAGGTTTACTCTAACCTACTGTCTAGCAGTACGCATATGTATCTTCCGACTATCCCACTTCAATGACACAAGATACAACCGCAAATAAATATTTTGAGTAGAATTGCGAAAAAATATTGCTAATGTATGTAAATTAAATGTAGAAGCACCTCACCAATTTTATGTTTAGAAGACTCACCGCAACAGCACCTATAACAGTAAAAAAAAAGTATGCCTCAAAAGGACGAAAGATTTCCTAGAAGCGGTTACGAATTTTCAAGGTGCTGCCATAAGCTATAAATTTTTTTTTTCTTTTAAGATATGAAGGAGGGTCCAAAGAACTGTAGGTATGGATGGATATCCTTGACGGTGGTTGCTGCGTGTACTTAAATTGAAAGATTCTTTTTTGTTGAGAGTTTGTTTTTCTTGGAGTGCTTCTAAAATACTCAGGTTGGTAGTAATGGTCTTACCATGGGTTTTTTTCTATTGAAAATATGATGATGAAGTTATTACATTAAATCAGATTCATCCGAAAAGGCTTGTTACTATGCATCAGGTGATAAATGTTGTCTCGGGGCGGCAAGCTGAAGGTGTGAAGGAGAATATGGATTTAAGGTTTTATAATCGAAACAGAATATTTTTTTCTTTGACTCAAGTAAATTATTCGAATGCATTTTATTTGACTTTATTTCAGTGCATTGAAATGGGAATTTTACACGTGTATCATGTGCATTTGACAGACTCTACGCGACAATACCGTCGTCGAAGAACCCATCCTTGGCCATTAATTTTTTTGGGGGCGACCGATAGCGCAATATGTTGAGGCATCAGTCTCACGTTTGACTACCGGAGTTTCGGGTTCGAATCAGGAATCAGGAGGTGCATGCTAGCAACTCCATTCTCCGAAACCAGTTTATGCCGACGAAACGTCAACTGGGCCACATGGAACAATTGACGCGCTATGCCCCACAAGGGGTTAGGGCAACTGAGTATCATGTTGAGTATAATCATTTAACCCAGTAAAAAATAGTATTCTAACGCAGACCACATCAACATTGTCAACAAATATCAATAAAAATTTTAACTAACGACAATAAAGTAGTTCTGTAAGCGTTGTGGCAAGCGTCTGTGGCATCTCTCAGTCCCAAAGGATGATTATTCAAGGGACGATTCTGCTCGCAAATTATATTTTGATGTTATGCTTCTATAATTCTTGTCAATTTCCGACGTATCAACTGTTAATCTTATCGAAAACTATGAAAATATCTTTTTGACATTAATTTTAAATTCGTAATTTTCAAAATTCATCCAAAAAAATGGAGCCTAAAAAATTTGGGGTCTTTATTCAGCGGATGTTTGTTACTCAATCGCCAAAATGAAAATTTATATTTTTGTCGGAGAATATTTTCTATAAAATACGACTAGGTATGAAAACATTCATGAGTCCTGGCTGGGGAGGCATGTCGTTACTTACACAGACAGTCAAGCAGCGATACGATCCCCTGAATCGGTTATTTCTACATAAAAAACGGTTGTAAATTGTCGCTCGACACTCATGGAAATAAGTAGCTTCTACGATATTACTGTTTGTTGGATTCGGGGCCACAGTGGTTTCACGGGTAATTGCAAGGCTGATGAGCTGGCCCGTCAAGGGGCAATCGGATCCACTGATACCTATCTTACCCACGTTAGGACACCCATAACAGTGTGTTAAATAGCAATCCAGTCCGCTGCGATCGGCAGGGCCAATGCTAGATGGCTCAACAGTAGTACTTGCCAAACAACGAGAATGATATGGCCTAGCATAGATCCTAATCGCTCTGCTTCACTGCTCTCATTAAACGGGAAGCATATTGGCAGGGTGGTGGCGGTCATCACAGGGCACTGCCCTATCGGCGGGCATGCGGCCAATTTTCTTCAGATTTGTGTGAAATGTGTCTGTGTGTGTCTTCTGTCATTCGGTGGACACTTGTACCATGTTCGTGTTCGACAGTGTGTGGCCAGGCTAACCATACTAAAGAGGCCGGCGTCATCTCGGTTTACGAAATTTACGGGCAATCCGTGGAAACTGTGCACCTATTTATTTACATATATGTCTATATAAAAATGAATTGCATGTTTGTTTTTTTTTTGCGGTCAAACGGCTCGATCGATTTCAGTGAAAATTTCATAAGTCTATCGGTTATGATCTATTGGATCTAGCGTTTTGAATTTTTCGATTTGTCCGCAGCCACCAATCCCGGCCCCCAGGGTGCGAATGAGCGTCATAAAAGTAATCTCCAAAACGACCAAGATTAGTATCAAAACATTGGTTTCCTGCATCGCTGAGATGACTGGTAGCACTTCCAAAACTCGCCACCCCTCGCCCTTCCCCCCACTACGGCTGCTAAGTGACAGTGAATAAAATGTCCAAACTGACCAAGATTAGTGTCGAATTAATAGTAATCGGGTCGCTAAGATATATGGTGACACTCCCAAAAACTCACCATCCTTCCCCCACCCCCGCAATTAAGTGACTGTGAGAAAAATTACCAGAATGACCGAGATTATCAAAACCATGGATTTTTTGGGTCAGTGAGAAGAATGGTGCCTCCCCCTAGGCTCCATTCGCACGGGCATCTTCGGATGTCCATTACAAATGTGACGGAGAATGGATCGGGGGGGGGGGGCGCTGTTGGATATGATAGTTTTGTGCCTCGTGGGACCTTTCAAAATTGTAGGCTTAATAAACTGGTTGTAAATGTTTTGTTTGTTTTGTGCTTTTTACCCTAATCAATAGTGAGGTATAAGACGTCAACCTTTCACATTTATTTATTTATTTGGCTTAGTTGACGTGACGTTTCTTTAACATATACTGGCTTCAGACGATGCATGTTGCTATCATGTACCTCCTGCCCATTTATAGCAGCATACCTGCGACATGTCGGGGAGGGCTGTAGCTTATTGTTACGCTCCACACCACAGGGAGAGTACCAACAAAAACATCCATGTCTACAACGTGGATGGGACTCTAGCCCATTACTAACCGTTATTCTGAAAAATTAGACTGGCGCTTCAACGCACAGACTACCGGCCGAGGTGGAATGTGATTATTTAAACCTGGATGGGTTGACAATGTTTTGGTACCCCATGACCGGAATATGTCCTTGATTTGGTGTTGCCTGATGACTGACTCTACTAATAGTCAGTCATCAGGGAACACCAAATCAAGGATAGTCTCCAGAAGTTGGGAGTCCTTTTGATCCTGAATGGTCGGCACCTCGAACTCCATGACCTTGATGGTTCTTTTCCGAACTTACAAGCTTACGGTTCGGTTCAAGTAATACACTACCGACTGAACGATGCACTTCAATCTTGCGAGTTTTAACACTAGGCCGAACTACGCTAATAGTTTCCGGAAGCTGCATTTGGGGCACGAAAGGTTTTTGGAATATTTTCTGAGTATTGAAAACGCTAAAATTGATTTTTCTGAAAACTAAACAACCTTTAATTTGTGATAAGTGAGATGTCGTTTTGTTTTAACAATAAAATTTATGCATTTTTAATGTACTATACAGCATCATTGCTCACTAGCGAAATTAGCAAATTTCTTTTTTTCTTTATTCGCGTTACAGAAAAAATAAGCCCATGATTTTCGTGTAAAAACCAGAGACCATTTTGCTCAGTGTTAATTCCTGTGGGATGGCATAGTTACGCTCGAATCAACTTAAACATTTGTGATGCGACTGAAAGGCAATCTAGAACCCGTCCATCTAGCAAGACCCAGCTATGTACGTATAATCATGATAGCAGGAATCATATTCGTAGCTCTGTGGATTTTCCATTTTCTTTTTGCCTGATGCTATTTTTTTAGTATTCATGTTACAATGATGTTGGTCAACGAACCAAACTAATGGTGCTTCGCGAACCATGAATTTTCGTCTCAAAATTGGTAAAAAAAATACGTACACAATTCTCCCATTGATTCATGCAGCAGTTTTTTTTTTGCAACACCCAACTGTCTGTCAAACCATGTGGGGAGTATTCAGAATTTTTAGAATAATATCAAAGGCCGATGACCAGTCCGATATGTACGAAAATCTCGAAATTAGGACCAAAGAGATTATTTTTTTATG
Source organism: Chloromyia formosa (assembly GCA_964017055.1). Classification (NCBI taxonomy): domain Eukaryota; kingdom Metazoa; phylum Arthropoda; class Insecta; order Diptera; family Stratiomyidae; genus Chloromyia; species Chloromyia formosa. The sequence continues at coordinate 146,984,118 of OZ024814.1, forward strand.
AATGAAGCCAATTAAAATCGGTCAGAGGATCTAGACCCGATAGTAGTATGTAACTAATTGTCACAAGAATAACTGATAAATGTGGGTACACGTGGCTGAAAATCAAGACAACGGAAATGAATGGGAGGTGTCCAACCGGAACCATTGCGATAATGCACATTGTTACCTAGAACCGGAGATGACTTGTACTTAATTACAAAGATTTTTGAATCTGGAATTTATTAATAGAAAATCACGAAGTTAAGCAATTTGTCTGTTTGTCTAGACGTCAAGGACGTGGACAACAAATAACCACTTTGATCAAATGTTAGATTGTGGGGTAGAATACGATTAAAGATACATCAAATAATAAGTGATTAGATATTAAGCACTGAAATTTTTATTTAGTCGAATAGATGTTCGCATAAAATAAGCCAAATTAGGAGAAGCATCATGTTCTAATTATAATGGTACTCTCAAGCGTACAACGCCCACCTCCAACGTTAGACCCATACACTATAAATATGATTATCAGGACATGAATAAAAAGAAACCTATGACATAAATTTAGTTGTAAATCCCGAACAATTCTATTAATTTGCTTAATGTGACTTTTAAGTGCATATATACATTCCGTTCCGTTCCGTACTGCATACTGAATCCCTTTATACCAGTCTTAACAAAGCAATGAGAACAAAATCGGTGCTTGAATTATACGCAACGTTACGAAAATTCCCATCGGTAATTGAAAATCAAGACATGTATCATTTGCGAGACCATCTAATCTTTAGAGAGCGCCACAAATGCGCCTCTACGTGCCCCGTAAAGGAGACCACTGGCCGGGCGTTTCATGTACGACCGTGGGTTCAGGTAGGATTTTCTTAGATCGCGCCCCAAAGAAGAAGAAAAGTGCAGAATATACCTAAGACTAAAACACGACAGGAAACAAAAAATCACCTGGCGGCGATCGAAAGTACTGATCTTGCAGTGATCATGATGATGATGGCAATGATGATCTTCTTGCAAGGCAAATACTGACCGGGGGCTGCGATTGCGAACCGTACTGAGGATCTTTTCTTGAATGAAACGGCAATTAGTATGCTTCGATTGTAATCGTTGGCGAAACGCTAATCTCGTATGCGAACACGAAGAATAAGGAGCGTTTCGATGCCATCCATAATCCACCATGTCTCATAAGAACTGGAACATGATCAGCAAGAATAATTTGTACATGATCAGTTAAAAGTCGCGGCCGCGACGCGACTCGGCCTACTCGGCCATAATGTTTAGCTAGTTTTACAGGTAACACGATTGGTTCTGTAGGTATCCCGTGTAAGAATGTGTATACAAAGCTGGTTGTACATGGGTAATACTGGAAAAAATGTGGTGGTTTCTTTTTTTTTTTGTGATGTCTACAGGATCATAAATTATTTGGTAGACAATTGTCAACCACTTTCATCGAGTAGCGAGACTCTCAGCATTCAATGCCATTTGAGTGAGATTAAAAATGTACTATATGTATTGTACATATGTATCAAAAGTAGAAAATATTCCCCTTTCTCTTCTGAAGGCGAAACATGGATGTGAAGGCTGGTAGAACACTTAATTTTCGAGACCGTTTTACGGAAATATCATAATTGGGGGCTGAATGATCAGTATCACGCTCCTCACGCCTTTACTCCATTATTCTTTTTTATAGCAACTTTAGGTATTTTCCACCTTCCGTAATATGGAAACATTACTTATTTTCCATTCAATTTTTCTTATTTTACATTGCTTTATTTTCCACTTGACGTGAAAAACGAGGCCTATAGACAATAAATTCAATGAGGAACCAGGACCAAAAGAGCAAAATGTGACGAGCTACGGCGAATATCGAATAGAATAATTAGACGCAAGAAACGTAAATATTTTGTCATCATCGTGCCGCTACAACCCGACCGGCCTTGACCGTCGGGATCCATGCCCTCCAATTATCTCAGTCAAATGACCGCGTTCTCCAAATTCAGAAGGCCAGCAGTTGTTCAACTTCAGTTTCCATTGAGTCTTCCCAACGAGCTCTCGGTCTTTATGGAAACTTTGCTTCGCTGATCTACGATACTACCTATATAATCTAGAGGTCGGAGATCAAATCTCGGCGCGATCAAAAACTGCCTGTGAGCACTAATATAACTTTCACAGTGCTCCGAGCTTGTTAGTACGGAAATAAAGACGGCGCGGACAGGAAGTGCATGCTAGCAACTGCACTTCCGAAAAGTATATATGCTATTGAAACGTCAACAGGGCATAGAAATGCTAAAGATGTTGACGCGCCCATGCCCCTGGAGGGGTGAAGGCAATTAGAGAGAGAGAGAATGATGCGCCCTTTCAATATTTGTTTAGGCATACGGTTGTAGCCCATTCGCTGTACATGCCCTGCCCATTGAAGACGTTCTAATTTGACTACTCTCGAAACTTAGAGCTCATCGTACAGCTCGTACAGTCGGTACAGCTAATGGTTGTACCGGATACGCCATCCATTTCGATAGCAAACAGCTCCGAAAATTCGCCAAAAGGATCTTTCGTTTAAATGTGTTTAGCATGTTTTTATAGGCTTGGGTTAGAATCCAATTTTCGCAGCCGTAGCATAGCATAGACCGTACTATGGTTTTGAATAAGCGGAGGTTCGAATTTCTGGGCACATGCTTTGATTTTATTATTAAGAGAACCGAGAACATTTCGTATTTGCTTGGGCCCTTTGATAGGTTGCTACCCAGGTATGTGAAGTCATCTACGAGTGCGATGCTGAGGCTTCCGACGTTAATGTATGGTTGTGCTGATGTGCCTTTTCTTAATTTGCTCATTATTTTCGTTTTGTCCTCGTTAAGACAAAATCTGACTTCTTTTGCAGCCGTGCCAAGATTATGTAGAAGTTCTTCCAAAACATGATGCCGTCTGCGTACGCTATCGCGTCAACAAATTTGAGCGAAATAAGCGGCTACGAGCAACAGGGATCGTCCATTGATGGTGTCTTCGCGCCTCTGTTTGCTTAACTATATCTCTTCCATTGCACGAAAAATCAATCGGCACAAAGTTTATTTCGCATACATTCATCATTCATCATCGTGCGGCTACGAGCGACAAATCCAATTTTTTTTTTGGATCTGACACTCGAGTCACTTGCCCACTTTAACGCTCGTGGTCGCTTCGCTCAAATACGCTTATAGTGGACGCATGTTCAAGAAAATCCTCAACTTTGGATCTGGCGTTTGTGTCGCAGAATCTCGTTGCCGCTCAAATACGCTTCCAGTGGACGGCCGCGCTTAAGCAAACTGAGACACGAAGTCGCCTGCAGTGAACGATCCCTGTCGCTCGTATAGCCACTTATTTCACGCCCGCATTGCCGCTCAAATACGCTTCCAGTGGAGGACCGCGCTTAATGGTGAAGCAAATCGAATACCGGTCGTAGCCCTCAATTATCCTGTTTCATTTATATTTAGTCTGCAATTAATATTATTTTTCATCAGCAAATTTCGTCTTTTATTCATTTGGAACTATTATTATTATTATTACTAGTTTTATTTATATTACTTAAATTATACATTTTTTTCGCTTTCACCCAACTAAATTTTCCGTTATTTTCTAATTCTGATAATGGACTACAAGTCCGTGAAATAATAAATAACATAATTAGATGTGGTCAGACAAGCTTTTCGTTTCGATACGTTAATCCGTCGATGGTCTACTTCAAACTACTGGGTGTGGCACATAAATTTAGTCGTTTACTAAGCAATTATTTCGCAATATAATAGTGTGCAATATGTTGTGTAACATACTGATGAAAATATTGTCCAATATATTGAACGTTTAGGGGCCGCTTGAGGTGAAAAAACATATAGTATATAGTATGAACATGTTGAAAGTCATATTTTTGTTACAAAACTTATCATCGTAAGGATAATTTAATATAACACTGCTTATTGCTTTCTTTTTAATAAAAATTACTTTGAGGCTGCGCGCACGTTGGCACACGTTCGCGTGTCGCGTTCACGTGTTTTATGTCAAACGGTTTGAGTCTATGGTTTCCAGCCAAAGACGTGAATCTGTCAATATGACAAATGCTCGGCTATTGTCGTATCAACAAATTGAGTTCATTATTGTGCTTTAAAATTGATAATTAGGTAAGAATTGAGTGACAAAACAAACGACTGGGGAGTAGTAGGATATGCATAAACACACATTTCATACTAAATTATTGGCTGTAACACACAATAATGAACTTAATTTGGTGATACGACAACAGCCGAGCATTTGTCAATTCGACAGATTCGCATCTTTGGTTGCAAACCATAGACTCAAACCGTTTGACATAAAACACGTGAACGCGACACGCGAACGTGTCCCAACGTGCGCGCAGCCTAAGAAGTAAGTTTTGTAATTGCATAAGAGTCTATCATATATTATTTTCATTGCAATTTTAACAAGTAATATTTAAATTTTATCTATATACAGACTCCAAATATCTTTCTTCAAATGAAGACTACCAAAAATTTATCGTGCTCATCAAACAGAGAATGAATGATTGCGTAAATTTGCTAATTAAATTTTTCAAAACGTCTACCAAATTTTGCAATTTTCATTCATTCGGTCGGCAGATTACTTTCTTGTCTAATTACACATCATTTTATGAATTGTTTGCGGGCATATGAATAGAAAAATATTATAGAAATGTTGCTCTCAATTATGTATATGTACGGATAAATAAAATCTGTTGAGGAAAAATATTATAATTACCACATCCCAAATACATTAATCCATGCTTACTGTCTGTGTATATCTTCTTACCATTTTTTTTGGTATGGGATGCTATAGCGCTCTAGCGCAGAAAGGAAGTGATTTACAGCGTAATCTGACGCGAAATCTTATCGTAGCTATCTGACATATGTAACTTGATCTTAGAGTGGGTTCAGTTAACCTTTCACTATGTTCAGTCACCAAAGTATGGTTTTCGTTCATTTTTTCGTATTGTTTTAATTTTTATAAGAACACAAACTAACTATGGAAACAAGTTACAACTTCCCATTCATTTGGAGCTTTTACCCAGACGAAACAAGTAGAAAAGAAAGAAAAAACGTTCTTCTCAGGCAATTTCGCATCTTAATTAGGCCTCACATGCAGTAAATAGCGACAGGTAGACCGACAACTCTTGAGCACCATTGACTGACCACTTGATAATTTTTCCGACTATTTTATTTTTACTTCTTTTATTTTTTATTTTTGTGTTTCTACCTGTCGTAACAATATACCTGTCATAACGATTGCATACTTAATAACAACTGTTCAGACATTAGACAAGTAGTTACGTTCGCACAAAACGTCTTCTTGGACGCGGATGGACGTTCCGAATGCTGTGAAATTTCGCATGCTTGGCGAAAAACCTCGCTTTCGATGGGAATAGGGTTGACGAAATGGGTCAGTTTTTTTTTTGGGGAATGGGTGGAAAAGTAGCTTCTTGTATTACACCGACGTTGAAGCATTATTTGGAATGTAAATCTGAGCAAGGCGACGTATTCGTCAACGTAGGTACTCGTAATTGTACGAGGTGAATTTGAATTAGTTTGTATTTAGGTATTTGAGATTTGTTCGCATTGTTTTTGGAGCAGATGATTGATATCTTAGTAGTAGTTTTCGTTAAGTAGTTGAATAGATGGTGGTTGGTCAAAGTCATGGCAGAACCCCCAAAAGGGGGGAAACTCCCAATTAGCGCTGGTGTCCGCCGTTTGATGCCACAAGCTTCGTAATAGGAAAGTCGCTGAAATTTAGTCTGTCTAGGGGTTAACCGGGGCATTTCCTTAAATCCACCGTGTGGAACTTAGGAAATAAAATATCTTGCCTATTCCCTTATATAGTAGTACGGACGGTAACGTACAAAAACACAACCCACCTTGCATTATATGCTCAAGTGACGAAATTTGGTACACACGTACTTTATACCCTACTTTTTCAAGAATGAAGTGAAGTGAAATTTAAGTCGTAATGACTTAGTTAAGCTATCCACTACAACAAAAATTATCAGCATTAAGGCTGAAAACACACCGCATAAGACAAAACGTTTGTTTCTGTCTCAAGAAACAACCGACCATTGCTTCTTATCAGGCAGCACACACCAAAAGAAACGAAATAAGACAAACGTCTTTGTCTCGATGCGTTTTATGACTGGTTGTCGATAATGCATGTCTTTGGATAATATCAACACACACCGAATGAAACAAACTTCATGCTTCAGACAAACGTCGTTGTCGATAATTGCATACATTGCAATAGGCGCAACACACACCGCATGAAACGAAACAAAAAGACAAGAAAAGACAGAAAGACATGTTTCGTTGCCACTAGACGGCCAGTTGTCTTTCAAAGACAAAAATTCGTTTCCGCTTAATAGCTGGTCATTTTAAGTAAAATGTCGCAAATTATGGACGTCGTCGTTGCAAATTTAATTTTGTCTTATCTCAACACACACCAAGCGAAACAAGACAAAAAGACGTTTTGTTTTGTCTCACTGTGTTTCGCTTGGTGTGTGCTGCAATGAAACACGTTTTTTTGTCTTAAAAGACGAAAACGTTTTGTCTGATGCGGTGTGTTTTCACACTTAGTCAACATTTTTACTGTCTCTGGTTTCGTCCGCACGATGGATTGTACTCTTCAGGAGCTGCCTTAATCATATCTGAGAAGCGCGCTTCACTCCTGAGCCAAGCATGGAGACAGTCTCTACAGCGGCTACAAGACGATGCGGATGTGTCTAATTTGAATTGGGAAAAATTAACACCGTTTGGGAGCCAGTACGGCGTGCGAAGCCAGTTGCCTCAGAAGATTGCGAGGCCCTTGAGAAGTGCAATTGCAAAAAAGGCTGCCAATTTCTTGTAGTACTAATGCCTACTGGCTTTGAAGGGGTTTGGAAGCCCTTGGCGTTACTGATCGACCGGTCGCTCCGGTGCGTAGAACCGGCTGCCGTGGGAGCGCTGCCTTGCAAGTCGATGCTAGTGCTTGAAAAACAATCTTAAATGCTGTGATTTGTGCGGTTGTCATTTTGATACATCCAAAAATGTTTAGTCTTTCTCCTTCTAATCGCTGATGTGATTCTAATTTAATGCAGTTGACTAGTCCAACTTTAGTTCACCACCTGTGCTTATAGGTAGAAATGCAAGCATTTTCAAAGACGTCGATTTCCTTTTTCTAATTATTGTACATATCGATTATACGCACCCGGAGCATATTTTTTTTTAAATCAGAGACCCGGAAAATATAAGAGTCGATACCCCATTTTGGTGTACGCCTTCGGACGGCTCGCGCGCCATGGCCTGGTTAAGCGCACAGTAGGCGGTTTTCACGCGCGAAAATTCGAATTCTGTTCTTGTAATAACAGCTTTCCGAGAGAAATTAAGGACCCCCGCACCCGCAACATATTGTTTTTGCAATCAGTGACCCGGAAAACATAAGATACCCCCACTCGGCGCAACGCGAATAATAAAAAAATATTTCTGAAATTATGTTGTGTAAGCCGTTTGATCAGCTGCCATTTTGAAAATATGCCTGGTAGGGCTCCGCACATGTCGGTGATGCGTTTTATATCCGATGATAAACAGACTTGCCCTCAATTGCCCTCATAACACGCAAAAATACGTTTTTGCCCCCGGTGGTAGGCAAAGCGCCCATAACAAAGCCCCCACGGGGCCCCGACCGTGGCAATATTTCTTAGATCAAAAAGTAGGGAATAACGAATGTGTGTACCAAATTTCGTAACTTGAGCACAAAATGCAAAGTGAGTTGGCTTACCCTCCAGTTTATTAGAGGAGATCTCGGTTATGTCTGTGAGAAAGGAAATGCACAAAGCTCGGTGTCGCGTCCTAGCTAATGCTGGATATTTACAAAGAAAGTGAATCTGAGTCTCCTTCTCCTGGCAGACAACTGTAAGCAAAACAAAAATTTAGTCAAAAATTATTTTATTACTATGTATTTATGTATTTAGTGCTAATTTCGTAAACTCGAAAAAAATTAATTACACTTTTTTCCAAAAGTTACGGTAGTGTCTACCTGCTCAAGTCCTAAGCTAGTAGGCCACCAAAGATTTTTCCTTGTTTTCAGTCAAAATCACCTTGTCGTATTGAGCGCTAATTTAGTTTCTCGCAACTCAAAGTTATGCACGTGACATTATCCAAATCTCACACAAGAGACTGTTTCACAATGTAATGGATAGTCGTGCATAATTCTGATTCGCGAAAAACACGACTTCCTGAGTATTATTTTTTTCTCGAGTGGAAAAGCTGTACTAAATTAGCACTAAATACAACAAGGTGATTTTGGCTGAAAACAAGGAAACATTTTCGGCAGACACTACCGACACTATACTCATTTTATAGGAAATTTTATTATGTACAATTTTTTACTTCGCAGCTTTTTTGTGCAATGAATGGCAAAAAAAGATAAAAGAAAAAAAAAACTTGGGAAACCCCCCCCCCCCCCCCAAATGAGCATTAATTTCCTAGTCTATCTAGAAAATCAAAAATATAAAAAAAAAGAAAAAAAAAATATTATTATTAACTTATAAATCTAATTATTTAGCAATATAAATACGTCTGATCCACCGTTCTGTTTTTCTACCTAAGCCGGGTGTGAAATATCCAAATATAACAATTCAAACGAATCTTCTAGACAATTTCCTAAGGTAGTGACGTTTCCTTCTACAGTCTTTATTTATTTAACCTGAGATGAACCCCCGTACTGATTTCAGGTTTCAGCTCACATTACCTGTGCAGTCTATAGATAAGCACCTCAAAACTCTCATAAAATTGCAACAGCTCCATAACTAGTATCCATCCGTCCATCGCTATTGCTCCAGTCATCACCATCGTCATCCTTATAAATATCCAAAATCTCCCCTGGGACATCCATAAACTTCCCCATGTCTGGTCCACCTTGCCAATTATTTTCGCACGCTGTGGTCACATTAAGAAGAAATAATTATCGCCTGTCAATGAACTAAATTCCCAGCGGACTGTCAATGGGGCCATGGTATGATTCCCATAAAAGGTGTACACAACTTCAGGGAGGAATTGTGTTCGATGTTCCCGCAGAAACCATACAATCATATTCGTATTACGTCTTTTGGGCAGGTTACTGGCAAATAAAAGATACTTTTTTTGTATAGTGCAATGGTTGGTCTGTTCGTTGACTAGTGTTGCGACCGTATAGTGACGACCGGTATATACAAACTGGTCAGTAATGCGGTGACTATGTAACGTATGTGACAGAAATGTGAAATTTTGTTGATATCTGAAACATTCATGGATTTCCTCTTCTGGATTGGGTCTTGTCAAGGAGTGAAACTATCAAAAACTCGTCACTTGAATGAAACTGACGTTTGTATGGTTTACTGAATCTTTCCAGCTCATGTTGGATGTGGTAATGAAATTTTGTAGAAGGTACCTGCAGATGTAATTTATGGTTGACGTGATTTTATCATCACTGCCAGAATAATAAAAGTACAGTCGAAACAGTTTACAACGACACCGGATATAAAGTACAATCGGATATCTCTCTCTAATATCCTTGACCCGGGCGCGTCAACATCTCTAGCATTTTTATGCCTGGTTGACGTCTCAATAGCATATCCACTTTTCGGAAGTGCAGTTGATCGCGCCGAGATTTGATCTCCGAGCTCTAGATTAGTATCGTAGAGCGGTGACCGAACGATCACGGCCACCGAGCGCGACATACAATCACGATACATTCGGATATAACAAACAAAAATGGTCGCTCCTATGGAATTAACATTCAAAAAGTTTATGACGAACACATCGCTTAGAGCGAACAAATTTATAAGAATAATTGGGCTAGGGACCGCTTCAAATATCGGTTACAGCGTACAATTCAAACTATTTTCAAACAAAATGAACCAACATCTTGACTAGGCGCGTTCATCTAGTTTTTTACTGCAGATGTTCTTTTTAGACTTTACACGTTTTCTGACATGGATATGTCTTATGGCTGGGGGTTATCCTAAAAATTTGTCCGTCATGCTAGATGTCATGATTTTCAACCGGCTAGCAGAAGTGGAAACAAGCCAATTGCAAATGTTTCCAAGTGCCATGAATATGGGGGATGAGTGTTATATACATATAGGGCTTATTCTTTTGCGTATCTATCAAGTGTGGTGTAGGGTAACAAACACGCATTACACAAACAACAAGGAACTTGTCGTTTGTGTAAAGAGTGTTTCTCCCTACCCTACACTCTAAAGAACGCGCCTAAAGTACATATTTTCAACCAGGCTCGCAGAATTGTCAACCAGTCAAGTTTAATTTAACTGAGTGTGATGAGTAAATTCTTATTCGCAGCACGACGTTTGAGCTTTTTCCCAAATTGTGATCCGGCTAATGCGTGCGAGAAAAATCCCTACTGTTACCGAAGGGTATACTGCTTGTTTTTCCATCGCAGCGTTTATTCAGACTACTGAAACTTACCATAATGTCAAAGAAGCCTTAAAGAAATTTCCGCTTTAGTAACTACAAAGGTTCCTATAACCTAATGCGTAAATGAACTCTGAAGCCACATTTAATGTGATTGATGTGATTAATGTTCGACAGTATTTACCGGGCAATTTCACGAAATGAAGTATTTCGACAAAAGCCTACGATATATACATACATGGGTAAAAAGTCCGGAAGGAAGTATAACTTCGGCTTTGTTACCTAGGAAAAATATTCAGTCGATTTTTTTTATTAGATCAACCACAGATTCGTTGGACTGATTGAGAAAATAGTAGTCGCTAAGCTGGGTATTCATGAGAAGGCCATTTGGTCTGCGGCCATTTGATCCTTGAGTGCAAAATTGAAACTCATTCACGAATCCATCCAACATGTCAGAACTGCAATAATCCCATGCTTTGAAAACCGACAAAATTACATCCGGACAAAAAGTCCGGACAGTGTGTAGTAGTAGTAACGTCACGAAACATAACCACAACCAAACTTTGTCACAGTTTAGTTCGAGTGTCCCCCACCAGGCAGCGGACCACTCGAGTGTTTCGGTGGCTTTAACTTCGCGCTATTGGGCGAGATGAAAATCCAACTTGGATTCCGCAAACGTCACTTGGATGGCAGAGCCATCAGTTGACCCCCACGCACAGTGAGTTTTTGCTTCGACCGGAGTAATTTGGCTCCGTGGCGTCGCCGTGAATGTCTTTAAGGTTCGCGCAATTTGTAAATTTCGGATTCATTTTTGGCATCCTTGCAACTTTCTCAATCGATCTCAGTCGACTTTCGGTAAAGCAAAACGAACAGAAATTTCCTATCTGTTTAGTTTTTTTCGCGGCTATCTTTTTTTTTACTTCCAAGGAGTCCCAGAAAACTTTCGCGTCTTCTCATATTTATTCTTTCCTTTTTTGTCGCTGTCCCAACGAGAAGCAAGGTATACACTGTCTCGCGCAGTTTTACAGTGCAATTTTTGATTGACAGCAAAATCATAAATTATTCATGTCATTAAATCATGTTACCGAGCTTTTTTTTTTAGGTTTTTATTTATCTGAAGCCTCTTGAGTTTCTTCGGCGCTCTCTCTGTCCTGGGACGGTTGTAGTTAAGCGAACTTTTGATGATGACGACGATGACGACATGAATCGATGAACGTGCGGTCGAACGGAAGATTCAAGATAGTCTTGCCCGATATCTTTCGTAGTCTTGTATCTGAGGAGAATATGCTATGTCGCAATAGTATCGTTTTTTAGCTTAACTTGAGTCGTGTGTTGTCGTCCTTGTTGTACCGCCTCCCCTTTGCAACCATCTTTATCCACTACTGAACATGGGCAACATGAAAAAGGATTTCAGTTGAGGTCATTTTTTCGCTCCTGAAGTCTGTGCAATAGTCTAAAAAAATGAATTTTAACACTGAGAAAGTATCAGACGTGACAGGGAAAAATTGGTTTCGAGATAATTGCAATCATTGATCGATGTCGTTTGTTACTTGCATACAGTTGACCACAAGCCCGAGCACGAAGAGATACTAACTAGGAGCTGTACTATACTACACTATAGGTAAGAAGAAACTATGGTTACCGGGTGACTTGAATGAACTCGAAATTATAAATGAAGTGCCGGTGAGTGGCAGTGTCAATGAATGTATGCAATATTCATGAGCCAGTGTGGACAGCAAGAAACATTTCAGTTTGATAGGATTGCAAGGAGAGATGGGAAAATGTTACTATGATCATCTGCTCGGGTGAATGAAAAGATTAGTTCTAGCCATTTATGGACGAAAGAATTGCTTGTAAGAATTATGATAAGTATCTGAAAAGTTTTTATATAGTTTTCTAATACTCATATGAACTAGTCTTGTATGTACATATGTATATCGTGGAGCCGTAGTTGTACAAAATGATTTGTTATATGTAGTAAGATATATGAGGGAATAGGCGCGTTTGAACGCCATTGCTAAGATTTTTATCATAAAATAGTATTTCTTTACACAAATTGCTATTTCACGGCTTCTTAAAAAATAAAGATAACATAAGGTTATAGAATACAAATGTCTGTTATAAATACATCATCAATTTTAAATTATATATACTTTTACAAAAAAAAAACAACCAATTCTAGAGTGTTTAATATTGGCGATGATCTCCCATTGGGAAGGTAAAGTTGCATGCTAATACTCAAGGGCAAAAAGAAGAGTAGGTATTAAGGGCCGCATCAACTATAATTTTTATTCCGACCATGCTTACTGTAGTATACTTGCATTACGTTTGTTCCGAATTGTATAATTGTAAGGCGACTAACTTCACTCTATTGATTGTAACATTCATGTAATGCTTAAACCGTAACAATAAAGACATTCGTTTATCAGACTTGGTCGTGAATACATCCCAATTGGCGACGAGGAAAAGTATAGTGAACCAAGTGTTAGTGAATTTTCACAAATGTCTAAAAACGACTGAGTAAATACCGCGAGCGAGGGCACATCAACGAATTCATCAGAGATGAACAAAGTTACGTTCTTTCAACAACCGCTAGTTCCAGAATTTTCACCCGACAACCATTTGTGGAGCGAATGGAGGGAGCGCTTGGAAATCCATTTTGCGGACTTGGACGTGATCGATGAAAAGGGGAAAAGATCGACATTGCTGAAAGCCGTCGGCGCAGATGCATATTCCTTGCTCAAAGCACTTTGCGACCCTAAATTGCCGAACGCCATGACTTACGAGCAACTATGTGGCATACTAGAACAGCACTATATGCCGCCAGTGATTATTTATCAGGAAAGGTTGCAATTTTACACCGCCACAAAAAATGTCGAAGAATCAGTCTCCGCATGGTACGCACGTGTAAAGTCATTAGCCTTGAAGTGCAAATTTGCGTGCTTGGACGAAGCAGTGCGGGACAAATTCATCTTAGGACTGACAAATGAAAGTAAAATCTTCGATAAATTGTGCGAGGAAGACGAAAAGTTGACGCCGCTCGAGGCATTAAGGAAAGCCATGATTCAAGAAACGAAAATAAAAAGCAAGTCAACCGAGGTGAATTTCATCAGAAGAGACAACGGAAAGTCAGCATCAAACGACAATTGCACAAACCGGAACAACAACCGTAGCAGCAGTAGCAGTACACCTAAAAGACAGCCATGCAAACATTGCGGATGGAAGTCGCACAAATCAAATTTATGTAAATTCAAGGATGCAATTTGCCGGACCTGTGGAAAAAAAGGACATTTATCATCAGTTTGCCGATCAAAAGATAAGAAAAATGAGATTGTTAATTCTATTAATTTTGTTAATGCCATTAATTGTGAGAATTTTTCTAATACAGACAATTCGAATTTCGTTTATACAAGTGCAAACAATTCTCAGGGGCGGATGTCTTCAGATGGCGATGACAATTTTTCAATTTTTGATATTGAAGATAGTGGAAGCGGAACAAAATCCCGTACATTTTGGGTGAAAGTGAGCATTAACGGTTTTAAATTCGACGTGAAATGTGATACCGGTTCTCCGCGTTCGATCATGACATGGAAAACATTTGACAAATTTTTCGGTGGTGAAACGTTGAGGAGAGGTTTTGAAGGTTATTCCGATTATGGGGGTCATCCATTAAATATTTTAAGTGAGTTTTTACCGATTATAATGTACAACGGCCAGACGCGTAAAATTCCGATCATAGTAACACGTGTCGACCGAGACCAAATATTATTAGGCGAAGATTTTTTGAATCAATTTAATTTCAAACTAGTCCAAGTTAACGCTATTTCAGTTAGTGAGACAAATTTAATAGTCGAAGAACTAAAAACGGAATTTTCCGAAGCCTTCAAAAAAGGGCTAGGTAAATTTACTTTGAAAAAGGTGAATTTGGAGGTTAAGCCGGGAACTAGACCAATTTTTCATAAGCCACGCACTGTACCTTTAGCATGGAAACCCAAAATTGAAGAAAAATATAACGAACTAGTAGCTTCAGACATGTTGGCACCAGTAAGTAACTCAGATTGGGGAACACCAATTGTTCCAATTATCAAACCAACTGAAGATTTAAGAATTTGTGGTGATTTCAGGGTAACAATTAATCCGTTTTTGGTTGATATAAAGTATCCGATGCCACGCATAGAAGAGATTTTCGCTTCGCTACAAGGGGGCCAGCTTTTCTCCAAATTAAATTTATCAAACGCGTACAACCAATTGGAACTCGATGAAGAATCACAGAATTTATGTACTCTTAGTACACACATTGGTTTATTCAAAGTCAAACGTTTACCTTTCGGTGTGAAGGTGGCAGGAGCAATTTTTTAAAAAACAGTTGAAGAGTTATTGCGTGGAATTCCCAATTGCATAAATTTTATGGGTGATATTGTCATCACTGGGCCTGATTTCCAAAGTCACTTAAACACGCTGAAGGCAGTTCTGACAAAGTTACAAACTGTCGGGTTATGTTTAAATCTGGAGAAATGTAAATTTTTCCAAAGCAAGATCTCATATTTAGGTCATTGCATTGACAAAGATGGTCTTAGCAAGAACGATAGTAATATTGAGAGCATTCTAAACGCACCGGTCCCTAGAAATCTTTCTGAAGTCCGAGGATTCGTGGGGATGGTAAACCATTATTCGAAATTTATCCTAAATTTTGGCCAAAAAATGGAACCTCTTTATCATTTACTTCGAAAGGGAGTCAAATTTAATTGGAATTCTGAGGCGAATAAAGCATTTGAGTTATTAAAAAAAGAAATAACCTCCGATCAAGTTTTAGTCCATTTCGACCCCAGGAAGCCGATAGTTTTAACGACGGATGCATGTGACACAGCAGTTGCGGGAATTTTGTCACACGAATTTCCGAATGGCTCGTTACGGCCAGTGGGATTTGTGTCTCGTTCTCTTACTTCAGCTGAAAGAAACTACAGCACTATTCAAAAGGAAGCGCTAGCTATCGTGTTTAGTGTAACAAAGCTATATCAGTATTTAATTGGTATTAAATTTGAACTGCAAACAGACCACAAACCATTAATTGCCATTTTCGGTCAAAATAAAGGTATTCCTTTAATGGCCGCAGCTCGTATGCAACGTTGGGCATTTTTGTTGTCCGCATACGATTTCACAATTCGGGATTGTCAAAACAAAGGCATTGGCCAGGTCTTATGTTTGGTGGCCAAAAATCGACGATGACATTGAAAAGCTTATCAAAGGATGTCACCCGTGTCAAATGACACAGCCAAGCCCTAGATCCAGTACTCACATTCCATGGCAGCCTACCGATTATGCATGGTCTCGTATTCATATAGACTATGCTGGTCCTATCAAAGGATTCCATTTGCTAGTGATTGTTGATTCATACTCAAAATGGATCGAAGTTTTCAAAACAAAAACAATCACATCCCTGTTCACAATCGAAAAATTAAGAGAAACCTTTAGTAGGTATGGACTAGTCGACACTCTGGTCAGTGACAATGGGACTCAATTCACATCGAATGAATTTTCTAATTTTTTGAAATCGAACCACATTAGGCATGTACTCACAGCACCGGGACACCCAGCAACGAACGGTCAAGCAGAGAATTTCGTGAAAATGGTAAAAAAATCCATTCATGCGAATTTGAGCGATTCACATAAGGACAGTTTTGATATCATTTAGCGAGATTTTTGATCGATTATCGCAATACAAAACATATGTCGACTGGTAATTCGCCTGCAGAAATTATGTTTGGCAGGCAGCTCAAAACTAGATTTAGTCTGTTAAAACCTCCTCTTGTGAAAGATACAATTATTAGTAGCCAGGAAAAAAATATTAAAAATAATCTCGGGAATCGAAACGCTGAATTTGAAATTGGTAGTGAGGTCTATATTCGTGACTATACCGATCCAAACAAACCGAGCTGGACACCAGCAAAAATAAAAAACAAACTTGGGCCACGTAATTATAATTGTGTAATTTCTCACAACGGAAGAACAATCAAAAGGCATTTAGATCAAATCCGTCAAGCCAATCCTAACGGGAATGACCGAGAAATAATGTCAAATTCGTATAAGACGGAGTACGGTAATGGATATTCCTCAAAATAAGGTCTATTCATTCCGATAATTTACATACGAATTCTCAGCCGGATGGGGAAATCGATGTTAAGGAGAACGCAACAGGCTCAGATGAGAATTTGACGCTTCCTGAAGATACTCGCCCATCACGAGAATGTGCACGTAACGCTACAGAGAAAATTTCGTCTCAATACCAAAGTAAATAAGTTTAAAATTAGAGTTTCTTAATATATTATTGTTTGCTAAATTTCTAAATATTAAGCTTCGTTGGGAAGATGTAGTATATTTGCATTACGTTTGTTCCGAGTTGTATAATTGTAAGGCGACTAACTTCACTCTATTGATTGTAACATTCATGTAATGCTTAAACCGTAACAATAAAGACATTCGTTTATCAGACTTGGTCGTGAATACATCCCACTTACTGTTATACATGATGTCCCATTTCGACTGGGCATGCTGTTCGCCACGTCCTGTTCGTACACATCACACTTGTTATTCCATTTACAAGGAAAAGCAACCTCCGACACATCAAGTGTCCCCGTATGAAAAATTAATCTATAGGTACCATTCGCAAACCACGCCAAGTACCTACCTGGGCGTCAATCTTGACTAAAATCTACTCTGGCTGGAACATCTAAGAATAGTATCAGAAAAAAAGCCACTAAAGCCCTGTGGATTTGCAGGCAGTATGTAGGCAAGGCATAGGGAACTTTTTATTGTCCTTTGGAGTTACAAGGCGATCGTTAGACCTTTTGTATAATATTTTAGAATACGGTGCAGTAGTTTATTAGAAGAAAGCCTACATCATAATTCGTGAATCCACTCTTGGCAAAATGCACAAACTTGCTTGTTTTATAGTCACTGGAGTCTTTCGCTCCTTTTCATCTGCGCTCTTAGAGGTCCAGCTTGATCTTTCACCACTACACATATACAGAAAGGAAACTAATTATTGAAAGACGAATAGCATGTGATGTCCGCATAAAGTTAAACCCAAAACAGCTGAAAAATTGAGAATACAATAATTTTTACGATTTTTTAGTTGTATTAAAAAAAATCTGTATAGATATTTCAAATATCCACATTCATCTTAGTCTATCACTGTGAGTCCACTTTGAAATGGTTCCAGTTTAGCCCGTATGATTCATTCACTACACAGTCTTCAATGTATTTCGACACAGTTTCGACATTTTTAAGACCGGCACAATACCATTTTCTACTCTCCTATGCCCTTCGATTTACTCAATTTACTTGAGGTATATTTCTATACCTTAGACTTATAGCATAGGGCATATTGTTTTTGTCACGACGAAAATATGTAGCACCTTAGAAGAGGCTCCGGAGGTATAGCAATATATATATTTTACAATATATAAATGATCAGGGTCACCTCTTGATTCGATTTAGCCATCTCTGTCTGCCTGTCTGTCCGTCTGTCCGTCTGTCTGTCCATTCGCACGATAACTTTCGATAGAATGAAGCTAGAGCCTTGAAATTTCGGTTAAATGTTGGCAGTATGATCTAGTTGGTTGGTATTGAAAATGGGCATGATCAGTCTCTTCATCAGTGGTACTATGTTTGAGCATAAGGGCCACCACAAAACCAGTTGATGCTCTGTTGATCGGCGCAGATCGCAAAATCAGATCGACCACTTTGTCATTAGTAAAAGATTCAAAAGTTGCATCTTGGACGTGCGAAACAAGAAGGGTGCCGATATTGGGATGGGAAAAGACCATTATTTTATGATCGCTAATGCGTGATTGCGTATTGCAGCCGTACGCAGTCCTAGCGACGAAAGATCCAGGCGCCGCAAATTCAACACCGCTCGAATAAAACATTCTGCTGTCTTACAACAATATAATGACCATCTTGCGTAAAAAGCAGCTGAGATAACTAGTCACCCAGATAGTGACATAAATGAAAACTGGGATGCCATACAAAGTGCGTACATTGATAGCGCATATTCCATCCTTGGAACAAACCCAAATTGCCGGAATAAGCCCTGGATGTCCGACGCTTCATAGCAGCGGATTGCTGAAGGAAAAGAACTGAAGGTTCGTTTGGCTGCAGCATTAGATGACAATCGAACTCCTTTACCGTCAGAAAGCTCGAGAAATTCAGCGTTGTATGCGACGCGATAAAAGAGTTTATGCGAATTCTCTTTTAGCCTCAGCGGAGAAGTCGCAAGTGTGCGCCGCGATAAACGAGTTTATGCGAATTCTCTTTTAGCCTCAGCAGAAGTAGCCGCAAGAAGTAACAACTTAAACGCCTACAGTGTCATCAAGGAGTTTACAGGTGGTCGTAACTCCTGGCAACATTCGGTGAGGGATAGCGAAGGAAAGCTACTTAACTTGGAAGAAGATCAAATGAAGCGGTGGAAAGAACACTTCGCCACGGTCTTGAACCGTGTAACCTCCGGTGAAATTTCTCCTCATATTGATAATTTAGCTAACCATTAAAATGTGCGTATACGGTCCACTGTCCCGACTAAAGAGGAAATAGTCACTGCAATGATTGCACTACGACGAGGAAAGGTCGCCGGACTCTTTCGTATCCCTACCGAACTTTACCAATCACCGCTAAGCGTAACTGCCGATTTGCTGCACCCACTTGTTGAAAAAGCGTGGAATACAGAGACCTATCCCACTGAGTGGAAGGAAGGTTTGATCATCAAACTTCTAAAGAAGGGTAGCCTCACAGACTGTAATAATTGGAGAGGCATTTGTGTGCTTCCTGCCGTTGCCAAGATAATAGCTAAAATCGTCCTGGAAAGACTAAAGGCCCACTTAGAAAGCACAATTGATGAAGAGCAGGCTGGCTTTCGATCCGGATTCTCCTGTGTCGATCACATTAACACTCTGCGAATCATCATCGAGCAATGCGCCGAGTACGATTTTCCGCTTCACTTGCTTTTCATCGCTTTCGATTGTGTGAACCGGGGTTCTATATGGGCGGCCTTGCCCAGAGAAGCTTGTGGCTATTATTAAGGCAACCTATGACGGCGCGAAATGTCGCGTTCTGCATAAAGGTAAGGTGTCGGGGGACTTTGAGATTTGCAGTGGAGTTCGGCAGGGTTGCAGCCTCTCCCTGATCGTATTCCTCATAGTGATCGGCGATGTGTTGCATGCAGTCCTATCCGGACTAGACAGAGGAATTCAATGGACTTTGGCATCTTATCTATGGCATCTTGACTACGCTGACGACATATGCCTACTCTCTGACATAATCATGGATCTGTCCGCAATGGCGTTAGATCTCTAGTGGGAGGCAAGCAAGGTTGGGCTAAAGGTTAATACCAACAAGACCAAGGTTCTTAGCCCGCCATTACGAAAAAGAAATCCGACACCTATTGACATCAATATTAATGAGCAGCCTGTGAAGAAGGTGGAAAACTTCGTCTACCTGGATAGCATTGTTGCCGAAAATGCGGAGCAGGACATCGCTCGTCGTATCAACCAAGCTAAATGCGCTTACGGCATGCTGTCCAAAATCTGGAAAAGCAGTTATCTCATCATCAAGACAAAGCTGGGACTGTTTCGCTCCCTGGTACCCTCTGTTTGTATGGTAGCAGTACATGGAAAGTTTCCGTAAGAGTTACCAGTTACCATATTTGTTATTTATTATTGCATCTACGAAAATATCTTTCTTACTCCTATATCTTATTCGACAGCTTCGTCTTTTCATTTTGTTCCATTTGCTTTCAACATTAAATAAATACAATGAACATAATATTGTTTTGTGTATTGTAAAAGTTTACACCCGTTGTAGCATTAACAATAACAAAATGTTGAAATTTCATTTTGATGTTTTTCATTTTTAATATTTTTTTTCGTCTTTTTCCCAGGGAAAGGTCAGTCATGTCACTGACTGGCACAAACACAAATAATATTCGATATCATGAAAAATAAACACCCCTTATTTTGATTTCATTTTCTTTTTGGGTTTTTAATTTTGTTTTTATTTACCCATCTATTATTAATAATTATCGAACGACTTTTTTGTTGGCAACAAAAAGATACATCCATCTTTTCGCAGATAGGTAGCAACAAATCAAAATCATTCATGGCTTGCATTTATCATATTTTACATAAGAGTCCTCGATCCATTTGTGTTAGTCAACAAATTCGCATCAACTTAGGGGCGGCTTTATAAATTCCGTCATGAAACCAATACAGAAAAACATGTCTATATGTATCAGGGTTTCGTTAAAATGTTTCCTTTTTTCCAGCACACACTCTCTTTGTGTGCAATCAATTCACAACATTGGAAATGATTTTATGGGTTGTACTTGGACTACGACCAAACACAGAACTGTACTCCTTTTCGTCATCATAGAATTTTTTTTTTGTTCATATTTCATCAGTGCCCCCATTGCTCATATCGAGAGATTGCTCCACCACCACCTATGCATAAAGTGTAAACAAAAATCACATTTGCCCCAACGAGAAGAAAAAATAAATAAAATAAAATAGAAAACAAGTTTTGGGGCGGAGCGCACTCGTTGAAGAACGCCGCCTTCAAATTCCAAAAATAAGAAAAATGTCCACGGGCACAGCACAGAGCTCCAACAGAAATGTCTTGAGAGCTAAAGACGTTGGCTCCATTCTGTATATAGCGCGACATAGCAACCACGAAAAATATTGTCGCCAGCATTGGAGCTGGGAATGGCCATGTCAAGTTTCATTGGAAACATGCAGGGTCGGATTTGTGTGGTACTTATGATGGTTGCAAAACAACATCATTGGCTGGCTGCACAAGATACTGGATCATATTTGCTCAAGATGCATCTTGCAGGCATAAGATTTCATGTACGTGAGCATAGTCATGCATTCTTGCACCATGTGCTTCAAGGAAGAGGAGATATCACCTTTCAGAACTTTCATAGACAACTTCGGATGACTGT